>OX336388.2:939207293-940593197 GCA_946902985.2 Meconema thalassinum
TAAGGCAGCAGTAAGCCGAATAGACGATGATAGATATAGCAAGATGGCAGCGAGCTCATGGTGCAATATTGCGAATCCGACTCTGTGATTGGTTACTGGTAGTTTGATGTTATACTGGCAGTAAATATTTTGTGTTTCTTGTAGTTGTAAAATGGGCTGAATTTGGTTATTTAAAGCGTAAAATCTTAGTTTTAAGTACCGGTTTGGTGACCCATCATCCCAGGCAAGCCGGTAATACCTTTACTTCTCAGGCAGATAGGTCGCTTAGCCGTAATTTTGAAGTTATTGTGAAGTTTAGTATACATATGCGGTGGTTCTGAAGCAGACGTGATCGGGCTAGGCTATTGGGTGTTTAAATTTGATCCCATTTCAGGGTGTTTCGGTTCTGGGTGCGAATAGTTCGCTTAATTGTTGTAAAACGGTGGGGAGAGTATATTTTGAGTAGGTTTTTAGTTGTGTTAAGTTTTATGTTGAGCTGAGGAGTGAAATTGGTTTGGCTTCAAGTGCATTTTTGGCTTTGATCTACTTCCCGTTATTAAGTTTATTGTGCTGCTAGCGTGATTAAAAGCTGTAGTATTTGATGTAGAGTGCTGGGATTACTTGGAGGAAGTGTTGGTTATTTCATGGAAACAGGAATTCATTACCAATTACCGATTACGATATGTCGAATCTAGGCGTGCATAGTGAGCTACGTTTAGGCCTATAGGTACATCATTTGAAGAATGCATAATTTTGTGGCATATATACATGTATACCGTATATACAATTTACAAGAATGTTTCCAGAAATAGTTTTTCACTCGTTACTCTATTACGGATCGCTAATTGCGTGTACTCAGCACCTAAGTTGATACTTATCAGCCGTTATTATACATTCATTTTTATTGATATTGCGCAGATTTACTGACCTCGGAATGCCGTGTCAGTGATCCCAATGCTCTTATGCTATGAGTGAACATATCTCTATATTTTTATGTGCTCCAAAGCACCATTAATTACGATTTAAAATTGACTAGATTATCATTGCTTGCCCATAAGGAGGGTTCGAGAATGGGTAGACCAACATGCCGCACCGCGCGCTCAACCTGGCGTACTTTCTCGTGCAGCGGAGAGCTGCCATCAGCGATCCATGTATAGAGATCAGTGGTTGCAATTCATGGACTCATTTTCAAATGGGAATGTAAAAAGCGAAATGAAACACATACTTATGGAGTGTATGTTTAAGTGCAACAAAAAGCTGAGCAGTCACATGGCAGAAAATGCGACAAATTGTTTTTCCAAGAGGTTGGCAAGCTTTTTAATCCTGTCACTGCTGGCCGGGTATTGTCAATCGACTTGAAGGATTTAATTGAAAGTAAAAGGAAGATCCCATTTTTTGGGGATGTTATTATGGATAGTTTTGTTGAGTGATATGAATATTTTCATTCCCAACTGGTACAAATCATGCAGAATAATGAAGACGTAGATTGCCTGCAAATGCTGTTGGCAGTTAAGCTCAAATACCCAGAGTTTGCCAAAACAGCTCTGCGGTGCATTTGGACCCTTAACAACAGCGTAGATGCTGAACGATATTTCAGCAAATACAATATAATTGTAAGTGACAGGAGAACACGAATGACAGAACAAAATGTTGAGGTATGTTCATTGATTTCATTCAACAGTGTTACTGATTCATGAATCTGCGAGAGTTCAGTTAATTCTGTGTATTCTGTCTTTATTATTGTGGTTTTGCACCGGTATAAATTTATCTCCTTTTCTGTGTTTTGCTTTAGGCTGTATCAATAATGAAGTATCTTTCTCTGTTTACTTTAACCTATATTAATTTACAATAAATGTACGATTTACTTCATGCACTTTTATCTCAATATTAGCCTTTTACAAATGTGATTTTAATTTCGCATTTATGTCCTTTCAAAAGTGGTTACTCGTTTATCAGAATTAAACTAAATTACATGTATTTCTCCAAAGTGCTACAAAATGCTAAATTGCAGATGTGTACATGCTACAAAATGCTAAATGCTCAAATCAAAATGCTAAATTTATGATTTCAAAATGCTAAAAAAATCACCACCCCTACTCATTGGCAATAGGACTATAGTTCACTGACCTCACCTAGGAGCGCTAATATACTATCTTACTCCTTGGCACTAGGACTATAGTTCATTGACCTCACACAGGAGCGCTGATATGTTCTCTTACTCCTTGGCACTAGGACTATAGTTCACTGACCTCACCTAGGAGCGCTGATATACTCTCTTACTCCTTGGCACTAGGACTATAGTCCACTGACCTCACACAGGAGCGCTGATATGTTCTCTTACTCCTTGGCACTAGGACTAAAGTTCACTGACCTCACACAGGAGTGCTAATATACTCTCTTACTCCTTGGCACTAGGACTATAGTTCACTGACCTCACCTAGAGCGCTGATATACTCTCTTACTCCTTGGCACTAGGACTATAGTCCACTGACCTCACACAGGAGCGCTGATATGTTCTCTTACTCCTTGGCACTAGGACTAAAGTTCACTGACCTCACACAGGAGTGCTAATATACTCTCTTACTCCTTGGCACTAGGACTATAGTTCACTGGCCTCACCCAGGAGCGCTAATATACTCTCTTACTCCTTGGCACTAGGACTAATAGTTCACTGACCTCACCTAGGAGCGCAAATATACTCTCTTACTCCTTGGCACTAGGACTATAGTTCACTGGCCTCACCCAGGATCGCTAATATACTCTCTTACTCCTTGGCACTAGGACTATAGTTCACTGGCCTCACCCAGGAGCGCTAATATACTCTCTTACTCCTTGGCACTAGGACTATAGTTCACTGACCTCACCCAGGAGCGCTAATATACTATCTTACTCCTTGGCACTAGGACTATAGTTCACTGGCCTCACCCAGGAGCGCTAATATACTCTCTTACTCCTTGGCACTAGGACTATAGTTCACTGACCTCACCTAGGAGCGCTGATATACTCTCTTACTCATTGGCACTAGGACTATAGTTCACTGGCCTCACCTAGGAGCGCTGATATTCTCTCTTACTCATTGGCACTAGGACTATTGTTCACTGACCTCACCTAGGAGCGCTAATATACTCTCTTACTCCTTGGCACTGGGAATATAGTTCACTGCTTCACAGACTCGTTGGCAGAGTAAGCCGGAGCCAGCTTCTTCCTCACTCACTTGATTGCTCCATACAACTGAAACGGACGGAAGACTTTTCTAATTTACATTCCACGCCACTTTAGTGACAGAGAGGGTGTGTCCCTCCACAAGCTCTTCACCACGACAAACAGCATGCCTTTCTTTTTCCATTATTCTCAGAAACTTAGTCTCAAGGCTCTCCACAACAGCTGGAGACAAGGAAAGCAAGTGATGCCGTCCGTATAACTTCAGTTTGTACTCAGTATGACAGTAATACACATAAGTAGCGTATATATTCATTATGAAACATGAAGGATGGTGTACTAAGAGGCGATCCCGATAGCATACTATGATTTCCAGGGAGGGAAGTGAGGCGGTATGCGCCGGTATGGAATACCGGCACTGCTTTCAAAGGCCAAATGGCATACCGTCACTGCTTTCAATGTCAAATAGCATACCGCCACTGAAAACCAGTGGATCTTAAATTTATTTGCGCCGTAGGAATTAATATAATTACTTTTCATTATCATCATCCACTGGTACCAAGCTACCTTCGCCGATAAACATTCGCCTGTAGATATCGCCAATATAGAGCCGTGCGTTCCTTTTTAAAGCGGATCCGTAAAGCGCTTCAGCATCGCTGCAGGAAACTAGAGTGGGAAAAAGAACGGGCCGTCCATGTAGAAAAACTCATCAAGCGAGATCTCTTCGCCACCGCTGTAGCAGAGTGCTTAAAAAACGTGGATGTGACCGGTAACTTGTGATGACCATAATCGCCACCTTAAGAATATACCGCTACATCTGATGTTTTTATACATATTTCTCAGCAAGAAAATATAACTTTTACATTGCTTAAATAGATCTTAACTTTTAAAATATCTCTAAAATATCTACGCTCAATCGACAGAACATGATATTCTTGAATTTTGGGCTCCTGCTTGGCGAAAATCTATAAAGCAAGGTTGCTTACTCGTGGAGGAACTTAATTAAAAAGACCACAGTGTCCCTTCTCGTTGTCGGCTTAAAACGGTTTGTGGTGTATTGTAAGTACGATTGTGTATCAAGCAGCATCATTGCAACTAAAGTATTTTATGAGCATCGGCTGCAGAGCTGATATCATGGATGATTTTGTCGTAAGAGGACAAAAGAGAAATTTCAGCGAAACTGGTGATTGTGTTGAAGATAATCGGTCTGGGAAAAATTGACGAATTCGGCTTTGTCTCTCACCTCTCACAGACAACAAAGCACGAGTGAAATAGAAATCAACAATGTAGGCCTAGATAATGCAGATTTTGAATGTTTGCCAACATTTCTGAGTCCTGCTCAGTGGAAAACTAAATTCAAAGAACACGAATGGTTATCCTACAAAACCGAAACAAAAGGATTCGGTTGCAAAGTATGTGTCAGAGCACGTGGAACTTCGGGTGCTTTCAAATCAGAACGAACTCGCTTATAAAATGAGTGGTGTTCTTATTCTGTCAAGGATTTTGGTGATAGTGATGTGAAAATGCGTCAGGCAATAAGAAAAAGTCTTTGATCACAAGGATTCCCATGCCCATGGTCAGTGTGTTAAAATTTCTTGAGGAGACCAAGAAACAAGTTCTTCAAAACACAACTGCAAAACAAGAAGGGGTTTACCACGAGAATACATGCAGAGTTTATCGCACAGTGTACAATCTTGCAAAGCTAGGAAGGCCATTTTCTGATCTACCATCCTGGATTGATGCACAAAGGGCAAATGGTTTAGATATGGGACAGATTTTGCATTCCAAACATTCCTGTGCTGACTTTACCAATCTGATTGATGAAGAAATTAGGAAAACTGTTGTTAAACAAATTGTTGAAACGACCTCAAGATTGGTGTGATGGAGGACGAGTCAACTTCAGTGGGTCAAAAATCTGTTCTTTGTATTTGTCTTCAGATGAATTTTAATAATTCTGAAGAAACCAGCAGCATATTTTTCGCTCTATTTGAACTTCCAAACACCTCAGCTCAATGTATATATGATTCCTTAAAGCCTAATCTTCTTCAGCATTTTTCACAAGAGTTTCTAGCCAGTAATGTTATATCATTTGCTTGTGATGGTGCATCTAATATGCTAGGGAGTGTATCAGTAAGACTCCAGCAAGAATTCCCTCAGCTTTGTATATGGCACTGTGCTAACCACCGTCTCGAGTTAACAGTTGGTGATGTTGTTTCCAAGCTGACAGCTATCAACCAAACGAGGAACATTTTTGATAAATTGCATTCCCTATACTATGCATCACCAAAGAACAAAAACCAATTGCAGCATTGTGCATCAAATCTGAGTACTAAAATCCAGGTTATAGGAAGAATTTTATGAGTTAGATGGGTTTCGTCAAGTGCTAGATCAGTCAGGGCCATTTGGTAAGATTTTGCAGCACTTTCTCTCCATTTTAAAAGTGCCATGGGGGATAAAACAAGAGACTCTAAAGAAAGGGCCCAGTACAAAGGACTGCTGGATCGTCTAACTGATATAAACTTTATCCTGAATATGGGTTTGATGATAGATGCTCTGAATGAAATAGAGGATCTTTCGCTTCAATTGCAGAAGAGGGAGATGACTGTTATTCAGGCTCATAAGCTAGTACTCCAAAAACTTAAAGTTTTCCACTCTTTACAAACCCGACCTGGGGAGTATACAGAATTAGCAAAAAGTGCAGCCGAGTGTAAGGAACTAAATGGCGTGAACTTTCATGGCCCTGGAAGAGTGCACAGAATTGAAGAATAAGCCTTATACAGTCTACTTGTGGAAGAAATGGAAAAACGAATGCTAAACAGCCAGTCTTCGAGATCTTCTGCTTCTACTGCACAATCTCTTGCAGCAAAGTATTAAGAACTTTCAAGAAATTCAGAAGTTATTGATGAAACAAAGTGGCCAGAAGATGTGGGCAGTGATATTTGTTTTGGAGACAGTAAAATAAAATATCTGTGTGAGAAATTTTGTATAGGTTCCATGAGGGAAAGTGTAACTGGTTTCAGGCTGTATGCATCAGACAAAACAGTACGGTATCTGATGATCTGAAACCACTTCCTAGGGCTGTGAAAACCATAATCATATCCACAGCAGAATGTGAACGATCTTTTAGTGCCATGAACGCAATATATTCACCTGAAAGGAATCAGCTTCAAGTGAAAACGGCTGGAAACTTAGTCTTTTTGAAGTTGGTTGGGACCCCAATTCTCAAGTTCAAGCCTGATAAATATGTTAAGGCATGGCTAGGTAAGGGACGTCGCAGTGCTGATGACAACTCCATGAAGCGAAACATGTCAGATGTCTCTCCTCCAGGGTTAAAAGTAGTCTGGGAGTATCTACACGAATTAAAATGAACCTTTCTGCAAAAGCACACATTTTGAAACACCATTTTTCGTTATGTTAATGATAAATGCATTTAATATGTTTTTCCTATTTAAGTTAGGCCTATCAGTCTTAATTTTATGTATTTTTTTTTCTTTTTAATCTTTACTGTTTATATTGCTGTACTGTATTTTCAGATGCTATCTTTGTGCGATTTTCAGACCAATCTATTTTGACTTATGACACATTTACTGTTAATGTTTCATCTTATACGGATGCTAATTATATATCAGTAACAAACAAACAAAAATTAATTAATTTAGTTCCCCACTTCACTCATTTAAATTTAATTTATCTATATAGCCTAAATAATAATTCACACATATATTCTTTAAGTGAAAAATAAAATTTGTTACTTAAGCATGATGCAAATCTGAGTGAATAGAACAATTTCCTGCATATCACGTTACGTTGTAAGGGAGGGGTATGCTTTTTTGAAGTTGAGGTATGACAGGGAAATATCTTCGGATAGCATACCGCCTCTGGTTTTTTCCACTTCCTTCACCGATGATTTCACTTTAACGTATAAGGCAAGGCTAGGGTTTCCGACCGTCCCACCTTTGCCGGACATGTCCTGCTTTTCAACCGTTGTATTCATATCCGGTAGGCAGTTCTAATATTTCGGAAATGACCAGCATAATTTCCTGAGAAATCGTTACCTGTAGCGAGTATCATTTTGAAGTATCGTAAACGAACTGCATGTGGCTAGAAATCTTTACTTTGTATCAAACAAAGTCCACGATTCTTGGATGTCAGGGGTAATCTCGAGAACCACTGGATGGATTGTTTTATTTGCGGTTTTCACCATTCTGTAAAGGATATCTCGAGGACGGTTTCTGTAGAAAATTATTTATTTCTGATCAAAGGAAGCTAAGCAGCAACATTTTCTGTGAAAATGTAGAAAAAATACCTGGCTTCATTGCGATTTTTAAGCTTACGTTGGCCAAACCGTTAAAATTGTCAATATACTATGAGTGTAAGAATTGTTCAGTATGAAAATTTCTACAAAAAAAAGTCCGCGAGAGCATATCTCTATCCTCAATACATCGCCCACTATAAGTGTTTTACGTTTGTATTTCTTCCAACCAGCTCCATTACTGAGGTGACAGTTTACGAGCTAGCTCGAGGCGAGCCTATCACCCCAGTTACAGCCTAGCTAGCGGACGAGCCTATTACCCCCAGATACAGCCAGCAGCAAACTGTCGTGTCGTGTTGAGTTAAGACTTCAGAGATGAGTGGTTGTGTTTGGAGTTTCCCTGGAAGTGCAATTCGGCTTTTCTTCATTTCGCCCGTAAACTTTTGTTCCGCAAAATACACAGTCAAGATTGGACGGAAGGAGGATTTGTGTTTCATGCACCTCGCCATTCTTAAATTACGCCTGACAAGAATTCGTTGCACATGCATCTCCATGATAATGTAATTAATAGTCCAGTCAGTGATTTTAACCCATCATGCCAAGATATAAAACGGATATAGGTCGTAGTCCATTGCCATCGAAAAGAAAAAGCGCTTATGACGCAACGCATACAAAACTGTTCCCGGGCGAAGCCAGGGTGGGTTGCTAGTATAATATATATTATATTAAAATGCAGTATATTAAACGTTATGCTTTGAAAAAAGAACAATAGATCAACAATGATTTCTTCTTCTTTTACTTCCATATATCCCGAATATTGAAGCCTTTTCTGAAAGACTGAACATTTGTCAGCTTTTCTTTGCCACTGCAGACAGCAATACATCTACTGAGCAAGCATTGTTCTCGTTACGTTCGTATGGTACTTAATTGACTGGACCATTCATTGAAAATAATGCAAATGGTAGCAATTCATTCCCAATATGCAAAATAGCAAATACCGTTTCAGAGAAAAGAATTGCAGCATGAACGAAGATAACTTTAGTCAAAAATCTGCTAAGCGTATGATGCTCTTCGTCCTGGTTTCATTGAACGAGGGTGGTGATTCAGGTTCTCGTCATTTGATCACACATTGCAAGGTCAATCTGCTATTGACAAGAATAAATGATGAGCTTCACTATCAAGTGGTGGACGCACATCTACGCTCGGTAGCACCCAGTTAAACATTTTGATGTAACGGATAGCCTATACTTGGGGTTTTCCAATGGAATACAGTCGTCAATATCGAGAGCAGGTTACAGGGTGTGGCTGAGTTTCCAATCAAACAGCATGTAACGTTCATACTCTACATTAGACTTCAACCAAATGTTGTCTATTCTTAAGAGATGGAACTTAGAATATATTCAGAGCCACCAGGGCTGCCAACTGCATTAAGTTACTCTATTTCAGGTGTATTTCAAACGGCAGTACTGTGCCCGTTTGGACCGAGATCCAAAGACTACATTTTGCAAATTACCGAAATCAGTTCAGCACGAGAAAATCTATCTCAGGGTCTATCTGGGCGAATACTAGGTCTAAAACTGGCATCCCTGATATCGGTAATTCGCAAGTAAGGTAGGGAGAGAAATTATTTGAAAATAGCACACTTCTTAAAAATCTCAATTAATTTATAGTTAAAATTTGAAAATTAATGGCAAAAACTCTAAAAAACACAAACACAATCACATATAAAAAATCAACATCTCCTATAAATAAGTAAACAACTCTAAACTTCGCTGAATTGATACCCAGAAAATTGATAGTCCATTCTGGTATCAACAAAAGAATCTAATATTTACACTCAGGTGACCACGATTCGATTATGAGTTCCAGTGATCCCTTCTATTTACATTTGCAGATTCACTTTCACGAAGAGTTGTTTAAGATTGTTCAAGTAAACGTTGAATGTTATTTTGAAAATTTTCACTTTGATTAGTCCATGATATTTAAAAAAAATGGAAAACGTAGAAATTGCACCACTGTTATAGCCACTCCCACTGCTAATCTGAAGAAAATATTATATCGTCAGCATTTAATCGGGGAAACCCCTCTCTGCTTGTTATCGAAAATAGTTCCTTGCAACATTGCGCTATGTGAATCACGGGATTGATTACCACGACTCACGAGGCTATGCCGTCATCTCTTGACTCACCGTGCAGCTGCATCGTAAATCAGATAGCGTTTTGGTGTCCCACCATGATGGCATCTGAAGCCTTCTCCAGCGTATAGCTTGGGCTTGTAGTTTCATTATATAAAATAATCATATATTCTTTTCTTAAAAGATCACGGGTTCCATCCGTTGTGCCTCCTCAAAAGAGCACAATAGATTGGCATGAATTTTAAATTTTAAGAAAAGTTGGCTCTTTAGTTCGTCACGGAGCTACTTGTTAAGTTATAGAGATGGTGAACTTTCTTTAATAATAAAATGTGAACTATTGCTGCTATTCCTACCTATGGTACCATAAACTCCAAAGTTCATACCCCTCCAATAACGTCCGAAGATCAGAAGGGCTTGTTTCTAATCTTGCATTGCTTGGTGACAATATAATATTACAAGGTAGTTAAGTTTCTTTCTGAGGTACAATGAACCATGAAGAGATCATCCGAGCATCAATTTAATCCATAGCGTGGACATTTGGCATGTTGATTGCATTCATCAGAATCACCATCAGAATCACATTCTGATTAATATGAACAATTAAAACAAGATGTTCAGTAAAGAACATATAGCCTACTTTCTCCTAAATGCATGGGTATTGTTATAACTCTTTGTCCTTTTCAAGGAGTATAGTTGAATATTGGTTGTAGTAGCTTGTTCAAATACAACGTGTTATACAGATATTAAACATGAATATGAGGTGTCCTTTGCTAGTGCTACCTCTGTACCAAATTTCTTCCAATTCGGTTTTACCGTGTTTGAATTGATAGGGAGAATCGATTTGCACACATACATGGCCGCCATATGCAAACTATTGGACTGATGGCCTTGTAGCTTGGTTAAAGAACGCTTCTCACATCAAGGTATGTCGTTGCAAAATTTGGTAGAGATCAGATGAGTAGGTTGGTCGTAATTTGATTTAAGCTTTTTACATTTGGGTGGCCACCATTACGTTCCCGTCAAGATGGCGGCAAAATAAAACATGACACTGAGGTGCCCTTTGCTAGTGTTACCTCTGTACCTAATTTTGTTCAATTCCGTTTCACCGTGTTTGAATAGATAGGGGGAATCGATTTGCACACATACATGGCCGCCGTCTGCAAAATATTGGGCTGATGACCTTGTAGTTTAGTCAAAAGACGCCCAACATATGAATATATGTCGTTGAAAAATTTGGTAGAGATCGGATGATTAGGTTAGACGTAATTTGATTTAATCATTGAACATTTTGGTGGCCACCATTACGTTTCCGTCAAGATGGCGGCGGTATACGGTAAAACCTGACACTGAGGTGCTCTTTGCTAGAGCTACCGCTGTACCAAATTTCGTTCAATTCTGTTTTACCGTGTTTGAATTGTTAGGGGTTATCTATTTGCACACATACATGGCCGTCATCTGCAAACTATTCGGCTGATGATCTTGTAGTTTGGTGAAAATATGCTTCCCACATGAAGTTATGTTGTTGCAAAATTTGGTAGAGATCAGATTATTAAGTTGGTCGTAATTTGATTTCAGCTTTTAACATTTGGGTGGCCGCCATTACGATTCCGTCAAGATGGCGGCAATATAAAACATGACACTGAAGTGCCCTTTGCTAGTGTTACCTTTGTACCAAATTTTGTTCAATTCGGTTTCACCGTGTTTGAATACATAGTGGGAATCGATTTGCACACATTCATGGCCGTGATCCGCAATGTATTAGGCTGATGACCTTGTAGTTTGGCCAAAAGGTTCTTCATACATAGAGGTATAATGTTGCAAAATTTGTTAGAGATCAGATGATTAGGTTGGTCATAATTTGATTTAAGCTTTTAACATTTGGGTGGCCGCCATTACGTTTTCGTCAAGATGGCGGTGATATAAATCATGACACTGAGGTGTCCTTTGCTACTTCTACCTCTGTACCAAATTTCGTTCAATTCGGTTTCACCGTGTTTGAATTGATAGGGAACTCGATTTGCATATATACATGGCCCCCATCTGCAAACTATTGGCCTGATGACCTTGTAGTTTAGTCAAAAACGCTCGCCGTATAAATATATGTTGTTGCAGAATTTGGTAGAGATCGGATGATTAGGTTAGTCGTAATTTGATTTAAGCTTTGAACATTTGGGTGGCTGCCATTACGTTTCCGTCAAGATGGCTGCGATATAAAACTTGGCACTGAGGTGCCCTTTGCTAGTTCTTCCTCTGTACCAAATTTCGTTCAATTCGGTTTCACCGTGTTCGAATTGATAGCGGGGGGCAGACATTCAGAGTACACACACTCACACACACACTCACACACAGACACACAGTTTTTCGCCCTGTGTAGATCTCATAAGACTACTTTCATTTTTTGCAAAAATCGAAAGTAGGCTAAAAATAACACATAAACCCTCTGGTGTATTTCTCGAAATACACGTTCAGTCAGTTAGCTCTTGCTGCTCTTTGTTTTTCTATATTAATTTATTTATTTAATTTCCCTTCCCGCAGACACCAACAGCGAACCCTTACATTCTATTTTCCCCGTGCACTTGCTTATCGTTTGTATAAGTTTGTTCTAGAGTTGCATCTTCTACGGAACCAACCTAGCAGCATCTTACAGCTACCCTCTGAAGTTCTTCAATCTCCTCAGGTCAAGAGGACTTCCTCAACACTCCACGAGGCGTCGTGTTCGTCGCCAGCTAACTACTCCATGAAGAAGCCTTACATGTACAAGAAATTTTGTTTTTGTAATGTTTCCTATGCTTGTATAAACTCTTTTGTTTGCTTCCCCTACCCCCTCGCCCACATTCCTCTGTCGTGTGAGGAATCGCTCGTTCTCACTTCTTGTTCGGCCGTCGAGTATACAGTGCAGAGCCCTCTCAATGCCAGTCTCATGTCCTTATGAGACAATTTTAAACCAGACGCCATGTCTGTCTTTTAAGTCAACGGTCACAAGGAACCTTCGCCTGCTCTACACGAAAAAGCTAAGTACAAAACTTCAATGGTTTTAAACACATTTTAATGGTTTTTAAATGCTTTTAATATAATTTTATAGACAGTGTGTGGAATTGCTAACTATTGTGCAATAACCGTCTTCGAGGGATTTTTCTGGTCATGCTTTAGCTATCTAAGCTGGCTTTAAAACATGCAATTCAGTACTTCTTGTGCTAATTAAATGGGAATACCTTCCCACACCGAGGGATTCATGTTAAATTAACCACTGTCTATAAAACTTAGCTTTCCACCGCGGGATCTCTCTTACCCCATTTAACTGTCATCATAGCTCCAGAACTTTCTATGTCAACCAATCTTTCTACTATTCAAGCAAACTAGTATTTTTCAAGCAAACTAGTATTTTCCACGCCAAAATATGGGAATACTTTTCCTCACCGAGGAATTCATGTTACATTAACTGCTGGTCAACACCTTATTTGCTTTCCACCGTGGGAACTTTACCTCATCATTCAACTGCAACCCATAAACTTTCCAACGCAATAAACTTGTTCAAGCTCAAAATTACACTAAGTGTTCTCCATAACTGCAATGACTTTCTCTTGTTCTACGAACCTATATACACTACGATAGTGAAGTTTTTCAACTTATCAAAAACTATCAGTGCTTCGAATTTGGGTGTGCTAAATATCTCCCGCGCCGCGTTCGGTTGAGAGAAAATAAATCTGGCTAGGACTTTTTCCTAAAGTTTCTATTTCCCTTTCCCAAATACCTTTTTACTAACCAAAATTAAATTTAACTATTGGGTTCTTTCTTTTTCTACGAGGCTTAGCCCTTAGAGGCTCCCTCCCATTTTGTTGGATTTACCTTATATTCACTCTGTATCAACTGTGTCTAGTCCACATTTTAATATGTATCTTTTCCTTCTAAAATTAGGGAATCGTACTTTTTCTAATTATAAAGGAGTTAACCAATTGTAATCCAGGCTTCGATAATACGACCTGTTCAATTTTTTTGTAAGTTACCTCTAGTAATTTCTTTAAAAAAATAGCGGCAATTTCTGCGAGCAACCTTTTCTTCTTTCCTGTTACAATCAGGAATCCAATATTTGTTCATAGCTCTTTCGTTTGCCACAAAGGCGTTCTAAAGGTGCTTAGTTCGTACCTAATTAAACTTTCAAAGTTAAAATTGCTTATCGTTACAAACTTCAAATTTCTTAATCGTAAGCACACTTTTTAAAAATCTTTGTAAGATTTTAGTGCTTTACAGGTTTGAAATTTGTACTATATTTAATATTGTTCACTGTAAACCTCTTATTATTAGGTCTGAGTCCCTGGCATTTTATAAACAATTGTTATTCTTAACTCAAATTAAATCCCAACCTAAGGATTGTTAAGTTTCTAAATTCTATACTTCTTGTTAAATAAATCAATTGTTTTCCTTTTTGCTTTATCTTTCTCGCTAGAATTACAATTAGGCAGGACCTTCTCTTCCCTGATTCTTCCTCTAAGCTTAACCCCTCTTTACGAAAACGGATAATTCCTCAAAAAATAAAGTCTTGACTACTTGTTGCATTTAAACTAAAACTTCAAGTAACAACATTTTCAAAGTTTCTCTTGCTTCTCATAGCCGATTCTAGCAAGCCATTGAGGCAACTATAGCTAGCTCCGCAAGCTTCCTACTTGTAGAGATTTTCTCTCTGACTTATGGTTTGTTTTCAAAATTTAAGTTTTGTTTGAGTTAGGTTTGAGGTCTTTCTCTGTTCTAAACTTTTAATCGGCATCTTGCTGGGTAAAAGCTTTGTTTTCCTTAAGTGCAACAATTGGTATTCGTGTAAGATTTTCACAAAAAAACAATAACAACATCGCTAAAATCATTAAAACCACTTTGTCTCTTCACTCTCTGGGAGCATTCGATTGGTTTGCCAGAGATCCAACAGTGTCCAGAAATAAAATTATCACTCCAAATTCAAATCTTTCCAGCATTTTTAAATGCATAATAAACTCTAACCCTTCTGAAGGGAAAGTTATTACATCCTTTCCTTTTGGCTTACTTTGTCTTGCCAGACTACCACCCGTCCCCATAGTACTGGAATATCGGCTCGGGAGGGAAAGAGCACTTCCCAAGCGCTTGCAGGCAACCTCTATTCATGCTGCGCTCTCCGCTTGCCTTGTGCCAGTCCCCACTCAAGTTAGACATTTCATACGGTTTGCACGGCTATTTTTATATATATATATAAATTTACTTAAAGTTTTGTGTTGGATTCTCATCCTATCTACCAATACTCGTCTCTACGCCGAAACCCACCTCCTTTTCTCTCTTATCATCTTCCCTTAGGTAGTGTTAATCCTCAGCAAAAACCTACCACCCTCAACTACACAAATGCAATTATATACCTTATTGGAAAAATAATAACTAGTTGAGACCCGTCAAAACATGACGGACAATGAACAACATATTACTGAAGAAGTTTCCTATATAAGTTATATTCTTTGTAAGGTTACGTTTAGGCACAATTGCAATTTTAAGGACGTCAAACGATTGCACTCTTGACTTTGCAACATGCTGCTGGCTCAAATCTCACATCGAGTGACCGGTATTTCAACCACGGACCCAACGGTGAGAGAGCGGCGTGCTGCTGCCTAAATCACGGAGGCTTCCCCAAGAGATAAAATAAGGTATGAAAATGATATATTGTCGTAATAAAAGAAATATTTCCGGTGCAGCAGTGACAATTCAAATTGGAATCAACTTCTGACTCCCAGAAAAGGTTGTGAATCATAAATAATATATTTTCAATAATCTGCCTTGTGAAAGTTATGAAGAGGGAGGAGTACCTACCCTCAACAATTAATGAATCTTATAAATAACTCTCGCATTAAAACGCGGTGTGGACATCCGCCATGTCTGTCATGACCAAGCTGATTCTGCGCATGCGCTAGGCCCAATAATTTGGCATTATTGTTTATAAATTTAAAAATATATGGTAATATATTTGTTTATTTTATAGACACTCTGCAAATATGCAGACCAAGGTCTTTCGTCAGAGTGCATTACGAAGTTAATCGATTCCGCCGTTCTGTCAATCTCGCGGTAACAAAAAGCAGCTAAGCGTTTTCAATAATTACTAGTTGAAACCCGTCAATACATGACGGTCAATAAGAAAATATTTACTGAAGAATTTTCTTATATACACTGAAGAAAATGGAAATTGCAACACCATGAAGGCATTGGTCGTTTGTGTTGATTTTCAAGATATGGAACGATGCCTTGTAGGTATGTAAACGATCAAAGTTTCAGACCCATTGGATTGTTGCTACAGGTCTCCCCACGTGATTGGTCGCGGAGGATTCAACTCCAGTATACGGACACCGGTGTAGCGTAGTTGACTTGCAGTCTGTGCAGTGAAGTGTTCCCCGTCAAACATGCCTCGACGACAGAGAAGAGCACGCTATCAACAACTGTCGCCGTTTGAGAAGGGTCGGATAATTGGGTTGTGTGAGGCTGGATTATCGCTAAGCACTGGCGCTGCACGTGTTGGCCGACAGGCATCTACGGTACAACGTGTATGGCAGCAGTGGTCAAATAAAGGTACCCACACTCGTAGACCTGGCACAGGCCCACAGCGACAGACAACTGTGAGAGAGGATCGCCGCATCATTCGGATGGCCCGGATGGAACCCCATGCAACAACAGCGCAAATTCGAGCAGCTGTGGCACCCCACGTTACACAACTAACAGTTGGTAATCGCCTGCGTGCAGCTGGCTTACGATCCCGTGTCCCTGCAGAAGGTGTTCCATTGACCCCACAACAGCGACGTGTAAGGCTGGCCTGGTGTCGAGAACGATCGACGTGGGTCGACGAATGGCATAGGGTCGTCTTTAGTGATGAATCGCGCTTCTGTCTTGCCCGCAGTGATCGCCAGAATCGTGTGCACCGACATACCGGGAAGAGGAGCCGCCCAGACCTTATTGTCGAGAGGCACACGGGGCCAACACCAAGCATTATGGTCTGGGGAGCTCTTGGCGTTAATGTGAAATCACAATTAGTGCCTGTTGAGGGCACTGTGACTGCTCGACAGTATGTTGATAGGGTACTCAATCCAGTGGTTGTCCCTATGATGGCGAACATTGGTAATGGGATGTTTCAGCAGGACAATGCCCGGGTTCACACTGCACGCGTCTCCAGACATCACAACCTTAGAATGGCCCTCCAGATCCCCGGACCTCAGCCCTATTGAGCATGTGTGGGACATGATGGGTCGACAACTGGCCAACCGTCCTCAGCCACCCATAACTCTGGAATAACTGACCCGTGCAGAGCAGCAAGCATGGGCCACAATTCCTCAGGAAGCGATCCAGGGCCTTATTGACTCCATGCCTCGCCGAATTCATCAATGTATTGCAGCTCGTGGTGGGCACATCCAGTATTGATTGTTGTCTAAACTTGCGGTCAGATTGCCCTGAAAGTGTAATCATGGAATCACAACCGAACACTCGTCCTGTATGTTCAATTGCAGCAATGTAGCACCACTCCTTCTGGATGTTGCAATTTCCATTTTCGTCATTGTACGTTCTTTGTACAATTATTTTTTGGCGCTATTGATACTTTAAGAGCGTCAAAAGATTCCAGAGTTCCCCATTGAGCTTTATTGATTGTGATAAAGTATGCCAAGCGAATCGGAAAATGTTGCCTCTTAAAAGAAATTGATTGGTTTATCCTATGGTGTTAAATCAAGTCGAAGGATTAGACCTCTCTGCCTAATTTTAACTGCACTTATTTCCAAATCCAAGCATTTTCATGCATATTTCTTATAATTAATATGGAATCAAATCGAAGGGTTAGATCATCCGCCTGATTTTAACTGTACTTATTATTTCCAAATTCAAGCAATTTTCGTACACATTTCTTATAATTAATATGGTAGTATTTATGAGCCCTTAGGAAACTTCAGTTTTCTAAGGAGCATAACTATGGGTCAATCGTTTGGAGTATGTGGAAGCAAATCACTTAATTCCAAGGAATTCAAGAATTCTGAGGAGTCTAATATATACAACTGGCCGCAAGAACCGTCGCTTATAATTTTGGAATATACATTAACGAAGAAATGCGATGATGTGCAATTCCATACATTTTAAAACAATATGGACCGTATGCATGTGGCACAGTGACATTGGCACCAAATGAAACCAAGGGCATAGCATTTGTTGTACTGCCGATTATTCTCTCCTAAATTCCTTGAGGTATCATTTCCAGTGAAAAATTGTTGCAGTCTGTCAAATATTTTATATTTAGTAAGATCAATTTTGCCATTACAACACCAAAGGTCAAAGTAACCAAGCGTAGATTTCTCGCTACAGAAATACAGTGCAGAACAATGTTTACATTTGTTCGTCAAGGATCCTACACTGTACGGCATAATATCTGGAATTGTTTCTGAAATGGCATATTTATATTAGATTTTAAAAGTGGCTTCGTATTTTTCTTCGATTTCCCACTTTTTTGTGGCTAATGTTCTTTTTCGTCAAATGGATATATTTATTGTAGCATTTTTCTCCAAATTAGCGTCATATTCAATAACACTATAGTGGCCTGCATCAACGCAGCCGCCAAATATTAAATGGCACATAATACTTCCATTGCCAAAATCAACAGCGTGGTTAGAGTCATTGTTATGTACTCTAAACAAATAATCATTAAACAATAATATTCATTTATACAGTGAAGTTCAGATACTTTCATTCTCAAGTTTGTTGCTGATGAGAATGCGATGATACTGATCGCCAATAATAAAATCCTTATAATTATTCATGCCAACACCAATTTTTGCAATTTGCTTGCAGAAGCAGCTCAGGATGACGTTCTGCATTTTGGAATAAACAGTACGAAACTGCTTTAAATAAGCAATTTCCATCACCTGTTGTAGGTACAATCCTTTGCATTTCCATGACAGTAAATTAAGCAAGGGAGCATACTTCGCCAACTACTGGAATGAGCATAGACTCACTTCGACAGCCACCGTAATGGAGAGTTTAAGGGTTAGACTATATGTTCAGTGCTTGTCAAAAATCGTATAAACACAGGGAAGCCAAATCTTAAGGCTAAATTCTGAGCTATCGCCCCGGATTCCGGGTTCGAACCCTGGTTTGCCAAGAAATTTAATTCTGGTCTGAGGACTGGTACGGGGTGCACTCTTGAGGCAAAACTAAGGAGAGCAAGGTTAGATTCCTATTTCAACAATCTGGCATGTGGTTTTCCGTGGTTTGCCACGTCCACTGAAGGTAAATACCGGGATAGTTCCTAACTTAAAGCCTCGGTCGTCAATTCTCCATTCCCCACATGAATTACAAATGCACACATCAGTAAAGGCATCACAATAACACAGGTTATCATAGAAAAATTTACACACACACCAAAGTAGACGGGCCTGAGTGACCACGATGTCTGAGTCCATCAAATGAATTATATTCGTCAATTGTGTCTCATGGCGAAAGCGATTGTGGCCATCTTTTATTTAATAATTTAAAAGTATATGGCAATGCAAATCGAGGATAATTCCTTACTGTACGGGAATAATAAAAGTAAAATATGTTAAGACAATGAATTACCAATAGCCAGAAAGAATAATTAGGAAATAGAAATACATGTCTGAGGTGAGATGTGAACTCCTTCGACTATGTTAAATTCATTCCTGGGTCCGCAATGTTACCCCTGAGCCACCCAGTCAACAGACTTCGAAAGCAATATTAAGTTACTTAAACAACAAACGAACTCAAACGCCTGTTGAAGTTCTTCAATCCCCTCTTTTTAATTCTAAAAAACAAAGATCACACTACGATACGGAGGATCCTTTATCTGCCATTTCTCTAGAAATGTAATTCTGGTCTGAGGGCTGGAACGGGGCGCACTCTTGAGGCAAAACTAAGAAGGGCAAGGTTCGATTCCCATCTCAACAATCTAGGATGTGCTTTTCCGTGGTTTGCCACTTCCACTGCAGGTAAATACCGGGATAGTTCCTAACTTAAAGCCTCGGTCGTCAATTTCCCATTCCCCACTTTAATTACAAATGCACACATCAGTACAGCCATCACAATAACACAGGTTATCAGAGAAAATTTGACACACACACACTAAAGTAGACGGGGATGAGTGACCACGATGTCTGAGTCCATCAAATGAATTATGTTCGTCAATTGTCTCTCATGGCGAAAGCGATTATGGCCATATTTTATTTAATCATTTAAAAGTGTATGGGAACGTAAATCGTGGAGAATTCCTTACTTTACGGGAATAATAAAAGTAAAATATGTTAAGACAATGTATTACCAATAGCCAGAAAGAATAATTGGGAAATAAAAATATGTGGCGGAGGTGGGATTCGAACTGCTCCCAACGGGCGATGCACAAACTAAGACTTCGCCGCTGCCATCTGAGCTACCGAATCACTGAAGTTGTAGCGCAATATTAAGGTACTTAAGCAACATTCACACTCAACAGTCAGTATAAGTTCTTCTACATTTCCCGTCCTTTATAATATTCTATTCCTGTTTATATCGTGGAAACTTCATATTCGATATTCCCTTCCTTTATTATAATTCTTATAAATAACTATTACATTAAAACGCGGTGGACATCCGCCATGTCTGTCATTAACCAAGGTGATTCTGCGCATGCGCTTGAGCCAATAATTTTGCAGTTTTGTTTATAAATTTAAAAATATATGATAACATATTTGTTTATTTGAAAGACACCCTGCAAATCTGCATGCCAAGAGCTTTCGTTAGAATGATTTACGAAGCCAATCGGTTAAGTCGTTTTCACAATCTCGTGTGTACAAAAAACAGCTTAGTGTTTTAAATATATAGATATAGGCTAATACGGAAATAAAAATGTCGGAGGTGGTAACTAATCTTGTTTCTCTTCTAATTTCTTATTATTGCTTTAGCTCTGCTAGTATATTAGCGCTGTTCATACCGAATTTTGAAGCACATTATTTTAGATAAAAATTGATGTAAGCCAAAATATAAATTGGCGTAACCAACATCAAAGTAGTATCAATCCCAATACATTGGCGTAACCCTCAAAATTCACATTAAAATAATTAATTTCAATAAATTGTTAGAACCCACAACATATATTCCAGGAAACTACAATCATAGACACATTTTAGAATGTAAGTAAACAACAATAAAGACTGGTCAATGCCTTTACTGAATTGCAAACAGATGTTTGTATCTCTTGAAAATGTGTTCTTTATGGCTTACGGCAAACAGTTGCTTGAAAATGTGTTCTTTATGGCTTACGGCAAACAGTTGCTTGAAAATGTGTTCATTATGGCTTACGGCAAACAGTCGCTTGAAAATGTGTTCTTTATGGCTTACGGCAAGCAGTTGCTTGAAAAATGTGTTCTTTATGGCTTACGCCAATTGTTCTGTACACCATTGAAATTATATCAGCAGCAATGTGCTGTATAGTGCGTCTACTAAGCCCGGACCAATCAAGGTTGATAAAAAGGAAAGTGGAGATGTAGGAAGCCTCATCGAGCCAACTGATCGAGCTCATGGGATCCTCGAGAAGGGTTTCTGAATACACTGCCCGGACAGCAGGAACTCTGGGTTCGAATCCAAATGATCAAGTGTTCCACGACTCAAGGATTAGAGCTTTCATTTTTTGTTTTCCGTATTTTATTTATTATTTTGATTTTTTTTATCGTTTCGGTCGTCTATGGACCACGTTATTTCAACTGCCTTTTCCCACGTTCTTTCACATTGGCCCAGTATTCGCGCATTCTTCTTCGGTGAGCTTCCCTTCGTTCTTCGGTCCACTTCTTGCCGGTTTTCAATAGAGGTTTTGGCTGAAAACTCTGTATCTCCCCAAGTTTCTTCTTCAAAGATTCACGTTCCAAGATGTCCTCATGTGATATCCCCAGTTCTTGTAGGTCCTTTTCCACCTCTATAAACCAGATCCCTTTGGTTTTCTTTCCCACAAAGTAGGCACAGATTCGATTATTATTATTATTATTTTATTTTTTATTTTTTGTTTTATTGTTATTATTATGCTCTTGTATGTAAGAAAAAGCCATACAAGAATGTCAACCACACATCAAGATTGGATAGGATATAAGAATAAATTGCTTAGTATTGGCAGATGATCTTGCGCTACTTGCAAATCATAATAATATAGAAGAAACTAAAATGTCAACCAGAAGAACTTGAAAGCATAGCAATAAAGAAGTAACATTACAAATTTAATATAAAATAGACTACAGAAATAATGCCAACCTTCAAAGTTAGATGGCTTCGGTCTCGTAGTTGGTAGCATGCTGAGCTTCTATGCCCAAGATCGCGGATTCAAACCCGGCCGAAGTCGTCAGATTTTTAAGAGGGTTAAAATCCCTCAGTATGCCTTCCTTCGGAGGGGAAGTAAAGCCGGCGGGCCCATGTCATAGATTTATGGCATGTTAAACCTTCCACTAATTACACTTGTGTGAAGCTGAATTTGTAGGTTAGATTTGATTAACGCTCTATTAAGTTCCAACGTTTGTCGGCAGGTGTTGACTGCGGAGGCATCTAGTAACCAAGTTCACAGCTAGCTGTCGTTGACTGTAGCATTTTGTAGCAAAAGTAGGAACTACTTGAAATCGATCGTCTGCAATCCTTACCTGAATTACAGATAACACACACTAATACAACCATCACAATTAACACCGGTTATCAGACAGATTCTACACACACCCAAAGTACACGGGGCTACATGACCGCGTTTTCGCAGCCCCTAAACTGAGGAACCAACTTCAAAGTTACAGCACCAGCTATTTCATTAAACAATAAGAAAGAAATTAAGTTGTAAATAAGTTTAAATATCTTTGTGAAATTCTCACTTGAAACTCCAATAAAAATCGTCAATAGAAAGTGGAACATTTAAATTAAGAGAAACACAACGAATTACTTCGCCAGCAAACAAGAACAAATCTCTTTCGATTACTGTTTCGTTGTTAAACAGGAAGCGACTTACACTTGTGAACACTATTTAAATTAAACACCAAATCAATGACAGCTCAACTGCAGAAGGTTGACAGGTATGATGATGATGATGATGATAATTGTTGTTTTAAGGGGCCTAACATCTAGGTTATCGGCCCCTAATCGTCTGGGTGATTGCGAAAATGACAATGAAATGGAACCAGAACGAAAATTAAGTGAGACGGAAAATACTTACAAAAAGGAACTCAGATTGAAACTACTCACAAAATGGAGAATGGTAATACTTACAAAAGGGAATTTAGAACGAAAATACTCACAGAAGGAATAGATTGAAAAATACCCACAAAATGTAGGCTAGGTTTAAAATACGTACAAAATGCAATGTAGAGTCGAAATACTTACAAAATCCAATTGAAATTCAAAATAATACTTACAAAATGCAAATGAGATCGAAAATACGTACAACATGCAATTGACGTTCAAAATACTAACAAAATGCAATTGAAATTGAAAATACACAATGCAATTTAGATTGAAAAATGCCGGTTCAGATTCAAAATAATCACAAAGTGCAATTGAAATTCAATATGCTTACAAAATGCAATTGAAATTGAAAATGCTTACAAAATGTACGGTAGATTCTAACTACTCATTGGGATTGACATTACTTACAAATTGCAATTTAGATTGAAAATACTTACATAATGTAATTTAGATTCAAAATACCCACAAAATGTAGTATAAATGCAAAAAAGATGTCTAAAGGGAATGTAGATACAAAAACAGTGCGGTAATCGTAAAGAGAAACGGAAATATAATGAAAAGAAAACAAGAGGTCTGACCCCTCGAAGAAAGAGCGATCAGGAAAGATGAGACAAGGGCCAATTAAGGCGAGAAAGTGAAAGACTCCCTAGGGCTCGGATACCCTAATACCGTCGGGGTCGGAAAAGAACAAGAGTTGACCAAGGGAGGTCGACAGGAAAGAAGACGGAGAGGAGCCCGGTACAAGTAAGTGGAAGCAATGCCGGACTCAGCTGGGGTCCCGTGGTCGCCAACCCACGTCCCACTAGATGTGAGCCCCTGCGGGAGGTAAACAAATAAAAGATAAGGCAAGAAAAGGACAGGAAGAAATGAAATACCCTCAATCTTCGAAGAATGAGGAGTGAGGGACTTGGTAGGAAGGAGAGCCATGCAAGGCACATAGAAAAGGGGAAGAGGAGAGGGCCCGCCCAAAGTCAGTGGTAAAAGGGGAAAAACGGACCCAGCTCAGGAATCCCTCGGGATCTCTAAGTCCCGAACTCACCAGCCGTGAGCCCCTGAGGGTGTAGCAATAACCAGGGTGCTCCAGAAGTGGTGGGGCTACATACACCCTGACTCCTTGAGAGCCTTGAGCAGAAGGCAGGAGATAGCATGGAAAGAAAAAGAAGGCTAACCCCTCGCAGAAGGAGGGTATCAGAAAAGATAAGGCAAGGGCCAATTAAGGCGGGAAAGGAAGAGACTCCCTAGGCCTCGGATACCCTAATACTGTCGGGGTCGGAAGAGAACAAGAGTTGACTAAGAGAGGTCGACAGGAAAGAAGATGGAGAGGAGCCCGGCACAAGTAAGTGGAAGCAATGCCGGACTCAACTGGGGTCCCGTGGTCGCCAACCCACGTCCCACTAGATGTGAGCCCCTGGGGGCCAATCATTAATAAAAAGAAACGCCAGGATGATGGACAATGGAGACTGTGGCCTAATGCAGCTGTCTACCGGGAAGATTATTCAATAATAGACACAATGAGAAAAAGGACATTTTTATTTTTCTGTCATTTATCGAGATTACATGAGCGGCTTCGGTGGCGTAGTCGGTAGCATGCTGAGCTTCTATGCCCAAGATAGCGGGTTCAAACCCGGCCGAAGCCGTCGGATTTATTAAGAGCGTTAAAAATCCCTCAGTATGCCTTCCTTCGGAGGAGAAGTAAAGCCGGCGGTCCCATGTCGTAGAGTTATGGCATGTGAAAGAACCTTCCACTAATTACACCTGTGTGAAGCTAAATTGGATAGGTTATGAATGTAAACAACGATCTTAGGTTTCTACGTTCGTTGCCAAGAGCCGACTGCGGTGGCGTCTAGTAGCTAAGTTATGGACTTGGTCTAGTAGTCGTTGAGGGTGGCGCTTATTGTTAGCGGCAAAAGAAGGAACTATTTGAAAAATTCTAAGTTGCAGTCTGTACTTAAATTTAAAAAACAGATAACACACACTAATACAGTCATCACAATTAACACCGGTTATCAGACAGATTCTACACACACCCGAAGTACACGGGGCTACATGACCGCGCTGTCGCAGCTCCTAAACTTAAGAACCAACCAACCGAGATTACATGACAATAGAGTATTAAAACAACTATTAAACTACTTTTGGAAAAGAAAAACAAAAATAATTGGTTCAAAGAATTTCAAAATGATTTAGGCGAGTTTTATTACAATGCAACAAATTGCAAATAGAGAATAACAAGAGTTTAGGACGCATGCGCAGTATATAACACTTTCGTTTCGTTGTGAACGTGCGTACGTGGTTGGTCCAATTCTGTACGCTGAAACGAGGTCCGCTAAATCGAGGATTTGCTGTATCAACTTTATAGCAGTTTGTGATTAGCTCATATCACAATATCAAACATTCTAGGAGGGAGAGTTCTGTGCCCACTCCGCCCCTGCACCACCACTACTAGTACCAGATCCATTGCATTCTTTTGTACAGGGTAAAACAACTTGAGTCGTCCAGTTGCAAAACTCGTTTAATCCACTTGTGAATAAGAATCATTTTCATGAGAAACGTTTCTCTGGACTTTGCCTCACGTATCTTTTGTGTGTGTTGTTTTCTACTTTTTGCTTTGTGTTTTTGGTCTTGTGTTTGCTTTGTCATTTTGCTTTTGAAATCTACTTTTTGTGTTTCTTTCTTGGTTTTGTGTTTGTTTTCTGCTTTTGCTTTTTTTGAATTTTGCTTTTTGCTTTGTATTCTTGGTTTTTGTTTCCTGCTTTTGCATTTGTTTTTGAATGTTGCTTTATGCTTCGTGTTTTTGGTTTTGTGTTTGTTTTCTGGAGAATCAAAATAAAACAAAACAAAATAAAATAAAACAAAAGAAACAAAACAAAATCAAAATAAAACAAAACAAAATATTTTTTTAAAATATAAAATGAAAATATAAAATTAAACAAAACAAATAAACAAACCAAAAGATTAAACAAAGCATTTCAAAGCAAAATAAAACGAAATAACAAAATAGAACAAAATAAAATAAAATAAAATAAAGTAAAATAAAATAAGATAAAATAATTAAATAAATAATTTTACGACATGATCCTTATTCACAAGTAGATTAAACGAGTTTTGCAACTGGACTACTCACTTCATCTCACCGTGATGTAATAACTTCTCCATGGTCTTGTGAATAACACGTATTACAATCAATCGGACAATCAATCAATGCCCTGGAACGTGATCCTCTTGTCATGATGGGAACACACACAATTATGAACGATAATTGATTGTAATAATATTTCTATAGAGGTTGGTTGGTTCCTTAGTTTAGGGGCTGCGACAACGCGGTCATGTAGCCCCGTGTACTTTGGGTGTGTGTAGAATCTGTCTGATAACCGGTGTTAATTGTGATGACTGTATTAGTGTGTGTATCTGTTTTTTTTTATTTCAAGTAGGGACTGCAACTTTGAATTTTTCAAATAGTTCCTACTTTTGCCGCCAAACGCCACCGTCAACGACTACTAGGCCTAGTTCAGAACTAGCTACTTGACGCCACCGCAGTCGGCTCTTGGCCACGAACGTAGCAACCTAAGAGCGTTGTTTACATTCTTAACCTATCCAATTTAGTTTCACACAGGTGTAATTAGTGGACAGATCTTTAACATGCCATAAATCTATGACATGGGACCGCCGGCTTTACTTCCCCTCCGAAGGAAGGCATACTGAGGGATTTTTAACGCTCTTAATAAATCCGACTATAGAGTGGTGACGGAAATGAAATTATCAATTATGTTATATGACAACTCGGCTCATGGAATTTTGAAGCGGCCAACGTTTCATGAATTATAAGTGAATCTACTCTCAAATGGGAATGGAAGCATACTAAACCCTAGGGCTTCACAGTGTATTGTGATGGACTCCTCTGTTTCATATATCCTAGCCACCCTTCTTTTTCTCAATGACGAATGGCGGATAATTATTCTGGGTGTTGCACTATTTACACTAAGGAGACGTGGGGTAGGGTAAAAGCTGCTTGATCCCAGAGACGACGATACACACGTGCCCGGTAAAACTGATTCGTCTCGAATGTCGCAGTCCTGAGAACATCACATTCACCTCGATATTAAATTGATTATTTTGAAAACATCGCGAAAACAATATCGGATAAGCTATAGACTACACGAAGAGAGATCTGGCCACCATCGAAAGAGTTAAGCCCAATTACTGAAAACCTTAATGGACATCTCAAAATACACGCGCTCCCGCCTAACATATGAATTAGCACGGGAACTCTACCTCGTTGATGAAATAAGGACAAAATTACAACTTCCATCCTCAAAAAATGCTGAAGCGCACCTAGCAGAGAGAAGGGAGAAGACATCCCGCTAGAATTGTACAGCACGGATGCCATGATCAACCGGAACTGGACCAACGCCAATCAGAAACTAAGACATGTGGTGATAAAGTTAGCAGTGCATGGGTACCACTATAAAATATGTAAAAACATGTCCTACCACTCCCCAAATGAACTCTGGGTGTGCTCGTTATGTGACCAGTTCTGTGACATATATCACATCACACGATGTAAAAACAAGAAGTTCCCTGACGAACTAAAGAGCCTACTTTTCTTAAAATTTAAGATTCATGCCAACGATTAATCTATATGGATCTATCTAGAATAATGACGAAATTAAGTTGGTAATATCGAAATTTCTAATTAGTTCGAAATACTGTATACCTGGCATAATGTATCCTAATAGAGCACTACAGTTGGCAGCCCTGATGACTGAATATATTCTTAGTTCCATCGCTTAAGGTACAGAATACAAAATTTGGTTGAAGTCCAATGGATAGCATGGACGTTACATGCAGTTAGACATTAGATCTAACAGCACGCGTAAAATCTTGTTAGCAACAATGACATACATGTATTGGTCAGATATAATCTAAAATAATATGATCTATTGTTGTGCCAATTTTTAATAAAATCCATTAGTTAGTATAGAAGTTACATGCATTTTATAATTGGACCTATCTGCAGGCTTAGAATCATGTTGGCAGCACCGGCCTAGGCCTATATTAGTCACTCCAATTTAATCTAGAATGCCAGGTAGTATACGTGTGAAAATTTTAGAGCTATTGGCTTGCATACTTTCTGATATATTGATATTAGGGTAACAAAAATAGAGACAGTATTTATTAACAGTTGGCAGCCCTGGTTACTCTTATGAATCGGCATAGTCATATCTGTTATGGTACACATAGCACACACGAAATTTGGTTGAAATCCAAATGATAGTATAGAAGTTACATGTATATAAAGTTGGACCTCTCAGCAGGCTTAGAATCATGTTGGTAGCACTGACGTATATAAGTTACTCCAAATTAATATAGAATGTCAGGTACTATACGTGTGCATAATTTAAAGATGTCGGCTTGCATACTTTCTGATATATGGGTATTTGGATTTTTAAAAATTGAGAGCATTTATTAACAGTTGGCAACCCTGGTGGCTCTTAAGAATACGCTCACTCATATCTGTTTATGTACACATAGCACATACGAACGTTTCTTGAAATCCAATTGATAGTGTAGAAGTTATAAGCATTTAAAATTTGGACCTATCAGCAGGCTTATAATCATTTTGGCAACACTGCCATGTATGGCCTCCTGGAAATGAAACTGCAATATTATTATCTAAACGTGTGCCAATTTTGCCATACCTTCCAAGATATCCAACATGGAGCTCAAATTTCAATTGCGATTTTTCAGCAGTTGGTAGCACTGACATCATTTTCAAATATGGCTGTGAGATATTCAGGTATAGATCTTTACTCCTACCAAATTTTGTTTCGATTGCTGCAGCCGTTTAGGAGTTGATAGGGACACACACACACACACACAGCCAGCCAGACAGACAGACAGACAGAAGGACAGACAGACACACATTTTCCCGATCTCACAAGTCTACTTTTTCCTCATATTTGCAAAATGTGAAAAGTAGGCTAAAATAATCAGAAATAACTGTGCGATTATGGCAATGACTAAACTAGTGTAAATCTATGCACATTCGTGCGCTTTTCTGTTTATTACATAAACTACACGAGGGCGAGAGAGAACCGCAAGTGCCGCACTCACGCTCAATAACATGGTATCGGCAGTAGATGGCAAATCTCGGATGTCGTCAGCAGTCCCTCTCTCCCCTTGTTGCAATCTGCGAGCAACGATCTGCTGACTAATCTGTTGAGATAGGACTTACTCTGCTATACTCTCACTATTGAGATCTGGTCGGTGCTCGGGCCTAGCACTAGCAACGACCACACGGCGAGCGCTCCTATACAGTACAGTGCAGTAGTGTTGGAGCGCTTCGCTTTCTCAAACAGCTCACAATACTACACGTTCTACTGAATTATTAAATAACAAAACTGTGAATTCCTGTGCTTGCAAGAGGCGCATGGATTTTATTGCTAAAAGATTATTAGTATGGTATTCTTCTTATTATTACGTATAGGCCATTTAAGGACCACGACATTCAACTATTACATTTGGAATGGGCTTTGATGTTTGCCCAGTAGTTACGCTTCCTCTGGTTGTGTTGATCCCTCCTCTCCTGTGTCCAGAGGGCACCTGTCTTCTTTCTTGGCGGTTAGTCCTGGATGCATCCAATAGCAGTGTCCATAAAATGCCAGACGTCGTTTCCTAGCAACATCCGTGATTCTTTCACAGTGCTGTACGTGTACAGCACTTGATTAGGTCGCCTTCTGTATTCATTACCTTCCGTAACAGACCCCAATATCTTCCACATTATCTTTCTCTCCTGTACTTCGAGTTAGTCCGTGAGTCCCTTCCGGTTGAATACTCGACATTCTGAAGCATATAAGGCTTATTATTATTCATTTTAAAAATCTGGTCGTTATGCGACACTGCAACCTTATTACCGGTCGCCACTCTATTGTTCTAGTTTATCACCGACCGCATAAGGTTATCCAAGGCAGGGGCGTATATAGAGTTTTATTTCGGGGGGTGCCCAACCGGGGGTTAGGGGGCATGGTATAGGCCCAAAGGATAGGGGGTCCTGGGTTCTCCCCAGGAAACTTTTGTATAATTTGGTGCGAAATGATGAGTTTTAAGGCTATCTGGCATCACTTTTTCAACCAATTTATTGTAATGTATTATGTTTGGTTAATGTCAAACACAACTAAGACCATTTTATGATACTTTTTTATTAATACAGTCTGATAGTATTTACATGAAAAGAATGAATGTTATACTGTTTTGATTTACAACTCACACTATAATATAAAGTCAAGGTTTCTTGAAGCATTGCCAAATCGGTTCATAACTTCGTCAGTGAGATGTATGTCTCTGAGAATAGATGACAATACTAGACCGTTGAGTCTGTTTTCAGAAGTAGAACTCCTTAAGTATGTTTTCAACCAACTAAATTCCGTTCGGCAGTACCAGTAGCTACAGAGAGAAGCAAATTTGCCAAACGTTTGATAAGGGTATAAAAGTTAGGGAAAAAACGTTTGTCACACGCTTCAAGGGCACTTGTTGCCTGTTCTTGGTTCGTTCATAAGAGCGAAGACACTGGAGAGTAATAAGAGGTTATGTTGTTACACATAAGATCAGAGCAAACTGATTGTCACACTGTTTACATCGCTCTACCTTCGCCTTGCTTTACAACGTTGCCATACGTCACTTAGTAACAATAGTACATGATTATATTGGTTTTTAATGTTTCAATTCATAAACAAATAAGATATGTGACAAAAATTTCGGGTGGGCCCCGGGACCCCCCCCCCCCCCATGGATTAGGACATTTCCGAGGTGCAGGTGTGTCGTTTAGCTCCGTGGTCGCTGAACAACATGGAAACTTCTTAGTGTAGCAAATACTCCTTTGCTCATAGTTTCCAGAAGTCATCAACAAGTCTAAGTCGATACTTTTACCAGGTCGTGTCTTGTTGGTTCTGGTCCTGTGTTCAGTACTTCCCAGATAATAATGCGATTGTATTGCGTGAGTTGATAGTAGAATAGGTCAGGCCCCCAGTCTGTTAACGAAACTGGTTGCCATGGTAATCAGGGGGTGGCCATCCTGGATTACGCGCGCGGGAGGTCATGTCGGATGATCAGGACTACCAAACCTTGTGTGTGAAATTCCCCTAGATTTCCACTGAACTCTCCCAGATTTGGATTTTGGTGCCATGAGGTAATTCAACATTTAGGGTGTGAGATATCCTTAATTTCCCAGAATTACTAAAAATCCCATAGATTTGTATTTTGGCACGAGATTTGAAATTGTGTTTTACAGATTGGGATGAATGGCCGGCAGCTATTCTACTGGCTTCGTTACAACCCAGGTGAGCTCTGTGAGCTTCGCCATTAACAATAACTTCCGCAGGCGACGTTTCGTGGTTCCTACTGTTCTTTCTCATCACCACGCCATATTTAATGCCAAAGAACTTAAAACTACAATCAAAGATAAAATGATAGCAGAACGAGAATTGACTCTTGGAAGAGAGTCTCTGTCAGTCCCCAACAGCTGGGATATTAGTGACCCCTTCACTTTGGGACGGGCTTTTTCCCTTTTCTATCTGGCTCTCGTGGCATAACTCCTCTCCAAGTCTCTCATCCGTTATTCTTTGTTGTTGTTGTTGTTGTTGTTGTTGTTGTTGATAATTCATCCACAACTAATGCCATGGCGAGTGAAGTAAAGCTAACATCATCTATGGCAACGATGGTCCTAATGGGGTCATTAGCCCACACTGTGACGAATCATTACTCGATCGAACTTAAGCCAAGCAAGCTACTACCCTCAATCCCTCCCCCCGCTCCCCCCTCCCCCCTCCCCCCTCCCCCTCCCCCCCTCCCCCTTTGTCTTCAAGTAAACTATACAGGGTGAGGCACTTAAAACTGTTTTCGGAATATTTGGTAAAATACAAATAGGATCGAAAAAAGTTGCAATATAAGTTGTTTACCTCGAAGAGGGACATCCAATAACATAAAGCTTGACCCCCTAAACCACCACCCCCGGGGGCGTGAAGGGGGGGGGGGGGTGACATTAAAATCTTAAATAGGAACTCTTATTTTTCACTGCAGATTTTTTTTCACCGTGAAAATATATGTAACTTTTGTTTAAAACATATTCTTTGTTTCATGATAGATGGCGCTGTAATCGGCAAAAATGGAAATGAGTTGAAAATTGATGAAAAATAGTGATATCTCAAAAAAATGCACATCAGATTAGGAAAATCAAAGAATTTCTTTTTTATATTTTTGTAAATGCTATCACGTGACACCGTTAACCCTCCCGCAATGCATAGACTAATTTTAGCGTTACCCAGGAACAAAGACGTGGACGTAGTAGTAATTTGTTCCCTTCGGGGTGCTTGATTACTGTGAGTCCCCTTGCCTCTCACTATCTCTGGGTGCTTGATAATGTGAGTCCCCTTGCCTCTCACTATCTCTGGGTGCTAGATTAATGTGAGTCCCCTTGCCCCTCAATATCTCGGGATGCTAGATTACTGTGAGTCCCCTTGCCTCTCAATATCTCGGGGTGCTTGATTAATGTGAGTCTCCTTGCCTCTCACTATCTCTGGGTGCTTGATTAATGTGAGTCCCCTTGCCTCTCAATATCTCGGGATGCTTGATTAATGTGAGTCCCCTAGCCTCTCACTATCTCTGGGTGCTTGATTAATGTGAGTCCCCTTGCCTCTCAATATCTCGGGATGCTAGATTACTGTGAGTCCCCTTGCCTCTCACAATCTCTGGGTGCTTGATTAATGTGAGTCTCCTTGCCTCTCACTATCTCTGGGTGCTTGATTAATGTGAGTCACCTTGCCTCTCACTATCTCGGGATGCTTGATTACTGTGAGTCCCCTTGCCTCTCACTATCTCAGGGTGCTTGACTAATGTGAGTCTCCTTGCCTCTCACTATCTCTGGGTGCTTGATTAATGTGAGTCCCCTTGCCTCTCACTATCTCGGGATGCTTGATTACTGTGAGTCCCCTTGCCTCTCACTATCTCAGGGTGCTTGACTAATGTGAGTCTCCTTGCCTCTCACTATCTCTGGGTGCTTGATTAATGTGAGTCCCCTTGCCTCTCAATATCTCGGGATGCTTCATTACTGTGAGTACCCTTGCCTCTCACTATCTCTGGGTGCTTGATCAATGTGAGTCCCCTTGCCTCTCACTATCTCGGGATGTTTGATTACTGTGAGACCCTTGCCTCTCACTATCTCTGGGTGCTTGATTAATGTGAGTCTCCTTGCCTCTCACTATCTCTGGGTGCTTGATTAATGTGAGTCCCCTTGCCTCTCAATATCTCGGGATGCTTGATTACTGTGAGTCCCCTTGCCTCTCACTATCTCTGGGTGCTTGATTAATGTGAGTCCCCTTGCCTCTCAATATCTCGGGATGATAGATTACTGTGAGTCCCCTTGCCTCTCACAATCTCTGGGTGCTTGATTAACGTGAGTCTCCTTGCCTCTCACTATCTCTGAGTGCTTGATTAATGTGAGTCCCCTTGCCTCTCACTATCTCGGGATGCTTGATTACTGTGAGTCCCCTTGCCTCTCACTATCTCTGGGTGCTTGATTAATGTGAGTCTCTTGCCTCTCACTATCTCTGGGCGCTTGATTAATGTGAGTCCCCTTGCCTCTCAATATCTCAGGATGCTTGATTACTGTGAGTCCCCTTGCCTCCCAATATCTCGCGATGCTTGATTACTGTGAGTCCTCTTGCCTCTCACTATCTCTGGGTGCTTGATTAATGTGAGTCCCCTTGCCTCTCACTAACTCGGGATGCTTGATTACTGTGAGTCCCCTTGCCTCTTACTATCTCTGGGTGCTTGATTAATGTGAGTCCCCTTGCCTCTCACTATCTCGGGATGCTTGATTACTGTGAGACCCCTTGCCTCTCACTATCTCTGGGTGCTTGATTAATGTCAGTCTACTTGCCTCTCACTATCTCTGGGTGCTTGATTAATGTGAGTCCCCTTACCTCTCACTATCTCGGGATGCATGATTATTGTGAGTCCCCTTGCCTCTCACAATCTCTGGTGCTTGATTAATGTGAGTCCCCTTGCCTCTCACTATCTCGGGATGCTTGATTACTGTGATTCCCCTTGCCTCTCACTATCCCTGGGTGTTTGATAAATGTGAATCTCCTTGCCTCTCACTATCTCTGGTGCTTGATTAATGTGAGTCCCCTTCACTCTCACTATCTCAGGATGCTTGATTACTGTGAGTCCCCTTGCCTCTCACTATCTCTGGGTGCTTGATTAATGTGAGTCCTCCTGCCTCTCAATATCTCGGGATACTTGATTAATGTGAGTCCCCTAGCCTCTCACTATCTCTGGGTGCTTGATTAATGTGAGTCCCCTTGCCTCTCAATATCTCGGGATGCTAGATTACTGTGAGTCCCCTTGCCTCTCACAATCTCTGGGTGCTTGATTAATGTGAGTCTCCTTGCCTCTCACTATCTCTGGGTGCTTGATTAATGTGAGTCCCCTTGCCTCTCACTATCACTTGGTGTTTGATTAATGTGAGTCCCCTTGCCTCTCACTATCTCATTATGCTTGATTACTGTGAGTCCCCTTGCCTCTCACTATCTCTGGGTGCTTGATTAATGTGAGTCCCCTTGCCTCTCACTATCTCTTGGTGCTTGATTAATGTGAGTCCCCTTGCCTCTCACTATCTCAGGATGCTTGATTACTGTGAGTCCCCTTGCCTCTCACTATCTCTGGGTGCTTGATTAATGTGAGTCCGCCTGTCACTATCTCTGGGTGCTTGATTAATGTGAGTCCCCTTAACTCTCACTATCTCGGGATGCTTGATTACTGTGAGTCCCCTTGCCTCTCACTATCTCAGGATGCTTGATTACTGTGAGTCCCCTTGCCTCTCACTATCTCTGGGTGCTTGATTAACGTGACTCTCCTTGCCTCTCACTATCTCTGGGTGCTTGATTAATGTGAGTCCCCTTACCTCTCACTATCTCGGGATGCTTGATTACTGTGAGTCCCCTTGCCTCTCACTATATCTGGTGCTTGATTAATGTGAGTCCCCTGGCCTCTCACTATCTCGGGGTGCTTGATTACTGTGAGTCCCCTTGCCTCTCACTATCTCTGGGTGCTTGATTAATGTGAGTCCGCCTGTCACTATCTCTGGGTGCTTGATTAATGTGAGTCCCCTTACCTCTCACTATCTCGGGATGCTTGATTACTGTGAGTCCCCTTGCCTCTCACTATCACGGGATGCTTGATTACTGTGAGTCCCCTTGCCTCTCACTATCTCTGGTGCTTGATTAATGTGAGTCCCCTTGCCTCTCACTATATCTGGGTGCTTGATTAATGTGAGTCTCATTGCCTCTCACTATCTCTCGGTGCTTGATTAATGTGAGTCTCGTTGCCTCTCACTATCTCTGGGTGCTTGATTACTATGAGTCCCCTTGCCTCTCACTATCTCTGGGTGCTTGATTACTGTGAGTCCCCTTGCCTCTCACTATCTCTGGGTGCTTGATTAATGTGAGTCTGCTTGCCTATCACTATCTCTGGGTGCTTGATTAATGTGAGTCCCCTTGCCTCTCACTATCTCTGGGTGCTTGATTACTGTGAGTCCCCTTGCCTCTCACTATCTCTGGGTGCTTGATTAATGTGAGTCCCCTTACCTCTCACTATCTCGGGATGCATGATTATTGTGAGTCCCCTTGCCTCTCACTATCTCTGGTGCTTGATTAATGTGAGTCCCCTTGCCACTCACTATCTCGGGATGCTTGATTACTGTGAGTCCCCTTGCCTCTAACTATCTCTGGGTGCTTGATTAATGTGAATCTCCTTGCCTCTCACCAGCTCTGGGTGCTTGATTAATGTGAGTCCCGTTACCTCTCACTATCTCGGGATGCTTGATTACTGAGAGTCACCTTGCCTCTCACTATCTCTGGTGCTTGATTAATGTGAGTCCCCTTGCCTCTCACTATCTCTTGGTGCTTGATTAATGTGAGTCCCCTTCCCTCTCACTATCTCAGGATACTTGATTACTGTGAGTCTCCTTGCCTCTCACTATCTCTGGGTGCTTGGTTAATGTGAGTCCCCTTGCCTCTCACTATCTCTGGGTGCTTGATTAATGTGAGTCCCCTTACCTCTCACTATCTCGGGATGCTTGATTACTGTGAGTCCCCTTGCCTCTCACTATCTCGGGATGCTTGATTACTGTGAGTCCCCTTGCCTCTCACTATCTCTGGTGCTTGATTAATGTGAGTCCCCTTGCCTCTCACTATCTCTGGTGCTTGATTAATGTGAGTCCCCTTGCCTCTCACTATCTCTTGGTGCTTGAATAATGTGAGTCCCCTTGCCTCTCACTATCTCAGGATGCTTGATTACTGTGAGTCCCCTTGCCTCTCACTATCTCTGGGTGCTTGATTAATGTGAGTCCGCCTGTCACTATCTCTGGGTGCTTGATTAATGTGAGTCCCCTTACCTCTCACTATCTCGGGATGTTTGATTACTGTGAGTCCCCTTGCCTCTCACTATCTCGGGATGCCTGATTACTGTGAGTCCCCTTGCCTCTCACTATCTCTGGTGCTTGATTAATGTGAGTCCCCTTGCCTCTCACTATCTCTTGGTGCTTGATTAATGTGAGTCCCCTTGCCTCTCACTATCTCAGGATGCTTGATTACTGTGAGTCCCCTTGCCTGTCACTATCTCTGGGTGCTTGATTAATGTGAGTCCCTTTGCCTCTCACTATCTCTGGGTGCTTGATTAATGTGAGTCCCCTTACCTTTCACTATCTCGGGATGCTTGATTACTGTGAGTCCCCTTGCCTCTCACTATCTCTGGTGCTTGATTAATGTGAGTCCCCTTGCCTCTCACTATCTCGGGGTGCTTGATTACTGTGAATCCCCTTGCCTCTCACTATCTCTGGGTGCTTGTTTAATGTGAGTCCCCTTGCCTCTCACTATATCTGGGTGCTTGATTAATGTGAGTCTCCTTGCCTCTCACTATCTCTTGGTGCTTGATTAATGTGAGTCTCGTTGCCTCTCACTATCTCTGGGTGCTTGCTTACTGTGAGTCCCCTTGCCTCTCACTATCTCTGGGTGCTTGATTAATGTGAGTCTCCTTGCCTCTCACTATCTCTGGTTGCTTGATTAATGTGAGTCCCCTTGCCTCTCACTATCTCTGGGTGCGCTATTACTGTGAGTCCCCTTGCCTCTCACCATCTCTGGGTGCTTCATTAATGTGAGTCCCCTTGCCTCTCACTATCTCGGGATGCTTGATTACTTTGAGTCCCCTTGCCTCTCACTATCTCTGGGTGCTTGATTAATGTGAGTCCCCTTGCCTCTCACTATCTCGGGATGCTTGATTACTGTGAGTCCCCTTGCCTCTCACTATCTCTGGGTGCTTGATTAATGTGAGTCCCCTTGCCTCTCACTATCTCGGGATGCTTGATTACTGTGAGACCCCTTGCCTCTCACTATCTCTGGGTGCTTGATTAATGTGAGTCTACTTGCCTCTCACTATCTCTTGGTGTTTGATTAATGTGAGTCCCCTTGCCTCTCACTATCTCATTATGCTTGATTACTGTGAGTCCCCTTGCCTCTCACTATCTCTGGGTGCTTGATTAATGTGAGTCCCCTTGCCTCTCACTATCTCTTGGTGCTTGATTAATGTGAAACTACTTGCCTCTCACTATCTCAGGATGCTTGATTACTGTGAGTCCCCTTGCCTCTCACTATCTCTGGGTGCTTGATTAATGTGAGTCCGCCTGTCACTATCTCTGGGTGCTTGATTAATGTGAGTCCCCTTACCTCTCACTATCTCGGGATGCTTGATTACTGTGAGTCCCCTTGCCTCTCACTATCTCAGGATGCTTGATTACTGTGAGTCCCCTTGCCTCTCACTATCTCTGGGTGCTTGATTAACGTGACTCTCCTTGCCTCTCACTATCTCTGGGTGCTTGATTAATGTGAGTCCCCTTACCTCTCACTATCTCGGGATGCTTGATTACTGTGAGTCCCCTTGCCTCTCACTATATCTGGTGCTTGATTAATGTGAGTCCCCTGGCCTCTCACTCTCTCGGGGTGCTTGATTACTGTGAGTCCCCTTGCCTCTCACTATCTCTGGGTGCTTGATTAATGTGAGTCCGCCTGTCACTATCTCTGGGTGCTTGATTAATGTGAGTCCCCTTACCTCTCACTATCTCGGGATGCTTGATTACTGTGAGTCCCCTTGCCTCTCACTATCACGGGATGCTTGATTACTGTGAGTCCCCTTGCCTCTCACTATCTCTGGTGCTTGTTTAATGTGAGTCCCCTTGCCTCTCACTATATCTGGGTGCTTGATTAATGTGAGTCTCCTTGCCTCTCACTATCTCTCGGTGCTTGATTAATGTGAGTCTCGTTGCCTCTCACTATCTCTGGGTGCTTGATTACTATGAGTCCCCTTGCCTCTCACTATCTCTGGGTGCTTGATTACTGTGAGTCCCCTTGCCTCTCACTATCTCTGGGTGCTTGATTAATGTGAGTCTGCTTGCCTATCACTATCTCTGGGTGCTTTATTAATGTGAGTCCCCTTGCCTCTCACTATCTCTGGGTGCTTGATTACTGTGAGTCCCCTTGCCTCTCACTATCTCTGGGTGCTTGATTAATGTGAGTCCCCTTACCTCTCACTATCTCGGGATGCATGATTATTGTGAGTCCCCTTGCCTCTCACTATCTCTGGTGCTTGATTAATGTGAGTCCCCTTGCCACTCACTATCTCGGGATGCTTGATTACTGTGAGTCCCCTTGCCTCTCACTATCTCTGGGTGCTTGATTAATGTGAATCTCCTTGCCTCTCACCAGCTCTGGGTGCTTGATTAATGTGAGTCCCGTTACCTCTCACTATCTCGGGATGCTTGATTACTGAGAGTCCCCTTGCCTCTCACTATCTCTGGGTGCTTGATTAATGTGAGTCCCCCTGCCTCTCAATATCTCGGGATGCTTGATTAATGTGAGTCCCCTAGCCTCTCACTATCTCTGGGTGCTTGATTAATGTGAGTCCCCTTGCCTCTCAATATCTCGGGATGCTAGATTACTGTGAGTCCCCTTGCCTCTCACAATCTCTGGGTGCTTGATTAATGTGAGTCTCCTTGCCTCTCACTATCTCTGGGTGCTTGATTAATGTGAGTCCCCTTGCCTCTCACTATCTCTTGGTGTTTGATTAATGTGAGTCCCCTTGCCTCTCACTATCTCATTATGCTTGATTACTGTGAGTCCCCTTGCCTCTCACTATCTCTGGGTGCTTGATTAATGTGAGTCCCCTTGCCTCTCACTATCTCTTGGTGCTTGATTAATGTGAGTCCCCTTGCCTCTCACTATCTCAGGATGCTTGATTACTGTGAGTCCCCTTGCCTCTCACTATCTCTGGGTGCTTGATTAATGTGAGTCCGCCTGTCACTATCTCTGGGTGCTTGATTAATGTGAGTCCCCTTACCTCTCACTATCTCGGGATGCTTGATTACTGTGAGTCCCCTTGCCTCTCACTATCTCAGGATGCTTGATTACTGTGAGTCCCCTTGCCTCTCACTATCTCTGGGTGCTTGATTAACGTGACTCTCCTTGCCTCTCACTATCTCTGGGTGCTTGATTAATGTGAGTCCCCTTACCTCTCACTATCTCGGGATGCTTGATTACTGTGAGTCCCCTTGCCTCTCACTATATCTGGTGCTTGATTAATGTGAGTCCCCTGGCCTCTCACTATCTCGGGGTGCTTGATTACTGTGAGTCCCCTTGCCTCTCACTATCTCTGGGTGCTTGATTAATGTGAGTCCTCCTGTCACTATCTCTGGGTGCTTGATTAATGTGAGTCCCCTTACCTCTCACTATCTCGGGATGCTTGATTACTGTGAGTCCCCTTGCCTCTCACTATCACGGGATGCTTGATTACTGCGAGTCCCCTTGCCTCTCACTATCTCTGGTGCTTGATTAATGTGAGTCCCCTTGCCTCTCACTATATCTGGGTGCTTGATTAATGTGAGTCTCATTGCCTCTCACTATCTCTCGGTGCTTGATTAATGTGAGTCTCGTTGCCTCTCACTATCTCTGGGTGCTTGATTACTATGAGTCCCCTTGCCTCCCACTATCTCTGGGTGCTTGATTACTGTGAGTCCCCTTGCCTCTCACTATCTCTGGGTGCTTGATTAATGTGAGTCTGCTTGCCTATCACTATCTCTGGGTGCTTGATTAATGTGAGTCCCCTTGCCTCTCACTATCTCTGGGTGCTTGATTACTGTGAGTCCCCTTGCCTCTCACTATCTCTGGGTGCTTGATTAATGTGAGTCCCCTTACCTCTCACTATCTCGGGATGCATGATTATTGTGAGTCCCCTTGCCTCTCACTATCTCTGGTGCTTGATTAATGTGAGTCCCCTTGCCACTCACTATCTCGGGATGCTTGATTACTGTGAGTCCCCTTGCCTCTCACTATCTCTGGGTGCTTGATTAATGTGAATCTCCTTGCCTCTCACCAGCTCTGGGTGCTTGATTAATGTGAGTCCCGTTACCTCTCACTATCTCGGGATGCTTGATTACTGAGAGTCACCTTTCCTCTCACTATCTCTGGTGCTTGATTAATGTGAGTCCCCTTGCCTCTCACTATCTCTTGGTGCTTGATTAATGTGAGTCCCCTTCCCTCTCACTATCTCAGGATACTTGATTACTGTGAGTCTCCTTGCCTCTCACTATCTCTGGGTGCTTGGTTAATGTGAGTCCCCTTGCCTCTCACTATCTCTGGGTGCTTGATTAATGTGAGTCCCCTTACCTCTCACTATCTCGGGATGCTTGATTACTGTGAGTCCCCTTGCCTCTCACTATCTCGGGATGCTTGATTACTGTGAGTCCCCTTGCCTCTCACTATCTCTGGTGCTTGATTAATGTGAGTCCCCTTGCCTCTCACTATCTCTGGTGCTTGATTAATGTGAGTCCCCTTGCCTCTCACTATCTCTTGGTGCTTGATTAATGTGAGTCCCCTTGCCTCTCACTATCTCAGGATGCTTGATTACTGTGAGTCCCCTTGCCTCTCACTATCTCTGGGTGCTTGATTAATGTGAGTCCGCCTGTCACTATCTCTGGGTGCTTGATTAATGTGAGTCCCCTTACCTCTCACTATCTCGGGATGTTTGATTACTGTGAGTCCCCTTGCCTCTCACTATCTCGGGATGCCTGATTACTGTGAGTCCCCTTGCCTCTCACTATCTCTGTTGCTTGATTAATGTGAGTCCCCTTGCCTCTCACTATCTCTTGGTGCTTGATTAATGTGAGTCCCCTTGCCTCTCACTATCTCAGGATGCTTGATTACTGTGAGTCCCCTTGCCTGTCACTATCTCTGGGTGCTTGATTAATGTGAGTCCCTTTGCCTCTCACTATCTCTGGGTGCTTGATTAATGTGAGTCCCCTTACCTTTCACTATCTCGGGATGCTTGATTACTGTGAGTCCCCTTGCCTCTCACTATCTCTGGTGCTTGATTAATGTGAGTCCCCTTGCCTCTCACTATCTCGGGGTGCTTGATTACTGTGAATCCCCTTGCCACTCACTATCTCTGGGTGCTTGTTTAATGTGAGTCCCCTTGCCTCTCACTATATCTGGGTGCTTGATTAATGTGAGTCTCCTTGCCTCTCACTATCTCTTGGTGCTTGATTAATGTGAGTCTCGTTGCCTCTCACTATCTCTGGGTGCTTGCTTACTGTGAGTCCCCTTGCCTCTCACTATCTCTGGGTGCTTGATTAATGTGAGTCTCCTTGCCTCTCACTATCTCTGGTTGCTTGATTAATGTGAGTCCCCTTGCCTCTCACTATCTCTGGGTGCTTGATTACTGTGAGTCCCCTTGCCTCTCACCATCTCTGGGTGCTTCATTAATGTGAGTCCCCTTGCCTCTCACTATCTCGGGATGCTTGATTACTTTGAGTCCCCTTGCCTCTCACTATCTCTGGGTGCTTGATTAATGTGAGTCCCCTTGCCTCTCACTATCTCGGGATGCTTGATTACTGTGAGTCCCCTTGCATCTCACTATCTCTGGGTGCTTGATTAATGTGAGTCCCCTTGCCTCTCACTATCTCGGGATGCTTGATTACTGTGAGACCCCTTGCCTCTCACTATCTCTGGGTGCTTGATTAATGTGAGTCTACTTGCCTCTCACTATCTCTTGGTGTTTGATTAATGTGAGTCCCCTTGCCTCTCACTATCTCATTATGCTTGATTACTGTGAGTCCCCTTGCCTCTCACTATCTCTGGGTGCTTGATTAATGTGAGTCCCCTTGCCTCTCACTATCTCTTGGTGCTTGATTAATGTGAAACTACTTGCCTCTCACTATCTCAGGATGCTTGATTACTGTGAGTCCCCTTGCCTCTCACTATCTCTGGGTGCTTGATTAATGTGAGTCCGCCTGTCACTATCTCTGGGTGCTTGATTAATGTGAGTCCCCTTACCTCTCACTATCTCGGGATGCTTGATTACTGTGAGTCCCCTTGCCTCTCACTATCTCAGGATGCTTGATTACTGTGAGTCCCCTTGCCTCTCACTATCTCTGGGTGCTTGATTAACGTGACTCTCCTTGCCTCTCACTATCTCTGGGTGCTTGATTAATGTGAGTCCCCTTACCTCTCACTATCTCGGGATGCTTGATTACTGTGAGTCCCCTTGCCTCTCACTATATCTGGTGCTTGATTAATGTGAGTCCCCTGGCCTCTCACTATCTCGGGGTGCTTGATTACTGTGAGTCCCCTTGCCTCTCACTATCTCTGGGTGCTTGATTAATGTGAGTCCGCCTGTCACTATCTCTGGGTGCTTGATTAATGTGAGTCCCCTTACCTCTCACTATCTCGGGATGCTTGATTACTGTGAGTCCCCTTGCCTCTCACTATCACGGGATGCTTGATTACTGTGAGTCCCCTTGCCTCTCACTATCTCTGGTGCTTGATTAATGTGAGTCCCCTTGCCTCTCACTATATCTGGGTGCTTGATTAATGTGAGTCTCCTTGCCTCTCACTATCTCTCGGTGCTTGATTAATGTGAGTCTCGTTGCCTCTCACTATCTCTGGGTGCTTGATTACTATGAGTCCCCTTGCCTCTCACTATCTCTGGGTGCTTGATTACTGTGAGTCCCCTTGCCTCTCACTATCTCTGGGTGCTTGATTAATGTGAGTCTGCTTGCCTATCACTATCTCTGGGTGCTTGATTAATGTGAGTCCCCTTGCCTCTCACTATCTCTGGGTGCTTGATTACTGTGAGTCCCCTTGCCTCTCACTATCTCTGGGTGCTTGATTAATGTGAGTCCCCTTACCTCTCACTATCTCGGGATGCATGATTATTGTGAGTCCCCTTGCCTCTCACTATCTCTGGTGCTTGATTAATGTGAGTCCCCTTGCCACTCACTATCTCGGGATGCTTGATTACTGTGAGTCCCCTTGCCTCTCACTATCTCTGGGTGCTTGATTAATGTGAATCTCCTTGCCTCTCACCAGCTCTGGGTGCTTGATTAATGTGAGTCCCGTTACCTCTCACTATCTCGGGATGCTTGATTACTGAGAGTCCCCTTGCCTCTCACTATCTCTGGTGCTTGATTAATGTGAGTCCCCTTGCCTCTCACTATCTCTTGGTGCTTGATTAATGTGAGTCCCCTTCCCTCTCACTATCTCAGGATGCTTGATTACTGTGAGTCTCCTTGCCTCTCACTATCTCTGGGTGCTTGGTTAATGTGAGTCCCCTTGCCTCTCACTATCTCTGGGTGCTTGATTAATGTGAGTCCCCTTACCTCTCACTATCTCGGGATGCTTGATTACTGTGAGTCCCCTTGCCTCTCACTATCTCGGGATGCTTGATTACTGTGAGTCCCCTTGCCTCTCACTATCTCTGGTGCTTGATTAATGTGAGTCCCCTTGCCTCTCACTATCTCTGGTGCTTGATTAATGTGAGTCCCCTTGCCTCTCACTATCTCTTGGTGCTTGATTAATGTGAGTCCCCTTGCCTCTCACTATCTCAGGATGCTTGATTACTGTGAGTCCCCTTGCCTCTCACTATCTCTGGGTGCTTGATTAATGTGAGTCCGCCTGTCACTATCTCTGGGTGCTTGATTAATGTGAGTCCCCTTACCTCTCACTATCTCGGGATGCTTGATTACTGTGAGTCCCCTTGCCTCTCACTATCTCGGGATGCCTGATTACTGTGAGTCCCCTTGCCTCTCACTATCTCTGGTGCTTGATTAATTTTTAGTCCCCTTGCCTCTCACTATCTCTTGGTGCTTGATTAATGTGAGTCCCCTTGCCTCTCACTATCTCAGGATGCTTGATTACTGTGAGTCCCCTTGCCTGTCACTATCTCTGGGTGCTTGATTAATGTGAGTCCCTTTGCCTCTCACTATCTCTGGGTGCTTGATTAATGTGAGTCCCCTTACCTTTCACTATCTCGGGATGCTTGATTACTGTGAGTCCCCTTGCCTCTCACTATCTCTGGTGCTTGATTAATGTGAGTCCCCTTGCCTCTCACTATCTCGGGGTGCTTGATTACTGTGAATCCCCTTGCCTCTCACTATCTCTGGGTGCTTGTTTAATGTGAGTCCCCTTGCCTCTCACTATATCTGGGTGCTTGATTAATGTGAGTCTCCTTGCCTCTCACTATCTCTCGGTGCTTGATTAATGTGAGTCTCGTTGCCTCTCACTATCTCTGGGTGCTTGCTTACTGTGAGTCCCCTTGCCTCTCACTATCTCTGGGTGCTTGATTAATGTGAGTCTCCTTGCCTCTCACTATCTCTGGTTGCTTGATTAATGTGAGTCCCCTTGCCTCTCACTATCTCTGGGTGCTTGATTACTGTGAGTCCCCTTGCCTCTCACCATCTCTGGGTGCTTCATTAATGTGAGTCCCCTTGCCTCTCACTATCTCGGGATGCTTGATTACTTTGAGTCCCCTTGCCTCTCACTATCTCTGGGTGCTTGATTAATGTGAGTCCCCTTGCCTCTCACTATCTCGGGATGCTTGATTACTGTGAGTCCCCTTGCCTCTCACTATCTCTGGGTGCTTGATTAATGTGAGTCCCCTTGCCTCTCACTATCTCGGGATGCTTGATTACTGTGAGACCCCTTGCCTCTCACTATCTCTGGGTGCTTGATTAATGTGAGTCTACTTGCCTCTCACTATCTCTGGGTGCTTGATTAATGTGAGTCCCCTTACCTCTCACTATCTCGGGATGCATGATTATTGTGAGTCCCCTTGCCTCTCACAATCTCTGGTGCTTGATTAATGTGAGTCCCCTTGCCTCTCACTATCTCGGGATGCTTGATTACTGTGATTCCCCTTGCCTCTCACTATCCCTGGGTGTTTGATAAATGTGAATCTCCTTGCCACTCACTAGCTCTGGGTGCATGATTAATGTGAGTCCCGTTACCTCTCACTATCTCGTGATGCTTGATTACTGAGAGTCCCCTTGCCTCTCACTATCACTGGTGCTTGATTAATGTGAGTCCCCTTGCCTCTCACTATCTCTTGGTGCTTGATTAATGTGATTCCCCTTCACTCTCACTATCTCAGGATGCTTGATTACTGTGAGTCCCCTTGCCTCAATATCTCTGGGTGCTTGATTAATGTGAGTCCCCCTGCCTCTCAATATCTCGGGATGCTTGATTAATGTGAGTCCCCTAGCCTCTCACTATCTCTGGGTGCTTGATTAATGTGAGTCCCCTTGCCTCTCAATATCTCGGGATGCTAGATTACTGTGAGTCCCCTTGCCTCTCACAATCTCTGGGTGCTTGATTAATGTGAGTCTCCTTGCCTCTCACTATCTCTGGGTGCTTGATTAATGTGAGTCCCCTTGCCTCTCACTATCTCTTGGTGTTTGATTAATGTGAGTCCCCTTGCCTCTCACTATCTCATTATGCTTGATTACTGTGAGTCCCCTTGCCTCTCACTATCTCTGGGTGCTTGATTAATGTGAGTCCCCTTGCCTCTCACTATCTCTTGGTGCTTGATTAATGTGATTCCCCTTGCCTCTCACTATCTCAGGATGCTTGATTACTGTGAGTCCCCTTGCCTCTCACTATCTCGGGGTGCTTGATTAATGTGAGTCCGCCTGTCACTATCTCTGGGTGCTTGATTAATGTGAGTCCCCTTACCTCTCACTATCTCGGGATGCTTGATTACTGTGAGTCCCCTTGCCTCTCACTATCTCAGGATGCTTGATTACTGTGAGTCCCCTTGCCTCTCACTATCTCTGGGTGCTTGATTAACGTGACTCTCCTTTCCTCTCACTATCTCTGGGTGCTTGATTAATGTGAGTCCCCTTACCTCTCACTATCTCGGGATGCTTGATTACTGTGAGTCCCCTTGCCTCTCACTATATCTGGTGCTTGATTAATGTGAGTCCCCTGGCCTCTCACTATCTCGGGGTGCTTGATTACTGTGAGTCCCCTTGCCTCTCACTATCTCTGGGTGCTTGATTAATGTGAGTCCGCCTGTCACTATCTCTGGGTGCTTGATTAATGTGAGTCCCCTTACCTCTCACTATCTCGGGATGCTTGATTACTGTGAGTCCCCTTGCCTCTCACTATATCTGGTGCTTGATTAATGTGAGTCCCCTGGCCTCTCACTATCTCGGGGTGCTTGATTACTGTGAGTCCCCTTACCTTTCACTATCTCGGGATGCTTGATTACTGTGAGTCCCCTTGCCTCTCACTATCTCTGGTGCTTGATTAATGTGAGTCCCCTTGCCTCTCACTATCTCGGGGTGCTTGATTACTGTGAATCCCCTTGCCTCTCACTATCTCTGGGTGCTTGTTTAATGTGAGTCCCCTTGCCTCTCACTATATCTGGGTGCTTGATTAATGTGAGTCTCCTTGCCTCTCACTATCTCTCGGTGCTTGATTAATGTGAGTCTCGTTGCCTCTCACTATCTCTGGGTGCTTGCTTACTGTGAGTCCCCTTGCCTCTCACTATCTCTGGGTGCTTGATTAATGTGAGTCTCCTTGCCTCTCACTATCTCTGGTTGCTTGATTAATGTGAGTCCCCTTGCCTCTCACTATCTCTGGGTGCTTGATTACTGTGAGTCCCCTTGCCTCTCACCATCTCTGGGTGCTTCATTAATGTGAGTCCCCTTGCCTCTCACTATCTCGGGATGCTTGATTACTTTGAGTCCCCTTGCCTCTCACTATCTCTGGGTGCTTGATTAATGTGAGTCCCCTTGCCTCTCACTATCTCGGGATGCTTGATTACTGTGAGACCCCTTGCCTCTCACTATCTCTGGGTGCTTGATTAATGTGAGTCTACTTGCCTCTCACTATCTCTGGGTGCTTGATTAATGTGAGTCCCCTTACCTCTCACTATCTCGGGATGCATGATTATTGTGAGTCCCCTTGCCTCTCACAATCTCTGGTGCTTGATTAATGTGAGTCCCCTTGCCTCTCACTATCTCGGGATGCTTGATTACTGTGATTCCCCTTGCCTCTCACTATCCCTGGGTGTTTGATAAATGTGAATCTCCTTGCCACTCACTAGCTCTGGGTGCATGATTAATGTGAGTCCCGTTACCTCTCACTATCTCGTGATGCTTGATTACTGAGAGTCCCCTTGCCTCTCACTATCTCTGGTGCTTGATTAATGTGAGTCCCCTTGCCTCTCACTATCTCTTGGTGCTTGATTAATGTGATTCCCCTTCACTCTCACTATCTCAGGATGCTTGATTACTGTGAGTCCCCTTGCCTCAATATCTCTGGGTGCTTGATTAATGTGAGTCCCCCTGCCTCTCAATATCTCGGGATGCTTGATTAATGTGAGTCCCCTAGCCTCTCACTATCTCTGGGTGCTTGATTAATGTGAGTCCCCTTGCCTCTCAATATCTCGGGATGCTAGATTACTGTGAGTCCCCTTGCCTCTCACAATCTCTGGGTGCTTGATTAATGTGAGTCTCCTTGCCTCTCACTATCTCTGGGTGCTTGATTAATGTGAGTCCCCTTGCCTCTCACTATCTCTTGGTGTTTGATTAATGTGAGTCCCCTTGCCTCTCACTATCTCATTATGCTTGATTACTGTGAGTCCCCTTGCCTCTCACTATCTCTGGGTGCTTGATTAATGTGAGTCCCCTTGCCTCTCACTATCTCTTGGTGCTTGATTAATGTGATTCCCCTTGCCTCTCACTATCTCAGGATGCTTGATTACTGTGAGTCCCCTTGCCTCTCACTATCTCTGGGTGCTTGATTAATGTGAGTCCGCCTGTCACTATCTCTGGGTGCTTGATTAATGTGAGTCCCCTTACCTCTCACTATCTCGGGATGCTTGATTACTGTGAGTCCCCTTGCCTCTCACTATCTCAGGATGCTTGATTACTGTGAGTCCCCTTGCCTCTCACTATCTCTGGGTGCTTGATTAACGTGACTCTCCTTGCCTCTCACTATCTCTGGGTGCTTGATTAATGTGAGTCCCCTTACCTCTCACTATCTCGGGATGCTTGATTACTGTGAGTCCCCTTGCCTCTCACTATATCTGGTGCTTGATTAATGTGAGTCCCCTGGCCTCTCACTATCTCGGGGTGCTTGATTACTGTGAGTCCCCTTGCCTCTCACTATCTCTGGGTGCTTGATTAATGTGAGTCCGCCTGTCACTATCTCTGGGTGCTTGATTAATGTGAGTCCCCTTACCTCTCACTATCTCGGGATGCTTGATTACTGTGAGTCCCCTTGCCTCTCACTATCACGGGATGCTTGATTACTGTGAGTCCCCTTGCCTCTCACTATCTCTGGTGCTTGATTAATGTGAGTCCCCTTGCCTCTCACTATATCTGGGTGCTTGATTAATGTGAGTCTCCTTGCCTCTCACTATCTCTCGGTGCTTGATTAATGTGAGTCTCGTTGCCTCTCACTATCTCTGGGTGCTTGATTACTATGAGTCCCCTTGCCTCTCACTATCTCTGGGTGCTTGATTACTGTGAGTCCCCTTGCCTCTCACTATCTCTGGGTGCTTGATTAATGTGAGTCTGCTTGCCTATCACTATCTCTGGGTGCTTGATTAATGTGAGTCCCCTTGCCTCTCACTATCTCTGGGTGCTTGATTACTGTGAATCCCCTTGCCTCTCACTATCTCTGGGTGCTTGATTAATGTGAGTCCCCTTACCTCTCACTATCTCGGGATGCATGATTATTGTGAGTCCCCTTGCCTCTCACTATCTCTGGTGCTTGATTAATGTGAGTCCCCTTGCCACTCACTATCTCGGGATGCTTGATTACTGTGAGTCCCCTTGCCTCTCACTGTCTCTGGGTGCTTGATTAATGTGAATCTCCTTGCCTCTCACCAGCTCTGGGTGCTTGATTAATGTGAGTCCCGTTACCTCTCACTATCTCGGGATGCTTGATTACTGAGAGTCCCCTTGCCTCTCACTATCTCTGGTGCTTGATTAATGTGAGTCCCCTTGCCTCTCACTATCTCTTGGTGCTTGATTAATGTGAGTCCCCTTCCCTCTCACTATCTCAGGATGCTTGATTACTGTGAGTCTCCTTGCCTCTCACTATCTCTGGGTGCTTGGTTAATGTGAGTCCCCTTGCCTCTCACTATCTCTGGGTGCTTGATTAATGTGAGTCCCCTTACCTCTCACTATCTCGGGATGCTTGATTACTGTGAGTCCCCTTGCCTCTCACTATCTCGGGATGCTTGATTACTGTGAGTCCCCTTGCCTCTCACTATCTCTGGTGCTTGATTAATGTGAGTCCCCTTGCCTCTCACTATCTCTGGTGCTTGATTAATGTGAGTCCCCTTGCCTCTCACTATCTCTTGGTGCTTGATTAATGTGAGTCCCCTTGCCTCTCACTATCTCAGGATGCTTGATTACTGTGAGTCCCCTTGCCTCTCACTATCTCTGGGTGCTTGATTAATGTGAGTCCGCCTGTCACTATCTCTGGGTGCTTGATTAATGTGAGTCCCCTTACCTCTCACTATCTCGGGATGCTTGATTACTGTGAGTCCCCTTGCCTCTCACTATCTCGGGATGCCTGATTACTGTGAGTCCCCTTGCCTCTCACTATCTCTGGTGCTTGATTAATGTGAGTCCCCTTGCCTCTCACTATCTCTTGGTGCTTGATTTATGTGAGTCCCCTTGCCTCTCACTATCTCAGGATGCTTGATTACTGTGAGTCCCCTTGCCTGTCACTATCTCTGGGTGCTTGATTAATGTGAGTCCCTTTGCCTCTCACTATCTCTGGGTGCTTGATTAATGTGAGTCCCCTTACCTTTCACTATCTCGGGATGCTTGATTACTGTGAGTCCCCTTGCCTCTCACTATCTCTGGTGCTTGATTAATGTGAGTCCCCTTGCCTCTCACTATCTCGGGGTGCTTGATTACTGTGAATCCCCTTGCCTCTCACTATCTCTGGGTGCTTGTTTAATGTGAGTCCCCTTGCCTCTCACTATATCAGGGTGCTTGATTAATGTGAGTCTCCTTGCCTCTCACTATCTCTCGGTGCTTGATTAATGTGAGTCTCGTTGCCTCTCACTATCTCTGGGTGCTTGATTACTGTGAGTCCCCTTGCCTCTCACTATCTCTGGGTGCTTGATTAATGTGAGTCTCCTTGCCTCTCACTATCTCTGGTTGCTTGATTAATGTGAGTCCCCTTGCCTCTCACTATCTCTGGGTGCTTGATTACTGTGAGTCCCCTTGCCTCTCACCATCTCTGGGTGCTTCATTAATGTGAGTCCCCTTGCCTCTCACTATCTCGGGATGCTTGATTACTTTGAGTCCCCTTGCCTCTCACTATCTCTGGGTGCTTGATTAATGTGAGTCCCCTTGCCTCTCACTATCTCGGGATGCTTGATTACTGTGAGTCCCCTTGCCTCTCACTATCTCTGGGTGCTTGTTTAATGTGAATCTCCTTGCCTCTCACCAGCTCTGGGTGCTTGATTAATGTGAGTGCCGTTACCTCTCACTATCTCGGGTTGCTTGATTACTGAGAGTCCCCTTGCCTCTCACTATCTCTGGTGCTTGATTAATGTGAGTCCCCTTGCCTCTCACTATCTCGGGGTGCTTGATTACTATGAGTCCTCTTGCCTCTCACTATCTCGGGGTGCTTGATTATTGTGAGTCCCCTTGCCTCTCACTATCTTGGGGTGCTCGATTAATGTGAGTCCACTTGCCTCTCACTATCTCGGGGTGCTTGGTTACAAGGAGATTGTCGATTACAACGCCATCTATCATGAAACGAAAAAAATGTTTCATACAAAAGTTACATATTTTTTCACGGAGAATCCAAATCTGCAATAAAAATAGGGGTTCCTATTTAATATTTCACAGTCCCCCCCTCCCGGCCCCCGGGGGTGGTGCAGGGCGGTCTAGCTTTATGATAATGGATGACCCTCTTCGAGGTGTACAAGTTTTATTGCAACTTATTTTTAATCCGATTTGTATTTTTACAAATATTTCGAAAAACAGTTTTAAGTGCCTCACCCTGTATACAATTCAAAACCAAAGCACAACGTAATTCCTTATCACAATCAATACCCTGACTTAAATCGCCTCAATTGCTTAAGTCAAGCTCAAATTAATTATTAAGATTTTCCAAATCAAAAATCAAATCCCTTATAATAAAGTTAAAGGAGCCCAGTTCATGGGGTCGAACATCAATTCCGCTCGATTTTCCTTAATTCTACTCGGTCCTCCAAGAGACCCAAAAATAAGTTTCTCAACTCCGCTCAGGCTTTGACAAGGGGTCGGCAAAGGGGTTATCCCCAATGACTAAACAAATGTCATAACCCTCCTGCTCGCATACCAAGGGCCGGGTCAAACACCCTCTGCAGCGCATGAGCGAATTCTTGAATGAGCTGATTTTTCCGTTCTAGGCTGAAAAATAGTATTTTCAGCATCCGCTGCTGATATCGAAAGTATTTTTAGGTACAAATTATACACCTATTATTATCATCTAAATTTAATTTTATAATGTCTGACTAGGTTAAAAAACATACAAACTTTTAATTATGCACATGTTAAAAACAATGCACAAAATGTGTAGAAAATTATTTGACTTCAGAGCGTTTGACCGATGGCGTGGTGGTGTTCGCAAGACATTGTTGTGCCATTGGTCAACCGCTCTGATGTCAAGTCCGCCCATTCGTTAAATCAGGTATAAAGTGTTTGGCACATTATAACTTATATGGTAGAAAATACAAGTGATTTAAAATTAATCATAATATTCTTTTAAATAAGTCTGCTAAGTTTTCTTGCTTTTCTACAAATTTTATGCAATGTTTTTAACATGGGCATAATTAAATGTTTGTATGATTTTAACCTTGTCAGGCATTATAAAATTAAAATTAGATAATAATAGGTGTATAATTTGTACCGAAAAAAATACTTTCGATATCAGCTGCGGATGCTGAAAATACTGTTTTCCAGTCTAGAAGGGAATAATCAGCTGCATTCAAGAATTCACTCAAGCGCTGCAGAGGGTGTTTGACCCGGCCCTTGGTATGCGAGCAGGAGGGTTATGACATTTGTTTACGTCATTGGGGTAATCCCTTTGCCGACCCCTTGTCAAAGCCTGAGCGGAGGACCGAGTGGAATTGAGGTAACCCTGGCTACTTGACTGGAATTCCCGAGCGGAATTGTTGCCCGCCCGTTCATGGGTACCAGACTCTCATTCCCACGTACTTACTTACTGTACTTACTAGCTTGCCACGGTGGGTGAGTGGATAGCGTGTCGGTCTACTAACCCAAGGTTCGCTCCTGGCAGTGATAAGTGATTTTTGAAAGGCGGCAAAAAATACGACACGCATGTCATACGATGTTGGCATGTCAAGGAACCCATTAGAATTCTGTAGGCCGTGCTCATAATGGTGAAAGTAATCTTGGGAGTTTCCGCCAACACAAAGTTCCTCATTTCTCTACTAGAAAGCGCTATATCGTTCAAGGAGCTTAGATATCTAACCTCCTTGACTTTCAGAGTGATTCAAGGAACAACGAAATTCGACATGCAAGCTACCCTCTGGGTGTCAAATTACAAAGCTTGCACCCGGCATCCGAGGCCATACGATATTATTATTATTATTATTATTATTATCTCTTTATTTACTCAACTTACAGTCGGTACCATGACTCATATCGGTACATTACGTACAAGAAAATGAGTCACGTAACACTTAAGCCTATTGCATACATTTTCGAATAGCATAGATGTTTGACAGTTAATTTTGTCTTCTCTTCTTATTTTCCACATCTCTTTTTCACAAGAGGGTCCAAAGAAAAATCCTAATGTGTATTCAAAAACCCTCTAACGATGCTGCAGGCTTTCAGAATTGCAGCATTTTGTGCAATAGTATGGGTGAATAAGGGAAGATTTAGTGTAGCTAGATTTACTGAAAAGGATTTAGGTGTCAGGCCAGTGGGAGAAAGGAGGAAAGGAAGAATCGTCACATTTTTTTGTCTCCAGATTCTAGCAACCTCCATAGCTAGAGGAGTATATTTTTACCCTACTTTTCACATTTTGCAAAAATGAGGAAAAAGTAGACTTATGAGATCGGGCAAATGTGTGTCGGTCTGTCTGTCTGTCTGTCTGTCCGTCTGTCTGTCTGTCTGTCCTTCTGTCTGTCTGTCTGTCTGTCTGGCTGGCTGTGTGTGTGTGTCCCCCTATCAACTCCTAAACGGCTGCAGCAATCAAAACCAAATTTAGTATGAGTAAAGATGTGCACCGGAATATCTCACGTCCATATTTGAAAATGATGTCAGTGCTACCAACTGCTGAAAAAATGCACTAGAAATTTGAGCTCCGTGTTGGATATCTTGCAAGGTATGCATAGGAGCTATTCCAAAATTGGCACACATGCAGATAATACTATTTCAGTTTAATTTCCAGGAGGCCAACAATGACAGTGTTGCCAAAATAATTTTAAGCCTTCTGATAGGTCCAATGTTTAAATGCATATAACTTCTACACTATCAATTGGATTTCAACCAAATTTTGGATGTAACATCTGTACATAAACAGCTATGGCTGAGCATATTCTTAAGAGCCAACAGGGCTACCAACTGTTAATAATTGCTCTCTCTATTTTTTTTTTCCAAATACCAATATATCAGAAAGTATGCAAGCCAACAGCTTTACACTATGCACACGTATATTCTGACATTTTAGATTAATCTGGAGTAACTTATATACGTCAGTTCTACCAACATGATTATAAGCCTGCTGATAGTACCAATTTTTAAATACATGTAACCTCTATACTATCAGTTGGATTTCAACCAAATTTCGTATGTGCTATGTGTACCATAACAGATATGACTATAAGTATTGTTAAGAGCAATCAGGGCTGCCAACTGTTAATAAATGCTGTCTATATTGTTTTTACCCTAATATCAATATATCAGAAAGTATGCAAGCCAACAGCTGTATACTTTGCACACGTATAGCACCTGACATTCTAGATTAATTTGGAGTAATTAATACAAGGCAGTGCTGCCAACATGATTCTATGCCTGCTGATATGTCCAATTTTAAAATACATGTAACTTCTATACTAAGAAATGGATTTCATCCAAAATTGGCACAACAAGATATCATAATATTTCAGATTATTTCTGACCAGCACACGCATGGTATTGTTGGCAACATGCTTTTACGCGTGCTGATAGGTCCAGTGATTAACTGCATGTAACGTCCATTGGACTTCAACCAAATTTTTTATTCTGTACTTTAAGAGATGGAACTAAGAATATATTCAGTCACCAGGGCTGCCAACTGTAGTGCTCTATTAGGCTACATCATACCAGGTATATTTTGAACTAACTAGATATTTCGATATTACCAACTTAATTTTGTCATTATTCTAGATAGGTTCATATACTGTAGAATAATCATTGGCATGAAAAGTAGGCTGTATAGTTCTTCACGGAACTTCTTGTTCAATCTTCTCTCTGTATTTATGGTGGATATTATGGTCATTCGGAACAGATATGTCAATCAAGTACGTGTGATGGTTCTTCTTATCAGTTAAAGTTATGTCTGGTCTATTATGAGGAGTTGTTTTGTCTGTTTGAATAGTGCGATCCCAATACAGCTAGTAATCTTCGTTTTCCATCACACTTTCTGGAGAGTATTTCTAATAAGGCGTCCTGTCGTGTATGAGAGATCAGGTTAGGGCGAGTTCTTGATGAATGACTTTGGCAACATCGTTATGCCTCTCAGTGTAAGATGTTGGCGCTAGAATTCTGCAGCTGCTGGTAATATGCTCTATGGTTTCTGGACCGGTATATTGCACTTCCTGCATTCATCATCTATAACAGTCTGATCTTTCAGGATGTGTTTCCTATAACTTTTTGTGGTGATAACTTTGTCTTGTATCGCCTGGTTAAAGCCCTCAGTTTCTGGAAACAGCTCTCCCCTTGACAACAATGTGTTCGAAAGCTGTTTGTCAATATTCTTGTCATTGCACTGGTTGTAGAATCTGCCATGAAGTTCTTTTCCAGCCCATCTCTGCACCTTCTCTCTGTTCAGTGTGTTCTTGTCTTTCATGACGAAATTTCCTTCATGGAGATTCAAAGGAGTGTGGTTGAAGTCAGCTTGTGCTACCGCTCGATGTAAAACACTGGTATCTTTCCGAGAATGAAAGTAATTCCATATATGTATAACTTGTTGATTGTGCAGAGCTATAGCATCAAGAATACCTCTGCCTCCTTCATTTCTGGGTGTTGTTACTCTCTCTATACAAGCATTGGGATGCAACATTCTGTGTTTCGTAAGCATAGTTCTTATTGTGCGGTTAATGTTCTCTAGGTCTGTTTGAGACCATTTTAAAACACCAAACGAATACATCAACACAGATATAGCATATGAATTGATAGCTTTTGTTAGGTTATGAGCACTAAGCTTGGTTTTCAGCAGAAGTCGAAGTCTATGATTAAATTTCTGGTAGAGTTTCTCCTTCTCAGATTTGATGATGATGATGATAATTGTTGTTTTAAGGGGCCTAACATCTAGGTTATCGGCCCCTTCTCAGATTTACTGTCGATTCCAACTACTTGCTCAAATCCTAGATATTTATATGTTTCATATTTCCCCATGCTGTCTATTCGCTCATCAGCTCTTATGCTTATTCCCTCTGTTCTACACCACTGTCCTTTGTTGATGCTGTTGATTTTGCATTTGCCAGTCCCAAACTCCATGCAAATGTCCTTCGTAATGTTATCTGTTATATTGATAAGTGATGTCAGTTGGTTCCTATTTGCTGCATACAATTTTATGTCATCCATATAAAAGAGGTGATTTACTTTGAGAAGATTTTGTTTATTTTCTTTTATTTGGTATCCGTAGTTGTTCATCTTTAGAATCTCTGATAAAGGGTTGAGACATAAACAAAACCACAGTGCACTTAAGGCATCGCCTTGAAATATACCACGTTTGATGGGTATGACCTCTGTTTCAGTGGTAGTGATGTTAGATTTCAAGATGATTTTGGTACGCCAAAATTGCATAATGATAGCAAGGAAGTTGATGAGTGTCTTGTTTACCCGGTATATCTCAAGGGTATGGATGAGCCAGCTGTGGGGCACCGTATCGAATGCTTTTCTATAGTCGATATAAGCCAAGAATAGGTTACGTTGTTGCTTCTGTGCTTGGTGTATAATCACACTGTCAATGGTGAGCTGTTCCTTGCAGCCTTGGCCGCCTCTCTTACAACCCTTTTGCTCCTCTGTCAAGATGCTATGCTGGTACATGTGACCATAAATTACATTTGTGATGACCGATGTGATGATCTTGTAGAGCGTCGGCAAACAGGTTATTGGTCTGTAGTTTGCTGGATTATCTGAGTCAGCACTCTTAGGCAATATGTAGGTTCGTCCCTCTGTGAGAAAGTGTGGGAACTCTTCGGGATCATAGATTACCTGAGTTACAAGATCAGCTAATTTTCTGTGTGTGCTGGTAAATATTTTGTACCAATAGTTCTGAATTTTGTCTGGTCCCGGAGATTTCCAGCTGTGTGTTTTGCTGATGGCTATTTGGATGTCCTGTTCATTGATGACTAACTCTTGCGTTTGATTAATGCGTGAGTGCTTCTCGTTGATTTTATGGATCCATTCTGCATCTTCTTTATGCTGCACCGGGTTTGGCCAAACATTACGCCAAAAGTTGCTTATTTCCTCCTCATTCGGTGTTTTAGAGATTGTTGGTTCACGGCTGCCATCAAGATTCGCGTAGAAAGTTTTCTCATTGGCTCTGAAGAGATAATTTTGTGTTCTTCTCTGATAACTTTCCTTGTATCTCTTGAGTTTTGCTGCTCGTACTGCCAGTTTTTGCTTGTAGTCGTCCATGATATTCAGGATTTATTATTATTATAGTTTATTGTTTGACAACATTATCACGGCAAATACCGGCTACATTTTCTTTTACAGCCTGGTTCGGCCTTAGCAAGGAACCATCTGTACTGAGATAATTACGATTACACTGTTCAGAGACCTCACATCCATGTCGTGCCCGCATTCTTCACGAGTCTCCTTCATTTGTAGGATGAGCTAAATTCCCATCTGGATCATCGAGCTTTGCTGAGTATTCGGCCAGGGCATTGTCACCAAGGAACTTCCTAACAATATGGCATGTGTTTAACAGAACTGCCTTCTGAAGTTCAATATATATCTGCGGGTGCAGATTCAATATTGATAGACTACTATGGAGAATTTTCGGTATAACACCAGTACACGATACAATTATTGGGATGGTAGTCACCGAATCAAGTTTCCACATCTGCTTTATATCAATTGCCAGCTCAGTGTACTTAGATATTTTAGTAGCAGCTGTTGTTTGGATGTTTTGATTGTTGGGACATGCGACATCTATCAGTAATGCCTCTTTGTGTACTTTATTGATGACAATGATATCTGGTCGGTTGTTACTGACTGCGACATCTGTCACAACTCCTCTGTCCCAATAGAGCTTGTGTGTGGCATTTTCGAGTACTGCAGATGGTGTGTATTTCCAATAGGGGACGGAGCTTTGAAGAAGTTTGTACTTCAATGCCAGTTTCTGGTGGATAATGTTGGCAACTTGATCGTGTCGATGTTTGTAGTCAGTGTTGGCAAGGTGGGAACAACCTGATATGACGTGTTGAATGGTCTCACTACATTTGCCACAGCGGCGACATTTCTCACTCTCTGTTGTTGGATCTTTTATGATAAATTTCCGATAGCTTCGAGTAGCAACAACTTGGTCTTGGATAGCTACAACAAATCCCTCTGTTTCCGGAAAGAGGACCGAGTGGGTCAGCCATGCGTGCGACGCCAACTTGTCGATGTGAGGCTGTCCAACTCATGTGGAAACTTCCCATGAAGCGCCTTCTGTTTCCAATTCCCGATCTTGTATTCAGTAGTTTTCATTTCTTTTACTGGTGGATCTAAAGATGACAGATGGAGCGGTGTGTAATTATCATCAGCCGAAGATATTATTATTATTATTATTATTATTATTATTATTATACTTACTTACTTACTCTCCTGGCTCCACAACCCGCAGTCGGTTCTTGGCCTCGTCAAGTAGCTTCCTCCACCTCGTTCTGTCCTTGGTATCTTCCTCTCGCGCTCCTAGTAGCTGGATGTCCTTGGCTATCTGGTCTCTCCATCTCATTTTTGGTCTGCCTATAGGTCTTCGCCCGTCTGAATTTTTCTCACAAACTTCTCGCAGTCTAGATCACTCTTCTCTTCGATACACGTGGCCAGCCCATCTCAGTCTTCTTGTCTAAGCTTCCGCAACAACATCGGGTTCTTTATTTAACTCCTTTAGTCCCTTGTTCTTTTTCCTTGGCCACTCGCCTGCTTCACAAATTGATCCAAAAAAAATTCTGAGGATTTTATTTTCAAAATACTTTATCTTTCTCTCTGTGCATCTGCTTAATCTCCATGTTTTTGCACCATATAGTAATACTGGCCAAATTATAGTTTTATATATTCATATTTTGGTCCCTCTTGATAACAATTTTGGAGCAGATGACCTCGTAGTTCCGCCCCTTAAAACAACAATAACTAACTTGATAAAAATTTGGATGCGAGTAGTTTGTTAACTGAATATGATACTCTGGATTCAGCTTTAATCCTCGCTTCTATCTTCTGTTCTTCTTCGTTTCTATTGTTTATTATTGTCCCCAGGTATTTGAACTCGTCTACTGTACTTCTTCAAACACATGGTTACCAATGTGTTAAAGTTCCATGTCCTCTTGTCTTGTAATTTCTCTATACCTTAATGAATTTTGTTCTCTCATCATTCACTTCTAGTCCAACTTTCCCTGCTTTTTTGAAGAACTTTTTTGCCAGTCCTTTTAAGTCGTCCGAATTTTCAGCAATTATTTTTAATTTAGGTGTTGCGTAGCACTGCTTGAGAGTAGTAGAGGTGGGATCAATTCACATCTTAGTCATCCAAGAGGTGGTTTTCCACTTCTATCCCAGGCAAATGCCAGAATGGTTACTAACTTAAGACCACGGCCGCCTCTTCCCATCCTCCTCTGAATTACAAATACCTACACTAGTACATCCATCACAATAGCATATGTTAACAGACAAATTCCACACATATGTGCACGGAGCGTCATGACTCGATGTCGCAAAGCCCGTAAATCCACCATCATCAATAGATTAGTAACCCATACCCACTGAACATTGTTTTAACTGTTCCTTACCGCCGCAAGAGGAGAACTCGGGCATCAACAAAATTCTGATTCTAGAAGCTGGTTTTTAAGAGTTAAGAACATGAACCTTTCCATCGAATTTATCAAGAGCCTTAAAAATGACTCCCGTGGGGACTTACAGCGTCAACTCGAGAACAATCGTGCGCTATATTTCCTGCTGCAGCACAAATCTAAAGCATATTGAGCCACATTTCTTATGATAAATAATTGCAGCTGGGGGTGAATATAACCATACTAGGCGCAAGAAGTAAAACTGTTATGTGCTGTGGTATATGCTGCCATCTAGTGCGCAGTTTACAGAGTACATTCCCGTAACTGTGGATGGGTGGGTGTGTTTGTTAGTTTGTTACCTCTTGACACTAAAACGGCTGGACGTATTTGGATGAAATTTGAAATTGAGATAGCTTATACCCTGGATTAACACATACGCTGCCTTTTATCCAGAAATAAATCATTGTTCCCGTGGAACGGGCAACATAACTGAAAAGTCACCAAAAATACTCAACTGGGACAAAAAAAATCGAAGTTGTCGCATAGAGACCGGACATAGCTCATTTTACGCTCCTCGATGCGAGAAACAATACTCGGTGGGGACACAGAAAACCACATTTTAAGGCCCTACAACCAACAGTTTCAAAGATATTCCCTGAAAACTATCTTCGCTCTGATTGAACTAATCGCAAATCCGTATCCATGGCAACAGTGCGCTCTGATAAACTGATGAACGAATCGCAAGGTCGTATCCATGGCAACAGTTGCTCAAGACATGGCATCCAATTTTCCATCTATCCCTGTAAGAGGCAATGCCGATCCATTTATTATCTAAAACACGATAGACTGGCTGCGTGGCTCAGCGGTAACGTTCTCGCTTGCTGGGCCCAAGGTAGCAGGTTCGTATCATGGCGCAGTCAGCTGGCATTTGAGGGTGCTAAAATGCAAGGGAGCCGGGTCAGTAAATTTACTGACACGTTAAGGATCCCCTTCGAGGCACAATTCTAGCACCCCGGCGTTTCTAAAAGCCAGAGTAATTAAAAGGAACGTAAATCCAATAACATTATTATTAAAACACGATAAGAACATTAGAAATCTAAACGGTCATCCCTTTTCAAAGATATATCTAAACACGAAGAGCATTACAAATCTTAACGGTCATCCCTCTTTCAAAGATATATCTAAACACGAAGAGCATTACAAATCTTAACGGTCATCCCTCTTTCAAGATATACGGTATCTATATCATAATTTAAAAATAAATAACTTTCTATGTTTTAGAAATTCAATAACGAAAATTAGTGTGAGAAAGCGCCTTCCAATAACATCTTTAATTTTTAAACACTACAGTAGCGGCTACTAAATAAAGGTAGCGATATAGCTACGTTCAATTTCATAAACACTGGGTACACAAATCCCGTATAGTTAAGTACAAATATCAATCTGGTCGTTATTTCAGTAGCAACGAAGCTCTGTGGGGGCTATTGCCGTTTCCGTAACACTAAAGGCATCCCGCCGTCACATACCTCAATGTGCACTTACTAAATTGAGAACCAGTCTATTTTACTGAAAATAATTTCTACGAGCGAGTATCCACTCCACCAAAAATCACACTCACTACCTTTTCCAAAATTTTCACAAGTCGTGATTTTGAAAGCACTCTTCTGTATGTTGAGGTACAGACATATATCACATGGAAAGATACAATAAAATGTTGGCAAATATGAGTTAAAGGAACTGCGGTTCAGAATAGGCCTTGTGTTAAATATGCAGAAGCTTTCGGTACAGGTTATGCGGCCCATGTTCGTAACTTGGAATGTTTTCCTTTGACAATGCATCTACACCGTGTGCGAGGGCAACGCATTTCAAAGATCTCTAAAAACACAATAATCAGGAAATTGGAGAAAAATTAAAAGTGGGAGTAGAGATTCAAGGAGAAATAATTTCAACTCTGAGATTTTCTGATGACATCGTCATCTTGGCCGAAACGCCAGAGGAATAGAATGAGTTTTTGAATGGTATGGACTCCGTCTTGAGGAAAGAATTCATGATGAAAATCAATAAATGTAAAACAAAAATATTGGAATGCAGCCTAAATAAATCAGAAACCTCTATGCACATCAAATTGGCTGGTGAAACGCTACGGGAAGTAGGAGACTTCTGTTACTTAGGAAGCAAAATAACCAGTGGTGGACGAAGCAAAGAGGATATAAAAAGTAGGTTGGCTCAGGCAAGGAAAGCATTTCTATTGACATCGAATGTAGATTTAGGTATTAGGAAATCGTTTTTGAAAGCTTTTGTCTGGAGCGTGGCACTGTATGGAAGTGAAACTTGGACTATTGGTGTAGCAGGAAAGAGGAGAATTGAAGCGTTTGAAATGTGGTGTTACAGGAGAATGATGAAGATCAGATGGGTAGATAGGGTAATAAATGAAGAGGTATTAAGACGATGGACTATTGGTGTAGCAGAAAAAAGGAGAATTGAAGCGTTTGAAATGTGGTGTTACAGGAGAATGATGAAGATTAGATGGGTAGATAGGGTAACAAATGAAGAGGTATTAAGACGAGTGGGAGAGGAGAGATGTTTCTGGCGACTACTAATGAAGAGAAGAGATAGTTTGGGAGGACACATATTAAGACACCCAAGAATAGCAAGCTAAGTTATGGATGGGAGGGTCGAGGACAAGAACTGTAGTGGTAGACCAAGGTTAGAATATGTTAAACAGATTACCTCGGATGTAGGGTGTGGTAGCTATGTAGAGATGAAACGATTAGCTCAGGTCAGGGAGGCTGGAGAGCTTCATCAAACCAGTCAAAAGACTGAAGACTCAAACAACAACACTCAGGAAATTTAATTATTTAGAGAGGCATGTGAGGCAAAAGGGTTGTAGGAGAATTACAATTCCTGGGATGTAACACTGGAAGAAGCTGCACAACATACATCAGCGGCCAATGTGAGAGATATTTTAGCTATTGGAATATTAATAGCGACATGTTAACGTTCAAATCATCAATAATTGTGGGAAAAGTACACCCTGAATTGCTTAAGAAAAAATACTTTTATTTCCCCATAACCGATTATTTCGATTTGCCATTCCAGTGTGCATGAATGCAGTTCTCTCTTCAAACAGTATTCGCAATTATTGTTAACAAAGCGCAATGCCAAGCACTTACAGCAGCAGGTGTACATTTAGACAAAACCAGTTTTTCCCATGGGCAACTGTATGAGGCGTGCTCACGAGTATCCGGACAACAAAATCGTTATGTCTCAGCAGAAGATGGCAAAACCAAAAACGTAATTTTCAAACGTGTTCACATAATGTAACATCGTACCCTGCAGACTTTCTCAACTCTATGAAATTCCCACTTTGCTGCTCATATCAATATACTGTAGGTATCAGAATTTTCAGAGTCCACCTGTAGCCGCGATTGCTGTAATAGAATAGACTAACTATCAGCAATAATGCATCTTCCCCCTTGTCTTCATCGCGAGCGAAGCCGCGGGTACCTGCTAGTCTTGAACATACAGTATATTCATGAACATTAAACACTTATATTCCCAGCTCGACTTCACCCACGGACTCTGCGAGGGATCATTCCTCTACCGTCGCAAGGACATTGTCTAGGAGCTGAACACACTTTGTCAGCAGTCACAATTGGGGATGGTGACAGGCAACCGCTAACTTGGGTGTAATGAAGGAAACATCAAGTAAAGGTTCTGGAAGGAAGTCGGCCGAGGACCTGTTGAAAGGAACCGTCCCTGAATTAGACTGGTTATGAAAACGGAAAACTACGAAAACCGTTTTCAGGAAGGCCAAGGTGGGATTCGAACCCATGCACTCCCGATGCCAGTGTGGCACGAGTTAGTGAGTCAGCGATCTCGGCCACCGTGGCCGGTGTATAAATAATGCATGTAACATTTCTTTCAGGTTAGGGTGATCGACTAATTGTTCCTTATGACTCGATCTAATTGGGCACACTTGTGTTGACCTCCTGAAAACTAGTTCTATTAGTAGATCACAATGGCAACACTGGACAAGGGCTTCAAATGTTTCAATATTAATTGATAATTTTGATTCGGTCAACATGTACTAATGCTCGGTTATATTAGGTGGGAAGTAAAAGATCAATCTGAAAATATTACATGTTAATTTATTTATTTACTAGTATTTGTATATTTGGAGCATTGCCCTTATTGCGAAACGTGGACAATTGGAAAAGAAGAAAAAGGGAGGTTAAATTCTTTCGAACAATGGTGTTATAGAAGAATGCTAAAAATCAGCTGGACAGAAAAAATAACGAATGCTGAAGTATTGAAAAAGGTGGAGGAAAATTATTCCTTATGGAAAAGCATAAAGATGAGGAGGACTAGACTGATAGTACATATTTTGAGACACGATAGCCAGCTGAAAACGGTATTGGAGGGAATGGTTGAAGGCAAAAGATGCCGAAGAAGACCTCGCCTACAATATATACAGCAAATCATGTCTGATGTAGGATGCAGAAATTATGAAGAGAAGAAGAGGGAAGCTACAAATAGAGCAGACTGGAGAACTGCCGCAGACCAATCCATGGATTGAATACTTAAGAAGAAGTATTTGTTTATTTATTTATATATTTACTCGTATTTGTTTATTTATTTATTTATTTACTCATATTTATTTATTTATTTCCAATATGAAAGTACACAGGCAAACAAGCCCAAGAAAGTACCTTCATTACATTAAGTCTTTTTTCCTTTTTCTTTTCTTAGTCGTTTACCCTCCAGGTTGGTGGAACCCACGGACATTAAGTCTTTGCCTTGTTAATACTTATTCACTAGATACGAAATACTAGAATATTTTATGAAGTACAGTATTACCAAGATATTTAACAAACACATAAAACAAAAATGATTTTGATTTGCTGCAATTAAAATATGTTAATGAGTGTTATAATACATTATAAACTTAAAAGATACGCCTAAAATACGACTTCAGCATATATATATACAGTAAGTATAAAAACATGCACATACTAATGTAAATCAGAAAAGTTTTAAAAATAAAGTAAGTTAAAAGTAACTAGTTGAAACCCGTCAAAACATGACGGACAATGAACAACATGTTTACTTAAGACGTTTCCTATGTAAGTTACATTCTTTGTACGATTACTTCTTGGCACTATTGCAACTTTAAGGGCGTCAAATGATTGTAGTTTAGACATTGCAACATACTGCTGGCACATATCACACATCGAGTGACCGGGATTTCAACCACGGACCCAGCGGTAAGAGAGCGGCGTGCTGCCGCCTAAGCCACGGAGGCTTCCCCAAGAGATAAAATAAGGTATGAAAATGATATATTGTCGTAATAAAAGAAATATTTCCTGTGCAACACTGACAATTCAAATTGAAACCAACTTTTAATGACTCCCAGAAAGGTATGTAAATCATAAATAATATATTTTCAGTAATCTGCCTTGTGAAAGTTATGAAAAGGAAGGAGTACCTACTCTCAACAATTAATGAAACTTCCCCTCTTTTATAATTCTTATAAATAACTCTCACATTAAAACGCTCTGGACATCTGCCATGTCTGTCATGATCAAACTGATTCTGCGCATGCGCTAGGGCTGATAATTTTGCATTTTTGTTAATAAATTTAAAAATATGCAGGTGAGGCCGCCTGGGCGAGGTGCCAATCCCACCTCACCAGTTGTATCCCTTCCGATTCGATGTTCCCAGCTCTAGGACACTGCCCGTAGAGGCGGTAGTGGTGAGTTCCCTCGCTGACTCCGTGGGTTCCACCAACCTGGAGGATAAACGACTAATATAATTATATATATATATATATATATATATATGGTAACATATTTGTTTATTTTAAAGACATTCCCCAAATATACCGATCAAGGGCTTTCGTCAGAGTGCATTATAAGTAAATCGGTTCAGCCGTTCTGTCAATCTCGCGGTAACAAAAAAATCGGCTTACTATTTTAAATATATAGATATGGCAACGTAAATCGCGCAGAATTCCTTAGTTTACGGGGATGCTAAATGTAAAATATGTTCTAACAATTTGATAGCAATAGCAAGAATGAAGAATACGGAAATAAAAATGTCGGAGGTGGGATTCGAACTACTTCCATTGCGCGATGCATAAATTAAGAGATTTCGAGGCTACCAGCTGAGCTACGAAATTACTGGCTAAGGGGTACAATATCAAGGTACTGTACTTAAACAACATACACAATCAACTGTCAACTTACGTTTTTCAACATTTTCCGTCTTTTATAATTCTATTCCAGTATATATCGTGGAAACATCATAATCATTGTTCCCCTCCTTTATAGTTCGTATAAATAACTCTCGTCGCCTCCGTAGCGTAGCGGTCAACATGATTAGCTGCCGCCCCGGAGGTCCTGGGTTCAATTCCCGGCTCTGCCACGAAATTTGAAAAGTGGTATGAGGACTGGAACGGGGTCTACTCAGCCTCGGGTGGCCCAAATGAGTATAGGGGGTTCGATTCCCACCTCAGCCATCCTCGAAGTGGTTTCCCGTGGTTTCCCACTTCGTCTTCGGGCAAATGCCAGGATGGTACTGCCCCCGTAATTGAATTATACAGAGACCACGGTGGCTATATTGGAAATTATAAAGAAAGTTATGGCTGTCATAGTTATGACGTGGGTAGTCATGACGTAAGCACGGATGACGCAAACGTTATGCCAGCAGGCTACTTGAGCTGAGATTCTCAGTGACGTCAGCATTTATTCGAGAAAGATCCGAGATCTACGACGCAGTCGCAGGAAACGTGGAATTCTGCTGAGGAAGAAAGTATGCTATTGGAGGGGAGGCTTGAACCAATGAACGATAGTCTGAAGGAAGACGGAGATTGCTGAAACTATGGTATTTTTATTACTTTTTGGAATGCAGAATTGTGGAAATCCATTTGCAGTAGAGGCATTGTTCTGGAATTTTGGTGAAATTTATTTTCAGTTTTTGAATTTTGAAAATCCGTCATGTATTGACGAAGTTGGAACTTCTAGCGATGACGCAGTAACACGATATGGAAGGGATGGATACGCCCCTCATGATGTTTATAAAAGGCCTTGCGCAGAAGAGAGGAGTCTCATTCTCTATCGTCTGATAGCTCATTCTCAGATCATCAATCGTCTGATAGCTCAATCGTCAGATCTCAAATAGTTATTTCGGTGAAACGTCGAGTGAGATTATTAGAAAGAGTCGTCTTTATAACGCGTGGTGAAGCCACTGCATTAAACGAGAGTCGAGCTGACAAGCAGTGCAAGTTTACTGTGAGTAAATCTAGGTGAAGTTGAAACGCACATTATAACGCGTCTACAAGATTAGCTGTGAACAGTTAGCGGTTGCCTATAAGCTAATTATATTGTGCAGTGCTACATTAAGCAGTGTAGTAAAGTTGAACAATTTCGAGGAATTATTTTGGAAGATATTGGCAATTTTAGACGACTGACAAAAGTGATTTTCTCGCCACATGAGAAGCACTTTGTATCGCCAGAATCTACGCCACGGCTGACACGGCTAGTGAAATAGGGAGACTTCAGATTGCTTTTGTGACACAACGCTACAGTATTATGGAGCAGTTTAATATGGCAGTTTGTTCTTCTATTACCATAACCGAAGAGAAGATGGAAGGCTAAAGGACTTTAATGCAATTGGGACATATTTCAACGGAGTAAGATAGCAGCATGGAACTTCGCTAATTGCCATTCCACACAAGCGAACATGTGGTGAATAACCATCTACACCCATGTTTCGTGGTTCAACGCTGAATACTATCAAACAGAAATGGAAATGATTTCATACTCTCAGAATATGAATATTTCTTCGGAAATTACTACAAAAACTTCATGGCGATTTTCTACTGGAACTTCAGGGATTTTTCAAGAGAGGTCAGGGTTGTCCCGACTCACAAAGAAGATTATTGCCGGAAGGATGTCGTTCGTCTTCACGGAGCAGTGCAATTTCCGGAGGAGGAAGCAGTTCGATTCTCCGAGAGTGCTGTTTCTTGTTTCGAGGATGGAGCTCAGCTTTAACTTGGTGAAATGGATCCATCAACAGTCTTCTTTGGGGAATTTTCCTCTGGAACGTCAATCGGCAGATAAGGTAGTCGTGAACGTTTATTGTATTTGAGTTTCTTAGCAATATTTGAGCAACCATTTTCCCATATTTTTTGTCCTCATGTATTTTGCCCTATATTCTTGTTTGAGATTCCTATTCTCAGTACACCTTGATGAGTTATGCCTTTTTCGACGATTTATTAAGACATTGTTATGTCATGGGCATAGTTAAACGATTTTTGGATCAGTTGAGACTGATATTTAGATTTTTTAGTAATTTGCTTATTTTTTTTGTAGTCACGATTTGACTGTAAGTTAATGATTTTTATGGCAGATTTAAATTCAGACAGCGTGTCACTTTATTAAAGTAATTCTACCCCAGTTTAATTACTTTGACCAATTTTCTGTCATCATCAAGAAGGAAGAACATTTAAATGATTTTAGAGCGTTAAAATCCATTACGTTGTCGACGATCTTGGAAATACTAGTCGTTATTTGAATTGATTGCAACACAGACATTTATCGTCAGTTATGAACGACCATTGCATTATAGACACTTTTGTGAAAGATGAACTTTAATTATGAATTATTGAATGCATTAAAGTCATGAACTTTTGTTAGGAGTTTTTTCTCAATTAGAGATTTATATAACGATGTTTGCATTCCCCAGTCTAATTGGATTCTATTCGACTATTTTGCAGTTTAGTTGCACTTTGTTTGATGATAGTATTTTTATACTACAATTCTTTGAAGATGTTAATCTTAAATTTTGATAGACCAGACAGGCGTATATAAGCGTATTCACTATTAAATTTGTTTGTGATTGGCAAAGTTTTACTTCAATACGATTCATGAATGAAATCCACGAAGGTTAAATGACAACAGTTTTGAAACTATTAATGATTATAAGAATTTTTAAGTGGAACTATGAATGTATAATCGCTAGTGCAGCGGACATGTTGAAAGTCGCTGATGTATAATGTCCTTAAATAAATGGAGGAGGTTCCCACAGTAATTAATGTTAAAGAATGTGTTAGTGGAGGTTTTTGTAAATTCTGTGGAAGATTTTGATGCCATATATTTTAATATATGATGAATTTTGGGCCTAATTTTAATGCAGTTTTGTGCATTATTTTGTAAGCGAAGTATTTTCCGCTGGAGTGTATTGTCATAGTTCGTTGAAAATTAATCAAGTGAATTTACTGTTATAATTAACAAGAGTTTTGAAAGAATTTGAGATAAGATTTTGAATGAAGATTACCGTCACAAATAATTATAATTATTACAACCTTTATTAAACCAGATTGTGACACTAACATGTATAACTAACCTTCATTGGTCGATTATATTAACACGATTATGAATTTACCAACCGGATGAACATGTGGTTAAATGTATTTCTTAAATTAATAATTTAAATAATTTAAATGTTAATATTGTACATAATGATGTAAATATCTTTGACAATAATGTGGAACGAAAGTAATGTTAAAGGCGTGTTTAAAATTTTTGTAATTATCTTCGACAATATTATAAACAATTTCTAATTGTTATAAATAATTTATGTGATTTTGTTATAAACATTTAAGAGTGTGTTTTATACTCTAAACTATGCTTATTAAACGTTTGGATGATAACTTAACAAGTTTAGGGATTGTCAGAATAATCCAGTGGTATGTGAGTAAAGCATTTGAAAGATTTCCGTCAATATATATGAGTTGTCTTGCAGACATTTAAAGCTTTGAGAGGGAGCTGAATTCTTACGCAGTGTGGCGTGACAAGTGAGCCCCCATTTGACAGGTGTGCGTCAGATTGAAGGGTAGATCGCAGCTGGTTAGACAACTGGTTATCAGCGGGCGAGGTCGATACTCTGGCCTTGCGCCTATTAATACAAGTGTCATGTTTATTAAAAGAAACAAAATGCTCTATATATACGTGTCTCATCCTGACTTCCCTATCCAATCCAAATGTGTTTTGAATGTTACGTTATTTTGAGCTCATGGGAGCTAACATGTTTTATGATAACTTTGCAAGTCCATCAAGTGGACATAGTCAGATTGACATGGGCTATTGATAGCCACATTTATTTTGTTAAGTTGTTAAAATCATACCCTTTATTTGAAATAAAAGCTTTTGTACAGTTCAAAGTTCTCGTCTTCGTTATGGTTCATTTTTAAATGTCATGGTGAAGGTTATTGTGGGAGCATACTTTAGAGATCCTGTTGTCAACCCAATCCCCGAGATAAATTTTAAGAGGTAAGTAAAAGTAAGTATGAACCCCCGTCTATTTTGGTGTGTTCCACAATAATCTCTTGGTAACTTCTGTGCTCAAACCTCGGTAGTATCTGTCAGTGCCATTTTCATTGGTGCAGCTGAGCCGGTGCGATTGATTGTTGGCAATCCGATTGAGGGGGCGGATATCTGACAGCCTACTATCCGGGTAAACGGGGATAGAAGGATTGGCGCCCAACGTGGGGCTGGTTCAACATAAGTGGATCACCAGGTTGAACGCCAGTAGGATTGGCAAACCTAAAACGTGTGGATCGTTAGACTCAAATAAAGAGGTTGATTCTTTGTTAGATGTCTAGGCCAATTGTAGAATTTAAGAGTGTGATTATATAGGAATTAAATGTTGTATTGTATTAGGAAAATTACACTCAGAAAAGATCAGATCTTATACAACTTGAGAAAGGTTAAATAGGCTGGAAACTTAGAAAAATCGCCTTAGATCTGGAATCTTATTTTATTTGACCGGCTTATGACATTTTAGTCATATTAAAGATAAAATTAAATTATTTGGATTGTAAATGTAAATTATTTGTGTTAGGATATTTTAAAATGGGCCAGGGAAATTTGAACATGTGCTTGAGTTTATTTTAGCATGAAGTGTCTTCGAAAGTTAATTATAAGGTAGTTATAAGTTAGATTTAAGACAGAAAATTGATCAAATTTATATATGGTGAAAGGTGTTGCTCAAATGTTGTTATTTTGCTCTATTGATGTATGTCCCTACAGCAGTCTAATTTTTGAATAATATTGTAATGGCAGATGAAAGTTTGAAGATGATGTTAGAGGAGATGTCTGCTAACATGAAGCAGATGATGGAGGAGAATGCTAACTTGAAAGCAAGCATGAATAGTAGTATAAAGGAGATGGAAGCTAGGAATACTAGTCGAATGGAGGAGAATGCTAGTCGAATGGAGGAGAATGCTAGTAATTTGTCTGCTAATTTGAAAGTTCTCCAGACCAGTTCTGCTAACTTAGAGGATAATATGTCGCGTTTACAGATTAATACCCAAGGAATTGAGAATGCTGTAACTGACATGCGCTCAGACGTGTCCAATGTTAAAATAGATGTGTCTAATATGCATAAAAATGTTGCTGATGTTAAAATTGATGTTGCTAATGTGCATAAAGATCTTACAATGTTGAATCTAGATGTAGCTAATGTCCGAGGTGATATTTCTTGTGCTAGGGCTGAGGTAGTTGTTGTTAAAAATGATGTTGCGACTGTCCAAGACAAGGTTGAGGAAGTCCAAAGAGAAATCCAAAATGTTAGAACTGATGTATCCAATGTTCAGGTTGATATTAATAACATTCATTCGGATGTAAATGAGGTGCAAAGTGACATAACTAAGATTCAAGTAGAAGTCAACACAGTTTTCGTAGATATTACTTAAGTCCAAACTGATGTAAATAAAGTCAGGGAAGAAATAGAAAATTCGAAAACCCTTTGTACGCGTAATATAAGTGCATTAACGACTAGATTAGTTGATGAATCAATTAGAACGACAGCGTCTTTAGCAGGTTTAAAGTATGATGTAGAGGTCATGAGAACCCAAGTATTAGACCATAATAAAGAATTGAAAGAGGATATCGAAATAGACATAGCAGAAATGTTAACGGCAAATGTAGCAGTATGGAAAGACGAGTGGAATAAGTCAAGTGGGGAACATGTAACCCAAATTCAGGAACGTATTGAAAGAAAACTTGCCAGTACTCAAATTGATATTAACAATGAAGTAGTACAGATTAGGAAAGATTTAAGCGTCAGGATGGATTCGCTATCCGAAAGACAAGTTGAAGATAGAACACAATTAGATCGGGATGTGCAAGCATTAAAATCTGCATTAGAGGAACAGATTCATAAAGTTGTCTCTGATGTGAATGAAACGTCGAGCAAACTGCAGAATTTGAAGCTAGGAGAGGCTAGTTTGATGAAGACCTACAAAGAAGAGTTAATCAAGAAAGTCTTAACGGAAATCACTGACAAGGATACAGAAGGCTTGGCTTACGAAACCAATAGGAATTATGCCAGAAGATATAACATAGATCCAGAAGAGAGAGACGTGACTCCTGAAGAACGTATATCCAGATTCAGGGAGGAAGATGACGAGTGGAATATGGAACCTGAGTGGAACTATCGAGATAGTGGGAAAAACTACCCGGATTCATATCCGAGGAACGTGACGGTCATCAGGAATTTTGAAGACAAACCGCAAAAATTCAGTAACACTGATAGTTTGACACCTATAGAATATGTAAGGAACCTCAAAGATTATTTCATCGAAGCTCACATTCCCAGAGAGAGAGAGATGAAGATAGTGGAGAGATATTTGATTGGAGGACCCCTCGAATGGTTTCTCGCATTTAGATACACATTCAGTAACTTTGACGAGTTTGCAGAGGCATTAATCAAACGATTTTGGTCCATAGAAGCGCAGAATTCGTTAAGAGCGGAGGTGTATTCAAGAAAATACTCAGGTACTCTTCCAACGCGGTACGCTGATTTCTTTACGAGTCAATTGTCCCGCTTGAGATTTTTGCAACCCCCATTGTCAACGGAGCAATTAATTGATGCGATTTCTCGTATGCTACCTGTGGAGGTGAGGAGACTAATTATTTCGTCAAACATCAGGGATTTGACCAGCATGGATGAATTACTGAGGAGGTTAGACTACACATGTCCAATGCCTAACGTGGTACAGAAAGGTCAAAGGCATGACTTCAAAGAAATAAATACTGTATATATGGACCAAGTCCAACAAACTGACAAGCCAGATGAAGAGAAAACTGACAATGTAGGTCCCCACAGGAATAATCAGTTTCGAAATAACAGATCGCAAGGTTACCGTCCGTATCAACAGAGAAGAGGCTGGAACTATAATCGAGGAAATTACAACAATGGAAGAGGCAGGTATTACAACAATAATGGTTATAACAGAAATTATAATAGGAATAACCAGAACCAAAACAGAAATCAGAATCCTCAAGGTCAGGTTAGGACACCCGATCAGTATCAGGAAAGAGAGAAGGAAAGCCAGCAATACCTGAAAGAATTACGGGAAAAAGAAGCCAACAACCAAAAGAAAAGGCAGGATGTTGTAATCGATCCTGGGCCTTCTACGAGCCAGCAGAACTTAGAAAATAGAAATACTGGACAGAAGAGAAAGTAGAGAGGAGAGAATGCATTTAACCACACACAACCCAGAATAGAAGAGATTTATGATTAAGGAACATAGAGGAAATATCATACTAGAGTAAGCCAGTAATAATTCAATTTCGTGTTCAAGAGAGTTGAGGTACTTGTAACACTGAGTTTAAAAACAATTTGCAACTGTTTTTAAAACGTGGTGAGGGGAGAATGCCCCCGTAATTGAATTATACAGAGACCACGGTGGCTATATTGGAAATTATAAAGAAAGTTATGGCTGTCATAGTTATGACGTGGGTAGTCATGACGTAAGCACGGATGACGCAAACGTTATGCCAGCAGGCTACTTGAGCTGAGATTCTCAGTGACGTCAGCATTTATTCGAGAAAGATCCGAGATCTACGACGCAGTCGCAGGAAACGTGGAATTCTGCTGAGGAAGAAAGTATGCTATTGGAGGGGAGGCTTGAACCAATGAACGATAGTCTGAAGGAAGACGGAGATTGCTGAAACTATGGTCTTTTTATTACTTTTTGGAATGCAGAATTGTGGAAATCCATTTGCAGTAGAGGCATTGTTCTGGAATTTTGGTGAAATTTATTTTCAGTTTTTGAATTTTGAAAATCCGTCATGTATTGACGAAGTTGGAACTTCTAGCGATGACGCAGTAACACGATATGGAAGGGATGGATACGCCCCTCATGATGTTTATAAAAGGCCTTGCGCAGAAGAGAGGAGTCTCATTCTCTATCGTCTGATAGCTCATTCTCAGATCATCAATCGTCTGATAGCTCAATCGTCAGATCTCAAATAGTTATTTCGGTGAAACGTCGAGTGAGATTATTAGAAAGAGTCGTCTTTATAACGCGTGGTGAAGCCACTGCATTAAACGAGAGTCGAGCTGACAAGCAGTGCAAGTTTACTGTGAGTAAATCTAGGTGAAGTTGAAACGCACATTATAACGCGTCTACAAGATTAGCTGTGAACAGTTAGCGGTTGCCTATAAGCTAATTATATTGTGCAGTGCTACATTAAGCAGTGTAGTAAAGTTGAACAATTTCGAGGAATTATTTTGGAAGATATTGGCAATTTTAGACGACTGACAAAAGTGATTTTCTCGCCACATGAGAAGCACTTTGTATCGCCAGAATCTACGCCACGGCTGACACGGCTAGTGAAATAGGGAGACTTCAGATTGCTTTTGTGACACAACGCTACAGTATTATGGAGCAGTTTAATATGGCAGTTTGTTCTTCTATTACCATAACCGAAGAGAAGATGGAAGGCTAAAGGACTTTAATGCAATTGGGACATATTTCAACGGAGTAAGATAGCAGCATGGAACTTCGCTAATTGCCATTCCACACAAGCGAACATGTGGTGAATAACCATCTACACCCATGTTTCGTGGTTCAACGCTGAATACTATCAAACAGAAATGGAAATGATTTCATACTCTCAGAATATGAATATTTCTTCGGAAATTACTACAAAAACTTCATGGCGATTTTCTACTGGAACTTCAGGGATTTTTCAAGAGAGGTCAGGGTTGTCCCGACTCACAAAGAAGATTATTGCCGGAAGGATGTCGTTCGTCTTCACGGAGCAGTGCAATTTCCGGAGGAGGAAGCAGTTCGATTCTCCGAGAGTGCTGTTTCTTGTTTCGAGGATGGAGCTCAGCTTTAACTTGGTGAAATGGATCCATCAACAGTCTTCTTTGGGGAATTTTCCTCTGGAACGTCAATCGGCAGATAAGGTAGTCGTGAACGTTTATTGTATTTGAGTTTCTTAGCAATATTTGAGCAACCATTTTCCCATATTTTTTGTCCTCATGTATTTTGCCCTATATTCTTGTTTGAGATTCCTATTCTCAGTACACCTTGATGAGTTATGCCTTTTTCGACGATTTATTAAGACATTGTTATGTCATGGGCATAGTTAAACGATTTTTGGATCAGTTGAGACTGATATTTAGATTTTTTAGTAATTTGCTTATTTTTTTGTAGTCACGATTTGACTGTAAGTTAATGATTTTTATGGCAGATTTAAATTCAGACAGCGTGTCACTTTATTAAAGTAATTCTACCCCAGTTTAATTACTTTGACCAATTTTCTGTCATCATCAAGAAGGAAGAACATTTAAATGATTTTAGAGCGTTAAAATCCATTACGTTGTCGACGATCTTGGAAATACTAGTCGTTATTTGAATTGATTGCAACACAGACATTTATCGTCAGTTATGAACGACCATTGCATTATAGACACTTTTGTGAAAGATGAACTTTAATTATGAATTATTGAATGCATTAAAGTCATGAACTTTTGTTAGGAGTTTTTTCTCAATTAGAGATTTATATAACGATGTTTGCATTCCCCAGTCTAATTGGATTCTATTCGACTATTTTGCAGTTTAGTTGCACTTTGTTTGATGATAGTATTTTTATACTACAATTCTTTGAAGATGTTAATCTTAAATTTTGATAGATCAGACAGGCGTATATAAGCGTATTCACTATTAAATTTGTTTGTGATTGGCAAGGTTTTACTTCAATACGATTCATGAATGAAATCCACGAAGGTTAAATGACAACAGTTTTGAAACTATTAATGATTATAAGAATTTTTAAGTGGAACTATGAATGTATAATCGCTAGTGCAGCGGACATGTTGAAAGTCGCTGATGTATAATGCCCTTAAATAAATGGAGGAGGTTCCCACAGTAATTAATGTTAAAGAATGTGTTAGTGGAGGTTTTTGTAAATTCTGTGGAAGATTTTGATGCCATATATTTTAATATATGATGAATTTTGGGCCTAATTTTAATGCAGTTTTGTGCATTATTTTGTAAGCGAAGTATTTTCCGCTGGAGTGTATTGTCATAGTTCGTTGAAAATTAATCAAGTGAATTTACTGTTATAATTAACAAGAGTTTTGAAAGAATTTGAGATAAGATTTTGAATGAAGATTACCGTCACAAATAATTATAATTATTACAACCTTTATTAAACCAGTTTGTGACACTAACATGTATAACCAACCTTCATTGGTCGATTATATTAACACGATTATGAATTTACCAACCGGATGAACATGTGGTTAAATGTATTTCTTAAATTAATAATTTAAATAATTTAAATGTTAATATTGTACATAATGATGTAAATATCTTTGACAATAATGTGGAACGAAAGTAATGTTAAAGGCGTGTTTAAAATTTTTGTAATTATCTTCGACAATATTATAAACAATTTCTAATTGTTATAAATAATTTATGTGATTTTGTTATAAACATTTAAGAGTGTGTTTTATACTCTAAACTATGCTTATTAAACGTTTGGATGATAACTTAACAAGTTTAGGGATTGTCAGAATAATCCAGTGGTATGTGAGTAAAGCATTTGAAAGATTTGCGTCAATATATATGAGTTGTCTTGCAGACATTTAAAGCTTTGAGAGGGAGCTGAATTCTTACGCAGTGTGGCGTGACAAGTGAGCCCCCATTTGACAGGTGTGCGTCAGATTGAAGGGTAGATCGCAGCTGGTTAGACAACTGGTTATCAGCGGGCGAGGTCGATACTCTGGCCTTGCGCCTATTAATACAAGTGTCATGTTTATTAAAAGAAACAAAATGCTCTATATATACGTGTCTCATCCTGACTTCCCTATCCAATCCAAATGTGTTTTGAATGTTACGTTATTTTGAGCTCATGGGAGCTAACATGTTTTATGATAACTTTGCAAGTCCTTCAAGTGGACATAGTCAGATTGACATGGGCTATTGATAGCCACATTTATTTTGTTAAGTTGTTAAAATCATACCCTTTATTTGAAATAAAAGCTTTTGTACAGTTCAAAGTTCTCGTCTTCGTTCTGGTTCATTTTTAAATGTCATGGTGAAGGTTATTATGGGAGCATACTTTAGAGATCCTGTTGTCAACCCAATCCCCGAGATAAATTTTAAGAGGTAAGTAAAAGTAAGTATGAACCCCCGTCTATTTTGGTGTGTTCCACAATAATCTCTTGGTAACTTCTGTGCTCAAACCTCGGTAGTATCTGTCAGTGCCATTTTCATTGGTGCAGCTGAGCCGGTGCGATTGATTGTTGGCAATCCGATTGAGGGGGCGGATATCTGACAGCCTACTATCCGGGTAAACGGGGATAGTACCTACTGTAAGGCCACGGACGCCTCCTTCCCTCTTCCTAGCCTATCCATCCCAATCTTCCATCCCTTCCCCTCCCTCATGAGGCCCCTGTTCGCTTTGCAGGTAAGGCTGCCTGGGCGAAGTGCTGATCACACCTCCCCAGTTGTATCCCTCCCGACCAGATGTTCCAAGCTCCAGGACTCTGCCCATAGAGGCGGTAGTGGTGAGTTCCCTCGCTGAGTCCGTGGGAACCACCAACCTAGAGGGTAAATTGACTAAATAAAAAAAACTCTCACATTAAAACGCGCTAGACATCTGGCATGTCTGTTGTGACCAAACTGATTCTGCGCATGGGCTAGGTTCAATAATTTTGCATTTTTGTTTATAAATTTAAAAATATATGGTAACATATTTGTTTATTTTAAAGACACTCTGCAAATATACAGATCAAGGGCTTTCGTCAGAGTGCATTGCGAAGTCAATCGGTTCAGCCGTTCGGTCAATCTCGCGGTAACAAAAATCACCTTACTGTTTTAAATATATAGATATAGATAGATATAGATGTTATTGGGAACAGAGCTATGATCACGTTGTACAAGATGCTTGTCTAGTTATTGTCCACTCTGCATAAATCTGGATGGCTTTGTTGGCGTAGTTGGTAGCATGCTGAGCTTCTATGCCCAAGAATGCGGGTTCGACCCCGGCCGAAGTCGTATGCCTTCCTTCATAGGGGAAGTAAAGCCGGCAGGCCCATGGCATTTAAAATTAATTAATAGATTTATTACGGCCAATGGCCAATATATACAGTATATAAATACATTTTAATTTCCTTCACTATAACTCGTGATAGATCTTCATCTTTTCGAACAGTCCCGTAGATGATATCTCCCGCATTGCTTATCACAGAGTTCACAAAATCAGTGTTAGTCCGGTGAATGAAAAGACTTTACTTTGCATATCAAATGATGGAACCCATGTACAGCGAAACGAGTCACCGTGTGCCTGAGAGTGTAGTTGGTTTGAGTCCATTCCTTATTTATCACTGCGTCAGTGCTGTAGAATTCTTCCCAGATATTTTCCCGTTTCTCCATCCTATCAATTAGGTGTTTTTCTGAGGCTGGTGTTGTTGGTAGTTGCAATTTTTCTTTAAGTTCCTCAATGAAGAAAGTTTCCTTTGTAAGTTCATATACTAATCGTGTGGGAGTAAATTTTGAAACAGCAAGGGTCCTTTTCAAAAAACTTGCTTTTACACTGTAACGTGTTTTTCGAGGGTATTTTATGCCACTGGCATAAGTCAGTAGGAAGCCATTCAATGTTTATTTACGCTGCAACTTGTTCAGCAAAGATAATTTTCATTTAACTTATTATTATTATTAATATTTTTGGAGCTTTTTCTTTAAAGATTATAAGTATACAGAGAGGTTTTCGATTTTATAGAAAACTCTATCAAGCAAATTATTACGAACAACATTATCGCGGAAAATTATATGATTACGGAGGTTTACGGATTTTAGTCAGTTAGGGTTTATTGCGAAAGAGATGAGTCATCGGGAATTCAGATACACGAATATTCTTGTCGAGAAGCGATGACGAAACCGAGGAACACTTCCAGCTGGCTGTATCAAGAAAAGGCGAATTGGTGTGGAACGGTAAATTTACCGAGTGTGGGGAAGTTGGTGGCGGGAGGTCCCGCGCGCCTGTCTCAAGCCAAGGAGGGGAGACGTGACGCACGGTGATTGGTCTACAGGCGAGACGATTAGCAGAGGAGTGGAACTTTGGTGGGAGTACCGGCGAGACAATAAAGTATTCGCGCGCAGTGCGGAGTGGAACTATTATTTTGTAACCTGTCCGAAGTGGACGTACTTCTTTGTTGGTTCCGTTGTGATCGGACCGTTACTTGAACATTGTATTTGCATAGTCTACGGACTACGTACTCGTGTTCGATGGCGAACTTTTCAATACTGCTATTCTCAACTGACACATTAGTCATGAGAAATACGCGAGCTCTTGTGATCAGGGAGTCAGCGTAGGTGGCTGACGGATTGTGATCCACCACTATTAAGCACTTAACATCAACATATTAACAACGATCTCCGCAAGTAACGAAGAAGAAGGCAACGTCCAAAAGACAGATGGAAGTTCTCGTGATTCATCATGTACGAGGGAAATGCTACGGCTATTTCTAATGGTAAGCGCGACTGACTCAGAAGTACATAATCTCTCTTTTCATTGTTTCATAATCAGAATTTGAGCAACTTTCAGCTTGGGAATAATAGTAAATTCACTAATTCATCCGACTCCGTATTCACGTAAATTTCTAGTGGTGAAATTAAGATCGTTATGCTCCATTTTTAAATTATTATTATTATTATTATTATTATTATTATTATTATTATTAAAATTGGCACTACTTGATTTTTATATAATAAATTCATTTCTATACTATGCAATCTTTACTTTCAGTAGGTAGCATTAGATATAGACCTAATTCCTTCTCCTGATACAATTGTTAGTTGGGTTAATGATCAAATCATACCGCGGTCTGAGTGTGAAGATTCTTAAAGGTGTTCTCCCCGAGCCAGGCGTTGATAAATATAAATTTAGATTTCAACTTAGTGTTGAGGTCTTGGCACCCATTAATTCAACGTATCTTAGTCAGAGTAAACATTACAATTAGCTCAAAGATGGGACTTGTTGTGGTTTTAGCACCACTCACCACAGTCAAACCATTACAATTGGCGCCCATTAATTCAGCGTATCTTAGTCAGAGTAAACATTACAATTAGCTCAAAGGTGGGACTTGTTGTGGTTTTATCACCACTCACCACAGTCAAACCATTACATTTGGCGCCCAACATGGGGTCACTTGTGAAACCATTACATTTGTCACCCAACAGTGGGGTCACCAGAGAAGACGTTACATTTGCCGCCCAACTGTGGAGCTTCTTATATATGTATTTTAAAGTGCAAGGCAGGGCTGACTAAAACCGTTACAACACGATCTAATACTTCAAGGTCTCTCTCTCTCTCTGCCTTTAAGATGTGTCCATATTAAATGTAGTACGTATGTTGCGATCGGTGCAATTTTTGTGTGAAATAAGAACATAGCCGTTTTAATATCCAGTAGTTCTGGTTTGGTGATATCTTGAATACTACGAATAGCTGCTATTACACTTTCCTTTATATGTAGACTATTCTAAATGACGTTCTGGTGGATTGTAGACTTATTTCTAAATATTTCGATCGACGAAATTTCACCGGAACTCCATGTCACGATGTTAGAGGTCGAGCGATTTATGTGAAGTGATAACCTAGTCACAAAAAGCTCTCGGATACCAGCTTTGTTATAAAAGATATGTATAGAGCGAGATTACTTAATTTCTTCTTTGGTGAGAGTACAGTGAAAAATAAGTTCCAGATTTTAAAAATATAATGTATTGAGTGAGAAAAGTATCGCCAAATCGTCTCTGAGGTACATCCCGAGAGGGAGTAGCGAAACGAAATGACATTGCATGGCGTTTAAAAGAACCTTCCACTAACTACAATTGTGTGAAGCTAAACTTGTAGTTTATATTTGATTAACGCTCTATTAAGTTCCAGCATTCGTCACAAGGTGCTGGTTGCGTGGTATCTAGTAGCCAAGTTCACATCTAGGTGTCGCTGACGGTAGCATTTGGTAGCAAACGTAGGAACTACTTGAAATTGATCGTCTGCAGTCCTTACCTGAATTACAGATATCACACACTGATACAGCCAAAACAATTAACACCGGTTATCTGACAGATTCTACACACACCCAAAGTACACGGGGCTACATGACTGCGTTACCGTAGCCCCTAAACTGAGGAACCAACACACCGCGGTGTGCATGTACAGTTTTTTTTTTTTTTGTGAAATAAACGCAACATTTGTTATATTTAATGTATTTTATAAATACCAAAAACCAAAGATAATTGCGCAAGTTCCACGCAGATAGTTTTGCCCTCCTAGATTGCAAACATTTCGCACAATGTGTAGCTGGGAAGTGAACTGCTAGCACAGTGCAATGAAACTCAGCGCCACCTGAAAGGATCGATACCTCTCCATTAATGGCGAGCCAATATGAGTGTGATGAGCTGAAATATTCATTTTGAGAGCTCGGAGCTGCATTGCTCATCAATAAAGTGCATCAGTGTACTCATGTGTTGCTGCTGAGAGTTGTGGCCAGCGAGAACTTAGCGCCTCGGATAATTATGTGCTTAAATTTTTAGAAATATGTATTTATTTATGTGCGTAAAAGAGGATAGATAATATGTGATAAAGTTTCCAAAGTATGTTCTTAAATTTGTAACATATTTATGTCCTACAATTACTCGAAATACATGGTCTTTCATATAATGTAAGAACGGCAAGCGGCAAATTTGTTATTCGCTGCTACCGTGGCCTTGGCCGAGCTTGAGGCGCGCCACGGCCCCCTGCTTTAAGCGTGTGTACAATCCTTTATGAAATATTACCTTATAAAGGATGCTAGGAGTGTCGTCCTTCCTGTATTATATAGGCATTGTATCTGGTAACCACATTCTGGCTGAAACGAGTGAGTTCTGCCACTGTAATGTTTCTGATTTTAAATTTTATGCTTTTTATTGAGCACTGAGACAGTAGTGTCAAACTTATTTGCAATTACGTGAATCTGCTAGTGAAGGAAATTGCTGAACAAATGCATCACGTACCCGCCGAGCCGACTCGTACTTAAATTAAGTTTTACATACAAAAATACGATGTTGTAATGATAACTGCCTCATGTTAACATCTGAGTTTGGGACTGGCGACTGAACACCTGGACGCTTATTGCAAGGTCAAGTACAGTATATGTGCCTATGCACGCGATTTCAATACTACAGTAGGGGGCCGTGGCACGCCACAAGCTCGGCCAAGGTTACTGTAGCAGCGAATAACAAAGCCACCGCTCACCGTTCTTATTTTATATGAAAGACCCTGTATAGTTGAAACGTCTAGCTGCTTGAATAATCCATAATCCTGAATACAGTACTAAATGTTCCCGCTTAATAGGCCTACAATACTTACTGCAGATGCGCGATACCAATCATGTACTGTATGTGCTGTTTTCGAATTTCATTCTAAAGAGCAGAAGAAATGGTCACTTCAAAAACGTTCATAGCACTCTGTCAATATTCACAAGTTTCGCAGACCACTGTAATTTCAAGTAAAATTTCCCGTCAAGGTAAGGACTAGTGGAGGCATAATGGGACTTGACTCCTGCCCCCCTGCTATACTTAATGACCGGTGAATTCCTGTCTTGAAATACTACTACAATACAGAGACAAGGTTGCATTCACGAGATGAAGAAGAAAATTACGGGAATTGCCAAGGGTCGAAAATGGGGGCAGTACAACATACCATCAAATATATGAAATATGTACTTATGAATGAATATGCTAAAATATGTATTAATTTATAAAAACGGCAAAAATATACAAATAAATAGAAAATATTGAGTTAAATAAAAAATATATAAACACATGACTATCCGGGCCTTAATGATTATCATTGTTGTCTTAAGGGGCCTAAAATCAAGGTTATCGGCCCCTAATGGTTTGGATGATCGTAAAAATTAGAGATGAGACATGAAACCTATGTACAACTACTGACTTAACAACTAATTAACTTACGTGGCAAGATGGCGTCGGTGAGTGAAGTGCGTGTGTTTCGGTCTCCTGTTTTGTGCTGTTTTCTCATGTTATTCTTTCACGTAACTAGTTCTTTTCTTGTGAATGGTAGTGATGTGAGGGTGTCCATGATTTGTGAAAAGAATTATGAAGCTTCAGTAAACTGGAAGTGCTCCAATCGGAGTTTTAATTTTTGTTGTTTCTCTGCTGCTGGATTGTCGCCTGCCATGCTGCTAAAAGGAGCCAGCCCTTTAACCAGGAGAGGTACGGTCACATCAACATCAACGGTGACCACAGTCTTCATGCTTCTTCTACTGTCAGGTGATGTAGAAATTAATCCTGGTCCGGATTCGAACAGTTCTATGTCCATATACTTTCAGAACACACAGAGCGTATGACCAACAAGCTGGTCAAAGTAGATTCGAGCAGCAGTGATTTTAATAATATGTCAATAATAGCCTTAAATGAGTCTTGGCTTTTTGACAGTTTTCTTGACTAAGAACTCGCCTTTTCTAGGACTCATGACATATTTTGAAGAGACAGGCCTGGGCGTCGGGGTGGTGTTGTCATTGCTACGCAGTCTCAGTTGCGTGCTAGGAGAAGAGCGGACTTAGAAAGTGAATGCGAGATTATTTGGTTGGAAATCCAAGGAAGGTCTAGTGTGTTCGTGGGCTGTGTGTACCTACCCCCGCCTGCCTCGTTAAACCGCCTGGAGGAGCTACATACCTCACTCAGCAGGGTGCACGCCCAGTTGAAGGACAAGGATACAGTTATATTGTGTGGGGATTTCAACATGCCGGACATCTCATGGGGACAGCAGGAAGGGCCTTCTCTCATACCTTTAAAACTAACTAAAAGTGCTGTGATCTCTATCTTCTGCGAGATAATTGAGGAATTCTCTCTGCATCAATTGAATCCACATCTCACGCGCGGACAAAATTACCTCGATCTACTGTTTACTAATATTCCTAAAATCTCTCAGTCTTTAGAGTTAGAAAAACCGGGGTGGATTCCATCCGACCATAGTGCTCTAATATGGAACATTGATTTTCACGACACTAGTTTATTTCAAAAACCACCTCGCAGGGAAATTTTTAACTGGAAGAAAGCAGACATGAACCACCTGAAACTTCTGCTGGATTATTGTCCATGGTCCCTCCTTGATATCAGGAACGACATTAATGAGAATTGTGAGATATTTTATGATCTCTTGATGTCCGCAGTTCGAGAAGTAGTTCCTCGTGTGAAGGTTAATCCCTACCGTTATCCACCTTGGTTTGAAGCAGATGTAATCAGCGTGCTACACTTGAAAAATAGGGCTCATCGTCAATGGAAACGCTCTTCTTTGGAATGCCATATAATTGAATTTGTGGTCAGGAGACTCGAATTCAAAGAAATTCAACGCCGAAAGTATGACGCCTACCTGGAAGACATAGACTCCAGTGTTAAAACTAATCCGAACAGACTATGGTCCTCCATTAAGCAGAGATCTAGGAACACCAGATTACCAGTCTCGCTTGAGTACGACGGACGTACCAGTACTGATGCAAACTCTGCCTGTGAGCTGTTTTCTGATTATTTCGAAACCTTATTCCTTCCTGTAAATTCTATACCGCCACCATTACCTGATCTGCCACCCTCCAGTAACGACAGCATTTCTTACTTCCATATTTCCGAAGACTGCATCAAGAATAAATTACATAATCTATCCTCTGGCAAGTCTCCCGGTCCTGATGCCATTCCTATAGAAATAATTAAATCGTTATGCCACCAGCTATCTCGTCCAATTTACATTCTATTCAACCAAGCCATCAGTGAAGGAGTGTTTCCGGATTACTGGAAATCAGTTCATATCACCCCAGTGTTAAAGAAAGGCTCCAGGCAGAAGGTAGTAAATTACAGGCCAGTATCACTAATGTCTATTTTCGCGCGAGTCTTTGAATCAATTTTTCGGGACGAAGTGTACGCTCACGTGTCACCATTCATCACTGAACTTCAGCACGGCTTCCTTCCTAGGCGATCCACTGCTACCAACCTAGCAGTCTTCACTCATGATGTATCCACCTTTATGAATAACCGTGGTAGTGCTGATGTTATCTATACTGATTTCTCTAGGGCTTTCGACAGCGTACATCACAACCTACTGCTTCATAAACTTTCAAACTTTGGTATAACTGGTAATCTTTTACTTTTCTTCAAAAGCTACCTCTCAAATAGAACCCAATCAGTTGTAATTAATAATAATAAGTCTAAATCTGTTAACGTTACTTCCGGTGTCCCTCAGGGTTCTGTATTGGGCCCTCTGCTCTTTATACTTTTTGTAAATGATATCCCTCGTATAATTCATAATTCTAGGTGCCTGTTGTACGCTGACGATCTTAAACTGTATATGCCCATCAGTACTATAAATGACTGTGAGTTGTTGCAACAAGACCTACACCAACTCAGTGAATGGTGTGAAACATGGAAACTGAAACTGAATACTGAAAAGTGTAAAGTTTTGTCAGTTTCATTGAAACGTATCCTCCTACCCAGGTTTAATTATTGAATTAAAAATGAAACGCTAGGTAGAATGTCAACCATTAAGGATCTAGGGGTGACAATCACTAATAATTTCTTGTTCGATGAACATATTTCAAAAACATGTCGTGAAAGTTTCCGGATCCTGGGATTTTTAAAAAGAAATTGTTTAAATTATTTTTCGGACATAACTCTATCCAAATTATTTAAGTCACTCATTCGGCCTAAATTAGAATACTGTAGTGTGATCTGGAATCCCTTTCACAGTAATAAAATTGACGCCATCGAACGTGTGCAAAAGAGATTTATTAAATGGTTATTTTACAGGGGTGGACGACCGTACCATAGAACTGAGTATGAGAGTTATTGCAACGTGTACGGTCTTCCTCCACTTAGCAGTCGGCGCACAGTGGGTGACGTGAGATTCCTTTGGAAGCTGGTAAATGGCGGAATTGACTCTAATCAGTTGCTAGCTGACTTGGGTTTTAACGTCCCTCAGAGAACAACCAGACGGAATTACACGTTCGATGGGGTCAGGTCGAGAATTAATATGCACAACAATTCATGTATGATCCGGTTGCAGTCAACATACAGCTTGATGGAGAGTAAAAGTGCTACTGATACTCACTTCGACTCTCTATCAACTGTTATGGGAAATATCTCAAGTGGCCTGTAAAATAGTGTATGCATATTGTGTTAATTTCTATTTGCGTTGATTGATTGAACATGTGGTTGAATGAATGGTTGATTGATTTTTTGATTGAATGTACGAGCGTCTGAAATAATGTATTTTTTGTTTGCTGTTATCTAGATCCTTGAATGTCGCTCTTGTATTACTTTCCCCAGTTTCTGAACTTTTTCTTCTTATCTTTCATTTTATGTTTTTGCCTTTTTCCGTTTACTGTTGATAGTTTTTTTTCTGTAATATTTATTGTAATGTTTCTTGTACAAAGGGATTGCATGAATGAATGCTTGAGATAGGATGCTTGAGTGCGTGTCTGTATGGTTGTGGTTGCTGATTTATAAAAGATTAGTGTATTTCTATTTTTGTACGAGTTTGCTGTTTTCGTTTTGTTTATAATTGTAAATTGTATTGTTAATTATTATATTGTCACTAGTGGAGTCTATCTGTCTGACAATAAAGAATACATAAATACATACATACTGTTACGGCTGTGAGTTCGTTTCATCGCTCGCCGCATGAGTCAAAACTACCCCAGGGCTAGACTGCTCTCCCTCGGTGTATTGCATGCGCGTTACGCAACGGACTGCGAAGTGAAAGGGATGGTCCAGAATCTTCGTGACACCACCAGCGAAGGAAATGTCGAGAAGCCGTGTGTCCTGGACGATTCTAGAATTTATTGAGTCACCAGCCTGCTATATAAGCAGCTTCAACAGTGAGGGGACCGAGTTTTCTGTTGTTGTGTTTTACGAGCTAGTGCGAGCGATTATCTTGTGCGACAGAAGTGTGGTGACGAAGTGCTGTGCGAGTTACGAAATCCAGTGACATTGTTTCTCCAGCTTGTGGACAGCGAAATAGCCTGCAGCAAGTGATCGTAAGTAATTGTGGTCGGTGAACATAAAGGAGAGGAGCAGGTAGTTTCTGTCAAGGCCACCGTACTCATTAGGACGGATTAACTTCTGTGATCTGTTGACAAGTGGAAGGGCCAAGAGCGCTCAAGGAAGAGACTTGAGGAAACTGGAGGAAGGCTCCTAATTGCTTGTATTTGCTGATTAGTGTAATTTTCTGGCCACAATAAAGTTAATTGTTTCTTTAAGCAGTAATTGGTGTTGTGCTTCCTACCCACCGTAATCCAGTTAACAAAAGTGCCACTAGGGGGTGGCACGTAACAACTGGTGTCAGAAGCCGGATTACGAACTCAAGCACAACACCTGACGGTCCTGGTTTCAAAACCCGAGCAGGTCATTTTCTCTAATTTTCCTGTGAGTGCGTGCCCTTTACAAGGCAAACAACTAAAATGGAGGCGCAATTGGCAGCATTGCTAGAAAAGCTAAATGGCATAGAAGACGGCCAGAAGAATTTAACCAAGGACCTAACTGCCAAATTAGAAGACGGCCAGAAGAAGCTAGAAGACGCCCAGAAGAAGATGGAAGACGGTCAAAATAAGTTAGCGGAGGACCTGAAGAAGATGGAAAACAGCCAGAAAAGTTTAGCCGAGGACCTAACTTCCAAATTAGAAGACGGTCAGAATAAGCTAGCAGAGGACCTAACCGCCAAATTTCTGGATGGCCAGAAAAATCTGGAAGAGTGTCTGCTGACGAAATTACAGGAAAGTCAAAAGAAATTGGAACAGGGTCTGCGTCAAGAAGTCAACACCGTCTGCCAGGGCCTACGTGAGGAAGTCACAGCAGTAGAAAAGAAGTTCGACGCCTTACAAGAGGAAGTTGCCGAACTGCGCCAACGCTCACTGACGGGGATGGAAGCGAGATTCAACGCTCTTCAAGAGGAAGTTGCAGAGCTGCGCCCACGCCCGCCCACAGGTACACCGGGGACACCAGGAACGGGACAGAGCAGAGTGACGCCCCCAACCTTCGACGGAAAGGTCCCGTGGAGCACCTATTTACGTCAGTTCGAGGCAGCCTGTTCCATAAACAACTGGAACAGCACGGAAAAGGCTACAGCTCTCATTGTAGCGCTGAGAGGGGACGCCCTTAACGTCCTTCAGGCCATCCCGACTGGATCCCAGGACTACGCTTCACTGATCGCCCATATGGAGTCCCGATATGGGGATAGCCATCTTCAGCAGGCCTACCAGATGCAGCTCCGGACCCGGGTACAAAAGAACGCGGAAACCCTGCAGGAGTTCGAGATGGACATCGCACGCCTCGTAAGGCTAGCCTACCCAACAGCGCCGGCCGACTTTCTGGAGCAGATTGCGACGCAAACCTTCACCGACGGACTACGGGACTCGGACACTCAACAGGCGCTGCGACTCGCGCGCAATAAGACCCTGGCAGATTCGCTGAGCCACGCACTTGAGTTTGAGACGGCGAAACAGGCATCTAGAATGCACGCGCGAGTGCGTCAAGTGGACGTCGACGAACCAGTAAAAACCAACGAGACCAAGCCCCTGCCCGACGAATTCATGGAGGCGCTAAGCCGTTTCTTCGGTAGTCGCGGCACCACCAGCAACGAAACAGCCGGAAGGCAACCGGAGAGGCGGCCCGGAAGAGGACTACCGACTTGCTGGACCTGCGGTAAGAAAGGCCACCTGAGCAAGGACTGCGGTGATCGCCGCCGCCGAGGGTATCCGACGGGAAATCAGTCGTCTGAAAACCGCGCGACCCAGGGAAACGAGTATTAGCCAGCCTTGGGGCGCAAAGGTTGGCTTGTGACAGTCGTCAAGCCCCGGCAGTCCAGGTTCGTGTGACGAAGTTACGGAGGGACAATAGCAGCCTGATGGTCGACGGAGTCGTCAACGGAGAGAGCTGGCCCATGCTAATCGACACAGGAGCATCGAGGACCATCGTCAGTCCCACCGTGATCCCGAAGTGGAGAGTGCAACCCACACAAAGGAACCTCCAGCTAATAACCGCGACCGGAGAGACCACACCGGTACATGGCGAAGCATCACTGGAGTTCGTCATTGGTCGACGGGCGATAAAGCATCCAGTGCTTGTGGCTGACGTATCAAATGAAGTGATCATCGGACTGGACTTCCTGGACCAGAACAACATCATCTTGGACCTGAGTACCAACACTCTGCACTTAGGAGGTGAGGAACTTGCTTTGCAACCTGCGCACGAGTCCATCACCGCACGACGAGTAAGGCTGAGAGAAGACGTCATCGTTCCCGCCAGGACGGAGGTCAGCGCTGCCGTAATTGTCGACGGAAATGCTGAGGGAGTGGCGGCTGTCATCGAGCCAAAATATGAGGACATCCAGACAAAAGGATTGCTAGTTGCCAAGACTCTCATCAACACGACGTCTCGGCCGTACGTCCGCCTGTCCAACCTGAACGACTACGACATTACGGTTCACCGGGACACCAACCTAGGAGTCTGCGAACCCGTTACCTGGATTGCCCGCATCACAGATACGACAGACGGACACCTGCAGACGGACAACCAAAGAAGACGCACACTGCCAGAGGAACTACAGAAACTGTACCAAGGATCCCAGGACCATTTAGACGAGGAACAATCACGCCAACTTCAGGACCTGCTACGCGAATTCCAGGACGTCTTCTCCGTGGGGAGCAAAGACTTCGGCAGGACAAGCTTGGTTCAGCACAGAATCGACGTTGGGGACAGCGCACCGATTAGGGCCCCATTCCGACGTGTCCCGCTCGCCAAGCAAGCCGAAGTCGACAGGATGGTAGAAGAGATGAAGGAGCAAGGGGTGATCGAGCCATCACATAGTCCTTGGAGTTCTCCGGTCGTGCTAGTGAAGAAGAAAGACGGTTCCACCAGGTTCTGCGTGGATTACAGGCGGGTGAATGACGTCACGAAGAAGGACAGCTACCCTCTACCCCGAATCGACGACACCCTGGACACCATATCAGGGTCGAGATGGTTCTCCACCTTGGATTTGAAGAGTGGCTACTGGCAGGTGGAGGTCCACCCTAAGGACCGCGAGAAAACTGCGTTCTCTGTGGGCAGCGGGCTCTGGCAGTTCACCGTCATGCCATTCGGTCTGTGCAACGCCCCTGCGACCTTCGAAAGGCTAATGGAGTCCATTCTGAGGGGACTACACTGGAAGACCTGCCTGGTCTACCTAGACGACGTCATCGTTCTGGGGAGAAGCTTCGAGGAGCACTACAGCAACCTGAAGGAGATCTTGTTGAAGCTACGGGCTGCCCAGCTGAAGTTGAGCCCCAAGAAGTGTCAGCTCTTCCAGAAGCGGGTCCAGTACCTTGGGCACATCGTCTCCGAGGAAGGGGTGCGCACCGACCCAGAGAAGACCGCAGCTGTGAGGGAGTGGCCAGTTCCGAAGGACAAGTCCCAACTACGAAGCTTCCTGGGACTCTGCACTTATTACCGTCGCTTCGTGAAAGGATTCGCCGACATCGCCAAACCTTTACATCGACTGACTGAGAAGGACCAACTCTTCACGTGGACAGCAGAATGCCACAGTGCCTTCGAACAACTCAAGCAGGCTCTTTGCACCGCGCCTATTCTGGCCTACCCCAGACCTGGAACAAGGTTCACCGTCGATACCGATGCCAGCGACTTTGGCCTAGGGGGGATCCTGTCGCAAGTAGTGGACGGCGAGGAGAGAGTAGTGGCCTACTTCAGCAAGGCCTTGTCAAAGCCAGAAAGGAACTACTGCGTCACCAGGAAGGAGCTGCTCGCCATCGTGAAGACCATTGTACACTTCCACAAGTATCTGTACGGGCAAGAATTTCTCATCAGGACCGACCATGCATCCCTGCGGTGGCTCCTGAACTTCAAGCAGCCCGAGGGTCAACTCGCGCGGTGGTTAGAGAGGCTTCAACAGTACAACTTTGAGATTCAGCACAGGAAAGGCCAACTGCATTCTAACGCCGACGCCCTGTCACGAAGACCGTGCCCCGAAGACTGCACCTTCTGTGCCCGAAGGGAGGAGAACACCGGGATACAGTGCCGAAGGACTACCGTGGAACGTCAAGGGAGCTGGAGCCCCGAATCTCTCACGCGGGCGCAAGCAGAAGATGATGACCTGGGACTGATAGCCGAATGGAAGAGGGCCTGTGTCCCCAGACCCGTGTGGAACATTGTGAGTGACTGCAGCCCAAAGTTTAAGTCCTACTGGGCGCAGTGGGACTCGCTGATTGTAAGGGATGGCCTCATCTGCCGTACCTGGGAGAGCACCGACGGGAAGACATCTCGGGAACAAGTCGTCGTTCCAAAGGCTATGACGGAGGAAGTCCTGAAGGAAGTTCATGGAGGATCATCTGGTGGACACCTAGGGATAAAGAAGACCCTGGAGAAGCTGAGAGAGCGGTTCTACTGGATCGGATGCCGAACAGACGTGGAGAACCACTGCGCGAGGTGCCACGATTGCGCAGCCAGCAAGGGCCCAGGACGAAGACGACGGGGTCCACTGAAGACCTACAACGTGGGCGGCCCCATGGAGAGAGTGGCCATCGATGTTGCTGGGCCATTCCCGTTAAGCGAGGCAGGGAACCGCTACATATTAGTCGTCAGCGACTACTTTACCAAATGGCCGGAGGCGTATGCGCTCCCTAACCAAGAAGCCGCGACGATTGCAGAGACCCAGGTGAAGGAATTCGTCAGCCGGTACGGAGTACCCCTGGAGCTGCACTCCGACCAAGGGAGGAACTTCGAGTCGCAGGTATTCCAGAACCTATGCCAGCTGCTGGGAATCCGGAAGACAAGGACAACGCCACTACACCCTCAGTCCGACGGGATGGTAGAGCGATTCAATCGCACCATCGAGAACCATCTTCGAATAGTCGTCAGCGACCACCAGAGGGATTGGGACAAACATCTTCCACTATTTCTCCTGGCCTACCGGGGCGCCGTGCATGAAGCCACCGGGTGCACACCAGCCCGGGCCATGTTTGGGAGGGAGCTCCGTCTACCTGTTGATCTTGCCTTTGGCCGACCTGGGAATGATCCGATCCTGGTAAGCCAGTATTGTCAAGAACTGGTCGACCAACTGGAGGACGTGCACGCGTTCGCGAGGAGGAAACTGCGGATTGAGACCGACCGAATGAAGACCCGATACGACCAGCAGACGGATGCCGGCGGATTCCACGAGGACGACCTGGTCTGGCTCTTCAACCCATTACGGAAGAAAGGCCTGTCACCCAAACTGCAGAAGTCCTGGGAGGGCCCGTACCGAGTCGTGAAACGGATCAACGATGTCGTCTACAGGATCCAGCGGAGCCCGAGGGCGAAGATGAAGATCGTGCATCGAGATCGCCTGGCAGCCTACGGAGGGACACAGACGGACCAATGATTGATCGGGACGATCAGCCTTTTTAGGAAGGGGGTGGTGTTACGGCTGTGAGTTCGTTTCATCGCTCGCCGCATGAGTCAAAACTACCCGAGGGCTGGACTGCTCTCCCTCGGTGTATTGCATGCGCGTTACGCAACGGACTGCGAAGTGAAAGGGATGGTCCAGAATCTTCGTGACACCACCAGCGAAGGAAATGTCGAGAAGCCGTGTGTCCTGGACAATTCTAGAATTTATTGAGTCACCAGCCTGCTATATAAGCAGCTTCAACAGTGAGGGGACCGAGTTTTCTGTTGTTGTGTTTTACGAGCTAGTGCGAGCGATTATCTTGTGCGACAGAAGTGTGGTGACGAAGTGCTGTGCGAGTTACGAAATCCAGTGACATTGTTTCTCCAGCTTGTGGACAGCGAAATAGCCTGCAGCAAGTGATCGTAAGTAATTGTGGTCGGTGAACATAAAGGAGAGGAGCAGGTAGTTTCTGTCAAGACCACCGTACTCATTAGGACGGATTAACTTCTGTGATCTGTTGACAAGTGGAAGGGCCAAGAGCGCTCAAGGAAGAGACTTGAGGAAACTGGAGGAAGGCTCCTAATTGCTTGTATTTGCTGATTAGTGTAATTTTCTGGCCACAATAAAGTTAATTGTTTCTTTAAGCAGTAATTGGTGTTGTGCTTCCTACCCACCGTAATCTAGTTAACAAAAGTGCCACTAGGGGGGTGGCACGTGACAATACATACTTACATACATACATACTAGAAGAGAAAGAACAAAATAAAATTAAGCAAAACATACAGACAGGAAAGGAAATGCCCTCAACCCCTCGAAGAATGAGAATAGAGGAACTTGGAAGTAAGGAGAGCCATGAAAGGCAGATAAGAAAGCGAAAGAGGAGAGGGTCCGCCACAAAGACAATGGAAAAGGGAATAAAAGACTCATCTCAGAAATTCCTCGGGGTCGCCATCTCCCGAACTCACCAGCCATGAGACCTTAAGGGTACTGTGTACTCTTGTTCATGTGAATTCTGTACATTATCAGGAATCATTGTACTAAGCATTTTCTCTCTTTGTGGTAAGACCAAGGCTAAGTTTCTCTTAAAGTGTAAAATGTAACTTATTCTGAACCGGGTGATAGGCTAATCATATAGTGATATTTTGAAGTTAGAAAATCTGGAACATTAATGCAAAATGTAACAAAAGAAAATCCAGACAAAAAGTAAAATTATTTAATTTGAATACACTAATCTCATTAGTTTTTCAACCAAATGTTAACCCATTTATTTCATTAATATTAGAATAGAATCCAAGAAAAAAATATCCCAAACAACTTATTTATTAGCCTGAAAAAATTGGCTTATGAGATCACCTTTTGCCCGTGTGTATGTATGTGTGTTTGTGTGTGTCCCCTAATAAAATCTAAACGGCTGGAGCGATTTCAATGAAACTCAGTAAGTGCATCCTACTACCTCGTCCGATCCCGACCTTGTCCTTCAAATTTTATTACGTCACACCTATCCAACATGGCGGCTGAGCGAAAAATTTCACCAGCATTCTATATCTCCAAAACTACTGATAACACCCTGAAATCTAGTGTGGTGATAAAGGCCACTACTAGAAGTTCACCTATGTGACTTTCATAATCCTGTTAAGTACAAAACGAACATGGCGGCCAAGCGAAGTTGAAACATTTTATTAAACTTTTCTCGTGAATCTTGAAACTTGAATCTTGGTACAGCAAATGTATATACACATTGTAATGCACTGACATCTAATTTAGTTCAATTGTTTACATAACCTCAAGATGGCTGTGCGAAATTTTAAAATTATGCTTTTATTTCTTGTGTCCTAGTCATGTGATTGGAGTCAACGTTTGAATAATGAACCTACGCAATAATCTTCATCTAATAGTACATAACTCTATGACCTACATAATTATATAAAACTCCAACATGGTGACCATCCGAAATATTTAGACGGTTCTCAATATCTACTAATCTATGACAGCAATCTAACTCAAAATTAGTATGTTGATAAAGGCTATTAACATAAGTTCACCTGTGGCAAAATTAATCTCGGGAGTTTCCGCCAACACAAAGTTCCTCATTTCTCTACTAGAACGCGCTATAGTGTTCAAGGAGCTTAGATATCTAACCTCCTTGACTTTCATAGTGATTCAAGGAACAACGAAATTCGACATGTAAGCTACCCTCTGGGTGTCAAATTACAAAGCTTGCACCCGGCACCCGAGGCCAAACGATATTATTATTGTTATTATTATTATTATTACCTATGGGACTCTCAATAACCTGGTGAGCACAAATCCAGCACGGCGGCGACGCGAAATTGAAATATTTCAATGGATATTCCTCGCGATTTAACCATCCGAGCGCAGTGTTTCTTGGTACCGTACGGAAAATGCTTAAGTTATACAAATTTTATACTACTGACATCTAATTTATTTCAATTGTTTTCATAACCTCAAGATGGTGGCTGTGCTAAATTTAAAAATCTTGTTTTTATTTCTTGTGTTCTAATCATGCGATTGCCGGCCCCGTGGTGTTGGGGTAGCGTGCCTGCCTCTCACCCGGAGATCCCGGGTTCGATTCGCGGCTCCATCAGGGATTTTAAAAACTGACGTGAGGGATGAAACGGGGTGTACTCAGCCTCGTGAGGACAATTGAGTAGTTGTCTGACAGTGAGGCAGTGTCCCGGTCACGAAAACCAATATTAACGGCCGAGGGAACCCGATGCGCTGGCCACGAGTCACCCCCAATATATGCAGTCCAAATGGCTGGGCAGTGGTCGCTTGGTAGGCCTAGGCCCTTCATGGGCTGTAGTGCCAGTAGGGAGAGGGGGGAGGGGGTTTATCATGCGATTGAAGTTTGAATAATGAACCTACGCAACAATCTTCATCTAATAGTACATAACTGTATGGCCTACATATATAAAAATCCAACATGGTGACCATCCGAAATATTTAGATGATTCTCAATACCTACGAATCTATTACAGCAATCAAATTGAAATTTTGTAGCCTATGTTGACAGAGGCAATTAACATAAGTAGGATGTATGAAAATAGGCTATTTAGTTCTTCACGGATCTACTTGTTGTTTTTCTGCTTGCTAACATCTGATGAAAATTATAATAGGATAACTTTCTGAAGTTAGCTAGCACGAACTTCAACGTTTGTTTCTCGGATTTCCCAGTCTCTCCAGGCTACGAGTCGGCTTCTTGGATGACTCCCTGTATTGTAGTGACCACTTCAACCAACTCCATCCCTCGCGAATCCAACTTTAGGATGGCCTCAGAGATGACGCTCATGTAGGCTTTTCTGTAAGTCAAGGATGGCATCAAGCTCTTCAATTTAATAGCAGCCTTAGCTTTCACGATGTACTTGCTATCCGCGTCATCAAACGTATTGATTACCTGGAAAAAATATAATTGAAAAATATTAGCCGATGAGAATAACTAGGAAAATCACAAAATTAGGTGCCGTATAATGGAGTAACCATGACAGGTATGAAAAGAATTATACAGAAAACCTCGAAAATGAGAAGATTTTAAACATTTCAAATAGTCTTACCTCTTCAATTGCCCCATGATTTTCAGCGTAATATAAGGCAGCCAAGATCCAAGTTCCCCCATCGCGTCAATATGGGCTCGGGAGGTAAAGGGAGCTCTGGATGCATCGTCTGGAAGGCACGGACGTGAGAAGGAGACTTGACGAAAATTTTCATCGCTGAAGAAATGACGCTGTTGACGCTGGACGATTTTTCGCGCAGCTCCTTAGCAACTCCGTGCATTACATGGGCAAGTCAAGTAACATGTAACATCTTCGGGTAGAGAAGCTTGAAGCTCTACCCAGCCTTAATCATATAGGAAGCAGCGTCAGTCGCCAATGCGAGTACTTTGTTTACCTCCTCATCTGAAAAGGTTGGCCACAGCAAGCCTGAAACAGGAATGCCTAAAATGAAGGGTGAACCATTCAGTTATTGGGATTCTGACATATGGTACGACTGTAAGAGATATTTAACTATCAGAACTATCAGAGTCTTCACTGAGCATACGTAGAATGCATTGAAATCATAGCCAGACTGTATTTACTCTTCTTCGGCAAAACGCTCGAAAAATAAATTAACAAAAATATACATACGCAGAGCTGCTTGCTCTGTTCGCACAATGGTACCATGGTTTGTCACATCTAGCTTCCTGCACAGAATATGGTGGCCCTTCCCCGGTTCACTGGGACTGAGTTTTCCAACAAAAACGTTGGCCATGTATCTTCCACAACTGTCTGGTATCGTTGATAACCAAATTGGGTGGCTCCTCATGTCGTCCATGATTGCGTGTGGAACCTGATGAAAAAAGTGCTAGGATGAATATTCTTCATGGAATGAAGGTATTATCCAGAGATTACCTTCATTACGACAGAGCCAGAACCATGTTAAAATTACTTCTAAATTGTTTAAACGAGAATGCGGAATACGGCAATCGTGCATGAATTCATACCTCTTCATACTCTGAAGAAACGTAATTTTTACGTAGGGTCTACTCATGACGCAACTCTCTTCCTACAAAGTCCTTGAAGGGAGATTTAATCTGAGCATGTTCGATCTTGTAGAAGGACATGTTGGCGCTAAAGAACGCCTTACAAACTCTGGCCGAGAACTCGTCCGAGTGTTGTTGCTGATTGAACAAAGGTTGTATCAGCGCTTGTTTCTTCGATTTCGTTTTTTTTTTAATTCTTCGACTTTTGCTGAGTGCCCACTTGTGGCTTATGTCGGGAAAATTGAAAACCCTTCGTTATCTTGATCTGAAAATAAACAGGTAGGTATGCATAACTGAGAAAAAATACATGAATGAAAAGAAATAAAGTATTGTGGACTATGAAATTATTTCCAAATATTGCAGTAGAAATATGAGCACCCCCTCAACGATCCCATGAAAAAGCAGCAAATTCAAATGTCAATTTCTGCCTCGGAAATGTAAAAATCTGAGGATCTAACGGGTCTACACTTCGAATTCTTAAACCTCTTTCTACTTACCTAGTAGGTAGGTACCGCATGCTGCACATACGGCTTACTTGAAATTTCAACTATTTGACTAGTAATAAATATCTTTAAGAACGTAGATGTGAAAATGTCAATAAGAACTTACCTCTTTTTCGCACATTTTGCAGGAAAGAATTTTCCCGTCTCTAGAAAACGAGTCAGGGTCTTCCTTTGCACATCGTCGGAGTAAAACAATCAGAGATTCCTTAACTTTAGGCATTGCGTACTTAGAAATCACAAGAACTCGGTAGGTACGAACGGATATGATTACGAACTGAGAGTAGAATGCAAAAATTTCACTTGACTGGGTCGGATCTTCCACCACTTCATTGGAAAAGCCATCTAAACAATACTGGTTCCCAAAATAGGCACACCACCAAAATATATCACAACCCCATTTCAAAGTGAAAGGATGCTTTGGGCTTCGAGAGCTTATCTGACGAGTCGCACTCTAATCCGGTAGAGGCCAATTAGGGTGTGTGAATTACCTCACTAAAGGTTAAAAACCTGCGGTTCTATTATTCGCACCAGATAGGCTTTTCAATAATTATTTCTGTTTTCGAAACTTAAGGAAGGCCAGGGCCCGAATTCGGCAGGGAATTCGAAGAAAAACAAACTGTTTAGACGAAAACCACAAGAATATGCATTTATATGCTTCTATTCCGAAAACCGCGGTTTTATGCATTTATATGCTCGATAAATTTCAATTCTGTTGGTCCCAGAGAGGTGAAAATACCACCGAAAGGCTTCTTTCAATGTGTACTATTCAGGAAAAAAATATGCAAATATGCTCGAATCCGAGCCCTACTAATAAGTAATGGAACCGGGTTCAAAATTATGAATTCATGTGATAACATGTTATTAACATAATTAAACTACGAATATATATTACTAGCAGTAGTACCCGGCTTCGCCCGGTGGAATGATGATAATATTTCAGTCTCCTTAACACTCAACGTCATTTATGAAGATGATACTGACGACGACTGCTATTGAACGGGTATAATAAACTTACACTCTAATAGAAATACATATTTTTAAATTACCGGCGAGTAAGACTGTGGTGTTGCCTAGTAGTATAATGGGCGTAACATCTAGGTCATTTTCCCTTTTGATGAGGATGACAATGAAGACTACTACTACTGAACGGGTATATTAAACTTACAAACTAATGGAAATACACATTTTATAAATCACAGGCAATGAAGACTGTGGTGTTGCTTAGTAGTACTGTATAATGGACGTAACATCTAGGTCATTTGCCCTTTTGATGAGGATGATAATGAAGACGACTACTACTGAACGGGTATATCAACCTTACAAATTAATGCAAATACATATTTTTAAAATCACAGGCTAGGTAGGCTCTGGTGTTGTTTAGTAGTATAATGGACGTAACATCTAGGTCATTTGCCCTTTTGATGAGGATGATAATGAAGACGACTACTACTGAACGGGTATATCAAACTTACAAACTAATGGAAATACACATTTTAAAATCACAGGCCATGAAGACTGTGGTGTTACTTAGTAGTATAATGGACGTAACATTTAGGCCATTTGCCCTTTTGATGAGGATGATAATGAAAACTACTGTTGAATTGACACGACAAACTTACAAACTACCGTGATAGAAAGAAATATTTCAAAATTCACAGGCGATGAAGACTTATTGTGTGTGGTGATTAGTGGTATAATGGGCGTAACATCTAGGTCATTTGCCCTTATGATAATAATAAGGTAATGAAAAATGACTACTAAACGAACATGGTGTAATTTTAAATCTGATATAGGCAATTTAGATTTCTACCTTCGATGTCTTCCAAAGTCTGAACGTTATTTTCTGGCTTTGGCCTATACTCGATGCGTGTAGTGAAAGAGCTTATCGAGTACTGCCCGGGTCCAAGCTGCACGAATCGCAGATGATGACGATATATGGTGACAGACGTTCGGGGGGTTCCCGGTCCTATTCACATTGACCGGTGAATCACTCATTCTTTCGTAACACTACAGTAGTTTGAGCAACGACCCTGTATGAACATCAGCATAGTCAGCAATACCAGGTAACACGGCGGGGTCTGGACATTTCTCTCATGTCAACTCGCGATGAATCAGCAAGCTATTCTCACACCTGGCCCCCTCCTCCCCCCTCCACCCACCAGGGTCTCTCAACTTGTGGGACGTGAGTTTGCGACCACGGGACCCCAACTGAGTCCGGCATTGCTTCTACTTACTGGTGCCGGGCTCCTTTCAGTTCTCTTTCCTGTCAGCCTCCCTTGGTCAAACTCTTATTCTCTTCCGACCCCGATGGTATCAGGGTATCCGAGGCCTAGCGACTCTTTCACTTTCCCGCCTTGATTGGCCCTTGTCTAATCATTCCTGATAGCCTCATTCTTCGAGGTGTCAGCCTTCTTTTTCTTGTCTTATTATCTCATGTCTTCTGCTCAAGACCCACAAGGAGGCAGGGTGTGGGTAGCCCCACCACTTCTGGTGCACCCTGGATAGTGCTACATCCTCAAGGGCTCATGGCTGGTGAGTTCGGGAGATGGCAACCCTGAGGGTTTCCTGAGCGGGTCCGGTTTTACCCCTTTTTTCCATTGCCTTTGGGACGGACCCTGTCCTCTTTCCGGGAATGGAGTGGTCTGTCCGCAATTTCAAGCAGACAATGTTACTCGCAGGGTACCAAAGGGTAAGTATACAAATTTTGGTTCTGAACGGTGAAACGGTGTAGATTTGTGCCAAAGGGCCTAAATGCAGGGAATGGGGTGATCTGTCCGCAATTTCAAGTGGACAGGGTTACCCGCAGGGTTCGAAAGGGTAAGTATACAAATTTTGGTCGGGATCGGTGGAACGATATAGATTTTTGCCAAAGGGCCTAAATGCAGGAAATGGGGTGGTCTGTCCGAAATTTTAGGTGGACAGTGATATTCACAGAGTTACAAAGGGTAAGTATACACATTTTGGTTCAGATCGGTGAAACGGTGTAGATTTTAGCCTAAGGGCCTAAATGCAGGGAATGGAGTGGTCTGTCCGCAATTTCAAGCAAACAGTGTTACTCGCAGGGTACCAAAGGGTAAGTATACAAATTTTGGTTCTGATCGGTGAAACGGTGTAGATTTGGGTCAAAGGGCCTAAATGCAGAGAATGGGGTGGTCTGTCTGAAATATCAAGTGGACAGGGTTACCCGCAGGGTTGCAAAGGGTAAGTATACAAATTTTGGTTCGGATCGGTCAAACGGTGTAGATGTTTGCCAAAGGGCCTAAATGCAGGAAATAGGGTGGTCTGTCAGAAATTTTAAGTGGACAGTGTTATTCACAGGGTTACATAGGGTAAGTATACAAATTTTGGTTGAGATCGGTGAAACGGTGTAGATTTGGGTCAAAGGGCCTAAATGCAGGGAATGGGGTGGTCTGTCGGAAATTTCAAGTGGACAGGGTTACCCGCAGGGTTCCGAAGGGTAAGTATACAAATTTTGGTTCAGATCGGTGAAACAGTGTGGATTTGTATACATAACAGACAGACAGACAGACAAACATTGAGCTTTATATATATAGATTATGCGACCAAACAGTAAGTAATGATACTTTGCCATAAGAATAGCGGACATTATATAATTCAATTCTGATCGTTCACGCTTTCTTTCCTACGTTTATGTGATTATATTGGCCATTTTAATGCATACTGTCAAAATGTATTGAATAATGGTATAATTGTGATCAGTTCTAATCACTCTGGATTCCGCTATAGCACTAAGAGATAATTAAGGATTGAGTTTAGAGAATGTACTTCTTATCTTACGAAATACTTTAGAGGCTAAGGAAGGCCAATGTGTTCAGAATCTAAGCATCATACTACATTTGACATTATACTGGGATTATACGTTGCTTAGTTTACTTTCACTTGATGTGGATGAGATAATATGCATGTTCATTATTTTTACAGCAATACTGTTCCTTAATTTGCTGCTATAGTACAAACTGATCTATGTACAGGAATAAGTCATTTCTCATTATTCGCGTGATTTGTGGGGAATTAAAAATCATATTTCTCTCCACAATGATGACTTTATCTTCCAATCATTGAATAATTTAAATATTATTTACTATCAAGAAGGTAGTTGCAACATTTTAAAAATAATAGAGATAACTATGTGAACACTGCTATAAGACGTCTTAATTACCCCCCATTAAATCAAAAATAAGTACTATCAGTAAAGTAATTGTGAGACTGGTAATTAACTACACCCCTGTTAACTATTGTTGCATGCTCGACTACGTTATTGTACTCCACAGTACTTTTCGACTAGGTTTACAGTGTGTTAATATTGCACTTGAGTTACATCAGAGAACTATGGTCTAAACTTATGGGCAAAATAAATATACTCTGAGAAATATATATCTTTCTATAACATATAAAGACACCTCCCGGGCAACGCCGGGTACAATAGCCAGTGTTCTATAAAACTGCTTACAGTACGCTTGTTCATGATGTATTGAAATTACAGTATAGTGTAGAATGCGCGAAATATTCGTAGGACTTTGCGGATACTTCACCTCCAGCAAGCTCAAAATCTCGGCAGTTTAGTTTTATTTTATTTTGTGTTTTTTTTTTGTGTGTGTGTTGTGTTGTGTTGTATTTTCTTGTCTTGTGCATTCTTGTGTTTTCTTGTGTTGTCCTGTGTTGTGTTGTGTTTATCTTTGTTGTGTTTTCTTGTGTAGTTTTCTTGTGTTGTGTTTTCTTGTGTTTTGTTGTCTTTTGTTGTGTTGTGTTTTCTTGTGTTGTCCTGTCTTTTGGTGTGTTTATCTGTGTTGTGTTGTTTTTTTCTTGTGTTGTCCTGTATTTTTCTGTGTTGTGTTGTATTTTCTTGTGTTTTATTATGCTGTGTTGTGATTTCTTGTGTTTTCTTGTGTTGTGTAATGTTTTGTTTTGTTTTTGGACCATAGTGTGCTTTTTTCTTTAGTGGTCTTTCCTGAAGTCTGCAAGTCTCACAGCCTGCCTGATCTTAAAATGTTTCAGTTCTAGTTTCTATGTCCTCATTCTCAGCTAGGTGGTAGAAAAGAAAGAAAGAAAGAAAGAAAGAAAGAAAGAAAGAAAGAAAGAAAGAAAGAAAGAAAGATAAAAGGGACACAAAGAAACGATGAATGATTTTTTATTAGAAATGCCTCCCCGCACCCTTGTAGTAGATATATTATGATGATGATAATTGTTGTTTTAAGGGGCGTAACATCTAGGTTATCGGCCCCTTGTAGTAGACAGTAGTGGCCACTGAGGAACTCACCTTTTGCAGAGCTACGCCCCATGTGAACACTCTGCAGATTGTCTGATAAAACCGGAACTCCATTAGTGGAACACTGATCGCCTGTCGACACCTAACCGTTTCCATTAGCACACACATGGTCTAATTAACGCAAGATCCGATCACGAGCCTGCTACACAATATAGTGCTCTTTGCTCTCATAGGATGGGCAGCCAGCTCTTATCGGGCCACACGTATGCACTGTAAACCACAGCCCTGTTTGCGCATGTGCCAGGGATGTGAACTAAAATGCAACTGAATATTAATTTTGATTTAGAAATTAAATGAAACTCAGCCAGTCGAAGTAACACTATTCCAGTCTCGATTAAAATCTTCAGTGAAATATCTAGTGTCATTTCGTCAAGGAATGGTAACTCGGAAACAAATATCCAATGTCATATCGACAAGGAATGTTAACTCGGAAAGAAACATCTAGTGTCATATCAACAATGAATGTTAACTCGGAAAGAAACATATTGTGCCATATCAACGAAGAATGTTAACTCGGAAAGAAACATATTGTGCCATATCAACAAGGAATGTTAACTCGGAAAGAAACATATTGTGACATATCAACAAGGAATGTTAACTTGGGAAGAAACATATTGTGCCATATCAAAAAGGAATGTTAACTCGGAAAGTAACATCTAGTGACATATCAACAAAGAGTGTTAACTCGGAAAGAAACATCTAGTGTCATATCAACAAGGAATATTAACTCTGAATGAAACATATTGTGCCATATCGACAAGGAATGTTAACTCGGAAAGAAACATATTGTGGCATATCGACAAGGAATGTTAACTCGGAAAGAAACATATTGTGCCATATCAACAACGAATGTTAACTCGGAAAGAAACATATTTTGCCATATCAACAACGAATGTTAACTCGGAAAGAAACATTTATGCCATATCAACAAGGAATGTCAACTCGGAAATAAACATATTGTGCCATATCAACAAGGAATGTTAACTCGGAAAGAAACATCTAGTGGCATATCAACAAGGAATGTTAACTCGGAAAGAAACATGTAGTGCCATATCGACAAGGAATGTAAACTCGGAAAGAAGCATATGTCATTCCGACCGGGAAGAAACGGCAAAATTTCTTACTCGTTCTGCATGTACTCATTGCCGCCTCCTTAAGCATCTGTTTTCATTCATCTATCTAGATGCTCAGCTATTCTCCTCCAGTATTTGAAGCTTAGCTTTCTAAAGTAATCTTCATCATCGACATGCCATCCATTCCTGGGTCTTTCTCTTGTCTTTCTCTTGTAATATTTTCCTATGAGACCCTGGCACGGTATATTGGTGTTGCATGCAAGTGTAAAAATAATATTTTTAAATGATGTTCATTGTAGTTGTGTACATAATATTATTATCATTATATCGCTGCAATCAGCTTTGCTTCACATACAGTGTTATTTCCGGAGAGACACATCAGCTCGGTGTACAGACACATATTTTTCTCCAATGTTCGAAAAGTTCCATTCGCCCGAGGCACCCAGCTAAACTTTTATTATCATGTGACCAATCATAGCTCAGCCTGAGCGCTACTTAAGCCAATGCTAGAGTATAACATATTAATATAAGATAATAATAATCAACGGGGCACGTCCTTGACGACAGTTTAAACCACCCTCAGTTCGATAAGCGGAACTGGTGGGTCATAAGTTATGGATTGCAATGCTTGCATGATTCACAGGGCCACCATCTTGAAATGGTTTGGCTGATAGCCCTGTAGTTTGGATGCAAGAGGCATCTCACATAAAGGTACGGTTTTATCTCTATCCGATGATTAGTTCAGCCGTAATTTGATTTAAGCTTTGAACATTTGGGTGGTCGCCATTTTGTTTTGGTTAAGATGGCGGCTACATAAAAAATGACACTGAGGTGCCCTTTGCTAGTGCTACCTCTGTAACATATTTAGTTCAATTCGGTGTTTGAATTGATATGGGGACAGACATACACACATACCCACATACAGACAAATACACGAACGTTTGACCTATGTTGATCTCATATGTCTACTTTTTACAAAACTCGAAAATAGGCTGGTCGGTTGGTTCCTCAGTTTAGGGGCTGCGACAACGTGTTCATGTAGCCCCGTCGACTTTGGGAGTGTGTAGAATCTGACTGACAACCGGTGTTACTTGTGATGGCTGTATTAGTGTGTGTTATCTGTAATTCGGGTAAGAACAGCAGGCGATCAATTTCAAGTAGGGCAAGTTCCTACTTTTGCTACCAAGTGCTACCGTCAACGACAACTAGCCATGAACTTGGCTACTAGATGCCACCGCAACCCGCACCTGGCCACGAACGTTGGAACTAATAGAGTGTTAATCAAATCTAACCTACAAATTTAGCTTCACACAATTGCAGATAGTGGGAGGTTCTTTTACATGCCAAACATCTATGACACGGGTCCTATGGCTTTACTTCCCCTCCGAAGGAAGTCATACTGAGGGATTTTTAACGCTCTTAAAAAATCTGATGACTTCGGCTGGGCTTGAACCCACGATCTTGGGCATAGAAGCTCAGCATGCTACCAACTACACCACCGAAGCCGCTTGAAAATAGGCTTAAGTTATTATTAGTTTTACGCCCCTTTTAACTACTGCGCCTTTTAGAAACGCCGGGGTGCCGGGATTTCGCCCGAGGGGGATCTTTAACGTGCCAGTAAATCTACTGACATGCCACCCTCGCATTTGCGCACCCTCAAATGCCAACTGACTGCGCCAGGATTCGATGGTTGTTTGGTTCCTCAGTTTAGGGGCTGCGACAACACTGGCATGCAGCCCCGTGTACTTTGGGTGTGTGTGTGTAGAATCTGTGTGATAACCGGTGTTAATTGTGATGGCTGTATTAGTGTGTGTTTTCTGTTTTTAATTCAAGTAACAACTGCAGACATTTGATTTTCATGTAGTTCCAACTTTTGCTACCAAACGCCACCGTCAGCGACCAACTGGTTCTGAACTTGGATACTAGATCCCACCATACTCGGCTCCTAGCGACGAACGTTGGAACCAAAGAGCCTTACTCAAATCTAACCTATAATTTATCTTCACACTAGTGTAGTTAGTGGAAGGTTCTTTATCATGCCATAAATCTATAACTTAATCTCTTAAAAAATCCGACGACTTCGGCCGGGGTTGAACCCGCGACTTGGGCATAGAAGCTCAGCACCAGGATTCGATCCTGCAACCTTGAGCACAGCAGGTGCACCACGTAGCCAGTGTTTTAATGTATAGCTAGAGACAATCTGTTTATCAACCACGGTCACTAGCATTCCTAGCTGTCACCCCTGAGGTCAGGGTTCGATTCCTGGCGCTGCCAAAGAATTTAAGTCTGGTCTGAGGCCTGGAACGGTATTTACTCAACCTTGTGGGGCATACGTGAGAAGAGGTGCACTCTATTCCTAACTCAACCATCCTAGAGGAGGTTTTCTGCGGTTTCCCACATATACTTCAGGTGAATGTCAGAATGGTACTTAAATTTATGCCACGGCCACACAAATTGTGGTCTTAATTGCAAATAAGCACACTAGCACAGGCAGCATAATGATACAGGTTATCACACAGATTTCACACACACACATGATCACGATGTCACAAAGCCCTATATGAATCACCAACATCAACTATCAGCTAAGTCATGTGACGTTCAGTTTAAATTTCAGACCCACGACAAAATTTGTGGCTGAGATTTTATTTTTCCTATTTTTGTGTTTGAGTCTTCAGTCTTTTGACTAGTTTGATGCAGAACTCCATGCCTCCCTGTCCTGAGCTAATCCTTTTATCTTTACATAGATACCACTTACTGCATCCGAGGCAATCCGTTCAACATATTATTCTAACCTTGGTCTACCCCTACAGTTCTTGTCCTTCCATAACTAAGTTTGCTATTTCTTGGTGTCTTATGAAGTGCCTTCTCTTCATTTAGTCCAGTGAAATTAAGTTTTAACCTGGACAAAATTAATAACAAGCTGAAAATTGGTGGAAACGTTAAGAACCATGTCCTAAATGAAATCCCAAAAGTCCCAAAAAATCCGAGCTGGGGAAAAGCCGCCATCTTGGAAAACCTGCCGCCATCTTGGATGTTTCCGTTTTTGGCCATATCTTTCAAACAAGTGGTCCTAGCGAGGTCTGACTGGTGTCAAAATGACCGGATTTTACTGCCCAAGTCTCAGGAACATTAATAAAATATGTTAGACGCGTTCTTACAGCTGTTTTATTCAATTAAGTACTATTAACATAAATAGAGTGTTTAAAGATCGAATTTGATCGTTCCTGTCACAATAGCTAAAACTGCCAATGCAAATAATGTATTTAAACCTAAAATTATAAATCATATTCTTGAAATTGTATCACATCTAAAATGCTTAAATTATTGTCAGTATTAAATACAGAGACACTATGAGAGATGTAAACTTTGACTTGTAATGCTTAGCGGCTTCCGTCGTTTGGTGGTTCCATGAGATCTGTAAAAAAAAAGGAACAGTGAGAATCTTATCTTTTGTGCAGATAATGTCTATATATATTTCGAAATAACTTGCTCTCGTATTAAAGCACAAGATCGTCAGGGTCGTCAACGTCGATGCTCTCCTCTAGGCGGTTCGCTCATCCGTGACCAGCGCAGTATCCGCACATTGTTGTGCAGCGTACGCCACTCAGTAGGCAAGCGCATTTGCGCTCACATCCGGATCTGCAGTTGTGGTGTCCAGTCGGCTAGTTATGGGGCATCCATATACTGAAAGAAAGAAAGCCTCTTCTGCTGGAGCGATTTCTTTGTGCGATGCATCTGGCTTGTTGAAAACATGGACCTTACTGCGCAATTTAGCATTTTCTTTAAGCTGCTTGAAGGACCTGAGTTTTTCCTTTCTAAAGGGGGCGGATGTGGTGTCACAACCAGTAGCAGCGTGGAAGAAAGGGAGAATTGGAAGCAAGCTTCCAAGGCCAGACTTGAGTTTTCCGCTTTTGAAAATCTTGCCTTTTCAATTCTTCTTTCCGGGATAAACATGGAAATGTCTTCGTGAACATCAGGAACAGAAACCATCAAGATGAGCAGATCAGTATCTTCTCCCACAATCACAGAACTGACTTCTGTTTTTCTTGAAGTTTCGGCTGCCGTTGAAACAATCTGGGTATCAGCGTCGTCTTCAGCTTGAATGACCTCAATGCCTGCTGTTGTAAGGTGTTTTGATTGGAGAGCAATGAAACGCGTCTTGTTGTTCTCGTTTGACAAAAACACTCCTTGTGGTACAGTAGTTGGCGTGAAATCTTCCTTAACTGCGTCTGGTGCCTCCTTGCCAGTTCTCCTGGCATGTTCTGCATCTTTGGTTGTCGGGGCACCATAGGCATCAAACACAACGGTTGTATTTTTGCCAAAATGGATTTCAATATAATTGACGTTTTGCTGGCAAATTTGGGAGTAGGTTGCAGGACAGGTCCAAACAACTCGATGCAGAAGGAAACCTCCGTCGACCGTGAACACAGGGTTTGATGGCAAAGCTTCTTCGCAGCTTGAAAACTCTTCTTGGACTTTGTGCCTTTCCGCAGAAGTGTGCCATCAAATAGAGCTGGTGGTCTTGCGGCCAACTCGTAAGTCAAGTACGTTGAAAGCTCTTCTTTACTTCGTATTTTTCAAAGGAGGCGATGCAACAGTAGGTTCGGGTCTATTTCTACTGTGGTGTCCTTAATTTTAATGATCTTGGCCATACTTCCAAGGGAACGAAATTTGTCCTTCCTCTTCAAGTGGACGTCGCTGAGGCATTGAGCTATGATTGACTTCATGGCTTGCAAACCAAGGGCGTGGGCTTCGTCGCAGTTCACGGTGCCGTCGACAACTACACGTGTATGCAGAGACAAAAGAAGAGGAAGTTCCACGAAAGGGTTGTGAGAACGCAGCCACTCTGTCATCTTGTCAACATCCCCTTTGTCTCTGCCTTGTCGTGTCTCGACTTGTTCGACGTGTTGATCGCAAAATTCAGAGAAAACACCACTGAAGCGTTCCATTGCATCGACAATACCAAACGTTGCAGGCATGGCAGTCACCCATCGAGCTATCACCTCTTCAGACATTCCGCGGCCGTGTGTCAGTCCTTCCGCTGACTTCATAGTACGCATCAGCACCTGTTCGATTGCCATATCCGTCCAAACTCCACACCAGAATTTGTCGGATCTTCGGACGGTGAAGAAGCCTTTCGTCACAAATTGTTCGATTTCGGATGCAGTCATGGTTTCATTTATCCTCAACATTTGCTGGAGGTAAATGTGAGCGTATTTGGCATAATTAAAATGCCCTGCAGCATGTAAGTATGGAATCATGCTCTGCACACAATACAGGCGACGATTCCATTCCCCGGAACGTTCGGCTCTCACGAAAAGACGCATGATGGTTACCATTTTGAAATACTCAGTCCACAATTTCGCTGTGCGATCTGATTTGGCGACTTCGTCGTACTTGGTGTAAAACCGACTGGAGGCGTCAGCGAGACATGCAGTGTTGCGGATGCTTGCAACTGTTTCTTCCCCTAAAAGTACCTATCGGTAAACTGCTTTAAGTTCTTCGGTTAAAATCGTATCTCCCTTCATGTCGTCGATGAGGACACTGGCAAGAGCAACTTGAGTCAGGAAGTGGGCACGGATTGCTCGAGCATACGCGTGTCCAGACATGATGTGAATTACCGAATTCGTTGCATAAATTTCCACCCACAAGTTCTCTAAGCCACTTCCAGCCATTAAAGATCCTACAGCCCCCATAAAGGACATCAAGAGGTGGAAACCTCCAAGCCGCAAAGTAATATTTGATAAGGGTCTATTTTCTTCGGTCGAGAGCACGATATCCAAAGCTTTTGCATAGAGCGGTTGGTCAAACGTTACCACACAGACTGCTTTCTCGCTTCACTCCGCTCTGCTGCATAAAGGAGACAAGTGTGAATCGTCGACGGATATGAAGGCGATAAGTTTGTATATTCATGTTATCTTTATAATTACTCTTATTCCACCAATTCAAGTAACTTTACTAAGTTCATGCGTAAAAACAGGTCAACATCGAACTTTGAACACACTATTTATATTACAGTATTAACAGTAATAAAATAATTTAAAAAAGCAGCAAGAATGCGTCTAGCATATCTTATTAATGTTTCTGAGTCTTCAACAGTAAATTCTGCTCAATTTGACACCATTCTGACCTCGCTAGGACCACTAGTTCGAAATATATGGCCAAGAACCGAAAAATCCAAGATGGCGGTGGTTTTTTCAAGTTGGCGGCTTTTCCCCAGCTCGGATTTTTTGGGACTTTTGGGATTTCGTTTAGAACATTATTCTTAACGTTTCCACCAATTTTCAGCTTGTTATTAATTTTGTCCAAGTCAGAGGTCAATTTTGTCTAATTGCACTGGACTAATTTGCAGACGCCAGAAACATCTATCCTCTCCCACCCATCTTAATACATCTTGCTTGCCACGGTGGGTGAGTGGTTATCGTGTCGGGCTACCAACCCCAAGCTTGCAGGTTCACTCCTGGTCATGGTAAATGATTTTTGAAGGGTGACATACATCGTTGGCATGTTAAAGAACCCATTTGAATTCAGTTGGCCGTGTTCATAATGGCAAAATTAATCTCGGGATTTCCGCCAACACAACACGTTCCTCCATTATCTACTAAAAAGTGTTATAGTGTCAAGGACCTTAGATATCTAACCTCCTTGACTTTCATGGCGCTCCAAGGAACAACAAAATTCGGCATGCAAGCTGCCCTTTAGGCGTCAAATAACAAAGCTTGCACCCGGCATCCGAGGCCATACGATATTATATTATATTATATTATATTATATTATATTATATTATATTATATTATATTATATTATATTATATTATATTATATTATATTATATTATATTATATTATATTATATTATATTATATTATATTATATTATATTATATTATATTATATTATAATACCTCTTCATTTGTTACTCTATCTACCCATCTGATCTTCATCATTCTCCTGTAACACCACATTTCAAAATTTCTTCTTAGTTCAGCAAGATCCACACACTCACTTTAAATGTGGCCACGGTGAATACGGCTCCACAGGTTCAAAGTGGGGGTTCTTACCTTCTCATTAGGTACGAGTGGGTGGATCTTGCATGACCTATCCTACAAAAAACTACGGAGTAGGAGTGATAATACTTTCAAAGTTAAGGCCCGACCACAGCGAACAAATTATGGTAAATATTCTTTCGTAAACCGTGCCATTGATAACTGGAACTCTCTACCTGCCTCAGTCTTAGAGCCTTTTCCTTTTCCCAAACATATAGGTGTGTTTTAAAAAAAAGACTGACTACCTGCGTAAATACTCCAGTTTAATTGTTATTGAATTGTTATGTATAATTATTTATTTGTTATGTATATCTAATTTGCCACATGGGGACACACCACCAATTGCAAATAAATGAATAAATGAATGAATGAATTAATGACTCCCTCCGTGACCGGAAAGAGCCCCGCCGCACGCGAGTTTACTGGGCATTGTGTCAGCTAGACACTGACTCCCTTTTTCAGCTTGATCCGCTAATTCAGGTCTCGCAATTTCCATGTGGCTTGGAGCCACAGAAAGGTGATTCGAGTGTGAGCCCGTCACAACCCGGCTGGTAGGTCGTGGATTCGCTGCACTAAGGGGTGTTGCGTGAAACATGAGGCATCATTGACTACAATGAACTCAAAGAGTTGGTACACACTAGAACAGACATGGGCAAACGTTTTAGGAACAGAGCAAGATGCAATACAAAATAATCTATGCGAGCCGGAAAAAAAACGGAAAAATCGTAGTCTATGTTTATAGATAGATAATAAACGTTGTATTTCTGGATTTTAAATCAAACAAAACGTATAGGCTACAAATGCTAGAAAACGTAGGAATAAAGAAAACACCTTCATTATTTGTTAGAAGAGGAAGGAGTATGTGACAAGTAAAACTGTGAAGTTTTAATTAAATTATGTGCACAGAATCCCCTTCTACTCTCTTATTGTATGGATACATGCGACATTAGCGCCCGAGTGGAACAGGCAGAAGTTAACGATATCATGACGTAATTAGGGAACTCGCTGTAAATATCAAGTTAGATTTATTATTGGGGCGGCGTTGAATATCATGATACAGTGTTAGTCGTTGTCGCCTAGCGACAATATGTCCGTCAAGTCATTCGATTCTATTTTCGTGAGACCTTCAAGGAAGTAATATTCGCAATTATTTTAATACTCGAACGATATAATCAAGTAAGGTGGGTATGAATCGACGGTGCTTGACGGGCATTACATTTTAAGACAACAAACGTCGTCGTAGCGCAAATACTTCCCGAGATATTTCTGTTTTAGTAAAGGGTGACATTTTTTGAAAACTATTTTAATATATAAGATAGATTATAAGCTTTTTATTTCTGATTTTTAAATCAAACAAAACGTATAGGCTACAAATGGTAGAAAACTTAGGAATAAAGAAAACACCTTCATTATTTGTTAGAAGAGGAAGGAGTATGTGACAAATGAAACTGTGACTGTGCTTCTAAAGGTTTTTCTTAATCTGGTTGAAAATGTGTTGAGCTGATTCTAAGTAGCGCAGCTAAATCTATTTCTGATGCTATTTTTCCAAGCTGCATTGTAGAAAACACTTGTTCACAAATATAGGAATATGCGAACATGGCAGTTATCTTCTGTGCCTGAGATTTCAAGTTTGGGAAGCTTGATTTTGGTAGGGACTTGTAGAACTGAATTTTCGAAACGTTGAGGAATAGTTGCTTCAATTCGTTGTTACATTGTAACTTAATCAGTTGTAGCTGCAACTCTATTACACAAAACGTATAAACACAATGAGATTGAAACAGATTTTCACTTCTTGATTCACAGAATAGAAAGATGACCTGTGTGTAATTGAAGGTTATTGTTGTTTGAGTTTTCAGTCTTTTGACTGGTCTGATGCAGCTCTCCATTCCTCCCTGTCCTGAGTTAATCGTTTCATCTCTACATAACTACCACACCCTACATCCGAGGCAATATATTAAACATATTCTAACCTTGGTCTAACCCTACAGTTCTTGTCCTCGACCCTTCCATCCATAACTAAGCTTGCTATTCCTGGGTGTCTTAGTATGTGTCTTACCAACCTATCTCTTCTCTTCATTAGCAGTCGCCAGAAACATCTCTCCTCTCCCACTAGTGTTAATACCTCTTCGTTTGTAACCCTATCTACTCATCAGATCTTCATCATTCTCCTGTAACACCACATTTCAAAAGCTTCAATTTTCCTCTTTTCTGCTGTACCAATAGTCCAAGTTTCACTTCCAAAGAGCGTCACGCTCCAGACAAAGGCCTTCAAAAATGACTTGCTAATACATCAATCTATATTCGATGTCAACAGATTCCTTTTCTGTAGAAATGCTTTCCTTGCCTGAGCTAACCTACTTTTTATATCCTCTTTGCTTCGTTCATCACTGGCCATTTTGCTTCCTAAGTAACAGAAGTCTCCTACTTCCTTTAGTTTTTCACCTGCCAATTTGATGTCCATAGAGGTTTCTGATTTATTTCGGCTGGATTCCTATATTTTTTTTTACATGGAGGAGGCCGTACAACCAGCGTCTCAACGCCGAATGTCGGGCGACGGTAAATAACTCGACCCCCTAAGGGTGCCAACGGCTTTGGGTGGATGAGCTCTTTTAGGCGGGGTGATGGTCCCCTGGGTGAAGGAAATGTCATCCGAATCATAAAGCAGCGTCTGTTTCCCATGTTAGGGGCGGCTGCGGGTCCTATACTGGGCAGCAGCAGTATGGACATCTGAGGCGGATGATCACTTGGGTGACAACGCCAAGGACCACTGCGTGGGAGAAGGCAATAGCAAACCACTCCTGTATACTACCCTGGGAAGGGCAGCTGCATTCCAGTACGATGATGGGTGTTAACCGATAGATGGGTTAAACAGCTATCACCGAATACAGCAGAGGCGTAGGTGGAGTAACCACCAAAAACGGCGAAGCTACAGCGCGTGGAAAGCAACGGAAAACTACCACGTATTGTTTCGTAGTACAATCATCATGGCTGAGACAATTAATATATCGGCCCTCAGTCCCCGGAAGGCCTTAAGTGGTCAGAGGGTGCTAAGAATCTCCGTGTCAGCCATTAAAATTGCAACTTGGAATGTTCGAAGCATGTATGAGGCATGAGGTTGATTCGAACTGAGATCCGAAAAGCCAAGGAGAAATGGTTGGTGAGCAAGTGCCGCGAAATCGAAGAGCTTCAGAATAAACACGACACATTTCACCTGCACAAAAAGACCAAAGAACTGATTGGGAGACAACCTTGCCGAAGCATTGGGGTGTTAATGGACGATGAAAATAACTTGGTTGCCACGACATGCACCAATATAAAGATATGGGAACGGTATGTGCACAAGCTGTTCGATGATGACCGAATTGCAGATCACGGCATTGATGAGACGTATATTGGACCAAGTATCCTAAGAGAGGAGGTGATGAAGGTTATTCGTGGAATGAAGTCTGGCAAAGCTCCTGGACCAGACGATGTTCATGCCGAGATACTAAAGGTTCTGGGTGATGAAAACATAAATGTTCTCACATCCCTCTTCAATAAGATCTACCAGACAGGCCTGATCCCTGAAGACTGGCTCAAGTCTACTTTCATTCCACTAACAAACAAGCCTAATGCAAGGCACTGCGAAGAACATCGAACGATCAGCTTGATGAGTCACGTCCTCAAGCTGTTTCTGAAATTAATTCATGGAAGAATCTTCCGAAAGTGCGAAGAATTTATGTCGGACACACAATTCGGATTCCGGGGTGGATTTGGCACCAGGGATGCCTTGTTCTCGATACAAGTCCTTGTGCAGCGCTGCCAGGATTTGAACAAGGATGTATTTTTGTGCTTCGTTGATTATGAGAAGGCATTCGACCGAATACAGCACACTAAAATGCTAGATTTCCTTCAACAAGTTGGAATTGACAATAGTGACGTACGAATCATTGCCAATCTCTACTGGACTCAACGAGCGAACATTCGGGTGGATAACATGTTGTCCAATGAAGTAAAAATTCGACGTGGTGTTTGACAAGGCTGTGTGCTGTCTCCAATGCTCTTCAACTTATATTCGGAGGCAATCATGTCGGAAGCCTTGGATGGGTTTCATCAAGGCATTGTGATCAACGGCACAGTCATCAATAATTTCCGATATGCAGATGACACAGTCCTGATCGCCGGAAGCATGGAAGATCTCCAAGCATTGCTGAATCGCGTGAACGCAGCTAGCAATGATAATGGCTTAAGGATGAACATTCGCAAAACAAAATTCATGGTTGTCAGCAAAGAAGTAATTGATACCACATTATCAGTTACTGATAACGCCATCTAACGAGTTCATTCATATAAATATCTAGGGTGCTACCTAAATGACAAATGGGACTGCAGCCATGAAATCAAAGCTCACATTGAGCAAGCCAGGGGTGTCTTTATCCAAATGAAGAATCTGCTGTGTCACCGAGATCTTAGTCTGAGAACGAGACTACTTGCCCTCAAGTGTTCCATAATTCCCATACTAATGCATGGACACGAGGGGTGGACGTTAACCAAAACCTCGGAGAAGATGTTGGAAGCATTTGGAATGAGGCTGTATCGTCGCATGCTTCGTAAATCGTGGACCGACAAGGTGAGAAACACCAAGGGGCTGGATCGGATGGGCAAGGAGATGGAGGTGCTCTACAACATCAAGCGACAGAAGCTACAATATTTTGGCCACGTGATTCGAAATAACAAGTACCGACTCCAGCAGATAATCATGGAAGGCAAGATTGAAGGACGGCGCAGACCAGGGAGGAGGAGGATCTCCTGCCTCAAGAATTTGCGGGAATGGTTTGAACTTGACTCAGCATTCTGTTTCGAACGGCAACCTCGAGGGAAGGCATCTCAATGATGATCGCCAATCTTCGACGCGGAGACGGCACATAAAGAAGAAGAATTTATGAAAAAATAGGCTTATGAGATCACGTTTGTCTGTGTGTGTGTGTGTGCGTGTGTGCCCTTCAAATTGTATTACATCTCACCAATCCAACATGGCGGCTGTGCGAAATATTTCACTGGCATTCTATATCTCCGACACTATTACTCATATCACCCTGAAATTGTGTACGATGATAAAGGGCACTACTAGACGTTCATCTATGGGAATTTCAAAAACCTGTTAACTACAAAACTAACATGGCGGCCAAGTGAAGTTGAAACATTTAAACAGACTTTTCTCGTGATTTAACCATCCGAACGCGGTGAAACTTGGTACAGCAAATGACTATACAAATTTCAATTCATTGACATCTAATTTAGTTCAATTGTTTACATAACTTCAAGATGGCGGCTGTGCGAAATTTTAAAATAAAGTTTTTATTTCTTGTGTTCTAATCATGTGATCGAAATCAACGTTTGAATATTGAACGTACACAATAATCCTCATCTAACAGTCCATAACTCGATGGCCTACAAATATTAAAATCCAACATGGCGACCATCCGTAATATTTAGTTGGTTCTCAATATCTATTAATCTATGACAGCAATCAAACTGAAATGTTGTGTGTGTATTGAGGTTATACACATAAGTTCACCTATGGGACGTTCAATAACATTGTGAGCACAAATCAAACATGGCGGTGACGTGGAATTTACGGATATTCTAATAGACGACTTTTCGCGATTTAACCATCCGAGTGCAGTGAAACTTGGTACGGTATATGCTTATATAAATTTTTATCCACTGGCATCTAATTCATTTAAATTATTTTCATAACCACAAGATGGTGGCTGAGCGAAATTTTAAAATCTCGTTTTTATTTCTTGTGTCGTAATCATGTGATTGAAGTTTGAAAAAAAACACCTACACAATAATATGCATGTAACTCTTTGTCAGCTGACGCCCCCCTTTTCAGATACGGGTGGTCATCGCGGCCCTCCCCTTCCCCCCCCCCCCCCCCTCCCCACTCGTCGCTTGTATAACCTCTTCGATAAACTGACGCAGAGGATTTGGACCTAACCTAATAACACTACATAATAGAATAATTATTTCTGAAACAATAATATGAAGTACGAGCTTTACGGCCTATCTATATCTATTACATACAGTACTAACTTCATTTTAGCACTATACAAATAACACACTTTTACAATAAATCCTTAAATTAGTCAACAAAAGTCAATGAGAGGGTTGACACTGTTTTCTGTTGGTAATATTCAGTATGTTTGGTTTGATATTTCACAGAGCACAGCGGAGATCACTTGCAACATCAAGTCGACAGCGCAGCTTTGCTTTTATGACATTCAGCGTTGAAAAGCCTGACTCGCATAAATAAGTCGTTGAAAATGGGACAATGACACGCAATGCAAATTTTGCTATTACAGGATACACTGCAAGACAGTTTACCCAAAAGTCACCCAGTCCTAATATTTTGGAATCATCTTTTAGCTTTGAATCACAATTCAAATCTATGGCTTATTCTTGAAGTTGTGCTGGCAGTGCTTCAATGTCAATGGCAAACGGATTTCTTGTTAACATCCAGGACCATTCATCAGACGAGTTATCAGGAAAGTAGAAGTTGAATTCTTGTGCCAGTGAATCGAAATGTTACTGAATTTGCACCTTAAGTTTAATACGATCACGATCATTTTCTGGCATAATTTCAGTAAAGCGGTGAAAGGATGAGAAGTTGTTCAACTAAAGCCGGCGTTTCCGTAACTGTATTTTTTCTAGGAAAGCTCTGATGGCATCATAAGCAAGCATAATATTGGTGTTTTGCCGTGGAGCTTTCAGTTCAAACTGTTCATAGCTTCAAAGAAATCACTAAGATATGCCAAAGAGACGATAAAATTGGCATTGATTTTGCTCCTTACAACACAGCAAATTCCTTAATTCACCTCCAACCTCGCGGTTCCGCAGAGGTTTGTGCTGACAATTGGCAGTTACCAGTGCTTTGGAACGATTGACTTGGCGCGACAATCACTTGGAGATATTCGAAAAATGTTTATTATACAAAATTGTAATATTCGAATAAAATAACTTAATTCGGAAATCCCTTCAACCCCTCCCCCCCCCCCCCCCTGATAAGGCCCCACGCCCCCTAGGTTGGGATCCCCTGCTCTAAGGCCTATATATAAAAATCAAACATGGTGACCATTCGAAATAATTAGACGATTCTCAATATCTACGGATCTATTACAGCAATTAAACTCAAACATTGTATGTTGATAGAGGCAATTAACATAACTAGGATATACAGAATGAAAATAGGCTACTTAGTTCTTCACGGAAATACTTGTTTATTATATTTTATTGTTTCCCTCTTTATTTATTTATTTATTTATTTATTTATTTATTTATTTATTTGTTTATTTATTTATTTATTTATTTATTTATTTACGCCCACATTGGAGCACTAAAATCAAACCTTATACAACAAAGTCTTCAGAAAATAAATTCAACTTTTAACTCTTGCCAACTTTTTTCTTTCCCAAAACTTTTCCTTCCTGGATGATCGTGCGGGCCCGTTCTTCTGCAGATATAACGTATTGCTTATGCTGCGAAATTTTGAGTTTTAGTCTTGTGTATTTCTTATTCAAAATGCGTTTCTCTTCTCTAAGATCAATTTGATGCTTAGTAATTATCAATTCATCCAAATCCATGTGTATTTCTTTAACCCATGTACTTTTTGTTTTACTGTTCCAAAAGAAATCAAAATGTTGTTTTAGGAGTCTAGTGTGCGGTAGTGGGAAATGTGTCCAAAAAACGCAATCCTTCGTTTTCGCATCGTATCAATGATCGATTATTTTCCTTGTAAAGTACCTAATTTGGCAAAAGCCTCCACTGGCTATCAATTTGGTTTTTTTTTTTTTAATAATTGTCCCAAGAATTCTTCTATCAACCTTCTGTAATTTATCAGTTGTTAATTGGGTTATAAGTTCAAATAATGTTTCACTTGCAAAGGTTGCTTCTGGCTTAATGATGGAGTAATAATGTCGAAATTTACCATTAATCGAGAGAGGCTATTTTTTTTTTTGTAAGTAGGCCAAGTAATCTGATGTGCTCGGCACCATTTTAATGTTCTACTGTCTATTGAAGCTCTTTCACAGGCATTCCAAGTTATAATCTCACCAAGATATTGGAATTTCTCTACAACCTTTATTTTGATCATTATTTAGAATGATATGTGACGTTTTAACTCGAAAAGATGGCATCATATATGTTTTCGCTCTATAATTTTAATTGTTATTTTTTTAATGTTATTAGGCACCTTAGCTAATATTTCGTTTTCAAAAATATTAATACTTCCGAATAAAAAAGAATAGTTGATATACGCCTGAAAGATTCAACCATCAGCATCTCTCACAAAATAAACTGTCCTTATAGTAGGTACTATCCAAGTAGATGGGGAAGACTTGCCACGTGTAACAACATTTTAATATCTAGGCTCTATGATCACTAAGGATGGAAGTCTTGTAGAAGAGGTCAATACGAGAATCAGCGCAGCTTGGATGAAGTGGCGAACGACAACTGGAGTCACCTGCGATCGAAGGATGAAGGACAACCTAAAGTCAAAGATCTATCGTAATGTAATCCGTCCTGTCGCATTGTACGGATGCGAGTGTTGGCCGACAACAACAGTGACAGAACGTCGCTTAGGCGTTATGGAGACCAAGATGTTGCGATGGACAGCGGGTGTCACCAAATTTGATCATGTTTCCAATGACAACATCAGGAAACGGTTTGGGGTTGCACCAATCAGTGACAAGATGCGGGAGTGCCATCTGCGTTGGTTTGGGCATGTTCTACGAGCGCAAGCAAACACTATTGCAAAGACTGGCTACAATATACAAGTCGTAGGCAAGAGACCTAAGGGAAGACCGAACCAACGGCGGGATGATACGCTACATAGAGATCTCAAGAACCAACACCTTCATCCTGACATGGCTTGAGACAGAAACAAATGGGGACAACGTATCCATATAGTGGAACCTGCAGTTAGGCGGGACACACGCTAAGTGAGAAGAAGAAGAAGAAGAAGAAGAAGAAGAAGATGGTGGTAAATATACAGACCACTAACCTATGAAGGTTAATATTGCTTTCAACTCTTGAATGAACCTTCCTCCTGAAGAACGTATAATAGAGGCTGTGAGCCCCAATATTGGCGAGAGTCCCCGGGCGAGGCTAATTTGATTTCTCCTCAATGTGTTATTGGTAACCAATTAACAGTGTTAGCGCTCGAGGCGCCATCCATAATAACATGCAGATAGCTTCAGGAACTCCCATAGCAATCCTGGTGCCCCCCAGAGATGAAACCAAGGAACCCTGTCTTCATCTTCCTCGGCCAAACATTTGCGACCAACAAGCAGGCGAAATTAGATCGATGTTTCACTTTTTAACAAAACCAGGGTTGAGGAAACTCGGGGTTTAAAATAACACCCCAGTGAGTTTGGTTGGTTGGTTGGTTCCTTATTATAGGGGCTGGTCATGTAGCCCCGTGTACTTTGGGTGTATGTAGAATCTATCTGATAACCGGTGTTAATTGTGATGACTGTATTAGTGTGTGTGTTATCAGTTTTTAATTCAAGTAAGGACTGCAGACGATAATTTCAAGAAAGGCTAGTTCCTACTTTCGCTACCAAATGCTACCGTCCACGATACCTGGCTGTGAACTACTAGATGCCATCGCAACCAGCGCCTGGCGACGAACGTTGGAACTTAAGAGCATTAATCAAACCTAACCCTCAAATTTTGCTTCACACAAGTTTAGTTAGTGGAAGGTTCTTTCACATGCCATAAATCTATGACTTGGGCCCGCCGGCTTAACTTCCCCTCCGAAGGAAGGCATACTGAGGGAGTTTTAACGCTCTTAAAGATCCGACGACTTCAGCCGGGTTTGAACCCGCGACCTTGGACATAGAAGCTCAGCATCCCAGTGAGTTTAATTTGTTTCTTGAGTTTATTTGGGATTTTAGGTTTTTGCTTTTTGCTTTATCATCTATCTAAATTTTAAATAAGGTAATCCAATGTAAGTTATTCTATGGGTATATAACCTATTCAAAGAACCATTCTAAAGCTATTTCATGAAAAAGATTAGATAATTTAAATGTTACGTGTATCCGTGATGATGTTACAAACTTTGAGGGATGATGGAGGATGGCAAATGGATCCATTTGAGATAAGAACACATCGTCCGGAAACGATCGAGTCCACAGTTATTAATGATCGCAGTTGTTTAACGTCCGTCCTCAATTCTAGTTCTCAATGCAGCAGTGTACACAGTGTTGCTCAGATATGTACTACTCAGGTTCCTCGAACACATCCCACTTGCCCTTTGTCAACGGATGTGGTTCCAACATGATGGAGCCCCACCTCACTTTGGACGGAGGGTTCGTGAACACTTGGATCAGACATTCCCTGCAAAGTGGATCGGAAGAGCGGGTCCTGCTTCGTGGCCAGCTCGTTCACCTGATCTCACTCGACTGGGCCAAGTGAAAAGTCTTGTGTATTAGACACCTGTCGAGACGGAAGCGGATCTCCTGGCAAGAATTCTTGTTGCCTGCGACGCTGTTCAAACGACATCGGGGATATTCGAACGGGTACGACTGAATTTGACCGACGATTGGCACAGGGGGACGCCATGTTGAACAGTTGTTAGCCTATTTTCATTTTATGAAAAAATAGGCTTATGAGATCACCTTTTGTCCGTGTGTGTGTGTGTGTGTGTGTGTGTGTGTGTGTGCATATGTGTGTGTGATGTGTGTGTGTCCCCACTAATAACTACTAAACGGTTGGAGCGATTTCAATGAAACTCGGTAAGCTCTTAGCACCATTTTGTCCGACCCCGACTAGCCCTTCAAATTTTATGACGTCTCACAAATCCAACATGGCGGCTGTGCGAAATATTTAAGCAGCATTCAATATCTCCGAAACTATTACCGATATCACCCTGAAACTTTGTGCGGTGATAAAGAGCACTACTAGAAGTTCACCTATGAAACTGTCAAAAACCTGGTAACAAACAATCCAACATGGCGGCCAAGCGAAGTTGCGACTTTTAAATAGACTTTTCTCGCGATTTAACCATCCAAACGCAATGTAACTGGTACAGCACATGTTTATACACATTGTAATGCCTGGCATTTAATTTAGTTCAATTGTTTACATAACCTCAAGATGGCGGCTGTGCGAAATATTTCACTGGCATTCTGTATCTCCGAAACTATTACTGATATCACCCTGAAATGTTGCACGATGATAAAGGGCACTACTGCACGCTTATCTATATAACTTTCAAAAATCTGTAAAGTATAAAACGAACATGGTGGCCAAGCGAAGTTGAAACGTATTAATAGATTTTTCTCGCGATTTAACCATCTGAGCGCAGTGAAATATGGTCCAGTATATGATTATACATATTGTAATGCACTGGCATCTAATTTAGTTCAATTGTTTACATAAACTCAAGATGGCGGCTGTGCAAAATTTTAAAATTATTATTTTTATTTTTTGTGTCGTAATCATGTGATCGAAGTGAAAGTTTGCATAATGAAGCTACGCAATAATTTTCCTTTAATGGTACATTTCTCTATGGCCTACCTACATATAACAATTCAAAATGGCGACCATCCGAAATACTTAGATGGTTCTCAAAATCTTCGAATCTTTTACAGAAATCAAACTGAAAGATTTTATGTTCATAGAGGTTCCATAACCTGGTGGGCACGAATCCAACATGGCGGTGACGCGAAAATATATATTTAAACCACAAGATGGCAGCTGTGCGAAATTTTAAAATCTCGTTTTTACGTCTTGTGTCCTAATCATGCGATTGAAGTTTGAATACTACACGTACACAATAATCTTCATGTAATAACACATAACTCTAAGACATACATATATAAAAATCCAACATGGCGACCATCGATAATATTACATGGTTTTCAATATCTACGAATCTATTACAGCAATCAAACTGAAATTTTGTATCTTGATAGAGGCAGTTAACTTAAGTAGGATATATGAAAATAGGCTTTTGTTCTTCACGGAACTACTTGTTGTAAATGTAGCAACTAGTGAAACGTGTGCAGGTAAATGATATTAAATGAGTAGCACTTTTCTTATAACTTGTGACTCGATCGTTTCCGTACTATGGTTCCTTATCTCACATTGATCCATTTCCCTTCCCCCATCATCACGGATACATCCTATATTATGAACACTTTGATGGTGTGATGAAGTTCATGTTGGCGACACTAGAATATTCAGTATATGACGTATACCAAGTATTCTTGTGTACGAAAATGTTCTTATGTTGACACCTTGTTCATTGAAATTTTATGTGTTTTTTCAGTCGGTCAACACCAGTGTAACCAATTGCAATGGGTGGTTCTCTAACCCTGAAAAACAAATTAACATGAGATTAATTAATACTGCACACTTAGATGACCAGTTTCGATCGCCAAGCGATCTTCATCTGATCCTTGACACTTAGGCTTTTTAATCTATGTCTTTTTCTATTGTTGTTTTAAGGGGCGAAACTACGAGGTCATCTGCTCCTCTTAACACAGATTAAATTATACAAATTTGAAATACAAGTTTAAATTTTGAGGTGGACGCCTAAATATTTAAAAAACTAATAATAATAATAATAATAAACAAAATTCACGAAAGTACAAAAATCAGAGTTTCAAAAAAGAACAAGTTCTTTGAGTAAAAATTCACTTGTAAAATTAAATTGCTGACCCTAACCCACTCTCACTTTATAAAGCGGATGAAGAGATTAGCAGGCACCACGTCATCGGCTAATAGAAGTTTGAGTGTCATCTGCAAGCCAAGGTTTGTTCGTAAATCTATGTCTACAAGGGTAGTATGTGTTGTGGCATTACAATATGTACGCTTATTTAGTTGCAGTAGTAATTGAACTAGCACAACCAGTCAAACTGTGTGTTTCTTTGTTGAGATACCACCACTATCAGCAGTGCTAACTGCTAATAGGGGATCATGGAGGCGATTTGTTCGCAAACAGTCTTGCGGACTGAACTGGACGTTGAATTGCAAACGGTTTCAAATGAATAAATTAATGAATGAATGAATTAATTAATTAATTCATTCATTGGTTGGTTCCTTAGTTTAGGGTCTGCGACAACGCGGTCATGTAGCCCCGTGTACTTTGGGTGTGTTTAGAATTCGGCTGATAACCGGTGTTAATTGTGATGGCTGTATTAGTGTGTGTTATATGTGATTCAGGTAGAAGGACTGCAGACGATTAATTTTTTCAAGTAGTTCCTACTTTTGCTACCAAATGCTACCATCCACGATACCTAGCTGCGGACGTGGCTACTAAATGCCATCGCAGTCAGTACCTGGCGGCTAACGTTGGAACTAATATGGCGTTATCAAACTAACCTGTACATTCTAGCTAGCACAAGTGTAGTTAGTGGAAGGTTTTTTTCATGCCATAAATACTCGTATATGACATGGGACCACCGGCTTTACTTTCCCTCCGAAGGAAGGCATTCTGAGGATTTTTAACGCTCTTAAAAAAATCCGACAACTTCGGCCGGGTTTGACCTTGCGATCTTGAGCATAGAAGCTCAGCATGCTACCTGTACGGTGCTGATCCCTATATAAACGGTAGTTCACCCAGTGCCCACGTACGGCAGCGCCCGTAGCACGGTCGGGAATCTTGCGCATTTCGTGTAATGCCAAATCTTTGACTTCATGAGCTCTTTGTCTTATATTATTGTATGTTGTCCTCCCTTGTTACAATTATGATCTAGTTAGTTTTAAGATAATAAACTTCATAAGTAAGTAAATGTGGAATTCCCTTTATGAGCTACCAGAGAGAATGTTTGTACACAACCTTTTTTTGGTCCTCAGGGCCGGATATAAGTGAACTACGAAAACATCGATGAAAATAGCTAACTTGGTTGAGTTAGAGAGCACAGAACTGCACCAGTAAGTACGATCTGGTTCAGCTCATTTGTTATTTATTGTGTCCTGAGTCATTATGGATGCCAATCAAAAACGTGTATTGACAAAGAAACGAGCAGTCATCAAATCTCGCGTGTTTCGCTTAAGTACATTCGTGAATGAATTTGCAGGTGGTATTCTTAACGACATAAAGGTTAGGAAGCAATCGTTGGCGAGTTTAATGGATGAGTATAATGACACTCAGATACAATTGGAAATCGATGATCCTGAAAACGATTCACATGGTCTAGATAGAGCAGCCTTTGATAATTTATGCTTGGACATTAAGTCAAAAATTGAAACGCTATTGTGCCCCGAATATACACATCCACCTCCGCCTGTAAATAGTGATAACATTAGCAATAGTTGCGCACTAAAACGTCCAACTATTTCACTACCCAAGTTCAGTGGCGCTCTACACGATTTCATGCATTTCTATGACACATTTGTAGCGTTGATAATCACAATGAAACAATCACAGACATTCAAAGATATTATTACCTCCTATCATGCTTGTCTGGTGAACCTCATCACCTCATTGAGAACTTACCCATTTCACAGGATAACTTTAAGGTCACCTGGCACATGATTCGTAATCGGTACCACAATCCCAAACTTATATCAGACCTTCACATCAAAGAACTATTGTTTCCCCGAAGGCAAAGCATGATTCTCCTAAAGAGCTGCGTTTGCTAATAAATCAACTTTGCAGTAACTTAAATGCCATAGAAGCTTTAAAAATTGAAACGCCCTTACATGACCTCATGCTTTCGCCCTTAGTTTTGGAAAGAATCAGTATCAATCTCAGGATGCAATGGGAGAACGGTACGTCAAATGAAACGCACGCCAACTTGAAGGACTTAATTCAAATCTTGGAAAACAATTGCCAAATTTTAGAAATAGTCACGTCCAACAAGTCAGCTGCTGTAACCCAAGATTAGGTCAAGCATGGTACAAGTTCAAGGGGACCACACCGAACTTTCGTCACCACGTCACCTTATTGTGTGCTATGTAAGACATCTCACAGTCTGCATAAATGCCCCAAGTTCAAGTACATGGACGTAAATAGCCGTGTAGGTGTTGTGAGGGAACATAATCTTTATTTCAATTGCTTGAGAAGTGACCATGTAGCCAATAATTGCAACTCAGGTAACTGCAGAACATGTAATAAACGTCACCACACATTTATACATATACACCAGAATATGAACAGTACTGCTACCCCGGTTCTCAGTGCATCCCAGCAGCAAGCATATTGTTCTGCCAGAAGTGCATGTCCACACAATGAAGTATTGCTATCAACTGCCAATGTTAATATTAGGGATAGCAAAGGTCAAATGCATCAATGCCGAGTACTGTTAGACAGTGCATCACAGGTGAACTTCGTGCTCGAGACTTTGTGGACCGTTTGGGAATCAAACTGAATCGTCATTCGATATCTATAAATGGTATCAGCAACACGCAAGCGACTCAATCCTCTTACTTCTGTCAACTTCAGATAGAGTCGAGAGTTAGTACTTATAGTCGGCATATAGTATTGTTACGTGCCACCCCCTAGTGGCACTTTTGTTAACTGGATTACGGTGGGGGTACAAAGCACAACACCAATTACTGCTTAAAGAAATAATTAACTTTATTGTGGCCAGAAAATTACACTAATCAGCAAATACAAGCAATTAGGAGCCTTACTCCAGTTTCCTCAAGTCTCTTCCTTGAGCACTCTTGGCCCTTCCACTTGTCAACAGATCACAGAAGTTAATCCGTCCTAATGAGTACGGTGGCCTTGACAGAAACTACCTGCTCCTCTCCTTTATGTTCACCGACCACAATTACTTACGATCACTTGCTGCAGGCTATTTCGCTGTCCTCAAGCTGGAGAAACAATGTCACTGGATTTCGTAACTCGCACAGCACTTCGTCACCACACTTCTGTCGCACAAGATAATCGCTCGCACTAGCTCGTAAAACACAACAACAACAACAACAACTGCTAGACAGGTCGCACTTATATAGCAGGCCGGTGACTCAATAAATGCTTCTAGATCCATCCAGGGTTCACGGCTTCTCGAGGTTTCCATCGCTGGTCCAGTCGCGAATATTCTGGACTATCCCTTTGTCTGTAGTAGCCCTGTTGCATAAGGCGCGCGCAATACAGGAGGCAGGCCACAGCCCAGCCCTGGGGCAGTTGTGACTCATGCGGCGAGTGATGACACAAACTCACAGCCGTAACACCACCCCCTTCCTAAAAAGGCTGATCGTCCCGATCAATCATTGGTCCGTCTGTGTCCCTCCGTAGGCTGCCAGGCGATCTCGATGCACGATCTTCATCTTCGCCCTCGGGCTCCGCTGGATCCTGTAGACGACATCGTTGATCCGTTTCACGACTCGGTACGGGCCCTCCCAGGATTTCTGCAGTTTGGGTGACAGGCCTTTCTTCCGTAATGGGTTGAAGAGCCAGACCAGGTCGTCCTCGTGGAATCCGCCGGCATCCGTCTGCTGGTCGTATCGGGTCTTCATTCGGTCGGTCTCGATCCGCAGTTTCCTCCTCGCGAACGCGTGCACGTCCTCCAGTTGGTCGACCAGTTCTTGACAATACTGGCTTACCGGGATCGGATCATTCCCAGGTCGGCCGAAGGCAAGATCGACGGGTAGACGGAGCTCCCTCCCAAACATGGCCCGGGCTGGTGTGCACCCGGTGGCTTCATGCACGGCGGCGCGGTAAGCCAGGAGAAATAGTGGAAGATGCTTGTCCCAATCCCTCTGGTGCTCGCTGACGACTATTCGGAGATGGTTCTCGATGGTGCGATTGAATCGCTCTACCATCCCGTCGGACTGAGGGTGTAGCGGCGTTGTCCTTGTCTTCCGGATTCCCAGCAGCTGGCATAGGTTCTGGAACACCTGCGACTCGAAGTTCCTCCCTTGGTCGGAGTGCAGCTCCAGGGGTACTCCGTACCGGCTGACGAATTCCTTCACCAGGGTCTCTGCGATCGTCGCGGCTTCTTGGTTAGGGAGCGTATACGCCTCCGGCCATTTGGTAAAGTAGTCGCTGACGACTAATATGTAGCGGTTCCGTGCCTCGCTTAACGGGAATGGCCCAGCAACATCGATGGCCACTCTCTCCATGGGGCCGCCCACGTTGTAGGTCTTCAGTGGACCCCGTCGTCTTCGTCCTGGGCCCTTGCTGGCTGCGCAATCGTGGCACCTCGCGCAGTGGTTCTCCACGTCTGTTCGGCATCCGATCCAGTAGAACCGCTCTCTCAGCTTCTCCAGGGTCTTCTTTATCCCTAGGTGTCCACCAGATGATCCTCCATGGACTTCCTTCAGGACTTCCTCCGTCATAGCCTTTGGAACGACGACTTGTTCCCGAGATGTCTTCCCGTCGGTGCTCTCCCAGGCGCGGCAGATGAGGCCATCCCTTACAATCAGCGAGTCCCACTGCGCTCAGTAGGACTTAAACTTTGGGCTGCAGTCACTCACAATGTTCCACCCGGGTCTGGGGACACAGGCCCCCTTCCATTCGGCTATCAGTCCCAGGTCATCATCTTCTGCTTATGCCCGCGTGAAAGATTCGCGGCTCCAGCTCCCTTGAAGTTCCACGGTAGTCCTTCGGCACTGTATCCCGGTGTTCTCCTCCCTTCGGGCACAGAAGGTGCAGTCTTCGGGGCACGGTCTTCGTGACAGGGCGTCGGCGTTAGAATGCAGTTGGCCTTTCCTGTGCTGAATCTCAAAGTTGTACTGTTGAAGCCTCTCTAACCACCGCGCGAGTTGACCCTCGGGCTGCTTGAAGTTCAGGAGCCACCGCAGGGATGCATGGTCGGTCCTGATGAGAAATTCTTGCCCGTACAGGTACTTGTGGAAGTGTTCAATGGTCTTCACGATGGCGAGCAGCTCCTTCCTGGTGACGCAGTAGTTCCTTTCTGGCTTTGACAAGGCTTTGCTGAAGTAAGCCACTACTCTCTCCTCGCCGTCCACTACTTGCGACAGGATTCCCCCTATGCCAAAGTCGCTGGCATCGGTATCGTCGATGAACCTTGTTCCAGGTCTGGGGTAGGCCAGAATAGGCGCGGTGCACAGAGCCTGCTTGAGTTGTTCGAAGGCACTGTGGCATTCTGCTGTCCACGTGAAGAGTTGGTCCTTCTCAGTCAGTCGATGTAAAGGTTCGGCGATGTCGGCGAATCCCCTCACGAAGCGACAGTAATAAGTGCAGATTCCCAGGAAGCTTCGTAGTTGGGACTTGTCCTTCGGAACTGGCCACTCCCTCACAGCTGCGGTCTTCTCTGGGTCGGTACGCACCCCTTCCTCGGAGACGATATGCCCAAGGTACTGGACCCGCTTCTGGAAGAGCTGACACTTCTTGGGGCTCAACTTCAGCTGGGCAGCCCGTAGCTTCAACAAGATCTCCTTCAAGAGCCTGCAGTGCTCCTCGAAGCTTCTCCCCAGAACGATGACGTCGTCTAGGTAGACCAGGCAGGTCTTCCAGTGTAGTCCCCTCAGAATGGACTCCATTAGCCTTTCGAAGGTCGCAGGGGCGTTGCACAGACCGAATGGCATGACGGTGAACTGCCAGAGCCCGCTGCACACAGAGAACGCCGTTTTCTCGCGGTCCTTAGGGTGGACCTCCACCTGCCAGTAGCCACTCTTCAAATCCAAGGTGGAGAACCACCTTGACCCTGATATGGTATCCAGCGTGTCGTCGATCCGGGGTAGAGGGTAGCTGTCCTTCTTCGTGACGTCGTTCACCCGCCTGTAGTCCACGCAGAACCTGGTGGAACCGTCCTTCTTCCTCACAAGCACGACCGGAGAACTCCAAGGACTATGTGATGGCTCGATCACCCCTTGCTCCTTCATCCCTTCTACCATCCGGTCGACTTCGGCTTGCTTGGCGAGCGGGACACGTCGGAATGGGGCCCTAATCGGTGCGCCGTCCCCATCGTCGATTCTGTGCTGGACCAAGCTTGTCCTGCCGAAGTCTTTGCTCCCCACGGAGAAGACATCCAGGAATTCGCGTAGCAGGTCCTGAAGTTGGCGTGATTGTTCCTCGTCTAAATGGTCCTGGGATCCTTGGTACAGCTTCTGTAGCTCTTCTGGCAGTGTGCGTCTTCTTCGGTTGTCCGTCTGCAGGTGTCTATCTGTCGTATCTGTGATGCGGGCAATCCAGGTAACGGGCTCGCAGACTCCTAGGTTGGTGTCCCGGTGAACCGTAATGTCGTAGTCGTTCAGGTTGGACAGGCGGACGTACGGCCGAGACGTCGTGTTGATGAGAGTCTTGGCAACTAGCAATCCTTTTGTCTGGATGTCCTCATATTTTGGTTCGATGACAGCCGCCACTCCCTCAGCAGTTCCGTCGACAATTACGGCAGCACTGACCTCCGTCCTGGCGGGAACGATGACGTCTTCTCTCAGCCTTACTCGTCGTGCGGTGATGGACTCGTGCGCAGGTTGCAAAGCAAGTTCCTCACCTCCGAAGTGCAGAGTGTTGGTACTCAGATCCAAGTTGATGTTGTTCTGGTCCAGGAAGTCCAGTCCGATGATCACTTCATTTGATACGTCAGCCACAAGCACTGGATGCTTCATCGCCCGTCGACCAATGACGAACTCCAGTGATGCTTCGCCATGTACCGGTGCGGTCTCTCCGGTCGCGGTTATTAGCTGGAGGTTCCTTTGTGTGGGTTGAACTCTCCACTTCGGGATCACGGTGGGACTGACGATGGTCCTCGACGCTCCCGTGTCGATCAGCATGGGCCAGCTCACTCCGTTGACGACTCCGTCGACCATCAGGCTGCTATTGTCCCTCCGTAACTTCGTCACACGCACTTGGACTGCTGGGGCTTGACGACTGTCACAAGCCAACCTTTGCCCCCCAAGGCTGGCTAATACTCGTTTCCCTGGGTCGCGCGGTTTTCAGACGACTGATTTCCCGTCGGATACCCTCGGCGGCGGCGATCACCGCAGTCATTGATCAGGTGGCCTTTCTTACCGCAGGTCCAGCAGGTCGGTAGTCCTCTTCCAGGCCGCCTCTCCGGTTGCCTTCCGGCTGTGTCGTTGCTGGTGGTGCCGCGACTATCGAAGAAACGGCTTAGCGCCTCCATTATTTCGTCGGCCAGGGGCTTGGTCTCGTTGGTTGTTACTGGTTCGTCGACGTCCACTTGACGCACCCGCGCGTGCATTCTGGATGCCTGTTTTGCCGTCTCGAACTCAAGTGCGTGGCTCAGCGCATCTGCCAGGGTCTTATTGCGCGCGAGACGCAGAGCCTGTTGAGTGTCCGAGTCCCGTAGCCCGTCGGTGAAAGTCTGCGTCGCTATCTGCTCCAGAAATTCGGCCGGCGCTGTTGGGTAGGCGAGCCTTACGAGGCGTGCGATGTCCATCTCGAACTCCTGCAGGATTTCCGCGTTCTTCTGTACCCGGGTCCGGAGCTGCATCTGATAGGCCTGCTGAAGATGGCTATCTCCATATCGGGACTCCATATGGGCGATCAGTGCAGCGTAGTCCTGGGATCCAGTCGGGATGGCCTGAAGGACGTTAAGGGCGTCGCCTCTCAGCGCTACAATGAGAGCTGTAGCCTTTTCTGTGTTGTTCCAGTTATTTATGGAACAGGCTGCCTCGAACTGACGTAAATAGGTGCTCCACGGGACCTTTCCGTCGAAGGTTGGGGGCGTCACTCTGCTATGTCCCGTTCCTGATATTCCCGGTGTAACGGTGGGCGGCCGTTGGCGCAGCTCGGCAACTTCCTCTCGTAGAGCGTTGAATTCTTCTTTCACCCCCGTCAGTGGGCGTTGGCGCAGCACGGCAACTTCCTTTTGTAAGGCGTTGAATTTCTCCTCCACCCCCAGCAGCGGGCGTTGGCACAGCTCGGCAACTTCCACTTGTAAGGCGTTGAATTTCTCCCCCACCCCCATCAGCGGGCGTTGGCGCAGCTTGGCAACTTCCACTTGTAAGGCGTCGAACTTCTTTTCCACTGCTGCGACTTCCTCACGTAGGCCCTGTTCTAATTTCCTTTGGCTCTCCTCTAATTTCGTCAGCAGACACTCTTCCAGATTTTTCTGGCCATCCAGAAATTTGGTGGTTAGGTCCTCTGCTAACTTATTTTGGCTGTCCTTCAGGTCCTCTGCTAACTTCTTCTGGCCATCCTCCATCTTCTTCTGGCCATCCTCCATCTTCTTCAGGTCCTCCGCTAACTTATTTTGACCGTCTTCCATCTTCTTCTGGCCGTCTTCTAATTTGGCAGTTAGCTCCTTGGTTAAATTCTTCTGGCCGTCCTCCATCTTGGTTTCCATGCCATTTAACTTTTCTAGCAATGCTGCCAATTTCTCCTCCATTTTAGTTGTTTGTCTTGTAATGGGCATGCACTCGCAGGAAAATTAGAGAAAATGACCTGCTCGGGTTTTGAAACCAGGACCGTCAGGTGTTGTGCTTGAGTTCGTAATCCGGCTTCTGACACCAGTTGTTACGTGCCACCCCCTAGTGGCACTTTTGTTAACTGGATTACGGTGGGGTTACAAAGCACAACACCAATTACTGCTTAAAGAAATAATTAACTTTATTGTGGCCAGAGAATTACACTAATCAGCAAATACAAGCAATTAGGAGCCTTACTCCAGTTTCCTCAAGTCTCTTCCTTGAGCGCTCTTGGCCCTTCCACTTGTCAACAGATCACAGAAGTTAATCCGTCCTAATGAGTACGGTGGCCTTGACAGAAACTACCTGCTCCTCTCCTTTATGTTCACCGACCACAATTACTTACGATCACTTGCTGCAGGCTATTTCGCTGTCCACAAGCTGGAGAAACAATGTCACTGGATTTCGTAACTCGCACAGCACTTCGTCACCACACTTCTGTCGCACAAGATAATCGCTCGCACTAGCTCGTAAAACACAACAACAACAACAACTGCTAGACAGGTCGCACTTATATAGCAGGCCGGTGACTCAATAAATGCTTCTAGATCCATCCAGGGTTCACGGCTTCTCGAGGTTTCCATCGCTGGTCCAGTCGCGAATATTCTGGACTATCCCTTTGTCTGTAGTAGCCCTGTTGCATAAGGCACGCGCAATACAGGAGGCAGGCCACAGCCCAGCCCTGGGGCAGTTGTGACTCATGCGGCGAGTGATGACACAAACTCACAGCCGTAACAGTATGTTCTGTCCTGCGTCAGATTACTGGTCACTGCCTTCATATAGAATAGATTACGAGGACTGGCAACTGCCCGTCAACATTCTATTAGCTGACCCTAATTTCAACCAGCCCAAAGAGATAGATCTACTGTTAGGTGCTACTATATTCTTTGAACTCTTAAGACCTGAACAACAATCTAGGGTTGGTTACCCTACTCTTCAAAATACACAACTTGGTTGGGTGCTATCTGGATGTATCCCCTCTCACTCAGTTCAACAACGTAAGAATGGAACAACATCATTGTTGTCCACGGCGGAAACCTTGCACACACAGGTGGAACGCTTTTGGGACCAGGAAGAGCTTACGACTCGTAGCCATTCCAAGAAAGAAATTCAATGCGAAGAATATTTTCAGAAATCCTTCACGCGTGATGAGTCGGGCAGGTTCATAGTGAGACTACCACTTCGGCAAGTAGGAGAACTTGGTGACTCCTTTGACAATGCCAGGAGGAGCTTTGGCTTTATAGAGAGGAAATTGCATCGACAACCTGACCTGAAGAATGAGTATATCAAATTCATGAACGAATATTTACAAATAGGACACATGGTACTTGTCGATCCTAGTGACTAGCAGAAACCTGCTTATTACATGCATCATCACGCGGTAATCAAGGATACGAGCAGCACTACCAAGGTCAGAGTTGTCTACAATGCGTCTGCTAAAACTACTTCATCGATTTCCCTGAATGACGTGATATTGGTTGGGCCAATAGTTCAGCAGGATCTGTTCTCGATCGTACTTCGCTTCCGTACACACAAGTATGCGCTAACAGAAGATTGTAACTTTTCTTATCGGGGTCGTGGTTGTTGACTGCACATGAGGGAGATGAATCATTATTAATACCATTTATTTTTATCACTTCCCATACTCATCACCAATAGCTACTATAAGCTCACATACCATTTATATCATACTGTATTGCTTTCATAAATACGATTAAATTCGACGATTATATATCACTCTCTTAATTGCCAATATCTTTTCACAAGCTTCAACTAACTTCAACAAACCAATAATCTCCACAGATAATCTAACATGGCTTCCTACAATCTCCATAGATTAAAAAAAACTCTCTTACAAAATCCTCCCGTACGGACCCACACAAGAAGTCAAAGATATATATAAAATCATGGAATAAAAAAACATCAAAAAAGGAACATAGAAAATGCATAGAGATCTAAAATAGACATTGTAACCACATGTTACAAGATATCGAGAAGATGGACCGACAGATCCAGATTCATGAAGCAGATCGAGACTTGCAGAGAATCTTATGGCGCAGTTCTCAGAATCAACAACTGGATATGTACCGATTGACTACAGTAACCTATGGTACTTCAGCGGCTCCTTATCTAGCTACCCGTTGTTTACTGCAGGTGGCACTCGATGGTCAAGACATATACCCTACAGCAGCCAAAGTTACCAAAAGAGACTTCTACGTTGATGATCTTTTGACAGGGACAGATGCCAATGAAGAAGCCATCCAATTATACAAAGACCTCACATCGCTCCTGAAAACCGGAGGATTTCCCATCCGTAAATGGCGATCCAACAGTCCTGATATTTTGGAAGCCATCCCACCACCACTTCGCGAGAGCCAGGTGTCATGCAGTCTTCCCTTTGAAGATGGCGCCGCAATAATGTGACTTGGACAAAGAGATCAGTGTTGGCCAATGTAGCGTCCATTTATGATCCATTGGGACTCATAGGGCCTGTAATTGTTCAATGCAAGTTGTTTATACAAGTTCTTTGGCAACAACACCTGGATTGGGATGGTAAATTGCCCTCAGAACTTGAGACACAATGGAAACAGATACATCAGCAGCTCCCTAAACTAAAAGAAATTCATATACCACGGAGGGTAACAGCAGACGGCATGAATGCCAATGTTGAACTTCACTGGTTTGCTGATGCGTCAGAAAGAGCCTACGGTGCCTGCATTTATCTACGTTGCATCAATTCCAATGGAACGATCTCCGTTCATTTACTTTGCTCAAAATCTAGAGTAGCCCCTTTGAAGAAGGTGTCGCTTCCAAGACTGGAGTTGAATGGCGCACTACTTCTGAGCAGACTAATGGAAAGGGTGATTGAGGCCCTTAAGTTACATTCATGTCGAAGATATTACTGGACAGACTCCACTGTTCTAGCCTGGATTGCAGGCAGTTCCTCAGCTTGGAAAACATATGTGGCCAATAGGGTGTCGTAAATTCACAAACTGACGTCTCAGCGAGATTGGAAGCATGTCTCATCAAAGGACAATCCAGCAGATATTATCTCCAGGAGAACTGAGCCACATCGACTTCTAAGCAATCGATCATGATGGGTGGGGCCCGTTTGGCTAACTACGGATCCTTCAGCCTGGCCTGAACTTACCACTGTTGGACCAACCGAAATTCCTGAATAACGAGGAGTAAGATTGTGTTTCATGGCGAGTAATCACAATGCAGATAACATTTTCATCCGTTTTTCCAGCTGGACTAAACTACACAGAGTAGTTGCTTATATTCTCAGGTGTTTTCACAATCTAAAGCAGGATGCAGCAGCAAGACGGCATGGACCTTTGACTACTGCCGAACTTCGCGATAGTCTGACAGCAATCATTCGCATCGTTCAGCATTGCTCGTACAGTCAGGAGATAAATAACTTACATAAAAAGAACGCAGTGCCACTTCAGAGCAAACTTCTCACTCTGCACCCTTTCCTAGATAGTGACAATCTATTGAGGGTAGGCGGCAGGCTATAGAATGCTGAAGCATCATTTGAACTAAAACATCCTTTTATACTGCCACCTAAACATCATGTCACGAAATTGCTTATTTGGAATGAACACATACGACCTCTGCACGCAGGAAGCCAACTTATCTTAGCTTCGTTGCGGCAACGGTGGTGGATAACCAATGGCCGATCTGCTATCAGGCAGGTGATCCGCAGTTGTGTAACATGCTTCCTAGTGAAGACCAATGACACCAGTCAACTCATGGGACAATTGCCTAAGTCGAGAGTGACCCCTAGCAAGCCATTCTCTCATTGTGGTGTGGACTATGGAGGTCCGCTGCATGTGAAATATGGAAATTCACGAAGTAAAACTCAGAAGAAATGCTACATAGCATTGTTTGTGTGCATGGCGACCAAGGCAGTACACATTGAGGCCGTCAGTAATCTATCCACAGAGGCCTTTATTGCCTCCTTAAGAAGATTGATTTCAAGACGTGGCCGTTGCAGTCACATGTACAGTGACAATGGCACGTGCTTTATCGGAGCAAGAAGGAAATTAGATGAACTATCACGCTTCATCCGGACAGAACGTATTGAACTACACAGCTGAAGAAGGAATTCGTTGGCATCACATACCTCTTCATTCCCCTCACTTCGGCGGACTGTGGGAAGCAGGTATACAATCAGTGAAGACTCACATGAAGAAGGTTGCCGGTAATACTGTGCTAACCTTTGAAGAAATAACCACACTGCTCACACAAATTGAAGCATGTTTAAATTCGAGACCAATCGTCGCAATACCCAACAGTCCTGATGAATATGCTTTCCTCACCCAGGGTCATTTCTTGACTGGCGAGCCGTTAGTCTCTTTCCCTAAACCTGAATGTCTCCTAGCGCCATCATCACGGCTGTCAAGATGGCAATTGGTCCAGCGGTGCCGACGACTCATCTGGAAACGCTGGTCAACTGATTACTTGGGCCAGCTCCAGCAGCGTTCCAAGTGGTTTCAGAATCAACCCAACCTCAAAGCAGGAAGGCTGGTACTTCTGAAAGAAGACAATACTCCCCCCCCCCCCCCCCTTCACATGGCCAACCGGAATAATTGAAGAGCTTCATCCCGGGATTGATGGTCTGGTGCGTGTAGTGACTGTGCGGACAAGCAAAGGGTCATATAAAAGACCAGTGACAAGGATCAGTCTTTTTCCTGACGAGCTTATTTAAAGGACTACCACTGTACTGTGTTTCACCTTTGTTTCTTATATTTGTTTGTGTACAGTTTCTGTTGTGAGTTGCTAGAGACTTGTGTTGGAGAAGTGCGTCTATGAATTGCTACCATTTTTGTAATTTGTTTGACAAATTAGGTGGGCGGCATGTACAGTGCTGCTCCCTATATCAACGGTATTTACCCAGATCCCCGTACGGCAGCGCCCGTAGCACGGTCGGGAATCTTGCGCATTTCGTGTAATGCCATATCTTTGACTTCATGAGCTCTTTGTCTTATATTATTGTATGTTGTCCTCCCTTGTTACAATTATGTTCTAGTTAGTTTTAAGATAATAAACTTCATTATTAGTAAATGTGGAATTCCCTTTATGAGCTACCAGAGAGAATGTTTGTACACAACATTACCAACTACGTAATTCTTTGTTTTATGGCAATCAGCAGAGAGAACATAAATAAATTAATAATTTAAAAATCAGGGAAGGTTTATTGCAGTCACAATACTGTATTGCCTGAGAGTAGGCACAATCGGGCTATAATAGCCTACACAAGAACTGCTCTTTGCAATACACATTTTAGATTTTACCTACGGTACCGTACTAATCTAAATTTCGATTGTTTCAGATTACGAAGACTCTACCATGATGGATCCTGACCACGTGGTACTGACTCTCCCAGTCTTCAACACCTCCAACTCTAGTGTGTGGGACAATAGTTCATTGCCTGGCGTCAACTCCCCGCCGCCAGAGTCAACAATAACACCCTACTCGGAGCGACTGGAGACATACATCGTGCCCGCTCTCTTCGCCGTCATCTTCATTGTCGGTGTCCTTGGCAACGGCACCTTGGTGTTCATCTTCATGCGCCATCGCAACATGCGGAACGTCCCCAACACATACATCTTCAGCCTGGCTCTTGGGGACCTACTGGTGATCCTCACCTGCGTGCCCTTCACCTCCACTTTATACACATTTGACTCGTGGCCATACGGTGAGGTCATCTGCAAGCTCTCTGAGTGTGCCAAGGATGTGTCCATCGGCGTGTCTGTCTTCACTCTGACCGCCCTCAGTGCAGAGCGGTATTGCGCCATCGTCAGTCCCATGAGGCGCCATGTGGGTGGGGGGAGGTTGAGTGCCAAGGCCTTCACTCTGCTCGTGGCTGTGGGCATCTGGGTACTGGCATTCCTCTTCGCGCTCCCAGACACTATCAACTCGTACATCCGCGAAGTTCCCATTCCTGACATTCAAGGCGATATAGAAGTCTGCTTCCCTTTCCCTGAAGAAATGGGGCCACACTATGCTCGTATTATCGTATTGATGAAGTTCTTGGTATATTATGCTATTCCGCTATGTATCATCGCCTGCTTTTACGTCTTGATGGCGAGACATCTGGAGCTAAGCACTAGAAACATGCCCGGAGAGCGACAAGGGCAATCAACACAGATCCGTGCTCGCAAGAAGGTGGCGAAGATGGTACTAGCATTCGTAATAATATTCTTCCTGTGCTTTCTTCCATACCACACATTTATGTTGTGGTTCCACTTCAATCCAGAGTCACAGAATATTTATGATGATTATTGGCATGCTCTGAGGATCATTGGGTTCTGTTTGAGTTTCATCAACTCTTGTATCAATCCCATTGCGCTGTATTTCATCAGCGGAGCATTTCGGAAGTATTTCAACAAGTACCTGTTTTGTTGTTGTACGGAGCCGTCGTCTCGTCACGGGTTCAAGAGGAGGGGGCACAGTGAGGTGTCCACCCACACCCTGGTGCACTTCAACAGCACTTTCCGTCGACATCACACTCAGCTGGAGGACATCAACTCATCCAGCAACACCACGGTCTTCAACCTCGACAAGACCTGAGGACGGCTGAGGTCGCAGTTTCCCTCGTCGGCCGCTAGATACCACGAGAGGCAGATCGCCTCTCAGCATTTTGGCGAGAGAGACTCCAAGTCAGTTCCCGCTCTCAGTCTTTAGGAGCACCAGAATTTCTAATTTGGGGACCAAACGCTACAAAGATCATGTGCAATTTGTACAAGTGCATGGCCAACACTTAAGTCGCCATGAGTGAAATACTTTTCAAATGTACGACATTCCAATAAGATGTCATCGTGTTCATGGGTAAAGCTTTTATTGAGTGCGATATACTCTTGACGTGCCGATCATCAGAAGACGATGTTTGTAAATACAATTTCAGGGGAGGGCATACGTCTACTAATAAATCAAATTCAGTGAATCGCTTCGAATCGGCATGTTCAACTTGCCGAATCACTTTGATTTCCCCTTCACAAGAGATTGCACTGTTAGCCATCGTTTGGTGTTCGAAATTCTTGACAAATATCATCTTCTCCAGCAGCTTTCCCAATCTCTATTTCGTGGAGATCATCACATTAGTGATGAAGCGATCCACACATACCTACGAGGATTGGGAAAAGTCAATGTGGTTCCATATTAACTGTACAATTATCACAAAGAGCAGTGTTCCATTGCTTACCCATATTATCTTGGGGCTTTTTATTAACTTTATGTTCATTTGTGGTGAGAAATTCAAAACAATGCAACATTTTTACTATCACGGAATGATCTTTATTACACACCCCAAAATGTCTACATCATGCTGAACATCTTATCCATTATGATCTTCAATCGTCTGGAAAGGCTATCACTGATCACCTTAGTTCTTCTTAAGGGACAAACTGGATTAGTGTCCTCCTCCATGACGATGATGTCAGGCCACATATTAGTGGGATACTATAGAGAGACTAATAAACAGGTTGAGAGAAGTATAGTTATTTCGGAGAAGAATAAATTGTTTTTCAATTGGTCAACACGATAATGTGTCCAATTAAATTGTGCGTGGAATAACGTTTACAGTATCTACTCACACCTACTAATCTGGAATACATTCTATGTATTTAAATACTTTCATACACTTGTCGGAAAAAAGTTGACGCCTGTGGGTGTCCTACACCCAGTCCTGGAGGTAAGGGAATTAATATTAAAATCTCCCTGGCCCGGCAGGAAATCGGACCAGGGAACCCCTAACTAAAACCTGGCATGCTAGCCACTTAGCTAGTGTCCTTGGTAGACTCATCATGACGTCACATTAGGTCTGTATTGTGCCCGTTTAGACCGAAGTCCGGACGACCACATATGCATTTCACCAAAAATCAGTCAGCACGAGAATCTAAACATCCCAGGGTGCCATAAGGGTTAAAGTGACTACAATAACACACAAAAATTGCTTTACTGATTTTCGGCTCGATGCAACAATAAGGATAGAAGGAGATTTTCTGAAAATAACACAATCCGTAAAGTTATCTCATTTTATTAAAATGTTTAAAAGTTGACTGATGTAATGCTAAAAATAGCATTATGGATGCATGACGGATCATACATTTATATACACAAATTTACAGATTCACTAACACATGAACACTAGGCATTTGAAACGAAAGTCAGATTGTTAGTCCTGTTGACTTCGTTCAAATTAATTATTTACAACCGTAGGTTAGTCAGTGCAAATTGAATTGTCCAGCCTGATTCCTAACTTTTAAGTATTCACACGTTGAAATGAAATATTATCACTCGATGAAAAATATCACTGTTTTTGTTTTTCAAAATAGTAGCAGAAAATTAACTAACACATTTTCCAGGAATCAGTATCTCAAAATTGGTTCAAATATAAAGTCATAACAATGAATATAACACAATATTAATTACATGGACATTCGATAACTTCGATAGAAAATATTTATTTTATCGTCTGTTCTCGATCCAATATTTATTCTGAGCTCTGGACTCAATTAGCAATATTATTATCAATTCTTTTAACTATGGATTTAACCATTCAATTATTTAAATATCACTTGGAAATATTATTCAGAAAATTTATCACAAAACAATATCAGTTGCTATTATCAAAATTACAATTCTTTGACAGAATGTCAAAATGTTAATCATCATTCATTTATATAATGTTTATATTTTAACAGGATCACAAATATCCTCTAAATTGTAGTGGTTGTGTAAGAAATAACAGTTTTAATTTATTTACAGCATCAGCCCATTCAATTTAAATGTGTCAAAAATCACATGATCATAATTAGCATTTAGACAACGGTAAAGTCTTCTCATAATGAAAGGTAAATGTTAATAACAAAATTCTGGGTTAATAATTACTAGGAAATATTTATAGAACACGTGGGTAAACTGTGAATTGACTATGATGGTTCCATAAAATAACCCTTGGTTATAAATTTAACGAAAGTGTGGCTTGCAACAACTCCCAACATATTTTAAAGTCATCTAACCTACAATATGGTTGATGCTCCATTATAACAACCTCATTCCTGAGACTTAAATTGCACAATCAGAATGGCATATTTAACTATTTCCACACACAAAAATTTCTTCCCAAATTATACATAATAATCAAGCCTTTGCTTGTTACTCAAACTGAAAGATTTATAAGCTAGTAAGCTCCTCAATGAGTTTACAGTAATTTTACCATCAGTTTAAACATTAATAATTCCACACCGTGTTTATTTCTATCACAAGACGTTGCTCAATAATTATTTTATATTTATACAAACTCTAGTAAAACCCTATTTTATACATTCTATTTGCTTCCCGTATCATTACTTTCCGTGTCTTCTAAAAGATTTAACTGCATAATGCAAGTGTAAAATGTTCCCATAGAATTATTCTGTTAGTTGAAAGTGGGCTTGCGTTAACCACTAGCCTTCGGAAAAACAAGTATCCGATCTAGCAAACTGTTTTAAATATCAACTTTATAAATCACACTACATGATATGATTATTAGAAAATATAAATCATAATTATTATAACTCAGAAAAATATTGAAAATAATTATTATTATTAAATCAGCATTATTATTATTATTATTATTATTATTTCCACAAATGAAATTAACGTTGCTAAACTGTTCGGGAAATATCATCCTCGACTTCTTAAATATGGATAAACATCCATTATTATTAAATTTACAGTTACGACGGCTGATGACCGCGATTAGAAAAAAATATCGAAATCAAATAAATGCTCGTTTTGCTGGTCCATTAATTCAAATCATTGGTCTCTCATGTCTGAGTGTAAAAATTGCTCAGATCAAGGCTTCCCATGCCTCACAAAAATATTTGCAACAGCAAAATATCGAAGAAAAATATGTGTTGGCAAGACTGTAGAAAAATTGAGAATTCCAGCTAACTATGCATAAAAATAATGCAAAATGTAGCTTACATTCATGTAGATCTTGATGTAGATAATCTGGTCTGAACCAGACTATTCCAGTCTTCTGTCCCCATTTGGACACGTACTTAAATTCTCGTATCGGCCTCCATTATATACCCGCAGGATGTCTAACCAGACATAGCGGTATTCATACTCGTTGCCTGTTAAACTTGATGAAAACTGTTTATAATATGAGCTGCTTCAACAGCCGAAGTAATATTCTTGATGGGGGTAAGATCGAAATGATTCATGATGCAAAATACCAGATTGTAACGTGACCCAACTATGATGCATTCAGTACTATCAATACTCTGACAAAGTTATTCAGCACCGGTCCAAGTTCTGATGTTCAAGTCCCTGGGCAGAGTTTCTCACTCTCCAGACAATGCTAGGCATGTTGGTTTCCCTATGTCGGCTAAATGAACTGAACCGTGCAAGAATGGTATGTGAAAAGTACTGACTTATCTTGGTTGGTCAAATAGTTACCAAGTCAAAAGCTTGTTCTGGCGATTGGATAAAAATAATCCAGTTTAAATATTAGTGGACAGTGGAAAGAAAAATATAGACAAAGTCTATCATATGTCCGTGTAGCAGTAATAATTACCAATGTTCTGCCACAAAGTCTATCACCTCAGAGATAACTCACGAAGAATTCTAAGTTCACTAAAATCTCAAACACTTTTCGAAGTCCAGGAACCATGTAGGCCTACTGTCGTAGAATTTACTAAGTCATAGCAACCGTGTACTAATAAAAACGTAGAGTATTGCAACCATGTGCACGAAGATATTTTCGAAGTATAACGATGTCCTTAGTGACATAGCGCTTACGAAGTAGCGACGTGATGTAACAGCAACTGAGTGCTGTGGCGAAGTAACATATTGAGCTTTTTTTCGGGGGGGGGCCGAAAGAGTACGCGCACCCCCCGCGTGGCACCCGACCTTACTACTGGTGCCTCCGACATGCAATTAATCTACGATAGTAGAAGAGAAAGCATAGGGGATCGGATAGAAAGGAATGTCTTTTAGGACTTAGTGCCTGTCCCATCGCGGTCGCTATGCGGTTGAGCTATGGCTCCCAGCCATTTTATACTCTGCGGGCGGACTCCTTGACGTCACTGCTTGAGATCTGCTCAAACTAAAACATCTCATATCTCAGCTTCCGCTCAATCAATTTTCTTGAAATATAGCACGTTCTTCTTCCCTTGTCCGTGCCAGTAATTTGGTGTTAGTCCCATGTTTCTACTCAATCGGAAAATATTTTATACAAATATAGCCTCGACTATGACGAACTTGCTACGTCACTTAGCGATCTGTTGGCTGCATAAAGCTTCGAAATGCTTCTAAGAACAATGAGAGCGCGCTATTCAAAATCTCAGCTCTGGACTAAGCATCTGGGCCTGTGCTCTCAAATCTGGACAACTGGATTTGGGCACAATATAATAATCGCATCCCATGTACAGCATAATGAGCCACAACATTAACCATTGTGGTTAATTATGATAAGTGTCCATATTGGCTTCCAATGTTCATAAACAGGTAATAAAATTCGCCATCAATGCTCCAATGCTTTAATCACATGTGTTCATGTTTCGAGTTAACGGTGAACTCTTCACCAGCACGAAAAATCTACAAATTAAAACTGAAAAATCTTATCAAATAAAAACAATTAATGAGACTTTTTGTACATCTCAATTAAAATAACTAAATAAATACGTAGCCTATAAATAAACAAATGAAGACACAGCTAAAACTGAGAGAAGACCAATAAACATATTCTGATTAGAAACATGAGAATAAGAAACTTTGGGAAATGCATAAACAAATATGAGATGCTTGTGTAATTTCAAAACCAATATGTTTCAATTAGACTAAATCCCATTAGTATCCTGAAAATTATTTTTTTAATACCCCAATGAATCATTAAAGAAGGAAGAAATACTTGTAAAAGATTGTTATAACACCAATTAAAATAATGAAAATGAAAACAACAATGGGAAGCTCGAATCTAAGAATCGTGGATTTCATGGTTGTTTTTATTTGAAACTAGCTGTACCCGGCATGCGTTGCAATGCCAATCAAAGAAAGTGTTGGCGTTGTAACTTTGTTTGTTTAAGTGCTTTTGGATTCCCAATATATTTTTTCTTTTTCAGTTAACCACCTCTAAACTATTGTAAAATTGATTTACTATCTCCAAAAAAAATCTGTGAGCGTGCTCAACAACTCAACAAAGTTTCATCGCAATGAAATGAATGGCATATGAACGCATACGGGACTTTGTTGAAACGATTCGAGTGCCGTTACCCATTTGTTGAATATACTCGTACGCTACCTATTGTAAAATGGATTTACTAATTCGAAAACCTTCCCTGGCGTGTACACAACAACTCATCAAAGTTTCATCACAATCGAATGAATGACATATGAACGCATACGGGATTTTGTATAAACGATTCGCGCGCCGTTACTCATTTGTTGAATCTACTCGTGCGCTACCTATTGTAAAAATTATTTACCAAGTCAGAAACCTTTCCTGGAGGGTGCACAACAATTCACCAATGATTCATAGTAATCGGATGAATGGTATATGAACGCATACGGGACTTTGTATAAACGATTCGCGTGCCGTCGCTCATTTGTTCAATCTACTTGTGCGATACCTATTGTAAAGTGGATTTAATAAGCCAGAAACCTTCCCTGAAGTGTACACAACAACTCACCTAAGTTTAGTCGCTATCGGACGAATGGTATATGAACGCATACTATGTTGAAACACTTCGCGCGTCGTCGCCCATTTGTTTAATCTACTTGTGCGATACCTATTGTAAAGTGGATTTAGTAAGCCAGAAACATTCCCTGAAGTGTACAGAACATCTCACCCAAGTTTCATCGCAATGGGATGAATGGTATATGAACGCATGCGTGACTTTCTTGAAACAAACGCACGCCATTTTGTTGAAGCTACTCGCGCCATCTATTGTAAATTCAATTTACTACCCCTATTCAAATTACGTTGAGTAACTAACGGGATTTCATGTTAAAAGCCTCATTTTCTATACCGGTAGTGGAGAGCGCTACTCGCATCCAGTCGGCCGTGTCTCGTCATTAGCTACTGTTGCCTGGAAACGACTTGCCTTAGCTGTCATTTGCGTTACGTTTTATAGTGACTTGTATTCTCTTTGACGTTTTATGTCACGTCACGGGATAACAAAACAAAGTATCCTATGTCCGTCTCCTGGTTCTAAGCTACCTCCACACCAATTTTCAGCCAAATCGGTTCAACCGTTCTTGAGTTATAAATAGTGTAACTAACACGACTTTCTTTTATATAGATAGATAGATACTAGCTGAAGTACCCGTGCTTCGCTATGCGTCATAAATAAATTAAAATGTGAAGGTGACAGTTAAAACAGGGGATAGGCGAGGTGCTACGCAGAGGGAGATTAAGGATGGAACATTTTGTCCAACTACACCGCTTGGCGTTGACCGTGTTTTATAGCAAAAATTTAGGTTTTACTCGCTAAGCGTTGGAGATACCTTTCGGATAGAAAATGTAATTCTAAACCTCGTATATGCCATCAAAAGTTTGCTATTTCTTAGCGTTCTCTTTTTATTTGAAATGGAAACATGAAAGTTTGAAACCAAAGGGTATAATAATAATAATAATAATAATAATAATAATAATATCGCATGGTCTCGGGTGCCTGGTGCAAGCTTTGTTAATTGACACCCAGAGGGTAGCTTGCATGTCGAATTTCGTCGTTCATTTGAACGCTATGAAAGCCAAGGAGGTTAGATATCTAAACTCCTTGACACTTCAGCGCTGTCAAGTAGAGAATGGAGGAACTTTGTGTTGGCGGAAAATCCCGAGATTAATTTTGCCATTGAACACGGCCTACTGAATTCAAATGGGTTCTTTAACATGCCAACAACGTATGACATGAGTGTCGTGATTTTTGTCGCCTTTAAAAAATCACTTACCACGGTCAGGGGTGAACCTGCAATCTTGGGGTTGGTAGTCCGACACTATAACCACTCACCCACCGTGGCAAGCAACCAAAGGGTGTAGTGACGTCCCTAAAATGGTCGCCATCTTTAAATAGTGCAAAGTATTGAAATCTAAAGTAGCCTATATGCTAACCAGGTAAATCAGCTACTTCCATGTAAAATTCATGTAAATCGTCCAGTGGTACTCGCGTGATTGAGTAATACACAGACACACACCATCTCATTTTTAGTCTCGCTTCGCTCGCGTCATAGTCGTGTCATATTTTTATTCAATGAAATGCAGGTTTAACCCCGTTAACACCACTTTAGAACCTGAATATCCAAAAATCCCTCCTTAGTAGACGTTTTCGACATACAACAAACATATCCCCAAAATATCATTCTCCTAACTTTAATAGTTTTGGTTGGTCGATGAGAATGAACATATAAAAATCCTTCCTTAGTGGACGTTTTTCTTCCAGAATTTCACCCCTCCCCACAGGCCCCTTAAATTGGATTTATGAAAAAACGGCCAAACACCTACTTATTTTATTTATTTTGTTTATTTATTTTTAAGCTGATTGATTTCCTCCGAGTTTCAAACTCCTCGCCTATGTCGTTTAAGAGATAAACGCTCCGTTAGGAATCTTTCAACCCCCACTTTTTACCCCTTTCACCTCGTAATATACAGCATATCGATAAACCCTTAGACATATGTCTGCTTATTCTTAATTATGAGTTTATATGCCGAGTATCCCATCCCCAAGGAAACCAAGATATTGTTATTCAATTAAATGCAAGTCTACCCCTTTAATACCCCTTTAGAATCTAAATATCCAAAAATCCTTCCTTAGTGGACGTTTTCGACATACAACAAGCTTGGCCCCAAAATGTCATGTTTCTAACTTCAATAATTTTGGCTGGGCGATGATGAGTGAGTGAGTAAGTCAGGACATTTTCTTTCATTTATTTTTCAGAATTTCACCCCTCTCATGGACCCCTTAAATTGGATTTATGAAGACAAAAAACGGTCGAACACCTATTTACTTATTTTTGAGCTGTTCTTCCCCCCTGAGTTTGATGAGTGAGTGAGTTAGGACACTTTCTTTCCTGTTTTTTCCCCAGAAGTTCACCCCTCTCCAAGGGCCCCTTAAATTGGATTTATGAAAAAATGGTTGAACGCCTATTTACTTATATTTTAAGCCGGTTTTTTTTTTCGCCAAATTTCAAACTTCTCGCCTATGTCGTTTAAGAGATACACGCTCCGTTAAGAATCGCTCAACCCCCAATTTTCACCCCTTTCACCTCATACACCTCATCGATAAACCCTTAGACATGTCGGATTATTATTATTAATGATTAGTTTATATACCGAATATCACATCCCCAAAGAAACAACTCATGAGATATCGTTATTCAATGAAATGCACGTTTACCCCCTTAACACCTCTTTAAACCCGAATGAACAGAAATCATTCCTTAGTTGACGTTTTCGACATACAGTGAACATATTCCCAAAATTTCGTGTTTCCAACTTAAATAGTTTTCGCTGGGCGTGATGAGTGAGTGAGTCAGACAGGACATTTTCTTTCAATTATTAGCCTACTTACGATTTTTGCAAAAAATGAAAGTAGACTTATGAGATCAACACAGGGCGAAAAAAGTGTGTCTGTCTGTGTGTGTGTATGTGTGTGTGTGAGTCTGTGTGTGTGTGTGTGTGTGTATGTGTGTGTGTGAGTCTGTGTGTGTGTGTGTGTCTGTGTGTGTGTGAGTGTGTGTACTCTGAATGTCTGTCCCCCCCTATCAATTCGAACACGGTGAATGCGAATTGAACGAAATTTGGTACAAAGGTAGCACTAGCAAAGGACACCTCAGTGTCATGTTTTATATCGCCGCCATCTTTACTAAAACTGAATGGCGGCCACTCAAACGTTCAAAACGTAAAATCAAATAACGACTAACCAAATCATCCGATCTCTACCAAATTTGGTAACAACATACCTTCGTATAGGATGCGTCTTGTGACCAAACTACAAGGTCGTCCGCCATACCATTTCAGGATGGCGGCCGTGCGAATTATGCAAACTTTATAATCCATATCATGGGACCCACCAGTTCCGATTATCGAGCCGAGAATCGTTTTAACTGTTCTAAAGGAAGAGGCACGTTCGAAATTAAAAGTTTATTTTGTAATACTATAGTGCAGACGTGATTTTAAAAAGCTGAACTGATTCAGTAATAAGACAAGATGGCAGCGGATATCTTGTGCCTGACTTATATTTCACTAATTTGAGTATTGCATGCAATATAGCGTACTGATAAAAAATAAATAAACTTTGTATGAAATGCTTTATATATAAATAATATACTCCAGTGATGAAATCGTTTAGTATAAATCATTATTTGCTAACAAGTTCTATGTAAGTCATTTTAAATAGAACGATATTCGTTGAGCTCAGTGGTAGAGCATTAGCCTATCGCTCAAATGCCTATGGTTCAAACCCGATCAGAGCTAGGTTTTTTGCTTGAAATGTTATATGTTTATTGTTTTGTAATGACTCAGATGTTTTAAAATTAAGCGTTATATTGTGCACATTATGGTGTAAAATATATATTTAATTAAAACATAATTCGCCAGCAGATTTACTCGAGACATCTAGCTGCCAAAAAGGTAACTTCCAGATTTTATTGAAAAGTTTCTTCTTCTGGCCGCTAGAATGCACTCGCTCTGTTAGGATTATATTGTTCGATATTTCACCACTAGATGTCCCGACTAGTCTACGTGGGGCTCCATTGATTACTATTGGCAGCTCAAACTAACACTTGGGGCGCTGCGGTCGGTCTGGATAAGTAGGGTTTAAAATACTCAATAACACGCGTTTGATATGGAACACTTTTTATTTTTCGGTTATAATCAGTAAATGTGGTCTCTAAAGTAATGACAGTGTTATTTTTAATTGTATATATGTATAACTGTGCGATACACGTGATCTAATTTGTGTGTTCCAATGGATTTTTGGTGTCATTTGCATATTATCAAGCATCAGTTTTTATGGTTGATGTAGATCAGCTGATTCAAATTAACACAGGGCTACACTTCGGACATTATTTCGGTACTATTATGCGCAATATAATGTAAATGTCGATCCTGAGTCAACGCCGAGGACATTCAAATAGATAAATACGGTACATAAACAAATAAATAACACACCGAAGCTGTGCTACTTTTATCATTCCGAGACTAGCATCCACGCAAACCAGACGCCACTCCGACTTATATCGTGAATTGATGTCAAACTGATGATCTTCCAGCCTTTCCGCCAAGCCTACACCTCGTAATCGCTAAGTTCTTCGATATTCGAGCTATTCCACTACGAGTCATATAGGCCTAATTTGCCTTCCCCGTGGGCACTGTAGAATGAGTGATTCCGCTACCATTCAAATATTCAACACCAAACCCACCTTTTAACCATCCAAATCAAGCAATTCCTGTCGCCCCACGAGTTTTAATACAAGTTAAACTTATCCCTTCTCCCTACCAAGCAGCCAATAATTAATTATTTAATTAATTATTCAAGTAACTTCAATCTTACCAGCGCGCCCATCGTAACAGCTGTTTTTAAACTGAATAACCTTCGCTGGCTTTACGTCGCAGGTCTTCTGTCTGTCTACCTCGACAAGTGTTAGATCCTTCCCGGGGTGGGAAGGTATTATTATTAGGTATCATTACATTTTGGCTATTGCTATTTGCATCTTTTGGAAAGTGATGAAAACGTATATCCGCAGCCCTCTTATACATCGACTTACAGCCGTAAACTGAGCAATACACTTTGCTTTTACTCATTTTTCACTCTATCAACGAGTAAAACTTATTACTTATGTATAAAGACACGAACTATTTATCACGATCTGTTTACCAATACAAGAAACCATATACAAACAGTCACCACGTGACAAATGTACCCTACTTGGTAAGTTTCTCATTTTTACCGCTAGATGTCATATCAGATAGCTGGAGTTGCCAATACCATTATCATTCTATGCGCATCGAATTTGAAGAATGACAAGATGATACTACGATACATTTTAACTTTTTATTTTAAAGGGTTTGTAACAGCCTATTTTGCGTTACTTGAAAATGTTATTAAGCGTTATATTGTGCACATTATGGTGTAAAATATATATTAAATTAAAACATAATTCGCCAGCAGATTTACTCGAGACATCTAGCTGCCAAAAAGGGAACTTCCAGATTTTATTGAAAAGTTTCTTCTTCTGGCCGGTAGAATGCACTCGCTCTGTTAGGATTATATTATCGAAAATATCCACATAGTTTGTATGCACACGTCTCTGTAGGGTCATGGAAAGATTTGTTAATTCAATTAGGGTTGTGAAAGCCATGCACAACCAGACGTGTAAAGACATGCCTCAACTCAAAGTTGGATGTTGCCCACGGCATGTCGTAATAATAATAATAATGTTATTGGTTTTACATCCCTTTTAACTACTGCTGCTTTTAGAGACACCGGGGTGCCGGAATTTTGGCCCGAAGGGGATCTTTAACGTGCCAGTAAATGTACTGACACGGCTCCCTCGCATTTGTGCACCCTCAAATGCCAGCTGACTGCGCCAGGATACGAACCTGCAACCTAGGGCCCAGCAAGCGAGAACGTTACCGCTGAGCCACGCAGCCAGTCCGGTCGATTATGTCTCCAGATCCATAACATTCTTGATATACTTCTTATCTTTCTTTCTTCAATGATGGTAGCAGTTTTTATCTAGGTTGTGGCGTTTGGTAGAGGTAAATCGTTTCTAAGGTCTTCAACAAAGAATAGTTCTATTATACTCTTTGATAATAACAACGAGTTATAACTATACTCATACATTTAGGAGAAAGTAGGCTATATGTTCTTTACTGAACATCTTGTTTTTACCATGAATTTTACCCCTCCCCATGGGCCCCTTAAATTGGATTGATGAAAAAACGCTTGAACACCTATTAACTTATTTTTTAAGCTGTCTTTTTCCCCTGAGTTTGATGAGTGAGTGAGTTAGTCAGTTAGGACACTTTCTCTCCTTTTTTTCCCCCAGAATTACACCACACCCCACTGGCCCCTTAAATTAATTTATGATAAAACGTTTGAACACCGATTTACTTATTTTTTAAGCTGTTTTTTTTTCGCTGAGTTTCAAATTTCTCGCCTATGTTGTTTAAGAGATAGGCCTACACGCTCCGTTTGGAATCCTTCAACTCCCCACTTTTCACCCCTTTCACCTCATAATAATACACCACATCGAAAAACCCTTAGACACATGTCTGCTTATTTCTAATGATTAGTTTATATGCCGAGTATCACATCCACAAATGAAACCACTCGTGAGATGTTGTTATTCAATGAAATGCAGGTTTAACCCCCTTAAGACCCCTTTAGAACCTGAATATCCAAAAATCCTCCCTTAGTGTACGGTTTTGACATACAACGAACATATACCCAAAATGCCATGTTTCCAATTTCAATATTTTTGGCTGGGCGATGATGAGTGAGTGAGTGAGTCAGGACATATTCTTTCATATTTTGCCTATTTTCAATTTTGAAAAAATAGGCTTATGAGATCACCTTTTGTCCGTGTGTGTGTGTGTGTGTGTGTGTATGTGTGCCCCCCCCCCCCCTAATAACTTTTATCAGCTGGAGCGATTTCAATGAAACTCGGTTAGTTCATAGCACTATTCCGGACGACCCCCACCGTGCCCTTCAAATTTTGTTACGTCTCACCAATCCAACATGGCGGCTGTGCGAAATATTTCACCTGCATTCAATATCTCCGAAACTATTCCCGATATCACCCTGGATTTATTTACGGTGATAAAGGGAACTACTAAAAGTTCACCTATGTGACTTTTGAAAAACTGGTAACTACAAAACCAACATGGCGGCCACGCGAATTTGCGACTTTTAAATAGACGTTTCTCGTCATTTAACCAACCAAACGCTAAAAAACTTGGTACAGTATATGTTGATACACATTGTAATGTACAGACATCTAACTTGGTTCAATTGTTTACATAACCACAAGATGGCGGATGTGCGAAATATATAACCGGCATTCTATATATCTGAAACTATTAGCGGTATCACCCTCAAATTTTGTACGGAGATAAAGGGCACTACTGGAAGTTCATCTATAAGACTTTCAAAAACCGGTTAACTACAAAACGAACATGGCGGCCAAGTGAATTTGAAAATTTTAAATAGACCTTTCTCGCGATTTAATGTTGCATCCGCAATGAAATCTGGTACAGGAAATGTTTATACACATTGTAATACGCTGGTATCTAACTTAGTTCAATTGTTTACATAACCTCAAGATGGCGGCTTTGCGAATTTTAAAATTAAGTTTTTATTTCTTGTGTCGTAATCATGCGATCGAGGTGAAAGATTGAATAAAGAACCTACGCAATAATTTTCCTTTAATGGTACATGACTCTATGGCCTATACATTTAACAATCCAACATGGCGACCATCCGAAATATTTAGACGGCTCTGAATATCTACGAATGTATTATAGCAATCAAACTGAATTTTGTTATGTTCACAGCGGCTATGAACTTAAGTTTACCTATAGGACTTTAAATAACCTGGTGATGACAAATCCAACATGGCGGCGACGCGAAGTATAAATATTCACATGGACGTTTCTCGCAATTTAACCATCCGAGTTCAGTGAAACTTGGTACAGTAAATCCTTATACGAATGTTAATCCACGGGCATCTAATTTATTTCAATTGTTTCCATAACCACAAGATGGCATCTGTGCGAAATTTTAAAATCTCCTTGTTACTTCTTTTGTCCTAATCATGCGATTGAAGTTTGAATGCTACACGTACACAATAATCTTCATGTAACAGTACATAACTCTAGGACCTACATATATAAAATCCAACATGGCGACCATCCGAAATATTTCGTCGGTTCTCAAAAACTACGAATCTATTACAGTAATCAAGCTGAAATTTTGTGTGTAGATAGAGGCAATTAACATAAGTAGGATATATGAAAATAGGCTGTATAGTTCTTCACGGAACTACTTGTTTTATTCGGGTTTTCACCCCTCCCGATGAACCCCTTAAATTTGATTTATCAAAAAAACTGTCGAACACTTATTTACTTATTTTTAAGCAGTTTTTCCCCCTGAGTTTGATGAGTGAGTCAATCAGTTAGGACACTTTCTTTCCTTCCCCCCCCCCCAGAATTACACCCCTCCCCATAGGTCCCTTAAATTGGATTTATGAAAAAAAAAGCGGTCGAACACCTATTTAATTATATTTTAAGCTGATTTTTTTCCTCTGAGTTTCAAACTCCTCGCCTATGTCGTTAAAGAGATACACGCTCCGTTAGGAATCCTTAAACCCCCATATGTCACCCCTTTCACCTCATAATATACACCACATCGAGAAACCCTCAGACACATGTCTTCTTATTTTTTAATTATGAGTTTATATGCCGTGAATCACATCCCCCAATGAAACCAATCGGGAGATATTGTTATTCAATGAAATGCAGGTTTAACCTCCGTAAGGCCCCTTTAGAACCTGAATATCCGAAAATCCTCCCTTAGTAGACAGTTTTGACATACAATAAACATTTCCCCAAACTGTCATGTTTCTAACTTCAATAATTTTGGCTGGGCGATGATGAGTGAGTGAGTGAGTGAGTGAGTGAGTGAGTGAGTCAAGACATTTTCTTTCAATTTTCTTTTTTCAGAATTTCACCCCTCCCCATGAACCCCTTAAATTTGATTTATGAAAAAAACTGTCGAACAGCTATTTACTTACTTTAGAGCAGTCCCCCCCCCCCCCCTGAGTTTGATGAGTGAGTCAGTCAGTCAATCAGTTAGGACACTTTCTTTGCTGTTTTTTTTCCCAGAATTTCACCCCTCCCCTTGGGCCTCTTAAATTGGATTTATGAAAAAACGGTCAAACACCTATTTACTTATTTGTTATGCTGTTTTATTCCGCTGAGTTTCAAACTCCTCGCCTATGTCGTTTAAGAGATACACGCTCCGTTAGGAATCTTTCAACCCCCACTTTTCACCCCTTTCACCTCATAATATACACCACATCGAAAAACCCTCAGACACGTGTCTTATTTTTAATGATGAGTTTATATGCCCAGTATCACATCCCCAATGAAACCAATCGGGAGATATTGCCATTCAATGAAATGCAGGTCTACCCCTTAACACCCCTTTAGAACCTGAATATCCAAAAATCCTTTCTTAGTAGGCGTTTGCGGCCCTTGAGGAAGCTGCATACCAAATTTCATTCCAATCCGTTCGGTGGTTTCTGAGATTTCGTGATGAATGAATGAGTGAGTGAGTGAGTGGTATTTGACAAATATATAGTAGATAGTGTCAAGTCTTTGTTATGCTATACTCGGTTGACAGTGTTGTGTGAGCAGTTGAGTAACTAACGGTATTTCAAGTAAAGATCCTCATTTTCTATACCGGTAGTGCAGAGCGCAACTCGCATCCAGTCGGTCGTGTCTCGACTTGAGCCTTGCCATTCCTTCATGAGTATATTTTATGACTTTATATTAGCCTTTGCTCGAGTACAAAAGGACCGAAATCAGAAGAATGAGAAAGACTATCGAAAATTCATGTAGCCAGCGGTTCCTTCTGGGTCCTAAACTATGTGTATGCAAAATATGGTTGAGATTGGTGGAACGGTGTAGATTTGTATACGGAACCAACCCACATACATACAGACTTTCACTTTTATATATTAGATTTTAATTGGTTTTCAACAATTATTTTACAAGTAGTTCTTACTTCTTTTTTAGTTCCGTTTGGGCCGGCTGTGGACCACGTGGTTCTTACCTTTGGCGGCTTTCCTCCTAGCCCAGTATTCCTTCACCCTGGCACTGTGAATGTCCTTCCGCTCCTGAGTCCATTTCACACCTACTCCTGGACGCACTGCTTTTGCTGTTAGTGGCCGGAGAGAGTCTGATGTTCTGACTAAAGTCCTTTTATGATTCATTATTTTTATAAAACGGATTTCAGGATATTAATGGCATTAATTGAAAGTTATTGGTTTTGAAATTACACAAGCTTCACATATTTATGTAGGAATTTTCACAAGTTTATATTCACATGTGTCTGATCAGAATATGTTTATTGGTCTTCTGCCAGTTTTTACTGATTTCTTCGTTTGTTTTTATATATAATTAATCGAGACCTTGATCTTATTCTCTGGTTAAATAGCTTAGATCATAGCTACTTGATGAGTGGACTGTAACTTATTTGGCGTATTGAATAAATAGCAATTCATAATTACGTAATGAATGGACTGCAGCTGGCATGTTTTAACTTCGTTTGTAGTATGAATAGTATTTCACACATCTTCTTATATTGCTGCGGTGCCTTAAAGCCTCCGGGTTTGTAATGTTTTGTGCTTGTTATAAGATTCCTCGTCCTACAATGTATTGCATTAAGAGTCAAAACTCCTACAATTAATAATATGATCTCTGGAATACAGAGAAGCAATTAATAAGTCATGGCCTCCTCCTTCACTGTCTCCTAGAGACTCAAGTCAGACTCAAGAAGTGTGCTATCTAGTTAAGGAGCAGCTTTGTAATCACACCACAGATACATACCCCTGCAACTCAGAGGGATCGATAAATCTATGGCACAGTGACGTATGATAAACACAGCATTCTGAAGGGGCAGTCAAAGAACATACCAAACCTGAACAATAATTATTTAGTTATTTAAATTGAGATGCACCAAAAGTCTCATTAATTGTTTTCAGAGAGCAATTTGGTCTCGGCACAACTACACAGCCGAAAAGTAAGACCCAACTCAACACCACGTTCCACTCTCCTCTGTGTGTTGTATATAAAATAAACATTTATGAACATACAGTATTTTATGTTACTGAAATATTATGTAATTTGTCTTTGCAGAGTTCTGTGTATGATGATACTGAATATGTGTGTGTTTGTAATAAAGACCATGTAGATTTACGCCCCGTGATCCTTCCATTGTTTCTACAGTAGTTGTGAAATGGACATTGCCTTCCTTCCTTCCTTCCTTCCCACCGGATACCAAGGACTAAGGGCGTACGATATTGCAATTGAGGTTCGAGACGAGACAAGACGAGATTAGGTCAAATGGAATAAGAGCGAGATTGGTCGACATTTTGGAAAATTGCTTGAGATGCAAAAGAAAAGGGTTCATTAAATGAAACACATCATCATTTCTCTTAAACAAAGTTATTCATAAAGCAACCTTCAAAACTTCCACTGGGACTATCCTTCTTTCCTTACATAGAAGGTGTTCTGTTATTAAAGAACAAAAAAACATAATAATAATAATAATAATAATAATAATAAAAGAATAAGAAACAAAATTAATGAAATAGACTTCTCTAAGCAAAGCCAGTTGCTACAATACCGGTAGCTCTAAACAGTGAAGATAAATCTGCGGTAACTTACCACTTCTTGAGGTATTTCTTGTTTTCAGCTATGAAAATTTACTCTTCCGCCAACTTTTGACTGGTGGCAATCCCGTTGGGAGTAACGGTACGACTCAGAGAACTCCCTCAATCTTGATAGCGAACTCGCAACAATACAATACCACGTTGACCACCACACACGATGGAACTCAAATAAGTTTGACTAAAAATCCATTCGTTTGGTGAAAAATGTATATGAAAAAAAAGCGAACTGGGAGAAAGAAATGTGTTAGAATGATGTTTCAACAAAGACTCTTTGTCGGGTTAAAGAATATCTGGGGCTTCTGGGTATTTAAGAAGGTTGGTAAAAATGCGAATAGCCAATTTAGCCACGCAAACCAAAATCTCGATCGAAAGTCGATATTGCGGTAATCTTTTGATATATAGTTAGAACCTAGTCTCGATCTCGAATCTCGATATATTGCACAGCCCTACCAAGAACCAAGATCAACTGAACATACGAAACGTCCAACCTGCAAGAAACGAGTAAGTCACGTGATAGCTACGTGAATGCCGGACACCATCCAAGTGGCAGGGCCTGATGCTAGCCTTCAAACTGATACGCTGCTGGTCGAGCTGGTACCTCTCAGCGAGCGAGCTCCTCCAGACCAAGACCACCTCCTTGTGGCTGTCGCTCCGGAGGGCTGGGTTCGATTCCCGGCTCTGCCAAGAAATTGAATTCTGGTGTGAGGGCTGGAACGAGGTACACTCAAACTTTTGAGAAGAGGTGGGTTTGATTACCACCTCAGCCATCTTGGAAGTGGTTTTCTGTGGTTTCCCACTTCCACTCCAATCAAATAGCGGAATGGCTCCTAACTTAGGGTCACTGCCACCTCCTTCCCAATTCTCACCTGAATTACAAATAAAAACAGTAATACAGTGATCACAATGACACAGGTTAACAGACAAACTTCCACACATACCCAAGTAAACGGGGATGAATAGTCATGATTACCAACACGGCGAGCATCCTTGGGGTACAGACTGTTCCCGAAGTGATGCCAGTCAAAGGTGCCGACGTCTATAAAATATTGGGGGAGGCCACTCAAATTCCTTCCAAAACTTGGAAATCCCAGTATCTTCGACTTGAATTACAAAGTTTAACATTGTATACGATAATGATAATAATATTAATCAAATTTAAATTTATGTTAATGATTTAGGATTAAAATTAAAATATCATAAACTTTAAAACATTTGAATTTTCAGAAAAGTGAAATCAGATATGTATTTGGCTAATAACTCCACTGCATCACAACGACTGACTGTGTGGCTCAGCGGTAACGTTCTCACCTGCTGTTTCCAAGGTTGCAGGATCAAATCCTGGCGCAGTAAGTTGGCATTTGATGGTGCGGAAATGCGAGGGAGCTGTGTCGCAGAATTATTGACACGATCAAAATCCCCTTCGGGGCAAAATTCCGGCACCACGGCGCCTCTAAAAGCCACGGTATTTTAAAGGGACGTAAAACCAATAACATTATTATTTTATTTATTTATTTACATATGTTACGCCCGCATTGGAGCACTTAACCAAAACAAGTATATACATATCTCAAAAACAATATTAGAGATTCAGCTTCTTACTTTTCTTCTTTTCCCAAAACATTTTCATTCTAGTTGACCTTGCCGCTCTCTCTTCATCGCTTATAGTGTAAGTTTTGCGGGTAAAGGTTTTTAAGGGAGTCGGATGTTTTTGTTTTTCAAGATATTCTTCTCATCTTTGTTAGCAATTTGGGACATTGTCAAGCCGAGTTCATCCAGATCATTTTGAATTTCCATAAACCAAGAGTTCTTTGTTTTACTTTTGAAAAAATAATTAAATAATACTTTTAATTGTCTGGTATCCGGCAGGCGTGAGATATGACCAAAAAAAAGGCAATTCGCCTTTTTCGCATAGTATCGACTATAGACTCTGTTTCTTTATAAACCACTTCATTTGGTAATAGACGCCATTGACCATCCACCTGATGTTTTTTATTAATTATAGTCCTGAGAATTCTTCTATCAATCTTCTGTAATGTGTCAGTAACTGATCGAGTGTTTAACTTGAAAAGTGTTTCACAAGCATATATTGCTTCCGGTTTAATAACTGATTCGTAATGTCGTAATTTGGCATTTATGGAGAGTGATTTTTTTTGTAACTAGACCAAGTAATATATTGCGATTGTCTTAACTTTGTTGTTCTATTTTCGATTGACGCTTTCTCATTCAAATTCCATGTTATAATCTCCCCTAAATATTTAAATTTATGTACAACTTTAATTTCTTTATTGTTGATCAATGTAATAGCTTGTGTTTCCACATCAAAGGATGCCATTATTTCAGTCTTTTCAAATGAAATTTGAAGTCCTACTTCTGCTGCAATAGACCCAAGTTCTTCAATTTGGTGTTTAGCCTCATCTATACTGGTTGCAAGCAGTGCAAGGTCATCCGCAAAGGCCAAGCAATTCAGTTTTATATTAGTACCAATCTTTACATTTGGAGGACAAGTTTTGTTCCACTCACGCATGATCTTTTCAAGAACACAATTAAATAATAACGGTGATAGACCATCTCCCTGTCGAAGTCCAGTCCGGATATCAAATGGTTCAGACAAGGTGCCTCGAAATTTAACCTTTGATTTAGTATCTTTCAAAGTAACGCCGATGAGGTTGATAAGCTTTTGATGTAACCCAAATTCCCTAAGGATATTAAGTAATGACCCTCGATGGATACTGTCATAAGCTTTCTTAAAATCCACAAAAGTAATGACCAAATCCTTTTGTCTCATTCTATGATATTTCATTATCCATTTCAGACTGATGATCTGATCCGGACAGCTGCGACCTGGTCGGAACCCTCCTTGATATTCTCTTAGTTCTTGATCGAGTTGTTGTTGAATTCTTGTCAAGATAATTCTAGATAGAATCTTGTATGTTACATCAAGCAAAGAAATCCCACGGTAGTTGTTCGGGTCTGATCTATCACCCTTTTTATGAATTGGGTGGATTACAGCCATTCTCCATTCCTCTGGTATTTGTTCCAAATTCCATACATCGATGAGGCGTTTATGGAGGTTGGAGATGGTTTGTTCATTTGCATATTTCCATAGTTCTGCTACCAATGAATTATCTCCTGCTGCTCTATAATTTTTGAGCCAATTAATCGCTGCACACACTTCAGTCAAGTCAGGAGGAATAATGTTCTGTAAATTTGTTTTATTTTTTGGATTAGGCTCAAAATCAAGATATTCCTTAGGTTCATCAGCATTTAGTAGTTCTCTAAAATAATCTGCTAGAATTTTAGCATTATCAGTATCATTGTGGGCTAGTTTACCTGATTTATCTTTCATTAATAGTGTAGGAGGGCTGTATTTAGTATGATATTGACGAAATGTCCTGTAATAGTCCCTTGTTTTGTGTTGCTTAAAGGAATCATCAATAATTTGTATGGACTTTTTTTGATTTTCTCTTTTAATTCTCCTAATTTCTTTGGCAGTTTCCCTTCGAACAATGGTTAATTCTTCTCGCGATTGTGTGGTCCTCTTTTGCTGATCATTGAGCCATGCTGTGTGTCTTTTCCGAATTGCAGCATCACATTCCGCATTCCACCATGCATGCTTTTTCCTTTTCCTAATAGGGGCAATTTCGACAGCAACGGTTTTCAGTGTGTCAACCATCGTTTCTAGCTTGTCACTTAAGAGAGTTTTAGACTTTTCCTTATAGGACACATTACTTATTAAATAACTAGGGTCATATTGCCTTTGCATGGTCGAGTTTGACGATTTTTGTTTACGTCGTGGAGTTAACTTGATCTTTATCTTGGATATATAATGATCAGAGTCAACATCGACCCCACGTAGTACCTTCACGTTATATATTTCTTTGTAGAACTTTTTATCCATTGCAACATGGGCTATCTGGAATTCCCCTAGTGCACTATTAGGGCATTTCCAGGTCATAAGTTTGTGTGGTCTTCGCTTAAATCTAGTAGTTTCGAGACGTAGGCCATGTTCTTCACAAAGGGTGATTAATCTTTGACCATTCTTGTTAGTGAATTTGTGAGCTGGCCACTTACCTACTATTGGACGGAATTTTCTTTCTTGACCAATTTTTGCATTAAAATCCCCAAGCAAGATTTTAACATGAGTGTCTGGAATGTTTGATATTAGTAAGGCAAGTTCTTCCCAAAAATTGTCCGTTTCATCTCTAAATTTTTTGACATTCTTGTCATTAGTTGGGGCATGAACGTTTATCAAAGAGTATATTTTGTTTCCTGTCCTAATTGTTAAAGTTGCTAACCTTGATGAGTTCGACGAAAAGTCTTCCACTGAATCAATAATACTGGTATGTACTAAAAATCCCATACCAAATTGGGGGACATTTTTCATAACTCGTGGTCCTGGAGGTCCCTTGTAGAGACGGTATCCTCCAGATTCAATGGGGTCTTGATCTGTTTTTCTAAGTTCTTGAAGTGCTGTTATTAAGATCTTGTGTTGGTCCAATATATCGGTTAATGCTACAATCCGTAGGCTTGAAGCGACATTATTATTATTATTATTATTATTATTATTATTATTATTATTATTATTATTATTATTATTATTATTATTATTATTATTGTTATTATTATGAAACAAGGACTCCTGTTACATTGAGAAGAGATAGAAGGATGGCAAAACTTCAAGAAAAGGATGAGAAGATGCAGGAGGATTTAGCTGAAAAAGTTGGCATATCTCCCCATCAAGCAGCCCCAAACAGACGAAAGAGAACTAGTAGGCCACGACGAGCAGCCTTTCTGATCAGACCAGCTGAAGGTAAATCGTATGCCGATATTCTGAAGGAGATTCGCCAAAAAGCAAACCCTAATGATACAGGAACCGAAGTCCGGTTCATTCGACAAACTAAAGCGGGAGACGACCTTGTCGAGATGGGAGCATATTCCAGGGACAAAGCAGCTTTTAGTAAATCTCTACGAGATGTTTTGGGGTCTAATGCTACAGTCCGTAGGCTTGAAGCGAAGGCAACTGTTGAACTCAGAGACCTTGATGCTCTAACTACTTCCGAAGTGGTCATGGAAGCTATCCACAGAACTATTCCAGAGCTCTCTCCAGATACCAAGGTGCTGGTGACGAGGACGAATACGAGGGAAGTGAAGATGGCTGTTGTCACATTAACAACTAGTGATGCAGATGTACTCTTGAAGCAAGATCATATACAAATAGGATGGGTCAATTGCAGGATCAGACGGAGGATCATGTTATCTCGTTGTTACAGATGTCTGGAGTATGGACATGTCGCTAGCAAGTGCAAAGGCACTGATCGAAGTAAACTTTGCTACAATTTCGGAGGAACTGATCACAAGGCTAGAGGATGTATGCCCTCGAAGAAATGTGTTCTTTGTGAAGTGCGAGGTTTTAACCATGAGTATTTAGCACATGCTGTGGGATCTGGCCAGTGTAAGGTCTTCAGGGAGGCTTTGTACAAAGAAAAGGCTCTGAGGTTCAAATGACTCGTGTACTTGAAGCCAATCTACATAGAAGTAAAACAGCCGATGATCTGCTGTATCAGCTAGTTGGAGAGAAGCAAAGTGATCTCTTGTTAATCAGTGAACAGTGTAAAGAAAAAGATAGTTGAGGACAAGTGTCCTAGCATAATATGGTCCTAGCCTGAAGTAAGATATTAAACGGTTCCAGGCTAGGTTCCAGAAGTAACAGGGGGAGTTTTAGTCGGTAGTCTGTCAACCAGGAGCCCGACACTTTGTGCGTAAATGCATTTCTTCCTCTAATATATATTTATATATATGTATAACTCCGCCAGTGCCGGTCCCAAGCCCGGGGCCTCATCACGCAAGTGTTGAGGAAGGAGGAGGGGGAGGAGTAACACCTCGTTAAAAAAACCTGGGTCCATCAGGCTCCGGATGGTAGCACCCTGTGAGGGCCCCTGCCTAGGGTTACTAGGTGAAAATTTTAAATCCAGACACGTCTGTGTGGTAACCACCGGTACTCTGCTCGGCGTCTGTTAGCTCTGTGAGCTCGGCTGTGATCCAATCTTCTGGAATTCAAAACTTCAGTCGTAATTCTGTGAGATCCCTTGGGGTTTCACCACCACAACTTGAACATAAATCAATAATCATGACAGAACGACGTGAACGAACACACTACCCTGGGCCCCAGTCAATAAAACTGGGTATTGTACCTGATCATCGGATTCCAGGGGATCAGGTATGTCATGAAGAGGAGAATTGCTTCTCAAAAACCCTCAAAACTAAGAGAATATTTTACATGGGAACACTCAACGTAAACACACTCCTGAAACTAGGTAAAGTGAAACAACTAACAAACATCATGGACACATTCAATATCAGAATACTGGCTATACAGGAAACGAGATTCTCAGATGAGAATCACTTCGATTCGGGAAGTTACAGAATATACAAGGGGAAACCAGCCATAACTATTCCAGGAAAAAATCTCAAATTCTTCGGAACAGGTTTTGTAGTCCACAACTCAATATTGGACTCTGTAATAGATATCACCTCAAAATCTGAAAAAATTTCCACACTAACGATACGTTCTGGTAACAAAGCGTATACAATAATCAATGCTCATGCCCCCACAAATAACTACAATAACAAAAATCCACAGATGATAGAAGAATTCTGGGAAGACTTAGAAGAAATCACCAACAAAATCCCACTAAGCATGTAAAATTATTGCTTGGTGATTTTAATGCTCAATTAGGCCGCGAAAGAAAATTCAGAGACACAACAGGAAAACATACAGCGCACCAGAGGACAAACAAGAATGGAGAGAATTTGATAAACTTCTGTAGGAATTTTCACCTCAAAATCATGTCAACAAAATTCCAGAAACCCTACAAGAAACTATGGACTTGGAAATCTCCAAACAGCGCCCTCGGAGAATTTCAGATAGACCACGTTGCGATATCTACAAAAAACACCAGAGAAGTTATGAATATACGAACGAGAAAAGGTTTTTTCGAATCTGATCATCATCTACTACAAATCAAGGCTAAGTTTATACCAAACAGACAAACTAAGAGAACAACCAGAATTTTCAGAACAGACCCAGAGTATTTACAATTAAACAAGAAAGAAATAACACAAGGACTTAAGAAAATTGAGAGTAACAACTGGACGGACATGTCCGAAAACATGAAAGAACTGATAAAAATGGGGCAGCCCCCGAGGAAAAGGAAGCACAGATGGTGGAACGTGACATGCGACAGAGCCATAGAGGATAGAATACAAGCCTGGAAAAAATTTAACAGCCATAGAACACCCGAAAAATGGGAAGAATTCAACAAGATACAAAAAGACTCCTCGAGAATAATCCGCAGAGAAAAAAGAAACTACGATAACAACAGACTCAAGGAGATAGAGGAGGATTTTACCAAAAATAACACACGAAACTTCTATAGAACATTCAGAGAGAATATGACAGGATATCGACCACCGAGCTTATGCTTCAAAAGACAAGACGGAACACTGGAGACAAACCCGAAAAAGAACTGTACGATACTGGCACAATATTTTGACTCACTGCTTAACTGTGATAAACCAACACACAGATTACAGTTCGAAAAGCCAGAACCTAACATTGATTCCAAACCTCCAACACTTGAAGAAATCGTGGAAATAATAAAATCACTAAAGAACAATAGAGCGCCTGGAGAAGACGGATTGATTTCGGAAATCTGGAAATTAGACCACGAAAATGTTACACCAAAAATGCACAAAATCATCGAAAACATCTGGAAAACAGGGAAGGTACCAGAAGAATGGAAGTCAGCTCTAATACACCCCCTCCACAAGAAGGGAGACAAAACGAACCCTAATAATTATAGAGGGATTTCACTATTACCCGTCGCATACAAAATTTTCTCCAAAGCCCTGTTAAAACGGATAGAGCCTCAGATAGATCCACAGATAGGAGAATACCAAGGAGGGTTCAGGAAGGGAAGATCGTGCAGTGAGCAGATTTGGTCCCTGAGAACAATACTAGCAACAAGAAAAACCAGGAACACAACAATCACATTCGTCGACTACAAAAAAGCGTACGACTCCATAGATAGAGAAACACTTTTTAACACATTAGAAGAAATGAAGGTCGACAATAAGTCCAGAAAACTAATCCAAGAAACATTAACAAATACAATATCCAAAGTTAAATTCATGGGAGAGATCTCGGAACCCTTCAAAATTAATACAGGAGTGCGACAAGGTGATGGTTTATCACCCATTCTATTCAACTCAGTTTTGGATAAAATAATCAAGACATGGGAAAAAGGAGTCAAAGGCATAAAAATGGCAAAACACCAGAAAAGGACAGTCAACATTAAGTGTCTGGCCTTTGCCGATGATGTAGCGATTATAACTAATAACAGAAAAGAAGCCAAAGAAGCTCTAGAGACGCTAAATGAAATCTCTGCCAAAACAGGGTTACAAATCTCATACGAAAAAACACAGTTCATGGACACAAAATCTACAGACAAGCACCCACTGGAAACCAAGTATGGAAAAATAACACAAGTGGAAAGTTTCAAATATCTAGGAGAGATTATACAGAAAACAGGACTGAACTTGGCATCCAATGAAGACAGGATCGCAGAAAGCTACAATAATGGAACCACTACAATAAAAATAAAAATAAACATCAATGCCACATTACGACACTACCGTACAGTAGTCTTACCAGAGGCCTTATACGCTTCAGAAACGACAGCAATCAAGGGGCGAACAAAAATCAAGGAATTAGAAAAACAAGAGAGAAAAATTCTGAGAAAGATCTACGGGCCAGTTCAGAAAGAGGGAATATGGATGAAGAGACCGACAATAGAACTGTACAAACAGACAGAGACGATTACAAACAACATAAGGAAAAGAAGGGCAAAATGTTATGGACATATACATAGGATGACCGAAGACAGACTGACAAGAAAATTTTTAATATGGTTACGAATAGCACACTAAAAACCAATTGGGTAAAGGAAACCGTGGAAGACCTTAAGAAACTAAACATCTCTACAGAAGACATCGCAGACAGAAACAAATACAGAGAAAAACTTAGACTACAGAAGTTTGAGCAAACTCCCAAAGAGAGACAACCAGCAAAGAGGTGGACAGAAGAGAGAAAGAGGAAACATAGTGTGTATATGAGAGGTTTTTGGGAAAAAAGAAGAAAGGTCCAGAATGAAACATGAAAATTGATTGTGTTGTAACGCTCTCCTTATGGGGAATTAACGAATAAATAAATAAATATATATATTATTATTATTATTATTATTATTATTATTATTATTATTTTATTATACAATTCGTTGAGGCCACCTAGGACCACGTTAAGTCTTGTTACACTTGGCAATTTGCTTCGCTTTCCTCTGAGCCGATAATTCCCTCATTCTCTGTGAGTGGGCCATCTTGCGCTTCGCTGTCCAGGTGGTACCTTGTTTTCTTTTCGGTTTCGGTGTCTTAACTCGGGTTAGCCCATTCGTCAGTATCTTTTTGAGGAAGGGATCTCTATTGAAGGCGTCGTCGGGTTTTAGATGCAGCATTTTGAGGTCGTATCTGGTATTCATAAACCAGGGCATTGTGGTTTTGGGTTTAGAGTCAAAAATAATAAAAATTTGTTTAGTCAGACAGTTTCCGTCCATTTGTTTGAGATTATCCTTTGCATTACACGCAGAGTAGTGCTGGGCAGTAATGAGATATGACTTCGGTTATTCACCAGTTATATTAATAATGCCACCCTCCCTTAAACGTTTAGAATTAATTACCTTATACATATGATGAAATAACATGACTCATGATCCGAATGCAGGTTTAAAAGTTTTCAATAAAATTGTTTGGGGAGGGGGCAGAAATTGCATTGTACCCCAAAGTCGGCGCCTATGGCTACAATACATGCAGATAAGTGGCACGCTGTTCTTACTGAATGGTCTGAAAGTGACGACCTAGTTCTCATAAACAAATCTTACGTGACTACGACGGTAGTTTCGTGAATTTTATGACAGCTTGAAGTAGAGACGTTCTTGTTGTGTATGATGCGACTGCCGAGCAAATAATGCGTTCTTAGGCCTATAAGAAGTACATTAATTTTTCAAAGCAAGAAGAGAAGCGCGTTAATTAATTTAAGGGAAGTTGCTCAAACGTTTCGAGAATATTTTACATTGACATTTAATAATTTTATTTTGACTTGAATTGCAAGAGAACAAGTCCCTACCCAATCAGTCCTGAAAATAAACTTAGTCACTTTAAGCTATTGAAATGGAATTAAATTTTAAGTACATTTAGATAATATTTTTGAAAATCAATACACAGTGTATCAAAAAATTCAAAAAAAAATTAAACGAGACGTCTACAGATCAGTCACCGCGTCGGTGTGAGTCTGATGTAGAACAAGTATACTGGTTTCTCCATCAGTTCTTGTTGTTGTTGTTGTTGTTGTTGTTGTTGTTGTTGTTGTTGTTGTTGTTGTTGTTGTTGTTGTTGTTGCTTGAGCATCGTGGTAATTTAATCCCCGTGTACTTGGCCGTGTGACTGTGTGTAGCGTTTGTTAGATACCTGTGCCATTGTGGTGTCCATATTAGTGTTTGTATTAGTAAATGAAACTAGAATTGGGATGGAAGCGGCCGTAGCCTTAAGTTAGGAACCATCCCGTCCCGACACTTGCATGGAGTAGAAGTAGTAAACCACGGAAATCCATTTCTAGGATGACTGAGGTAGGGACCGGGCCCACTCCTTCTCAGTTCGGCCTCACTAAGCTCAGTGAAACCCGTTCCAGATCACAACCCAGAATTAAATTTCTTGGTAGAGCGACCACGAGGTGAACTCACATAACTACTCGTACTGCTAAATCGTGGTTATTCCTTAACCTAAATGGCATTGTATGATTCGGTGATTCCCCTCGCCCCCATTACGAACACTGTGATTCTGTCCTCAACAGGTCGATGTGAGGACGGATTACGTTCATTAGTTTCATGCCCAACGTTCATTAAATCCCAAGAGGGCTCATTATTTACCAGGTCCTTATCGTAATATGATCTGTGATCATACATCACAGGCAGTCAGCCACCTCCTGGGTTAATACATTCCTAAAGATCGACCGATTGCTGTGTTTAAACGTTCGATATTATGGCCCATTAATGCAACTACAGTGACACCTGTATCATGCGACCTGGACGGAAACGTGGTCTTTTAGAGGGGAGGTCTTTTGGAAAAGATACACACTTTAAGAGAACCTTGTAGGCTTAAAATATTGTGTTGATGCCTTTTTCATGGGCTGCGACTTCGAGGTCGTATATGCCCGTGTTGGTTGGTTGGTTTCTCAGTTTAGGGGCTGCGACAACGCGGTCATGTAGCCCCGTGTACTTTGAATGTGTGTAGAATCTGTCTGATAACCGGTGTTAATTGTGATGACTGTATTAGTGTGTGTTATCTGTTTTTAATTCAAGTTAGGAGTGCAGACATTCGATTTCAAGTAGTTCCAACGTTTACTACCAAACGCCACCATCAACGACAAACTAGTTCTGAACTTGGTTACCAGATGCCACCGCAGTCGGCTCCTGGCGACGAACATTGGAACCTAAGAGCGTTAGTCAAATATGACCTATAATTTAGCTTCACACAAGTGTAATTAGTGGAAGGTTTTTTTATAATGCCATAAATCTATGACATGGGACCGCCGGCTCTACTTCCCCTCCGAAGGAAGGCATACTGAAGGATTTTTAACGCTCTTAAAAAATCCGACGACTTCGACCGGGTTTTAACCCGCGACCTTGGGCATAGAAGCTCAGCATGCTACCAACTACGCCACCAAAGCCGCTATATGCCCGTGTATTTGTGGGTGTGTGTGGAATTTTGTGTGATAATCTGTGTTATTGTGATGGCTGTACTAGTGTGTGCATTTGTAAATTGGGGATAGAATTGGGAAGGATTCGGCCGTGGCCTTAAGTTAGGAACCTTCCCAGCATTTGTCTGGAGTAGAAATGGGAGGGTGGGACCAAGGAAAACCACTTCGAGGATGCCTGAGGTTAGATACTAACCTTCCTCCCCTCACACTAGAATTAAAATTTCTTGGCAGAGCCGGGAATTGAATCCGGACCTCCGCGGGTACATCCAAGAACGCTAGCCGCACCACCACGTGGTGGTCATCGTCCTTTTCCCGATTAGGGCCTACAGCAAGATATAACACAATGACACAGGAAGCATAGGTAACACTATAGGTAAAGCCCTCCGCGGATAATAAAATCCGCATCCACCCCGCATCCACATGACTTTTATCCGCATTCACATGACTTTTATCCGCACCCTCCCCGCAACCGCATGGCTTTTATCCACATCCTCCCCACTTCCGCATGACTTTTATCCGCTTCCTCCCCACTTCCGCATGACTTTTATCCACATCCTCCCCACTTCCGCATGACTTTTATCCGCATCCTCCCCACTTCCGCATGACTTTTATCCACATCCTCCCCACTTCCGCATGACATTTATCCGCATCCTCCCCACATCCGCTCGACTTTTATCCACATCCTCCCCACTTCCGCATGACTTTTATCCACATCCTCCCCACTTCCGCATGACTTTTATCCGCATCCTCCCCACTTCCGCATGACATTTATCCGCATCCTCCCCACATCCGCTCGACTTTTATCCACATCCTCCCCACTTCCGCATGACTTTTATCCACATCCTCCCCACTTCCGCATGACTTTTATCCACATCCTCCCCACTTCCGCATGACTTTTATCCACATCCTCCCCACTTCCGCATGACATTTATCCGCATCCTCCCCACATCCGATCGACTTTTATCCACATCCTCCCCACTTCCGCATGACTTTTATCCGCATCCTCCCCACTTCCGCATGACTTTTATCCACATCCTCCCCACTTCCGCATGACATTTATCCACATCCTCCCCACTTCCGCATGACTTTTATCCGCATCCTCCCCACTTCCGCATGACTTTTATCCACATCCTCCCCACTTCCGCATGACTTTTATCCGCATCCTCCCCACATTAGCTCGACCTTTATCCACATCCGCCCTGCATCCGCATGACTTTTATCCGCATCCTCCCCACATTAGCTCGACTTTTATCCGCATCCTCCATGCATCCGCTCGACTTTTATCCGCATCCGCCCTGCATCCGCATTACATTTATCCGCATCAGCACGTTTGTTATCTGAATTCGCTGACATTATAATGAAAATGAAAATCCACAGCCTGCTTCCAGTCTCCGACCGGGTCAGGAATGGAATGAATGAAGCCCCCATCTAGCGGCGAGGATATGAACTGTGCCGGCTGCCGAGGCCTGACGCACTCCTCTGGGGCAATGATTAAATGAATGACAGATGAAATGAAATGATAGTGGAGAGTGTTGCTGGAATGAAATTTTGACAGGGAGTACCGGAGTACCCGGAGAAAAACCTCTTTGCCTCCGTTCTGTCCAGCACAGATCTCACATGGAGTGACCGGGATTTGAACCACGGACCCAGCGGTGAGAGGCCAGCGTGCTGCCGCCTAAGCCACGGAGGCTACTGACATTATAATAATATATTTAGTTTATTAGATAAAGCATAAAGTATTAAAGCAACACATTTAGAGAGTTGAGGAGAAAGTCGTTCCCCTAGGCTATGTGTGAATCGCAAGACAATGTTGACTGAGTTTTGTCCCTCTGAGTAACGGCAAGTCCAACAGCGGGTGGCAAACTTACTTAGTCGTCGGAGATAGAGAAGATCACAGACACGATGCGAAAACGCCGAGTTTGCTTCTATGGTCATGACGGATGATTGTACCCCGATGGACGAAACGTATCTTCAGTATCTTATCTTTGACTCAAAACCAAAAACGACAATGCCATGGTACGTTAACGTCCAGAAAGATCTTAAAGAAATGGGGATACGAGCAGAAGATGCACAAGACCGAAATCTTTATAGAGCAGCCATCAAGACGTTGGGACTTTCCGGGACGAAAAACGGACAACTGGTGCGAAATGGACAGAAGAACGTCGTGCTAAACACAGTGAGCTCATGAAGACAATGTGGATCAAGCGAAAAATGGCAAATGCCAGAATGTAAAATGAGGCTTATCGTGGTCTCTAGTTGGCCAATTAGCGAAATTGAATGAATGAGTGAATAATAATAACGCCTTTATAATTATTGATATCGCAGGCAAGCGCAGGTAAAAAGGACGGCATAAGTCAACACTAATTGAGGGTATTGGCTTCGGTGGCGTAGTCGGTAGCATGCTGAACTGTTGTGCCCAAGATAGCGGGTTCAAACCTGGCCGAAGTCGGAGGGGAAGTAAAGCCGGCGGTCCCATGTCATAGATTTATGGCATGTAAAAGATCCTTTCACAGACTAAACTTGTGTAAAGCAAAATTGTTAGGTTAGATTTCGTCAGAACGCTCTATCAAAGTTCCAACGTTCACCACTAGGTATCATTGATATCTGGTGGCGAAAGTTGGAACTACTTGAAATTGAACGGAACTTGTAGCTCACCTTTTAGGGTGTCCGCTGGAAGCAGCTACAGACTCAGGCGAGCCGAACATGTCCTCGGACACTCCCGGCACTAAAAGCCATACGATAAATAAATAAATAAATAAATAAATAAACAAATAAATACATGAAATAACTCCTCTATTATAATAGGGAAATAGCAAGAAAGGTAAAAGACGCAAATCTTACCAAAAACTTACATGATTCTTAAAAATTCCAGTTCAACATTGTATTCTAAAAACTATTCGCAAATTTACTCTAAACATTATCCGCAGCTTATCCACTATCCGCACAGTCATGTAAACTATATCCTCAACCACGCATGGTGAAAACCTTTGCGGATATCCGCATCCACGCAGGGCTTAACTATAGGAGGCCCAATGTTCTACACTACTAAAATTATCCGAAATACCTTTTAGCGATTTATTTATTTATTTATGTTCGACCTTGGCGAAATGTAAATATTATATGTCAGAAAACTGTACAATAATGAGGCTCATTATAGTACAAGTTTCCTTTATGATACAGTTTCTCCCACCAATCCGAGCTCAACAAACAGTTGTGTGACCAAATAGGTAAGGATAGCATCGCACCTGCGCTCACTTCCATGGCCCCCTATTTTAAATTTCACTGCGTGGCGAGTGTCATAGTGAGGTATTCCAGGAGGCCATGGTCAAATACAAGGTATTCTCTGCGTCCCATGCGCTCTGTTCAATACATAAAACTGGTGAAATCTCGACAGACATTTATGAATATTTTTGTTCGAACACAGAATAGTTATAATTATCGTCGAACATAAACAGTCGTATGCAACTCGCCTAATGGTAATTAAGACACTCGTATGGAAATTATAAAACTCGCTGCGCTCGTTTTATAAACATACCCGTGTCTAAATTATTGCAATTATAGGCTCGTTACACAATGTACTATTAGCGTATGGCACATTAAATCATTAAATTATCACATGCTTGAAATTTTACATAAATTCCAGCTATTCAAGTACAACTATCTACATAAATATGTATACAAATAATATTTGATTTCATTTTGCAATGGAATTTTTTGTAGAACCGTACTTGACATTTCGATCTACTTATGCCTTCTATGGTTCTTAGCTGGAAAACCCTGAGAAGGGCAATTTTTATTCACGTTTTGTGACATCAAGCAATATTTTGAACCAGGATATCACTGGGATTGTCTGGCTGCCTAAACTCCTTCGTGTAGATGTTTCACACAGAGTGACCGTTCTTTAGCACCACCCAAGGGACACGTGTAGCTTAGGCCTAGTAATCTAATAGTTGTTTTCTTCTCCCACCATCCCCTTAGACCACCATTTATACTGTATAACTTGGTAAAATTCCAGATGTGTCCGCCATGTTCCTAATGAATAATAAATTGAATTACTTTTAATTTAATAACGAAAGTGAATTCTGGTCTGAGGGCTGTAACGGGGAACGCTCAGCCTCGTCAAGCAAAACTGAGCTATCCTGGTTTTCTGTGATTTCCCCACTTCCATTCCATGCAACGTAAGGCCATGGCTGCCTCCTTCCCAATCTTTACCTGAATTACAAATACACTAATACAGCCATCAAAATAAAATAGTTATCAGACACACACAGAGGACTAAATGACCACCATGGCCAAGACCCTCAAATGAAACAAGAACAGAACACCCAAAAAAGGTTATGTAATCGGGAAATTATGACCAGCACCAACTGTATCGTCGATATCTCGAACCTCTATTAACTTACTCGAATTATCAATATCTAGTAGTAATTATTACCCAAAAAAACCTGCCCATAATTTTGGGCGGCTTCGGTGGCTTAGTTGATAGCATGCTGAGCTTCTATGCCCAAGGTCGCGGTTTCAAACCCGGCCGAAGTCGTCGAAAGTTTTAAGAGCGTTAAAAATCCCTCAGTATGCCTTCCTTTGGAGGGGAAGTAAAGACGGTGGTCCCATGTCACAGATTCATGGCATGCAAAAGAACATTCCACTAATTACACTTGTGTGAAGCTAAATTATAGGTTAGATTTGACTAACGCTCCTAGGTTCCAACGTTCACCAGGAGCCGACTGCGGTGGCTTCTAGTAACCAAGTTCAGAACTAGTTTCCGTTGATGGTAGCATTTGGTAGCAAAAGTAGGAACTACTTGAAATTGATCGTCTGCAGTTCTTACCAGAATTACAGATAACACACAGTAATACAGCCATCACAATTAACACCGGTTATCAGACAGATTCTACACACACCCAAAGTACACGGGGCTACATGCTCGCGTTGTCGCAGCCTCCTAAACTGAGGAACTAACCAACCAACTTCCCATAATTTACATGTATATTTTTCTCTTTAAGTCGAATTTCAATGAGTCGAACTTATCGATATCTCGAAGCTCAAATTATATCCCTAGCACTAAAACCAGTTCCTTATCTTGAACGTTTGCGTATTTTTGCAGTGCAACTTGTCTCATTCGAAGGTTCGAATTCGAATTTTCCACCGATTACTGTAGTTGAGTCAACTTGTATACTGAACTATGATCTCGATGGAATCTCATATCGACCCAAACCGCTGGAGGCGCTGATAGTCTCCGCGTTAAACTTACCGGTTTTCGTTAATTTCGTAAGCACTGTAAGTCGAATTTTATTGCTCTTTTTCTTCTTTTATTCGTTTCACCCAGCTTTGAGGTACATTAAATCAATCACTTTTTAATGTTCTGTGCTTTCCTTGTAGCCCAGTATTGCCTCATTAAGTCAAAAAATAGCAATACTATACACAGAAATTCATCATCTGTCCTCTGAATTAACACATATAATCGTTAATGTAGCATACAACATTCAGTACCGCACTAAGGTAGCTCCAATTTGATAACGCATAAAAGTGGATTGTATTATTTGTTTTGGAAATACAATGTTTTGAAAAATTTTAAATGTTTTTGACTTTTCAAACACATATCTTAACAGAACGTCTTGTATAAAGTAAATATAAGTCAAAATTTGTAAAAAACAAAATGTAAGTTACTTCTTTTATGGTCAACGTGCCCTAGTGTACGGATCGTAGCTCCAGGCAATAACAATTATAATGACTGGAGTTGCCATTCACTATATTCGTATGTCTCTGCACAAACACAGAAGCTTATGAAAGCCCATCACATCTTCTGCACGGTGACGCTCCCACTTGAGCTTACACAAACATTCAGTCAATATGGAAATGTCGCCTCCATTTGAGCCCGCCTCCAGGAGTTAGCGTGGTTATGATTAGTAGCGATCTCTTCCATAAACTGAAAACGTTTATAAAAGCTCGACAAATACAAACAATTAAAACTCAGCAATTTTTCTAGGTTTGTGCCGTGTCTTGTGTGGGGTTTCGCCTAGGACACCAAACTGGCTCATCAGCGGGTTATTGGTGTCCCCGCCCGGACCTCCACAGGAGTAGCGGATTGCGCGCTACCTCCATTTTAAGAAGGGCACCTGTGCCTCTTTACTGCGAGAACTAAAAGCTGAAGCAGCCATAACCTCCCTATGAAGGCTTCCAAAAAATAGTATATTTGCTTTCACGGCTTGAATTAAAACTCAGCAATTCTCCTAGGTTTGTGCCGTGTCTTGTGTGGGGGTTTCGCCTAGGACACCAAGCTGGCTCATCAGTGGGCTCTTGGTGTCCCGCCCGGACCCCCACAGGAGTAGTGAACTGCGCGCTACCTCCCTTTTCATGAAGTGCGCTTGCGCCTCTTTACTGCGAGAACTAAGAGCTCAAGCAGTCATAACCTCCCTAAGGCTTCCAAAAAGATGGTATATTGTCTTTCACGGCCAGTGAATTAAAACACAGCAATTCTTCTACGGTAGGTTTGTGCCGTGTCTTGTGTGGACACCCAGCTGGCTCATCAGCGCGCTCTTGGTGTCCCCGCCCGGACCCCCACAGGAGTAGCGAATTGCGCGCTACCTCCCTTTTTACGAAGCGCACCTGCGCCTCTTTACTGCGAGAACTAAAACCTAAAGCAGCCATAACCTCCCTATGAAGGCTTCCAAAAAGATGGTATACGGTATTGGCTTTCACGGCCAGTGAATTAAAACTCAGCAATTATTCTAGGTTTGTGCTGTGTCTTATGTGGAGTTTCGCCTAGGACACCAAGCTGGCTCATCAGCGGGCTCTTGGTGTCCACACCCGAACACTAACAGGAGTAGCGAACTGCGCACTACCTCCCTTTTTATGAAGCGCACCTGCGCCTCTTTACTGTGAGAACTAAAAGCTCGAGCCGCCATAACCTCCCCATGGCTTGCCACGGTGGGTGAGTAAGTTGGTCACTAGTCATGGCCGAGTGAGGTGCGCGTGTGAGAGTTTGTGTGATCGCATTGGAAGAGTGTACGTTTCTTAATACCGGTGCTTCCGATAGTTCCACGGGTGTACTGACCTTCCGTGTGTCATTCGGACAATACTTTTCAAGTAGTGTTCCAGATAGGTCAACAAATCAAGAAACCCAGACAACCCCGCTGAACATCATGTCCGGATACCAGAGGAAAAACACTGTACGCTGTCAATGGGACAGGCAGAGTTCTCGCCCCACACCAGGAGAAATTCACCGCTGGATTAGCGATACCCTCCGGTTGACTGTCGACCAAGTAGAAGCCATCCAGTTAAAATGCGCAAGGAAGAACCATGTACATCAAGGTAATCAGCATATCTACTTATCAAAAATTGCTAAATACTTTTGAAGCTCCTATTAAATTTCAGTATGACTCAGGCGAGGTGACTAATGTTAAACTCTCCACAGCGGATTCCAATTTTACCACAGTGCGTATATTTAATGTCCCACTCGAAGTTCCCCCTGAAATTATCAAATCCGTCCTCTCGAGATATGGCACTGTGAGTGACGTCAGGAAAGAACAATGGTCTTCTGCTTATCAGTTCCCGGTGCATAATGAAATACGTGCAGTCACTATGGGAATCAAACAAGATATCCCCTCCACTGAGGCTTTTGGTGGCCATTCTGGCTATATATCTTATAATTGACAGAAACAGACCTGTTTAATTTGCAATGCTAACACCCATCTCCGTATCAATTGCCCAAAGAAAATTATTCCCCTCGGTATTACTCCTACCCAACAAAGACGTGTCCAATTCTCCGATGTTGTGACACAGCAAACGTCACATGAAAACATGCTTATTGACCAGTCAGCTGGGACACCAGCAGAAGTGGCCTCATCCACCCATGACGCAGACCACGTAACTTGCACTGAACAGAGCAGCGAGCTAAATAGTGCCCCTGCGCCCTCGGCCACCTGTCTTGCAGCCATTGAGCCAACTTCTCCGTCACTACAGGCTGCACCAGAAATTTTGTCTTCACTGCCTCCACCTACTCTGGTACCTACCGACTCACTGAAGCAGGTTGATCGGGGATCTGAGAACGTACCTAAGAATATTAAAACAAATGTCTCGATTGCTGTACGAGCCCCGAAGAATCCAACTGGTTCTACACATGCTCCCGCAGCTGTGAAAAAGAAACAAAATCTTCCTTCTCCGTCATCTAGGGACCCACGAACGCTCTCACACGCTGACAGCCGGCCCTTGAATGGCACTCATAAGGAACTCTCACCCTAATTTGACATAGTGCACCAGTATATTTCTCACCCGTGTCTTTATTCTTTTTATTCTTTATCCTTTTTCTCGAGTCCACCTTCCAGGATGTCTAGCACAGCTTTTATACTCCTCTTAATGGCGCAATTTCTCACGGTGGCCACTGTGAATATCAATGTAATAGAATGTCCCCTGAAATTTCAACTGTTGGAGAGATTCCTTCGAGATGCAGACATTGACATTGCTTTCATTCAAGAAGTTGCTATACCCTGTCTTCCCATATCTGCCTTCTACAAACAATGCATCAATACCGGTACTAATAATAGAGGGACCGGCTTCCTCATAAGACATGATATCCCACTCGAAGGTGTGCTATGTCATCCATCAGGACGCATAATATCTGTACACATAAACAATACCACCCTGATAAATGTATATGCCCCATCCGGGTCCAGCAAACGTGTGGAACGGAAACTGTTCTTTCAACAGAGTATACTGCCTCATCTGCACGACGGTAAGGAAAAACTTATTCTTGCAGGGAATTTCAACTATATTCAACGCCTAGAGGATTCCACTAGTCCATACCAAGGTGTCAACCCGGCTCTCAGGACCCTCCTTACTTCCTTACACCTCATTGATGCTGTGGATAGTTTAAGGGTGCCCCTGCCCCATTACACCTGTATAAGTCACAACTCCTCATCACGAATTGACCGCATCTACTTTTCCCAAGAACTTATCCAGCCAGACGATATGAAGTGATACCTGCTAGTTTCACTAACCATCATGCAGTCGTACTTACAATCTCTTACCCCCATCCCGTTTTTCACATAGGAAGAGGTTATTGGAAATTGAATTGCTCGCTGTTACTGGAGGAGGAATGCCAAGATATTTTCAGACAACACTGGAATCGATGGGTCCAACAAAAATGCAACTATCGCGACTGTGCAGACTGTTGGGATATTTTAGTTAAACCAGGAATCCGCCGCGTCTTTAAGAACATATCCTACCAAAGAGGTCGGGAAAGACGGGATACAGTTGAATTTTACTATCGAGTTCTTCGCCAGCTCCAGCAAAGATCTGATGTGGGGGAGCGTATCTATGACCAGATTCGGGAAGTTAAAGCCAAGCTCCTGTCTCTACAGCAACGAACGCTCGCTCATATAAACGTGGCTTTAAAAGATCGTACAGTGCTCCCGGACGAAAGTGCAAGTGTATACCATACCGCCAAAGGACAACGTGATCGGCAACGTAAATATATCCACCGCCTCCGCACCAGTACTGGAAGTGTCGTCACCTCCCCTGACTCTATACGCAGTGATATATCATTATTTTATCAGCGGTTCTACGCTAAGGCTCCAATTGATCCACAGCAGGTGACCCTATTGCTTTCATCTTGCAGTACCCAACTATCTCTGGACAACAAAACTCTGCTCAGCGCGGACATTACGGATGACGAGATTCACTCTGTGGTTAAGCACCTCCCAAATAACCGTTCACCTGGCATTGATGGACTGCCATATGAACTGTACAAACACTTCTGGCCTCTCATTGGCAACGAATTTTGTCACGTCTTGCGTACCATTTTCCTACGTCGTGCTCTTTGTCAATCACATCACGAGGGTACCATAGTCCTCATACCAAAAACATCCTCTCCCGTGGCAGTTGGTGACTTCCGACCAGTTACTCTGCTCTGCAGTGATTATAAAGTCCTTACTAAAGTACTTGCAGGCCGTTTGAAGACATGATATAATTGGTGATGAACAATGTTGCAGCATTCCTGGAAGAACTCTGTTAACGAACTTAGCGATACTACGGGACCTACACCTAAAAGCCGAAGTGCTCCCCACTGAGCCAATGAGTTTTCTCACCTTAGATATTGATAAAGCTTTCGACCGCATCAGTCATGAATACTTGCACATGGTCTTGCAGCACTTTGAATTTCCTGCAATCTCTATTGAATACGTTCGTATGATAAATTGTAATGCTAAGTCTCGAGTGCTCGTCAACGGTTTTATTTCCCCTCTGATTCCAATACAACGATCAGTTAGGCAAGGATGTCCCCTTTCCATGCTACTTTTTGTCATTGGCCTTGAACCGTTCATTCGGACTACCCAGGTGAAGATACAGGGTTACAAACTGTCCACACATGTTTTCGGCATGTGCACCTATGCTGATGACGTATCAATATTGATCCGCAATAATGAAGACATCTCTCACATCGATAGCGTCCTTCAGCTCTACCATATCGCCTCTGGAGCACAATCGAACCCCCAGAAAACTGCTTTGCTTCCGCTCAATACTAACTCAGTGATTACCCAACAGCCCTGGTTCCGGATAGTAAATGAGGTGAAAATTCTTGGCATTAGCTGGAAGCAATCGCTTCTGGACACAGTGCAAGCAAACTGGAATAAGGTCATTGCCAAAGTTAGGGGAGTGCTGATCCAATTTGGTCAAAGAAACCTCAATATAGTGCAACGGGTCATGGTCCTCAACGTGTTTGCGCTCTCTAAAGTATGCTATGTCGCAAAACTTTTCCCACTTCCCAAAATGTTTGAGAGCCAATTGTCAAAATATACAGGGTGGTTTATATGGCAAGGATTTTTGTTTCGAGTACAACGGGAACAGTTGTATCTCCCATCCCGGCAAGGCGGGCTAGGGCTAACAGCTCATGGCATGAAATGCCGTGCACTCCTCTGCAAGAACGATATCACCATCCTTTCCCAACATGACACTTTTACGAAAGCGCTATACAAAGATCTTCGAAACACAGCCCGTGGTTGTGATAGAGCTTTGCCGAAGATATTTAGGGACCATCAACAGCACCTTCTGGAAACCGTTCGCCAAATGCCTTCAGGGACTGTTCCAACGACGAAAACTATTTATACCATGTTACGGCAAGTGGTACACTCCAAACCGCGAATCGAGGCCACCACCCATTGGCCCACTGTTTGGAAAAATTTGGGGGCTATGACCATTTCTTCTGCTGTACACTCCCGGGTTTTTATCCTCCTCAACGATCTCATCCCAACGGCTCTACGGCGATATAACATCCGTCTTGAATCTCACCCATGGTGCACTCTATGTGGTCAAACTGATACGGCAATACATCGCTTCACAACATGCACGCGAGTTGCCTCCACGTGGCTGTGGTGTAAGGGACAAGTATGTCAACTATTAAATGTGCCCACGGGTGACCTTGATGACAGGAAGTTGATTCGTTTGTCGGTGACCGCCTTCCCTCAAATTAAACAGACTGCCATTGCGTGGATAATGGGCCAATATGTACACTTCGTGATGGACAATGATCAACATTTCTCGTTCCTGGATCTCAGGTATCACCTGCAGAAAGAGCGCTGGAAGATTAGTGAAAGTGGACAATTGTATGATAAATATGGACACTATTTGGATTTTCTTGTGATGTAATAGTATGGTATTTATACTATCTGAAAATTCTGTAATTATGTAGAGAGCTAATTTTAAAAAAAGTGGTTAGCGTGTCGGTCTACTAACCCCAAGCTTGCAGATCGCTCCTGCCCGTAGTAAGTGATTTTTGAATGGCGGCAAAAATTTACGACACGCATGTCATACGATGTTGGCGTGTCAAAGAACCCATTTGATTTCAGTAGGTCGTGTTCATAAAGGCAAAATAAATCTCGGGAGTTCCCGCTAACACAAAGTTCCTCATTTCTCTACTAGAAAGCGCTACAGTGTTCAAGGAGCTAAGATATCTAATCTCCTTGTCTTTCATAGTGCTTCCAGGAACAACGATATTCGACATGCAAGCTACCCTCTGGGTGTCAAATAACAAAGCTTGCACCCGGCACCCGAGGCAATACGATATTATTTATCTCCCTATGAAGGCTTCCAAAAAGATGGTATATTGGCTTTCACGGCCAGTGAATTAAAACTCAGCAATTTTTCTAGGTTTGTTCCGTGTCTCGTGTGGGGTTTCGCCTAGGACACCAAGCTGGCTCATCAGCGGGCTCTTGGTGTCCCCGCCTGGACAATTAATCTTCAGATTAATAATTTGGAAGTGTTTCTACGTACGGATCTTATTTACATCAGTAAAGTGGTTATGGGATATTATAGCGTGAAGTTAGGAAGAACGATACCGTGACATTCACTATTTTATTCCATTAGCTACTACAACATACAACACTCTCTAGCGGAAAGTTACATAATACATTGTCCTTGTTTCATTCCCCAACATCCTCCCCACCCTGGTCAATCTCTAGGGGGATGGCCAGCTGGACAGGTGGGGCAATCTGGGTCCCCTCTGGCGTGGAAAGAATCACCGTCCGGAAAAGTCCATCTCTGCCTGGTTTCAGCTCCTGAATCCAGGCCTTCCTCCTCAGATGTCGAGGCCGCACCTCGTCCTGGAGTAGAAAGATATCTCCAAGCCTCAGTCGTGGTGACGTCCCTTTCGGTTGCTTCACCTGGTGGAAACTCTGAAGCTGAAGTAGGTATTCCTTACTCCATCGTTTCCAGAAATGGTCCGCCAGTTCTTGCTGAAGTCTGTATTCTTTAATGGGGGAACCGGGCTGAGGTTCAGGTCCAGAGGGCAGTGCATTGAGTTGTCCACCGACAAGGAAGTCAGCTGTGGCGAGCACGTTGGCGTCATCGTCTTTGGTGAGTGGTCTGGAGTTCAGCGCGGCTTCGATTGATGTCAGTATTGTCTGCAAACTATCTTCATCTACAGAAGAGCGCCCAAGTGTATTTCGCAAGCATCGCTTGGTGGAGCCAACCATTCTTTCCCACCATTCTCCCCACCAAGCCGCGCGTGGTGCGATGAACTTCCACGTGATGTTGTGTCGTGATGGGTAGTGACAAGTCTTCGTATCGGAAACGGTAGCCCATAGTCCCGCCAATTCTCGATTTGCACAGTGGAATGTCTGGGCATTGTCAGAATAGATAGTGTGTGGAATTCCACGTCGCGCAACAAACCACTGCAGTGCTTGCAGAAACTTGTCAGTGCTCATATCTCGGCAAAGTTCTAAGTGAAGAGCTCGGGTCGTTGCACACGTGAAGAGGGTGATGTAGCACTTTTTAGTTGTATGACCTTCCCTTACGTATAACGGTCCAGCGAAGTCAATGCCTGTTACTGCAAAGGCCTTCTGTGGAATGACACGCTGTGGAGGGAGTTGCGCCTCAAGTACTTGACTGGGACAATTTCGGGCCATTTTGCAAGGAAGGCAGCAATATAGTATCTTCTTAATGACACGACGAGCACGCAGTATCCAGAAGGTCATCCGAAGGTCTGAAAGAACAATTCGCACTCCCAAGTGATGGAGGCGGATGTGTGTGTCTCTCTTCATAAGTTGTGTAAAGTGATGGTCGCCATCGAGAATTATGGGATGACTCTGCTGGTGAGTAATGTCGGCACTCTCCAGTCGCCCTCCAAGCCGCAGAACACCATCTAGAAAGGGCTTGTAGCATCGTAGTTTGGATCGTACTGGGAGAGGGACGTTGGACTGGAGAGCTCCAAGTTCAGCAGGAAAGCAGTCTTTCTGCACGACCTTTATCCAGTAGGTGCGCGACGCAGTAAGTTCTTGAGCAGTGAGTTCCCTGTTTTCGTGGTCTTTGTGGCGAAGGATTCGCGGCAGGCGAAGTACCCAAGCTGTAATGCGTAGAAGGCGCGTGTAGGAACTGAACTGGGTGGAGTCTATGATCGATTCTGGCAAATCGACGTTAAGGACAGTCTGCACAGTGTTCTTTGTTTCTGGGAGTGATGGAAGCGATGGTGCGTCCTGAGGCCAGTAAGAATCTTCCTTTGTTAACCAGGAAGGTCCGTGCCACCATATATCTAAGGACCGGATCTGACCAGGAAGAAGTCCCCGAGAGAGGTGATCTGCAGGGTTGTCAGATCCGGGGCAGTGTCTCCACTGTGATGGTGTTGTGTAAGACTGGATCTCCGTCACACGGTTGCAGACGAAGGTCTTCCATTTATTTGCGTTCCCTCGTATCCAACCCAATGTCACAGTGGAGTCCGTCCATAAAGTAGCATGGGAAATGTCGAAATTGGTTGCTTTTGCAAAATATCGTAGAAGCCGTGCTCCCACTAAGGCTGCAAGGAGTTCAAGCCGTGGTAGTGTGACCTTCTTAACGGGAGTCAGTCTGGACTTGCTGTAGGCTAAGTGAGTGGAGATATTGTCCTCATTAGTTGCGCGAATGTACGAGGCTGCTCGGTAAGCTCGCTCTGAAGCGTCGCAAAACACATGAACCTGAGTGTCTTCTCTACTTGAAGTGTGGAGCCAGCGAGGTATGCGTATTGGCGAGAGCGAGGAGAGCGTAGATATCCAAGCATGCCAGTGTGCGGCAAGATCGTTAGGTAACAGTTTATTCCAATCAATTCCCCGGCACCAAGTATTCTGAAACAATCGTTTCCCCACAAGAGATACCGGAGAGAACAAGCCAAGTGGGTTGTAAAAGCTGCTGACGATCTTCAAAAGCTGTATTTTTGTGGTTGGTCCTTCTGGGATTTTATCAAGGATTTCCTTCGTGTCCACCATAAAAGAATCACTTGAAGTGCACCAGTTTATTCCTAGCACCTGAGTCTGCAGCGCATTCTCTCGTCCTTCTGCCTTCCAGACGGCTCTCAGTACATCGGAATTTGTTGGCCATCTTGCAAGAGGTAAATTGATCAGCTTCATCAAGGCAGTGAGTTCATAATACAAGGTGACTGCCAAGTTGTAATCTGCTGCTCCCACAACAATGTCGTCCATGAAGGTGTTGCTGTTGAATAGTGGTGCAGCGTTAGGAAAGGAGAGTGTGTGGTTGTCTGCATGTTCCCTGATGGTTGCTGAGAGGAGGAAAGGACTGCAGGTCAGGCCGAAAGGGAGCGTAGTGAAACGATAAGTGATTATGTCATTTGTCGTGTAGAAGTGTCCTCCATCATCTTCAATCACTTTGTACCAGAGGAATCTGGTCAAGTCTCTGTCTTTCCGGTCCAGGGTTAGCTGAAGAAAGGCTTGTTGTATGTCGCTGATGATTCCCTGTCGATGAAGTCTGAAACGAAGGAGAATTGCCACAGCCTCTGGTAATAAATTTGGTCCTATCTCCAACATGTCATTAAGAGAGGGTGACTTAGCCTGAGAGATGATGCGTCGAATACTATTCTCCACTTGGTTTTTTAATATTTTTCTTTCTTTCTTTCTTTCTTTCTTCACAGCTTGATGAGGAAGGTAGAACATGACGTCGGGTGAGTTTGTCGTGTTGACTTCTTCCACGTGCTGATTGTGAATGTAGCTGAACATCTGGCTACAGTACATCTGGTTGAAGTCGCCATTGCTTTGAAGTCTTTTCTGAAGGTTTCTCAGATGCACCTCGGCATTGTGTAGATTATGGGGTAGTTCCAGAATGCCTTGCTTCTTTGGCAACGATACTACGCGTCGCTGTTTTTCGATTCGGAAAGATGATTTGAAGTCCTCAAGGATTCTGGAATCCTTCGGCGTATGTGGGCGATCTTGATCAGCAGTTATACCAATAGTCTCGAGGTCCCAAAATCTTCTGAAGTCTTCATCTGAGTGGAAAGAAGCCTGCACGAGGTTAATGAAATTGACTGTGGCTGAGTTCACGTTCATACCGAATCGATCCCCACTGAGTATCAAGCCGATGGTAGAAGGAACCAACACGAGTGACGTGGAGATACGTAAGGGAGGACTGTCTCTGATAATTTTCCAGTAGTGGTCACTACCGATAAGGAGTTCAACCGGTAGATCTTCATAGGAATCCGTCCTAGGATCAGCTAACTGTAACTTACGAGCATGTGCTAACGCCGTAATGTCTTGTGGAACCGACGGTTGTGGTGAAAGAACGTGAAGACTTTCGAAACCATAGAGAGAGAGCCTCGTATTAATCCAAAACCCTTTCATATTGAAGCGTACGAGTCGTCTAGTGTTGGAGCTCGTAGGGTTTGACTCAAAGGCACAAACAGTCAGTTCCTTCCAGCTGAAGATCGTCTACTAGTGACTTGGCGATGAAGGTCGACTGACTTCCTGCGTCGAGAAAACAGCGAGTAAGTTTGCGTAAACCTGTGGGTCCTGTAATCCACACTTGAGCGGTCTGTAGGTAAGTAAAGCCGGAGGTTGCTACGCTTATTTTCCCTACTGCCATTTGAGATGACGGAGTAGAAGGATTTCTCTGTTCTCCAACACAAATAGATCTATGCTGTAACTTCTTACATGTTGCACACTGGTTTGACCTTTCTTGCTGCAGTTCGAAACAATGTGTCCTTGATTTAAACAAAGAAAGCAGCGCTTTTTCGATTCTAGCTTCTGAATGCGATCATACACGGTTGTTATGGTTTTACAGTCTTGACCCCAATGACCTAGTCGGTCACAAAATACGCAGAATAGAAGTATCGTCTTCTTCGCTTTTTGGTGACGATTTGCTTGATTTGGCGTGAATTTGGAGTGCAGCTGTAGTGGGGATAAGGGTTGCTGAAGCTACAGGATTTCCTCTGATTTTCTGTGTGGTTAGATCACCGTCAACCTCTTCGTTTAAGAATCGCATCAATTTAGTAATGTGGCTTTCCATGATATTCTCTCTCTCTCTTGGCGTGAATAATCCAACGGCATACAATGTCCTCCGGGAACGCGCGCAGAATTTTCGGAGCTAGCATACGTCCATATTCGTCAACATTTTCTCCCAAGGCCCTGAGGGCCTGTATCCGCCAGTTACATTCGACGAATGTCATGTTTAAGGCGTTGGATGTGACGTGTGATATAGGTTGTAGAGTCTCCAGGTAATCCAGATGGGCTTGGATTATTCTGTTTTTGTCACCGTACCGTGAAATGAGAATCTGTTTTGTCTCCTCATATGCGTCAGCGGTGATTGGAATTCCGTCAACCAAGTTCTTGGGCTCGTCCTCCAAGTATCCGCAAAGAAAAACGTGTTTATCGATACTGGAAATGGAAGGGTTGCCGTCAATAGATGATTGGAATTGTTCCCAGAAACGGGACCACTTCTCTACATCTCCTGAGAATGGTTCCAACCTGACCACAGGAAGTTTAACTGTGTGCATTAAGGGTGGAGGGGGCAGAGCGGCGTCCTTGGCAGACGCGAAACTTACATTATCGACAGAAGGTGTTTTTTCTCCAACGGCGCGTGTCGCCTTGAGAATAGCATTCTTGGCAAGATCGGTATATTCTTCGCACGTGATGACGTCAACGTTGTACTCAGTGTCAGGAAGGAAGTCGTGGATTTGTTGATCGAGAGTGGTTAGACGGTCTAATGATTCTTGAAGTCTAATCTGATTGTATTCGTAGTCGATCTCTGAGCTAGGTGGTGCATCGTTTATTACCGTAGTGAATTTGGTAATAAGTGTTCTTTTTCACCGTCTTTCTGAGACGTTTCCGTTTACGTAATTGTGAAGTCTGGTACGAGTTAGACATATTGGGTAGGGTATTGTAATACTAGTAACTAGTCAACAAGCGAAGACACAGTTCCAAATGTTGTTCCTAGAGTGCATGCGTGAGTTCGTGATGAAAATTTTCGGCTACTAGCGATCTCTGTAGGAAATTCAGTATTAGTGTCAAATTGTGTTCATAGATGCATGCGTGAGTTCGTGATGACAATTTTAGGCTACAAGCGATCTCTATAGGAGATTCAGTATTAGTATCAAATTGATAGATGTCACTGTCGTCTCGTTGAGTTGAAGGCCGTCCGTAAGTTAATCCAATAAATATTATTGCTTTCCTTTGTCATGCAGATCTCATGCATATTTCATAAATCATCATGCGAATTTCTGATGTCATACATTAGTTAGCGAAAGTGATGACCAATAGCTTCTGAATCTCGCAGACAGACGAAGGTTAGCACCCAGGGTTGCGTGTTTGTAGAATTTTACGCAGTGTCCCGTACGCATAATTTTTTTTTCAGCCCGAGCCTAGCCACAGTATGTAATTCTGAGCCTCTTATTGGCTGTTATGTCATGCCATTCTCCTGGTTCCGAATAGAGACGGTAGGTAGTAGCAGGGGTCACATCCGATCAAACATGGAGGAAAGTTATCAAGTGAGATGTGAATAATATTCGATGTTGAATTGCATTATTAGCGTGAAACAGGCATGAAACGTGCTTTAGATCAAGTTTAAAACAACCCACGCAGCAAATGAATGCGTTTCAATCAACATTTAAGGTCCAAGTGAAATCATTCGACATTTATCCACATGTATTAAGTAAGACCTATGATAATATAATACCTTTGCCCGCGGAAATGTGCACGAGTGGTAACGTGCGTGCTTGGTAACTTTGTGTCTCGGGTTCAAGACTGCTCGAGGGCAGAAATTTTTATTTCTTTCGAATTATCTTATTATATCCTCCGTCCTGTTTACTGCATGTTTTATGCCTTGCTTTATTGAAATTATCTGTATGGGTGATTGAAATAATAAATATTGTTAGGCGGAATTCTTCCATGTTCTCACTTCAATTTATAATCCTCTCCTTACTGTTCAACGCGGCTAGCGTTCTTGGCTGTCTCCCCAGAGGTCCGGGTTCGATTCCCAGCTCTGGCGATTTATTTATTTATTTATTTATTTACAAGTAGGTGGGCTCAATGACCACCATGTCCAATTTGCTCAAATGAACAAGAGCAACATCAGCGTCGACTTCTACAGTGGTCAAGCTGCTTGCCTCACCAAGGTGGACCGGGTTCAATTCCCAGCTCTGCCGATAAATTTCAATTCTGGTGTGAGGACTGCAACGAGGTACTGTCCCCGATAATCCGGATAGTAGGCTGTCAGAAATCCGCCCCCTCAATCGGATTGCCAATAATCAATCGCACCGGCACAGCTACATCAATGAAAATGGCACTGACAGATACTACCGAGATTAGAGCACAGTAGTTAACAAGAAAGTATTGTGGAACACACCAAAATATACGGGGGTTCATACTTACATTTTACTTACCTATTCAAATTAATCTCGGGTCTGGGTTTTCAACTGGATCACTTAATAGTATGCCCTCACAATAACCTCCACCACGATATTTAAAATGAACCAAGACGGAAACAAGAAAACTTAAACTGCACAATAATTTATTTCACATAAAGAGAAAAATAATTTAACAAAATTTAACAACAGAATATACGTGGCAATCAGAAGCCATTGTCAATGCAACCATGTCCTCCTGTAGGACTTGTAGACTTCACATACAAAAATTCAGCTTTCTCTAGCTCAGCGGTTCCCAAACTGGGGGGTCGCGGGCCGTTCGGAAAGGGGTCGCGAGATGTATACAAATAATGGTGAACTATGTACTTAAAATTAGATGGCCATCGGGAGTTTTAAATTAAATAACTTTGTACATTTACAAAATATCAATATATTTTATAGATTTTGTCAAAACAAAACAGAAACATTTAATAATTTTGATATGTTGTTGTTGTTTGAGTCTTCAGTCTTTTGACTGGTTTGATGCAGCTCTCCATGCCTCCCTGTCCTGAGCTAATCGTTTCATCTCTACATAGCTCCGACACCCTACATCGGAGGCAATCTGTTTAACATATTCTAACCTTGGTCTACCCCTACAGTTTTTGTCCTCGACCCTTCCTTCCATAACTAAGCTTGCTATTCCTGGGTGTCTTAGTATGTGTCCTACCAACCTATCTCTTCTCTTCATTAGCAGTCGCCAGAAACATCTCTCCTCTCCCACTCGTCTTAATACCTCTTTGTTTGTAACCCTATCTACCCATCTGATCTTCATCATTCTCCTGTAACACCACATTTCAAATGCTTCAATTCTCCTCTTTTCTGCTGCACCAATAGTCCAAGTTTCACTTCCATAGAGCGCCACGCTCCAGACAAAGGCTTTCAAAAATGACTTCCTAATACCTAAATCTATATTCGATGTCAGCAGATTCCTTTTTTGTAGAAATGCTTTCTTTGCCTGAGCCAACCTACTTTTAATATCCTCTTTGCTTCGTCCATCACTGGTTATTCTGCTTCCTAAGTAACAGAAGTCTCCTACTTCCTTCAGCTTTTCACCTGCCAATTTGATCTCCATAGAGGTTTCGGATATATTTCGGCTGCATTCCAGTATTTTTGTTTTACATTTATTTATTTTCATCATGAATTCTTTCCGTAAGACGGAGTCCATACCATTCAAAAACTCATTCAAATCCTCAGGCTTGTCGGCCAAGATGACGATGTCATCAGCAAATCTCAGAGTTGAAATTATTTCTCCTTGAATCTTCACTCCCACTTTAAAATTTTCTCTAATTTCCTTCATTGCTTGTTCAATGTAAAGATTGAAAAGTATGGGTGATAAGTTGCAGCCTTGCCTTACACCTTTCTGAATACCAGCTTCTCTCTCAGGTCCTTCAACTCGAATGACTGCTGTCTGGTATCTGTACAGATTGTATATCACCCTCCTATCCCTGTACTTTATGCCAATTGATTTCAAAATGTCAAACAATTTAGTCCAATCAACGTTATCAAAAGCCTTTTCTAAGTCTACAAAAGCCATGAACGTTCTCTTATCTTTCCTTATTCTACCTTCTAAAATCAGCCTAAGACTTAGTACAGCTTCCCTTGTTCCTACATTTCCCCTGAAACCAAACTGGTCTTCACCCAACTCCGTTTCTATCTGGCTTTCAATCCTCTTGTAAATTATTCTAGACAGGATCTTTGAAGCATGAGTAATCAAGCTGATTGTACGGTAATCTTCACATCTGTCAGCTCCCACTTTCTTTGGTATAGGGATGATTACATTCTTCTTGAAATCAGGGGGTACCTCACCTGTCTCATAAATCCTACACACCAAGTGAAATAACCTGTTCAGACCTTCTTCTCCTATGCAGCGTAGCAACTCAATCGGTATATCATCTATGCCTGGTGCTTTGTTCCTGCTTAAGTCTTCCAAAGCTCTATCAAATTCTGATCTCAATATTAAATCTCCTTTCGCATCCTCATCAATTTCCTCCTCCCTTTCCATTACATGATTCTCAATCTCCTTTCCCTTATACAAACTCTCTATGTAAGCTTTCCATCTCTCAACCTTTTCTTCCCTATCTGTTAGAGGCTTTCCATTTGTGTCCTTAATATTACAGCACTTAGTCTTCTTTTCCCCAAAAGTATTCTTAATCCTTCGATAAGCTGTGTCTACTTTTCCTAATTTCAGACAATTTTCTATACCTGCACATTTCTCTTTCAACCATTCTTCTTTCGCTTCCTTGCACTTCTTGTTAACCTCATTTCTCAGACGTCTGTATTCTGCTTTCCCCTTTTCATCTCTTAGATTCTTGTGTTTCCGCCTTTCATCCATCAATTCTAGTATATCCTGAGTGATCCACGGTTTTCTACCTATTCTTTCTTTCCTACCAATGTTTTCTTCTGCGGATTTTGTTATTTCATTCTTCAAAAGTGCCCATTCGTCTGCAATTGAAGTTTGTTTAGGGTTTTTCATTAGTCCTTCCTTTATACTCTTCTTGAATCTTTCGTTTACATCCTTCTCTTTCAGTCTGTCTATTGCCCACCTTTTTGGCTTTTGACTTTTCTTCAGTTTCTTCAACTTTAATCTGCATTTCATTACAACCAGATTGTGATCAGAGTTTATGTCAGCACCAGGATATGTTTTACAATCCAAAATCTGGTTTCGAAACCTCTGCTTGACCATAATGAAGTCGATTTGGTAACGCCCTGTATCTCCTGGTCTCATCCATGTGTATATTCTTCTATTGTGGTTATTGAATAAGGTGTTAGCTATGACCAATTCATGCTCGGTGCAGAATTCTACCAGCCTGCTTCCTCGATCATTCCTTTCACCTAATCCGAAATCTCCTACTATCTTCCCTTCTCTCCCTTTTCCTACCACAGCATTCCAATCTCCCATTACTATAACATTTTCATCACCCTTGATATACCTCAGAATTTCGTCTATTTCTTCGTAGACCTTTTCAACATCCTCATCATCAGCTTGACTGGTAGGCATATAGACTTGTACCACTGTAGTGCAGGTAGGTTTTGTATTGATTTTTGCTACAATAATCCGTTCACTATATTGCTCATAATATTCCACCCGCTGTCCAAGTTTCCTACTCAATATGAGGCCAACCCCAGCTTGGCCATTGTTTGATTTAGTGCTAATGACCCTATAGTCTCCTGACCAAAAGTCCTGTTCTTCCTGCCAGCGCATTTCACTAATCCCAACCAAATCCAACCTCAACCTATCCATTTCCCTTTCTAAGTTTTCTAACCTTCCACTTCCTAGCAGACTTCTAACATTCCACGCTCCGATCCGTAGAATGTCAGATTTCCTCTTTGTCACTTCTGTGATGTTAACCCCCTCTAGAGTAGTCCCCACCCGGAGATCCGAACGGGGGACTAGTTTACCTCCGGATTGAAATTTTACAAGGGAGGAGGCCATCATCACATGTAATTATGCATAGAGAGGTGCATATCCTCGGGAATAGCATACGGCTGTAGTTTCCCGTTGCTTTCAGCCGTGCAGCAGGATGCAGTGTAGCCATTATTGGCTTATATTATCAATATCTTAACCGTCTATAAGACTAGTAAAGAATTGATTTATTCTGAAAGGCTGCTACTCCCTTTCAGAATAAGTAAAGAGCAATTCTACTAACAAAAATACTAACCTTCTACCGTACTAACAATTAAATATCAAAACTCTACTAACAAAAAACTTAAGTTCCACCAACAACAAATACTACCACTAAAACAGTCTGTCAACAGACACACTCACATGCACCCTCACACATCACAGTCTACTGAAACAATGAACTATAACTAATAAACAATGCAACTGCTACCAGACACACTCACACACCACAGTCTAATAGAACAATGACATATATCTAATAGACAAACTAACTACCTACTTACAACTAAAACTAACTACATGCCATGCCATGTTGAATCGCATTATTCCACTTACTTTAAGTACTATTTACAGTGAGAAACTCTCAATGATAATCGATAATTTGTGACTGCTAAATGAAAAGTGAATATCAATATCCACTTAAGACAGGATAAAACAATAAACAAGCAGTTCTGTGAAGAACAAAATAGCCTATTTTCATATATCCTACTAATGTTAATTGCCTCTATCCACACACAAAATTTAAGTTTAATTGCAGTCATTGAAAAGTAAATATTGAGAACCGTCTAATTATTTTGGATGGTCGCCATGCTGGAGTTATATATATGTAGGCCGTAGAGTTATGTACCATTAGATGACGATTATTGCGTAGATTCATTATTCAAACGTTGACTTCTACCACATGATTAGGACACAACAAATGAAACCTTAACTACACATTTTCGCACAGTCGCCATCTTGAGGTAATGTAAACAATTGAACTAGATTAGATATCAGTGTAATATGATGCACATCAGCTGTACCATGTTTCACTGCGCTCGGATGGCTAAATCGCAAGAAACGTTTATTTAAATGCTTCAACTTCGCTTGCCCGCCATGTCGTTTTATATTTTACAATTTTTTGAAAGTCACAAAGGTGAACGTCAAGTTGCGCCTTTTATCACCATACCGAACTTCAGGGTGATATCAGTAATAGTTTCGGAGGTATAGAATGCCGGTGAAATATTTCGCACAGCCGCCATGTTGGATTGGTACGACGCAATAAAATTTGAAGGGCACGGTCGGGGTCGGATTAATAAGTACTATGTTGTTGTCGAGTGTAATTGAAGTCGATCCAGCCGTTTGTATTTTATAAGGGGACAAACACACACACATATACACACACGGGCTAAAGGTGATCTCATAAATGAAAGTAGGCTAAAATGCATTCAAAGCCAGATAAATAGTAATAAAAGGATAATGGTTTTCCTTATTATGTTATCCACTTACTCATTTGGACGATTTCTACTTTCTTCATCCTGAGTTTCTTCTTTTGTAACCTCTCTTAAATATCCACTAACAAGAGGGAAACTACCACAGTAGTTTTTGTTGATAAATATTATTAATACCCAACACAAGATGACTCCAGTGTATGATCTTGGGTATACTGCTTTGGCTGTACCCAGATAACAAACTACGAAGAAAATATAAGGATCAAGAGTGCCGGCTGTGCCCTACTATCGAGGAGGAGGAGAAGGAGGGGTTGCAATTTTTTTTTGTATGTGACTTTACTCTTATTTAAAAAAAGATTTTAGATGACATTTTTGGCGAGATGGTTTAGAAAGTTAATATCAGCTGTTATAATTCATTAAATTGCTACATATTTGTAAATAATTGAAGAAGTGCAGGAAATGCCAAATTCATCACCAATAACAAACAAGGCTGCTGTTGAATTATTGTGTGATTATCTGAATCGGTTGTTGGATGTAAATGCTAATCCAGAGCAATTCAGACTTGCGAAGTTAGATGATGTTAAAGGAAATTGTGTAAGTATTCTTGGTAAGAAAACTGGAAATGTCTGAAGTTACTTTGTTATTCCAAGAGGCCTATCATCATTCTGCACGAGAGCTAAACGTGGCACTTGAACTTATATAATATAAAATGAGTTTACATTTGGGGGACATTACCAATTAAAATTGTTCACTATGATATGTAATTGTTAATACATTTCTAAGTAAAAAAGACTTCTTTAGTGAGAAACATGGGCCTGTTTTTTGTCAACAAGTTTCTTAAAATTCGACTTAGTTTTAGATACACATACAATAAGGTCGTCTTCTACGTCCAGTCGATTTCTTGCCTTGGTTTTAATGTTGACCAATGTAGAAAATCCAAGTTTGCAGAGGTAGGATGTTGCAAAGGGCATGATGATTCTCAGAGCCACTGATGTTAAGCTTGGATACTCAGCTCTTCTTTGTAGCCAGAACTTGTCAACATTTTGGGTGCTGAAGGACAGTTGCAAAGTCATGTCACAGGATAGCTCGATGAGTTTGTCATGAATCAGTGGGTTTAAGTCTGCCTCGTTCACAGCCTGCTCGTTGAAGGGGTTAAGCACCCAGTTCCAACCGGTGTGTTGATCCTCGGGAATGTAGCTAAGGATCTGCTCTTGTAGAACTTGCAAGTGAGTAGTAACCAGTTTGGACAGGTTGTCAATGTCGGGATAATATTCATCGCTTCGATCAAGGGATGTGATAAGCTCATTTGTCAGTTCAAAGTTTTCAAATGTATTCTTCTCAACCCTGGTTGGCCAAGTGGCTAATTTCTTTAAAAACGAATTGACTTTGTCTTGTGCAAAAAGTATGGTTTTGTCTCTTCCCTGCAAGGAAATGTTGAGATCGTTCAGATGATGAAATATGTCCGCTAAATAAGCAAGTTTTAACAGCCATTCATTGTCACTCAAAATACCGGCAAGGTCTTTGTTTGCAACTTGAAAAAATGTCTTAAGCTCAGAGCGCAAAACGAACACTCGAGGAAACACATTCCCTCGTGACAGCCACATTGCCTCTGTGTGAAGCAAGAGGCATTTGTACTGTGCCTCCATTTCTTCGCATAACTGTGATAACAGTCGACACTGCAATGGCCGGCTTTTTACAAAATTAACCAACTTAACAGTTTCGTTCAACACTGTTTTTAGCTCAGTTGGCATGACCTTGGTAGCTAATGCCTGGCGATGCAGAAAACAATGAACCCAAGTGGCATTAGGCATGACATTTTTCATCCGTCTCACGAAACCGCTGTCTTTCCCAGTCATTGCTTTGGCACCATCACTGCAGATTGAAATACACTTTTGAAAGTCAATTTGAAGCGAATCGGTTGCAGACATGATCATTTTAAACATTTCCTCACCTGTTGCGTGGTCAGGCAAAGGTTTGCAAAATAAAATGTCTTCTTCCACACTACCGTCACCCTCAAAACGAACAAAGCACATAAACTGCGCCAACTCGACACGTCCGTAGACTCGTCAACTTGAATGGAAAAGTACTCACTTTTCTGCAACTTTGTTTTCAACTGATCCTTTATGTCTTGAGTCATCTCGGTAATGCGCCTCCCCACCGAGTTGTTCGACAGAGGAATGGTGGAAAGCTTCTTAGCTGCATCTGGGCTGATCATAGTTGAAACCATATCCTGAGCAGCAGGTAGAATGAGCTCTTCAGCAATCGTGTGTGGTTTACCTTTCTTTGCTATTCGTAAAGCCACTTGATACGATGCTAGCAAAGCACTTTTGCTCATATTATTTCCACTTAACTGAACTACTGCATTTTCTGGTAATCTAAAGCAGTTAACTTACGTTCAAAAAATCTGCCGGCTTATCTTTAAAACTGGGATGTTTACTTTCTAAATGGCGAATCATCTTGGAAGGTTTCATACTCTCGGCCGATAACAACTCGCTGCAAATAACACACTGTGGCCGATTTCTGAGCACCGTAAATCCATACTTAATATAACTGTCACTATACTTTCTCATCTTTTCCCTCTTCTGTTCATGATCGTCATGAGAAGTCGAAGGCCCTGCACGCTTAACAAACTTATCCATAGTTAGAACAAAATCAAACAATACGCGAGCGAACAAAACACAAGAGACGTACAGCACAAGCCAGGCAGCTTGAAGCGCGGCTGACGCATGCGCATACGAGCCCTTCTCCCTCCACACGTCACTAACGTCACAACTACAGTCAAGTCAAGACAGTCGAGCTACTAGGTTCCTTTGTGACTATTTAAAAGCATTTATAAAAGTTAATAGCAGGTTATAGGCACTACTACTTTTCGTTTTTAAAATAATACCCTGGTAGTCTAAAAATATGTACTACCATTTATTTAAATATCATTATACTATTGAACCGCCAAATATTATTTTTTGTGTCATATCATTTTACATTTAAGTTTCTCAGTAAACATCAAACAGGTCAGTAACATCAGAATAAGATAAAAAAAAATCTGAACAAAGTAAATAAATAAACATTTAAACGAATAACCTACCAGTCACTTAAGTTAAATTCCAAAGTAATTTTATCCCTCCACTTAGTCTCCCCCCCTCACAGACACCTGCGCTAAAACGGGGGTCGCGGCTAAAACGTATGGGCTAAAATGGGTCACGGAAAGAAAAAGTTTGGGAACCGCTGCTCTAGCTCAAAAGAACGTAATAATAACAATGCACTTTGGAATGGATAAGGGAGCTGGGACGAGACATATAGCATTTGTTTCCTTGTTCATGAACTTCACATTTTATTTATAACCGCAAGGCTGCTATGTAGATGACCTTGGCCTCTATCATACAGTTATCTGGCCACCTGCGATACACCCTGCACCGTGTCGCATGCTTGCTTCGTCAAATGGACACACCTGTTCAACCAATGTTAGCATATGCTCGTTACCTCAGAGCCTAGCTCCTTTTCAAAACACTTTAAATGTTCACATCTCAACTCAAATATTATCACGCAAATCTTGTAAATGCTCCGTTCAAATATCAATGGATTACTCTAATAATCCCAAATCTTGTTTAATTGTATATTCCAATTGTTGAACTAGCGTTGTTTAGAGTATAATAACGAAAACGCTTAATGTTTATAACAAAATGTTCATTAATTATTTATAACATTTTAAATTGTTTATAACATTGTCAAACGACAATTGAAAAATTTATACATGCCTCTATTAATCCCGTTCGTTTCAAATTATTATTAAAGATATTTACATAGTTATTTACTTTATTTATATTATTTATATTAGAAATACATTAAACCACACGTTTATCCGGTTGATAATTACTTAAATCGTGGTGATATAATCGACCAATGAAGGTTAGTTATATTTAAATTTTAGATTCTGGTTTAATAAGATTTAATAATTATTATTTGTGACGGTAACCTCCATTCAAAATCGTTATCTCAAATTATTTAAACACTCTTGTTAATTTTAACAGTAACTTCACATGAATAATTTTCAATGGACCTGAACAATACACTCAGCGGAAAAATACCTCGCTCAAAACGCAAAAAATTGCACCAAAATTGGCCCATAATTCATCATATATCTCATTATATATGGCATCAAAATCTTCCACAATGCACACAAAAACCTCCACTTATAAATTCATCATCTTCATCAATATTACTGTGGGAACCTCCTTCACTTATTACAGGGCATTATTTATCAGCGACTTTTACACGTCCACTGAACTAACGATTATACATCCATAGTTCCTCTTTAAAAATTCTTATATTCATCAATTGTATCAAAAACTGTTATTATATTTAACCTTCGTGGGTTTCATTCATGAATCGATATGAAGTAAATATTTGCCAGTCACAAATAAATTTAATAGCAAATACGATTAGACACGCCTCCCTGGTCTATCAAAATTGAGATTAATATCATCAAAGTATCGCAGTATAAAAATACTATCTTCAATCAAAGTTCATCTAAACTGCATAAATAGTCGAATAGAATACAATTAGACTGTGGACTACAAACATTTTTGTTCCAATCTAGAATTGAGAAAAACTCCTATCAAATGTTCATTACTATTGTGTACTCAATAAATCGTACTCAGAGTTCATATTTCATAAAATTGTCTGTAATGTAATGGTATTTCAGAATTGACGATAAATGTTTATGTTGCAATCATGTTCATAAAACGACTAGTATTTCCAAGATCGTCGATAAAGTAGTAGATTTTAACGCTCTAAAATCTTTTAATCATTCTTCTTTCTTGAGGATGACAGAAAATTGGTCAAAGTAATTTACTGAAAAGAATTACTTTAATAAAATGACACGCTGTCTGAAATCAAATTTGCCATAGAAAATCGTTAACTTTACAGTCAAATCGTGACTACAAAAATATGCAAATTACTGAAAGAATATATATAATATCAGTCTCAACTGATCCAAAATTATTTAAATATGCCAATGATATAATGTCTCAATAAATCGTAGAAAAAGGCATAAATCAGCAAAGTGTACAGAGTACAGAAATATCAAGCAAGAATATGGGGCAAAATATATGGGACAGAAAATATGGGGAAAATGGTTGCTCAGATATTGCTAAATGGCTCAAATAAATCAAGAAACGTTCACGACTACCTTATCTGTTGATTGAAGTTCTAGAGGAAAATTTCCAAAGAAGACTGCTGTTGGTTCCATTTCACCACCGTAAAGATGTGCTCCGACCTCGAACCTGGAACCTGCGCCCTCGGAGAATGGAACAGCTTCCTCCTCCGGAAATTGCACTGCTCCGTGTAGACGATAGACATCCTTCTGGCAAAACTCTTCTTTGTGAGCCGGGTCCACCCTGGCCTCTCTTGAAAATTCCCTGAAGTTCTTGTAGAAATTCGCCATGAAGTTTATTGCAATTATTTCCGCAGAAATGTTCATAATTGTGGAGTATGAAGATATTTCCACTGCCATTTGATGTAATTCAGCGATGGATTACGATGCATGAGTGTAGTTGGATGTTCACTACATGCTCGCTTTTGTAGAATGACGATTAACGAAGCTCCATGTTGCCATTTCACTCCATTGATATATGTCCCAATTGCATTAAAGTTTTAGTCTTCCATCTCCACTTCCGTTATAATAATAGTCGAAAGTACTGCCAGATTATATAGTTCCATAGTAGAATGTAGCGTTGTATCACCAAATGTAATCTTCAGTATCACGGTTGCAATACATGTGTCAGCCGTAGCGTAGAATGTGGTATAATAAAAGTGCTTCTCAGGTGTCGAGAAAATCACTTTTGTCTGCAGTCTTAAAATGCGAATATCTTCCAAAGTATAATAGTGAAAATGTTCAACTTTCGTACACGCCTCAATATTGTAATGCACAATTGAATTAGCATAGTTAGTTAGTTAGTTAGTTATTGTTGTTTTAAGGGGCGGAACTACGAGGTCATCTGCCCCTGAATTAGCATAAATGCAGTAGCTAACTTTTGATAGATAATCTTGTAGACTCGTTTATGTGTGCGCTCCAACTTCGCCTAGTTTTAGTAACCGTAAAATTGTACTGCTGCACGCTCAGTGCTTGTTCGATGCTGTGGGCTCTACCACATTTGCTAATGACGATTTGCTTCACTGAATAACTCGAAGTCTGACAATGTGAGAATCAGAAAACTGAGCCATCAGAGCCTCCTCTCTGCTGTGCAAAGCCTTTTATCAACTTCTTAAGGGGCGTATCCATCCCTTCCATAGCTTGTTCCTCCGTCATTGCTAGAAGTTCTAACTTTGGCTATACTGGACGGATTTTCAAATTTCAAAAACTCATAATTAATTTCTTCAAAATTCCAAATCAATGCCATAACTGAAAATAGTTTTCCACAATTCTGCATGCCAAAAGTAATTAAATATGGTAGTTTCAGTAATCTCCGTCTCCCTCCAAACTATCATTCATTGGTTCGAGCCTCTCCTCCAATAGCGTAACTTCTTCCTCAGCACGCTTCCCTGCGTCTGCGTCGTAAATCTCAGATCCTTCTCGAACAAAATCATGACGTCACCAAGAATCTCAGCTCATCCAGCCTACTTACATGAAGTCTGCGTCATCCGTGCCTACGTCATGAATATACATGTCACAACTATGACGGCCATAACTTTATTCACATATGCCAATACAGCCACCGTGGTCTCAGTATAATTCAATTTACGGGGGCATTCTCCCTTCACCACGTTTTAAAAGCAGTTGCAAATTGTTTTTAAACTCTGTGTTATAAATATCTGAATTCACTTGAACACGAAATTGAATTATAATTGGCTTACTCTTGGACAATATTTCTTCAAGTTTCCAGCATTGAACTTGCCATATACGACATCATTCTCATCATCGTAGAGTTCATAACAGTTGTTTCCATAAGCATTCGTAATTCTGAACGGACCCATAAACACTATTCCAAACTTGGGATAGATTTTCTTACTCACATCAGCCTTGACAGGTCTGCGTAGTAATACCAGATTTCCAATTTCTAAGGGAGCACCAACACGTTTTCCCGCTACTCTTTTCAGTCGTTTTTGTGCTGCTCTCTGGAGTTGTTCTTTCGCTCTGTCAATTCTCTGCTGCCTTCCTAGGTCGGGATCTCTAGGAACGTGGTTGAAAAGATTGTCCCACGGCCTTTCTGGGTTTCTTCCTAGATGAAGTCTCATTGGCACCTCTCCTGTGCTCTCCTGCACTGTAGAATTTAGACACTCCTCAATAAGGGGTACAAATCTCACCCAACTAGAATGATCATTCGGACAGAAAATTCAACAAAATTTCGAAAATTCAGCCATGTATCTTTCTGAAGAATTCGATTCCGGATAGCGCACGCTTGAAAATATGTGCTTAATACCGAGCCTTTCCATATCTGCAGTAAATTCTAAGGATGTAAACTGAGCTCCATGATCCGATAGTAGATACTCTGGTTTACCAGCTTTTGGAAATAAAGCATGTTCCAGTCTGCTTACAACGTTCCTCGTGTTAGCTTTTTGCATGGGACTTATTGTTACAAATTTCGAGAAGACATCCACGGTAACCAACAGGTACTGATTACCCTGGTATCCCTTCGGACAGGGGCCAAATATGTCCGTCGCCATGAGTTCATTCGGTTTAGAGGGAATCATAGCCTTAGGTTTTCCTTTTAATAGAGCGGAAGCATACTTTGCTCTTTAACATTTATCACAAGAACGAATGACATTAGCAATGCTGGAACGCATGTTAGTCCAAATAAACCTCTCTTTAAGAGTATCAAGAGTTTTATCTAGACCGGCATGTCCAGTTGCATGATGAGCTACCCACACTAAATTGACAACAAGTTTAGGTGGCACGACTATTCGGAGCTTTGTATGCGCAGAGTCAGCATACTTACATACGACGTCTCCACTCAAGACAAAGTGTCGTGAATCTCTCTGTGTAGCTGCATAGTCAACATCAGTATTGTCCATGTAACCCTTAAGGAACCTGTACATTTTCCTGATTGGAGCGTGTCTCTTCTGTGACACACCGATTCGGGCTAACCTCCTAACGGTCTCTTGATCTTGCTGCTCCAATTGTACATGGTGTATCTGCACATTTTTGATAGGGTTACGTGATAAAGCATCAGCCAGTAAGTTGTCTTTCCCAGGCTGATGGACAATAGTGGCGTTAAACTGTTGGGTGAACAAAGCCCAGCGTGTCAATCTATCACTAGACATGTCAGTTTGCAGCATAAACTGAAGTGCTTTGTGATCTGTAATAATGATAACCTTGTGTCCCAGCAGCATTTTCTTCCACGCTTGCAAAGCTGTTACAAAAGCTAACGCTTCTAGTTCTGTCGTAAAGTAGTTTTCCTCGTGTTTCTTTAATTTCCGACTAGTGAACGCAATGTAGTGCTTGTTGCCTGCCTCGTCTTTTTGGTATAAGACTGCACTAATGCCTATTCTTGATGCATCAGACTCAATATAGAACACCTTCTCAAAGTCTGGGTACTCCAGTTTAACGTTGTTTCTGAGCATCTCCTTTGCTTTCTCAAAAGCCTCGTCTGCTGCAGTACTCCATTTCCATCTATTATTCTTCTTGAGTAAGTCATACAGAGGAGCCATAATTTCAGAGTATCTCGGACAGTGGCTGCTGATGAATTGGCATGCGCCTACAAATTCTCTGACTTGTTTCACCTTAGTTGGCTTTGGGAACCTTGTGATTGCATCTACTTTCTGCATGTTCGGATGATATCCATCCTTATCAATAGTATGCCCCAAGTAGTTGATCTCCTTCTTCAAGAATTGACATTTTCCAAAATTGACCTTAATATTGGCCTTCCTTAAATTTTCAAACAACTTTCTCAAATGCACTAAGTGTTCTGCGGCGTTGGGTGAAGATACAATTAAATAGTCAATGTAGCAGATTACATTTTCCTTTACTTCGTCAGTGAGCTTGCTATCAAGTGCTCGAATAAGTGCTGGTCCACTGTTGACCATTCCAAAAGGCATTCTCTGGAAGACCCATGACGTCTGGTCAAATAAGAATCCAGTGTACTGCATACTTTCTTCTTCCAGTTGAACTTGGTAAAACGAAGATGTCAAGTCAAGAACACTGAAACATGCTCTCCCTTTGAACTTTCTAAGCAGATCTCTAATCTTAGGTGGTCGGTCATTTTCTGGAAGAATCTTTAAGTTGATGGTCCGAGCATCGAGACAGAGACGTATCTGACCATTACTTTTCTTGACTACAGTGATGGGGTTTATGTAAGACGACGCCTGTTTTTTTATAATCCCGTCTACCTCCATTTTTCTGATCAACCCTCGTACTTCTTGGTAGTATTTCTCAGGTATGGGGTATATTTTCTTTTGGTAAGGGGTTTCATCGGTCAGCCTTATCTTATACTTATAGTCTTTAATCAATCCAGGCTTTTCATCAAATATATCTTGGAATTCCTTTATCAAATCCTCAAATTCCCCCTGAATTTCTTCAAATCCTTCAGTTTTTCTACTGGGTATTTCTGTTAGATTCTCCACTTCATTGATAATGGTATTTAAAATCTCTTCCCTAAGGTCTATCTCCAGACTGTTTTTCCCGTCCTGTTCTTCGATCTCTTCTGTGATCATGTACCCATCATTAAAGCTAATAATCCTATTCTTCATATCAATAATGGCTCCAACTTTCGATATAAAATCGATTCCTAGCACAATGTCGAAATGGATCTTGTTCACTACAATAAAGATCTGTTCATAATTCCTTCCATTAATTTCAAAGTTCAACAACACTTGGATCTTGCATTTCACTGCCTTGTCTTGGAAAATTCCTCTCACTTTGACGGTAGAAGCAGGTAAAACTGTCATGTTTTCTCCCTTTAATAGACTTTGATAGCATTCATCAGAAATGATAGAAATAATTGCGCCGGTATCCATAAGAGCTTTGTACTGTTGGCCATCTATCAGTACAGAAATAATAGGTAAGGCACATGGTCTTTCCTCTTTGACGATTCCCCTCTCTTCTAATAAATCCTCATCAGTTACTTCGTAAATTTCATTGATGGTAATTAAGTGTGGTGTGGCAATGTATTCATAGTTTCTCACTTTCGTTGAGAAATCGGCGTTTTTTTTTTTTTTTTTTTTTTTTTTTGTTACCAATTTCCAAGTTCCCCTGCTGGCTTGTAGAAGGACCAGGATCGATCACTAAATCCTGTCTTTTCTTCTGGTTTTCAGCTTCCTTCTCTCGTAATTCCTTCAAATACTGCTGACTTTCTTTCTCTCTCTCTCTTGATACTTGTCCGGTGTCATAACCTGACCTTGAGAATTCTGATTCCGATTCTGGTACTGGTTATTTCTGTTGTAGTTCCTATTGTACCCATTGTTATTATAATATCTACCTCTTCCGTTATTATAGTTCCCTCTATTGTTATTCCAGCCTCGTCTTTGCTGATATGGACGGTAACCTTGTGATCTGTTGTTGCGAAAATAATTGTTCCTGTGAGGACCTACATTTTCAGTTTTCTCTTCAGCAGGCGTATCAGTTTGCTGAACTTGATCCATGTAGACTGTATTAATGTCTTTGAATTCGTGCCTCTGACCTTTTTGAACCAAATTTGGCATTGGACTCGTGTAGTCAAGCCTTCTCAATAGTTCGTCCATACTGGTCAAATCCCTGATATTTGACGATATAATAAGCCTTCTTACCTCCACAGGCAGCATACGTGAAATAGCATATATCAACTGCTCTGTCGACAATGGGGGTTGTAATAATCTCAAGCGCGCTAACTGGCTCGTGAAGAAATCAGCGTACCGTGTTGGAAGAGTACCCGAATACTTCCTCGAGTATACCTCAGCTCTTAATGAATTTTGTGCTTCTATTGACCAGAATCGTTTTATCAGTGCCTCTGCAAATTCATCGAAATTACTAAAAGTGTACCGAAATGCTCTGAACCACTCAAGGGGTCCTCCAGCTAGAAATCTTTCTACGATTCTCATCTTTCTTTCTCTAGGAATATGGGCTTCAATAAAATAGTCTTTCAGGTTTCTGATATACTCTATCGGTGTTAGACTGTATTACTAAATTTCTGAGGCTTGTCCTCAAAGTTTCGGATGACTGTCACATTTCTTGGATATGAATACATGTAATTCTTCCCACTATCACGATATTTCCATTCAGGTTCAATGTTCCTATCCTCTTCTTCTTCCCGGAATCTGAATATACGTTCCTCAGGACTAATATCTCTCTCTTCAGTAGCGAGGTTACATCTTCTCACGTAATTCCTATTATCTTCACAAGACAACCCTTCTGGATCCTTATCTGTGATTTCCGTGATGACTTTCCTAATCAACTCTTCTTTATACGTTTCCAACATGCTAGCTTCTCCTAGTTTCAAATTCTGAATTTTGCTCGTAGTTTCATTGACATCAGAGACAACCTTATGAATTTGTTCCTCTAACGCGGTTTTTAATGCTTGCACGTCCTGGCCTATTTGAATTCTATCCTCTACCTGCTTTTCGGATAGCGAATCCATCCTTATATTCAAGTCCTTTCTAATTTGAACTACCTCATTATTTATATCTACTTGTGTACTGGCAAGTTTTCGTTCAATTCGCTCCTGAATCTGATTGACATGTTCCCCACTTGACCTGTTCCATTCATCTTTCCAAACCGTTACATTTGCAGTTAACATTTCAGCAATATCTACTTCAATGTCTTCCTTAAGTAGATTATGATCTAAGACTTGGGTCCTCAAGACCTCTACATCATGTTTTAATCCAGCTAGAGAAGCTGTTGTCCTAACAGACTCGTCAACCAATCTAGTTGTTAAAGCACTAATGTTACGAGTACAAAGCGTTTTTGAAGTTTCAATTTCTTCTCTAACCTTATTAACATCAGTTTGAACTTTGGCAATGTCTACAAAAACTGTATTAACTTCTATTTGCATCTTATTGATATCGCTTTGCATATCATTAACATCAGAATGAATATTATTTATGTCTACTTGAACGTTTGACACATCGGTTCGAACATTTCTAATCTCTCTTTGAACTTCTTCTACCTTGTCTTGTACAGTAGCAACATCATTCCTAACAACGATTGCTTCTGCTCTAGCACATGAAATATCACCCCGGACATTAGCAACATCAAGATTCAACATAGTAAGGTCTTTCTGGACTGAATCAACTTTTCCCTGTACATTGGAAACATCAATCTTAACATCTGAGACATCTTTATGGACATTGGATAAATCTACTTTAACATCTGAGACATCCTTGTGAATGTCAGTCACGGCATTCTGGATTCCCTGGGTACTGGTCTGTAAACGCGACACATTATTTTCCAAGTTTGCAGAACTGGTCTGAAGAACTTTCATATTCTCCTCCATTCGACTAGCATTCTCCTCCATTCGACTAGTATTCCTAGCTTCCATCTCCCTCACACTTTCATTCATGCTAGCTTTCAAACTGTTGGACATCTCCTCCAACATCTTTCTCATACTCTCATCTGCCATCTCAATAATATTTCAATAATAGACTGCTTTAGGGACATACATCAAACAGAGCAAGATAACAACATCTGAGCAACATCTTCCACCATATATAATTTGAGCAATTTTCTGTCTTAAATCTAACTTATAATTAGCTTATCACTAACTTTCGTAGACACCCTATGTTGAAATAAACTCAAGCACATGTTCAAATTTCTTTGGTTCATTTTAAATATCCTAACACAAATAATTTACATTTACAATCCAAATAGTTTAATTTTATCTTTAATATGACTAAACATGTCATAAGCCGGTCAAATAAAATAAGACTCCAGATCATAGGCGATTTTTCTAAGTTTCCAGCCTATTTAACCTCTCTCAGGTTGTATAAGATCTGATCTTTTCTGAGTGTAATTTTCCTACTACAACACAACATTTAATCCCTATATAATCACACTCTCAAATTCTACAATTGGCCAAGACATCTAACAAAGAATCAACCTCTTTATTTGAGTCTTCACAATCCCATTGACATCGATAACTTGGTAATCCAATGTTATTCGAGCCCCACGAAATTGCGGCGCCAATCCTACTGTCCCCGATAATCCGGATAGTAGGCTGTCAGAAATCCGCCCCCTCAATCGGATTGCCAATAATCAATCGCACCGGCACAGCTACATCAATGAAAATGGCACTGACAGATACTACCGAGATTAGAGCACAGTAGTTAACAAGAAATTATTGTGGAACACACCAAAATATACGGGGGTTCATACTTACCTTTTACTTACCTATTCAAATTAATCTCGGGTCTGGGTTTTCAACTGGATCACTTAATAGTATGCCCTCACAATAACCTCCAACACGATATTTAAAATGAACCAAGACGGAAACAAGAAAACTTAAACTGCACAATAATTTATTTCACATAAAGAGAAAAATAATTTAACAAAATTTAACAACAGAATATACGTGGCAATCAGAAGCCATTGTCAATGCAACCATGTCCTCCTGTAGGACTTGTAGACTTCACATACAAAAATTCAGCTTTCTCTAGCTCAAAAGAACGTAATAATAACAATGCACTTTGGAATGGATAAGGGAGCTGGGACGAGACATATAGCATTTGTTTCCTTGTTCATGAACTTCACATTTTATTTATAACCGCAAGGCTGCTATGTAGATGACCTTGGCCTCTATCATACAGTTATCTGGCCACCTGCGATACACCCTGCACCGTGTCGCATGCTTGCTTCGTCAAATGGACACACCTGTTCAACCAATGTTAGCATATGCTCGTTACCTCAGAGCCTAGCTCCTTTTCAAAACACTTTAAATGTTCACATCTCAACTCAAATATTATCACGCAAATCTTTTAAATGCTCCGTTCAAATATCAATGGATTACTCTAATCAACCCAAATCTTGTTTAATTGTATATTCCAATTGTTGAACTAGCGTTGTTTAGAGTATAATAACGAAAACGCTTAATGTTTATAACAAAATGTTCATTAATTATTTATAACATTTTAAATTGTTTATAACATTGTCAAACGACAATTGAAAAATTTATACATGCCTCTATTAATCCCGTTCGTTTCAAATTATTATTAAAAATATTTACATAGTTATTTACATTATTTATATTATTTATATTAGAAATACATTAAACCACACGTTTATCCGGTTGATAATTACTTAAATCGTGGTGATATAATCGACCAATGAAGGTTAGTTATATTTAAATTTTAGATTCTGGTTTAATAAGATTTAATAATTATTATTTGTGACGGTAACCTCCATTCAAAATCGTTATCTCAAATTATTTAAACACTCTTGTTAATTTTAACAGTAACTTCACATGAATAATTTTCAATGGACCTGAACAATACACTCAGCGGAAAAATACCTCGCTCAAAACGCAAAAAATTGCACCAAAATTGGCCCATAATTCATCATATATCTCATTATATATGGCATCAAAATCTTCCACAATACACACAAAAACCTCCACTTATAAATTCATCATCTTCATCAATATTACTGTGGGAACCTCCTTCACTTATTACAGGGCATTATTTATCAGCGACTTTTACACGTCCACTGAACTAACGATTATACATCCATAGTTCCTCTTTAAAAATTCTTATATTCATCAATTGTATCAAAAACTGTTATTATATTTAACCTTCGTAGGTTTCATTCATGAATCGATATGAAGTAAAAATTTGCCAGTCACAAATAAATTTAATAGCAAATACGATTAGACACGCCTCCCTGGTCTATCAAAATTGAGATTAATATCATCAAAGTATCGCAGTATAAAAATACTATCTTCAATCAAAGTTCATCTAAACTGCATAAATAGTCGAATAGAATACAATTAGACTGTGGACTACAAACATTTTTGTTCCAATCTAGAATTGAGAAAAACTCCTATCAAATGTTCATTACTATAGTGTACTCAATAAATCGTACTCAAAGTTCATATTTCATAAAATTGTCTATAATGCAATGGTATTTCAGAATTGACGATAAATGTTTATGTTGCGATCATGTTCATAAAACGACTAGTATTTCCAAGATCGTCGATAAAGTAGTAGATTTTAACGCTCTAAAATCTTTTAATCATTCTTCTTTCTTGAGGATGACAGAAAATTGGTCAAAGTAATTTACTGAAAAGAATTACTTTAATAAAATGACACGCTGTCTGAAATCAAATTTGCCATAGAAAATCGTTAACTTTACAGTCAAATCGTGACTACAAAAATATGCAAATTACTGAAAGAATATATATAATATCAGTCTCAACTGATCCAAAATTATTTAAATATGCCAATGATATAATGTCTCAATAAATCGTAGAAAAAGGCATAAATCAGCAAAGTGTACAGAGTACAGAAATATCAAGCAAGAATATGGGGCAAAATATATGGGACAGAAAATATGGGAAAAATGGTTGCTCAGATATCGCTAAATGGCTCAAATAAATCAAGAAACGTTCACGACTACCTTATCTGTTGATTGAAGTTCTAGAGGAAAATTTCCAAAGAAGACTGCTGTTGGTTCCATTTCACCACCGTAAAGATGTGCTCCGACCTCGAACCTGGAACCTGCGCCCTCGGAGAATAGAACAGCTTCCTCCTCCGGAAATTGCACTGCTCCGTGTAGACGATAGACATCCTTCTGGCAAAACTCTTCTTTGTGAGCCGGGTCCACCCTGGCCTCTCTTGAAAATTCCCTGAAGTTCTTGTAGAAATTCGCCATGAAGTTTATTGCAATTATTTCCGCAGAAATGTTCATAATTGTGGAGTATGAAGATATTTCCACTGCCATTTGATGTAATTCAGCGATGGATTACGATGCATGAGTGTAGTTGGATGTTCACTACATGCTCGCTTTTGTAGAATGACGATTAACGAAGCTCCATGTTGCCATTTCACTCCATTGATATATGTCCCAATTGCATTAAAGTTTTAGTCTTCCATCTCCACTTCCGTTATAATAATAGTCGAAAGTACTGCCAGATTATATAGTTCCATAGTAGAATGTAGCGTTGTATCACCAAATGTAATCTTCAGTATCACGGTTGCAATACATGTGTCAGCCGTAGCGTAGAATGTGGTATAATAAAAGTGCTTCTCAGGTGTCGAGAAAATCACTTTTGTCTGCAGTCTTAAAATGTGAATATCTTCCAAAGTATAATAGTGAAAATGTTCAACTTTCGTACACGCCTCAATATTGTAATGCACAATTGAATTAGCATAAATGCAGTAGCTAACTTTTGATAGATAATCTTGTAGACTCGTTTATGTGTGCGCTCCAACTTCGCCTAGTTTTAGTAACCGTAAAATTGTACTGCTGCACGCTCAGTGCTTGTTCGATGCTGTGGGCTCTACCACACTTGCTAATGACGACTTGCTTCACTGAATAACTCGAAGTCTGACAATGTGAGAATCAGAAAACTGAGCCATCAGAGCCTCCTCTCTGCTGTGCAAAGCCTTTTATCAACTTCTTAAGGGGCGTATCCATCCCTTCCATAGCTTGTTCCTCCGTCATTGCTAGAAGTTCTAACTTTGGCTATACTTGACGGATTTTCAAATTTCAAAAACTCATAATTAATTTCTTCAAAATTCCAAATCAATGCCATAACTGAAAATAGTTTTCCACAATTCTGCATGCCAAAAGTAATTAAATATGGTAGTTTCAGTAATCTCCGTCTCCCTCCAAACTAGCATTCATTGGTTCGAGCCTCTCCTCCAAAAGCGTAACTTCTTCCTCAGCACAATTCCATGCTTCCCTGCGTCTGCGTCGTAAATCTCAGATCCTTCTCGAACAAAATCATGACGTCACCAAGAATCTCAGCTCATCCAGCCTACTTGCATGAAGTCTGCGTCATCCGTGCCTACGTCATGAATATACATGTCACAACTATGACGGCCATAACTTTATTCACATATGCCAATACAGCCACCATGGTCTCAGTATAATTCAATTTACGGGGGCAGTACATTCAGCCTCGTGAGCCAAAACTGAGTAGAGGTTGGTTCGATTCCCACCTCAGCGATCTTGGAAGTGATTTTCCATAGATTTCCACTTCTACTCCAGACAAATGCCGAAATTGTTCATATCAATGCCACGACCGCCTCCTTGCGAATCCTCTCCTGAATATCAAATACTCACCATACTACATACACCACAATAACACAGGTTATCAGAGAAATTTATTTATTTATTTATTTATTTATTTATAAGTAGGAGGGCTCATTGACCACCATGCCCAATTTGATCAAATTAACAAGAGCAACATCAGCGTCAACTTCTGCTTGCCTCTCCCCAAGGTGGACAGGGTTCGATTCCTGGTCAATTCACGTGAGATTTACGAAGGGAATAATCACGTTCTGAGTTTTGGTTTCTAACTAAATTAGAGGTTCCGTGTCTAATGATCGCGAGATTGTGTGTTTGAGTCTTCAGTCTTTTGACAGGTTTGATGCAGCTGTCCATGTCTCCCTGTCCTGAGTTAATCTTTTCATCTCTACATAGCTACCACACCCTACATCCGAGGCAATCTGTTTGACATATTCTAACCTTGGTCTAGGCCCTACCCGTACAGTTCTCGACCCTTCCGTCTAACAATGTTTATTATATCAATCACCCATACAGATAATTTCAATAAAGCAAGGCATAAAACATGCAGTAAAAAGGAGGGAGGATATAATAAGATAATTCGAAAGAAATAAAAATTTCTGCCCTCGAGCAGTCTTGAACCCGAGACACAAAGTTACCAAGCTCAAACGTTACCACTCGCGCACATTTCCGCTGGTAAAGGAATTATATTATCATAGGTCTTACTTAATACATGTGGATAAATCTCGAATGATTTCACTTGGACCTTAAATGTTGATTGGAACGCATTCATTTGCTGCGTGGGTTGTTTTAAACTTGATCTAAAGCACGTTTCATGCCTGTTTCACGCTAATAATGCAATTCAACATCGAATATTATCCACATCTCACTCGATAACTTTCCTCCATGTTTGATCGGATGTGACCCCTGCTACTACCTACCGTCTCTATTCGGAACCAGGAGAATGGAATGACATAACAGCCAATAAGAGGATCAGAATTACATACTGTGGCTAGGCTCGGGCTGAAAAAAAAAATATGTGTCCCGTACCACTGCTTTGAATGTCCAATATCAATTTAATGAAAACGATATTGACAATATGTTATGTGTTTTGCCTTTATAAGCATGCAACGTGTGCTAGATATCACAAAGTAATATTAGTATATAATTTTCAATAGCTTATCTGTACGATGGTGCTAGGTAATGGCGTCTTCAAATGTAGCTGGTTGATAGCTGGTCCAATACTGTTGGTCGTTCTTCCTCGTGTGTGAAGCTAGTCCGTAGTGTAGACTGCTGGCTTAAACTATTCACCACTATAACGTAATTCTCACTAGCACTTAAAATCGGAGTTTTCGGCACCAAGTGTGGGGTATTATAGCGTGAAGTTAGGAAGAACGATACCGTGACATTCACTATTTTATTCCATTGGCTACTACAACATACAACACTCTCTAGCGGCAAGTTACTTAATACATTGTCCTTGTTTCATTCCCCAACAGTGGTTGTCTGAGTAACCTCTAGACCAGTGGTTCTTAACCGGTGGTCCGCGAGTGCCTCGGGTGTGGGCCGCTGGGGAAAAGAGTCCACCAGCACGTATAAAAAAGTGGCCAATAAATGGGGGTTTCGAAAACTATAAGCGTTGAACAAGAATCGTCCGAATGTATTCGCGACGATGACTATCGGGTTTTGAATTGAAATATCTTTAAAATAAGTTAAGTGTTATTGAGGAAGGGTTACAACTGATAAGGTGTATTGAGGGGGAGGGAGACAGAAGGGGGGGGGGGGGGAGGGAAGTCAGTTTCACACTGAGTGGTCCGCAGACTTCTACGGGTTCAGAAACACTCTTCTAGACAAACTTTACTTTATATGTTGTAGTTCTAACTTTTTTACCATGATCACAGTAGAGTACTTGCAGATCATTTCCGCAAATTAGTTAACAATTGAGTCGTCCAGTTGCAAAACTCGTTTAATCCACTTGTGAATAAGGATCATGTCGTAAAATTATTTATTTAATTATTTTATTTTACTTTATTTTATTTTGTTTTATTTTGTTTTGTTTATTTTGTTTTATTTTGTTTTATTTTGATTTTGTTTTGTTTATTTTGTTTTATTTTGTTTTGTTTTATTTTGATTTTCCAGAAAACAAACACAAAACAAAAAACAAAAACACGAAACAAAAAGCAAAATTCAAAAACAGCAAAAGCAGAAAACAAACACAAAACCAAAACAAAAAAGACGAAGCACAAAGCAAAATTCAAACACAAAAGCAAAAGCAGAAAACAAATAAAAGAAATACCAAGCAAAAAGCAAAATTCAAAAGCAAAAGCACAAAGCAAACACAAAACCAAAAACACAAAGCAAAAAGAAGAAAACCGCAAACACACAAGATACGAGAGGCAAAGTCCAGTGAAACGTTTCTCATGAAGATGATTCTTATTCACAAGTGGATTAAACGAGTTTTGTAACTTGACGACTCAACTCTAATGTATTGTATCTATGTCTACCCCTTATTATGCCCGTTCCAACGAGGTCGGGGATGAGCTGCGATGAAATTCTATGTGGCGGATGTTTTTTTACAGCCGGATGCCCTTCCTGACGCCAACCTCATGAGAGGAGTTAATGAGAGATGAAAAGAATGAAGGTGAATGAAACTTGGCAAGGATGTGCCTGGAGTTGAAAATGGGGAAACCACGGAAAACCATTTCAAGAACGGCCGACGGTGGGGCTCGAACCCACGTCTACCGAGTCCGCCGATAGCTTGGCCCCATGGCCATGCGCTACGCTTTAGCGAGCGTAGCTACCGCTGTCGGTATTAGTTTACAATTCTTATAATAATAATTGTATTGGTTTTTCGTCTATTTTAACTACTGTGGCTTTTAGAGACACCGGGGTACCAAAATTTCGTCCCGAAGGGGATCTTTAACATGCCATTAAACCTACGGACAGGGTTCCCTCACATTTGCGCATCCTGAAATGCCAACTGACTGCGCCAGGATTCGATCCTGCGACCTTGGTGACAGCAGGCGAGTACGTTACCGCTGAGCCACGCAACCAGTAGTTTAGGATTTGGGTATCACAGCTATAGCAGCTACACCTTCATTTCTCAGTCTTGCAATGTTTAAAATAAATAATTTAGTTCTTTTTTCGGTCATTTAATGCTTTAATAATTATTAGTAATAGTTGAAACATTTTCTAAGTTTTCTGTCGGGACATCTTGGTTTTGGAGGGCAGAGACTGTAAAAGGAAGCTTTTAGTTTTACGTGTGATCATGAGCCACGGGACGTCTTTTTACGTGGAATCGGAGCCACAGGGCATGGCATTTCACTTCGAAAATCTCACATGCATTGACCGGGAATCGAACCCAGTCCGCCGTGGTGAGAGCCGAACAGCTTGACCGCTGCGCCTCTACGCCCCCGGCAGAGAATGTCTGTGGGTGTCATCGTTAAGTTGGTAGTGTTTTGTAGAACTATTTTGTCTTGCGTATTTGGATCTGAAGATGCTCACTTGACGAACGAAACATATCATCCCTTAGTTTTCTCCCTCTTCAACAGTCCATAACAAATATATCTTAATCACATTTAATTTCTTCGGGTTATTTTTGGCATATTTCAATAATTGGAATTATATTTTGACCGACTGAAAAAATTATAATATCAACTGTCAATAAAGTAACACTGAAAATGTCCGTCAAAGCTCTCTATGATGTGTTCAACTCTTACAGCATGGGGACCTCCCACTTGACAGATCATCCGCACAAATATGGGAAATATTCTTTCATTAATCATGGTATTGATAATTGGAATTCATTACCTGCCACAGTCTTAGAGCCTTTCCCCCAACATATTGATGTGTTTAAGAAAAGACTGAAATGTTGTGAAAATACTATGATTTAATTGCTACAGTGACGCCTGTTTTCCACCTCTTGATGGATTCAGTATTTTTGCATTTGTCTTTTGGCACAGGCTAGAGTAAAATGTGGCTTTTCACCGATGTCTCAGTCTCACTCATGGCTGTGATTATATGGAAGCTGCTGAGATATCGGTGGTGCTGAGTAATGACATTCAGGGCACAACTAGTGCCGGTGGATGCTGTGAAAGGTTCTACTCGTAAAGTTGGTATTGTTGTACCGACTCAGTGAGGAAAGCAATAGCAAACTACTTCACTCCTAACCTTGCTTGTTACGCCTCATCATAGTGCTCCCTTTGGTTTTTGTGAGTTTCAGCTCACATAGCCGTTAGTGGCACTTTTTGAGGATCCAACTAGCCTCCAGGCTGACTACCTAACAGACAATCACTACAGCATAGTTCCCCCCTGTACGTAGGTGAGTCTAGAAGTTGTATGGTAACCTGTATTACTGTGATGTCTGTACTAGAGTGTGTACTTGTAATCTAGGTAGGATTTGGATAGGCAGCGGCCTTGGCCTTTATTTGAGAACCATCCCGGCATTTGACTGGAGTAGAAGTGGAAAACCACTTCCCGTATGGCTGAGGTAGGTATCGAACCCACCTCTTCTCAGTTCTGCCACGCGAGGCTGAGGGTACATCGTTCCAGCCCTCAGACCAGAATTAAATTTCTTGGCTCGGTCTGGAATCTAACCCAGGCCTCCGGAAGCAGACTGCAGTGCACTATTATTGTTACTATTCTTCTTCTTCCTCAGCTTTTACGGCCTCACTGGACCACTTCAGTCAATCATTTCTTGGTCCTCTTCTTCGGTACGTTTTCTTTCCGAGTTGCCCAGTAGCTTTTCATTCGCTCTGATCTTCTCAGGCGTTCCTGTAAATACCCTTTTTACTGTATGACGTTTGTCTATTTTTGCTTGAAATCTTTTTTTGTAACTATTATTATTATTATTATTATTATTATTATTATTATTATTATTATTATTATTATATACAAGCTGTATCCGGCATGCGTTGCAATGCCAATCAAAGAAAGTGTTGGCGTTGTAATTTTGTTTGTTGAAGTGCTTTTGGATAAACAATATCCCCCCCCCCCTTAACTGCCTCTTTGTATGAACACCCATTTGCTGAAAAGACTCATGCGCCACCTATTGCACTCGTAAAATGGCTTTACTAATTAAGAAATATTCGTGGGAGCGTCCACAACAACTCACGAAAGTTTCATCGCAATCGGATTAATGCCATATGAACTCATTCGGGACTTTGTTGAAACGATTCGCACGCCACCACTCATTTGCCGAATCTACTCGTCTACCTATGGTAAAATGGATTTAATAAGTCATAAACTTTCCCTGGATGGTTGATTCTTAAATTTAGGGGCTGCGACAACGCGGTCATGTAGCCCCGTGTACTTTGGGTGTGTGTAGAATCTGTCTGATAACCGGTGTTAATTGTGATGACTGTAATAGTGTGTGTTATCTATTTTTAGCCTACTTTTCACATTTTGCAAAAATGTGGAAAAAGTAGACTTATGAGATCGATCCGGGAAAATGTGTGTCTGTCTGTCTGTCTGGCTGTGTGTGTGTCCCCCCCCCCCCCCCTATCAACTCCTAAACGGCTGCAGCAATCTAAACCAAATTTAGTATGAGTAAAGATGTGCACCGGAATATCTCACGTCCATATTTGAAAATGATGTCAGTGCTACCAACTGCTGAAAAAACGCACTGGAAATTTGAGCTCAATGTTGGATATCTTGCAAGGTATGCATGGGAGCTATCCCAAAATTGGCAAACATGTAGATAATATTATTTCAGTTTAATTTCCAGGAGGCCAACCATGACAGTGTTGCCAAAATAATTTTAAGCCTTCTGATAGGTCCAATGTTTATATGCATATAACTTCTACACTATCAATTGGATTTCAACCAAATTTTGTATGTAATATCTGTACATAAACAGATATGACTGAGCGTATTCTTAAGAGCCACCAGGGCTGCCAACTGTTAATAATTGTTCTCTATATTTGTTTTATCCAAATACCAATATATCATAAAGTATGCAAGCCAACAGCTTTAAAGTATGCACACGTATATTCTGACATTTTAGATTAATTTTGAGTAACTTATATACGTCAGTTCTACCAACATGATTATAAGCCTGCTGATAATACCAATTTTAAAATACATCTAACTTCTATACTATCAGTTGGATTTCAACCAAATTTCGTATGTGCTATGTGTACCATAACAGATATGACTATAAGTATTGTTAAGAGCAATCAGGGCTGCCAACTGTTAATAAATGCTGTCTATATTTTTTTACCCTAATATCAATATATCAGAAAGTATGCAAGCCAACAGCTCTATACTTTGCACACGTATAGCACCTGACATTCTAGATTAATTTGGAGTAATTAATACAAGGCAGTGCTGCCAACATGATTCTATGCCTGCTGATATGTCCAATTTTAAAATACATGTTACTTCTATACTAACAAATGAATTTCATCCAAAATTGGCACAACAAGATATCATAATATTTCAGATTATTTCTGACCAGCACACGCATGGTATTGTTGAACCAAATTTTGTATTCTGTACCTTAAGAGATGGAACTAAGAATATATTCAGTCACCAGGGCTGCCAACTGTAGTGCTCTATGAGGCTACATTATACCAGGTATATTTTGAACTAGTCGCCTCCGTAGCGTAGCGGTCAGCATGGTTAGCTGCCGCCCCGGAGGTCCTGGGTTCGATTCCCGGCTCTGCCACGAAATTTGAAAAGTGGTACGAGGACTGGAACGGGGTCTACTCAGCCTCGGGTGGCCCAAATGAGTAGAGGGGGTTCGATTCCCCCTCAGCCATCCTCGAAGTGGTTTTCCGTGGTTTCCCACTTCGTCTTCGGGCAAATGCCGGGATGGTCCCTACGGTAATGCCACGGCCGCCTCCTTCCCTCTTCCTTGCCTATCCATCCCAATCTTCCCCTCCCTTCCCTCATGAGGCCCCTGTTCGCTTTGCAGGTGAGGCCGCCTGGGCGAGGTGCTAATCCCACCTCACCAGTTGTATCCCTTCCGATTAGATGTTTCCAGCTCTAGGACACTGCCTGGATAGGCGGTAGGGGTGAGTTCCCTCGCTGAGTCCCTGGGAGCCACCACCCTGGAGGGTAAACACGATTAAAATATATATATATATATTAGATATTTCGATATTACCAACTTAATTTCGTCATTATTCTAGATAGGTTCATATACTGTAGAATAATCATTGGCATGAAAAGTAGGCTGTATAGTTCTTCACGGAACTTCTGGTTTTTAATTTAAGTACTGCAACTTAGAATTTTTCAAATAGTTCCTACTTTTGCCGCCAAGCGCCACCGTCAACGACTACTAGGCCAAGTTCAGAATTTAGCTACTAGACGCCACCGCAGTCGGCTCTTGGCAACGAACGTAGGAACCTAGGAGCGTTGCTTACATTCTTAACCTATCCAATTTAGCTTCACATAGGTGCAATTAGTGGAAGGTTCTTTAACATGCCATAAATCTATGACATGGGACCGCCGGCTTTACTTCCCCTCCGAAGGAAGGCATACTGAGGGATTTTTAACGCTCTTAAAAAATTCGACGGCTTCGGCCGGGTTTGGAGTGTACACAATAACTCACCAAATTTGGGGATTCGAACCTCCTCGCCTCCCGGATGTGAGCGACTGCCAACAATCATGCCGTAACGACCACGGCTAACTCACCTGGTGGATGAATGGTATATGAACGCATAAAGACATGCATATACACAGACATACAAACTATCACGTAACATTCATTTTTAGTCTATTTTCATTTTATGAAAAAATAGGCTTATGAGATCACCTTGTGTCCGTGTGTGTGTGTGTGTGTGTGTGTGTGTGTGTGTGTGTGTGTGTGTGTGTGATTCGTGTGTAAGCCCCCCTATCTAACTTCTAAACGGCTGGAGCGATTTCAATGAAACTCGGTAAGATCATAGCTCCATTCTGGCCGACACAGACCGTGCCCTTCAAATTGTATTGTGTCTCACCAATCCAACATGGTGGCTGTGGTTCAGCGGTCTAGCTGTATGCCTCTCACCAAGGCAGTCCGGGTTCGATTCCCGGTCAATGCATGCGAGATTTTCGAAATGAAATGCCATGTCCTGTGGTTCGGATTCCACGTAAAAAGGAGGTCCCGTGGCTCATAACCTACAGATTAACGGTCACGTTAAACTACAAGCTTCCTTCCTTTCTTTTTCTTCACGGAACTACTTGTTATATGTAGAGATACTTTTTATTCCATTTACGGTCACTAGAGACCACGTCATAAAACTGTTACATTTATAGAAGCCTTCCTTACAGCCCAGTATCGTTGCATTCTTTCCCTGGATGCCTGTCTCCTTTCGATCGTTAACCCGCTCTTCAGCTTGCCTTCTTTGTGAAAGCTCTTAAAGTTATAGACCTCCTGCTGGTACTTGATTCTATTAGCGGTGTCTTCGCGCTTCATACCCATCATTTCTAGATCCTTTCTGACCTCCTTGAACCACTTAGCAGAGGTTTGAGGTCTGCCATCAAGTATGGTGAAAATTCTACTAGTCAACCTCCTTTCGTCCATTCTAAATAGGTGACCATAGAATTTGAGTCTTCTTCTCTGCGCCACCAGCAAGTGCATGCGAAGATTCGCAGGCTTCATGCACGTGAAAGTCGAGTGGATTTTAAGTGAATAGCTTTAATTGACTCTTAAACACTTAGGAAGGTTCAGGTATTAGTTTGGTTTGCTTTGTGTTTTATACAGGGTGATTATTTTGCTGGAGCGGGGCCGGCGGCCGGCTATCGGCACAGAACATCGAATATAATGCTGTCGGCACGCACACCTACCGCCAGCCAACCGAGCTCTTACCGCGGATTGCGCGTCGGTGGAAACCGTAACCAAGTACATTAATTGATGGTAAATTCACCAGCAAATCATGATTAACGAACTTACCTATCCACAGGAGATGCTGAGTGTTCTCCTTCCGCTGACAGACAGGCGTTGTACCGTGTAAATAAATTAGCGTTTACACGTTGTGATTCCCTTCTGTTGTGAGGGATATCTGCTGCCGTATATTGTTCTTCAGCTCCACTAGAGTACGGGTAATCGATCTGTACACTTTGAATTTTAAATTAACCCGCAATTGAACATCAAACGGGCTTAGGTCCGTGCCTCGATTAGTTACAGTAAACACGCGGGGGGGTACAGGAGTAGCTACATACTGTAAACTTGTGACGTGAGGTCATCCAGATTCCCAAGAAATAAAAGGCATCTGTGCTTCTTTAATTAAATCTTGCAGCTGTTGTTTGTCACCTTATCTGTGCGCTGACTCTACACACCCTCGTTGATGAATGTTTAGTGACTTAATGACTTTAATGACCATGGTTAGCTCGCCTCCGCATCGCGCAACCCTGCGGCACGAGCTCGGTTGGCTGGCGGAAGGCGCGCGCGCCAGGCAGTCGGCCGCCGCCCCGCTTCAGCAAAAGAATCTCACTGTATATATAAATTGTTAGAAAGCCAATACGCATCTAAACTTTAGGGATTATAAATTTTTGAAAGTTTTATTCTCATCTCTTAAAAAATGAGCTCTTAGACTCAAGACTCAGTAAAAATTGGGCATTGACAATAATTTTGTGTTTTTAATGTGTCTCGAGGGAATTTGAATGGTATGAACTCCGTCTTGAGGAACGAATTCATGATGGAAATAAATAAATAAATAAATGTAAAACAAAAATATTGGAATTCAGCCGAAAGAAATCAGAAACTCTTAATGTCAAATTGGCAGGTGATAAGCTTAAGGAAGTAGGAGACTTCTGCTACATAGGAAGTAAAATAACAAGTGTTGGACGAAGCAAAGAGGATATGAAAAGTAAGTTGGCTCAGACAAGGAAAGCATTTCTACATAAAAGAAATCTGTTGACATCTAATATACTGTAGATTTAGGTATTAAAAAGTCTCATATTTGAAAGCCTTTGTCTGGAGCGTGACACTCTATGATAGTGAAACTTGGACTGTTGGTGCAACAGAAAAGAGGAGAATTGAAGCGTTTGAAATGTGGTGTTGTAGGCGAATGATGAAGATCAGATAGGTAGATAGAGTAACAAATGAAGAGGTATTAAGACGAGTGTGAGAGGAGAGATGTTTCTGGCGACTGTTAATGAAGAGAAGAGATAGGTTGGTAGGACACATACTAAGACACCCAGGAATAGCAAACTTAGTTATGGAAGGAAGTGTCGAGGATAAGAACTGTAGGGGTAGACCACGGTTGGAATATGTTAAACAGATTGCCTCGGATGTAGGATGTGGTAGCTATGTGGAGACGAAACTATTAGTTTAGGACAGGGAAGCATGGAGAGCGGCATGAAACCAGTCAAAAGACGGAAGACTCAAACAACAACAACAACAACAACAACAAAATGATTTAAATCTACAATTTGATTGCTAAATTATTCTGAGGAGTGTTCCGTACCTCCCAGATACCCTCGTCATCCCAATAAAATGCTCAATTTACACCTCTGTGTCAAGGCAATGTGAAATCAAAAGCTGACCAAGGAAGATAAGACAGGAAAAAGGAGGTGCAACAGTACGTGGAAGTAATACCACTGCTTTGGTTTTTATAGGAAACTATAGCTGCGTGCTTCCTTTGAAAAACTTACGATTGCTCTATTACGTACTGGCGTTAATAATAATGTTATCGGCTACAGTTGTTAATCGCATTATCAAAGTTCCTAACAAGCCCCTATAGACTTAGCGACTTACAGGAGCTTGTCTGTAATGTGTCGTTAAGCCTCCCATTATCTCAGACCCCACTTCTATGTCATCTTTGTGAACTAAGTTGCTGCCAGCCCGCATCAAACTTCAACCACTTTAAGTAAGTTTGACAGCCATTATCTAAATACCCACCCACTCTTACCGACATCGTTGGTGTATGCAACAACATGGGCAGGGGGGATAGGGGAGGTTTGGGATACTATAATACATAGTTGAGACATGTGGACCCAGACCATGACCTCCTCAACAATTGAGTCACTATAATACATAGTTGAAACATGTGGACCCAGATCATGACCTCCTCAATTGAGTCACTATGATACAGAGCATGGACATGTGGACACAGATCACGGCGTCCTCAATAATTGAGTCACTATAATACATAGTTGAGACATGTGGGCACAGATTATAATCTCCTCAACAGATTTATCTTAGATCCTTGTTTACTCTCACGTACAGGGGCGTAACTTCTAGGTGCAAGGCAAAAATTTTAAGTACCGGTAGCCTACTATTAAAAAATTAAAATTCCTCTCGGCACGCCGGAAGGCGGAGGTAGATTTCATCGGGCGAACTAGGGGATTGGCGAAAATAGGCAGAATATGCAGGTATGTCTGGCGAAGTTATTAAGAAATGTTGAAAAATGTATCTGTTGTCTGTTAATTCGTTTTAAGGTCTTGGGGCATCTTGGTCATCACCCCCGTACACTTGGTCATGTGCTCAATTTGGTTGATAACCTGTGTTTCCGTGGTGACTGTAGTACTGTGTATGACTTTATTATTAGAGTTCGGAAAAGAGTAGGAGCCCAGGGATATGAAATGAGGTAGGCCTACTATCACTGGAGTGAGTGTGGGGAGAAGATCCACACTCAGGATACGGTGTCAGACTGAATTCTAGTCATTCTTAAGGCGATCTAAGTGAGGGTCGGTCTGGCTAAATACTCGTTTCCACACCACCAGGAGGTAGAGTACAGGGCGCGTTTTTTTTAACGTGGTCTCCCCAGTAGGCCTAGTCCACGATTCCTCTGTTTAACAATGACCCTCATGTTAGGTTCTGGTCCACAGTAACATTCAGCAACACTGCGCCTATTTCGTTGTAAACTGATCGTAACCTTTGATTGCTTCCACTGGTGACTCGTCGTCCATCCACTTTCTATGGTGAACATTCGCTGGTTCTCTCGTTATAGAAGTTAATAATCACTAGACACATATTCAATCAGACTTAATACAAGGCACCAGTTGGTCTCCATCGACTGCCTTTAATAAAACATGAAGAGCTAAACGCTCCTTCGATTATTATAATTTCGGTGAAGTCTGTCATTTTCTTATGTTTCAAAATATTTCAACCATTTCAGTGTAATACATATTGGCATTATTGCATGCCAAATGTACTACGAACATTGTTGCTGTTCCTTCACCTCGGCAATAGTGTCCCAGTAGTGTTTCTGATACTGTTAGAATTGATATATTTATTTTATCTCCCTCTTCGTGTTCTTTTTTGTATTCAGACATGTCTCAGAGTTGATTTTTAAGCGACCAGCGCTTGCTGATATAAATGGGAATTCTCCTCTTTATTTTGTCAGTAGGGTTACAACAATACTATATTAGGTCACACACACATGATGGGGAGGGTATTGGAGGATCAAGTAGTCTCACAGCCAAATGAGGTCCAGTTATGGGTACGTAACCTCCTCACTGGCATGGCTGTGCTCCTGATACCTACGACCGAGACTACACTTTGTTGATGATCCCACTCTCTCCCTCTCTCTCACACACACACACACACACACACACAATCCCCATTAGACACACATGAATGGGAGGGTATTGAAGGATACAGCAGTCTCACAGCCAATGGGGGTCCAGTTATGGGAACGTAACCTCCTCGCTGACATGGCTGTGCTCCTGATACCAGTGACCGAGACTGCCCTGTGATGATGTGCTCTCACTCTCACCACCAGACACACATGATATCTGTTAATAAACTAGACACTTACCGATTCTCAAAACACTTACTGGTCCTTAGTTCAATACTACCTCACCGAAGATGCTCATGACTTGTACTCTCCTTCATTGCAGTTGGCGATACTGATTGTGAGTGTTGAATCTATGAGGCACAGAGGTCCGTTGGTTCTTGTGCGGTAGAGCAACAGAAGATTCGACAAGACACATGAGGATGTCCGGGATGACTTACACGATGATCTACTGTAGTCAGCATACTTTGATGATGATGATGATGATGATGATGATGATGATGATGATGATAATTGTTGTTTTAAGGGGCCTAACATCTAGGTTATCGGCCCCTAGCTTACTTTGATCTGCAATTCAGTAAATGCCATAGCCATTCACTAGCATGAATTCTAATAGACGTGGATCAGATCAAGCAGGTTGGAAGTTTAACCTGGAAATTCACGGTAGCTTTGCTCGATGATTGGGTTATCTCTTGGTCATTCATCCGCACATGTGGGATAAGCAGCCTATTATACTGTATTTGGTAAGAATTTCGATGGTGTGCACATTCTGACAGTTTACACCGGCGACATGTCATAGTTATGATAAAGTAGGATCGCTATAGTTACGCGCTCATTGTTAGACACATGGTTTGTTGAGTTCGTACCACGGCCAAGATTGTTGGTTGGTTGGTTGGTTGGTTCCTCAGTTTAGGGGCTGTGACAACGCGGTCATGTAGACCCGTGTACTTTGAGTGTGTGTAGAATCTGTCTGATAAACGGTGTTAATTGTGATGACAGTATCAGTCTGTAATTCAGGTAAGGACTGCAGACAGTCAATTTCAAGTAGTAGTTCCTAATTTTTCTACCAAATACTACCGTCAACGACACCTAGCTGTGAACTTGGCTACTAGATGCCACCGCAACCAGCAACTCGCAACGGACGTTGGAACTTCCCCTCCGAAGAAAAGCATACTGAGGGATTTTTAGCGCTCTTAGAAAATCCGACGACTTCGGCCGGCTTTGAACCCGCGACCTTGGGCATAGAAATTCAGCATGCTACCAGTTGCGTCACCGAAGCCGCTTCCCACAGAGTAAGATGGAAAACTGAATGTGATCTCGTGCAATGGCGTTGTCATGGCAACCTCTGATGGCGCATCCCTCATCAATTTAGTAGCGTTGCCATTACAACCTCTGATGGCTCTTGCCATTTTCTTCTAATTCAGAAATAATTTTGCTCATCCCTTGGCGTAATGGTGGGTCATATCAAAAATTCTTTCAGACAAAAGTTTTAGGTAATTATTAGGGGAATATTGTCCATTTTGTACGGTTTTGATATTGTGCCTATTAAGACAGATATTGGTCAATGGGTGGTGCTATCAAAAAACGTTTCAAACATAACTTTTTCGGCCTTATCTGACACATAGTATGAACTTTGAATGGATTCGATATTTCACATATTAAGAGAGTTATAGCGATATTTCACTTTTTCGAAAATAGCCCCCATTTTCACCCCCTTCGATTGATTGTGCCCATTAACGAACTCGACCGAGATTTTAAAGGGATACATATTATGTAAAAAAAATCAAAGTTATTCGTGCAAAATTGCGGTAGTTATCGTGTCCACAAGAAAGTGATATATACAGGGTGTTTCAGAAATACTTTTACAAACTTTGGGGATTGGTTCCTTACACCAAAACAAGAATGAAAGTTCATATACACATATGTCCCAAAATCCTTCGTTTTCGATTTATTAATGAAAGAACATTGTACAGTGACACATTGACAGCCTGTTTGGAAGTGTTTAACACATGAACTTATATCAAAAAAGGTTCCTGACAACGACAGATGGAAAAACTGTCAAATGCACAGGTGTTCCAGACAGGCTCGCCGTCAGCACCAATTTAGGATTAATGTGTGGGCTGGCATTGTAGGTCCATACGTTCTATAGTCACCTTGTTCGCACTGCACTGACGGAGATCTTCCAGGACAGATGGTTGGGCAGAGGAGGACCCGTTCCATGGCTTACACGTTAGACTTTTATCTGTGGTGTCAGGAACCTTTTTTGATATGAGTTCATGTGTTAAACACTTCAAAACAGGCTATCAATGAATCTGTCACTGTACAATGTTATTTCATTAATAAAGCGAAAACGAATGATTTTGGGACATATGTGTATATGAACTTTTTTTTCTTGTTTTGGTGTAAGGAACCAATCCCCAAAGTTTGTAAAAGTATTTCTGAAACACCCTGTATATACACTGCACACAAGAAAAAACGCATCACAACTTTGGTATGAACTAGCGTACACACATGCTGTTTCATATCCATGGTACTCTGCAGGGTTGTTTGTTTATCACTTCGTGACATTAATGTGGTGGAATATTGAAATCAAGGACATAACCCTCCAGTCGTAGCAGTTATCGTTGTGACCGCGCCCCAAACAGAAATGGTTTGTGACGTACAGCATGGTCTGTCAGTGCTGTATGAGCTGTCGTAAGAAGCATATGCAGGTTAGAGCACAAGACATGGGAAGGCATTTACCATCAAAACAAGTCATGCGTGCAGTAACCCTCTTGCAGGAAGGACGCACTCAGCGTTACGTGGCAGAGCGGCTCCGAGTGTCTCAATCAGTCATCTGCAGGTGCTGGCAGCGATATCAAGAGTTACAGACTGTCAAACGCCGACATGGTTCAGAGATAAAACGGAAAACAACGCCAGCTGAGGATCGATTTCTTCGCTCACAGGCCCTCCGAAATCGCCACAGTACAGCCAGGAACCTACGAGGTGAGCTAATTAATGCAAATGGGACTGTCGTCAGTACATAGACAGTCCGCAACAGACTAAGGGAAGGTCAGTTCAATTCCCGGAGGCCGCTGAAAGTGCCCCCGATCAACCCCACATCACCGAAATGCCGTCTGCAGTTTGCACAACAGCATGTCAACTGGCAGCTCCGACACTGGACGCCAGTATTCTTTGCCGATGAATCCAGATTTCAGCTTTCTGGGTCAGATGGTCGTATTTGAGTCTGGCGAGGTCAAGGAGAACGAAATTCGGCTTGCAACGTTGAGAAAACAGTCGCTTACAGTGGCGGATCAGTGATGGTTTGGGGAGGACTTTCTTTGAACCATAAATGTGACCTCGTAGTCATTCAGGAGCGATTGACAGCTGTGCGCTACATTGAGATGGTTCTGGAGAACCATGCACTGCCCATCGCAGACAACATTGGGCAACATTTCACATTACTGCATGATGGAGTCACTGCACTTTCTGTTAGGGCCACCAGGGACTTCTTTGCAGCTGCTGGACTACAAGTAATGGACTGGCCCAAAAGTAGCCCCGACTTCAATCGTAACGAGCATCTGTGAGATCAACTTGGTAGGCATATCCAGAATCGCCCACAGACCATTCTACTACAGTTAAGTTCTGTTTTATTGGTTAAGGAAGATGTTTCCCCTGTGCCAAACAGTGAACTCATTGTATTCCGTCATTATTCATACTTTTGTGATTCTTATAGCTTGAAAATTATTTTTTATTATGACGTGTGTAATAAAGTGCTGTGAGTAACCTTCCAATTATGTACTTATATTGCGAGATGGTGTGCCGCTATAATTCCGTGAGAGGCAGATGGTGCTTTCCTACCTACATTACTTTACTAAATCAACTATTTCCAGCGTACAACTATTCCAAACGGTAAAAGCGAATGCTTAATAGGTTAGATGGTAACATATCGTGTCCTTTGTGTGTGGTAATCTCCATAATTATGTTCATATATCCACACGACGACTTCTTTGCATATTTCAATCAACTAATTCGGTGTGATGTTTTACCCGAGATTTTAGACAATTCCACGAGAGGTCTTAATTGAATTGTATCTCTATAGCGTTGGTTCGATTATTTCAGGCTACTATTCTCATTCCGATTGTGTACACAAATACTCTGCATGTGTTGGGACAGCACTTCAGTAACCGGGTACTTTCTTCTCTCCTACTTCAGAATCTGTTCGATTTTATGCTAATAATATTAATCTATAATTACTGAACTTAAATACAAATCGAAATAACTCGCCAAAAAGCTCCTTATTCAACCACAGAAACAGTGAGACTATTGTAGCAGCCCCTTGGGTGAAGACAAAGAAACCTATAATTCGAGGCCAGCACTATATAGATAAATTAATTCAGGTAAGTCTAAATTATTGATGCATGTTTCTTCGGAACCTAGTCTCGTCTTTTGATATCTTTTATGCTCTTAGGTGAGTAAAAATAATATTTTACACGAACTGTGACTAGCCCGTTGACATGATTGGTAGGGCAACCATCGCCGCCATGTTTTTTCTACATTAAAGTCTGAGGATTGTAGTTGGTCTTGACGTAACTTAGTTACTGGCAGGAGAGTGATGTAACAGCAGAGTATCAAGAAGGCAGTGCGAGAGTAGAAATATCAAGTAGGCAGTGAATAAAAAAAGTCAGTCTCTGTTAACGTAACTTAGTTACTGGCAGGAGAGTGATGTAACAGCAGAGTATCAAGAAGGCAGTGCGAGAGTAGAAATATCACGTAGGCAGTGTAGAAAGAAAGAAAGAAAGAAAGAAAGAAAGTCTTAGAATTGTTATGTATTATGAGAGTGTAAAAAATAAAAAGATATTTTGAGTGTTGATGAATGTCAAGGATAATAAAAACGGTAACAACTTCAAGGTAGGATAACATGTCAGATGTTACACATCACATGCGACTACTGTAAGGCTCGTATCTTTTTGATGTGTAACATTTTTCCGCTCGATTGCTGGATAGTTTTGTGGGAGTGATTTTGAAAATTGGGGACGGAAGTGGATCGGAACGATCGAGCTGGCAGTGGTGGATCCAACGGAAGTATGCACTGCCCACTCGATCGATCAAACGGAAATGTACTAGCTGGCAGTGGTGGACAACGGAAGTATGCACTGCCCGCTCGATCGATCAAACGGAAGTGTACTAGCTGGCAGTGGTGGACAGCGGAAGTATGCACTGCCCGCTCGATCAATTGGACGGAAGTGTACTAGCTGGCAGTGGTGGAAAACGGAAGTATGCACTGCCCGCTCGATCGATCGATCGATCCAGCTACCAGATTATCATTTTAAACGATATTTATCATATCAATATTACTCATTTAACAGAATCCATATGAAATTACGTGTTGGTCTGTGAATGAAGAGGACCTGTTTATAAGGAATTTAAGGTTATGAGCGGTGTCGCGTCTATTAATCTAGTTGATCCATATCGTATTCTTTATATAGGCTAGTGCTGGTGGAAGCTACAAATCATCTAATAAAATTAGTTCCGTATTATGAACTACAATATCTGTAAAACACTCCCTTTTACAATAACAATTGAAAATGTGTGTATTGGAAACAAGGCAGTGTGTGCTCTGTAGCGTGAAAATATTATGGTAATACAGTAGGCAGTGCATTTAGCAGGCACTGGTTTGACGAGCACAGTGGCAAATGTTTTACCGACATTCATTTGTGATTGAGCAGTTTATGAAGCTTCACGTTCAAGGTTGAACATCACATGGGGTAGGACAAAGACGACAAATGACATTTAAGTAAGCGGCATTATTGTCAAGCTGTGGTTGAGTAGGCTAGTCAAATATTAAATGCATAACAGAATGTTGTTATTTGAGTGGAATAAAAGCTGAGACTAGGTCATTTCATGATTGTAGGAAGGCATGTTTTGACTGTTTACGACGAATTGTATGAGAGTCTTGAGAATAATGAATGATATAGTTACTGAGGAGTGTGCTCACAGTATTTGAGAGTACAGTCGACGTTGTGTGTCACTTTGTTATTATGAATTATTAAGGAAGGAAGCTTGTAGTTTTGCATGACCGTTAATCTCACAATCATGATCCACGGTACCTCCCTTTTACGTGGAACGCGAACCACAGGACATGGCATTTCAATTCGAAAATCTCACATGTATTGACCGAGAATCAAACCCGGTCTACCTTGGTGAGAGACTAACAGTTTGACCGCTGCGCAACAAGTGTGACAGTAGCATATCTCCAATTCAATCTATACATTCATCATAGTACCAGTCTGAAAATGGAGCGTAAATTAACATTTTAAGAATGTCCAAGCTGTGTAGTATACCAGTAGGATAACATGTCAGATGTTATCGGTGGAGCTCCAGCATTTCATCAGTTTCTGTCCAAACTTTGATTACTTCGTTTAAATTTGTGAAGTTTATTCTTTGTTACTGCGATGACCGTGAATCTGTTCGCCGTACCTGCTTCAAGCTGGTCTGCAGAGATAAGTCTTTTCGGTGATGAGACCACCTCTGATCTACGATGTGACAAATTAGACGGAACACGGAATCATTGCTGTCTACTAGCCACCTACTCGGAAATGGTTGACAAGCTCAATGACTCGCGTCTTGCTCAAGAGTTTGTAATCAAAGATTGACGGCAGTCCAGGGGCATCCACCTCCCCCCGAAATTTTGTCACACATAATATTTTTTTCATGAATTAAAGCATTAAAAAATAATATACTTATAATGCACGATTGTTACTAAGCGACACATGGCAACGTAGCAAAGCGAGGCAACGGTAGTGTGATGTACGAAACAGTGTGACAATTAGTTTGCTCTGATCTCATAACATAACCTCTTATTACTCTCCAGTGCCTTCGCTCTTAAGATCCTACCAAGATCAGCAATAAGTGCCCTTGAAACATGTGACAAAATGTTTTCTTTTCCCCTAACTTGCATACCCTTATCAAACCTTTTGCAATTTTGCCTGTCTCTGTAGCTACCGCCGAATAGAGTTGGAGTTTGAATAGATTGTAAACATACTTAAAGAAATTCTACTTCCGAAAACAGACTCATCGGTCGAGCATTGTTATCTATTCTCACAGACATACAAATCACTGACGATGAAGTTATAAACCAATTTGGTAATGCTTCAAGAACCCTTGACTTTATATTATAGTCTAATAATAAATTTATTAGAGCACAAAACATGCAATTGAATTAAACATTACTTATCTTTTCTCGAACATCACAGACAGAAAACAGAAATTTGACTGGACATCTACAGCACAGACGCGACGACCACCGACAAGTTGAAAGAAGCCAACTACGAATTAAGTCACATAACGACCAGACAAAACTGCAATACTCAGACCTTAATGCAGGTATCGAAAGTGTGAAAATGGCGAATGCGGAAGCTCGAGATATTGTGTGTTTACATTCGTTGCTGGGATACAATATTAGCTTTGATTAGCTTCGTTTGATGAAAGTTGGGATAAACTATTGCTCATCTGTAATTGTTAGTGTCTTCAGTATGTCTGTTAAGTCCAGTTCGCGTTAATGTACTACAATCGTGTGTAAATATGTGATAATACGCTTACGACTTCTTTGCATATTTCAATCAACTAATTCGGTGTGATGTTTTAGCCGAGATTTTAGACAATTCTACGAGAGGTCTTAATTGAATTGTATCTCTGTAGCGTTGGTTCGATTATTTCAGGCAACTATTCTCATTCCGATTGTGTACACAAATACTCGGCATGTGTTGGGACAGCACTTCAGTAACCGGGTACTTTCTTCTCTCCTACTTCAGAATCGGTTTGAATTTATGCTAATAATATTAATCTATAATTACTGAACTTAAATATAAATCGTGATAACTCGCCAAAAAGCTTCTTATTTAACCACAGAAACAGTGAGACTATTGTAGCTGCCCCTTGGGTGAAGATGAAGAAACCTATAATTCGAGGCCTGCACTATATAGATAAATTAATTCAGGTAAGTCTAAATTATTGATGCATATTTCTTCGGAACCTAGTCTCGTCTTGTGATATCGTTTATGCTCTTAGGTGAGTAAAAATAATAATTTACACGAACTGTGACAACCCCGATGACATGATCTTAGCTATTGGTAGTGCAACCATCGCCGCCATGTTTTTTCTACATTAAGGTCTGAGGATTGTAGTTGGTCTTGCTTGTTCATAGCATTGTGTTCATCCTAGCAAGGATCTTGTAAATAAAATAAAATCTCCATTAGACTTTATATCCTAAAAGTTAAACATTTGTTGGTATTTTATCTTCTTCTTTATTGTACCGGTACGGTAAGTTATATAAAGAGTAAGCCAGCCCAGTTATTTCCTTCGGAATAACATTCAGTCACATAATATTAGATATTTGTACCTTATTGAAGTACCCTGAGTGTGCTTGAGAGCCTGTATGTTTATCATCTTGTTTGTATCGGACAACTCTCCATCCTATTTTGTTATTTGATTGTAAATAATCATCATCGATTTATATGTACAATCTAAAAACGCCTGAGTAACATAATAGGCCCTATACCTTAATGATATTTTATAGATTACGTGTAGCCTATAAATTATACTGCATTTGTAGCTGTAAACCAAGCTTTTATGTAAGCTTTTTGTTTGGAAGCCTCTAAATGGAGGAAGCAGAAAAATATATTGCTAAAGAAATAATTTTTAATGAATTCGTTTCATTATTAGGCTACGCCGGAAAAGGAATTACGCTCCTCGGCTGAACTAAAAACTAGTTGGTTGCTTGCGATTACCGGATAAGAAAAACAAAATATAGTAAAGCAGTATCAGATAATGATAAAGCTATAGAATGTGATAAATGTAATAAATGGCAACACTTCGATCGTGTGCGATTATGTTAAATGACTTTCTAATGTTCTAATCTGTCTTATGTAAAAGTGAATATTTAATCGTGTGCAGTCGTCTTTTTTTCATAGTGCAGATATTGTTACCAGTAAGGTAAGATGTCAGCGAATAATAAAGCAAACTTCAAAAGTAGCAACGATCAAGAAATCAGCCAGTGTGAAATATGTAGTAAATCGGTATCAGATAATGATAAAGCTATAGAATGTGATAAATGTAATAAATGGCAACACTTCGAATGCAGTGGCCTTACGAAAGGAGAATTCAACTGCGTTAATAGAAAAAATAGTAGACTAGTATGGCTGTGCACGGAATGTAACACTAGGTTCTTGACCAAACCAATGCCGGACTCCGACAACTCGGATGAAATGACTAGCAGGATAGAGAAATTGCTTGTTGCAATGGAAACTAAAATACAAGATAGAATTACAATGGAAATAAACAATTTACAAAAGGTACTAGAGTCACGCATCCAACCCGTAAACATAATCAAACCTATGCAGAAGTCTCAGCCAGAGAATCAAAGTTCTTCTACGCAGTCTTCCCTCACAAAAGACGGTTTATATAGCCAACATGGTTCACGCGAGGACGGCCAACGAAAAAGAACGGCACCAATAGCGCCGGGGCGAGACATCTTAATTCAAACAAAGAGAAACAATGTCCCCTCTAAGTCGGGAGGAGAGTCGCACGTTGTGGTGAAGGAGTCATCGGCACAGGATGTAGTCGATCAAGAAGAAGAAGATGGGCCATTCAAGACACACAGGAGACGTCGCAGTCAGAGGCAAGGCCTGATTATCGGTACCAAATAAGGTAACGACGAAGACTTGCAGTCAGCAGACAAGACAGCTTGGTTGTATGTGGGCAGGGCTAAGAACGGAACGACCGAAAATGCAATTCGAACCTTTCTATTACGCAACAACATAACCGATGAAGTTGTTTGTGAAAAGCTCAACACATTAGGTTCTAAGGAAGCCTTTAAGGTTGGCATTCCTTTTAATCATCTCGCCGAATTAGAGAAACCAGAGTTTTGGCCAAAAGGGGTGCTAGTTAGAAGATTCCTTTTTCGAGGCCACAGATTTACCGAAGGAGCTGATTTCGAATAACCAAACTATAAAACGTATTTTATGGAACACGGAAGGACTAAGAAACGCGTTACAATTTACGCCACCAAATCTAACATTGAACTATGACATAATGATTATGACAGAGACCTTTTTACAAGAACCTTTAGACCTACCAGGTTTCTACGGGGTACATGCCTATGTAAATGCCACAGGAAGTAGACCAGCTGGCGGAGTGTCTTGCTTTCTTAAACCGACAGCTGGAAGCATACTGGAGTACAAGACAGAGTCAAATGCCATAATAGTCAAAACAACAAGGCTCACTCTAATAGGGGTATACATCTCTCCAGTTACGGCAACAGAAGATGTAGTAGACGCTCTTCTAAGAACAATAGGTCATGTAACAAGTCACACGAATGTAATATTAGCAGGCGACATTAACTGCAGAACTGACAAGCCAAGTATAAAGACTGATCTAGTTTTGGAAACCCTAGAAGAAGAAGGGTTCACGTTAGTAAACGAAAAAACTTTTCAAACTTATTTCACACACAATGGAGCAAGCGCCATCGATCAAGTGTTCTACAGGGGAAAAGCGATTCGCATAGTTAAACAAGAAGGATTATGGGCATCAGGTGCTTCTCCAATTCGAAAACACATCCCCGTGCACACTGAGATAGAAATAGCGTCACAGACTGCATCAGCACAACGATTTCCAGAGCAACTCCCTTCCAGGAACCTAGATCAGACAAAATTGCAGGACATAACATGTATTGAAGAAGCAAAAGCCCTCATCGCTCAGGATCAATTAGATGACGCGGCGCAGCGTGTTAGCTTGTTGATCAGCAAAGCCTTCGTCTACAGAAGAAAGAGGCATGCAAAAAGTGGTTCGATACGGTAGTGAGTGCTACATTACTCGGAAAATTACACTACAATCGTTGTAGAAAGCAAAGTGCACAAACGACAAAGTTGATTTGGAGGATTACGCTACGAGGAGGAAAGAGTATAAACTACTACTTCAGACTAAAAGAACCGAGCACATTGAAGCCGAAGCTAGGGAAACAGCGGAACTAGCAAGATCAGATCCCTACTTAGCTCTAAGAAAGAGGCAAGCTCCTAAGGCAAGAGAGATACCAATAGAGACATGGGCGGAACATTTCTCTGGGATCCTCAACAAGAATGGCACATTGGAAGAACACCAAGTCTCTGCTACAAATTGCATAGCTGATGATTTCCTCCAAATAACCACCGATGAAATACAAACTAATATCACGTCATCTAAGAAGGGTAAGGTGGCAGGACCTGACAAAATATTCATAGAACGCATAAAAGAGACACAAGATCTGCTTCTGCCCATCTGGACAGACCTATTTAATAAGTGCTTGTATACAGGAGTCATTCCTGTAAGCTGGAGAACGGCCCAAATGACAATTCTGTACAAGGGGAAAGGAAACACTGAAGATCCCAACTCTTACAGAGGAATAGTACTAGAGCCCACGATATTCAAGATTTTCTCTAAAATTTTAACAAAAAGACTAGCCAAGGAGGTGGATATGTACATACCAGATTGCCAAATCGGCTTTCGAGAAAGACGGATTACTCTACAAGCAGTGGCATTACTACAAGAAGAAGTGGAACAGGCTCTGAGGCATAAGAAAGGGAAATTTCACGTAGTTTTCATAGACTATCGTAAAGCTTTTGACTTGATAGACAGGAATATCCTTATAAATAAACTTAAAGGGATGCTAGGAAACTCTAACCCCCTAGCGAGAATAGTTGAGGTAATCCTAGCATACAACTATATCATTTTAAATGACGGTGTAGTTCTGTCTGAAAAGGTCCGTCAGACAAATGGCGTACTTCAGGGCGATCCTATGAGTCCCCTACTTTTTAACATCTTGACAGCTGACATTATTAACACCGTCCAAGACTACCCAACAGTGAAACTTATCATTTACGCCGAAGACATGGCTCTAGGTTCACATTGCATAAGTGATCTGCGTGCCGCTCTTCAGAAACTTGAATTATGGGCTGACGAAAACAGTTTAGTGATCAACAAAGAAAAAACAGTGCACATGACTTTTAGAAAAGGAGGCAAACTGGCGTTGGATGATCATTTATCTCTGCAAGGAGATATGCTAAGAGTAGTAAATAATTTCCGGTATTTAGGAATATATCTACAAACGACACTGTCTTCCTACAGGATACACACTCAGGAAAGGGCTTCAGCAGCTACGAAAGCCACTCATCGAATTAAAAATATCCGACAACTTTCTTTGCCCACTGCAATGTCATTGTTCAAGATGGCGTCACAGTGAAAGTGTAGTGAAATAGCAGCTAGTGTAAATATTTGATAAAAGTGGTAAAATATTATAACAGAGGCTTAAAATCTATAAAGTTACTTTCCTTAGATCAAGTGTAATACGGAATATTGATAGTATTTAGAAATTCTTGTTGATAATTTAATAAACTTAAACTAAGTTGTGGGAACGTGTATCCAAAGATTCGGTGACTTCTTCAATCACTGTTTGAACCAAGTAGAGCAGTGGTGCTTTTACGAGACTTCACCCGATTGGAAGATATACGTATTTCACATTCTTCTTTATTGGTAGGTTATTAGATTAATTCTATTAGGTAGTAATAATTAAATTAAATTTAGTGTAATTTGGTGTAAACATCTAGGCTCACTTAGATCTCTAGTATGACGACAGTAAACAGTGTTAGTATCTCGTCAGGTTGTGTAACCGTAACGGATTTATGCTCGTCGTGCAAAATAAAAGTAAAAAATGCAAATAAAATCATCACAAGATCTCAGGTAAAATTGAATGAGGAGAAAAGTGAAACCGATTGTCGTAATGTAGGCCTACCGCTACCGTCATGCGAATGCCATAACCTGAGAAACGAACTGTCCTCAAAAGACGAAATTATAAAGCTGCTAAAGGAAGATATTGCTAAGTTAATGGAAGAGTTGAATAAATTAAAAGGAAACAGAGAGGAAAGCAAGGAAACTTGGTCGACAGTGATTGCTGGTAAGGTAAGATTGAATAAGCCTAGGCCTATAAATGGAGTACATGTAACTGAAATTCCCGTCTCAAATTCATTTGGAGTGCTTGTCGAAGAAAATGATGACTTTCCTCAAGAAGAAAAGAAGAAAGTGATAAAGAGAAAATCCAGGAAGATGCGGATATTTGCGGATAGCCACGGGCGAGATGTAGCAGCAAGCGTTTTGGAGAGAAGCCGAGAAATGGAGGTCACTTCGACAGTGAAGCCAGGAGCTCAGATTGCAGAAGTCACGAACGGGATGATATGAGAGTGTGCGTCCCTTACTGCAAAGGACTACGCAGTGATCATCGCTGGAGCAAACGACGTCTATAGAAATGAGAGTAAAAAGGTAATCAAAGATTTAAAGGGTACATTGCCATCCATGCAAAAAACAAATGTCATTATTGTAAACATTCCGCAGAGACACGATTTAATTCCCAAGTCATGTGTAAATGTAGAAATAGAGGCTACAAATGGAAAAATTCATAAAATTTGTAAGAGTTTTCCAAATGTCCAAATTGTAGATGTAAGTAAATTAGATGTGACAGACAGTTGGCAACAGTTATTTTTGTCTTTTGTGAGAAAAGAAGGACAAGGAACAGTGCATCCAAGATGGAGTCTTTTGAGTGTTATTTGTAAGGTGTGTGCATTTTTTCTTGTGAATAAATATCTTTTCATTTTCCCGAATAAGTACGAAGTGACGTTTCTGTTCGTAACATCTGGCGACCGTGACAGGATATAGAAAGGAAAATGAGCGATACTCGAAGTTTGATCAGAAAACGTGGTGTATACCGTGCATCGTTCACGAAAATTGTAGCTTCACTTCAAGTTTTGTTGGAGAAAGAAATAAAGGACATAGTCGCTATCCGAGGAGATTACGCCTTAGTGGAAGAGAAGGCTAACCTCATAAGTAATCTGGACCAGGAGATCTTCCAACACCTCATGGAAGATGCGGTGTCAGAAGAAGACCTGATCACAGAAGTAGACGGAGTAGATGACTATAAACGCAAGTTTCATATGTTAGCAGCGGCTGTTTCCGATGCTCTTGCAATGGAGAGAAAACGTGAAGACGAAGTCCAGTCAACAGTAAGCACCAGTAACACTCATAACCTAAAAAGTAAATATCGCCTTCCAAAGATCGAATTCCGAAAATTTGGTGGAAATCTACGAGATTGGTTAGGTTTCTGGAATCAATTTCAAAAGATTGATGAAGATGAAGGGTTAGATAATGCCGATAAATACGAATATCTTATCCAAGCAACATTGCCAAACTCCAAAGCTCGCGACATCGTTGATAGTTTTCCAGCCACAAGTGGAAATTACCCTAAAGCAATACAGAAACTTAAATCACGTTTTGGCAAAGATTCTTTGTTGGTGGAAGTCTACACTAGAGAACTATTGACAATGATGAATTCTTGTAGTAGTCTTGACATCTCATCATTATATGACAGACTCGAAACTCAACTTGGTGCTTTGGAGAGCCTAGGTGTAACTTCCGAGAAATATGCAGCAATGTTATTTCCTATGATTGAATCATGCTTGTCTATAGATGTGTTACGTGCCTGGCAGAGGAGTGGCGGTGGGAAGGAATGTGAACCTAGTGAACGTCTTAAAGGTTTGATGAAATTCCTGGAGAATGAAGTAGAGAGTGAGGAAAGGATCAAACTGGCCATCCCAAGTAAAGGTAACATCAATGTGAATCCTGACAAGTCAAAAGGTACGAAGAAAATTGACATTTACAGTGAATCGCCACCTACCGCAGCTGCACTTGTGGATTGTAATCTTAAACTAAACTGTATATTTTGTGATAGGTCCCATGCTAGTTCAAACTGCTCCGTGGCAAAGCAGATGGCTTTAAAGGAGAGAGTCTCAATTGTGAAGAATAAGAGAGCATGTTTTCTCTGTCTGAAGAAAGGACATGTTTCAAAGATGTGCAGAAGTCAGTTAAAATGTGATTCCTGTAGCAAAAAACATAACAGCCTAATATGTCTAGGCCCAACACATTCCTCTGAAGCTACCAATGAGAAACTTCAGTCTCACTCTTTGATTTCAAATGAAGAACGTAGTGGTGTGCAAGGTGTTATTTTGCAAACATTAAAGGTGAAGGTCATTGGAGAATCCTCTGCAATGGAGGTAAGGGCTCTACTGGATACTGGCAGTCAGAGATCTTATATGCTTGAATCAGTGGCACAGAAGTTAGGTTACAGTAGTCATCGCACAGAAATGCTACGCCATTCACTATTTGGTGGGGTAGTCACCGAAGAGAGACAGCATATGTGCTATAGGATCTACATAGAGAGTTTAGGAAAGCCTTATGCCTGCAATTTTGAAGTCTTAGGGCAACAAGTAATTACAGGGTACAATACTATGTTAAAGGGCCCATGGTTGCAAGAACTAAGAGCAAAAGGGATACAGAATTATGATACTGAAGGTCCCATTGAACTATTAATAGGCGCTGATGTCGCTGGAAAGTTAATGACTGGACAAACGTGTACACTAAGCAATGGTCTTGTATGTATTGAGACTCTGCTGGGGTGGACTGTGATGGGTAAAGTAGTTTCCGGAGATCAATCAAGCATGACCAACCTCGTCACTTCTCTCTTTATCAGAGATGCTTCAGTTGAAAATCTGTGGGAACTGGACGTGCTAGGTATCAGCGATCCTGCCGTAAAGAAAACTAAAACTGAAGAAAACTTTGCAACAATGGAGCACTTTCAGAAAACCGTGTCTATTAATGGAGAATTTAGGTATGAAGTCCATTTACCCTGGAAAGAAAACAAATCATTTCTTGTATCTAACAGGGTCATGGCTGAGAAGAGGTTAGTCAACACAAGGAAGAAAGTGGAAAATTTTGGACTAGGCGAGACGTATGAAAATATTTTCAACGAGTGGGAAAGGAGTGGTGTTATTGAACCGGTTCAGGAGGATGAAAACTTCAGACACTATCTACCGCATCGAGCTGTTGTGAAGGAAAGTAGTTCAACGACACCTGTTCGTCCTGTATTTGACGCCTCAGCGAAGGAAGCGGGAACCCCTGCTTTGAACGATTGTTTGTATGATGGCCCCAACCTGATTGAGCTAATCCCTGCTATTCTTCTTAGATTCCGAGAGAGGAAAGTAGGAATTATTGCAGACATTGAGAAGGCCTTCCTTCAGATAAGCATACGGAAAGAAGATCGAAACTATATCTGCTTCCTGATGTGGCAGGACGTTGGGAATAATTACAAGATCTTCAAGCATGCCAGGCTGGTTTTCGGCTTAACTTGTAGTCCGTTTCTCCTGGTGGCTGTCTTGGAGTATCACCTGAAGAAGTACTTGGAAAACCCGCAATTCAATCCCCTATTCATCGAGAGACTTCTACAGAGCTTCTACGTGGACAACGTTGTCACTAGCCTTGACAGGGAATCGGAGGTGGGCGAGTTTATCAATCAAGCTAGTAGGGTATTATCAGAAGGCAGTTTTAATTTGAGGGGATGGCAGTTCTCTCAGGATGATGACCAGTCTGCTACCCTTTCATCTGTTTTGGGACTGTTATGGGATCGACAGGAGGATACACTTACTTTAAATTTGCATTGGTTGAATAGCCTTCAGGTGGGAGAAGTGACGAAAAGGACAATTCTGTCACTCGCACATCGAATTTTTGATCCAGTTGGTGTGACATGTCCTGTCACCCTTTGTGTTAAACTGTTGATTCAAAGAACCTGGAAGACTCATATAAGATGGGATAGTGCAGTTGATGAGAAGTCCAGAGACGAGTTTCTGGCCTGGGTAAAGGATCTACCTCACCTGGTAGAAATCAAGATTCCTCGATGGTTTGGAAGAAGTGACCATGTGCAAATTCATGTCTTCTGTGATGCCAGCCAACTTGCATACGCAGCAGTAGTCTTCATAAGATGCGATTCCAACAATCAAGTGAGTGTACAGTTATGTGATGCAAGATCTCGTGTGGCCCCCCTCAAGGAAGTGACAATCCCCAGATTGGAATTGCTGGCAGCTACAATTGGTGCACGGTTGCTTAAATGTGTGTTGGAATCTATTTCACTGGAAGTTCATGAGTTTTTTCTCTGGTCTGACTCGTCCACAGTTCTAGCATGGATCTGCAGGACTGAGAACTGGTCGGTGTTTGTCCGCAATCGTGTGAATGAGATCAGGAATTTGACCAATTTAAACTGCTGGCGACATGTTCCAGGTTCATTGAATCCAGCTGATTTACCGTCACGTGGCTGTTCTGCTTCGCGATTAGTAGCCTCTCGATGGTGGGAGGGACCTGCCTGGTTGTACGAATCTCCAGATTGTTGGCCTCAAACAAAAGTGGTGTATGACGAAGAGAGTATCGCAAAGGAAATGAAGAAAAACCCTGTGAATTCTATGACTGCAACCAATGAAGGTCCCCTCTGGTATGCCAGGTATTTTTCCAGCTATCACAGAATAGTTCATCTAATCGCATGGATTCTTCGTTTCTGTAAGAATTGTCTTAGACGTGAGAGGATCTCGCAAGAAAATCTGCAAGTTGAAGAGTTAGAAAGGGCTGAAATTAGACTCATTTCTATAATTCAACGAGAAAGCTTCCACGGATTAGTTGATAAACGTCTATCTTCACTACATCCATTCCTGGAAGATGGTGTTCTCAGGGTTAAAACGAGACTACTACTGCGAGAAGATTTGAAGCAATTCAGGTTCCCAATGATTCTCCCGGTGAACCATGTCATCACCTCTCGCTTGATTATGGATGAGCACGTGAAAGAAAATCACATTGGAGTACAACTTCTTCTTAATCATCTGAGACAACGCTTCTGGATCATCGGTGGAAGGAGGACAGTTAGAAAAATTATAAGAAAATGTGTCAAGTGCCGGAGGCATGATGGACAACATACCGAAATCGCTCAGGCCCCTCTGCCCCTGGACCGCATACGGGAAGCCTTTGTATTTGAAGTGATAGGAGTGGACTTGGCAGGTCCGGTGTTCCTGAGGGATGAAAGTAAAGCTTGGATTGTAGTTTTCACATGTGCGGTGTATCGCGCTGTTCATCTCGAAATGGTTACTTCTCTCTCCACAGAGGCGTTTGTGCAAGCGTTCCGGCGGTTTGTAGCAAGAAGAGGACGCCCCTCTGTGATTTACTCAGACAATGGTACAAATTTCACGGGTACAGATAACGCGTTTCAAAGTGTTGACTGGGAGAATATTTCCAAACACCATTCGGTTGAACGTATTACTTGGAGATTTAATCCCCCTAGTGCTCGTTGGTGGGGAGGCTTCTGGGAAAGGTTAATACGTCTAATTAAACAGCTTCTGAAACGAGTTTTGGGTAAAGCCTGTCTAACTTACCAAGAAATGCTTACCCTTCTCTGCAGTATAGAAGCCACCATAAATGCAAGACCGCTAACATATCTGACCGATGGATGTGAAGATATAAGTCCACTCACCCCTGCCTGCTTTCTACAAGAAATTAAGACAACTGGAGTTCCAGAATGTGATGCATTGGATGCTATAACCCTGAATCAAAGAAATCGTCATCTTCTGAACCTAAGAATGGCATTGAAAAAAAGATTCCAGCAGGAATATCTGGGACTTTTGGCACTCGGTAAACCGAGTTGTAAACCAACTCTTTTGTTCAAGAGAGGTGACATTGTCCTAGTTGGATCAGATGGCACTAAGAGGATAGATTGGCCCCTTGGAAAAAATTGTGGACTTGTTCCCTGGAACTGATGGTAATACAAGACTTGCAAGGGTTGTTACATCTAAAGGAGAACTCTTGAGACCGATACAGCGACTCTACCCACTAGAAGTACCTGATGAAGACAGCACACCTTTAAGGACTGGCTTGAATAAGAAAACGGCTACTGCTTTAGGAGAGCCGACTGGAACTGGTGTTCAACCCCCAAAGACTACACGTTCGGGTAGAACTGTCAATGTTCCTGCAAGATATGTGGAGTAGTTGAGGATGTCTTGTTGAGGATGTCTTTCCTCAACGGTGGGAGGATGTGACAGACAGTTGGCAACAGTTATTTTTGTCTTTTGTGAGAAAAGAAGGACAAGGAACAGTGCATCCAAGATGGAGTCTTTTGAGTGTTATTTGTAAGGTGTGTGCATTTTTTCTTGTGAATAAATATCTTTTCATTTTCCCGAATAAGTACGAAGTGACGTTTCTGTTCGTAACATTAGACAGGAAGTTCCACACTCGGCATGGCCTACACTTAAATAGATTAGGAAAAGAGTATCTTAGTGATGAAATCTGCAAAATTGTAAATTCAAATGGTAAGAATAATTCAACAGTAATATCATTAGAGTGGAAGCAGGGAAACTGGTAGAAGAAGCCAAACGTGAGGTTTGGCATTCACATCTTTTGAAGTCAAATTTAACGGAGTGCAACAATGGTATTTCGGATTTGTCTAGCAACAATAATAATAACAATTATGATAATAATAATGTAAATAAATCACCAACACAAGCTTGCAAAAGTAACAAATTTAAAATTTACCACCAGAATGTCCAGTCTCTTTATAATAAAATTGATTACATAAATCTAATGCTTAAAAATGAACTTAAAGACATCTCAGCACTATGTATTTCAGAACATTGGCTGAAAGAGGAACAACTCGAATTAATTCAATTCCCAGGGTTTATACAAGCTAGTAAATACTCTAGATCTAATATTAGCCATGGTGGTACTTGCATCTTCTTAAGAAATAATTTAGATCATGAACAGATAACAGCTTATGATTATCTAATTATGGAACAGGATTTTGAATTCTCTGCCGTAAAAATTCAGCAGTCTAAGTTAATAATTGTATGCGTATACCGTTCTCCGTCAGGAAAGTTTCCTCTATTTATAGATAAACTAGAATTGTTACTCAATAACATGAGCAAAGTAAATTTCGATATAATAATTTGTGGGGATGTAAATGTGGATTTCTTAAAACTTGATAGAAATTGTGAATTATTAAACCAGTTACTAATTTCCTATGGACTGAAACCTACAGTAAATACACCAACAAGAATAACAAAATTTAGTAAAACCACTCCTGATCAAATTTTTATAAATACAGATAAATATCACCATTCAATAGAAGTCTATTGTCCGGGTTTTAGTGACCACCATGGACAAATACTGAGTTTTGAAGTATCCGAAGTAATCAATAATAATGATAATGGAGTAAAATCAAAGTGCAGGTCATTCACTGAATCAAATGTTACATATTTCAATGACTTATTAAATAAGGAAACATGGTCAGAAATTTATGAACTAGAAAATGTAAATGATAAATTTAATGCATTTAACAGTACCCTAAAACACTATTTTGAAATAGCATTCCCCTTTAAACGAAGAACTGTTCAAAATAACAAAACTAGCAATTGGATAACAACAGGGATTATAAATTCATGTCAAAGAAAGAAATTTCTACACAAATTATATAAACAATACCACACAACACCTGAATTCAATTTATACTACAAAAAATACAATAGCATATTAAATAAGGTAATAAGACTAGCAAAGAAAATGCATAATGATAATTTTATTTCCCAATCATCTAATAAAAACAGGGCTATGTGGTCCGTAATAAAGAAAGAAACTGGAAAATCTGCTAAAATACAAAGGAACATTACACTGACCAGAAATAATAAAGTGATTAATAATCCAGAGGAAATAGCAAACACTTTTAATGACTATTTTCTGGAAATTCCGCAAAAATTATTAAATAAATCACAGGTAAATACACTAAATTCTAATAATAAAATAAATATATGCAGTGATTCTTTATTTATAAATCATGTCACAAGTGAAGAGGTAAGAATAGTTATAAAAGAGCTAAAAAATAAATTCTGTGCTGGCATTGATGGCATCCCTGATGCAATTTTAAAGAAATGTGCAGAAAATATAATAAATCCACTTACGCACTTAATAAACAGTTCAATTCTCTCAGGAACTTACCCGGATATTTTGAAGTTATCAAAAGTAATTCCAGTGCACAAAAACGGTTCAAAAGATGAATTAGATAACTATCGTCCTATTACCTTACCAACTGGTATTGCAAAAATTGTGGAAAAAATTATGTATAAGAGACTGATAAGTTTCATAGAAAAAAATAAAATATTATCAAACTCACAACATGGATTTAGAACGGAAAAATCTACACAGACAGCAATTTACGAATGTAGTAATAGTATACTGAAATTAATTGACAATAAGGAACATGTAACTGGCCTATTCTTGGATTTATCGAAAGCATTTGATGTAGTTGACCATAAAATCCTCCTTACCAAACTAAATCAATATGGTGTTAGAGGTCTAGCTAATAAATGGATAGAGTCTTACTTAACAGGGCGTAAACAAATAGTAAGCTTGAGACACAAGGATGATGGAACCAAATTACTTAATGAAACATTGTCCAATGAGGGAATTATTGAATTTGGAGTACCCCAGGGATCGGTTTTGGGCCCACTACTCTTTCTTCTATATATCAATGATATAACACAGAACGTTCATTCACATAAGGAAATTTTGTTTGCGGACGATACAACACTCGTAATAAAAGGTGAAACTAAACAGGTCATACAGCAGTCTGCTGACTCCGTTACAGGAGAGTTAACCAAATGGTCACAAGATAATCGCCTCATAATAAACTATAAAAAGTCAGTATGTCTAAATTTCCACACTATACAGAATAGGAATCCTGCGATGCCCAATATAACATTAAATGGTCATCAAATAGAAAATAAATCAGAAACAAAGTTTTTAGGACTATGGATACAACAAGACTTGAAATGGAATAAACATATACAATATCTGAATACTAAACTGAACTCGATGTGCTTTGCGTTACGTATTTTGAAAACCTGCACTAGCATGCACACATTAAGAAATACTTATTTTGCTTATTTCCATTCATACTTAAGATATGGGATCATATTTTGGGGTATGTCGCCAGATGTACTAAGCACGTTTAGGATACAAAAGAGAGCGATTAGAATTATGGCAAATGTAAACTCTAGAGAATCATGTAGACCTCTGTTTAAAGATTTAAACATTCTCCCACTGCCCTGCATATATATCTTTGAAAGTATTATGTTTTTTAAAAAGAATTTAATGAATAAAGATGTTTTTCTTAAAACAAACAATGATGTTCATAGGCATAACACAAGACAAAATCAAAACATTCATATTTCACACACACACACAAGCATATATCAAAAAGGAACTTTTCACACTGGAGTTAAATTATACAATAAACTACCCCAGTATATAAAACTGGCCCCAAAAATAAAAACCTTTGATAGAATGTTGAAAGCTTATCTGCAGTGCCATTGTTTTTACTCAGTAGTTGAATATTTTAGCGTATAGGAGTGATGGAATCTATAACTATATTTTACTTTTTTAATTTAATTTTAATACCTAGCTGTATGTTGTTGTATTTATAGAATTAAGTTTTCATATTATGATAATAGAGTGAGGTGTAAATAGTTGTGCAATAAGATTGTATCTATTAAGATTTGCTATTATAATAAGTTATAAATAGTTATAATCTTAGTAATATATACCTGTTAGTTCTTTTATTTTATGCATGTAAATTCTGACGTGTCCTATATCAAAAATGTATTGAATGCATGTATTTGATCAAATGGAATTAATAAAAATCTATCTATCTATCTATCTATCAAAACAGTAATAACTCCAATTGCCTCATATGGAATAGAATTAATATGGGATAAGCTTTGGAGTAGCGATTTCAAACGATTAGAAAGTGTTAAAGCACGATATCTGAAGAGTGCTTTGGGAGTTGGGATTTATGCACCCTCAAGGATTGTATACGAATTATTAGCCAGGGAAAGCTTCTTCTTGGAAGACCTGAGACTGCAATTCACGCTGCCATCTACCGGCCCTTACCAAGCGCATCTCGAACTGCGGCGGAGGAAGAGAAATGACATTGACCCTGATTTTTATAGTACTAGCGCAATGGTGGCTAGACAATGGACGAAGGCAGGACAGGATCTAAGACATGTGGTAACGAGACTTGCAACTCATGGTTTTCACCATAAGATCTGCTTAACTCAAGGTTTTCACCAGCCAGATGATGATTGCGTATGTTCGTTGTGTGACAAGAGATGTGACCGTTATCACTTAACTAAGTGTGCAAAAAGAACTAAATCCATCAGAGACTACAGTGAAAACTAAATAGCATTGTAAGATCAAATTGTATTTAGAATGATATTTTCGTGTATTATGTAGGTTAAGTAATGCTCTTTCGAGCGCATCTTATTAAATTATTATATGTAGGTGTCAATAAACCTTGGAATATTATACACACTTATCATGTGTCTTCGAATTTTAGTAGTACAGGTATAGAATTATCTTATGTTATGACTTTAAGTATTATTGTAAAATACTTTTTCTGTCATTTTTGTTTACTTATCATGACCATGTTGACGAAAGAATAAATCAATGCCTCAAAGAAGAAAACAAAAGGAGAACATCATCAACTAGCAGCAATAAAATGGCGACTATATAGCGTAGTCCTTCCATACACAGCTTTCGTTTATATAATTATTCTGTGGTTTGAGATTAGTTTCTCTCTGATTTTCAAGTGTCAAGTGTTAAATGTTTATGTGTTTGACATAAAAATGACATTTAATACATAAACAAAGCGGTGTGGTCGTATGTGATTATCACATACAATAGACGATAAAAGCATTTTGTTGTTTATGTTGTTCCTATACAGACATTATTGAGTAGAGGTTGATTTCAATTCATCCAGAACCGTATAGCTTTGCTGATTTGCGAGTGGATAACCTTAAATTTGTTCGAGTATTATAGAAACCACATAATGCAGAAGAAGCGAACGTCCAATTTCCGAGAAGATGAAACAAAACTCCTAATACAACTCTGGGGTAGTCCAGAAATTCAATCACAGCTTAATGCGAGCCATAGAAAAGCTCCTATTATGTTACAGATAGCCGCAGCAATGCAACACCGTGGATTTTATCGAACTCCGGAGGAAATCACCACAAGAATACGTAATTTGAAATGTATCTACCATAGAATTAAGAAATCCCAACACATGGGTGTATTTGGGCCAGAAACTGCAGATTGGCATCATTTTCCTGCTATTGATGCTATTCTAGGTGAAAATTTTGCCTCAGGAGCGGGATACCATCCAAATCAGTATACCGGGAATATAAAGAAAGAGCCAAATGATTCAGAAACAGTTGATTCAGTGTACAACAGTAACAGTGCTTGGTAAGTCATATTTTACAAAAATCATCTCATTAAGGACACGCAAACTAAAAACCAAATTGGTCCATTTTTTATTTTGATGATGATAATTGTTGTTTTAAGGGCCCTAACATCTAGGTTTATTTTATCTATGATGTTGGGACACCAGAGCCATGTAGCATATTTTTGCTGCAGTGGTCTCTCTATTGAGAGGCGGTGGTAGGCAAACTGGCCTGGGCAATGCCATCAAAGATGAAAACCCACAGCATTTAAGAAATGAAGATATAAAAAGGGAAAAGAGCTAATTTTAGACACTGTTCTTGATGTTAGTAAGTGAAAGAACGTCAGAATTTTATACTGTGTTGGGATATCCTTTTGATCGGTGGAATCACTAAAGTTGGTGTCGCCCAAGGCGGAACCTCATGGTGACACTCTCCCCTCCTAAATAAATACTGTAAATAAATAAATAAAAGAAGAAGAAAATTCTAGGAATTACTGTTGTACAGACAACAATCCATAAATATAATAATATAATTTGGATGTCACCATTTAGACAGAGTTGTAGGCTATTTACTGTACACATGCATGGGGTGTATCCGTAGAAGTTTTGGTGCAATCAAGAACCCCTCCAGGGTAAAATCTCCCCACCCCTGCATCTCCATAATCACAGCAGCTAAATGGGTTGATATACTCGTACAGTATTTACAATAGATTATCTGTTAGAAGCACCCTGCCCACATCTGACCCATCAGCTGGATCCATTTCTGAACCTGCTGATCTCGTTGTTACATATCTTACGATTTGGACAACGATGTGCTGGCAAATTTAATGGTTGTAGTATATATCCCGAGTCCCGGGGTTTAGTGAGCTTTTGGTGATCTCAATGACGTCACCTATGACGTGGTAAAAATACTTACCTGATTGGTGAGAAGAAATTCATTGTCTCGATTGTGATTGGTCAACTCAGCTGTGGAATGTGAGTAGCAAGGCCATGATTTCTCACCCAGAATAACACAAATGAGACCATGCTTCTTTCTTTCATAGGGTTCTCAATTATTTTACTTCAGTAGTCGAACTTGACAAGTAATAATAATAATATTGTATGGCCTTGGGTGCCGGTGCAAGCTTTGTTATTTGCACCCAGAGGGTAGCTTGCATGTCGAATTTCGTTGTTCCTTGACTATGAAAGTCAAGGAGGTTAGGTATTAGATATATCTGAGCTCCTTGAACACTATAGCTCTTTATAGTAGAGAAATGAGGAACTTTGTGTTGGCGGAAACTCCCGAGATCAATTTAGCTATTATGAACTCGGCCTACTGAATTCAAATGGGTTCTTTGACATGCCAACATCGTATGACATGCGTATCGTATTTTTGCCGCCTTTCAAAAATTACTTACCACGGCCAGGAACGAACCTGCAATCTTGGGGTTAGTAGACCGACACGATATCCACTCACCCACCGTGGCAAGCTACTTGACAAGTGGGAAATTAGGCTATAAGTTTATTTCTTTCAGAAGTGACAATGTTATTCATAAACAATAAAGCCTCTTTTTCTTTGACTACACTTAATGGCAAAGGAGCATCTTTCTTCACTATTAAATCACCCTGTAAAATCTCAGAAATCATCAATTCCGATATTGAATATCAAGATTACATCAGATTTATTTAAATTGTTTTCGCCCTCTATTCAGGGTGACATTAAATCTTCCTTGTTCCATGAACTTTCTTCCTACAAATAAGACAGTTCCATTACATTCATACGCTGTTCACTATTGTCAGTATTTGAAATTCATGGTCCTGAATTAGGCTACTAACATTTAATAATAGGTCGCCTCCGTTGCGTAGCGGTCAGCATGGTTAGCTGCCGCCCCGGAGGTCCTGGTTTCGATTCCCGGCTCTGCCACGAAATTTGAAAAGTGGTACGAGGACTGGAACGGGGTCTACTCAGCCTCGGGTGGCCCAACTGAGTAGAGGGGGTTCGATTCCCCCTCAGCCATCCTCGAAGTGGTTTTCCGTGGTTTCCCACTTTGTCTTCGGGCAAATGCCGGGATGGTACCTTCCTCAAGGACACGGCCGCCTCCTTCCCTCTTCCTTGCCTATCCATCCTAACCATCCCTTACCTTCCCTCATGAGGCCCCTGTTCGCTTTGCAGGTGAGGCCGCCTTGGCGAGGTGCCAATCCCACCTCACCAGTTGTATCCCTTCTGATTCGATGTTCCCCGCTCTAGGACAATGCCCGTAGAGGCGGTAGTGGTGAGTTCCCTCGCTGAGTCCGTGGGTTCCCCCAACCTGGAGGGTAAAAAATAAAAAATAAAAATAAAAAAAATTAATAATAACGTTGCCAAAAGATTGTCAATGACACTTTTATTAATGAAATTGCTTTTCAGTCGGTCATCACGAGTGTACCCAATCAGATTGGGCGGGAAGCAAACATTACTTTCCTAGTGCTGGAAGTAGCCTAAATATGAATTATTTATACACTTAATAAAACATTTATCGTACAAACATGTTTTATTAAGGGTATAAGTCGTCGTCGTCGTCGGCTTTAACTCGAATCCGAGTATAAATCTTCTTCCTTCAGTCCAGTTTGTGGATGTGTTTACGGTGACTAAAGAGTCCAATCCTGGCATGGAACAAGCGACCACACAAGTCGCATAGTATTGCTGGAGGAGGACGTGGTTGGGCTGCTCGAAGTTTCCTAGCTTGACGCTTGGCCTCTTCATGTATGCGTCGATCCCTTTCAAACGTCTTTACAGTATCCGAGATGGTACGGCGCCAAGTTGAGCGGTCTTCAGCCAGCATGTCCCAGGTTTGTGAATCAAGACCTGTCAATTTCAGGGTCTGTTTAAATTGGTCCTTGTAGCGCCTCTTAGGACCACCATGAGGTCTGGTGCCATAGCATAACTCACCATATAGCATTTGACGAGGTACTCTCACATCATCCATCCGATGGACATGACCAATCCATCTAAATTGGTGACCTATTATGGATGATTCTATGCTGTTGATTTGAGCCTTTTCCAGAACAGCAATATTGGTAATGCGGTCTTCCCATTTAATCCTTAGGATTGATCGAAGTTTTTGTAGGTGGAAACGCTCAAGCTTCCTAAGATCACGTCGGTAAAGGGTCCACGTTTCACAGCCATACAACAATGTAGAAATGACTACTGCTTTGTACACCATAAGCTTTGTACTTATGGATAGATCTTTATTCATGAAGACCCGGTGCGCTAATCGTCCATATGCTGCATGGGCTGCGCCAATTCTCTTATCCACATCCTGCTCACAGGTACAGCTCACAGAAATCGTACTGCCCAGGTACGAGAAGTGGTCAACCTGTTCTAATGGCAAATTTGAAATGGAGATATTGAACTGAGGAAGAGGTGTGCCTGGTGAAGGTTGTGTCAAGACTTTAGTCTTATTGACATTTATGGTAAGACCAAAGCGATCACATGCACTTTTGTAACAGTTAACTGACTCTTGCAGCTCTTCTGGTGTGAGAGTTGGTGACGCAGCATCATCTGCATACAACATGTTAGTAACCTTAGTAACCTGAGTTTTCCTGAAGGAGCGCAGACGAGTTAGATTGAAAAGCCCTCCATCAAAACGATATTTGAACTCCACACCTGGGATGTTTGTGGGTGAATCATAAAGCATTGCAGCCAAGTACAGCGCAAAAAGCGTTGGAGCCAGTACACATCCTTGTTTCAGTCCATGGGTAATGGGAAATTCATCGGACATCTTATTCTGATGGCAAACCTGACCTGTCATGCCATCATGGAGAGCTTTGATTAGATCTACAAAACGCTGAGGGCAACCAAACCGCTTCAGCACTGCCCACATGGCTGGTCTTGGAACCGAATCAAATGCCTTTTCCAAGTCATAAAAGACTAAGAAGAGTGGATTCTGTTGTTCTCTACATTTTTCTTGTAGCTGTCTCACACAGAAAATCAAGTCAATTGTGCTTCTGGAAGTTCTAAATCCGCACTGAAGGGTATAAGTAAATCATATTTATTTCAGGTGCACAAATGTGAGAAATGTTGTATTAACTTAAGTGTATACATAATAGGCTACATATTATTTATTTCAGATACCGTATTAGGAAATTAAATAATTTCTATCAATTACAATGATATAGGCCGGCTCCGTGGTGTTGGGGTAGCACGCCTGCCTCTCACCCGGAGGCCCCGGGTTCGATCCCCGGCTCCGTCAGGAATTTTAAAACTGACGTGAGGGTTGGAACGGGGTGCACTCAGCCTCGTGAGGACAATTGAGTAGCTGTCTGACAGTCAGACAGCGCCCCGATCACGCATACCAAGATTAACAGCCGAGGGGACCTGACGCGCTGATCACGCGTCACCCCAATATCTGCAGGCCAAATGGCTGGGCAGCGGTCGCTTGGTCGGCCTTAGCCCGTCATGGGCTGTATAGTGCCAGGGGTTGACTTTTTTGTTGTTTTTTATTTTGTTTTTGACAATGATATAGGTCTAGGGGGAGGGAAAAGGGAAGGGGGGGGGGGGGGGGGGGGCAAGATGGTGATGCTAAGAAAAAAATAGTTCAGGTGCATTATAGATAATATAACCATAAATAAGTTAGTTCCATTTTGTTGTATCTCTGTCTTACACAGTACATTAAAATAACTTATTATTAAAAAAGTCAAACACAAAAGATACAAAAAATATATTTTGTGCATACTAACTTACCAATGGCGCAAGATGGGGTGCTAGTATTTTCACATGTCACACACATAAACAACGTCCTCACCTTCGTCCTCTACACCAGTACTTTCACAGTGAGCCCAACCTTGACATTGTAAACATTGAACCCACCCTTCTGTCCACTCAGAAAACAAATGACCACAGAAAACGCATTCAGCATTGCCACTTTCTTCATCTGAAGAACTTTCCTTCCTTTATCGATGAAGGATTTTTTCTTCTTGCTCTGCTGAAGGTCCAATCAATCAACTCGTTTCTGTATGGTAATTCTGTCAGAACTGCAGTTTTGCCACGATGACGGCCATTTGAACTCTGCTTAGCTGTCGTTACATGTGGAACTGGCAGAGTCTCCTTAGGTGACCAATTTCTAAATGCAGTGGGTTCTTGACTTGAATTCCAGAAAGAGGAACTACGCACTGCATCACACTTGCTTGCAAGTGGTCCATAAGGTCTTGAACTGGTAGCTTCTTCGGTGTCTTCAGGAGATATTCTGTCGGTTCTCCGTGAAGGCAGAAAATCTTTTATCCTGAAAAACCTCAGGGTTTATTGACCGTATGCCTCGTTTTCTAACTCCATTCACTGCAGTTTTCACTGTGGCTGCTCGTAAAAATGCATTCCCAAGCAATTTGGCAATCTGATACATCATCCTCGGCTTACCCCAAATGTTATATCTGTACTAACGGAATGAAAATAGCTTAATTCATTTATGAACTTCCACCACAAGCTCAAAATAAATACCGGTTCATTGGGATACAGTCTAAGGGTTAGTCTTCAAGAACAAATGTATTCTACAAAGATAAATGAGTGTTAGTTCTAATAAACAAATGTATTGTAATTTCAGCTTATCTGATCAAAGGCCAAAGAGTAAGGATGAATTAGATCACAGCGGTAAAAAACAATAAAATTGCCACTCCACGCATAAAGATACCACAAGATGATTGGAAGTCCTGGCTACTGTGTAACCTTCAACTGCCCTTCAAGCTACAGGGTCATCAATTTAAGTCTCGTATCCGATACCGATCACGGCGCGGCAAGCTCCCACGCTGACACCCGCTCGCTGGCCGGTAAAAAGTGCGCGACTTCTCCCCACTACTTCGCGTCAACATACAGTCATTTAATAGCAATTTCTAGTGAAAATAATTATCTACAAACTTACCTGGTTTTACAAGAAATATTCCAAGTGTTGTCCGTCAGCTCGCAAGCATGCCTGGCACCTCGTAAACAAGTTTCTAGACACATGGCGAATTTCTTCCTGGGTGACGTACGTTATAACTTGGCGAATATTTTCTTTTAACTCCTCACTTGTGTGAGGATTGTTTGCATATACGGTACGTTTCCTTTCGGCATTCCCCAGAGGTAATAATCACATGGATTTAAATCGGGTGATCTGGCGGGATAATAATGAATCGAAAACGGCACTCTCTAACAGAAGAATACAGTACTTCGCATAAGAAAGCACAATGAATACACGTTGTTCTATAGAAAACATCACTTTGCATAACAAAGCACAATGAATACACGTTGTTGTATAGAAAACATCACTTTAAGGCAACACATAAACTGTAAAATTGCCCCGAGACTGCACTGTATATTACTGTAGGTCAAATCAACTAGCACTTCACAAGCTTGAATACGCTGGAGATACTGACAGCTTATTGCAATATTGCCGATCGCACCGCACGTGTTCATTGCGGGGAGAACGCCAAGGCCACCTTCACCGGCCTAGCGGCGCGTACATGCGGGAAATAAAATGATGACCCAGTATTTTCGTTTCCAGGCTAGTGACAGCACCGTGGAGACAAATATACTCACATCCCGTCTTACCTCATGGCCCCGTCATGTCGCACTTTCCCCTACTCTGGTTCGCCCTTCAATACATGTATTTTGTATATCACTGTAATTAATTGAAATTAGGGGAGTATAGATCATGATACCTTACATTGCAAAATTCCCCCAGACCCAAAATGGTGGCATTCATGACATTTTGGATGAAACTAAAGGTTTAAACGATGCATACATGTTAAATTCATACACATCAACATAAAAAGCCCAGACCCCCTTGTTTCTGGTACAAACAGTAATTTTCGTCAAACAATCATCTAACCTAGTATACTCTGATTTACAAAATATGGTCGGTGAAAGCTGTCACCCGCTTGAAGGGTGAGGTGAGGAGTGGAGACAAGAGGGGTAACGGTCTCCATAGCAACAGCGAGCAACGTTGCAATCTATGCCGACACAGCAGTAAGCACATGGTTTGACTCATTGTGTCTTCACTCGTCATGGTCATTAGACCGCCAGGCAGGCGGGCTAACTTCCCCAGTATTTGTGTCTTCCTGCAAGCCTCTTGGAATGTTATGAGTCATGATCTGCCTCAGTGGCAACGCAGTATTTCCCCACGTGCTAGCTTTGACAGCTGCTATCAGTGACCATTATTGGTAATTCAGAGGATAGCTATCAATAGCTTTGCCCAGACCGTAATCTAACCTAGTAACAACCAATGGCTTTGTCTTAATATGGCTTTAGAAGAGTGCAGTGCAACCTTTCAATTAAATAGAACAACTAAAAGTAATTTACGAATATTCATAACCAACCAACAAACATACCTGACTGCATCCGGATGTAACAACACACTGTTTGAAACCTCATACAGCTGAGTAATATAGCGGCAATTCAAGCCACAAAATTAAACAAATACACATCAATGTCTGCACATCATTGTCTGGCCTAAAAAATTCCCCTATACATGTAGGCCTACACATCACGGTAGCTTATATACTTGAACCAAAATTAGTAGGCCAATGTGGTGGTTTAGTTGGCATGAAGGATATGTATCTTCTTTAAATGTATGTATGAAAAATATAATGTACCAACAGCAGTAGCTATGCTCGCTAAAGCGCAGCTCTTGGCCATGGGACCAAGCTCTCTGCAAACTCGGTAGACATGGGTTTCGAGCCCCACCGTCGGTCGTCCTTGAAATGATTTTCCGTCGTTTCCCATTTACAACTCCAGGCAAATGCTGGGACAGTACCTTATGACAGGCCATAGCCGCTTCCTTCCACATCCTTGGACAATTTCATTCATTTCATCTCTCATTAACTCCTCTCAGAGGTTGGCATCAGGAAGGACATCCGGCCGTAAAAACCATCTGCCACATAGAATTTCATCACATCTCATCCCCGACCCCATTGCTAAATAATCCCTAAAATTGATGAAATCAGTCCAAACTGGTCAAAATGTAAAATAATGACACATAAATATCAATTATTCCCCTTTGCCATTAAGTACAGTTAGAGCCTTCTTTATAGAGCAGAGCCTCACTGGGGCCGTGTGTTGGTTTGAGGGCTTTGAGTCAGTGGCAGTTGACTATAGAGCATCCAGCGTTGAGAAAAGACTGTGGAGCCTTATGGTGACAGTGTTGCTAACTCTAGGCAGAGGTAGCGCTGGCGTCATACATTATCTTCACCTGCTTTGAGTACTGCGCTTTCATAAGTTTCAGCGACACAACACAACCCCAGCAGCTACCTGAAATAGAACACACCCAGGAAGGAGCAGTTTTGCAGGTGTTAACGGATTGGACCAGTATTAAGGATACACGAAGAGAACCAATAACGACATTCATTTTGTTGTGATATGACGCATTACGATTGACAGATGTCGAGAGCACAACTCTTCCTTCTTGGATGTATGCTGGCGATGTTAACAATTTTCACATCAGCAATACTGTTGATAATTACCTTTTTATATTATTAGTTAGGCTAAAATTTAGTTTTTTTCAATTTTATTCAATTGTTGTTGTTGTTGTTTTGTTTAGATTAATATTTGTAATATTGTAGCGAGTTAGCCATGCGGTTAGGGGCGCGCAGCTGTGAGATAGTGGGTTCGATCCCCACTGTCTGCAGCCCTGATTCGATTGATCAGAAAATAAAACAGACACACAACAGTAACACCAATGACGGATAGTGCTTCAGAACTTATGTTGCCGGCGGAACTGAGCATGCAACATGGGACGAGGCTCTTCTTTCCAGCGTGCTAACCTCGAAAAATGTTAAATTACTAAGACGTTATATAAACGATACTTGTATGCAATAACAAAGGTAATCAATTGGCAGATAATTGTAGAAAACTATTATGACGAAAAATATATATGTTCCGAGTTCCTTCATGACAAAAGGTGAGGTATCAAAACCAGTGCAGGGGGGTTTCCGTTAAAAGTAAAAGCCCATAAGACCCATAGTCTTTTATCAACGCTGGATGCTCTATAGGCTCCGTGCGTTGGAGGGAGGAAAGCTCCGCCACGCTGCGAGTGGCCGGAATTGTAAGCTAATGCGGTCTACCGCGGACCGCAGAAATATCAGCTGTCATCTCACAATGTGTTGCCATGCCAGACATGATAATAACTGTGGGATTTCAGAGTATTTTATCTGACAATAATCGGCCCAATTCTTTCCTACTTGCAGAAAATGGGCATGTTTTAAATTTAGTAGAAAAGCAGTTTGCAGGAAATACCAACAGTGTAATAACTGCTAATGCGATAAGAGAAACATCAGTTCGCCAGAAATCTTATCATGTCACGATAGAGGCAACGTATCTATTCATTTTATGCATTAGTTGGGGGGACAGCAGGGGCAGATGACCACGTAGTTCCGCCCCTTAAAACATCAATAACTAACTAACTGGGGTGACAGCGGCATTAATGTTCATGTACACGCAATTTCTAATACGATATAATGTTATCGTAGGTTAATGCTACTAGAGAGACGATTGCATGTTCCTGTGAATGCCCTGCTGGATCGTCAGAGAAGTGCAAGCATATTTCAGCAGTTATTAATGCAGTTAATTCAGAGCATGTAACTTCGCGAACCGATTAACCCTGTGAATGGTCTCGACCTCGAATCTCAAACGCGGGGAAAGAGAAATATAACAAGGGGAAGAGTTTAGAAGAACTTTTTCCCACAAAAAGGCAGAGGCTTGATGTAAAATCAGTTGAAATTCCCGATTTGAAAACCCCATGTATACTTTCCAAAATTTTAAATGAGGTGAAAAAGTCAGAATCAGTTAAAGTTGCCAATTAATTGCTAGGAAATTTAATAACAGACTAGATGAAACCCGTCAAAACATGACGGACAATGGAAAACAAATTTACTGAAGAAGCTTCTTATATAAGTTACATTCTTTGTACTATTATTTTTAGCACTATTGCAACTTTAAGGGCGTCAAAATATAGCACTCTCAGCATTGCAACATATTGCTGGTCATGACTGAAAACGTGATGAGGTCATCATCATCTTGCACAGTTTCCAGCCACTGGCCGGGTTTGTTTGGAACACAAGCCTCTCCAACGTCTTCTGTCTTCCCACCATCTCTCAGCCTCCATCCTTGTCCAGTCTTCTCCTCTCTTCTTCACGCTTTCTTCCACCCCCTTCAGCCACCTGTCTCTCGGTCTCCCTCTTGGTCTCTTTCCTTCCCACTTCGTCTCGTGTATCCTCCTGGGTATCCTCTTCTACTCCATTCGTTTTACATGTCCATACCATCTAAGTCTAGATTTCTCTATACCATCCTGTAATGGTTCCTCCTTCATTAATTCTCTGGTCCTCTCATTTCTTATTCTGTCCCTCTTTTTAGCTTCAATACTGCTTCTCAAAAACCTCATCTCACTGGCCTGTATTTTGCTCTTCTTCCTTCCTTTCATAACCCAGGTCTCCGAGGCATACGTCAGGATAGGGACATAGTACGTCCGATATAAGATCTTTTTGCTGTTCTGAGGGACATCCTTGCTCCATAACATGCTTCTCTCATTCCACCGGAATGCTTCTGCCTGTCTCCCCCGCTCATTTATTTCTCTATCGTTTCTTCCATTCTCTTGTATCAGGCTTCCCAGATACTTGAAACTCTCCACTTTCTTCAGCTGTTCCCCACCAATTGTTATTCCTGTTGTGGTTCTTTCCTTCTTCCTTGTTGTGATCACCATCTCACTCTTATCTATGCTAAATTTCATCCCATAACCTTGTATTATTCCTTCCCACACGTCCAACTGTTCCTGTACCTCCTCCTCCTTGTTTCCCCAAATCATCAAATCATCTGCAAGCACCATTGCTTTCATCTTTCCTTCCCCAACTACTTGTGCCACTCGGGTAATTATGTCATCCATCACCACAATGAAAAGTAACGGTGACAGTGCACTTCCTTGTTTCAGGCCGTTTCTCTGTTCCAACCAGTCCGATCTCTCTCCTCCCACTTTCACACAGCTCACGCTTCCCATGTACATCTCCTTTATCCTCCTTATAGTCCATTTTTCTATTCCTCTATCCTCCAGGGACTTCCATACTTTGTTTCTGCATACACTGTCATATGCTTTCTCAATGTCCAGGAAGGCCATCAGTAGATCTGTTCCATACTCACAGTGCTGTTCTTGTAACTGCCTTACAGCAAAAATCAAATCCACTGTGGACCTTCCTGCTCTGAAGCCATGTTGTTCTTCCCTCATCCCTCCTTCTATCCTTGTCCTAATTCTCCTTTCCAAAACTTTCTCAAACATCTTTGCACAATGACTCATCAGTGTTATTCCCCGATAATTTCTGCATTCTGTTCTACTACCTTTCTTGCAGATCGGGACAATTATTCCCTTTTTCCAGTCCTCTGGGGTCTTCCTTTCCTTCCATGCTGTCTTCATCAGTCGGTACAACCATTGTATCCCCACCTCTCCTGCTGCTCTCACCATCTCCACACTCAACTCATCCACACCCGGTGCCTTCCCTCCTTTCATCTTCCTCACTGCATCTTCCACTTCTTTCCATGTTAAGTCCTTTTCTGTTTGCAGTTCATCTACTGTACCTCTTCCCCAATTTCTTCCTCGTCGCCGTGGTTTCCATTTGGGTTCAGGAGTTCTTCAAAATATTCTTTCCACATTTTCTTCAGTTCTTCCTTATTTTCTATCTCTTGTCCCCTTTTGTTCACCATTCTAACATAATCCGTAGGATCCTTCCGCCTCTTATTCTTTACCATCCCATACAGGACCTTTTTTGTACCTTCACTATCCTGCTGGTCATGACTTAAAACGTGATGAGGTAAATAGCCCAATACGTTCAAGAGTTTCTCCTTGAGCTTGATTGATTGTGATAAAGTAGGCCGAGCGAATGGGACATTGTTGCCTATTAAAAGAAAATGTACTGTACCTGCAAGTGTTTTATCGGAAGTGCTTAAATCAAGTCGTAGGATTTGAGTTCTCTGCCTAATATTACTGCACCTTATATATCCGAATCCAAGCAATTTCTTATATATTTCTTACAATTTATTTATTACCATATGTGAGTCCTTGGGAAACGTTCAGATTTCTAAGGAGCATAACTATGGCTCAAACGTTTGGAGTATGTGGAGGCGAATCACTTAATTGCAAGGAATTGAAAAAATCAATAATAGGGAAATGAAGTAGCTGGCTTTCATCTTCAGTGTCCAATCTGTTAACGCTGATGTATGTGTTTGAACTACTGGATATTAGTTCAATGACTTTTAAATTAATATCATTACATTGTTGCAGCTTGGCAAATATGTTATATTCCAGCAGATCAATTTTACCCTCACAGCAGTAAAGACCAAAGTAACCACGCATAGATTTTACGCAAGAGAAATACAATGTAGAACAATGTTTACATTTGATCGTCAAAGACCTTACACACTGTACTGCATAATATCTGGAATTGTTTCTGAAATGGCCTATGTATATTGGATTTTAAATGTGGCTTCGTATTATTCGATAACACTATAGTGTCCTGCAATAACGGAGCCGCTAAATATTAAATGGCAAATAATACTTCCGTCGCCTCCGTAGCGTAGCGGTCAGCATGGTTAGCTGCCGCCCCGGAGGTCCTGGGTTCGATTCCCGGGCTCTGCCACGAAATTTGAAAAGTGGTATGAGGACTGGAACGGGGTCTACTCAGCCTCGAGTGGTCCAAATGAGTAGAGGGGGTTCGATTCCCACCTCAGCCATCCTCGAAGTGGTTTTCCGTGGTTTCCCACTTCGTCTTCGAGAAAATGCCAGGATGGTGCCTACTGTAAGGCCACGGCCGCCTCCTTCCCTATTCCTAGCCTATCCATCCCAATCTTCCATCCCATCCCTCATGAGGCCCCTGTTCGCTTTGCAGGTGAGGCCGCCTAGGCGAAGTGCTGATCACACCTCACCAGTTGTATCCATCCTGACCAGATGTTCCAAGCTCCAGGACACTGCCCATATAGGCGGTAGTGGCGAGTTCCCTCGCTGAGTCCGTGGGAACCACCAACCTAGAGGGGAAATTGACTTAAAAAAAAAATACTTCCATTGCCGAAATCAACTGCGTAGTTAGACTCAGTACTCTAAACAAATAATCATTAAACAATTGTCTTATACAATGAAGTTCAACATGACCGTCCAGAGACTTTCATACTCAAGTTGGTTGGTGAGGAGAATGCGATGAGACTGATCGCTTAAAATAAATTCCTTATAATTGTTCCGGCCAGCGAATTTTTTTTACAATAGCTTGAAAACGCAGCTCAGAATGACGTTCTTCATTTTGTTATAAACAGTACGAAACTGCTCTAAATAAGCAATTTCCATCACCTGTTATAGGTTATGGCAGTACATTTTGCAGGGGAACATAGAATCACTTCGCCTACTACTGGAACGACCATAGGCCTATACTCAATACTCACGTCGGCAGTCACCCTAATGGAGGCAGTTTTTGAATTCTATGTCCCGTGCATGTCAAAAATCGTATTAACACATGGAGGCCCACCTATTCTTGTCTATCGCCCCGGAGACCCGGGTTACATTTCCTGCTCTGCCAAGAAATTTAATTCTGGTCTGAGGGCAAAAACGGGGCACATTCAGTCTCTTGAGGTATAACTAAGAAGAGGAAGGTTTAATTCCCACCTCGACAATCTTGGATGTGGTTATCCGTGGTTTCCCCCTTCCACTTAAGGCAAATACCGGGATGGTTCCTAACTTAAGGCCATGGCCGTCTTCTTGCCATTTACCACCTTAATTACAAATACACACAGTAATGCAGCCATCACAATAACACAGGTTATGAGAGAACATTTCACACATACACACCCAAGTACACGGGGCTGAGTGACCACGATGTCGGAGCCCTTCAAACGAATTATGTTTGCCAAGTGTCTCTCATGGCGAAAGCAATTGTGGACACGCGCGAGTGCCTGGAAAACTACTTTTTTCTTTAATAATTTAAGAGTATATCGACGATGCATAATTATAACTTTTAGTCTAGGACGTTAATAACTTGACCACCGAAGCATTGGGAAGAAATTGCAATATTAATGTACATAAACAACATAGCCTACACATTCAACTGTCGGTAAATGTTCCTCAAAATTTCCCTTCTTAAATATTCCCCTCCTTTATAATTCTCCATCACGTGAAAACAGCGGCTTCGGTGGCGTAGTCGGTAGCATGCTGAGCTTCTATGCCCAAGATAGCGGGTTCAAACCCGGCCGAAGCCGTCGGATTTTTTAAGAGCGTTAAAAATCCCTCAGTATGCCTTCCTTCGGAGGGGAAGTAAAGCCGGCGGTCCCATGTCATAGATTTATGGCATGTTAAAGAACCTTCCACTAATTGCACCTGTGTGAAGCTAAATTGGATAGGTTATTGTAAACAACGCTCTTAGGTTTCTAAGTTCGTTGCCAAGAGCCGACTGCGGTGGCGTCTAGCAGCTGAGTTGTGAACTTAGCCTAGTAGTCGTTGACGGTGGCGCTTGGCGGCAAAAGTAGGAACTATTTGAAAAATTCTAAGTTGCAGTACTTAAATTAAAATAACAGATAACACACACTAATACAGTCATCACAATTAACACCGGTTATCAGACAGATTCTACACACACCCAAAGTACACGGGGCTACATGACCGCGTTGTCGCAGCCCCTAAACTTAAGAACCAACCAACCAACCACGTGAAAACGTGCCATGTCTTGTGTTTTAAATATATCGATGCAATGGTGCTGCCATCTGCTGTCAGTTACTGGTACTATATGGGCGATGTACTGCCATCTGTTGTCAGTTATAGGAACTGATTGCAGATATTTAAACGGCGTACTGAGGACAACAGTTTGCTCTTTTGATCACATGCTGTAATGCAATGGTAAAACGGAAATAAAACATATTGAGAGGGAATGTAGAAATATGTATCTTTAACAGACATAAAACCTTACTAATACTCCTTGATTAAACAATATTTCAGTGGTAAAAAAAAAAGTGTCGGCGAGGGCTGGGATCGAACCTGTAAACCTTGGAACCACAGTCATTCGGCTTAACCACATAGCTAATCGCGTACTCTCGTTCAGCCGCAGACGCAGCCATTCCTTATTTTCAAAAGCCGTTGTCTGAAGGAAATAATCCATTTTATTATCCAAATAAATCAATGTTGCACATTCGTATACGTTCATACTGTTATTATATTTTATTGTCAGAACTTGGTTAATGTATGTTTTCAATTACATGGAAGCTTATTAAATAACTTACATTTTAATGGACTTCTCACCGCCATTTTGTCATGACTCCAGGCGGATTGTGCGCATGCGTGAGGGGCCAGAATTCTGCTATTTTCTATATTAATTCAAAAATATACCGTAATATATTTGTTTATTTTAGAGACACTCTGCAAATCTAGAGGCCAAGAGCTTTCGTTAGAGTGCTCTACGAAGTAAATCGGTTCTGTCGTTCTCTCAATCTCGTGGTAACAAAAATCACCTTACTGTTTTAAATATATAGATGTCACAGTTATGGTTCAGAATAATGCATATAAAAATGTAATAACAACATTATTAATGAAACAGGAGACTACATATGTAATGATTGATGCGTATAGTGTTAGCAATTCTGCACTAGCAAGTTATTTTATAACAATCATGTTGTAATTAATAAGACTCATGCAGCTGAAATTTGTGTATCAATCAAAGTCTGACCTCTGGTTTTCAGAAAGAAAGAAAAGGATCTCTGCAAGTAGGGCACATTCAATTAAAACTAGGAGAAAAGATCATGAGAAGTTGGTAAATACACTCTTGAACCCTAAATGTCTTAATGGTAGGGGTCTTAGAAACGTCACATTTTGAAAAAAGTTAGAAAAAACTGCACTTGCCAAATACACAAATTTATATGGTAAAACAGTTGTTGAGAGTGGTCTCATAATTCATCTCAACCATCCTTGGTTGTGTGCTAGTCCTGATGGTATAGTAATGGTGGATGGGAAACCAGAAATGGTACTAGAAATTAAATGTCCTATTTCATGTAAAGACAAACCAATCATAGGTGAAAATGAGGAGATTAATGTGCCCTATCTTATAAGAAATTCAGAAGGAAATTTGGAACTGAAACCAAATCATGCATATTTCACTCAATGCCAGCTGTTGATGTACTGTTGTGGGCTTGATGCTTGTGACTTTTTCATTTACACAGAGAACCATAGAAATTCTAAGAAATGATATGATCTTATGGGCTGTATTGAAAAGATGCAACAGTTTTTCTTCACACTCTATTTAAGGGAACTAACGTGCAGATTTAATAATGGGCTTCAGACATCAAGGGAGGTTGTACATTTGTCATAACACAACACATATGCATAATACCTCACTTGGAATTTTTTGAAGTATGTTATATACTTTCACTCTTTGAATGCACCGTTCAACATGAATTTGCACACTAGCAATATTGTAAGTGTCATCAACTTCTTCAGGTGCCAAATGACCTTCATGCATGAAGGATGGCATTACTAAAATTGTATCGCTGTCCTCCAATATAGTTTTTAGGTAGATTTCTTTAGAAAGCTAACTATTGCAATGGGTCCCATGTTTCGACTTCCGGAAAATTTCGACATATCTTCGCGTTTCACATCCCCCAGACCCCAAAACCACCGTCAGTTCAAAAGTTTATATATAATTTATGTATATATGTATATATGTATCTATATATATATATATATATATATATATATCAGTTTCTTGTGGACACGATAACAGCCGTAATTTTGCACCAATCACTTTGAATTTTTTACATAATATGTATCCCTATAAAATCTCGGTCGAGTTCGTTAATGGGAAAAATCGGTCAAAGGGGGTAAAAATGGGGGGCTTTTTTCGAAAAAGTGAAATATCGCTATAACTCTCTTCACACATGAAATATCGAATCCCTTCAAAGTTCATAATATGTGTCGGATAAGTGCCAAAAATTTATGTCAAATAAGTTTTTTGATAGCACCAACCATTGACCAAAGGGGTGGGAAAAAGTGGGTTTTTCGGGAAACATTAATCATATCTCTGTTAATAGGCACAATATCAAAACCGCACAAAATAGACAATATTCCTCCAATAATTACCTAAAACTTTTGTCTGAAAGAATTTTTGATATGACCCACCATTACGCCACGGGGTGAACAAAATGATTTAAATTATAAGAAAATGCCAAGTGCCAAGAGAGGTTGCCATGACAACTTTACTTTTAATCGATAAGGGATGACCATCAGCAGTTGCTATGACAACGCCACTGCACGAGATCACATTCAGTTTTCATATGTCAGTGGGAAGCGACTTCGGTATCGGAACTGGTAGCATGCTGAACTTCTATGCCCAAGGTCGCGGGTTCAAACCCGGCTGAAGTCGTCGGATTTACTAAGAGCGCTAAAAAACCTGAGTTTGCTTTCCTTCGGAGGGGAAGTTCCAACGTTCGTTGCGAGTTGCTGATTTAGGTGGCATGTAGTAGCCAAGTTCACAGCTAGGTGTCGTTGACGGCAGTATTTTAGGTAGATTTCGTTAGAAAGCTAACTATTGCAATGGGTACCATGTTTCGATTTCCGGAAAATTTCGACATATCTTCGCGTTTCACATCCCCCAGACCCCAAAACCACCGTCAGTTCAAAAGTTTATATATAATTTATGTAATATATGTATATATATGTATATCAGTTTCTTGTGGACACGATAACTGCCGTAATTTTGCACCAATCACTTGGAATTTTTTACCGAATATGTATACCCATAAAATCTCGGACGAGTTCGTTACTGGGCTATATCGGTCGAAGGGGATGAAAATGGGGGACTTTTTTTTTTTTTTTCGAAAAAAATGAAATATTGCTATAACTCTCTTAATATGTGAAATATCGAATCCGTTCAAAGTTCATACTATGTGTCGGATAAAGCTCAGAAATTTATGTTTGAAACGTTTTTTTGATAGCACCAACCATTGACCAAAGGGGTGGGAAAAAGTGTTTTTTTCGGGTAACATTAATCATATCTCTGTTAATAGGCACAATATCAAAACCGTACAAAATGGACAATATTCCCCTAATAATTACCTAAAACGTTTGTCTGAAAGAATTTTTAATATGAGCCACCATTGCGCCAAGGGATGAGAAAAATGATTTCGGAATTATAAGAAAATGCCAAGAGCTATCAGTGGTTGACATGGCAACACTACTAAATTGATGAGGGATGAGCCATCAGACGTTGCCATGACAACGCACTTGCGCGTGATCAGATTCAGATTTCCATCTGACTAAGTGTGAAGCGGCTTCGGTGACGTAACTGGTAGCATGCTGAACTTCTATGCCCAAGGTCGCGGGTTCAAAGCCGGCCAAAGTCGTCGAATTTTCTAAGAGCGCTAAAAATCCCTCAGTAAGCTTTCCTTTGGAGGGGAAGTTCCAACGTTCGTTGCGAGTTGCTGATTGAGGTGGCATCTAGTAGCCAAGTTCACAGCTGGGTGGCGTTGACGTTAGTATCTGGTAGCAACATTAGGAACTACTGCTTGAAATTTAGCGTCTGCATTCCTTACCTGAATTACAGACTAATACCGCCATCACAATTCACACCGTTTATCAGACAGATTCTACACTCACCCAAAGTACACGGGGTTATATGACCGCGTTGTCGCAGCCCCTAAACTGAGGAACCAACCAACATCTCTGCGGGAGATATAATTTTGCGTGAAGAAGTAACAGACCGTTACATAGTAACACATCAGTGTCGAAACCTTGCATAAGGACAGTGTGACCACAAGTATAACAAGTAGTTCCGTGAAGAACTGTACAGCCTATTTTCATATATCCTGCTCATGTTAATTGCCTCTATCAACATACAAAATTTCAGTTCAATTGCTGTATCAGATTCGTAGATATTGAGAACCGTCTAAATATTTCTGATGGTCGCCAGGTTGGATTTTTATTTTTGTACTATTATATTAAGATTATTGTGTAAGTGTGGTATTCAAACTTCAATCGCATGATTAGAACACAAGAAGTAAAAACGAGATTTTAAAATTACGCACAGCAGCCATCTTGTGATTATGCAAACAATTGAAATAAATTAGATGCCAGTGGATCAACATTTGTGTAAGCATTTAAAACGTGCAACGTTTCACGGCACTCGGATAGTAAATTCGCGAGAAACGTCCATTTAAATATTTATACTTCGCGTCGCCGCCATGTTGGATTCGTGCTCACCAGGTTACTGAAAGTCCTATAGATGAACATATGTTCATAGTCTCTATGAACATAAAAATTTCAGTTTGGTTGCTGTAAAAGATTCATATATATTGAGAACCGTCTAAATATTACGGAAGCTTGCCATTTAGGATTGTTATATGTATAGGCCATAGAGTTATGTACCATTCAAGGTCACTTATTGCCTAGGTTCATTATTCAAACTTTCACTTCGATCGCATGATTACGACACAAGAAATAAAAACTTAATTTTAAAATTTCGCACAGCCGCCATTTTGAGGTTATGTAAACAATTGAATTAAATTAGATGGCAGTACATTACAATCTGCAAAATCATTTACTGTACCACATTTCACTGCGCTCAGAGAGTTAACTCACGAGAAAAGTCTATTAAAATATTTCAAATTCGCTTGGTCGCCATGTTCGTTTTGTACTTTACAGGTTTATGAATTATACATAGGTAAACTTGTATCAGTACCCTTTATCACCGTACAAAATTGCAGGGTGATATGTGTAATAGTTTCGGGGATATAGAATGTCAGTGAAATATTTCGCACAGCCGCCATTTTGAGGTTATGTAAACAATAGGGATGTAGCGGGAGAAAGTTCGCGCCAGATAGCGCTCGTGTAGTACTGGGTAAGCGCAAGGCGATCGTCTTATGTTTCTCCCAGTCAGCTGCGACGAAAGTGTAAATTGTGACCGAGTTTTCTAAGCTAAAGTAAATTATATCTTCTCTAATTTTACTCCAAGACTATATTAATTAATTCTATAGGTATATCTCCTAATATATGATAAACGATTTTCAGCGTTTAAGCGTTCAACAGCTGCAAAATGAGCTACGGACTAGAGGCATTAAAACCAACGGGAGGAAGGAAGAATTAATAGCCTACAGCGGTAATAACAAAATTCTAACACGCTTTATTATTCAAATAATGAATATGAGACAGCATGCTTTCTCCTAAAGTTTACAATTACTAGAGTATTGTAGGCCTATATTGATAAATATATCTCCAAAAGACTTAAATCATAAATTGAGATTTAAATATTCACTTGCTCCCCCTGCTTACAGACTTCGATTCATGTATTTTTTTTTTTAGGTTGATAGCTTACATGAAACTGTCGTGTTTTAAGGTAAACATAATCAAAGAAAGTTGATACCGGTAATTAAATGTGTACCTCGAAAATGCATCGCAACGTTTGGTTCTTATGTAATTTTGTCAATTTCGCAATAAGAATCGTTCCCTTACCCCTGGGAAAGGACTTGAGGGTACCATTTTTTAAAAGTTTGAGAATCCCTGCTTTAGGGCCACGAGCTGTTTCCATTCATCTGACTATGTCTCAAGAATGTAGAAGTACCACATTCTCCGTCAGGCAGATGGAAGTTGACGATTAATTCCGATTTCAAGAAACCAACCATAATACGTTTGTGACTGTTAATGTTGCGACATTTATTCTTTAAGTATTTGACCGAGTAGCCTATTGATGTCTTTGAAAATGGGAGTCAGAAATGTTACTTGCATTTCTTCGTGTATATTGACGATTTCTTCCCGTTCTTCAATGGAGATGATTTCTGCAGATTCCGATATTGAGGGTTATCGTGATAATCCGGAAATTTTCTTGTGTATGGCCTCTTCCTAAATAATTACTTTTGTTGTGTTCGTGGTCCACGGAAAAAGCGGTAGAACAGCGCCCGGTTTTTATCTTGCTCTCTCACCTTCAAATAGGCCTACAAACGCATAAATTCAGTGGATGTTATCGAAATGTCTAATCAGTTTATAGGTACAAAATGGGAATTATTTTCCATTGTAAGTCACACTTATCCAACACAGTTTTCGTGAAGTCATCGGGTTGTAATGGAAACACACTTGAATATATTCGGTCAGATTTTTCTCACCGAAATGTTTCCTAAAACATGTGACCTTTTCTTCCTCATTTCTTTATTTTGTGGAAATTGGTGAAACGAAAACGGACTTCCCTGATTTTTACAAAGTGGAACACTGCAATAGCTCGGCATAGTTACGAAAATAACAATTTAAACAACTTAAATTCGTGGATATTAGCGGCATGAGAACATAGGAGACAAATGAAGAGCGCCTTGCGCTTACCCAGTACAACAGCAGTGCGCTCTATCGGTGCTAGTTTTATACATTCCTATTGAACTAAATTAGACTCCAGTGCATTGCAATGTGTATAAATATTTGCTGTACCAAGTTTCATTACGTTTGGATAGTTAAATCGCGAGAAAAGTCTATTTAAAAGTCTCCACTTCGCTTGGCCGCCATGTTGGTTATGTAGTAACCAGGTTTTTGAAAGTTTCATAGGTGAACTTCTAGTAGTACCCTTTATCACCGTACACAATTTCAGGGCGATATCCGTTATAGTTTCGGAGATACTGAATGCTAGTGAAATATTTCGCACAGCCGCCATGTTGGATTGGTGAGACGTAACAAAATTCGATGGGCACGGTCGACGTCGCCGGGAATAGTGCTATGAACTTACCGAGTTTCACTGAAATCGCTCCAGCCGTTTAGATTTTATTAGGGGGGACACACACCTCACACACACCTCACACACACACACACACACACACGGACAAAAGGTGATCTCATAAGCCTATTTTTTCAAAATTGAAAATAGGCTAAAAATGGACTCCAAATGACAAGAAGGTTACCGTCCCCGTAAGACAATAAAATGTTTAAAATATGTTTAAAATGAAGAAAAACAAAGTTAATTAATCTCCAATTATAAAATACTTTCACGCGATAAATGAGGTCTGATCCTTCTACGAAAACCTGCATATTCTGCCTATTTTCGCCTATCTCCAAGTTTGTCCGGTGAAATCTACCTCCGCCTTCCGGCGTGCCGAGAGGACTTTTTATACCAGGGAAACTTTTATCAGCCATTATTTGATCTCCTGATCCTATCAATTTCAAAATTCCACAGTCATTTGTGATAAAACTGTCACTAGCTCTACCACCATAACATTTGGAAACAAATGTCACCATACCACAAGGTGCAATTGCAATAAGGAACTTTGCAGTATATGTAGACTTATAATTATACTTATACACACGCTGGCTGATCTCAGGAGGCTGTTCTGTTTTAATTTTAGTGAAGTCTATAATAGCTCTACAATTTGGATAGTTATCTTTAAAAACAGAAGGCAATGTAGCATTAACAGTATCCTTGCTAGGCCAGAAAACCCACGTTTTTGTTGCTTGTGCAGTATAGGTAAAACAGATTGAAACATCCTAGAAATATTACTACGGTGAATATTGAAAATAACAGCAAGGGCAGCAAATGGTAAGGCTAACTTGATTTTCATTATGAATACCAAGAGTCTATTTTCTTTACTAATTCTGCGTGTATTAGTGTCTGGCAGAAGTTTAAAAATATAATAAAAATGTCTTTGTTGACACCAGCCAGAACATTTAATTGTGATTCATCAGAAACTGAACTCTAACCAAAAAATCATCTTTCTTTACATGGGAAGTCAGGCCCAGACAATTTACTAACATGTCTAGGTTTAGCATGTAATGTGTGAAGGGCTGATATATTTGCTTGTGTGCTGACACTGTTTCCATCCAAAACACAAATGAATTCAAAATTGCTTTCTACATCACAATGTTTGTTTGTCTGAGTTTGGGCAACAGCTTTCATGGTCACTAGAACAGGCTCACTAGTTTGCAGATCTGATATATCAGGTGTTGAAATGACTAAATTTCTATTTACACATCTCTTCATCAATCTCATAAATCTGCTGAGAGAGCCTGTTCCTGTTGACTTTCTTCTGTAACATTCAGGAAAGATATTTGGTTCATATGCTGGACTAGCAGGATGTTGAGATGTACACCCTCCTAAGAAATGTGTGCTGCAGATTCTAGATGATTTTGAAGGTGTCCACAATCTGCCCTATAAAACAAATTGTGTAAATGTGGCAAAGTTATGCAAACATACCTTTTAAAGTATGAGCAATCTGTAAGTTAAATGCAAATATTATTTTGAACACAGTTTGTAAAATTTAAGTTGGATCTGTATTATATTTATTTGAATTTATGTTGTAATGAGTTCAAATTAATTTGTGACTATCTGTTTTCATAATAATACTTTTGTAGAACTATATACAATACTGTAACTTTAAGCTCTTTTATTTAATGATTATGTATAATTACACATTTCTAAAATATTTCGGTAGGCTACTAATATTTTGTTCCTAATTTTTGTCATGCACCAAGGCCTATTTCTGTAAATATAATATTAATCCACTAGCCTTTCAAATCCACTTCGTGAGGTCGTGGAGGAAGACTAAAAAAATTCACACTTTGCTCAGTATTAAGGTATCTGTTATTTTATTATTATTGCTATCATTAATAGAATATCGCTACTATTATGATGTGTGTGCTTTAAAAATATGGCATACTGGTGCGGACCTTACCTTGGAAGTATAGCATTACTGTAATTAATTTTGTTGTTACTGTTAACCTATTTGTAAAAGTAATGGTTAGTATAGGTTTTGTACTGTGTAATTTAGTATTAATTAAAATATTTAAATCCCCCATTACTTACTTCTTGCGATTTACTGCTAAAATCCACTGTCTTTTCAAATCCATTTCGAGAGGTCGTGATGGAAAACACTTTGCTCTGTATTGCAGTATATATTATTGCAGCCAACAACACAGCACATGACATTACCAGAACGTTTTGATATTTTAAAAATAATAATCTGCAGAAAACACTATAACAAGATTGAATCAACACATGTAATAATTCACTCGTACTGCAAGTCTAACGATCAGCTGTTGATAAACAAGCCCGCGTGTAGTTCTCGTAGTATCCACCCGCAGCAGCACACTGCAGAACGCACGGTGCCTATAGGAGCTATCTTTATACAACAGCGGGTCGGGAAGCACCGGATGCGGCCATAGCTTGATTACATTCCCAGTTGGCAAGATACCTTAGTTAAGATAATTAAACCCTTGTGGTGATGATGATGTGGTGAAGTACTGTAGCCTATCTCGTAATCCGTGAACATGGTTAGGTATAGAACAAAACATCGAATTTTCCTACTGTAAATGTGTTTATAGTTTCAGCGCCGTGCGATGTTTACTTGTGGGGTAACCTCAATCAATCCGCATACTCTTGAGGCTCTTGAAAACTAAATAAATGCACTGATACGAAATATCAGTGAGGATGAATTACAGCGAGTGTACCAAAACTTCCTACGTTGGTGCAATGTGTGTTTAGAAAATGATGGACAGCATTTCCAGTAACTACTCTGAAATTCATGTGAGTAATGATGATCATTAAATACGTTAAAAAGTGTAAATGTGTTGAAATAGTTGGGTGCAATGCTGCTGCTAGCACCAATGCCTTGCTCGACAGGCGGCGAGCCACAGTAGCCCGCCCGTCCCACGGCGCCTACAAGGTTCCATTCTGTAGAGTAGTCTCTCACTGTAGAATGGATTTCCATGTTATCAGCGTCAGGTTATAACAATTTTGAATTTTGTCCCTAAGTAATTCATTTACGAGTCGTAAATCTACAGAGATGTGTTAGTTATTGTAGTTTTTAGGGGTGGAACAGCGAGGTCATCTGCCCCTTACAGAGATCTGGTTTGTCACAATAATCACTTATAATACTGTAAGTTAAATATGATTTACACATTGTGGATATATTTTGGTTTCTCATATTACTGGCATTCAATATTGCCTTCAGATCAAGCATATTATAGAATCGGGGGAAGTGTTATTAACCAACAGTAACATTAATGTAATACAGTACTGTATGTACATATTATGATGTTCATGTAGTCTTTCTTTAACAATTGCATACATTGTATATTATATTCCTAATTATAGCATCAGATAACTATGCATTTACTGTACAGTACAATATTTTAGAAAACATTTCTATGATTCGGACTAGACCTCGCCCCCATTAGTCCGAATTAGTGAAAGTTTACTGTATATAGATATAGCTTTTGAGCTGACGGTGGTTTTGGGGTCTGGGGGATGTGAAACGTGAAGATATGTTGAAATTTTCTGGAAGTCGCAACATGGTTAGCCCACCCCATTGCAATAAGTAGCTTTCTCATGAAATCTGCCTATAAAGTAGGTCCTATATGACTCAAGACCGGAAGATTAATAGTCACATAAAATTACAAGCTAAAGTATAGTTGTAACTTTTATTCAATCAGATACAGTATTGTCATTTCCAAAAATGTCATATTAATTTCTTCGAGAGTACTAGTCCAAATTTCAAAGTAATCATATCGCTGAATTGTGTAGTTAAGATCAGCAGTAGAAATCGGATACTGTAGTTTTATATAAGAAACTACAGTTGGTATCATTTTCACAGTTATTAATAATGCAAAGCTTTGAAACCAATTTTTCAGTGTTGCCAATACAAACTGTCTTCTGTTGGTCAATGCGAATTTGCCCAATGTGAACAATAAAGAGGATCCTAAAAATTGCCCCATTATAATACATTTAATTTTTTCCAGGAGTGTTATTTATTGTTCATATATTATATATATTGTATAAGTATCTTGGAGAAATTATCACACATAACTTAAACGAAAAAGTAACTTGGATGAATAGAACAAATAAAATGAAAAAGACACAATCTCTAACCTGGTCAACATATAATAAAAAAATGCCTATCAATAGCTACTAAGATCCAACATTATAAAACTGTAACTCTCCCTGAAGCCACTTATGCTTGTGAAACACTGTTCCAAATTAAAAATGAACAAAGAACTGATCAGCTCCTCAAAACGGAAAGAAGAATCATTAGAACGTGCGTAAATGAAAAGTATCAGGTTGAGGGAGTCTGGAGGATTCTCCCAAATGAAACTGTCTATCGTGAGATTGATCCAATCACCAGCACAATGAAGAAGAAAAGAATTTCATATTTTTTTCACATCTTACGGCTTCCAGAAAACAGAATTGTACGCCAATTAGCGATGAGGAATCTAGGAACGAAAACTGGAGGAAAATGGATCCAAGAAATCCAACAAGATCTGAAAGCAGTTGGACTCAAGATAACAGATGCCGAGGAGAAAAATGAAATTAACACCATTCTTAAACTCACAAATTTTCTGCAGAAATGACACATAGAAAGCTTATGGAGATTTCCGATGAGTTGGGAAAATCCCGATCTGAAAGAATAAAAAAGTACTGGAAAGAGCGCAAGAACCAAGCAGTACTCTCTTCAAAGAAGAAGTGATTGTGGAACGACTCAAGTGGTCCAATGTGACCAATCGAGATTAATAATAATATACAGTACATTGTACCCCACCTAATTTTTGGGCAAATTCGTGTTGACCCACTGAAGATATATATATATAGATAACTGACAGTCATTAATAACGCCTGAGATACCATGTTATCATTCGCAAAAGTGAAATGAAATGTAGGTAAGTGCAACAAATCAGAAGATATTTAATAAAGGGGATGTACATACACGGGTCAGATGGACACACATACAGACAACCCCTGAGTGATCTCATAAGCATAATTTATGTTTATAAAAGTTGAGTAAAATATTACAAGCACGATCACTTGCTTGTTTCTATTTTCTTACCACATGGTGCCATGAGCTCCATTCTAGTCCAAGAAGTGTAAGGGTGGACATCAGAAATAATTAGGGGAATTATAAATTTTGGTCAGTTGTTGGACCACTACTCGAGTTACTGCCTGCTCCTATGGACTGTTGGTTGATTGGTTCCTTAGTTTAGGCGCTGTGACAACGCGGTCATGTAGCCCCGTGTACTTTAGGTCTGTCAGATAACCGGTGTTAATTGTAATGGCTGTATTAGTGTGTGTTATCTGTTTTAATTCAAGTAAGGACTGCAGACAGTAATTTCAAGTAATTCCTACTTTTGCTACCAAATGCTACCGTCCACGACACCTAACTTGCGGACTTGCCTACTAGGTGGCATTGCAGTCAGCACCTAGCGGCGAACGTTGGAACTAATAGAGCGTTATCAATTCTAACCTACAAATTTTGGCTTCACACAAGTGTAGTTAGCGGAAGGTTCTTTTTCATGCCATAAATCTATGACATGGGACCGCCGGCTTTACTTCCCCTCCAAAGGAAGGCATACTGAAGGATTTTTAACACTCTTAACTAATCCGACAACTTCTGCCAGGTTTTAACCCGCGACCTTGGGCATGGAAGCTAGGCATGCTACCAACTACGCCACCGAAGCCGTCCCTATGGACTGTTACAACAATGATAGTCCCATAGTACACATCAGATGTTATAGCAAGAGCCTTGCCCCATCACTGTGCATCGGGCAGTCTGAGTGCATTGGTGGGGAGGCCATTCAAGTCAGTCTGTGGCTGCAGCCCAAGCGGCGAGCACATCAGCAATCAGTGCCAATGTCCTTCTGTAGTGCTGCCACGCCGTCCTTGTGTCGTTACTTCTCCTCCACCCTGCTCCATCCTCTCTTGTGACCCATGGTGGTGCAGTTTTCGAGCTGCTCGCCTCTCAACACGGCTCGATTCTTGGTCAATGCATCTGAGATTTTCGAAGTGAAATATCACTTCCTGTGGTTCAGATTAGCCGGCCCCTTGGTGTTGGGGTAGCGCACCTGCCACACACCCAATGGCTCTGGGTTCAATTCCCAGCTCTGTCAGGGATTTTAGAAGCTGACATGAGGGCTGGAACGGGGTGCACTCAGCCTCGTGAGAACAATTGAGTGCTGTCTGGCAGTGAGTGGATAATCCTCTAATTAATCTTGGCAGTGAGGCAGCGCCTCGATCACATAAACCAAGATTAACGGCCGAGGGGACCCGATGCGCTGACCACGCGTCACCCCAATATCTGCAGGCCAAGCGGCTGGGCAGCGCTCGCTTGGTAGGCCTAGGCCCTTCGTGGCTGTAGTGCCTAAGGGTTTAGTTCGGTGGTACAGATTTCACGTAAAATTGTATTTCCCATGGCTCATGACCGCATGATTAACAGTCACGTAAAACTAAAAGCTTCCAAGATCCCATGCTGTGCTGTCATTGTCAACGCCCTTCTGTAGAGCTGCTACGTGCACCGTCCTTGTCTCGCTGCTTCTCCTACACACTACTCCTACTCAGTCTGCTGCTTCCACTCTTGCCCAGTGGACCAGGGCATCCCTGCTCATCATGTAATGTTTGTATACAGTTCAGGTCTTGAAGATGACAGCGACTCTGGAGCCATGTCCCCTATACCATCACCACTGCAGAGACTGGCCGTTGGTTCCTCCCATGTGATGAACCCCAGCGCACTGCTGGCCTGCGCTGCCCTGAACAGGTCCCGCCACCTTGGGCTGGACGTCAAGCTGGACCCAGAAGAGAACTCGGGTGCCATCAATTACTCCACTCACTCCAAGAGGTATCATGATAGTCACACGCAGGAACAGCCCGAAGATACCGTGGAGTCCAAGAGGAGACTGCAGAGCACTACACATGACAATGGTGAGAGATGTTGCTTAAGGGAAAAGAATTTACTTGTCCGCCTTTTCAATGCAATAAACATTTATAACGCTTTACAGGTAGGCCTACATGCTTCGGGGGGTAATAACCTCCTCCTTCAGACTATCCTCTCATTTTGTATAACATTATAAAAACCCATTGAATCTCTTCTAGAATGGCATACGTTGAGAAAAATACCAAAGTTTATACACATACATGCTTGTGAAAATACTACCGTATAGAGATGGGCAGCAGTCGACTGAAAACAGTCGAATTAGTCGATAGTTAAAACCATCAACTTATTCGACTACTTTTAAGAAACAGTCGAATGAATTCAACGACTACTCACCGTATCTGCGCCGTATCATAAACAAGTCGTTTGCAAACGACTGATCCCAAAGCAATCGCTGGAATCATTCGAATTAAACAAGTCGTTTGTAAACGACCAATTCCAAGCGAATGGAATCATTCGAATTCAAGTAGTCGTTCTAATCAAACGACTTCTTCAGGATAACTTCATGCTACAATTGTGTTGTATATTTATTGTAGAACTTTAATTAATAAGTTAAGTATACCTGTAGGTGCCTATAGTTTTATTAATTTCATAGATTATTTCAATGAAATAGCCTTCATCCAGTTGTCCAAATATATATGTATATTATTGGAAAGGTTAAGCATTCAATATTTAGGTTATGTTTGTACTCCTTAACACAGTATATAAACCTTTAATGAGAATTGAATTATTACACGGCTTGAACATGGGCTTACCAATTATGAATTAGAGTTCGATTTATTTTATGATTGAATTTCATTCATTTATTCTGCCACGGGATAAATGAATTAAAAGAAAACTATTATGAAATTCTCCCCATAGCGTGATGGTAATGATCGATGCAAACATAGAATAGATTTTCCAGGAAAATTAAATCAGAAAATATTTTATATTGGGATCCAAAATAAATAGCATGGGTATAGCAAGTCGGAGGGCGTGTACGCTCAAATTTATTCTGGTCGTCAATTGTTTTACTAGAGATGGGCAGCACCGCAGCAGTCGACTGAAAAAAGTTAAATCCATCGACCTGTTTGACTGCTTTTAAAAAACAGTCGAATGAATTCAACGACTACTCACCGTACCATAAACAAGTCGTTTGCAAACGACTTACCCATCATCATCATTTACCCTTATCCAGCTCCTGCCGGGTCGGGGTATTTATGGCACTTCTCCACTTTCCTCTTTCCTTCCACCATTCTTCTTCCACGATCTTGTCCCAGTCCAGATTTCTTTTTCTTACGCTGTTCTTCACTGAATCAATCCACCTTGTTCTAGGTCTTCCTCTTGCTCTCTTACCCTTGCACTTCGCCTCCAGCATCTGTCTTGGTATTCTATTTTCCTCCATCCTCTTAACATGTCCAAACCACCTTAGTTTATTCTTCTCAATTCTCTCATTTAGTTTTCCCATCCCAACTTCCTTCCTAACATCTTCATTCCTCGCTGTCTTTCCTTGTCTTTCCTATCATACTTATTAGGAATTTCATTTCTCTGGCTTGGATTCTACTCTCTTGCCTGCTTGTCAGGGTCCAAGTCTCAGCAGCATAAATTAATATGGGAACATAGTACACTTTATACATTACCTCCTTGCTTTTCCTTGGTACTTCCTTATCCCAAACAAGTTTTCTTACACTTTGATAGAATGCATTGCTCTGCTGTACCCTCCTGCCAATCTCCATGTCCAACCTACCAGTTTGCATCAATTCACTTCCTAGGTATTTGAACGTGTCCACAATTTCCAAACTCTGACTTCCAATTTTCACAGTGCCCTTTCCTTGTCTTTCCCCTCTTGTCATCTCCATGGTCTTGCTTTTCTCTATACTGATTTTCAGGCCGTACTTCTGAATATTTTCGTTCAGTGCATCTAGTTGTTTTTGCACTTCTTCGGTGTTACTTCCCCAGACCACAATATCATCTGCAAATAACAGTAACTTCATTTCTTTATGTCCATATGCTTCCTTTGTTTCCTTTACAATTTCATCCATCACCATTATGAACAAGAGAGGTGACAGCACACTCCCCTGTCTTAGTCCAGGGTGTGGTGGCTCAGCGGTCTAGCTGTATGTCTCTCACCAAGGCGGTCCGAGTTCGATTCCCGGTCAATGCATGTGAGATTTTCGAAGTGAAATGCTATGTCCTGTGGTTCGGATTCCGCGTAAAAAGGAGGTCCCGTGGCTCATAATCTACAGATTAACGGTCACGTTAAACTACAAGCTTCGTTTTTTGTCTTAGTCCAGTCTTGTTCCTAAACCAATCTGTCTTTCTAACTGGGGTCAGTACTCTACTAACACAGTTGTTGTACATTGCTTGCACCATTTCCAACATTTCTCTTCCCAGTCTCTTCTTAACCATGGTTTCCCCATACCTTCTCTCTGGGGACACTATCATATGCCTTTTCTAGATCTATGAAAGTCATGATCAAATCCTCTCCATATTCCCAGTTCTTTTCCATCACCTGCTTCAAGCTAAAGATTGGGTCCACTGTGGATCTTCCACTCCTGAAGCCATACTGTTCCTCTTGTAACTCTCCTTCCACCTTTCTACTCATTCTTCTTTCTAATATCCTTTCCAGTATTTTTACTATCTGTGGTAAGAGGGTGATCCCTCTATAGTTATCACACACCTTCTTGTCCCCCTTCTTAAACACTGGTATTATTAGCCCTTTCTCCCAGTCCACAGGTACACATTTCCGTTTCCACACACACTTTAGCAGTCGATACAACCATTGCATACCAACAGGTCCAGCAGCCTTTATCATTTCTACACTGATTTCATCCACCCCTGTTGCTTTTCCCATCTTCACTTTCTGTACTGCTAATTCCACCTCCAGCATTGTTATCTCATCTTCTGTTATAGAGTCGTCTGGTTGTGTCACTTCCATCTCACCAGTACAATTGCTCACATTCAATAGCTTATCGAAATACTCCTTCCATCGTCCCTTTATCTCTTCTGGGTGTGTTAACAACTCTCCATCTTCATTTTTCACCAGCTTTGTGGTAACTCTTTCTTTCCTCTTACTTCTTAGAAGCCCATACAGCATCCTTTTACTGCCACTTACATCTGTTTCCATTCTTCGTGTAAATTCTTCCCAACTTTTCTTCTCCTACCACTTTCTTACACCTCCGTTTGCTGTCGTTATACTTCCTTTTGCTTTCTTCTGTTTGATCTCGGTTCCATTCTTTCCATGGAGACTTCTTTTCTTTCACTGCTTTCCTCACTTCCTCATTCCACCACGGTGTCTCCTTCTCTTTCACTCTTGTTGACGTCCTACCACAAGCACTCTCTGCTGCACCAACAAATGCCTTTTTAAAGTGGGACCATTTCTCTTCTATGTTTTCCACTTCAGTAACTGGGATTTGTTGCTTCAATCTCTCCTGAAAATCTTCCTGTACAGTTTTGTCTTTCAATTTCCATACTTTTATTTTCTTTCTCTGATCTCCTTTAGGTTTTCCAATTTTTCCCATCTAAATGTTGCCACCACAGCTCTATGGTCCCCATCAAATGCTTCTCCTGGTAAAGCTGTCACATCTATCAGCTTTCTGCGATTAGTCCTTTCCACCAGAAAGTAATCAATTACTGATTTTGTTCTTCTATCGCCCCAACCATAGCTCGTAATTTCCCTGCTGTTTTTCTTCCGAAACCATGAATTACCCACTATCAGTCCATTCCTTTCACAAAAGTTTACAAGTTCCTCTCCTTCCCGGTTCTTTTTCCCATATCCATATGGTCCAATGACTTCTTCCTTTCCTTGTCTCTCGTTTCCGACTTGTGCATTCATATCTCCCATGATCACCACTTCTACATCTGAAATTACTCTTTCTACATCCTCCAGGAATACTTCAATATCTTCTTCTCTGTTTCCAGTCTGTGGTGCATACACTTGTATGAAGTCCATGACGTCATTTTTCATCTTCATTCTAATTTTCATTATTCTGTCACTCACACACTCGACCACTTCAACATACTCCTCCAGTTGTTTCGAGGTTATCAGTCCCACGCCATTTTTTGCCTCTTGGCCACCACTCCAGTATAATGTATATCCTTTCCTCAATTTCTTCCTTCCTTTACCTTTCCATTTCACTTCACTCAGCCCCATCAATCCAACATTCTCCCTCTCCATGAAGTCTACCACCTCCTCCACCTTGCCTGTCAGGGTCATGACATTCATGATTCCCACCTTCATTTCAGTTACTGGTTGCCCATTTCTCACAGTTCCCCCAGTACCAAAAGAACTGCGCGTCGCCTGCAGGGTACGCCCTAACCTTTTCCGAATCATTTGAAGTGCCATTTCCATTTTAGGCTATTATTACGATGGGGTCGCCACTCCCAAAGGCATTTTATGAAGCTACTGCCAGCTATTATACAGGCCGCCCCTAACATGGGAAACAGACACCCTTGCAGCCGCCCCTAACCTGGGAAACAGACGCTGCCGATTGATGCTGTACTCATACTATTCCCTGAGTACTGGGTTGCCTCTTCCGCAATCTCCACCGTTCCGAAGTCCATCTTGTCCGCTGCAGATTCCGTTGAGGTCTTCGCACGTAACCCTGTGCACGGGGCCTATGTTATACTCCATAGGACTGGGTCCTCACCAGAACTTAGTCGGTACTGTAGTACCATGGTATATTACAGTACCGTTGCCCACCCCCGCGACGTGGACGCGCCTGGCAAGAATTATCCATGTAGCCAATTATAATTGCCTCATGGACCAGGTTAAGGAGCTGTCTAAATCCAGCCTCCAAGGCAATGACTTACCCAATTGTGTTTTAACTTTTAACATGTAGAAAGCGCTCGGATAGTTTTAGGTTCTGGTCGTCAATTATTGTTTCAGCACGTGGATTGCGCGGAAGGATAGCGCGCGCATTAAAGAAACTTTGTATTTACATAGTTGCCAACATATCCACTGAATGTTCGCTCTCGTTGCTGTTCTAAAGTGCTCTATTTTCGTGTGTATTTACTGTAGGCCGTAGTTTTCTTGTTCAAGTCGTATTTCAACTCTACGTTCTTAGTACTTTAGAGAGGATTAAATTAGTGAACACATAACTTGTTTATGACTCTATGGACATATTTTACATTTATTTTGTGGCATTAAAATATGAAGTGTGATTATTTCAATGTTGGCTATGGAATTGTTCCCAGTATTTAAGAACTCCCTCTCAGTTATAGTGATTTAATTTACTCTTTGGTTAATTAAGTATTGCTCTATTAGGCTTCTTCACTTATCCACAGTACATACAGGTAATGTGCCCTTTACCAATATCGGGGAACATTTACTTAGACATGGTATTTTGCATTAAATGAAATGTGCAACATTGTTAATAATGGTTGCACTCTACATGACGTAAACCACCATTTCGAAGCACAGTAAAAATAAATAACTTTTGACTAATTGCATGTTGCCGAGTGTCGCGTAGTCCAAACTAACGTCTGAAAAAAAATGGTGGGTTAAGGAGAAGTTTGATTTTCATCTGTTGGTACGACTCAACTCAGCGGGTAACGACTTGCAGTGATTTGTACGCTGCCTAGAAGCGACTACATTCAGTCGAATACATGAAACAACACTCTTAGGAGCAATGCGAATTCAGGTAACCTTTCGACTGAAAGTAGTCGACTATCTAGTCGATAGTTTCTTCCAATGAATGACTAGTCAGTCGATGGTTAAAAGTAGTCGATAGGCCCATCTCTACTACCGTAATTAAAAAGAGAACACGTATTTTGCATTATACAATCTGTCGCTTAGATTTGGGACGAGTTGCATCCTTTGATGCCTTTTGACCTGTTATGTGTGTGCACCTTTAGTGCTATTGTAGTCGATGAGATAAAAAGAATATTAAAAAAGACATTACAAAACACAGTAAAATACATTAAAAAATTCTCGTGTCCTTATTCCTTTAAGCTCATGATCAATATGCTCCAGTTGAGCTTGTAGCGCCCTCTATTGTATTCATTCGCAGTTCTTGTTGTGGACCATGGATCAAATGTGTCCGAATGGAATGGGACAATATGTGGCGGCTCTTAAAATTACTCTTGTGAATCCTGTATGATCCCCTATGGGCGATTAAGACCGGAGGATAATTTTGGCCAAGATTTAAACTGTGTGAGAGAAAAAGAAAAAATTCCTTGATTGAGACTGAATGAGAACACAGATCGAAAAATCATGAAAACTGAGATGAAACTTATCTGTGAAACAAGGCAAATAATAAAATTTAAATAGACTTACATTCTGCATTAAATAAAATTGTATTGATGCCTCTTATAATTGAGGAGTCTGGATTCCACGTCACTTGACATATGATCAACTATTATGTTATTATTATTTCCTATTATTCCCCTTCAGGAGAGCGTGAGAACTTGAGCCAATCACAGCTTCACTTCCTGTTCCTCTCTTTTTTCTTCCCAAAATCTCTTCATTAGGTTCACTGTGCTTTTTCTTCCTTTCCTCTGTCCATTTTTTTCCTGATGTGCCTTCCTTGAGACTTGTACAATTTTCGTGTTTCTGATTTTATTTCTAAATTGTTCTCTGTTCTTAATGTCATCTTCAGATATTTTAAGTAATTCCATGTCTTCATGTACTTCTTTTATCCAATTGGTCTTTAATTTACTTGCATTCACGATATTGAAAATCTTCTTAATGAGTCTGTTATGTATATATAGAAAATGGCATGTTATTGGTGGACTTGAACACAGGACCACTGTGAATACTGCAGCCTACGTTAAAACTTGGGTTAAGTTGCGTCGTGCCATTCATAACAAACGCTGCAATATTAATGGTCAAACTTCTTCATGACAATGCTCGACCCCATGTTGCTGCTCCTGTTCGTGAGAAAATCTCTCAATTTTGGTGGGAGGGGCTCCAGCAGCCACCATACAGTCCAGACCTGGCACCGTCAGACTTTCATCTGTTGGGTCTCATGAAGAAATTCCTGGTTGGCCAAAACCTTGCGACAGGTGTGGAAGTGTAATCAGCAGTCCGCGGATGGCCATACTCCAACCAAACAGACTTTTACAAACAGGGCATATTGAAACTGGTAACACAATGGCAGAAATGTGTTGAGAAAGTGGTTGACTATGTAGAAAAGTAGGTCAAAGATGTAAGTACATTTGTGATTTCTTTAGTTTTGTTACCTATTAAACTTTTTGGGAAACAAAATATTGTGCGTTACATTCTGATCTGCTCTCGTTTAACTGCCCTCACCACTAATCCACTAGGCTGTGCCTACTACTGCCATCAAATGTCCCTCTAATATAAATGGGCATAAATTCCTGTCAACCAACAGAAACTCATCAATTAATCTCTATAAATAATATAAGCTTTCCGTCTGAACATTTGGAATTTGGGCAAAAATTTGTGTTTATCCCGGACTGGGTGTACAGTGATCAAATGAATACCTCCGGGCAAGAAGGTTGTAACATGCAAAAAGTAAATTTTTTCAGGAAACAAAAAAGTTATATTGCTAGCAGAATTACATTTTTTAAATCAACCTATGTGTTTCATTGCATGGCATAGCACATCTCTAACAATGCCTTACACTGACGGATATCAAACAATGCTACATTTTGTAAAGAATTAAGAAAGCAATTATTTTCCCTGCAAAAAGGTTGTAACTCATGGACAACTTGAGGATTACAACCTTTTGATAGTTTTATATAGGTACTGTAGTTCTATATTATAGTTCCTGTAACAAACCAGTTCATCCTGCAACAACACTGTTACAACATCAATGCCCTAATAATGAAACAAAATACTAATAATGTATCTTTATTCCGTTACAGGAGTACTGTGGTAACCTAAAGCTTAAGTCATACAACCTTTATGCACCCACCTCTTCACATGGTACTTTCCCTGGTTTCGGTGTATTTCTGTGTCCTATATATGGTTGTCCTGTATTCCTTCTATGTTTTCTCACGTTTCTTGACCACTCCCTTAAGTTTAGTTTACGTTTTCTTCCTTTATTTCTACCATTTAAGAACTTCGGACTCACAGTCATGCTTCCTTGGTCAGCCATTGTTACAACCTTTTTGCTCCCGGCCTACACTTTATCATTAAAAATATAACGGAAATATGTCAGGTTTGCCAACTTTAACCTGCCAGACACAACTCTAGCCTCGATTATAACATTTTCGCATTGAAACCTGACTTTGGGACTAAGTGTGGGTTACAACCTTCTTGTCCGAAGGTATTCAAATATATCCTTGGTTAGATTTTTGAATGTTTGTTATGGATTAAAGATAGCTTGGAAGCCATTTTTCAGTGTTGCCTTATTAACAATTGGTATTGTAACTTTCAGTTGGTCAAAACAAAATAATTCCAATCACACAAGAAAATCGTTTATCCGGATTAAGGGCAGGTGCGGATCTAGAGTTTGGCTTGGGGCGGTCACAGAATCGAAATTGTTAAGAAAAATGATATCGCTAACAACGCAATCACAAACTTACAAAACCAGACCAATTTTTTTGCAAGCTACATGGATAGAAATTTGATGCGTTTAGCGCACCGAAAATATTCGTGCAACTTGCAACGGCACTTTTTGCGACTTTTACATCGAGCTTCGAGAAAAGTATCAAGGTACGTTACAGTTTCGGCAAGTCGAGTTGGTACCGACAAAGGGAGAAAGTCACAGCTTAAATTGCCAACCAAGCTTGCAGTTTGGACGTCAGCAAAATATTTTGGTGCGAAAAAAGCCCCAAATTCCTATCCGTGTGTTGCTGCACATTCATCGTGACATCACTATAGACATCGATTCGGTAATCACAAGGTTTGCTAAACAAAATAGACGAGTTTGATTTTGTTATATAAATAATCGTTTTTATATAACAGGTATGAAGTTGTAAATTTGTACAGTTGTAACAGAACATAAAATTGCAATAAAGATATTTTCAGTATTGAATAAAATGAAGAAAAAAAAGTTTTTCAGTTAAAATTCGTCAAGTTTTATTTGTCTTGTTATTGTATTTTCGTTTTTTGAGTTTGCAAAAAAATTTGGTCTCCATTTGGGGGGGGGGGGTCATGACCCCCGTGACCCCCCCACCTTGAATCCGCGCCTGATTAAGGGGGACCGGAACTGATCTGGATGATCAAAAATCCAGATAATCCAGAAAAACAAATATACTATGTTATATAATCTATTAACATAAGTTGTAATTTAATTTATTTTTTTCCATTGTACAAAAAAATATAAGAACACTTTTCTTACATTTACAACTCGGTTATATGCACTAAATTAATGTGTGAGAATTTTTTGTTTTACATTCGTATAGCGTTTCCGCGCAGCACAATCACAAAGGCGTTTTACTAACATCAGTTCTCACTTCCAGGCGAATGCCAGGATGGTACCTTTGATAGACCGTGACCGAATTACTTCCAATTCCTGTCCTTAACTATCCTTGGCGGAAAAGACATTCAAGAAGGAAGTACTGTACAGTAAAAATAATTTTTGATGTGTAACATCTTTCCGCCCGGTTGCTGGATAGTTTTCTGGGAGTCATTTTGAAAAATTGGGGACGGAAGTGAATCGGGCGGAAGTGAAGACGCACTGCCAGAAAAATAGGACGGAAGTGGATCGGACGGAAGTGAAGACGCTCTGCGAGCTGGCTGTACAATTGTAAATGTGTGTATTGGAAACAAGGCAGTGTGTGCTCTGTAGCGCGAGAATGTTATGGCAATACAGTAGGCAGTGCATTTAGCAGGCACTGGTTTGACGAGCGCAGTGGCAAATGTTTCACCAACTTTCATTTGTCATTGAGCAGTTTATGATGCTTCACGTTCAAGGTTGAATATCACATGGGGTAGGACAAAGACGACAAATGACATTGTCAAGCTGTGGGTGAGTAGTCAAATATTAAATGCATAACAGAATGTTGTTATATGAATGGAATAAAAGCTGTATTTTCATCATATGTGAGACTAGGTCATTTCATGATTGTAGGAAGCCATATTTTGATTGTTTACGACGAACTGTATGAGAGCCTTGAGAATAATGAATGTTATAGTTACTGAGGAATGTGCTCACAGTATTTGAGAGTACTGTCGACATTGTGTGTCACTTTGTTATTATGAATTATTAATGTAAAAGGAAGGAAGCTTGTCGTTTTGCGTGTCCGTTAATCTCACGATCATGATCCACGGTACCTCCCTTTTAAGTGGAATGCGAACCACAGGACATGGCATTTCAATTCGAAAATCTCACATGTATTGACCGGGAATCAAACCCGGTCTACCTTGGTGAGAGACTAACAGCTTGACTGCTGCACCACAAATGTGACAGTAGCATATCTCCAATTCAATCTATACATTCATCATAGTGCCAGTATGAAAATGGAGTGTAAATTAACATTTTAAGAATGTCCAAGCTGTGTAGTATACGAGTAGGATAACATGTCAGATGTTACACATCATATGCAACTACTCTAAGGCTCGTATCTTTTTTTAATTATTTTTGATCCGGATAAACCGGAGATACAGATTAATGAGGGCCGGATAAACAAGGTTCTTGTGTACTGGAAAAAATCACCTGAAATAAATTATACAAACTGCGTTTATAAAAGCTAGCCCACTCAAAACTCAGCAATTCTTTTAGGTTTGTGCCGTGTCTTGTGTGGGGTTTCTCCTAGGACACCAAGCTGGCTCATCAGCGGGCTCTTGTTGTCCCCGCCCAGACCCCCACATGAGTAGCGAACTGCGCGTTACCTGCCTTTCTATGAAGTGGTGCAGTTGCACTTGATATAAATGGAGGTAGCACACAGTTCGCATCTGCAGATAGTGTCCGCGCGCTGGAACAGCCCTCACACTGTTGTACTTGGTTTGAACTCCATCCAACACATGAGCACAGATCTCTCCACGATATTTCTAACAATGTGTTCAGAAGTTCGAGAGTAGTGTGTATTTTGCAAAATAAAACAATTACATGGAGGTACGTAGTATTTTTGAACACGTCTGATGTTCCGTTTGTGTTTTCTATGCCAGTTGACGATGTATGCTGTGCTGTAGTTGGCAAGTTTTTCAGTATTGCTGTTATCAGTGTTGTAGTTCCTCATACTGAGTGCTGTACCATGGCTGCGCCGCTACACGCGGCAACACTTGTACCATAAGGTCAATATTTATTCCTCGAAGAGAAAATCTACCATACAACATTGAAAATGGCTTGAAAACGTTCTATCACCTTGTGCAATAGTACTTTGGTATCTGTTAAAGTGGCAAGCACGCAACACTTGATTCCCCATGATAATGAAAACAAATCATCTAGTAAGTGGTAAGTGATTTTTGAAAGGTAGCAAAAATTACGACATGCATGTCATACAATGTCAAAGAACCCATTTGAATTCAGTAGGCCGTGTTCATAATGGCAAAATTACCGTAATCTTGGGATTTTCCGCGAACACAAAGTTCCTCATTTCTCTACTTGAAAGTGCTATTGGCAACTCCAGCTATCTGATATGACATCTAGCGGTAAAAATGAGAAACTTACCAAGTAGGGTACATTTGTCACGTGGTGACTGTTTGTATATGGTTTCTTGTATTGGTAAACAGATCGTGGTAAATTGTTCGTGTCTTTATACATAAGTAATAAGTTTTACTCGTTGATAGAGTGAAAAATGAGTAAAAGCAAAGTGTATTGCTCAGTTTACGGCTGTAAGTCGATGTAAAAGAGGGCAGCGGATATACCTTTTCATCACTTTCCAAAAGATGCAAATAGCAATAGCCGAAATGTGATGATACCTAATAATAATACCTTTCCACCCCGGGAAGGATCTAACACTTGTCGAGGTAGACAGACAGAAGACCTGCGACGTAAAGCCAGCGAAGGTTATTCAGTTTAAAAACAGCTGTTACGATGGGCGCGCTGGTAAGATTGAAGTTACTTGAATAATTAATTAAATAATTAATTATTGGCTGCTTGGTAGGGAGAAGGGATGAGTTTAACTTGTATTAAAACTCCTGGGGCGACAGGAATTGCTTGATTTGGATGGTTAAAAGGTGGGTTTGGTGTTGAATATTTGAATGGTAGCGGAATCACTCATGCTACAGTGCCCACGGGGAGGCAAATTAGGCCTATATGACTAATAGTGGAATAGCTCGAATATCGAAGAACTTAGCGATTACGAGGTGTAGGCTTGGCGGAAAGGCTGGCGGATCATCAGTTTGACATCAATTCACGATATAAGTCGGAGCTTGGAACAGTGGAATCTGGTTTGCGTGGATGCTAGTCTCGGAATGATAAAAGTAGCACAGCTTCGGTGTGTTATTTATTTGTTTATGTACCGTATTTCTCTATTTGAATGTCCTCGGCGTTGACTCAGGATCGACATTTACATTATATTGCGCATAATAGTACCGAAATAATGTCCGAAGTGTAGCCCTGTGTAAATTTGAATCAGCTGATCTACATCAACCATAAAAACTGATGCTTGATAATATGCAAATTACACCAAAAAATCCAGTGGAACACACAAATTAGATCACGTGTACCGCACAGTTATACATATATACAATTAAAAATAACACTGTCATTACTTTAGGGACCACATTTACTGATTATAACCGAAAAATAAAAAGTGTTCCATATCAAACGCGTGTAATTGAGTATTTTAAACCCTACTTATCCAGACCGACCGCAGCGCCCCAAGTGTTAGTTTGAGTTGCCAATAGTGTCAAGGAGCTTAGATATCTAACCTCCTTGACTTTCATAGTGCTTCAAGGAACAACAAAATTCAACATGCAAGCTACCCACTGGGCGTCAATTAACAAAACTTGCACCCAGCACCCGAGGCCATACAATATTATTATTATTATCATCATAAAGTAACAGCTCCAGTTCCCTGGGTGATGGTTTCGAGCCTATTCTACCTTCCTCTATCCCACTGAAGACCACTTACGGAGATGTCCTTCTTAACCACATCGATCCATCTCCTCGTTGGTCTTCTAGCAGGTCTTTTCCCAAACACAATCATTTCGGTGTGCTTTTTAGCAATTCTTGTTCCTTCCATCTGCTGTACTCGACCATACCAACTTAGCCTACTTCGCCGTAATTTTTCCAACACATTAAATTTCCAACCTGCTTCCATTCTATTAGTTTCATTCCTTATCTTGTCCTTTTTTGTTCGTCTTAACATAGATCGAACAAACTTCATTTCAGCAGCTTGAATTTGATTGTTTTCTCGTTCTGTCAAGGCACATATCTCTAATGCATAGGTCAAGATTGGAATGTAGTATGTATTGAAATGGTTAGTTTTGCCTTATGAGGTAACAAATAACCAGACAAAACAACTTTTATGCAAAGGGCCGATTTGGGACAATTTTATTTATAAAGATTTTGATTGTGTTCTCTCCAGACGTGTCGAGCTTGCTGCGGCAGCTGCTAGATGTAGAGCGAGAGCATCTGGAGCTGGAGAAGCAGCGGCTAGAGTTGGACCGCCAGGTGGGGTCCCAGCTGCTCACTCTAGTTCCCGTCGTGAGCAGCATCCTACAGAAACACAAGGCTCAGGACTGTGAGCCCTCACAGAGCATAGACTTGGTCAGCAAGCTCTTCCAGACAATCCCGTCGCCTCACAGGCCTGGCACTGGCGACTGAGTGTGCATTTTATTTACACATAGTTAAGAGAACAAAATACAGTATAGCTCAAATAAAGCCACATAACAGTTTAGTGTTTTCATGGCTGGCAAGGTTTCTGGGCTTGTTGGCTGTAATCCAGTGGCATTTGAAATTCCTAATGCTTTACGTTGCACCAGATGCACAGCCAGAAAAGTCAGCCGTCACCGAACATTCCCTTCTAGCCAGTCACCTTATACATCACGAGAACAGAGTTGTATACATTACTACACTCAGCTGTAACAGCAAGCCATTGAGCTTCACAACTATGCGAGTAGTTTCAACCTGAAATAAGACCTGGATCCTCGAATCAGGAATCAAGGCAGATATGTCCTCGGCCAGTCGACTATAATGCTCCGTCGAAGTCAAGTGACAGACTGTGCAGAAAACAACTGGCCTCCCATATATGCTGTATGTGTAGCAGAGAGGTTCCGCTCCAGTTCTCTGTCAACTGCCAGAGACAGCGAACGCCACTGAAGATGCTGGACACAGGATCCGGTGAAACATTGTGAATTTCAAGGCCCCTAGACCTCTGCCAACTAGCCTGTTCATATACAGCATGTTTCAAGATGTGGAGTTCCCTTTACAGGGCGCTTCATTTTGGAACATATATCAGGCACTTTGTTACGGGTTTACAAGTCTCATAGGAACTGAGTACTGTGCCTCTCGAGGCTGTTGTTGAGTCACGTAGACTAGGTTTGTGCAGCATGTGGGAAATTACTTAACTTCCCTCTTTAGTATGGCTTTGAAATGAGGCACATCTCCTGATGTCTCGGCAGGCACATTACTCAATAATGATGATTATTATTATTATTATAGTGTCACTTATAGACTTCAAAAAAGCCTTGGATTCGGTTGATGGAGATTTGTTGCTTATTTTAGGGGCTGTGACATCATGGTCAAATAGCCCCATGTATTTGGTTGTGTGTGGAATTATTGTGCTAACCTGTGTTATTGTAATGACTACTAGTGTGTGTTATGTAAATTGAGGATAGGATTGTGAAGGAGGCAGCCGTGGCTTTGAGTTAGTAACCATCCATGTACCTTGCACTCAGAGGCCCCGGGTTCGATTCCCGGCTCCATCAGGGATTTTAGAGCCGACGTGTGAGCTGGAACGGGGTTCACTCAGCCTCGTGAGGACAATTGAGTAGCTTTCTGACAGTGTGGCAGCGCCGTGGTCACGGAGATCAAGATTAACGGCCAAGGGGACCCGATGCACTGACCAGGCGTCACCCCATGATCTGCAGGCCAAATGGACCTTCATGTGCTGCAGCCCCATGGTGGGTTTTGTATTAGAAGTGGGGAAACCACTTCCAGTATGGCTGAGGTGGGAATCAAACCCAGCATGCGAGGCGCCAGCCAAGAACACACCACTAGGTGGTCTGTTGGTAGCGAGACCTTGGAAAGAATCATTAGAGATTTTGGAGTTAAAACAAAATTGGCAGATATAATCAGACCCTAACAGGCGAAATTCTTGGAGCATTTGCCACAACCATTTGAAATTATGACAGGTGTAAGGCAAGGCAATGGCCTGCCCCGCTCGTATTCAAATGTGTCCTTGAAATGATTGTGAGAATATGGAACTTGAACATCGAGGGATAATCCTGATCTGTCTAGCGAGAAAATCAGGAGAGATTAAAGTCAACTGCCTGGCTTTCGCTGATGACTTTGCTATACTATCAAGTCCTGAGGTCGCAACAATTCTTGGAATGAATCACTGGCCAAATAGGGCTGAGGATTCTAGCTGGATAAAAACAAATTCATGACAGACATCAAAGATTGACCTCACATCTTAGATACAGAGATGGGATGGATCGAAAAGGTCAAGAAGTCGAGTACCTTGGTGAGTTATACAGGAGAATGGACTAGAGAAAGTCCCAGTAGGAGATCGGACATCAAAAATTAAATGAGCACGTGACTTGACAAAAAGAAAGTATACAATAAAAAGTGCTTATCCTGGAATCCCAAAATAAAACGCTACAACACTGTGGTGAAAACAGATTGTCTGTCCATGAACTACAAACTGGACAAGCTAGAGGTCTTAGAAAGAAGATACCTCAGAAAAATTATGGGAGCTGTTCGTACTGAAAGTGTATGGAAATTTTGGAGCAACGAAGGTTGGTTGGTTCTGCAGTTTAGGGGTTGTGACAACGCGGTCATGTAGCCCCGTGTACAGAAAACAGAAAATGCTGCATCTTTCCTCGCATAGAAGTGGTCTTGCTGCTCAGAGATGCCAAAATAGAATGACAACGTATGTTGAAAATCAAGACGATTAAATATGTGGGAAACCGAACACGCATGCGCAAATATGGATACAGATGTACCTGCTAGTAGATTGGACTTACACGATGTGTGGAATGACAAGGAGAGCCTTTCTTACCGTGCAGGAAGACTGTGATTTACATTTTCTAACACTCATCCCATGACGTGCTGGACGTGTTAAGAGTGCATTTGACTTCACAGTTGACTATGCTGCACAAAAAGTTACTGCCGTTGGAGTGTGTTGAGATATGGCCAATCCAAATCACAGTCATACTGGTGTGTGATGCGGGACAAGCTGATCATTCCTGACTGGTTTGTTTCTCTGCAGAAATAGAGTCACTGTAAATGTTAAGGATGAAGAGTTTCTGACTGATCCTGTTTTGATGAGCAAGCCAGAGAATGCCATGATAACATTCCTCACACTATAACTACTAGCTTGTCGTGTTGTAGCAGGATCTGCTTTCCCATGTTTCTTGACTGACATATGCCCATTCATTCTTTCATTGAAGCAGGAAACATGACTCGTGAGAGAAGTGGAGGTCAAAATTCCAATATAGAGACAGTGTGCTTCAAAGCATCATGTTGGACAGGGTTCTCAGACTATTATTTTAGACATGTGTGAATTCTACATCGGCTATTTATCATTTGCCCGCTCAAAGTACGCTTTGACATGGACAGTTCACAAACTGCTGTTGTGGCCTTAAAGCCATCCCTTTTGCACCTCTACTACCCATGACAGCAACACGTGATTATGTGCACCAATGGCATATTGCACATTTCGTGTATCCACCAAGCCAGCTTATGGCTCATTGAGTGCTTCATGTGCTACGCACTGCCATTACCCAATGCACGATTAGGTCATAATAATGTAACTCAATTGTCTACGTAGGTTTTATGAGTTTGAGCCAATGGTTGTTGATGAAAATGATCAGTTAGCAGTGTATATAACTTGAAAGACTGAATCTTAACCTAGTATGTAGGTGACCAATTAATGTGATTTGTGAATGAAGAAGATGGTGAAGTGAAACTAACAGATAGAAGACATGTTCTGCCCATTTTATGCCAAGGCGCGGGTATAACATACAGGAAGGATCCAAGCCATTAAAACAAGTAGTGTTCCAGAATTCCTACTACACACTTCTAGGGGTTGTAGAGAGGACCCAGTTGAAACATTGTAAGCAGAACTCATGCCCGGAAACTCACCACTTCGATGACAAGATTGAATCAGAACATACCGTTTGGGGAAAAGTGCATATGTTGAGGTGGATCAATTCACTGGCTAACATGATCGCCGGATTTAACGGCTGTCGACTTCTTCCTGTGAGGCCACATGAAGAGTCTTGTTCATGAGACTCCTGTGGCATCGGAGGAAGATCCCCTTGCTCGAGTTCTGGCTGTGGAATAAGTGATTCAGTGCACACCAAATGTCTGTGTGTGTATCAGATCATCATTCATAGATACACTGTGTGCAACAATGTTCAGGGTCGTCACATCGAGCAGCTTTTTAGTGCATCAGGTTACAAGCTCGATCATCCAAGTAACCTCTTCACGGTGTTATTAGCATCAATATCAGTGTACCTCATTTGTTTTACACAGAGGATGGACTAAACCGAATCAAGAACTAAGACACCTGCTAACAAGCTTAGCTGTCCATGGCTACCACCACAAGATTTGTGGGAAGACACAATATCACACCCCTGGTGATGACTGTGTTTGCACACTATGTGATGAGTTTTGTGACAGGTACCATATATTTGCATGCCAAAAGCGACTGAAATCCTTAAAGGACTACAGCCATTCAAATTGACACTTCTATGCACATTATGTATTACTATGCATGTTTATGCGCATTTCCTTTAATAATTTACACAAAATGTTCCTAAATACTGCAATGAACATATTACATACAATAATTGATTTGCAAAAATAAACGTAAACAAAACTACTTAAATATGGTTTTGTCATGATGAATAATCATTGTGGAAATGCTATGGTAACAGATGTTTTCTCCTCCGCTGTTGATAACCCACACACCGTCCCCTTTTTAGATCACGACTTATATAGTAAAACTTCCTGTTGTGTCCACCATAATACGCGTAAATTATGGGACAAGTGCAATATTGCCAACCCCACGCATACGGTACCACTCTTCAATAACCTTTATCCAGACCGATCATTTCGCCAATTAATGCTTTTTCACATAATTACAGGGTTAAAACTCAGCAATTTTTCTAGGTTTGTGCCATGTCTTGTGTGGGGTTTCGCCTAGGACACCAAGCTGGCTCATCAGCGGGCTCTAGGTGTCACGCCTGGACCCCCACAGCAGCAGCGAACTGCGCGCTACCTCCCTTTTTATGAAGTGCACCTGTGCGTCTTTACTGCGAGAACTAAAAGCTCAAACAGCCATAACCTCCCTATGAAGGCTTCCAAAAAGATGGTATATTGGTAAAAATTCAGACTTTTCACGACCGGCGTTGAAATAGGAATGTCTGTTTCGCGGGCTTATAGGCCATGTTCTAAGGACATTTTGTTGTCCTGACGTTTCGCTGAAAACTGCGGTCAGCATGCTCACAGGTTACATTAAGCGAGGTAAAACAAGTAAACAGTAGATATATAAACAGTCAACAACCCACACATAGAGGCTACCATAGCAACGGCATACCACATAAAAGTAATTCATCAAGGACAGGGCTGCTCTTCTGTTGCATCTTCTCGTCTACGACGGTCAATGAGGGCAGGCTTGAGGGGATTAAGGACTGGAAGCCAAGCTCTGTTCACACGTTCTGCTTCCTCCTTAAGATTGAAGCTGTTAGTATGCTTCAGGATATAAAGACCATATACAGGCCTACGAGAAAAATTAAGGACATGTTTAGGTCCGCTAAAGATAAGCGAAATCCTCATACCGTGGCAGGGGTTTATAAAATCCCAACGACACAGCCGGCTCGGACAAACTGATAAATCCACTGTTGCAGCACACTCCCTACTCGCAGGTCACGACATAAGATATGGAGACACCGAAGTTCTGTCCATCACGGTGTCTTATCATGCCAGGCTACAAAGGGAGGCCTTGAAATCCTGAAGCATACTAACAGCTTCAATCTTAAGGAGGAAGCAGAACGTGTGAACAGAGCTTGGCTTCCAGTCCTTAATCCCCTCAAGCCTGCCCTCATTGACAGTCGTAGACGAGAAGATGCAACAGAAGAGCAGCCCTGTCCTTGATGCATTACTTTTATGTGGTACGCCGTTGCTATGGTAGCCCCTATGTGTGGGTTGTTGACTATTTATATATCTTCTGTTTACTTGTTTTACCTCGCTTAATGTAACCTGTGAACATGCTGAACGCAGTTTTCAGCGAAACGTCAGGACAACAAAATGTCCTTAGAACACGGCCTATAAGCCCGCGAAACAGACATTCCTATGGTATATCGGCTTTTAATTCACTGGCCGTGAAAGCCAATATACCATAATTACAGGGTGTTTTATATCAAATATGTTGGTAACACTTAACTGTGTGCACCGGTAATAGTTGAAGAGACCTGATGCGCCTGACAAACATGGCAATTGTCGTTGATTGATCAAGAAACAAAAACACACATACAGTGGAATCTCGTTAGCACGTTCTCGGTTACGACATTTTCCCGTTTAACGCGATGATTTTCTCAAGTCCCAGTCCCAATTCTACAAAATACATGTTGATATATCCCCTTAATACGTTCTCTATTCCCGCTTACGACGATCAAATTTCCGTTGTACTAATTGTAAGCAAACCTGATTTTATTCTTATTTCATTATAAAATTCGGCTTCTGGAAAACACGACGCGATATTGCCTCATATTCTCTGATAGTTATTGACAGTGTAGATGATTTCATTGTGTTTGACGGCGTAGAAGCGGCTATAGCTATGACGCAACACAGGTGACGTGTCTCTCTCCCGCTGCCCTCCACCCCTTTCCCTTTGTTTATTTCTCACGTAGGCACATTATTGTCTTCGTATTCCGCACTATTGTCTTCTGGTTCTTAGTGTTCACGTCCAGTTATGACCTATTTTATTGCGTGTTTCATAATGGATAAGAAGAAAGTACGGCAGATAACTAATGATGAGAAGATGAAATACATTCGAGATGTGGAATGCAATCCTCACATGAAGCGTGTGGATATAGCGCGAAAGTGGAACATTCCTCCGTCTACACTGAACACGATTCTCGGCAAAAGGAAGGAAATCGAACGTGCATTTGAAGAAGGAATGAGCGGCAAAAGGAAACGTGTGCGAGAGGGACAGTTTCCTCAACTAGAAAGAGCTTTATTGAAGTGGTTCAAGCAAGCCCGTGCTTCAAACATATGCGTGCGCGGTCGCCGGTAACTGAGGTGTCACTGGCGGAGCGCGAGAGCGAGAATGTCCTTGCTAAGCAGAAATAAAGACCCTGTATTATACTGTAGTGTAGAGGTACAGTAATTCATTTTTATGTTATTTATTCCGTGTAAGTTACTGATAACATATGTTTATGTCGTGACTGTAGTAGTGCATACAATCACTTACTAAGGTCGGCGATTTGACGTCCATATATACGCCGCGTTCTTTCTTATACGTTGTAAATGCAGTATGGCGTTTTTCGGTAGTACGTTTTCCCGCATATGACGTCCAAATTTTTCAGTCCCTTGAAAAACGTACTAACGAGATTCCACTGTATATGTATAGCACATATTTCCAGTGCAGCAGTGATGATAGACAGAAATTTCAATTGGTAAAGACTCCCAGAATATGAAAACATCATCATCATCTTGCACAGTTTCCAGCCACTGGCGGGGTCTGTTTGGAACATAAGCCTCTCCAACGTCTTCTGTCTTCCCACCATCTCTCAGCCTCCACCCTTGTCCAGTCTTCTCCTCTCTTCTTCACGCTTTCTTCCACCCCCTTCAGCCACCTGTCTCTCGGTCTTCCCCTCGGTCTCTTTCCTTCCCACTTCGTCTCATGTACTCTCCTGGGTATCCTCTTCTCCTCCATTCGTTTTACATGTCCATACCATCTAAGTCTAGATTTCTCTATACCATCCTGTAATGGTTCCTCCTTCATTAATTCTCTGGTCCTCTCATTTCTTATTCTGTCCATCTTTGTAGCTCCAATACTGCTTCTCAAGAACCTCATCTCACTGGCCTGTATTTTGCTCTTCTCCCTTCCTTTCATAACCCAGGTCTCCGAGGCATACGTCAGGATAGGGACATAGTATGTCCGATATATGATCTTTTTGCTGTTCTGAGGGACATCCTTGCTCCATATCATGCTTCTCACACTCCTCCGAAATGCTTCTGCCTGCCTGCCCCGCTCATTTATTTCTCTATCGTTTCTTCCATTATCTTGTATCAGGCTTCCCAGATACTTGAAACTCTCCACTTTCTTCAGCTGTTCCCCACCAATTGTTATTCCCGTTGTGGTTCTTTCCTTCTTCCTTGTTGTGATCACCATCTCACTCTTATTTATGCTAAATTTCATCCCATATCCTTGTATTATTCCTTCCCACACGTCCAACTGTTCCTGTACCTCCTCCTCCTTGTTTCCCCAAATCATCAAATCATCTGCAAACACCATTGCTTTCATCTTTCCGTCCCCAATTACTTGTGCCACTCGGGTAATTATGTCATCCATCACCACAATGAAAAGTAACGGTGACAGTGCACTTCCTTGTTTCAGGCCGTTTCTCTGTTCCAACCAGTCTGATCTCTCTCCTCCCACTTTCACACAGCTCACGCTTCCCTTGTACATCTCCTTTATCCTCTTTATAGTCCATTTCTCTACTCCTCTATCCTCCAGGGACTTCCATACTTTGTTTCTGCATACACTGTCATATGCTTTCTCAATGTCCAGGAAGGCCATCAGTAGATCTGTTCCATACTCATAGTGCTGTTCTTGTAACTGCCTTACAGCAAAAATCAAATCCACTGTGGACCTTCTTGCTCTGAAGCCATGTTGTTCTTCCCTCATCCCTCCTATCCTTGTCCTAATTCTCTTTTCCAAAACTTTCTCGAAGATCTTTGCACAATGACTCATCAGTGTTATTCCCCGATAGTTTCTGCAATCTGTTCTACTACCTTTCTTGAAGATCGGGACAATGATTCCTTTTTTCCAGTCCTCGGGGGTCTTCCTTTCCTTCCATGCTGTCCTCATCACTCGGTACAGCCACTGTATCCCCACTTCTCCTGCTGCTCTCACCATCTCCACACTCAACTCATCCACACCCGGTGCCTTCCCTCCTTTCATCTTGTTCACTGCATCTTCCACTTCTTTCCATGTTAAGTCCTTTTCTGTTTGCATTTCATCTTCTTCTTCCCCGATTTCTTCCTCCTCACCAACTTTTCCATTTGGGTTCAGAAGTTCTTCAAAATATTCTTTCCACATTTTCTTCAGTTCTTCCCTATTTTCTATCTCTTGTCCCCTTTTGTTCACCATTCTAACATAATCCGTAGGATCCTTCCGCCTCTTATTTTTTACCATCCCATACAGGACCTTTTTTGTACCTTCACTATCCTCCTCCATCATCTTTGTCCACTCTTCCATCCACTTCCTTCTCTCCTCAGCCACCACTCTCTTCGCCTCCTTCTTTCTTTCCTGGTACTCTTCCCTTGTCTCTACCGTCCTATTTTGATACCACCTCCTAAAGGCTCTATTCTTTTCCCTTACTATATCTTTTGTCTTCTCATTCCACCATGGTGTTTCCTTCCACCTCTTCTTACTACTTGTCCTCCCACATACTGCTTCTGCTGCACCTACTAGTGTCTTCTTAAATCTAGCCCATTCCTCTTCCACCCCTCTTTCTTCATCTGTTGGAATTCCTTCCTTTACCATTTTGAAGTACTCGACCCTTCTATCCCCTTCTTTCAGTTTCCATATCCTTATACGTCTTTCCTGGTTCTCAGTCCCTTTCTTCTCCTTACTCCCTCTCAGTTTCATTACCAGCAATCGATGGTCGCTATTCCAGGTTCTCCGATGGTATAACCTTGATGTCCGTGATGTTCTTATTTAGTTCTTTCTCATACAGTATATAGTCGACCACTGACTTCCTGGTCAAGTCATCACTGTACCATGTGATTGTGTGGCTCTCTCTTTTCTTAAACCAGGAGTTCCCAACTAGCAGGCTGTTCCTCTGGCAGAAGTCCAACAGTCTCTTTCCTTCCTCATTTCTTCCGCCCCAACCCTCTGGTCCTAGAACACTCTCATAACCTTGTCTTTCTCTTCCTACATGGGCATTGAGGTCCCCCGTAACAATCATATTTCTTCCTACCAGCTGCTTCTGCAATTCCTCTTCAAACTCCTCCTTCTCTTCAGAGGCGCAGCCTACTTGTGGAGCATACACTTGCACTATTTCTACGGTCTCTCCCCTCAGTGCTACTTTCACTTTCATCATCCTATCACTTATTCTCCTCACTTCTTCTTTTAAACCATCTCGTACTACTACTCCCACTCCATTCCTCTTTCCCTCTTCGTTCCCACTCCAGTACAGTCTATAGCCTTTTCTCAGTACTCTCCTTCCTTCCCCTTTCCACTTTGTTTCTGCCAATCCCAATAAATCCAACTTCCTTCTTTCCATCATATCCACTATCTCCTCCACCTTCCCCGTCAGCGTACTTAGGTTTAAAGTTCCAAATCTTAGTCCGTGTGTACAGCCGTGTCGTCGTCTATTAAATCCATCATGTCCGAGGCTCGTTCCATTTTTGAAAGCATTTGGTTTCATCCACTACTGGCTTGCTGGGCTTATCGTAGCTTCACCAGAGCCCCGTTAGCCGTCACTTTTCAGGGTTCCTGTAGGACCTTCACAGCTACCGTAACAGTCCCGGGGCACACGAAGTCCCCACTGTACTTCGCCCCTACAGGCAATCCCCTACTTTGTGCCGTTGCCCGTCTCCCACGACGTGGACAAGGGGTTGGACTTATGGGAGACCCAGAATATGAAATAAGATATAAAAATCATGAAAATGATATATACTGTCCAAATGCAAGTGTCGATTCCAGGTTCAACACTATTGTAACAAATTTAATACTGTTCTGATTCCACCATGTCATCAGCAAAGTGGTGCATTTCTAGGCATGAGTTCCACATGCGATTGTTATTGGCTGGGTCCTCTCTACAACCCCCCCAGAAGTGTATAATAGCAATTCCAGAATACTGTGTATGTTTTAAAATCATGTTTTTTTATGGAAGATCATACAATACACATGAAATTCTAACCCCTTCAAGAAAATCTGCTCTTCTAGATGGCAGCGCTATGTTAACTTGACTGTACGGTTCTTGGTTCCTTTCTGCATTTCTACATTCTGCTGGACATGCCTTTCATCAACTAAAATAAGGGGGACTGTCCGCCATGTGGACAGACCACTCAGTATATTACTGTAGTTTCAACAATGAGCTGATCATGATAGATTCTGTGTCTATGCACTTGTGAGCATAACAATAAAATGGCCTAAGCATGTTTTCTTACCTATAGTCTGCATATGCTATTGACATTATTTTATGTGTAGTTAGAATGTGTATCTCTGTTAAGAGTTTTATTAAAATAGTTGATTTTAATTTACAAAATATGTAAACACCGATGTACAAATTTATCAATAAACAAATAGTTCCGTTAAGAACTAAATAGCTTGTACTCATATATCCTACTGGTATTCTCCATTAAAAACTCTCCCGCCTATTAAAAGAATTTTCCATGTGATGTACTAAATAGCTTTAGATACAGGTCTGACGTTGGTTTTTGGCCGATGCTTGCTTGCTGCGTAGAGGTCTCCTACCAGTCGGGAAGCCTTCTTATCGTGAGCATGTGCAGTAACAACTGCATGCACGCACAATCAGAAGGAAAGAAGGAAGGAGGTTGAACGGTTAGCACAGTGGATGCGCGGATTTCACGGCCACCGGACAAAAACAAACGTCAGACCTATACACGGACTATGTCTGCACCAGAGGTGGTCAAACAGCATGCCGGCGTCCTTGTGGCACGTACGACCTTGCAGCGATAGTGGATTTTATTTTATTTATCGTGTGGCTTTTAGTGCCGGGAGTGTCCGAGGACATGTTCGGCTTGCTAGAGGCTGTAGCTGCTTCAAGCGGACACCCCTAGGGTGAGCTACAAATTCCGTTCAATTTCAAGTAGTTCCAACTTTCGCTACCAGATATCAATGATACCTAGTGGTGAACGTTGGAACTTGGATAGAGCGTTCCGACGAAATCTAACCTAGAAATTTAGCTCCACACAAGTTTAGTCTGTGGAAGGATCTTTTACATGCCATAAATCTATGACATGGGACCGCCTACTTCCCCTCCAAAGGAAAGCATACTGAAGGATTTTAACGCTCTTAAAAGAATTCGACGACTTCGCCCGGGTTTGAACCCGCTATCTTGGGCACAGCAGTTCGGCATGCTACCAACTACGCCACCGAAGTTGCTAGTGATAGTGCAGAAAGACTATATCAAAGAAAAGAGTTTGATTGTACACCTTTTCAATACAAATTTTATTTACAAAAACTTGACATATAAAACATACCAATTTCCGCAACTCACAGCAAGCTCAACCAAATGTTAATAAAAGAGGACCTTTAAACCCAACAGGATACATAGAACAAGAAATGATAAGAGGACATGCCAGTCGTTAATGTATTTGTGTGTAATTTTAATTGTTTTTTAGATGTTTTTAAAGTGTTTTTTTTTTTTTACCACAAAGACCACAGAATGCAACTCATAATGAACAATATGTACCATTGTTCTTATAAGTGTTTTAAAGAGTTAGTTTTCCATCGCAATGACAACAGAACATACTTGGAATGTTACTTATAACAGATAATATGTACCATGGACAGGTTTAAAAATGTCTATTAGTCAAATTTATTCATCCTACTTGCATGGATTATAGTTACTCTTTGTCGTTATGCATTCTAGGTATGTTTTCTTCATGGAAATTGGTATGTTCTATATGTAGTTTTCTTATGTTAATGAAAGACAGGCTGAAGAAGGAGGAATGATCTCCGAAACATGTACCTGTACGGTATATAAAATTTGTTATAAAATCTGTATTGAAAAGGCAGACAATCATACTCTTTTCTTTGATTAATTACGTGAATACGGACCATTATGGAGGAGAGTAACATTCCGAAAGACTATATGTCTGTGTCTCTCGCTTTCCATTCTCACTCTCTCCTGCACAACCTTCACTGTGTCGAAGGCCGAACGTTCGAGGTGCGGTGTCCCTTAAATCTTGCTAGCTGTAGTGTCACTTGACATTATTTGATCGCGGGGATATGTAGCGTAACTTTTGCCTTTGGTCTTTTTTTTTCTCCTAGCAGCTTCCTAGAATTTACAAAACTTTGATCTGCTTTTTATTTCTTCATCAAGCCATTTACAATGTAGCACTCGACTCAAGGATATTTTTATCTCTGTGAAAATTCTGCTTGATTTCTATTCAAAATGTCCGCTTCGTTGTGTAGTGGCTATCACTCTTGGCTGTCACCGCAGAGGCCCGGATTCGACTCCCAGCTCTGCTAAGAAATTTAATTCTGGTCTGAGGGCTGGAACGGGGTATACTCAGCCTCATGAGGCTAAAGTGAGAAGAGGCAGGTTCGATTCCCATCTCAGCCATCTTGGAGGTGGTTTTCCGTGGTTTCCCACTTCTACTCCAGGTACTTACTTTACTTTCCGTGTCCGGGAGACGCACTAAATTCTTCCTTTCCAGAACTCTGCAGCTCTTATCCCTCGGTCTGTGGCCAACATAAGGTCTTCCTGGCTGCAGGTTTCATTAAGATCTTTGCACGTGAGCAGGTGTTGTGGAGTCTGGATTTCTCCACAGGCACATCGTGGATCTTCTGCATAACCCCACTTCACAAGGTTGCTACGACCCTTAGGCACTCCTGTTCTCATCCGGTTTAAGGACCTCCAGGTGGTATAAGGCAAATGACTAGTCACTGCTCAGTTCTTCTTTAGGGGTAAACCCCTCTGGTACTATTTGTTTCCAGAGTGACACACGCCGGACGTCTGGCTTGGTATGGAGGGGTACTGTTCTCTTAATAAAACTCTTCCTGGATCTTAGGCGAGGAGTGGTCACCTTGTGGTTGAACGTAGAATGTCTGGGATCTGTTTCAAGCTTTTGTCTCTCTTTCTCTGCTGCCACCCTGCGTCGAATAACTGTAGGTGCAATGCCAGCGAGAGGGTAGATCTTCTGCACTGGAGTAGGTCTCAGACATCCAGTGACAATACGTATGGACTCGTTAAGAGCTATGTCCACTTGCTTGGTATGGGCAGATGCTCCCCACACTGATGATTCGTACTCTCCTGCTGCGAAGCAAAGTCCCAATGCTGTTGAACGTAGAACCTGAAGGTTCGCTCCCCATGTTGAACCTATCAACTTCCACATTATACTATTTCTTGAGCTGATCTTCCACTTCAATTCTCTACAATGTTTCCTGAAGCTGAGGGTACGATCAAGCTTGATTCCCAAATATTGAGGCGTTTCACAGCTTTTGAGTGTCACTCCTTTCCAGACAACATTCAACTTTCTCCGGGCCTCTTTGTTGCGAAGATGAAATGTGCATACTTGTGTCTTTCCAGGGTTAGGTTTCAGGTGATTCTGGGTGTAATAATTGTCTAATCTCTCAAGAGCATTGGACAGTTTTCCCTCCACCTCCTCAAAGCTCCTACTCTGTACAGCAATAGCGGTGTCATCCGCATAAATAAATCGCCTGGCCTCTAAATATTCTGGCTGGTCATTTGTATAAATGTTGAATAGCAATGGGGATAACATACTGCCTTGAGGTAACCCGTTTTTCTGGTTCCTCCATCGACTTTTATTCCCTTGAAGTGTATCATAGAACCTTCTGTTCTGGAGCATCCCACGTATGACATTTGTTAGATTCATGTCCTTAGTGATGTTGTACAGCTTGGCTATGAGCTTCTTATGGTTCACTATATCATATGCAGCACTGAGATCTATAAAGGCAACACCAGTGATAAGTTTATTCTCATAGCCATCCTCGATATGCTGTGTCAGGTTCAGAATTTGGCTGGAACACGATTTCCCTGGTCTAAATCCAGCTTGATCTTGAATTAGCCGGTTATCAATTAATGTTGCAATTCTTTCAAGGATCAACCTTTCAAATGCCTTGTATAGGTGGCAAAGAAGAGAGACAGGACGGAAGTTCTTTGCATCCGTTGGTTCCTTGCCTGGTTTTAGCAGTGCGACCACATGAGCTTTCCTCCACAGCTTTGGTAAGTGCAGGGTCTCGATACATCTATTCATCATATTCACCAGCCACTGGTTTGTTCCTGGTCCAAAGTTCTTGATTTGTTCTGTCCTGATGTCATCCGGGCCCGCAGCTTTGTTGACTTTCATCAGCTTGATGACATGTTCTAATTCTACTGATGTGAAAGGACGACCGAGAAAATTATTCTCATCTTCACTAGGCTTCAGCTTCACAGGCTGAGTCTTTGTGGTGGTTTTCCCGTTATGGAGCAGCTGATGAGCTATTTGATTTGGTGTAACCTTGGTGAGATCCACTGGTGGACTCTTAGGGTCGTTGCTCAAGTTTTTGACCAGCTTCCATGCTCTTCTACTGTTCTGGGCCATGTCAAGGTTTGCTAGTAAGTTCATCCATCTTTCCTTTCTTCCGTCAGCGATGCTCCTCATGAGTTCTTCACCCGTCTGAATGGTGCCATCTGCAAAAGGGTCTGTCTCGTACTTCTCCTGGTAATCTTTTAACAGATCCTTAGAATCAGCATTGAGGCCAGAAATGAACTGGGTACGGCAGCCTCGGGGAATATGTCTACGAGAGATCTTCCTCACAAGGTCAACAAAGTCTTCATAATGACTTGGCTCTGGTTGTAAATTGGATAGTTCCTCATCCAGCTCAATGGAAAACTCCTCCCAGTTTGCCTTTTTAAAATTGAAACGTCGTTTAAAAGGGACTTCCTCAGGGCTGACCTCTCCCCGAACTGAACATGTGATTGGGCTATGCTGTGTCCTAGGGATGGGTTCCTCCACCGCTTTAACTACATGTTTTGTCACTTGCTCACTTGTGAAAATGTTGTCAGGGTTGTAACCTCTATGCCATCTACCGCTGTTGAAAGATGGTCTCAGTTTGGGGTTGTGAATCAATCTCAATCTTTCCCTCTCTGCCCATTGCTCGAGTTCCTCCCCATTCTTGTCTGTGATATTATATCCCCAACTGATGCTCTTACAATTAAAATCCCCCAGGACAATTTTGATATTCTGCTTGTCAAAGTTACTTGGCCTTTCAAAGAAGAAGAGTTCATTGGGTGGTTTGTAATTGGATGTTACAGAGCAGGATTCCAATTCTACAGTCAAGATTTCTATATTGTTCCTGAACGTCATTTGAGATGACTTGACATTAATCTCTGGTCTGACAAAAACAGCACTGCCATATTGTTCATGGGGTCGTTCAACAACCAGTCGCATTCCAGGTGAATGCTGGGATGGCTCCTAACTTAGGCCATGGTCGAATCCTTCCTAATCCTCATTTGAATTACAAATACAAACACTAATACAGCCATTACAATAACACAGGTTATCATACAAATTTAACACACACTCAAGTACACGGGACTACATGACCATGGTGTCCCAAAGCCCCTAAATGAATCAACAACTACATCTATTCAAAATTACTGCAGCAAGAATATCCGAAATTGCACAGGCACAAGTGTTATCAATGTTTGGAGCAACGTATGTCTGCGAACCGTTTTTCTCTGAATTGAAACTCACAAAATCACGGCATCACGCTCTGATGTCTGACAACCTGCGAAACAGCCGCCGGTTGATTGTTTCTCAAACAAACATACCGAACATTGAGCATACTGTAAATATGAAAACAAATTGATAAGAAGAAGAATAATAATGTGACTGAAATTGCAATGCCTTAAATACTCCCCATGATACTTTATCAGTATTTCTGACTGTTTTAATGCTAAGCACGTAAGTACCGATACATGGAGAAATTCGCGAAACGCAATGTAGAAGTGTCGGACAAACAGTTTACATTACGTCTGGTTCTGTAGCGATTCCAACTTGACTCGGTCAGATGCTCGGGCAGTCAGGTCAGGCAGCGCAGCCAAGAGAGGCAGAAGCCAGCTTGCCAGGGTGTGGCGCACCGAGCGTGCAAAGGCTGGCCGCCCCTGGTCTACACCATCACAATTACATTGAGAAATTATGTGCCAGAATATTTAACTGTAGAAAGTCAGATGCACGGATTCTATGATTTACAAAAAGTAAGCTACAGAATTTAGTGCCATTGGATACCGATTATTACAATAGCCCAATCGATTGAATAGGATAGGAGAAATTTTTAAAAATAAGATTTTGAACTGATGCCAATTTGAAATGTAGAAAACAATTGAACATGAGATGACTCTATACTAAGCTCTAAATAAAGATTCGCTGTGTTAAGTTTCATTGCTCTCGGGTGATTAGATCGCCATAAAAGTAATTTGGATGATTTGAAAATCACTTGGCCACCGTGTTGTTTTCGTGTTTCTCATGATTTTGAAAGTCGTGTATATGTACTTAATAATCTACTATCACCATACAATATGTCAGTTTGATTGCTTAAATAGTTAGGAGATATTGTGAACCAGTGAAATCAATCATATGCCTGCCATGCTTGATTGTTTTCTATATAGGCTATAGAATTATATACCAGCAGATGATTATTATAATGGTCTGTTCATTATACCAACCTACATTTCTATCACTTGTTTAGGACATGAGAAATAAAAATGTGATTATGAAAATGTTCCACAGCCGCCATTTTTAAGTTTTCATAAAAATTGAATTAAAATAGACGTCAATATATTAAGCCTTGTGTGAAGATATACCGTGCCAAGTTTTACAGCGCTCGGATGATAAAGTGACGAGAAAATCAATTTAAAAATTAAATTTTCCCGTCACCTCCATTGTGCTTGTCAGGTCTATCATCATCATCATCATTTCCCCTTATCCAGCTCCTGCCGGGTCGGGCTATTTATGGTACCTCTCCACTTTCCTCTGTCCTTCCACCATTCTTCTTCCACGATCTTGTCCCAGTCCAGATTTCTTTTTCTTACGCTGTTCTTCACTGAATCAATCCACCTTGTTCTAGGTCTTCCTCTTGCTCTCTTACCCTTGCACTTTGCCTCCAGCATCTGTCTTGGTATTCTATTTTCCTCCATCCTCTTTACATGTCCAAACCACCTTAGTTTATTCTTCTCAATTCTCTCATTTAGTTTTGCCATCCCAACTTCCTTCCTAACATCTTCATTCCTCACTCTGTCTTTCCTGTCATACTTCTTAGGAATTTCATTTCACTGGCTTGGATTCTACTCTCTTGCCTGCTTATCAGGGTCCAAGTCTCAGCTGCATAAGTTAATATGGGAACATAGTACACTTTATACATTACCTCCTTGCTTTTCCTTGGTACTTCCTTATCCCAAACAAGTTTTCTTACACTTTGATAGAATGCATTGCTCTGCTGTACCCTCCTGCCAATCTCCATGTCCAACCTACCAGTTGTTTGCATCAATTCACTTCCTAGGTATTTGAACGTGTCCACAATTTCCAAACTCTGACTTCCAATTTTCACAGTGCCCTTTCCTTGTCTTTCCCCTCTTGTCATCACCATAGTCTTGCTTTTCTCTATACTGATTTTCAGGCCGTACTTCTGAATATTTTCGTTCAGTGCATCTAGTTGTTTTTGCACTTCTTCGGTGTTCCTTCCCCAGACCACAAACCAGACCACAATATCATCTGCTGTCAGGTCTATAAACATACAAAATATCAGTTTGATTGGTACTGTAATAGATTCATAATGAGACCCAGTGAATTATTTAGGATAGTTGCCATGTTGGATTGTTCTCTATTTAGACCATAGAGTTGTGTACAATTAGATGAAGATTATTGCATTGGTTCATTATACAAATGTTCATTTTGATTGCATGATTAGGTCACAAAAAATAAAATCTTAGTTTTAAAATTTCATACAGCCACCATCTTGAGTTTATGAAAACAATTTAATTAAATTAGATGCCAGTAGATTAAATCTTTGTGAGGTTTGAAGCCATTTTTCAGTGTTGCCTAAGTAAATAAAAGTTTGGTGCTTTTCAGTCGGTCAACACGAATGTACCCAAAAAGAGCTGGGTTATGTCCTAATCCTGAAATAAATTACATGATCGTCAAGCGATCATCATCAGATCCATTACACTTAGGCTATAACATCTATGTTTGAGAATACAGGTGAAAAATATTTACAATATGTACAGTTATTTAGTTGCAGTAATTGGTAATGCAACTGTCGGTGTATGCTAAATGTAGTATATCTAATGTTAGTTGAAATGCTAAAATGGTGATAAAAATCCAGAGTTTTTCTGTTTGGGGTGATTATATGGTTATACAAAATCAACTACGGTTATACTGTAATAATACAGGCTGATACTTATCCAGTTGTCTTCCTGACTGGAACTTCGAGTAGTTTCGTGTTCACTCGAGCACCAGTTTTGGTCGACTAACCCGGGTGTTAACTGGGCGAAACTGGTTTTTCCTTTCTCCCCCCTTTGTTCCTGTGTGCTTTCTGAGGTCAGTGCTATGTTTATTTGTGTGATGTTGCTAAATCTAGATAAGAATGTATGTTATTGAATACAGGAAAATCTACAACTATTAAAGACCGTGGAACTGTCTTCGCCACGCGTGGACTAAAAAGCCATTCAACGAAGCGCTGCCCAGTCTATTGAAGACGTCCCGGCACCTTTAATACTGCCGCGCATACCGGCCTAGGTTTATTGCAGAAAAAAGCACATAGTACACCTGATCCAGATAACATTTACCTATTAACCACCGCTATTTCCCCCCCCTTTTTTATCTAGCTTGGCTGTATCGCTAAGTTGTGTCTTCTTTTCTACAGGGTGTGGTTTCTAGTAGAGTGAAAAGGGGTAAACTCTCCATAAAAGTGTGTTCATTTAGATGTTGGAATTGTTTCGTTTGGCTAGGTGAATCTCGATTGCTTCCTTTATGTCGAGAGCTCTACCTTTTGATTCGTGATGAATTATTTTTAGGTCAGTTTTGATTTTAGTAAAGCTGTGCCCCGGGTCACACATATGTTCGCATACGGCTGAATGTGTTCCGTATCTTATCGCATTCCCATGTTCATTATAACGTGTATCTACTCGTCTTCCAAGATTAAATCTTGTATAAACATTTACTGTACCAAGGTCCATGATAGAGGGTGTGAGAAAATGGGAATGATAATAACTTGCCGCCGGCAATCAAGTGAATTTCTCAGTTGCTTGTGCCCTTTTTTCTTTCCCCCAAGGATTTTGCATCAAGTTTGAAAACTGTTATTTTTTCCTTGCTATTTATTCTATGTACTTCATTTTGATATACAGGTAGTTTAATATTGCTTTAGAAATATCACATCTTCGGTAGCTAACATGTTTCACATGAAAACAGGTTCATCAATGATTATGTGAAGATAGCAATGCTCCTAAAGTGGAAAACTATTTTATTCCACTTTTGTGACATTAAAGCCTAGAGGTATTCAACTTTGAAAACACAAATTTTTATCAATTGATGAAGGGAGTATTGCACATAATCTTCATCAAGTCAAAGAGCACGAAACCATGGTGCATTGTGTGTATCAAATGGTGCCATATTTACTATGCAGAGACAGAAAAAGATGTCTAATCTGTGACTACTGAAGATAAATCTTTAATCATTTAATAATTATTTAATTAGAAAATTGAAGAAACAACATCGATGTTGGCGAGGGATGGTTATAGCATATTAGGGACACCTTTTTTGTTAGTATAAAGTTCAGTTTTCTCATGTCTTCTTCTGCGCGAATGGGTCTCCTAGGACCACGTGGAATCAACACTTCTTGGCCTTGATGTTTGCCCAATACTCTTCTTGCACAATGATTGAGCGAGTCTTCGTTACTGCGACCAGACATATCTGGTAGGTCTTCTCTCTTCTCCCTCAAAACCCCGTGTATAAGTCATTTTTCTAATTTCCACTCGATCCTTGAGATTGGGAAAACCTAATTCAGCCAAGTCCTTTTCCGCCTGTTTGTACCAATTGGACCTTGTTGCCTTTTTCTGCAAAAATGTATAGATTTTATGTGTTAACCTACTGTAGTTGGGTTCATTCTGTTCAAATGTTCCATGAATTGGATCCTTCTCATACGGATTGTGTCTGTGATTTTAGTAATTTTGAAATAGATGTCAGCATTAGGTTTTGGAAGGTGAATTCCATATTTGATTCTTGGTCCCAAAATTTTTCGCATGATTTTTCGTTCCTTAATTTTGAAAGACAATCTCAGTTTTATGTTGTAGACTAGCAGAAGTACCTATTCTTCGAACGGTCCTTGGTATTAATAGCCAGACGTAATCAATTGAGCTACTGTTGCAATGGTTAGAGGCTTGGAACCTGTTTGTCGACAAAGAAGTATGATTAGTTAAAATATGCTCAGAAAATAAATTTAGCCTACCTAACGTGTACTTCCTGACGTGAAAACAAAATTAAAAACCTCGTAGACGAAACGCAATGCACGTCATGTTGCTGTTTGGAGATATAATAGACCTTCTGTACGACATATCGCACGTTTAAGTCGTGTGAAAAATTCTATGGTAACCCCTGACCCCCTTAAGCGCATTGATGAATTTTACAGTTTTAGTTGGTTCCGTGATAACCTTATTGCCATTGGCAAACGTTCACAGAAATTTAATAAATGGAGTGGCATTACTTATAGATGGAATGTTGGATGTCACCATTTGAGTTGCTTTTGTTATCGCTACTGGCATGCATTCCTTCATTAGTTTATTAAATGAAATTAGTTTTCTTGGACTAGCAGAAACTGTTGGTATTAGAGGCTTAAAATGTAGTTTTCGGGGACCCTTTACGGCTATTTAGGGTTCCCGAGTTTTGTTTCTGACACCAAGGGGCAGAAAATAAGCTTTGTCTCGTCATTGTACGCCGTAGTATAATAATAATAATTTATTTATTTATTTATCGTATGGCTTTTGGTGCCGGGAGTGTCCGAGGACATGTTCGGCTCGCCTGAGTCTGTAGCTGCTTCCAGCGGACACCCTAAAGGGTGAGCTACAAGTTCCGTTCAATTTCAAGTAGTTCCAACTTTCGCCACCAGATATCAATGATACCTAGTGGTGAACGTTGGAACTTGGATAGAGCGTTCTGACGAAATCTAAAATAATAATAATAATATAACAATATAGAGATAGGGACGTAATAGACCTTCCGTACCACACCCGCACGTGTAAATCGCGTGAAAAAATTCTAGAGTACCCTTTGACCCCCTTAAGCGCATTATATGTATTGATGAATTTTACAGCTTGAGTTTGTTCCGTTATAACCTTATAACCATTTGCAAACTATCTCAGTAGCGTCTTACAGCAATAGATGGACCTGTGAGTTTCTGTTGCCATGGTTACCGGATTGCATTCTTTCATTATTGTATTAAATGAAATTAGTTTTCTGGGAATATCTCAAAAACGGTTGCTTTTAGGGACTAAAAAGGTGGTTTTCGGGGGCCCTCGAGTTTAGTTTCTCACATTGAGGGGCTGAAAATGAGCTTTGTCTCGCCCTGCTACGCCTATTTCAGCAAGTGTTTTAAGGGGGTAGGCCCCCTTTTATTGGAGCTACAGAGAAGAGTTACATCAATGATTAGTGTCGTGCCTCTGTAGGATATCTGTACTAAATTTTACGTTGATCCACCCAGCCGTTCTCGAGTTATAAGGGAACATAGTTGTCCACAGACAAACAGACAGACATACATACAGACAAAAATAATAATTTCATGCGCATCGGTCATAAAACAGTCAGAAACGCATAAATAATGCAAATTTCTGTAGAAATTCGGAAAAAAACAGACAAACTTTCATTTTTATATAGAGAGATTAAGTGTCTCTGCTGCATAAAGGGCTTCAGGTAAAACTGCTGTTTTATAATGTTGAATTTTACAATACCAAGACAGACATTTCTTGTTATAAACTTGTTTTGTCAAATGGAAAGCAGTTTCCATTTTCTGTAGTCTTGCTTCTATATATTTTCTTTTGTTGCCAGTTTCATTGATCCATTCACCTAAATACTTGAAGTCTTTCACAATTGTTGTTTTATTTTGTGAATTGGTGTACTGACCATGTTGAGTACGGGATGTGGTTCTACAATAAATATACTTATTATTCTCATAAAAACATTTAAACTAATTTTTAAAACTGGAAGTTGTGTCTTCAAAATACTGGGTGAGCATTTTGTTGGAGTGGCACCACCAGCCAGCCAGGCACACGCTCTCGTTCCGCCAGCAAACCCAGCTAGAGCCACCGATTGTGCGAAGGTTGAAACAGTGACAGGATATGTTAAATTGATGGTAATTCCATCAGCAATTCATCATTAAGTAACTTACCTTTCCACAGAAGATCTGGAAGTGTTCTCCATTAGTTGACAGACAGGTGTTGTGCCCTGTAGAATCAACACGTAATTCTCCTACCGTCATGAGGAATTTCTGCTCCTGTATATTGTTCTCCAGCTCCAATAAAGTATGGGGATGTCTTTTAAACTACCCCACAAATAAGCATAAAATGGGCTGAGGTCAATTCCAGTAACTGTATATACGCAGGGTGGTACAGGAGCAACTACACCTAGTAATGATGAAACTTCCAAGAATTTAAAATTCATGCATTGAGGACTGTTGGCTTTTGTCATTCGTTAGCTGAGAAGCGACGCCGTATTCTTTAATGATGAATTGCTGAAGAATTTTCCGTTAATTACCAAATCCTGCCTTCCCACAAGAAGCAGTTCAAGGTGGCTGGCTGGTGGTCCCGCTCCAACAAAATGATCATCTCTAAGCACACTACTCATTGGCATACTTCCTCTAAGACTGTAACAGGATTTATCTTATTACAGGTTCTCACTCTCATATTTTGACGTTTTCAGGCACTTAACAATTATTTATTCATATTTTATCATATTGGGGTAAAATATGTGTTTGTCCGTGAGGAGTGATTATTATCAACATTGTGAAGCGATCACATTTTCGGATCATTCGCGCCAGTAGATGCGATGTCATTATTAACTTTCGTTTTTGGATATTTGATATACGGTACAGTTAAGTGGGGTATTTCAAGTATCATTTTGTTATTGACAGAAATAATTATTGCATAATTATTACCGGATAGTGCGGCTTCGGTGGCGTAGTCAGTAGTATGCTGAGCTTCTGTGCCCAAGATTGCAGGTTCAAAGCCGGCGGTCCCATGTCATAGATTTATGGCATATAAAAGAACCTTCCACTAATTAAACTTGTGTGAAGCTAAATTTGCAGGTTAGATTTTGTTGAAATGCTCTATCAAAGTTCCAACGTTCGCCACTAGATGCCAGTGACATCTGGTAGTGAAAATTGAAACTACTTTAAATTGAACGGAACTTGTAGCTCACCCCATGGGTGTCCGCATTGAAGCAGCTACAGCCTCTGGTGAGCCAAACATAAATAAATTACCGGATAAAGTCACTATTCCATTTTGTATACGGGTATCAACTTTATGTGTTAAGTACCGGTAGTTTAAAGGCATTGTTATAGTCGTGGTGTTGTAAATGTGATCACCTTTTGCCTGGGCTTAACATCTCATCTAATGGCCGAGTTTCCTAATTTCCATGACATCAAGCAACAATATAGACAGGAAGAAAAACAAGATATGGACTGTAAAAATTATTCTGGGATGAATTGTTTGTGAATTACAAAAACGAATCTGCAGAAACATTGGGGCTCAAGAAAGAAGTCATCACTAAGGCCTCCAAGGAGGATGGCTAAACATTAAGGAATGCACGAGTGTCCTTGAGGAATGGAAGCCCGAGCTCATCCAGCATCTTGTGGAAGCCAATGGTGCTCTGATATAGGCCTGCTACCGGAATCTTCCACCACCAAAACTATGCAGCCTTCGACCCATATATCATGTTCCCAGCAAGCCCACTCATGAAAATGATTATTTAATAAATTAACCATATTTTTATTAGTTCCTTTCCAATTAATTTATTAGTGTGATTCATGTAATTCCCGTCTAGTCTGCAAGCCTTTGTTTGCGAACAAGTCGCCTCCATGATCCCCTATTAACAGTTTCACTGCTGCCTCCTCTGTTTCTACACCTCACTTTGACATCGTTCAACCCTGAATCTAACCATCACCTCTGCTTCTCTTACCCTCTACAGCCGAACTCATTAACCACCCATTCCCTTTCCATGACCCCACAATCTGAGTCGGCTCATACGAACGGCTTCATCTAGTGGGTTCATTTCTAACTTAGCCTTTATCTCTTCATTTAGAGTACCTTCCATCTATTTGTCACAGAAATCATTCGTTCTACCCTCATATCAGTTACCTGGAGCTTATGTATCATATATCCCGACCCAGCTCTCACTTACATACAGCAAGGTTGGTCTAAACATTGAGCAATGAAGGGAGAGTTTCGTCACAACACTAACTGCTTTCTTGCAGAATATTATAGATCGCAACTGAGAACTCACTGTATTGGCTTTTCTACACCTCGATTCTATTTCCTTCCCCATACTACCATCCTGAGAAGTCATCGGATTTTTTAAGAGTGTTAAAAATCCCTCAGTATGCCTTCCTTCGGAGGGGAAGTAAAGCCGGCGGTCCCATGTCATAGATTTATGGCATGTTGAAGAACCTTCCACTAATTACACCTGTGTGAAGCCAAATTAGGTTAGGTTAAACATTTGACAAACACTCTTAGGTTCCGACGTTCGTCGCCAGGAGCCAACTGCGGTGGCGTCTAGTAGCCAAGTTCTGAACTAGTTAGTCGTTGACGGTGGCGTTTGGCCGAAAAAGTAGGAACTACTTGAAATTCAATGTCTGCAGTCCTTACTTGAATTAAAAACAGATAACACACACTAATACAGCTATCACAATTAACATCGGTATCAGACAGATTCTACACACACACAAAGTACACGGGACTACATGACCGCGTTGTCGCAGTCCCTAAACTAAGGAACAAAAAAAATATATAGCCTAAAAACTTAAAAGGTTCCACCTGCTCCAATTTAGTCCCTCCAACCTGGCATTCTATTTTCTTGTGTTTCCTCCCTAAGAAAACATAACCTTTGTCTTTGAAATGCTGATCGTCATACCATACTCAATACATTTCTGGTCAAGTTATAACATGTTTGCTTGTCACAGAGTCTGTCATTACAACCAGGTCAACAGCATATTTCTGACTGCTATCCTGGTTTCCACCTAATTGAATTCCAGCCAGTTTATGCCCTTCAGCAAAAGGTCCATATATTAAATGAACAGTAGTGGTAAAAGATTTAAATTTGTTTAAGTTAAAAATAAAAATCCAATAATCATTCAGATGTATGGTCTTCTGTGAATAGCAAAAAAAAAAAGGCACTATACAGCCCATGAAGGGCCTAGGCCGACCAAGCGACCGCTGCCCAGACATTTGGCCTGCAGATATTGGTGTGACGCGTGATCAGCGTATCAGGTCCCCTCGGGCGTTAATCTTGGTTTTCGTGATCGGTCTGTGTATAGCAGTCAATTTCAATATAAAAGTTCATAAGGGTACAATTTGAGTGCCCTCCAGAACCATTTAAGGCAAAACATGACTTTCAAATATATTTATTGTATGGCTTTTAGTGCCGGGAGTTTCCGAGGACATGTTCGGCTTGCCTGAGTCTGTAGCTGCTTCCAGCGGACACCCTTAGGGTGAGCTACAAGTTCCATTCAATTTCGAGTAGTTCCAACTTTCGCTACCAGATATCAATGATACCTAGTGGCGAACGTTGGAACTTTGATAGAGCGTTCCGACGAAATCTAACCTAACAATTTAGCTTCACACAAGTTTAGTCTGTGGAAGGATCTTTTATATGCCATAAATCTATGACATGGGACCACCGGCTTTACTTCCCCTCCGAAGGAAGGCATACTGAGGGATTTGAACGCTCTTAAAAAATCCGACGACTTCGGCCGGGTTTGAACCCGCTATCTTGGGTACAGAAGGTCAGCATGCTACCAACTACGCCACCAAACCCACTTTTCAAATATAATCTACAGTGCTATAAATTTAAATTTGTGCCCCAGAGCTAATGACTAAATATTTCAATATTTTGAAAAGTGATACATTGTAGGCGACTATTAAGGGTGATATATCACAGCTGTGTTCAAATTATCAGATTAAACTCATATGTTTGTTCGTTTATTCTAATATGGCTGTAATAATAATAATATTTTTCCATGACTTATTATATTATTTGCCAACAGAAGGTTTTACTAATGACAGCCTGATTCGACAATTGACAATTTTCTGAAATAAACTCTGCTGTTGTTTCCATAACTCTGGAACTGCACTCCTATCTTTATGTACACTAACCAGTCAGATGCATTGTTCTCAATATTTGGGAACATATTTTTCAAACAGAAAAGTCATACAATTGAGAGAAAAAAAATGCATGCCTGTGCTGGAAAACTCTCTAGTATATGCCAAGGGGTACATGCCTGTATGGCATGTCAAACATCGGACCCCCGGGCATGGGCGTAATTTCAGCTTTTTAACTGGGGTGGCAAGTTTTGCCGGGGGGTCTGGGGGGTATTCCATACCCCCCAGGCAAAAGGGGGTACGGAGGCCCTCCCCCGGATTTTTTGTAAAATTTTGCGTTAAAACTGTAGTTTACAAGCACTTTTTAAACTGCTTTACATACCATACCAGCATAAATGTAAATTATTTTTACCAATGAGCTGTGTTATTATTTATGGGCCTAGTTATACCAAAATGTGTTATTTTTGGTAACATCAACAACAAAATCGTTTGAAAAAAATACCATCCATACATAGTTTTTTAAAGTTTGGTCTGTTGTTGATAATTATTAATTTTAATGCTTACCCTAGTTAAGTATAAATTAAGAAAACATCATACTAAAATAACAATGCTTTATTGAAGTTTTACTTGATAACACCATAAGTTGTACAAAAACTATTTTACACAAAATGAAGCCTTCTCTTTTGTTTTGAGTTAAAAACATCAATTACTTGGGGAATATCTATTTCAACACTCCTTTCAATTGCCAGAAGGGCCAATGACAACAACCTTTCTTGGCCAACAGTGTTTCTGGTGTAGGTTTTTAACCTCCTTAGACATGAAAAAGACCTTTCACAGGATGCTGAGTTCATGGGAATTGTAAAATATAAGCGGAACAGTTCAAAAAGAAGAGGGAACACACTTTTCAAAGATTTTTTAACCACAAGGTAAGCTCTTTCTTCAATACTCTTTTTCTTTTTGAACTCATCCATGTTGTAAAAACATCTTAGTTCAGAGAGGAGCAGTTGACTTTCCATACTGTAGTACTTGCACAAATACTGTACACTGGAAAGTTCCACGTCAGTTCCACCAAGAACTTTGCTTAAGTGGTTCAGTACATCTAGATTGTTTTCTTGAAGCTTGGATTCTATCTCTTGCACCAGGATGTCAATAACTGGCCAAAGGGTTGAAACCTTGTAATATTGTTCCACTGTTTCAAAAGGAGTTTTATCCCCACCACCAATGTTTGATGAAATTCTCCCTCTTCTTGGCATGTGTGCTGCTTGGAATCCGCAGTGCTCAGAGATTTCTGTGCAGTGGTTAAATAACTTATTAAAAATTCATCTGTTCTGAAGGATTGTAAGACCTCAATTGTGCTGATTTTGACAGATTTCACAACTTCGTAGGTCACATCGCTTGCTTGTAATGTTTTTGACAGTACATCACATTGCGTAGGAACTCTCCTCAGTAACAGCAAGTCAAACACAAAGCTGAAATCCTCCATGCTCTTTAACAAAGCATTGGCCTGTCCACCTCTATCAGGGTCTATGTGTGCAATTTGTTGTAAAGTGTTCAAAGTTGTTTCGAAATTGTCTAACAAAGACCGCTCTGCTTCAACACGGCAATTCCATCTGGTATCACTTAAAGACTTCAATGTTACAGTTCCACCACTAAAGCTTTTGGAACTGTTTTGAATTTGTTCAAAAACAGCATGTCGTTTAGTTGATTTCTCAATAAAGTTGTAAAGACTTTGAAGCACAAATAAAGTGTTTCTTATTGATGTTACGCTTGTACAACTGCTTACAATGCACACATTTAATATATGTGCATTGCAGTGAATATACATTGCTGTTGGGGCTTCTTCCATAATTCTAGCTGCCACTCCTTTATATGGACCCCTCATGTTTGAGGCCCCATCGTAGCACTGAGCACGCAGATTTTTAATGTTCAAATCCAGTGAAATCAAAACATTCTTTAGTTCATTTGCCAGAGTTTCACCATCAGTTTTTTGGCTCGATAAAACCCTACAAACGACTCATAAACTTGTAATTTATCGTTGACATGCCTTAAAACGACAGCTACTTGCTCGTGCTTTCCTATGTCTTGAGTCTCATCAGCTATAATAGCAAACACTTTGGACTCTTTAACTTCTTTGGCAATGTGCAGCTTGATTTGTTCTCCAATAATGAACAGTAACTCATTCTGGAAAGTCGCTGAAATGTACTGAAAATTCTTTCGATGCTCAGTGTAGAACTTCTTGATCAAATCACTATCTTTAGAACGAAGCTCCATCAGCTCCAAAAAGTTTCCTCTGTTCTTTGATTCTGCAGATTCATCATGTCCTCTGAGAGCAATGGATTGCCTGCCACAAAATATTAACGATTCACACAAAGCTCCTAAATACAATCAGTTTTCTTCAACTTCTTTGGAGTACTTTTCATTAACTTTTTCAATAACAGTACCACTTCTATCTGCTTCTTGTAGAGAGGTGAACTTAGTCATACTAGTCTTATGCAAATTACTACAATCATGTTTTTCAAACACTTTTACAGCTTTCTTCCACTTCGAAAACCCACTGATTGTGAAAGCGTCTTCAGCATTTTTTTTCCGTCTTGTAAAACACACGACAGACAAAACAGAATGCTTTATCGGTTAGAGGACTATATTCCAGCCAAGAAAACATTTTGTACCATTCAGGCCTAAACTTTCTTCCATCCTTTTTAGGGAAAACGAAATCTTGTGGTTGAAATGATCCTTCCTTAACATGCAATATGGCCATATCTGGACCATGGGCAAGATCACGCTTGTTGATCAGTCCAATTGACAATAATTGGTCAATTGCAGTAGAGGAGCAGCTGGAACTTAGTAAATTTTCCTCACTCGAAGTACTGCCCTTCGTAAGTGTAGATGACGGAGTGGATGAGGAGCCTATGCCTAACACTTCTTCTGTAGGCTGAGGTGGCTCTGACTTATGTTCCAAAGAATCTTTTTCTGTTGGTTCATCTTCTAGACGCTGTTTCTTCTTGCTTGGTGGGCCTGAGCAAAAGTAAGAAAACAACGAACTTTGTCCCTTTTTGTTCTTCTGAGCCTGAAAAGAAAGGGATTAAACTTGTTTTCAAACACCAACAATTCAAAAATTTACAAGATTTCTGTCTAATGGTAAATAAAAAGTTGTATAGGGCCTACAAGTTAATTTTTTTTACAAGTTGCAAGTTTTTTACCATAGTATCAACCTCAAGAAAAGGGTTTATTGTAATTTGAGGGAAAAATTAGACTCAGTTTATAAACAACAAAATAAGGCTGGCTTAAAATGACACACAACACAAGGAACGGTGAAAATATACTGTATGTTTTGAGGCAATTTTTCCCTCGTTAGAACAAGATCAAAAAATAATAACTGTAATATGATAAGGCAAATAATGTGAACATGGAGGAACGGAAATAACGTGGAAAACTGCAAAAATAACCAGGCACACAATATTTTTCTTTCAGTAGCAACGTCTTAGAAAAAAATAAAATTTGTTTGGATTTAAAAAAAACATTTAAATAAATCTAACCATATCAAAGTTACTTAAAAACGCAAAAATATTTTGTTTATTTTTTGTTACAGCACATTGGACAACACTAGACTTGTTCTATGCTATGCGTTTGAGGTTATGTTTCTCTGACAGCTGACTCTGTGGCGAGTTTAAATTTCGCGTGGTCTCAGTTTCCCGCTCTCGGCACTTTCGTGGCGCTTTATTTTCGCGGTTAGTGCATATCTCTGTTCGCATATTGGGAACATAATGAGGCCAAATTTCGCAGTCAACGTGTTAAACCGCAGTGTAAGTGAATGGCCGTCTTTTATTTTACTCAAGACCGTTCTCAGAAGCGTGATTTTGCTTTCTCTAGAGTCTATACCTCATCAATATTGCGGACATTGGCTTCACTATACTATTCTGTGCGCTGTGGGAGAAACTGGCTTATAACTTAACCTATAAAATAGGTAGACACTTGAACTGAAATTAATTTAACTTACCATGTCTCAGTACATGAAATCCAATCCTATGATGCAGATAGTTCACTGAAAGAAACTTAGAAATTTCAAGAAAATGAAGGCAACACGTTACAGGTTGAATAGTACGAGTAGATCTCTTTCGAAAAGGCAAACGACAGACAAGAGCTGATGTCTGCTTTGCATTACATATTACAGGGTTGCCACCTAGTGACATTTATATCGCTTAATCGCTTAGTCCCATTATTCACGCAAATGGTTTTATTACTTTGTACGCCACCATTTTGAAAATGAAAGCTATTATTGTTTGGGTAATTAAATTGTTTCTGAGAGATACAGTTAAAAACAAAATCAAGATTGTACCAAGTTTATAAACTAATGTTTTACTTGTTTGTAGGCAAAAAGTGGGGTTTTGGAATTCTGGGGTGGCAACTGCCACCCCGTAATTACGCCTATGCCCCCGGGCAATGCCTTCCAAGCTAGGCGGGCCTTGCCTTGGCTGGGTAGTGCCTACAGAGACAGCCCGTGATTGGAGCCGGTGGCATTCAGGGAGGATGAAATGGCCATGGGACAGAAAAGGAATATCTCCCAACAGGGTGGTCCGCCACCCAAGTCTTTAACTTTTGATTCCCTACGGAGATCAACCCCCTGGGAACAGTCTGTTCGTGAGAATCTGGGTGCTAACACTCCCAAGTTTCTGGTCGCAACCAGTACGGATGGGGGTGATTTCAAGATGTTAAAGTCTATTTTGTTTTCTCGCCACATAGAAGGGGTCTATGGTGAGCTTGAGAAGGTACAAAAGATGAGAAATGGTAGCTTGTTGCTCAAGACTAGGACTGGTGAGCAGGTTGAACACCTTCTGAAATGTGACCACTTTGGCGATATCCCTGTCAAAGTGGAAAAGCACACGTCTCTGAATCTGGTCCGAGGAGTCATTTTCCACCGGGACCTGATTCTGAACACTGACAAGGAGCTCAAGAAGGATATGCAGCACTGTCACGTGACTGATGTCCGGCGCATTACGCACAAGGTCAATGGTCAGATCGTGGATACTGGTGCTCTCATTATTTCCTTTGAGCTTTCGGTGCTCCCGGAGAAAGTCAAGGTTACAAGTTACCGTTGTGACGTTCGGCCTTATATCCCTCCACCAATGAGGTGTTATAAGTGCCAGAAGTTCGGGCACATGTTATCCCGATGCTCGAGCCCTGACGTCTGCGGAACATGCGGTAAGGTACCCGACGAAGCGGAAGAGTGCACAACACCATATCAGTGCACTAATTGCCCTGGATTTCATTCCCCTCGGGACAGGAACTGCCCTGTCTTCCTGCGTGAGAAGAAAATCCAGGAGATCAAAACCCTGGATGGTGTCACCTACCAGGAGGCCCGCAAGAAGTACCATACCACGATTTCGCCTTCTCCAACGATTGATTATAGAGCCATAATACCAAATTTGGTCCCGGCTACCTCATCTTTTGTCTCAACTGTGAAGCCTTCTAATGTGCCACTGCCATCTACATCTCTAGCTACTCCCCAGAATCAGAAAGAGAGCCCTAAAGTGACTTCAACCCCACCTTCGGCTACAAAGAAGGCTGTGCGAGTGAAGGCTGCTCCGCCCGCACAGCAGGGGAGGAAGTTGAAGACTTACTCCCCACGACTTCCTCCCCACCCCAACGGTCGGCTAAAGCCGCGCCGAAGCCGGCGGAGGCGACATCGTCGACCAGGGTCTGGAACAAGTCTCCTGACCTGACTGAATATCTGAAAGAGGCGGGGAAGAAGGGAGCCCGCACTACGCGTTCCCTTTCTCCTCCAAAAAATGGGAAGCCATCCGCCCCATCACCTGCGGATGCTTCTGCGCCTGGGGACGTTTTGGTCCCCAGATCTGCGCGCTCCCCACGGAGATCCCCCCGCCGCCAAACTGCGTCCAGGAAATCTTCCGCTGAGTCGATTCACTCCACGACCTCGCCTGAGGACATGGAGATTATAGTCGACGTAGTGGGTGAAGATCCTCCAGAGGATAAGTTGTAGCTTGCTGCTCCAACTTATTCCCTAGTTTATAAGTTCACACTATAGCACTGTTATAGTGGAATTGTAACAGTTATGACAGGCATTTGACAGAGCTCCGTCAGCTCATTGCACAATACACAGCGAGTATAGTCTGCCTACAGGAAACAAACCTCAGACCTGATCACGAGACTGTTCTGAGAGGTTTCAGACTATACTCTAAAGAGCGACAAGACCCCGCCCGGACTTCCGGGGGAGTTTGTACCTTCGTTCGCTCTGACTGCTACAGTGAAGAGTTTCCGCTCGCCACTCCTCTGGAAGCTATTGCAGTTCGCGTGTCCTTGCCTGCTATGACAACTGTTTGTAATGTGTACCTTCCACCGAACCAGCCCCTTGATATTAATGACGTCTTTGATCTTGTTGATCAACTTCCAGTCCCTTTCCTTATCGTGGGTGATTTCAACTCGCATCACCCCCAAAGGGGATCACCATCTTCCTGCCCCAGAGGAAGGGACGTGGAGGGCTTAATTCAGGGGTTGGATTTATCCCTATTAATTACAGGGGAAGCTACACATTTTAGCTTAGCGCACGGCACGTACTCACACATTGACTTGAGTGTGTGTAGCCGTGCGCTGGTCCCCCTATTTGGTTGGTATGTACACGACGACCTCTGTGACAGTGACCATTTCCCGATCGTTCTTACACTTCTGAACCAGAAGCCCGTGTCGTTCCCCAGTCGTTGGGTACTTAAACGGGCCAATTGGCCATAATTTACAGAACGCGCTGTATTTGATGATCTGGGATGCCGGAGCATCGATGACAAAGTACAGCACATCACTGACGTCCTTCTTGCTGCCGCCGAGGAATCTATTCCATCCTTTTCTGGGACTCCTCGTCGCAAATTCGTCCCTTGGTGGACAGAGGATATTGCAGCGGCAATAAGAGACCGTCGTCGAGCTCATAAGCACTACCGTCGGCGTCCAACCATGGCCAATTTGGTGGCGTTTAAGAAATTTCGTGCCAACGCACGGATTCTTATTCGCCAGAGTAAGAAACAATCCTGGGAACAGTATGTGTCTTCTATTACGGCACATACCCCCTCCTCTCAAGTGTGGACTAAACTAAGACGCATTTCGGGAATTCAGACATCTTCTACTGTACCGGGAATTTCCATTGATAATGAATTGGTTACAGATCAATATTGTGTTGCAAACCATCTCGCCTCGTATTTTGCGGATATATCCGGTTCCGATAACTATGACCCTGCCTTCGTGGCCCTGAAGCGCGAAGCAGAACGTTTCCAGTTTAGTTTTGCTTCCCGCGCTTCGGAGGAGTACAACGTGCCCTTTACGGAGTGGGAACTCCGCGGAGCGCTGGCGCTCTGCAGGGACACGTCTCCCGGCCCGGATAATATTCACAACCAGATGCTTAAGCACCTTAACGATGAGAGCATTCGTTATTTGCTCAGGGTGTTTAACCGAATCTGATTGGAAGGTGTGTTTTCAGCGCAATGGCAGGAAGGTATCATTATACCTATCCTGAAGCCCGATAAGGATCCCAATTTGACAGGGAGTTACAGACCTATTTGTCTCACTAACGGTCTGTCAAGCTCTTTGAGAGGATGGTCAATCGGCGCCTGGTGTGGGTCCTGGAGAAACGGGGACTCCTGTCTGAATACCAGTGTGGTTTCAGGGCGTCTCGGTGTACCAACGACCATCTGGTACGCCTGGAGACCGCCATACAAGACGCTTTTCTCAGGAGACAGCACCTAGTCGCTGTTTTCTTTGACCTCGAGAAGGCCTATGACACCACTCGGCATTACGGCATCCTCTCTACCCTGCATCAATGGAAATTCCGAGGTAACTTGCCGGTTTTTATTGCGAATTTTCTGTCCCTTCGCCTGTTCCGTGTCCGAGTAGGGGGTACATATTCGCAATATCATATACAGGAAAACGGAGTCCCACAGGAATCGGTGCTTAGCGTAACATTATTTGCGATTGCCATAAACGGTATAGTCGCTGCTGCTGGTCCAGCAGTGGTACCGTCGCTATATGTAGACGACTTTGCTCTACATTATAGTGCGCAAAATATGGTGGTCGCTGAACGACAGCTACAACAAGCTATTCGGAGAGTGGAACGCTGGACACTAGAGCATGGCTTTCGATTCTCAACCGCTAAGTCCTCGGTTGTCCATTTCTGCCGAAAGCGCACTCTCCATCCTGATCCTGAGCTTTATCTGGGCAATGTAGCTTTGCCTGTTGTTGCTGCGTACCGGTTCCTTCGGCTCCTTTTCGATCAGAAATTGACGTGGGAGCCACACGTGCGGTGTTTGAAAACTGCCTGTGCTAAGAAACTCAACATGTTGCGGTTTCTTAGCGGCACATCATGGGGGGCGGACCGCGCGGTGCTCATACGTTTTTATAAGGCAGATCCAGATTAGATTGGATTATGGCAGTGTAGCATATGGTTCGGGCCGTAAGTCAGTGCTTGTTAAACTGGACAGTGTCCACCACGGCGGTGTGAGGCTGGCAACGGGTGCCTTTCGGACGAACCCAGTCGTCAGTTTGCTCGCCGAGGCTGGCGTACCTCCTTTACACTTGAGGCGCCAACAAGTACTGCTGACCTATACTGCAACTATTCGACAGATGCCACTTCATCCAAGCTATCCCTGTTTGTTTTCCAATCCGAATCGCCTGCTGTATGATGCGCTCGCCCGAGCCACTCGGCGGGCGGGGATTCGCTTGGATGACTTATACCGTCAGTTCCGATTTCCTTCTGTCTCCTGTATCGTCCGAATACCTAGCAAGGCCCCTCCATGGATGGTTTCTCGCCCTGATATCATCCTGGATCTGCACACCGGCCCCAAGTCGGACACGGACTCCTCCGTCCATCGGAGGCTGTTCCAGTCCGTGGTGAGCCAGTATCCGGGATCAGGGCTTCTATTCACGGACAGTCCGAGGGTAAACGAGAAAGTAGGCTGTGCATTTGTGGTTGAGGTTCGTCGGTTTCTATTTTCACTTCCCGAGACCTGTGGCGTGCACACAGCGGAGCTCTATGCCATCTTAGAGGCTCTGCGGTACACGTTATCAGACGATCACCAGCACTTTCTTGTGTGTACTGCCTCTCTGAGTGCGCTGCAAGCGATCGATGTGTGTTTCCCGAAGCACCTGTTGGTCCAGCGTGTGCACGACCTGCTCGTCAGTTCGCCTAACGCTGGAACCGGGCTGACCTTTGTGTGGCTTCCTAGCCACATGGGTATTGCGGGAAACGAGCTTGCTGATCAGGCGGCGAGAGTGGCAGTCGCACTGCCCTCGCTACCGTATAAGGTGCCTGCTTGTGATGTGCGCTCTCAGTTGCGGCATTCGATCCTGTCGCATTGGGAGGAAGCATGGCGTGCCACGCCTCCACCCAACAAACTGAGAGGCATCAAGGAGACAACGAAGGTGTGGAAATCTTCCTTTCCGATCTCTCCGGAAGGAAGCTGTGGTACTCTGTCGACTCCGGATCGGCCATGGGATTGCTACGCACTCCCACTTGCTAAAGAGAGAAGATCTCCCTGTGTGTACTTGCGGTGCCCATCTAACTGTGGCACACCTTCTCTTGGATTGTGTGGATCTGGCCGATCTGTGAAGGACTCTTAAACTGCCTAATACCCTCTCCCTTATTCTCCGTGATGACGGGCCGTCAGCTGACCTCGTCTTCCGGTTCATGAGGGAGAGTGGTTACTTTATTAAGTTTTAATGTGTAGTTACGACTTTTAATTCAGGTTAAATCTGTTTTCTGTTTTTCATTGTGTTCATCTATTTTATTGTTCACTATGCCTTATTTGTTTTATCCTTTTTTACCATCCACCTTTTATTCTTGTTATTCAAATAAGGCATAATTTTTGGGACTCACTGTCTGTTTTATAAACACCATTTTCATTTCATCCATGGCAGTGAGTTGTTTTTATCTACATCCTTTCATTTCATGCCATTTCATTTCATTAGGGGCCGATAACCTCGATGTTAGGCCCCTTAAAACAACAATTATCATCATCATCATCAACCATTTTGCCCACACTCAACATCTAATGCTTTCCTAAAAGGGGCAGGAGGCTGTAAGTCACATATAACAAAAACAAAACCTCACTGTAAACACAGTTGGCCTACCTGGTCAACAGTTATTTTGTTGCTTATATTTCCTCCTTGTTGGATATTTTATAATATGTTGTTCTTTTAGCATTTTGAGTATAACTTTGTATCTTCATTTAGTTTCAGTGTTGTGTGTATCAAACAGGGATGTAATGCAGAATTGGAAAACCATGCAAAACCAAGTCGACTGAGCTGGGAATTGATCCTGCCTCTTCTCAGTTTTGCCTCATGAGGCTGACTGTGCCCCGATCCAGCCCCCAAACCAGAATTAAATTTCTTGGCAGAGCCGGGAATCGTACCCGCGTCTCCACAGTGACAGCAAAGAGTGCTAGCCACTACACAACGATGTGGACATTTTTTCATTTCGAGTGAACAGAGAAGAACGGATTTTTAGTTTTTTAAGATTATGGCAAGCAAACGGAAGCACAGTTCTTATACTTTAAAGCATAAGCGCAAAGTGTTAGCACGATTAGACAAAGGGGAAAGTTCAACAAAGTTGACTGCTGGATTTGGTTTTGGTAAAGCGTCAATCAATGACTGGAAAAAGAATCGGTAGAAAATTGAACATCATTTCGGCACTTGAATGACTTTTGACTCACTGAAATTATGTTCAACAACAATCTTACCGGTACTTAAAAATAAATTTCTTCTCCAATCATTTATGTGGTTCCATTAAAAGGATATTAGGATTTCCTGGGAATTTGGATTTGAGGGGTTCCACTGTAATTTAAGTTAACTTTTAAATAATAATATTGTTACGGCTGTGAGTTTGTGTCATCGCTCGCCGCTTGAGTCACAACTGCCCCAGGGGCTGGGCTGTGGCATGCCTCCTGTATTGCGTGTGCCTTATGCAACAGGGCTACTAAGACAAAGGGATAGTCCAGAAGATTCGTGACTGGACCAGCGATGGAAACCTCGAGAAGCCGTGGACCCTGGATGGATCTAGAACCATTTATTGAGTCACCGGCCTGCTATATAAGAGTGACCCGTGAAGCAGTTGTGGTTGTTGTGTTTTACGAGCTAGTGTGAGCGTTTATTCTGAGCGACAGAAGTGTGGTGACTTGCGAAACCCCTAGTGTAGCGGCGAAGTGAGGAACATACAGGGGACTGCCGTGTTCTGAGTAAGTGTGCTTTCACTGAGTGTCAGATATTGTGGTGTCGAAATTAAGTGACATTGTTTCTCCCAGCTGGTGAACAGCGCGCAGCAAGTGCTCGTAAGTACTGTAGTAGGCGCACATTAGAAAGAAGTTGCATGTAGTTCTGTCAAGGCCACTAGGCTCATTAGCGGCAGGATTAACTTCTGTGGTTTGTTGACAAGTGGAAGGGCCAAGAGCGCTCAAGGAAGAGACTTGACGAAACTGGAGTAAGGCTCCTAATTGCTTGTATTTGCTGATTCGTGTAATTTTCTGGCCACAATAAAGTTAATTATTTCTTTAAGCAGTAATTGGTGTTGTGCTTTGTACCCCACCGTAATCCAGTTAACAAAAGTGCCACTAGGGGGGTGGCACATAACAACTGGTGTCAGAAGCCGGATTACGAACTCAAGCACAACACCTGACGGTCCTGGTTTCAAAACCCGAGCAGGTCAATTTTTTTAAAATTTTCCTGTGAGTGCATGCCCTTTACAAGGCAAACAACTAAAATGGAGGCGCAATTGGCAGCATTGCTAGAAAAGTTAAATGGCATAGAAGACGGCCAGAAGAATTTAACCAAGGAGCTAACTTGCAAATTAGAAGACGGCCAGAAGAAGATGGAAGACGGTCAAAATAAGTTAGTGGAGGACCTGAAGAAGATGGAGGACGGCCAGAAGAAGATGGAGGACGGCCAGAAGAAGTTGGCCGAGGACCTAACTGCCAAACTAAAGGACGGCCAGAAGAAGATGGAGGACGGCCAGAAGAAGTTGGCCGAGGACCTAACTGCCAAACTAAAAGACGGCCAGAAGAAGTTAGCCGAGGACCTAACTGCTAAATTAGAAGATGGCCAGAAGAATTTAACCAAGAAGATAGAGGACGGCCAGAAGAAGATGGAAGACGGGCAGAATGAGTTAGTACAGGACTTGAAGAAATTAGAACTGGGTCTGCGTGAGGAAGTCACGGCAGTGGAAAAGAAGTTCGACGCCTTAAAAGAAGAAGTTGCTGAGCTACGCCGACGCCCGCTGACGGGGGTGGAAGAGAGATTTAACGCTCTACAAAAGGAATTTGCTGAGCTGCGCCGACACCCGCCGACAGGGATGGAAGATAGATTCAAAGCCCTACAAGAGGAAGTCGCCGAGCTGCGCCGACGCCCGCCGACCGGGGTGGATGAGAGAGTCAAAGCCCTACAAGAGGAAGTTGCCGAACTGCGCCAACGCCCACTCACGGGGGTGGAAGAGAAAGTCAACGCTCTTCAAGAGGAAGTTGCCGAGCTGCGCCGACGCCCGCCCACAGGTACACCGGGGACACCAGGAACGGGACAGAGCAGAGTGACGCCCCCAACCTTCGACGGAAAGGTCCCGTGGAGCACCTATTTACGTCAGTTCGAGGCAGCCTGTTCCATAAACAACTGGAACAGCACGGAAAAGGCTACAGCTCTCATTGTAGCGCTGAGAGGGGACGCCCTTAACGTCCTTCAGGCCATCCCGACTGGATCCCAGGACTACGCTTCACTGATCGCCCATATGGAGTCCCGATATGGGGATAGCCATCTTCAGCAGGCCTACCAGATGCAGCTCCGGACCCGGGTACAAAAGAACGCGGAAACCCTGCAGGAGTTCGAGATGGACATCGCACGCCTCGTAAGGCTAGCCTACCCAACAGCGCCGGCCGACTTTCTGGAGCAGATTGCGACGCAAACCTTCACCGACGGACTACGGGACTCGGACACTCAACAGGCGCTGCGACTCGCGCGCAATAAGACCCTGGCAGATGCGCTGAGCCACGCACTTGAGTTTGAGACGGCGAAACAGGCATCTAGAATGCACGCGCGGGTGCGTCAAGTGGACGTCGACAAACCAGTAAAAACCAACGAGACCAAGCCCCTGGCCGACGAATTGATGGAGGCGCTAAGCCGTTTCTTCAAGAGTCGCAGTACCACCAACAAAAACGTAGCCGAAGGACATCCGGAGAGGCGACCCGGAAGAGGACTACCGACCTGCTGGACCTGCCGTAAGAGAGGCCACCTGAGCAAGGACTGCGGTGATCGCCGCCGCCAAGGGTTTCCGTCGGGACAGTCAGTCGTAGGGAAACCGCGCGGCCCAGGAAAGCAAGTATCAGCCAGCCTAGGGGGGCAAAGGTTGGCTTGTGACAGTCGTCAAGCCCCGGCAGTCCAAGTCCGTGTGACGCAGTTACGGAGAGATAATAGCAGCCTGATGGTCGACGGAGTCGTCAACGGAGAGAGCTGGCCCATGCTAATCGACACGGGAGCATCGAGGACCATCGTTAGTCCCACCGTGATCCCGAAGTGGAGAGTTCAACCCACACAAAGGAACCTCCAGCTAATAACCGCGACCGGAGAGACCGCACCGGTACACGGCGAAGCATCACTGGAGTTCGTCATTGGTCGACGGGCGATAAAGCATCCAGTGCTTGTGGCTGGACTTCCTGGACCAGAACAACATCATCTTGGATCTGAGTACCAACACTCTGCACTTCGGAGGTGAGGAACTTGCTTTGCAACCTGCGCACGAGTCCAGCACCGCACGGCGAGTAAGGCTGAGAGAAGACGTCATCGTTCCCGCCAGGACGGAGGTCAGCGCTGCCGTAATTGTCGACGGAGCTGCTGAGGGAGTGGCGGCTGTCATCGAGCCAAAATATGAGGACATCCAGACAAAAGGATTGCTAGTTGCCAAGACTCTCATCAACACGACGTCTCGGCCGTACGTCCGCCTGTCCAACCTGAACGACTACGACATTACGGTTCATCGGGACACCAACCTAGGAGTCTGCGAGCCCGTTACCTGGATTGCCCGCATCACAGATACGACAGACGGACACCTGCAGACGGACAACCGAAGAAGACGCACACTGCCAGAAGAACTACTGAAGCTGTACCAAGGATCCCAGGACCATTTAGACGAGGAACAATCACGCCAACTTCGGGACCTGCTACACGAATTCCAGGATGTCTTCTCCGTGGGAAGCAAAGACTTCGGCAGGACAAACTTGGTCCAGCACAGAATCGACGTTGGGGACAGCGAACCGATTAGGGCCCCATTCCTACGTGTCCCGCTCGCCAAGCAAGCCGAAGTCGACCGGATGGTTGAAGAGATGAAGGATCAAGGGGTGATCGAGCCATCACATAGTCCTTGGAGTTCTCCGGTCGTGCTTGTGAAGAAGAAGGACGGTTCCACCAGGTTCTGCGTGGACTACAGGCGGGTGAACGACGTCACGAAGAAGGACAGCTACCCTCTACCCCGGATCGACGACACGCTGGACACCATATCAGGGTCAAGATGGTTCTCCACCTTGGATTTGAAGAGTGGCTACTGGCAGGTGGAGGTCCACCCTAAGGACCGCGAGAAAACGGCGTTCTCTGTGGGCAGCGGGCTCTGGCAGTTCACCGTCATGCCATTCGGTCTCTGCAACGCCCCTGCGACCTTCGAAAGGCTAATGGAGTCCATTCTGAGGGGACTACACTGGAAGACCTGCCTGGTATACCTAGACGATGTCATCGTTCTGGGAAGGAGCTTCCAGGAGCACTACAGCAATCTGAAGGAGATCTTGTTGAAGCTACGGGCTGCCCAGCTGAAGTTGAGCCCCAAGAAGTGTCAGCTCTTCCAGAAGCGGGTCCAGTACCTTGGGCATATCGTCTCCGAGGAAGGGGTGCGCACCGACCCAGAGAAGACCGCAGCTGTGAGGGAGTGGCCAGTTCCGAAGGACAAGTACCAACTACGAAGCTTCCTGGGACTCTGCACTTATTACCGTCGCTTCGTGAGAGGATTCGCCGACATCGCCAAACCTTTACATCGACTGACTGAGAAGGACCAACTCTTCACGTGGACAGCAGAATGCCACAGTGCCTTCGAACAACTCAAGCAGGCTCTGTGCACCGCGCCTATTCTGGCCTACCCCAGACCTGGAACAAGGTTCATCGTCGATACCGATGCCAGCGACTTTGACATAGGGGGAATCCTGTCGCAGGTAGTGGACGGCGAGGAGAGAGTAGTGGCCTACTTCAGCAAGGCCTTGTCAAAGCCAGAAAGGAACTACTGCGTCACCAGGAAGGAGCTGCTCGCCATCGTGAAGACCATTGAACACTTCCACAAGTACCTGTACGGGCAAGAATTTCTCATCAGGACCGACCATGCATCCCTGCGGTGGCTCCTGAACTTCAAGCAGCCCGAGGGTCAACTCGCGCGGTGGTTAGAGAGGCTTCAACAGTACAACTTTGAGATTCAGCACAGGAAAGGCCAACTGCATTCTAACGCCGACGCCCTGTCACGAAGACCGTGCCCCGAAGACTGCACCTTCTGTGCCCGAAGGGAGGAGAACACCGGGATACTGTGCCGACGGACTACTGTGGAACTTCAAGGGAACTGAAGCCGCGAATCTTTCACGCGGGCACAAGCAGAGGATGATGACCTGGGACTGATAGCCGAATGGAAGAGGGCCTGTGTCCCCAGACCCGGGTGGAACATTGTGAGTGACTGCAGCCCAAAGTTAAGTCCTACTGGGCACAGTGGGACTCGCTGATTGTAAGGGATGGCCTCATCTGTCGTACCTGGGAGAGCACCGACGGGAAGACATCTCGGGAACAAGTCGTCGTTCCAAAGGCTATGACGGAGGAAGTCCTGAAGGAAGTTCATGGAGGATCATCTGGTGGACACCTAGGGATAAAGAAGACCCTGGAGAAGCTGAGAGAGCGGTTCTACTGGATCGGATGCCGAACAGACGTGGAGAACCACTGCGCGAGGTGCCACGATTGCGCAGCCAGCAAGGGCCCAGGACGAAGACGACGGGGTCCACTGAAGACTTACAACGTGGGCGGCCCCATGGAGAGAGTGGCCATCGATGTTGCTGGGCCATTCCCGTTAAGCGAGGCAGGGAACCGCTACATATTAGTCGTCAGCGACTACTTTACCAAATGGCCGGAGGCGTATGCGCTCCCTAACCAAGAAGCCGCGACGATTGCAGAGACCCTGGTGAAAGAATTCGTCAGCCGGTACGGAGTACCCCTGGAGCTGCACTCCGACCAAGGGAGGAACTTTGAGTCGCAGGTGTTCCAGAACCTATGCCAGCTGCTGGGAATCCGGAAGACAAGGACGACGCCGCTACACCCTCAGTCCGAAGGGATGGTAGAGCGATTCAATCGCACCATCGAGAACCATCTCCGAATAGTCGTCAGCGAGCACCAGAGGGATTGGGACAAACATCTTCCACTATTTCTCCTGGCCTACCGCGCCGCCGTGCATGAAGCCACCGGGTGCACACCAGCCCGGGCCATGATTGGGAGGGAGCTCCGTCTACCTGTCGATCTTGCCTTCGGCCGACCTGGGAATGATCCGATCCCGGTAAGCCAGTATTGTCAAGAACTGGTCGACCAACTGGAGGACGTGCACGCGTTCGCGAGGAGGAAACTGCGGATCGAGACCGACCGAATGAAGACCCGATACGACCAGCAGACGGATGCCGGCGGATTCCACGAGGACGACCTGGTCTGGCTCTTCAACCCATTACGGAAGAAAGGCCTGTCACCCAAACTTCAGAAGTCCTGGGAGGGCCCGTACCGAGTCGTGAAACGGATCAACGATGTCGTCTACAGGATCCAGCGGAACCCGAGGGCGAAGATGAAGATCGTGCATCGAGATCGCCTGGCAGCCTACGGAGGGACACAGACGGACCAATGATTGATCGGGACGATCAGCCTTTTTAGGAAGGGGGTGGTGTTACGGCTGTGAGTTTGTGTCATCGCTCGCCGCTTGAGTCACAACTGCCCCAGGGGCTGGGCTGTGGCATGCCTCCTGTATTGCGTGTGCCTTATGCAACAGGGCTACTAAGACAAAGGGATAGTCCAGAAGATTCGTGACTGGACCAGCGATGGAAACCTCGAGAAGCCGAGGACCCTGGATGGATCTAGAACCATTTATTGAGTCACCGGCCTGCTATATAAGAGTGACCCGTGAAGCAGTTGTGGTTGTTGTGTTTTACGAGCTAGTGTGAGCGTTTATTCTGAGCGACAGAAGTGTGGTGACTTGCGAAACCCCTAGTGTAGCGGCGAAGTGAGGAACATACAGGGGACTGCCGTGTTCTGAGTAAGTGTGCTTTCACTGAGTGTCAGATATTGTGGTGTCGAAATTAAGTGACATTGTTTCTCCCAGCTGGTGAACAGCGCGCAGCAAGTGCTCGTAAGTACTGTAGTAGGCGCACATTAGAAAGAAGTTGCATGTAGTTCTGTCAAGGCCACTAGGCTCATTAGCGGCAGGATTAACTTCTGTGGTTTGTTGACAAGTGGAAGGGCCAAGAGCGCTCAAGGAAGAGACTTGACGAAACTGGAGTAAGGCTCCTAATTGCTTGTATTTGCTGATTCGTGTAATTTTCTGGCCACAATAAAGTTAATTATTTCTTTAAGCAGTAATTGGTGTTGTGCTTTGTACCCCACCATAATCCAGTTAACAAAAGTGCCACTAGGGGGGTGGCACATAACAATATGTTAATATTAAAAAATTAGCTCATTGAAGTTGAGGTAACGCAGAATGAGACATCACTCGTGCGATAGTCTTTCTAAAGTACTGAAATTAGCCAAAATACCTTATCTAATGATGAAAAATATAACAGAAAATGATGTACAAGGGCTGTTTTTTAAGCAAGGGCCGTTTTTTTTTATTTTTTAAATTAACCGAACTTTTTATTTTGAAACCACGTTTATTTTTAGGTTTTACATACCTTCATAGCCCCTACAGGATAGGATTGAAAAATCGAGGCTACAGTGGTATGGACACGTAAAAGAATGGGAGAAGAGAGAATACCATGGAAAATATTGGAAATGGAGTGGAAGAAAAAGAGACCTAGAGGAAGACCAAGGGATAGGTGGATAAATGGGTTGAAGAAAACTGTCGAGAGAAAAGGAGTTAATTGGACAGCAGTGACAGAAGAGAAGTGGTGGATGGACAGAAAACGATGGAGAGGCTTGTGCTCCAAGCAGACCCAACCTGCGGTTGGAAACTGCTCTAGTGGATGATGATGATGGCATACCTTCCTCTATTTTTCTACATAGTTGCCTTGTTTATTTAGGCACTTGTCATACCTTAGAACTAAGTTCTGAAATCCCTCTGCATAAAAGTTTGCCGCCTGGTCTGACAACTAAGAATTCACACTTGAGGAAGATCCATTGATAGAGTGGTTATCATGAATCTTCGGTTCTCGTGAATTTTCGTGTCAATTGCATTCACCAAGTCATCTGTGATCACAGACCTGAGCGTTCATCGTCATGAATACTTTCACGGCCACTTTTGAACTCGCGTACCCATTTTCGCACTTTACCTTCCGTCATTGCATTACCACCATACACCTCACAAAGCTGACAATGAATGTCTGGGGTACTCGCGCATCAATAATCTTTATCCAGACCAGACCTGTGAGCTGTATTTTGTATCCTACATGTTGGCGACTGTAGCGACGTCAATGTGTGCACCTTGGTAACAGTTTAAGAGACCTCGTGCGTTGTCAAACATGGCTGTCGTCATTAACTGAGCATTAAATAAAAACACATATTTCAGGTGCAGTAATGACCATGGTCTATAATTTCAATTGTTAATGTCCCCCAGAAGATGAAACAAGGTATGAAAATCACATATTATGGAAATGCAAGTGAAAAAGGTCCGAGGAACTTCTCATTCAGAATTAATAAAGTTGAAAGATGTGAACAGTTTTTTAATTCATCAATATATTTAGTGATTCAATTAGATACATTAAAGTACAGTGACAATTAATATTTCAGTGCCGTCAAACAATTAAGGCAACTCTCCACAACTTCAAATCTTGCCCAGTTTCATTCATCTTCATCCATTTCTTCTCTCCTTTTCTGAGGTTGGTGTCCACCATCTGGAGGTTACATTGGCTGAGGAAGGTCTTTCATTAGAGCAAAACGTGTACTAATTACAAAATAAATGGAATTAATTTGTTTTATTAAGTTGAAAAAAAAAAAAATGTTAGTAAAAACCATCGTCACAAAGAAATTCATCACCCAACTCCATATAAATAGGAATTTATTAATACAAGGAATGTAGCAATGATTAAAAATTACAAGGGAAATACTTTTTGAAGCAACAAATAAGTTGAAAGTTCTCTTATTTCAATCATTTTTTATATTGCTTATTATTAATTATTATAAATTCAATTACATCGAAAGAGCCGTGGGCTCGTACAGAAGAATTGTACAGTAATATGTGTTTGGCGGACCAATTATGCTACTTTTAGATGTGTTACAAGTTGTTAGTATAAAATTCTATTACCATTCTATACATCAATTCATGCCAATCCAAAGTCGGATGTTGTGCATTTAACAACTAATTAATATACATTTAAATATATATAATATATCCATAGCATGTTTCTCCTTTTCCTACGATGCATACTTTGAGTCCGTTGGACCCTGGCAATTGTTGGGAGTCAAAATATTATTTTTATTTCATGCATGCATTTCCCGTGCTAAAAGGGTTAACAGGTAGTACAGTGAGTCATGCAATTTTTATAGGAGTTTTTCTGTTGATTTTATTTTTAACTTTTCTATATTCATCTCAAGTTTTCATCGCATGATTCCATTGGATCCTTCATTCTGCTTGTGTTCCTGATTGAGTACAAAATTTAGGTGCATTTTTCTCATACACTGTTACAATTACAGTACTGTAGATGAATAAATTTTCATATACAATATCTTCAATATAGGCTCTGAAGGTAATAGGGGGAAGGCACCTGGATAATCAACAACCCTAAACATCATCCCAAGAATAATTGAGAACACTCATTGTCACTTAATAATGGAACAACTAATCTCTAAATTTCACTGCAGAAGGCAATTTTGTAAAAATAATGCTTAATCCTTTTTGTTGTCGCTAAGCCCACATTTACAGTTAAACTGCCCAGGGCGGCAGGTTTCAGGGGCGGCAACATTTCTGAAATCTGTTCAAAACAACTTGGGCATTAAACGTCAAGTTATTAAAAGTTAACCCCCACTACAAGGGACATTGTCGCACATTGACAATTCTGATTGCAAATGCTGATCGTCTTAGTCATCTTGGTGTTCTTGCTGTTAAATCTGACTTGAAAGTGAAATTGCATTATAATGTATTCTGATTAAAATATAGGACTAAGTAAATAAATGGATGTCCTTACACAAAACACATTAACTTTAAAAATGAAGAAACAATATACATTTGAATTATCTTAAAACGGTAGTAAATTTAAATATACCTCATTGGTATTTATTGAAATATAATGTAGGTTATATATTAAATGTCCTGTCCTCCTTGATAAACAGGGTGCGGCAAAAATGACTGACGATATTCAAACGTAAATAACACAGCAACGCAACGCAATATTCACCAATTTATTGCACAGTTTAAAAGAGCAGTGGTGTTTGCCATTTTTGTCACATAGATTGCAGCGGCAGATCTAACACCTGTATTTGGAATTGTAGGCCCTTACTTTTTTGAAGAGGAGGATAAAACTGTGACAGAAACATCTGCTGGTTACGTACAGCTGTTACGCAACTTCCTGCAGCCAACACTCAACGACTTAGGGAATCCTCCTGTGTGGTTTCGACAAGATGGTGCCACTGCACACACAGCCAGGGCATCGATGAGCGTCCTCAGAAAGATGTTTCCAGCACGTTTAATCTCCTTACGGGGTGACGTTCCATGGCCAGCCCGTTTACCTGATCTCGCCTCCATGCAATTTTCTTCTCTGGGGATACCTGAAGGTTCGCGTCTTCCAACGTAAGCCACGAACACTACACGACCTGAGGAAATCAAGGCAATACCACTAGGGCCATGCGGAAATTCAGGGAGAGGCTTCAGAAGCGCATCGAAAAGGGCAGTAGGCATTTGGGTGACATTATTTTCAAAACTTAGTGTGTATGGGTATATGATGCAAATGGTAAACACTGCTCTTTTAAACTGCACAATAAATTTGTGAATATCGCGTTGTGTTGCTGTGTTATTTACGTTTGAAATTCGTCAGTTATTTCTGACGCACCTTGTACTTAGTAAACGTATGTGTGTGTATTTATGCAATATTTAACCTGAAAAGGATCTTGTTAGATACATGTTATACAGGGTGATTCTTTTGCTGGAGCGGGACGGGCAACCGGCTGCTGGGCGCGCGCGCCTTCCGCCAGCCAACCGAGCTCGCACCGCGGATTGTGCGCAGGTTGAAACCGTAACAAAGTACATTAATTAATGGTAAACTCACCAGCAATCATGACTAAAGAACTTACCTTTTCACAGAGGATGCTGAAAATGTTCTCCTTCAACTGACAGACAGGCGTTGTACCGTATAAATAGATTAGACTTTCCACGTTGTAATTCTCTTCTGTTGTTAGGGATATCTGCTGCCATATATTGTTCTCCAGCTCCACTAGAGTACGGGTAATTGATCTGTACACTTTGAATGTTAAAGTAACCCACAATTGAACAAGCGGGCTTAGGTCCTTGCTTCGATTAATTACAGTAAACACGCGGGGGGAGGGGATTAGCGACATAATGTAACGATGTCTGTCTGTCAGCTGAAGGAGAACATTTTTAGTACCTTTTGTGAAAAGATAAGTTCTAACCTTTAACTGGAGAAGTGAGGTCATCCAGATTCCCAAGAAGTAAAAGAACATCTGTGCTTCTTTGATAAAATCCTGCAGCTGTTGTTTATGCTACCTTCTTATCTGTGCGCTGACACTACACACCCTCGCTGATGAAAGTTTAGTGACTTAATGGACTTTAATGACACTGGTTAGCTCGCCTCAGCCTCTCTCAACCCCGCGGCCTGAGCTCAGTTGGCTAGCGGAAGGCACGCGCGCCCGGCAGCCGGCCGCCGGTCCCGCTCCAGCAAAATAATCTCACTGTATTATGTAAGGATATCCCTTTATTATTTATACCGGTAACTTACATATAATGTACAGTGAGGGCCATCCCTATAGAACTTTGCTTTGCAAAGGCCGTGGCGCAGACACGTCGCAATGACTCACCTTCACAGTTATAGCATGTCCCGATTTCAAGAGTGTGCCATGAAGTCCTGGATGTTGTCATAGCATTTATTACATACGCAGCTGGCAATAAAGCCTTAGTTGTGATAATTAAGACTTGCTGTGAAGTACTGTAGCCTACCTCGTATCACGTCAACATGAACAAAACATCGAATATTCCTAGTGGAAACATATCTTCTCAAGAAGAAGTTTGCAGTAAATTTGTTCACAAGTTGCAGTGACGTGTGATTTTTACTTGTGGGTAAAATATCAAACAAAGGGTGTACAAAAACAATTCAAGTACTCTGGAGGCTCGCAGGAACGAAATAACTGCGCTAATACGAAATATCAGTGAGATGAATTACAGCGAGTGTACCAAAACTTCCTACTTAGGTGCAATGTGTGCTTAGAAAATGACGGACAGCTTTTCCAGTTACTGGCCGCCAGGTGGCATCTGTGAGTGGCTGTTCTATGCTACGCTGCTTCTAGCACTAATGCCTAGATAGATAGGCTGCTACACACTGTGTCCCGGCCGCCAGGCGGCATCTGTGAGTGTCCGTTCTATGTTACGCTCCTTCTAACGCCAATGCCTACTGTCGACCAAAATATTATGTGCACTCAAGTTTGAAGGTTGTTTGTGAAGTAACCAATAGACCTAAAAATCCAACAACATCATCACTTTCGTCGTTATATATTGCATTAGTTCTTGTAGGTTTGGAATTTTTAATTTATATTTTAATATTTTTTTATCACAGTTGGAACACTTCCGAGTGAAGCATGCCATGACGCGTGATGCGCTCCATCTTGGCAATGCTGTACAGCTTTCCCCGGAGCTGCTAGCTGGTGAACCATGTCTTATTTCCCCGTACAAATATAAACCGATATAAAATAATTGAATTAATTTAAGTATTTCACAGTCGTACAGCATAACTTTCTGATGTACTGTATAAGGATTACAACACGACCAAGAACTACATTTTCCAACGACCCCGAGCCGAGAAAAAGTTACCTTACAAAAGTGATAACAACTTTGTTTCTTGGACATACAAAAGTTTGAAATTAATAAACCAGTTATACAACATTCCAATGTATATTGTGTTAAAATTTGGATTCGATCTGATGATAGGTTTGTGAGATAATAATTCTTAAATGTGATGCATTATTGAATCACGCTTAAAAACGGGCACTTTTTGTGTTCCAACTGCGATAAAAAATATTAAAATATAAATTAAAAATCCCAAACCTACATGAACTAACGTAAACTAGAACGACAAAAGAGATGATGTTATTGGATTTTATGTAGGCCTATTGGTTACTTCACAAACAACCTTCAACTCGAGTGCACATAATATTTTGGTCGACAGTAGATACACAGGCTGCTACACACTGTGTCCCGGCCGCCAGGCAGCGTGTGCGAGTGTCCGTTCTATAGGGAGGGCCCTCATTGTAGTACACCAACAACTGAAGAATATGATGAGGTATAAACTACCAATTAGTTTAATAATTTGAACTTGCACTTGACCTATCAGCTGAACAAAATAATTTGCAGTCTCTTTGACTCAACTCACACCACATTTCATAAAGAACTGTGAATGCAGATGATGGATGTTGACACCACCCTGAAACACAGAAAACAGTGTTTATAGTTCAACTCCACTAAACACACACTAGGTTCGAACAACAAAATGTAAACATCATTTAAAGTTGCACATTTGTTATAGGATTTACACAATACTGTTATTGTTTGGACTTAGTGGTCATTTAGCCCCTTGTACTAGAGTGTTCGTGTGTGATTGTGTCTGATAACCTGTGTCATGACAACTTTATTAGTGTGTGTATTTGTAATTCAGGTGAGGATTGGGAAGGAGGCGGCCATGGCTTTAAGGTTAGGAACCATCCGGTATTTTCCTGGAGTAGAAGTAAGGAAACCATGGGAAATCACTTCCTGGATGGCTGAGGTGGGAATCGAACCCACCTCTTCTCAGTTTTGCCTCACGAGGCTAAGTATACGCTATTCCAGCCCTCAAACCAGAATAAAATTTCTTGGCAGAGCCTAAAATCTAACCCGGACCTCTGGGGTGACATTGAAGAATTTAGCCACTACTCCACGAGGTAGTCTACATAATACTAATGGCAGCATTAAAACACTGAAATATGTTTAGCATTTAACAATCATTTTAATATTTACTTATAGTAGTCATTAGCCTATAAAAGAAATGTTGATGATTGATGATAATTGTTGTTTTAAGGGGCCTAACATCTAGGTTATCGGCCCCTAATGGTTTGGGTGATCGTGAAGATGATAATGAAATGGAAACTATAACTAAACCTAACTACTAACTTACATACTAGAAGAAGAAATGGTAAACAAAAGGAGAATAAGACAAATAAAGGACATGAGGAAAAGAAATGAGGAAAGAATGCGGATTGACGGACTTGGAAGGAAGGAGAGCCATGAAAGGCAGATAGGAAAGTGAAAGAGGAGAGGGTCCGCCACAGAGGTAATGGATAAAAGGAAGAAAACCGGACCCAGCTCAGGAATCCCTCGGGGTCGCCAACTCCCGAACTCACCAGCCCTGAGCCCCTGAGGGTGTAGCAATATGTAGGATGCACCAGAAGTGGTGGGGCTACATACACCCTGCCTCCTTGAGGGCCTTGGGCGGAAGGCAGGAGATATCGTGAAAAGAAAAAGAAGGTTGACCCCTCGCAGAAGGAGTGTTTCAGAAAAGATGAGACAAGGGCCAATTAAGGCAGGAAAGGAAGAGACTCCCTAGGCCTCGGATACCCTAATACTGTCGGGGTCGGAAGAGAACAAGAGTTGACCAAGTGAGGTCGACAGGAAAGAAGACGGAGAGGAGCCCGGTACAAGTAAGTGGAAGCAATGCCGGACTCAGCTGGGACCCCGTGGTCGCCAACCCACGTCCCACTAGATGTGAGCCCCTGGGGGGAAAAGAAATGTAAACTGTTACACTATTCATCAATTAAGTACAGTATAATACAATGTAGGATACATATATATTTACAAATGATGACAATTATCTTGGTGGTTGTTCACTTACTTTGAGTTTACGACATCATGTGCATGTACAGGTTGGTTGGTTCCTCAGTTTAGGGGCTGCGACAACGCGGTCATGTAGGCCCGTGTACTTTGGGTGTGTGTAGAATCTGTCTGATAACCGGTGTTGATTGTGATGGCCGTATTAGTGTGTGTTATCTGTTTTTAATTCAAGTAAGGATTGCAGACTTTGAATTTTTCAAATAGTTCCTACTTTTGCCGTCAATGTCAACGACTACTAGTTCAGAACTTAGCTACTAGATGCCACCGCAGTCGGCTCATGGCAACAAACGTAGGAACCTAAGAGCGCTGTTTACATTAACCTATATAATTTAGCCTCAAACAGGTGTAATTAGTGGAAAGTTCTTTAACATGCCATAAATCTATGACATTGGACCGCCGGCTTTACTTCCCCTCCGAAGGAAGGCATACTGAGGGATTTTTAATGCTCTTGAAAAATCTGACGACTTCGGCCGGGTTTGAACCTGCGATCTTGGTTATAGAAGCTCAGGATTCTACCAACTACGCCACCAAAGCCGCTGTGCATGTACAGTCCTCGCATTATATATCAGCCGGTGAGCGACCGTTGCATTTCTGTCAACTCCCCTACTCCTATTCACATGACATTACCCCACATTGTAGGTACGAAAGTTCTGACGGCAGACTTAGCTTAATGCACTTGGCACTCATTAATGCCTGCCACACTATTGTCACTATTCTGCCGATTTGAGAAATAATTTTACTTAGGCTAGTTCAGTCGATATATCTTTCCTGGAAGTGGTGACATAGTTCACTGGCACAGTTATGACACGGGCATGTACCTCATCCATTTGTCCAACACGGCTACACACACTACTATAGTGTCCACAGAAACACAGGTTATCAGACAAATTCAACACACACCCAAATACACAGTTCTGATGACCTAATATGTCCCATGACCCTAAAATGAATTAACAATAACTCTATACACTGCCATCTCTTGGGGAAAGCTCTGAACTCCCTAATCCTGTGCTTCTGTACCGTACGAGTTTGAGTGTAATCTGTCCCACTGATGATATTTGGACCGCCAACATAGCTGATCCACGCTGGCTGCCTATTTTTTAAAGAGGAATTTGCAGTGCTGTATCAGCAGCGAAGTAAAGTGCATGAATTGGTGGTCATTTAAAACGTGTTTCAGTCTTTATTTTGAACTAATTTAATATAATATAACAATGCGTCCACTAGGAGACTAAACTGATGATGAATGCATATTGATGTGGCTCAATGAACAATTTTGTTAAATTCACTAGGATTTCACCTTGCTTGTAATTTTATAGTTACGCCTAGGCCATGTCATTCGAGTTGTCTTCTACACGAGAGCCTTGCCCGTAGAACGGGGAATCGCAATCACCGCGTGACGGACGGGCCATTAAGTGTAGCAGCCTGTCAAGCAAGGTGCTAGCAGCAGCATAGTGCTTAACTAGTTTAACACATTTTAAAGTATTTTTATTAATAATGTTCACTTACGGTACATGAATTTCAGAATAGTTGCTGGAAATCATGTACTTCATTTTCTAAACACACATAGCACCAACATAGGCAGTTTTGGTACACTGGCTGTAATTCATCCTCACTGATATTTTGTATCGATGCAGTTATTCCGTTCACGAGAGCCTGCAGAATACGGTATGTGGATTGTTTCCATGTACCTTTTGTTTTAGGTTCCCCCCAAGTATAAAAATCGCATGTAGCTGAAACGTACGAACACATTTACTAAACGGCTTCTTCATCAGACAAGTCTGGTCGCAGCAACGAAGACTCGCTCAATCGTTGCGCATTAAGAGTTATTGGCCAAACATCAAGGCCAATAAGTATTGATTCTGCGTGGTCCTAGGAGACCCATTTGTGCAGAAGAAGAAGAAGACTTCTTCTTGAGAAGATAATTTTTCACTAGGAAAATTCAATGTTTTGTTCAACTCCTAACCATGTTCATGGAATACGAGACAGGCTACAAGTCTCAACTATCTGAACTAAGGTATCTTGTCAGTTGGGAATGGAATCAATTCTAGGACCACATGCGATGATTTCCGTCCCGCTGTTGTGTAACTGTAGATGTTAGTCAACTGGCGCTGACTAATCGCTCTCCACACATCCGCGGCATAAGGAAGGCTCGGTTCTGTAGGGAAGGCTCTCAATGTATGAAGTAATGCATTTGCTTTAGCCATTAAAGTCGCATTAACAGGATCGTTTCACGAGTGAAGTAGTGGATAAGTAAATTTCAGTGGTGTGCATTGGGATGAAGCAAGTGAAGCACTGCTTCAGTGCCCGAAATTCCTCTTAAATTCGTCTATTTTCTATTAGTTATTGCACATTTCCTCTTGTTTGAGCGCTCAGGTTTCCTCTTGTCTGTGGTAAGAAGCAGTGCTTCGGCCTGGGTGGAATCGAACCCGGATTCTTCACACTTAACTGCTTGGCATTGCGCCGGACAGCTTAGAGGTGAACATATTATGATAAAAAATATCATCTTTATATTGGATATCATCAGGAGAAAAAATATTCCACATCCACAGAAACCTTCTGTGAGTGCAAAGGCCATGCTATCATCTGAGTTGGAAGATTTTTTGGCAAAAGCTGTTAAAAATAAAGTCCCATGAAAATAGCTTTTTCACTCCCCTGTATTTTTATGGTAGTTAATGTTTTAACTTATATAGGGCGCCCGAGAATGTTCTCCGCAGTGGTTACGTGCAGCTGTGAATGGTTGCCTCATCGGTTTAGTTGGTAGCACGGTGTCTTTGACAGGGTGAATCCCACACGTGTGGGCTGTAGCCTGTCGAATTCGTCAGTGTGTATTGCAATTAGCGAGCTTATGTGTCATCAGCACTTCCAGCATCTGTTATGTATGGCTGTGGTGAGTACAAAGTATACTGTTTGCTTGTTATTAGGGAACACAGCGATGACAGAATGCATTCTGCACATAAGTCAAGCAGCATTGCGCGTCATAGGAGCTCATGTCACCACGGACAGTTAAACGATGACGTGAGGCTGAGTCATATCCTACTCGCGCAACTGTACCTGTCAACGAAGCAGGCTGACGTGTGACACAAATAAACAAAGAATAGTTCCCATCTCGACTGCCGGCAATCATTTCGTGAAAGGCTAATATGATGCAAGCGGCAGCCGTGCTGCCAACGTAACTGCTGTAGCTAGCTCTCGCAGACACATGTAGGCGCTGCGGAGAACATTCCCGGACTCACTGTACTTTCATGCTATTTTTAATCAAATACATCTTAAAATTGTGGCACTGCACTGCATGGACGTGTTCGGTATTTATTATAATAAAATAATTTTGTTATTATAACAATATTGTACTGTACAAATTTATATTCATTATGTTCCGATTGGAATAGGCAGTCGGCTAGTGATTTATATTACAGTCAGTTTAAATAAGTTTAGATCAGCGACATTTTTGATTGAGTGACACGTTGATGTCCTTTATGTTTTGCTTAGGAGATTTTCTTTAAACAAGAATGCTTTTGCAGTTCAATCAAATCATGGTAATTTCAAATTATTATAAATAAGTCTAGTGACATTAAAATCTGGTTATGAGATGATAATAATAAATATTTATTTTTGTGTTATAAACAATTGTATGATATTTGCGATTATTATTTTGAATTCAGTATCGTAACATAAAACTTTAGTATTTTTTTCGTTAGTAGAATTTTGGTATTTAATTGTTAGTACGGTAGAAGGTTAGTATTTTTGTTAGTAGAATTGCTCTTTACTTATGCTGAAAGGGAGTAGCAGTCTTTCAGAATAAATCAATTCCTTACTAGTCTTATAGACGGTTAAGATATTGATAATATAAGCCAAATGATGGCTACACTGCGTCCTGCTGCACGGCTGAAAGCAACGGGAAACTACAGCCGTATGCTATTCCCGAGGATATGCACCTCTCTATGCATAATTACATGTGATGATGGCCTCCTCCCTTGTAAAATTTCAATCCGGAGGTAAACTAGTCCCCCGTTCGGATCTCCTGGTGGGGACTACTCGAGAGGGGGTTAACATCACAGAAGTGACAAAGAGGAAATCTGACATTCTACGGATCGGAGCGTGGAATGTTAGAAGTCTGCTAGGAAGTGGAAGGTTAGAAAACTTAGAAAGGGAAATGGATAGCTTGAGGTTGGATTTGGTTGGGATTAGTGAAATGCGCTGGCAGGAAGAACAGGACTTTTGGTCAGGAGATTATAGGGTCATTAGCACTAAATCAAACAATGGCCAAGCAGGGGTTGGCCTCATATTGAGTAGGAAACTTGGACAGCGGGTGGAATATTATGAACAATATAGTGAACGGATTATTGTAGCAAAAATCAATACTAAACCTACCTGCACCACAGTGGTACAAGTCTATATGCCTACCAGTCAAGCTGATGATGAGGATGTTGAAAAGGTCTACGAAGAAATAGACGAAATTCTGAGGTATATCAAGGGTGATGAAAATGTTATTGTAATGGGAGATTGGAATGCTGTGGTAGGAAAAGGGAGAGAAGGGAAGATAGTAGGAGATTTCGGATTAGGTGAAAGGAATGATCGAGGAAGCAGGCTGGTAGAATTCTGCACCGAGCATGAGTTGGTCATAGCTAACACCTTATTCAATAACCACAATAGAAGAATATACACATGGATGAGACCAGGAGATACAGGGCGTTACCAAATCGACTTCATTATGGTCAAGCAGAGGTTTCGAAACCAGATTTTGGATTGTAAAGCATATCCTGGTGCTGTCATAAACTCTGACCACAATCTGGTTGTAATGAAATGCACATTAAAGTTGAAGAAACTGAAGAAAAGTCAAAAGCCAAAAAGGTGGGCAATAGACTGAAAGAGAAGGATGTAAACGAAAGATTCAAGAAGAGTATAAAGGAAGGACTAATGAAACACCCTACACAAACTTCAATTGCAGACGAATGGGCACTTTTGAAGAATGAAATAACAAAATCCGCAGAAGAAAACATTGGTAGGAAAGAAAGAATAGGTAGAAAACCGTGGATCACTCAGGATATACTAGAATTGATGGATGAAAGGCGGAAACACAAGAATGTAAGAGATGAGAAGGGGTAAGCAGAATGCAGACGTCTGAGAAATGAGGTTAACAAGAAGTGCAAGGAAGCGAAAGAAGAATGGTTGAAAGAGAAATGTGCAGGTATAGAAAATTGTCTGAAATTAGGAAAAGTAGACACAGCTTATCGAAGGATTAAGAATACTTTTGGGGAAAAGAAGACTAAGTGATGTAATATTAAGGACACAAATGGAAAGCCTCTAACAGATAGGGAAGAAAAGGTTGAGAGATGGAAAGCTTACATAGAGAGTTTGTATAAGGGAAAGGAGATTGAGAGTCATGTAATGGAAAGGGAGGAGGAAATTGATGAGGATGCGAAAGGAGATTTAATATTGAGATCAGAATTTGATAGAGCTTTGGAAGACTTAAGCAGGAACAAAGCACCAGGCATAGAATATATACCGATTGAGTGGCTACGCTGCATAGGAGATGAAGGTCTGATCAGGTTATTTCACTTGGTGTGTAGGATTTATGAGACAGGTGAGGTACCCCCTGATTTCAAGAAGAATGTAATCATCCCTATACCAAAGAAAGTGGGAGCTGACAGATGTGAAGATTACCGTACAATCAGCTTGATTACTCATGCTTCAAAGATCCTGTCTAGGATAATTTACAAGAGGATTGAACGCCAGATAGAAACAGAGTTGGGTGAAGACCAGTTTGGTTTCAGGAGACATGTAGGAACAAGGGAAGCTGTACTAAGTCTTAGGCTGATTTTGGAAGGTAGAATAAGGAAAGATAAGAGAACGTTCATGGCTTTTGTCGACTTAGAAAAGGCTTTTGATAACGTTGATTGGACTAAATTGTTTGACATTTTGAAATCGATTGGAATAAAGTACAGGGATAGGAGGGTGATATACAATCTATACAGAAACCAGACAGCAGTCATTCGAGTTGAAGGACATGAGAGAGAAGCTGGTATTCAGAAAGGTGTAAGGCAAGGCTGCAACTTATCACCCATACTTTTCAATCTTTACATTGAACAAGCAATGAAGGAAATTAGAGAAAAATTTAAAGTGGGAGTGAAGATTCAAGGAGAAATAATTTCAACTCTGAGATTTGCTGATGACATAGTCATCTTGGCCGACAAGCCTGAGGATTTGAATGAGTTTTTGAAAGGTATGGACTCCGTCTTACGGAAAGAATTCATGATGAAAATTAATAAATGTAAAACAAAAGTACTGGAATGCAGCCAAAATAAATCAGAAACCTCTATGGAGATCCAATTGACAGGTGAAAAGCTGAAGGAAGTAGACTTCTATTACTTAGGAAGCAGAATAACCAGTGATGGACGAAGCAAAGAGGATATAAAAAGTAGGTTGGCTCAGGCAAAGAAAGCATTTCTACAAAAAAGGAATCTGCTGACATCAAATATAGATTTAGATATTAGGAAGTCATTTTTGAAAGCCTTTGTCTGGAGCGTGGTGCTCTATGGAAGTGAAACTTGGACTATTGGTGCAGCAGAAAAGAGGAGAATAGAAGCATTTGAAATGTGGTGTTACAGGAGAATGCTGAAGATCAGATGGGTAGATAGGGTTACAAACAAAGAGGTATTAAGACGAGTGGGAGAGGAGAGATGTTTCTGGCGACTGCTAATGAAGAGAAGAGATAGGTTGGTAGGACACATACTAAGACACCCAGGAATAACAAGCTTAGTTATGGAAGGAAGGGTCGAGGACAAAAACTGTAGGGGTAGACCAAGGTTAGAATATGTTAAACAGATTGCCTCAGATGTAGGGTGTGGTAGCTATGTAGAGATGAAACGATTAGGTCAGGACAGGGAGGCATGGAGATCTGCATCAAACCAGTCAAAAGACTGAAGACTCAAACAACAACATTATTATTACAAAAATTATTATTGTAGAGGGTATCCAGTTAGTTACTCTTCACAGTGCTTCACTAGTCTCGAGGGTCACCGCATGCTACTGGTAAAATTCCTGAACTTAAGATTACCATATTATGTACAAGGTCTTTATACTGTATTTGCTTGGCTAGGACATTCTCTCTCACGCGCTCCGCCAGTGACGGCTCAGTTGCCGGCTGCTGCACGCGCGTTTGTTTGGCAGAATACGGTGCTTAAATTCAGTATCATGCATTTTTACTCACTCTGTTTACAGTAGATGCTGAAAATGTTCCCCATCCGCTGCCAAACATAATCGGCATCTTCTTATGAAGTTTCTGGTTAATCCGGTTGATTTAGCTTCAGTAAGGAAATAATGACAACGTCTACTTTTATTGTTTTCTGAACCTGTATGTTTGAATCTCAAATTAGCCAGTTGTTTTATTGTCCGATTTATAGGAATGGGTCTCCCTGGAAATTTCACTCTAACTATTTTCTTGATCTAGCGCACGATTTCCTGCACTTTATGTACGTATTGTGCAGATATACACGTTCAAGTAAGGAATATTTCACATAAGGCATTACAGCACTACACACAGCCACAATAAAACAACTGGCTAAGAGATTCAAACGTACAGGTTCAGTAAACGATGAAAATAGACGTAAAGGTCGTTATTTCCTTACTGAAGCTAAATTAACCAGAATAACAGGAAACTTTCTTAAGTAGATGCCCATTATGTTTGGCATCAGATGGGGAACATTTTCAGCATCTACTGTAAGCACGGTGAGTAAAAATGCATGCTACTGATTGTAAGCAACAACTCTGCCGTACATACGCGCACACGGCAGCCGGCAACTGAGGCGTCACTGGCGGAGCGCGTGAGCGAGAAAGTCCTAGCCTAGCAAATATAAAGATCCTGTATAATAACGATAATAACATTTATGTGTCAAGGTAACTTGGATTAAAGTTTGGAAAATGGGACGACCAAGCTCTCGACTTCTTTGCCTTCTTACAAATATTTCCTTATCCTACTGATATGCTACTAGTGGATATTTAGGCCTGTCATCGTGCAGTCTCGTAGCCTGTGCATGTCACCAACGATCTCCCCAGGGCACTCAACTTGTGGGTCAAAGTATTGAAAATATGCGTGCCTCTTCTGAATTATGCAATACGTCTACTTGCTTGCACCAGGCTCCTCTTTCATCTTCCTGTTGATCTCGCTGGGTCAATGGGACAGATGATTTTGCTGTTCCACCCCTTTAAACAATAATTACAGGGAGTCCTTTTAAAAGGACACATTATTGAACATATTTGGTAAAAGTGTGAATGTGCACGCCAAACCACCGGCTGAACTGGGTACGCGTGGCCGCAATCTGCGCTAGTCACAGCTGGCTTAGCTTGCCGTGTTTACTGGCGTGCACACACATAATAACCCTGTAGTTCTCTCTAACAACATACATTAGCCTAATAGTTCATGTAGAGTACTTTGTAGCACCCAGTGTTGGAAGTTATGTGTGTAGCTTAGGCCTTAAGCTATAAGCCTATATAAATTTTATCACTTAAAAAATCTTGATACAGACAAGATAGGCAAAATAAATAAGGGCTTTGTGGAAATGTTTATGACACAGTTTTCATTTTTAATATCTCCTACTACTGTATTTGCAATACACCCATTTGTTTGTACATAAGAAAATTAAACGTGAAACTCGTTTACCAAGTCATGAGTTAGCCTACTGCTGAGAGCAACACAATCTTGTTGCATGTCAGTCTCCAACTACTGTAAATGCTGCGAGGAGCATAAGAGCAGAGGATCGAATACAGTAGAACCCTATATTACTAAATATGAATTCACCTTTTGGCAATTCAACAATGACACTAGCAGATGTTGTTAATAACATGAAATACTGAACAAAACAAGTTTAGGAGCCTACAATGTGATAAATTTTCTCGAGGAAGTCCACATTAAAGAATTTACGCAATTACAACTAAAATTCTGAAGTTTCCAGTCCATGTGGTTCCACAATGAGAATCGCTGCACCTTGTTACTCAGACAAATAACAATCTTATATTTCATTACTCTGAGTTTAAATGGTATAATTGTGACCATTATCTATCATTAGAGGGGCAGATGACCTTGTTGTTCTTCCCCTTAAAACAACCATCATCTACAGACCACAGAAATTCGCATCGCGATATGAATATTGAATTTCGCGTTTCATCGCGAAATAGTTGTAAGGCTATTGCGATAATCTCACGTAAATTTGAAAGGCATTTTAGGTAAAGAGAATAACGCTACCGGTATATATCGAATGGACAGTGTTAGGCGTGCAAATTATGATTGGAGACGTTTCTAAAATAGCGACTTGCAGACATTCTGGACTCGGAGTTAACACCAGCACCCTTCCAGGAAATGGACAATAGCTCCAATAGGGGCCACGTGTCAGAGACCGCCGGGTGTTTATCTCAGTCGCCTTTAGAATGTGTATTTTTCTCATTCCATCTTTGGCTTTTACAAAGCGTGGCTGTCATGTTCATAAGTTCAAATATATAAGAGGTGCATGGAATATTTAAAAAAAAAAGCCAATAAATTTTGCTTTTATTTTGCTGAAATACTTCATCATCATCATCATTTCCCCTTATCCAGCTCCTGCCGGGTCGGGGTATTTATGGCACTTCTCCACTTTACTCTTTCCTTCCACAATTCTTTTTCCACGATCTTGTCCCAGTCCAGATTTCTATTTCTTACGCTGTTCTTCACTGAATCGATCCACCTTGTTCTAGGTCTTCCTCTTGCTCGCTTACCTTTGCACTTTGCCTCCAGCATCTGTCTTGGTATTCTATTTTCCTCCATCCTCTTTACATGTCCAAATCACCTCAGTTTGTTCTTCTCAATTCTCTCATTTAGTTTTCCCATCCCAACTTCCTTCCTAACATCTTCATTCCTCACTGTGTCTTTCCTTGTCTTTCCTATCATACTTCTCAGGAATTTCATTTCACTGGCTTGGATTCTACTCTCTTGCCTGCTTGTCAGGGTCCAAGTCTCAGCTGCATAAGTTAATATGGGTACGTAGTACACTCTATACATTACCTCCTTGCTTTTCCTTGGTACTTCCTTATCCCAAACAAGTTTTCTTACACTTTGATAGAATGCATTGCTCTGCTGTACCCTCCTGCCAATCTCCATGTCCAACCTACCAGTTTGCATCAATTCACTTCCTAGGTATTTGAACGTGTCCACAATTTCCAAACTCTGACTTCCAATTTTCACAATGCCCTTTCCTTGTCTTTCCCCTCTTGTCATCACCATGGTCTTGCTTTTCTCTATACTGATTTTCAGGCCGTACTTCTGAATATTTTCATTCAGTGCATCTAGTTGTTTTTGCACTTCTTCGGTGTTCCTTCCCCAGACCACAATATCATCTGCAAATAACAGTAGCTTCATTTCTCTATGTCCATATGCTTCCTTTGTTTCCTTTACAATTTCATCTATTACCATTATGAACAGAAGAGGTGACAGCACACTCCCCTGTCTTAGTCCAGTCTTGTTCCTAAACCAATCTGTCTTTCCAACTGGGGTCAGTACCCTTCAAACACAGTTGTTGTACATTGCTTGCACCATTTCAAACATTTCTCTTCCCAGTCTCTTCTTAACCATGGTTTCCCACACCTTCTCTCTGGGAACACGATCATATGCCTTTTCTAGATCTATGAAAGTCATGATCAAATCCTCTTCATATTCCCAGTTCTTTTCCATCACCTGCCTCAAGCTAAAGATTGGGTCCACTGTGGATCTTCCACTCCTGAAGCCATACTGTTCCTCTTGCAACTCTCCTTCCACCTTTCTTCTCATTCTTCTTTCTAATATCCTTTCCAGTATTTTTACTATCTGTGATATGAGGGTGATCCCTCTATAGTTATCACACACCTTCTTGTCCCCCTTCTTACACACTGGTATTATTAGCCCTTTCTCCCAGTCTTCTGGTACACATTTCCGTTTCCACACACACTTTAGCAGTCAATACAACCATTGCATACCAACAGGTCCAGCAGCCTTTATCATTTCTACACTGATTTCATCCACCCCTGTTTCTTTTCCCATCTTCATTTTCTGTACTGCTAATTCCACCTCCAGCATTGTTATATCATCTTCTGCTGTATTGTCGTCAGGCTGTGTTACTTCCATCTCACCTGTACAATTGTTCTTCTTCTTAATTCTTCTTCTGCTTTTACGGCCTCATTGGACCACTTCAGTCAATCATTTCTTGGTCCTCTTCTTCAGTAAGTTTCCTTTCCGAGTCGCCCAGTAGCTCTTCATTCGCTCCGATCTTCTCAGGCGTTCCTCATCTGTAAATACCCTTTTTACTGTATTACGTTTGTCTATTTTAGCCTGAAATCTTATTTTTATATCTCTCAGTTTTTTTAATTTTGTTGTTTTGTTTTGCAAGTCATCCAAGGTTATTTCCAATTCTTTCATATCTTCTCTAATTTCCTTAATCCATCCTACTTGTTGTTTCATATTCCAAAGTTTCACTACAATTTTTCTAGATAACCTGGTTTCTGGTGTCCTCATGATGTGACCAAAGAAAGAAAGCCGTTTCTTCCGAATAGTATCAGTGATGGGCTCCAGTTCTCTGTATACCACTTAATTTGGTACTATCCGCCACTGTCCATCTTTCTGATATTTTTTATTTATGCATGTTCTAGCTATTCTTCTTTCTACTTTTAAAATTTTGTTGATTCTGTTTTTCTGAGTAACTTTAAAAAGAGTTTCACTTCCATAGGTCACCTCTGGTTGAACCACCGTCTTGTAATGCTTTAATTTTGTTGCGATTGATAGACATTTTCTTTTATATGTAGACCATGTTAATTTTTGGGCTTTTATCATTTTATTAGTTCTTTCTTGCCATGCAGGTTTCTCATCCAAGTTGTAAGTTATAATTTCTCCTAAGTATTTAAATTGCTTCACTATTTTAACTTTCTTGTTATTTACTGTTATGTGATTGATTACAAGTGGATTTGCTACCATTATCTCTGTCTTTTCAAATGATATCTGAAGTCCAATTTTTTGTGCTATATTTTGTAGGCTTATTATTTGATTTTTGGCTTCTTGAATATTATTAGCCAGCAACGCTAAGTCATCTGCGAATCCCAAGCAATTTAAGTCTATTTGATCTTTCTTGGTTCCAATTCTTATGTTCCTAGGATTTTCCCTGTACCATTCCCTCATTACATATTCCAAAGCATATCACTATTAAATATAATTATCGCAAAACTTTGTGATAATAATGTTGCAATTTTAGATAAGTTACTGTTACCATCCTATTCGCAAAGAAATTGCATTTTCTTTTCAAAATACAATTTATTACGACTGTGAAAATCTGTGGTCTCTCCCTACCTATCATTAAAATTATGTTTTGTTAATCAGATAGTCTTCTATTATTTCTTCTTTTCCTTGAGTAAATTGCAATTCTTCCTCATGGTGTTCATAGCTCTCACCACATTTACAGCAAGGATCATAGCATGGGAAGTATTTTTGCAGTTGTATGAATGATTTATTTTGCTTAGTTATTGTAATTTGCCACCATGGACAGCGTCCACATTTGCAAATATGGAAGAGTATTTTGAGTGGATCGTGGCATCTCTGTCGATATCGCCAGTACCATAATTATAAGTCCCTCGGAACAAATTGGCCCTTGGATGAGAAAGTGAAACTAGCCAGCGGGCCTACCACAAGTTCATTGACACTTGCAATGCAGAAGAGAGTTGGGAAGGGGTAAGAGGGAGCAAAGAAAGGAGGGCTGCTTCCGGTGACAGATTTATAGCAGGGAGGTACAGTCAGTTTGGTTCGGCAGGTTGTCAGTGCATGTTTCTATAGTTCAAATTTTTGTATTCGCAAAGGAAGTGACGCCGCCTGTGAATTCTAAACTGAAGTTTACGACAAAAAGAGCATAAACGTGAGAGATTGTTTTCAATGTTTATAGGTTTATGAAGAAGGAAGCTGATGAGTAAGAATAATACATAAGAAAAGTACAGAAGAAAATTGTTGAAAGTACAATGAAGAGTATCAGAGGCTACACAAGTATCGTTGAAGACGGTCAAGAGAATCTTAGCAGAACACAGGCAACATGAGACTGAAGGGACTTTATTTGGTTCGCCAGGAAAAACACGGAAAGGGAAGAAACGTGTGACGGGCATTGACGATTTCGATAAGTGTGTTATTCGACATACAATCCATGAATTTTACATTCATCAGAAAACTTCTCCAGCAATATCCAAATTACTGCCTGTGTTAAGAGAGAAGATTGGCTTCCAATGAGGCTGCACCAGTTTGAGAGGCATTGTAAAAGAGTTAGGCGTTGTATCTTACCTGAGAGCCATAAAAGAAAATACAGAGAAGAAGGTCGTCCCATCCTATATATGAAGATGAAACTTATACTAGTTATACATGGTGGCCATTCTACGCCTAAAGCCTGGACTGACAATAGCACATCGGGAGTGTTCTATCCAGTCTCGAGAGGAGAACGACTGATTATACTCCATGCCGATGGTCGGAGAGGTTTTGTTCCAACTAGTCGCATAAAAGAAGTGAGGACTACTACAAAGACATGAACAGCGAATATTATATTTTTATTTTTATATAATTTGGAACGCAACTCAGTGCTTGTTATGGACAACGCTCATACCACAACATGTACAAAGACAAGGCCCTAACATCAAATTCAAATAAGGATACAATGAAAAACTGGTTAAAGTCCATAAGCCGCAACACAAAACCTACATAATAGATGAAATAATGGCCACTAGTGGACACACGGTATTGAGACTGCCTCCATACCATGCAGATCTAAATCCCATAGAATTCGTCTGATCTGATGTAAAACAGTGGGTCGATGCACATAATGTCACCTTTAAAATTAATTTGCGAACAGAGGTTTTCAGAGTTTCTGGAAAGTAATTGGATTAGCGTTTGTGATCACGTAGAGAAAATAGAAAATAAGTGTTATGAACGAGAGGGAATAATAGAGGAGAGAATAGAATCCCTCATAATAACTAGTGCAAACAATGACCGCAGCAGTAACAGAGGCAGTAAAAGTGAATCTGATGAAAATGATAGTGATAGTAAAATGTCTAGAATCGAACCATTAGATGATTAATGACTACCCGGTGATTGCTTTTAAAGTGAAGATTGAAAATGCATTGCCATTTGCTTGGTTAATTAATTATAATTATTACCGCGCTGGCCGAGAGCTCTAAGGCGCTACCTAGTGCCTCGCAGGCATCGGGAGAGCGAGGGTTCGAACCCCACCTTGGCCGTCCTGAAAATGGTTTTCGTGGTTTCCCATTTTCACCACCAGGCAAATGCCGGGACGGTTCCTTTCAGTAGGTCCACGGCCGATTTCCTTCCAATATCACTTCCCTGACCCGTCCTGAAAAGAAAAAAAAGTTCATGGCCATTGGCTGCATTAATAAAATTATAATTATAGAGTGACCAGGTGGAAAAGAATGTTTCAATGCACAAGCGCACCAAAGTAGGGGAGAGTGTTTCCAGCTCCCTTGCCTCTCAACTGCTAGTCTTTCTTCTGCGCATGTGCATCAGGTAGGAGAAGTGTCTCTCTCTCTTTCTCGCTGCTACTTGCTTCGTTGTCCTTGTCGCTGGACCTTCCGAAGTCGTGTTTGGAGGGGGAAGCTGTTCAGCCGCTACGTAATGCGAGCCCCGCATCCAACAGTCTTTTCTACCTGGTACCCCTATAATAATGGTTGATAGGAAGGAAGCTTTTAGTTTTGCATGACCATTAATCTTGCGATCATGAGCCACGGGACCTCCTTTTTACGTGGAATCCGAACCACAGGACATGGCATTTCACTTCGAAAATATCACATTTATTGACCGAGAATCAAATCCGGTTCACCTTGGAGAGGCCAACAGCTTGACCACTGTGCCACCATACCCCCTAATAATGGTTGATTATTAATAGTACATTGCTGAACTACATAGTCTTAATATGTTCGTTACTATATTGTTCCATTACACGTATTAGTGCCATTTAATTATTCTAATCACCACTAATACAGTTTATAACAAGCAAAATAAATAATGGTTGTTATCGTGTGAGTGAGTGACAGTTGCTGCGGGAACAGAGTGTACTTCTGATGACTGACGGGTGACGTAGCGGACACCACCGAGAAGGCTGAGGTAAGCAGACTCTCTCTTGAGCTTCCTACTGGAATTTCACGAGGGTCAATTAGTTCTCTGGCAGTTATACAAGAACATCAACAGTCATGGCCAAAATAAATATGTATACTGTCATTGCGGCAGGAGATGGTAATTGAACACGCTGCGACGGGGTGCGGTCTTGCAGTACGCATGCGCGGCTCACCTATTCCAAACTTAAATATATCGGTTTCCCGCATGGCAATGGTTATTATTGCAGCAGACGACACGCAGCCAATGAAAGAAGGAATGTGCTGAGTGAGTGAAGCAAGTAGTAACCAACTGAATGTTTTTGGAATGCGTGATATGCAGTGAGCGGGAAGACCTCTGCAGTTCAAACCCAACTCCCATCTCCTGGCGTGATATCAGTAGTTGGAGTGAAAATGAATATAGTCTACCCACAGTGGGAGGAATGGAAGATAAATGAGAGAAACAATTTTTGTAGTTAAATGCACCCGAGAGAAAGAAAATACGAAAATGAACACCACTAGTCCCCATCTTGCTTGTTAACTTATGTCGTTAATTAACGTGGTTTTTTTTTTTCAAACCATATACGAAATTTTAGACCTCGATGATTGTATGAGATTTCTCGATGGAAATGAAGGAAAGGGCTCCTCAGTGGCATGTTTTATATTGCCACCATCTTTACCAAAACGTAATGGCGGCCACCCAATTGGTCAAAACTTAAAATTAATTATGACCAAACTAATCATCGGATCTTTACCAAATTTGGTAAAAGCATACCTTCTTATGGGACGCGTCTTGTACGGACTGTACAAATAAAAATAATTATTGTGATAAAATGTAGTCCAGTTGGCTCATTCGAAGAAAGAAGAAGATGTGGAAACTACGGCCACTCACAGACGCACTAAAAGTGAAATTTACTTCCAATTTTTTTCCAGAGCAAAACCGGCCTCATGACGAATGCATGGTAATATATTTTGAATATATTTTGGCAGACATGGCTGTGAACAATTCCTAAAAGACTAGCTTGTTAGATTCGGGTACAAGGTATGGTTTTGAGTAGTACCCAAGGGCACCTTGTAAATTGTGAAGTGTACCTAGAGCAAAATCCTTGTAAAAATCAACAATACTTGAAGGTTTCCGGCAAAGCTATGGCGCCCTTTATTCAAATTGCAGACGAGGTTTCAGAGAAAGTGAAGCTCCTCGGATTCAGGTTCTATTTTGACAACATATTCACCTCTGCTGGGTTACAAACTCACTTACGAGACCGAGGATATGGTGGTACAGGAACAATCCGCTACAATCGCATCCCCAAAAACAGTGAAGTGATCCCGTCGAAGCAAATGGTTAGGAAGGAACATAGGGGTTACTATGACTACAGGAGTAGTGAGGAAAATGGAACAATCATCATACGATGGCAGGACAACTCTTCTGTCACTATTGCTTCGACAAAGTATGTTGTACAGTTTCTGGCACGTTTCGGTACTCCAAACAGGGAAGAAAAAGAGAATCGTTGCCCCTTGGCCATGTGCATTTGGAAAATATAAGCAGCATATGGGAGGAACTGACCAAATGGACGAACACATTGGAAAGTATAGAATACACATCCCAGAGAAAAAGTGGTGGTGGCATACATTTACGTGGTTGATAGATGTATCCAATGACAATGCTTGGGTCCTCTACCAGAAAACGGAGGTTGCTCTGCGTCAGCTACAATTTAGAAGACATATTGTGCAGTACTACCTGACATCGAACCCAACACTACCCAGAGGACCAGGTCATCCTAGGAACTCCCCAGGGTCTATCTGCATAATAACATAAGACATCAGGTATGGTGGGATAAACCATTTGGTGGCCATGGTTCTTGATAAGAAACAGAAACACTGTGTTGCTGATGACTGACAAGGTCGTCCCCATACCATGTTCATCAAATATGCAATAGGTCTGTGTATAGTGATTATTGTACCATATCATACCAAATAAGGCAGTTGAGGCAAACAAACTAGAGAGAAAGAACAGTGTTGTAATTTATTTCACATAGATAATTATATTGTATATTCTGCCTAGCATGCCATATATGGCTCATGCTGTCTTATCCATGTTATGCTCTGTTTTAAACAAATTTCATTAAAATACTGTAGAAATACACTATAGACAGCTTTTGATGAAAATGAAAATCCACAGCCTGCTCCCAGTCTCCAACCGGGTCAGGAATGGAATGAATGAAGCCCCCATCTAGCGGCGGGGATATGAACTGTGTCGGCTGCCGAGGCCTGACGCACTCCCCTGGGGCAATGATTAAATGAATGACAGATGAAATGAAATGCTAGTGGAGAGTGTTGCTGGAATGAAATTTTGACAGGGAAAACCGGAGTACCAGGAGAAAAACCTGTCTGCCTCTGTTTTGTCCAGCACAGATCTCACATGGAGTGACCGGGATTTGAACCACGGACCCAGCGATGAGAGGCCGGCGTGCTGCCGCCTAAGCCACGGAGGCTTTCAGACAGCTTTTGATACTAATCTTAATTAGTTTATGTCAAAAAAATAATTCAGGCAGATAATTCAGGGTTAGCACTTCATAACCAGTGGATAACATGCATTTCAACCCATGAAGCTCTATTCAAGTCGTGAAGTTACTCCCGTCCCCATCAAAAGTAATGTAATGCAGCATCCAGGACACCACCCATTATTTCACAAACCAGACCCTACTACTGTAGTTGGGTTTGCTTTAGATTTTTATTAGTGCCAGTGATGTCAGCCACAACAGTTACATTATTATTATTATTATTATTGGACTATTAGCGACAGTTGTGGATACGCTTGCTAACACGCAGCGCTAGGCCATGAGACCAAGCTCTCTGTGGACTTGGTAAACGCGTGGGTTCGAGCCCCACCGTTGGCTGTCCTTGAAGAGGTTTTCCATGGTTTCCCCATTTTAAACTCCAAGCAAATGCTGGGACGGTACCTTTTTGGCAGGCCACGGCCGCTTCCTTCCACATCCTTGCCCAGTTGCATTAACCTTCATTCATATTTCCTCTCATGAGGTTGGCGTCAGGAAGGGCATCCGGCCGTAAAAACCACAAATACTTTCATCACAACTCTTCCCTGACCCCGTTGAAAACGTGATTAATTAATTATTATTATTAATTAATTAACAAATCTCTTACCTCAATAAACACCAACAGTACCGTACTTCATTGGAGAGTATACTTGGTCTCGGTGGCAAAAAAAACTTTTACTACCTCCAAAATGGTATTCACGGCGAAAGGATTTTGCACTAATAACTGAAGAATCTCTCCGACGCAGCGCGTTTTGATGTCACCGAGAACTCGGCCTAATGCTTTGATTACTGTGGACACTAGTTGGCGCTGCTGAAGCGGCGTCAGTTCGAGGATGATTTGCTTGATCGACAGGCAAGCATTCTCCACAATGGATTCTGTAAATGTAGCACCCAGAAGACCGCCAAGTGCTGCACCACGGGAGCCGAACAGCAAACTCCCGATCAAGGCCCCAGCCCCAGTAATCACAAGCGAGCTTCCACCCGTCAGCATTAGTCTGTCCATGGGATCTTGAACAAGCACCTGAAGTTTCTCTCTATCTCCTAAGCTTGACAGTATTTCTATAATATCACTAAGATCCAATGACAATCCACGAAATTCCTGCAACGACATTTTTAGCTCAATCGTTATTACACACGACACTGCTCCCTCGTAATGTCGTAACGATGCAGATAGCAACGATTGCTACTAAGCTGCTTGGCTCAGCCACATCCCCATCAGGCTCGCCAATATAATCGCTCAAAAAGATCCCAAGAGGAGCTGGAAAACTCTCCATCTTCAAGCTATAATAAAATCTTCCTATACTGCCCATGTTAACTATTGACATAGTACCGTTTCGCTTGCATCTACCCACTACTTATAAACAGACGGTAAAAACAAGTAGTTCCGTGAAGAACTATACAGCCTATTTTCATATATCCTTCTCATGTTAATTGCCTATAACAACATACAAAATTTCAGTTTGATTGCTGTAGCCTAATAGATTCGTAGATATCGATAACTAGCAGTAGTACCCGGCTTCGCCCGGTGGAATGATGATAATATTTCAGTCTCCTTAACACTCAACGTCATTGATGAAGATGATACTGACGACGACTGCTATTGAACGGGTATAATAAACTTACACTCTAATAGAAATACATATTTTTAAATTATCGGCGAGTAAGACTGTGGTGTTGCCTAGTAGTACTGTATAATGGGCGTAACATCTAGGTCATTTTCCCTTTTGATGAGGATGACAATGAAGACTACTACTACTGAACGGGTATATTAAACTTACAAACTAATGGAAATACACATTTTATAAATCACAGGCAATGAAGACTGTGGTGTTGCTTAGTAGTACTGTATAATGGACGTAACATCTAGGTCATTTGCCCTTTTGATGAGGATGATATTGAAGACGACTACTACTGAACGGGTATATCAACCTTACAAATTAATGCAAATACATATTTTTAAAATCACAGGCTAGGTAGACTCTGGTGTTGTTTAGTAGTATAATGGACGTAACATCTAGGTCATTTGCCCTTTTGATGAGGATGATAATGAAGACGACTACAACTGAACGGGTATATCAAACTTACAAACTAATGGAAATACACATTTTAAAATCACAGGCCATGAAGACTGTGGTGTTACTTAGCAGTATAATGGACGTAACATCTAGGTCATTTGCCCTTTTGATGAGGATGATAATGAAAACTACTGTTGAATTGACACGACAAACTACCGTGATAGAAAGAAATATTTCAAAATTCACAGGCGATGAAGACTTATTGTGTGTGGTGATTAGTGGTATAATGGGCGTAACATCTAGGTCATTTGCCCTTATGATAATAATAAGGTAATGAAAAATGACTACTAAACGAACATGGTGTAATTTTAAATCTGATATAGGCAATTTAGATTTCTACCTTCGATGCCTTCTAAAGTCTGAACGTTATTTTCTGGCTTAGGCCTATACTCGATGCGTGTAGTGAAAGAGCTTATCGAGTACTGCCCGGGTCCAAGCTGCACGAATCGCAGATGATGACGATATATGATGACAGACGTTCGGGGGGTTCCCGGTCCTATTCACATTGACCGGTGAATCACTCACTCTTTCGTAACACTACAGTGGTTTGAGCAAAGACCCTGTATGAACATCAGCATAGTCAGCAATACCAGGTAACACGGCGGGGTCTGGACATTTCTCTCATGTCAACTCGCGATGAATCAGCAAGCTATTCTCACACCTGGCCCCCTCCTCCACCCTCTACCCACCAGGGTCTCTCAACTTGTGGGACGTGGGTTTGCGACCACGGGACCCCAACTGAGTCCGGCATTGCTTCTACTTACTGGTGCCGGGCTCCTCAGTTCTCTTTCCTGTCAGCCTCCCTTGGTCAAACTCTTGTTCTCTTCCGACCCCGATGGTATCAGGGTATCCGAGGCCTAGCGACTCTTTCACTTTCCCGCCTTAATTGGCCCTTGTCTAATAATTCCTGATAGCCTCATTCTTCGAGGTGTCAGCCTTCTTTTTCTTTTCTTAATATCTCATGTCTTCTGCTCAAGACCCTCAAGGAGGCAGGGTGTGTGTATCCCCACCACTTCTGGTGCACCCTGGATAGTGCTACATCCTCAAGGGCTCATGGCTGGTGAGTTCGGGAGATGGCAACCCTGAGGGTTTCCTGAGCGGGTCCGGTTTTACCCCTTTTTTCCATTGCCTTTGGGACGGACCCTGTCCTCTTTCCGGAAATGGAGTGGTCTGTCCGCAATTTCAAGCAGACAATGTTACTCGCAGGGTACCAAAGGGTAAGTATACAAATTTTGGTTCTGAACGGTGAAACGGTGTAGATTTGTACCAAAGGGCCTAAATGCAGGGAATGGGATGATCTGTCCGCAATTTCAAGTGGACAGGGTTACCCGCAGGGTTCGAAAGGGTAAGTATACAAATTTTGGTCCGGATCGGTGAAACGACATAGATTTTTGGCAAAGGGCCTAAATGCAGGAAATGGGGTGGTCTGTCCGAAATTTTAGGTGGACAGTGATATTCACAGAGTTACAAAGGGTAAGTATACACATTTTGGTTCAGATCGGTGAAACTGTGTAGATTTTAGCCAAGGGGCCTAACTGCAGGGAATGGAGTGGTCTGTCCGCAATTTCAAGCAAACAGTGTTACTCGCAGGGTACCAAAGGGTAAGTATACAAATTTTGGTTCTGATCGGTGAAACGGTGTAGATTTGGGTCAAAGGGCCTAAATGCAGAGAATGGGGTGGTCTGTCCGAAATTTCAAGTGGACAGGGTTACCCGCAGGGTTGCAAAGGGTAAGTATACAAATTTTGGTTCGGATCGGTCAAACGGTGTAGATGTTTGCCAAAGGGCCTAAATGCAGGAAATAGGGTGGTCTGTCCGAAATTTTAAGTGGACAGTGTTATTCACAGGGTTACATAGGGTAAGTATACAAATTTTGGTTGAGATCGGTGAAACGGTGTAGATTTGGGCCAAAGGGCCTAAATGCAGGGAATGGGGTGGTCTGTCGGAAATTGCAAGTGGACAGGGTTACCCGCAGGGTTCCGAAGGGTAAGTCTACAAATTTTGGTTCAGATCGGTGAAACAGTGTGGATTTGTATACATAACAGACAGACAGACAAACATTGAGCTTTATATATATAGATGGTCGCCATGTTGAATTTATATATATGTACAGTAGGTCTTAGAGTTATGTACTGGTACATGAAGATTATTGTCTACGTGTAGTATTCAAACTTCAATCGCATGATTAGGACATAAGAAGTAAAAACGAGATTTTAAAATTTCGCACAGCTGCCATCTTGTGGTTATGGGAACAATTGAAACAATTAGATGCCAGTGGATTAACATTTGTATAAGGATTTACTGAGTGTCACTGCACTCGGATGGTTAAATTGCGAGAAACGACCATGTGAATATACTTCACGTCGCCGCCATGTTGGATTTGTGATTACCAGGTTATAGAAAGTCCTATAGGTGAACTTATGTTCATAGCCCCTATGAACATTAAAAAATTCAGTTTGATTGCTGTAATAGATTCGTAGATATTGAGATCCATCTAAATATTTCGGATGGTCACCATGTTGGATTGTTATATGTATAGGCCATAGAGCCATGTATCATTAAAGAAAAATTATTGCGTAGATTCATTATTCAAACTTTCACTTCGATCGCATAATTACGACACAAGTTATAAAAAATTAATTTTAAAATTCGCACAGCCGCCATCTTAAAGTTATGTAAACAGTTGAACTAAATTAGATACCACTGCATGACAATGTGTATAAACATTTGCTGTACGGTACCAAGTTTCATTGCGTTTGGATCATTAAATCGCGAGAAAGGTCTATTTAAAACTTTCAACTTCGCTTGGCCGCCATATTCGTTTTGTAGTTAACCGGTTTTTGAAAGCCTTACGGATGAACTTCCAGTAGTGCCCTTTATCACCGTACAAAATTTCAGGGTGACATCAGTAATAGTTTCGGAGTTATAGAATGCCAGTGAAATATTTCGCATAGCCGCCATCTTGAGGTTATGTAAACAATTGAACGAAGTTAGATGTCGGTGCATTACAATGTGTATAAACATATACTGTACCAAGTTTTATTGCGTTTGGTTGGTCAAATTGCGAGAAACGTCTATTTAAAAATCACAACTTCGCTTGGCCGCCATGTTGGTTATGTAGTTACCAGGTTTTCAAACGTCACATTGGTGAACTTCGAGTAGTTCCCTTTATCACCGTAAAATACTCCAGGGTGATATCGGTAATAGTTTCGGAGATATTGAATGCTGGTGAAATATTTCGCACAGACGCTTTGTTGGATTGGTGAGACGTACCAAAATTTGAAGGGCACGGTCGGGGTCGTCCGGTATAGTGCTATGAACTTACCGAGTTTCATTGAAATCGGTACAGCCTTTAGAAGTTATTAGGGGGGCCACACACCATCAAACGCGCACACACAGACAGACACACGGACAAAAGGTGATCTCATACGCCTATTTTTTCATAAATGAAAATAGTCTAATAGCAACAAATCACGTTACTATAGAAACATTCCATATATTCGAATTAAATTTATTAGGTAAACATTACCACAGATACCATAGCCTTCAATATGCGCACAATTGTCTGTGTCAGTAAGTTCCCAAAAGTGAGGAGAATGAATATTAAAAACCTATCTTATATTTTTTGCTCCATTTTTGATTTTTGGGCATTGTGGTCATTGGTCCCACACATTGGTGTTTGTAAAACTTAGTTTAGCTGCGGCAAGATTCAGATTGAGGTTAGGCCTAGATATCATCCTGTCGATCGCTGCACGAACCCACCGTCTCACATGCCCTTATGGGGCTGACCGCCTGTCCTAAACCAACTATCACCACCATCTGTTTAGAGCTGATGACCTCACTGTTCTTCTCGTATAACAACTGTCATCACCATCTGTTTAGGGCTGATGACCTCACTGTTTCTCTCTTGTAACGACTGGAGGCGTGGTGGCCCAGCGGTCAAACTGTTGCTTCTCACCACGGAGGACCGGGTTTGATTCCTGGCTAATGCATGAGAGATTTTCAAAGTGAATTACCATGTCCTGTGGTTCGGATTCCACGTTAAAAGAAGGTCCCGTAGGTCATAATCGCATGATTAACGGTCACATAAAACTAAAAGCTCCCTTCCGCTTTTTTGTAACGACTGTCACCACCACCATCTGTCTAGGGCTGATGACCTCACTGTTCCTGTCTTGAAACACCTCTCACCACCATCCAGCGAAGGGGCGTGGTGGAACAGCGGTCAAGCTGTTAGCCTCTCACCACGGTGGACCGGGTTCGATTCCTGGCTAATGCATGTGAGATTTTCAAAGTGAAATGCCATGACCTGTGGTTCGGATTCCACGTGAAAATGAGGTCCCGTTGCTCTTGATCACGAGATTAAAACGGTCACGTAAAACTAGAAACTGCCTACTGTGCCATCCAGCGTTCAAGAAATAAGTTCCAGTAAGAAAGAACTGAAGTTGGCCACCATGGCTTCCATTCGGGGAATCCCCTACACCCAGCGCTTTCTGGCGTGCGGAATTTCGTTAATCTTGCATTTTATGACTGTCTGTCCTTTCAAGGACAGGCATGCTTTCGCTTTGACGACGTGCCGCACCAACTGGCAACATTATAGCTGATAACGAGGTTATTTCTTAGCGCGTGGCGTACTGTGCTGTGAGAATGCTTTGAATGTCTCGTGTGAACCCCGTGCTCCGGCCATAGCAATACATAAACTCCGTCTTATTTAAACCCAGACGTTATCAATTGATATACTTTTGCAATGGTTAGCGGCTTTCGCTTGTTATTCCTTCATAAGTTTATCAGAGTGGAGTTAGTTTTGGTCGTCCTTCTAGGATGTATGTATGTCTACCCCTTAGTCTATTATTTCCGTTTCCAACGGGGTCGGGGATGAGATGCGATGTAATTCTATGTGGCGAATTGTTTCTACGGCCGGATGCCCTCCTGACTCCAACCTCATGAGAGGAGTTAATGAGAGATGAATGAAACTGGGCAAGCATGTGGAAGCCGTGGCCTGTCAGAAGGTACCATCCCAGCATTTATCTGGAGTTGAAAATGGGGAAACCATGAAAAACCATTTCAAGGACAGCCGATGGTGGGGCTCGAACCCACGCCTACCGAGTCATCAGAGAGCTTGGCCCCATGGCCTAACGCTGCCCTTTAGCGAGCGTAGCTACCGCTGTCGGTGGTCGTCCTTCTAGGATAATTTTTATATTTCGCCTATTTTAGCATGTACAGTATTTTGAAAAGTTTTTCCCTATATCCACCCTTCTATGAGAAGTACGATGAAGAGTTTTATAAATGATTGGTGTATTGACACTCATGGATACCATACCTAATTTTACGATGCACCAAGCATCCGAACACGAGTTATAGGCGTACATAAAGATACACAGAAAGACAGACAAATCTACTTTTTACTTGCATCCGTCAAAATAAAATAAAAAAAAACCGAAACGCGTAAATGAAACAAAATTGAAAATTGAATAAACGATCATGTACCCTTAGTACAGCCGATCCCTATATCTATATCCCTATCTATCTATATATAAATGAAAGTTTGTCTGTTTTTCAGAATTTCCACGGAAATTTGCGATATTTGCGCGTTTTAGACTGTTTTATGACGGATGCGCGCAAAAATAAAATTTGTGTTTGTCTGTCTGTCTGTCTGTCTGTCTGTATGTATGTTTGTTTGTCTGTGGACAACTTCGTGTCCTTATAACTCGAGAACGGCTGGGTGGATCAACGTAAAATTTGATACAGATATCCATCAGAGGCACGACATTAATCTTAATGTATCTCTTCTCCATACCTCTCATTAAAGGGGGCCTACCCCCTTAAAATACAGGCTGAAATCGGCGTAGAAGGGTGAGACAAAGCTCATTTCCAAACCCTCAATGTGAGAAACGAAACCACATTTTAAGGTCCTAAAACCAACAGTTTTTGAGATATTCCAAGAAAACTAATTTCATTTATTAAGCTACTGAAAGAATGCAAGCCGGTAACTATGGCAACACAATCTCAGAGGTCCATATATTTTCTGTAAGACGCAATGCAATTCCATGTATTACATCACTGTGAAGGTTTGCAAACGGCTATAAGGTTATAAGGTTATTAAGCTGTAAAATTCATCAATAGATATAATGCACTTAAGGGGGTCAAGGGGTACTCGAGATTTTTTTCACGCGATTTACACGTGCGGGTATGATACAGAAGGTCTATTATATCCCTATCCCTATATTGTTATATTATTAACTTATAATAATAATTATTATTATTATATTATGGCATACAACGCCGAGACGAAGTTCATTTTCAACCCCTTGGTGTCAGAAACAAACCTCGGGACCCCTAAAGAGCCGTAAAGGGTCCCCGAAAACTACATTTTAAGGCTCTAAACCAACAGTTTCTTAGATATTCCCAGAAAACTAATTTCATTTAATAAACTAATGAAGGAATGCAAGCCGGTAACCATGACAACAGTATCTCAAGAGGTGATATCCAACTTTCCATCTATTTCTGCAAGAAGTAATGCCTCTCCATTTATTACATTTCTGTGAAAGTTTGTAATTGGCTAGAAGGTTATCACGGAACCAACTAAAACTGTAAAATTCATCAATGCGCTTAAGGGGTTCAAGGAGTACCCGAGATTTTTCACACGACTTACACGTGCGATATGTCGTACAGAAGGTCTATTATATCTCCAAACAGCAACATTATTTTCAAAAACTCCTGATTTGAAATATTATTTTTTGCTGCTTTTAGGAATTTGGGTCATTGGAGGCTAATGAACTTGAATTTTCTTGCACCACAAGCCTTTATAATTTATTTATAAAAGGGGTCTTCCTGTGATTGGGGACTTGACATAATGGTGAGGGTCAGTTTGTATGTGACGTGTGTTGCGATTCGTTTACGAGGTTTTCAATTTTATTTTCACGTCAGGAAGAACACGTTAGGTAAATTTAGTTTGAGAGAACATTTTAACTAATCATTTTTCTTTGTCTACAAACAGGTTCCAGGCCAGTAACCATTGTAACAGTAACTCAATTGATAACGTCTGGTTATTAATACCGAAGACCGTTCGAAGAATGGGTAACTTACCGTACTTCTGCTAGTCTATATGTCGTCGTCAGATAGTGAAATCCGTCATTTCATGAAGATCCTAGGCACTTCATGAAAAGCCGGCATATGATGTAAAAAGAGATAGTTACACCATCTGACGCGTTTCTTCATGAAGTGACGGACCGATTTAGGCAGATGGTGTAAGAAATGATTTTACATTATCAGCCGAGGCACTTCATGAAGATCCGGTGTTTGTTGATTCGGCACTTCATGAAATGACTGACACAATGAAGCCGTACATTAATTCATTTAATTGTTCTATTCCAAGATATAAATTAATGCTTGTTTATTATGGTTTTCGAAATTAATTTTCACATAAAAACCTAAATCTAATCGTGAAATACCGGATACTCTTTACTCTCTATCTCTTTTTTTTTCTAGAAGTTTGTATTTTTATTTTTATATATTTTATTTGTACAGAATTTTTTTCTAATCTGCAATGCTTACTTTCATAATTTCATTTGTAGTTTTTCTTTTTTTTTCTTCATTTGTGTATCTTTTTTCTCTCTTTCCTTCACTGATGCAATTTGTATTTTTAGCCTATTTTCATTTATGAAAAAAAAATAGGCTTATGAGGTCACCTTTTGTCCGTGTGTCTGGCTGTGTGTGCGTGTGTGTGTGTGTCCCCTAATAACTTCTAAACGGCTGGAGCGATTTCAATAAAACTCGGTAAGTTCATAGCACTATTTCGGGCGACCCCGACCGTGCCCTTCAAATTTTGTTAAGTCTCACCAATCCAACATGGCGGCTGTGAGAAATATTTCACCAGCATTCAATATCTCCGAAACTACTACCGATATCACCCTGGAATTTTGAACGGTGATAATGGGAACTACTAGAAGTTTACCGATGTGACGTTTTTGAAAACCTGGTAACTACAAAACCAACATGGCGCCCAAGCGAAGTTGCGCCGTTTAAATAGACGTTTCTCGCGATTTAACCAACCAAACGCAATGAAACTTGGTACAGTATATGTTTATACACATTGTATTGCACAGACATCTAACTTCGTTCAATTGTCCGCCCACCCCTACAGTCATCAAATAAATATAATTTCAATTCACACCCAATCACACGGGACTGATGATTGAGGTGACCCAAGACCTCCAAATGAATTAACAACAAAACTGGAACGATAACTTACAGGTAAGATACACACAATGAAGAAAAATGCAGAATCATTCTTTCAAATATTTCTGTCTATAATAAATAGGCTGAAATTCGAGATTTTCTCGAAGGTGAACCCTCCACTAAATCAACCAAATGTAAAGCTTTTGTGTATTCAGCCCTGTGTACTTGGGAGTGTGTAGAATCTGTCTGATAATCAGTATTATAAAGGTATTTGTAGAATTGTGTGTATTTGTAGTTCAGGTTAATATTGAGAAGGAGGCGGCCGTGGTTAAGTTAGGAACCAACCCGGCATTTGCCTAGAGGAGAAGGGGGAAACCAAGGGAAACCAATTCCAGGATGGCTAAGGTAGGAATGGAACTCTTCTCAGTTTTTCCTCCCGAGGTCGACCATAATTATGTTCCTATCCGTGGTAACCATAGTTGATTTCATAAGTCTACTTAACGAGTAGGCCAATATGCTGGTTCGAATCCCGTCGCTGACTGTGGCGTTTTCCCCCAGGTCTTTTCACACACCCTCTCAGCAAATGCCGGGATGGTACTTCATTTCAAGTCTCGAGACACCTTCCCAAATTCTTTACCCACACACTACTTCTATCATCACGCAAACACAGGTTATCAGAAAACAAGCACCCAAATACACTGGGCTGATGATCAAGATGTCCCTAGCCATTAAAATAAATATACAAGAAAACAACTATAAAACAAGGCAACAACTGAACTAGATTAAAATGTTAGTTGGCAAAAAGATATCCTTCAGTGGGGTTTGAACTCGGCACGTAGTGATCCGGAAGCCAACACCATACCCCGAGACCACAAGTTCACTAATAAAGTTGGTTGCTAAGAGCTGTACAAGACCTGTGTATTACGCGCCCGTAACTGAGTTTGTTCTTGTTGTTTTAAAGGGTGGAACAGCGAAATAAAGTCATATTATACTATCGGTTATCTATCTCTCATGTTTTAAAAACAAAATGGATCTAAACGACGTTCTTCTTCCGTTCACAGTACGGCAGCATAATATTCCTTCTAGGCGCAAGGCCAAGCAAGATGCTGGGGAGGGAATTAGGGGATAAATGAAGTCCAGACCATTAGACATTTGTACCATATGTCACAGTGTTCACTTTCTGAGGAGATAACAGCCCTTTAGTGTCCGCATTTTTATCTGATTTATTCTTGGAAGTCTCACTTCTCTCACACGTGATCACCGCTGCCGCTACGGTACTTCATGAAGTGACGGGCTGGATTTCCCGTCAGATGATGTATAAAATGAATTACACTATGTGACGGCGATATTTAGTCATTTCATGAAACCACGCGTCAGATAGTGCAACTGTACCTTTTTACATCATATGCCGGCTCTTCATGAAGTGCCTAGGATTTTCATGAAATGACGGATTTCACTATCTGACTACGACATATATATAAAGCTCAATGTTTGTCTGTCTGTCTGTTATGTATACAAATCCACACCGTTTCACCGATCTCAGCCAAAATTTGTATACTTACCCTTCGGAACCCTGCGGGTAACCCTGTCCACTTGAAATTTCCGACAGACCACCCCATTCCCTGCATTTAGGCCCTTTATCCCAAATCTACACCGTTTCACCGATCTCAACCAAAATTTGTATACTTACCCTATGTAACCCTGTGAATAACACTGTCCACTTAAAATTTCGGACAGACCACCCCATTTCCTGCATTTAGGCCCTTTGGCAAACTTCTACACCGTTTCACCGATCCGAACCAAAATTTGTATACCTACCCTTTGCAACCCTGCGGGTAACCCTGTCCACTTGAAATTTCGGACAGACCACCCCATTCTCTGGATTTAGGCCCTTTGGCCCAAATCTACACCGTTTCACCAATCAGAACCAAAATTTGTATACTTACCCTTTGGTACCCTGCGAGTAACACTGTCTGCTTGAAATTTCGGACAGACCACTCCATTCCCTGCATTTAGGCCCTTTGGCACAAATCTACACCGTTTCACCGATCAGAACCAAAATTTGTATACTTACCCTTTGGTACCCTGCGAGTAACACAGTTTGCTTGAAATTTCGGACAGACCACTCCATTCCCTGCATTTAGGCCTTTTGGCACAAATCTACACCGTTTCACCGATCAGAACCAAAATTTGTATACTTACCCTTTGGTACCCTGCGAGTAACACAGTTTGCTTGTAATTGCGGACAGACCAAGCCATTCCCTGCATTTAGGCCCCTTGGCTCAAATCTACACCGTTTCACCGATCTGAACCAAAATCTGTATACTTACCCTTTGTAACCCTGTGAATATCACTGTCCACCTAAAATTTCGTACAGACCACTCCATTCCCTGCATTTAGGCCCTTTGGCACAAATCTACACCGTTTCACCGATCAGAACCAAAATTTGTATACTTACCCTTTGGTACCCTGCGAGTAACACAGTTTGCTTGTAATTGCGGACAGACCACTCCATTCCCTGCATTTAGGCCCCTTGGCTCAAATCTACACCGTTTCACCGATCTGAACCAAAATCTGTATACTTACCCTTTGTAACTCTGTGAATATCACTGTCCACCTAAAATTTCGTACAGACCACCCCATTTCCTGCATTTAGGCCCTTTGCCAAAAATCTATATCGTTTCACCGATCCGGACCAAAATGTGTATACTTACCCTTTCGAACCCTGCGGGTAACCCTGTCCACTTGAATTGCGGACAGATCACCCCATTACCTGCATTTAGGCCCTTTGTCCCAAATCTACACCGTTTCACCGATCAGAACCAAAATGTGTATACTTACCCTTTGGTACCCTGCGAGTAACACTGTCTGCTTGAAATTGCGGACAGACCACTCCATTCCCGGAAAGAGGACAGGGTCCGTCCCAAAGGCAATGGAAAAAAAGGGGGTAAAACCGGACCCGCTCAGGAAACCCTCAGGGTTGCCAGCTCCCAAACTCACCAGCCATGAGGCCTTGAGGATGTAGCACTATCCAGGGTGCCACAGAAGTGGTGGGGCTACACACACCCTGCCTCCTTGAGGGTCTTGAGCAGAAGACATGAGATATTAAGAAAAGAAAAAGAAGGCTGACACCTCGAAGAATGAGGCTATCAGGAATGATTAGACAAGGGCCAATTAAGGCGGGAAAGTGAAAGAGTCGCTAGGCCTCGGATACCCTGATACCATCGGGGTCGGAAGAGAACAAGAGTTTGACCAAGGGAGGCTGACAGGAAAGAGAACTGAAAGGAGCCCGGCACCAGTAAGTAGAAGCAATGCCGGACTCAGCTGGGGTCCCGTGGTCGCAAACCCTCGTCCCACAAGTTGTAAGACCCTGGTGGGTGGAGGGGGCAGGTGTGAGAATAGCTTGCTGATTCATCGCGAGGTGACATGAGAGAAATGTCCAGACCCCGCCGTGTTACCTCGTATTGCTGACTATGCTGATGTTCATATTGCGTCTTTGCACAAACCACTGTAGTGTTACGAAAGAATGAGTGATTCACCGGTCAATGTGAATAGGACCGGGAACCCCCACCCGAACGTCTGTCATCATAATATATCGTCATCATCTGCGATATTCTCAGGTTAGTGCAGCTTGGACCCGAGCAGTACTCGATAAGCTCTTTCACTACACGCATCGAGTATAGGCCTAAGCCAGAAAATAACGTTCAGACACTGGAAGACATCGAAGGTAGAAATCTGAATTACCTATATCAGATTTAAAATTACACCATGTTCGTTTAGTAGTCATTTTTCATTACCTTATTATTATCATAAGGACAAATGACCTAGATGTTACGCCCATTATACCACTAATCACCACACACAGTAACTCTTCATCGCCTGTGAATTTTGAAATATTTCTTTCTACCACGGTAGTTTGCAAGTTTCTCGTGTCAATTCAACAGTAGTTTTCATTACCATCCTCATCAAAAGGGCAAATGACCTAGATGTTACGTCCATTATACTACTAAGTAACACCACAGTCTTCATCGCCTGCGATTTTTAAAATGTGTATTTCCATTAGTTTGTAAGTTTGATATACCCGTTCAGTAGTAGTCGTATTGACAGGCTATGCCAAAGGAGAAGATATCTTCATTCCCCGAATTCCTTTGATCCCTACTGATATGCCTTTTGATTTCAAGCGACTGCAATTCCCTGCACGTCTTGCATTTGCAATGACCATAAACAAGGTCCAAGGACAGTCGCTCAAGGTAGCAGGCCTTAATCTGGAAAGTCCATGCTTCTCTCATGATCAGTTATACGTAGCTTGCTCAAGAGTGGGCACACCTAAACATTTATTTATTTATACACCAGAGGGAAAAACAAGGAATATCGTTTATCCTAACGCACTCCATTAATTTCAATGTTAGCTACAAACATGTTAGTATTTATTAAATAACAACTGTGAAGTGAGATGAAACATTTCTCTGAAGTTCAACCATTACATCGTATATTAGGCCGTGTTACTTTGCGTGTCATCTTTCTAGGATACTATTTAATCTACTGTTACTGTATTTATTTATGTCAATGATCTGGTTACTCTTCTTGAGAACCTGTACCGAAACATGTAAGCCGGTCACGTAGAAAATTCACAGCGAGTGTTATGGTATATCGTACATCTCTTTTCTATTTTATCCCTTTCATTCCTTTAAAGTATCAATTTTTCCCATTCGTTGATAAGTTATATGTGCCAGTAGTCGTTTCTATGTTCATCATCACTATGTAGAAGATGTTTTGCGTCAGAAGAAAAGACAACTGGATGCTCAGGAACGTTAAAGATATATCGACTGAGAAATCTGGAAGCTTCTCTTGGAGGAATTGCTTCAGACATTTATCGTACAGTTTAAACCTTAACAAGACGAAACTTTTAACCAGATAGCGATCTAAGTGGGAGCTCTTTGGCAAAAAATCAAGTCTTTCCCGAAATGTGAGTCCTAAAAATAACTTTTTCTATTATTTTCTAAGTTTCATATGTCAGTTATGTAGTAATTTTCAATATCATCCTGATCCTGATCTACGACTGAGATGTCACGAATTCTGGGACCGCTAACGACATATCTCGACTCGGACTGAAGACAAATATCACGAGAATGATCATTATTTTACAGAGCCTTCCCATAGTGACTTAAGTATAAACATTGTCACTGGGTTTGATAATGTAAGAAATGAATACATAAATAAATATAATTTATGACGTTGAGTGTTAAGGAGACAGAAATATTATCATCATTCCACCGGGCGAAGCCGGGTACTACTGCTAGTATATATATATATATATATATAAAGTCCTCTCGGCACGCCGGAAGGCGGAGGTAGATTTCACCGGACAAACTTGGGGATAGGCGAAAATAGGCAGAATATGCAGGTTTTCGTAGAAGGATCCGACCTCATTTATTGCGAGAAAGTATTTTATAATTGGAGATTAATTAACTTTGTTTTTCGTCATTTTATGCATATTTTAAACATTTTATTGTCTTATGATGACGTAACCTTCTTGTCCTTATGCAAGGTTTCGACACTGATGTGTAACTATGAAACGGTCTGTTACTTCTTCAGGCAAAATTATATCTCCCGCAGAGATTTTGGTTGGTTCCTCAGTTTAGGGGCTGCGATACCCCGGTCATGTAACCCCGTGTACTTTGGGTGAGTGTAGAATCTGTCTGATAAACGGTGTGTATTGTGATGGCTGTATTAGTCTGTAATTCAGGTGAGGACTGCAGACGGTCAATTTCAAGCAGTAGTTCCTAATGTTGCTACCAGATACTACCGTCAACCACACTTAGCTGTGAACTTGGCTACTAGATGCCACCGCAACCAGCAACTCGCAACGAACGTTGGAACTTCCCCTCGAAAGGAAAGCATACTGAGGGATTTTTAGCGCTCTTAGAAAATCCGACGACTTTGGCCGGCTTTGAACCCGCGACCTTGGGCATAGAAGTTCAGCATGCTACCAGTTACGTCACCGAAGCCGCTTCACACTTAGTCAGATGGAAATCTGAATTTGATCTCCTGCAAGTGCGTTGTCATGGCGACGTCTGATGGCTCATCCCTCATCAATTTAGTAGTGTTGCCATGGAAACCAGTGATAGCTCTTGGCATTTTCTTATAATTCCGAAATCATTTTTCTCATACCTTGGCGTAATGATGGGTCATATCAAAAATTCTTTCAGACAAAAGTTTTAGGTAATTATTAGGGGAATATTGTCCATTTTGTACGGTTGTGATATTGTGCCTATTAAGAGAGATATGATTAATGTTTCCCGAAAAACCCACTTTTTCCCACCCCTTTGGTCAATGGTTGGTGCTATAAAAAATCTCTTCAAACATAATTTTTTGGGCTTTATCCGACACATAGTATGAACTTTGAACGGATGCGATATTTCACATTATTAAGAGAGTTATAGCAATATTTCACTTTTTCGAGAAAAAAAAGCCCCCCATTTTCACCCCCTTCGACCGATGTAGACCAGTAACGAACTCGACTGAGATTTTATAGGTATACATATTCGGTAAAAAATTCAAATTGATTGGTGCAAAATTACGGCAGTTATCCTGTCCACAAGAAACTGATATATATACATAAATTATATATAAACTTTTGAACTGACGGTGGTTTTGGGGTCTGGGGGATGTGAAACGCGAAGATATGTCGAAATTTTCCGGAAGTCGAAACATGGTACCCATTGCAATAGTTAGCTTTCTAATGAAATCTACCTAAATGAAAGTTGGTCTGTCTTTTCTGAATTTCCACGGAAATTTGAGTTATTAACGCGTTTCAGACTGGTTTATGACGGTTGCGTGCAAAAACAAATTTTTTTGTCTGTCTGTCTGTCTGCTGTCTATCTGTCTGTGTACAACTTTGTACGTGCATCACTCGAGAACGGCTGAGTGAATGATCGTAAAATTTGGTACAGTTGTCAATCCAAGGCACGAAAGTAATCATTGATGTAACTCTTCTCCGTACCTCTCATAAAAGGGGGCCTACCCCCTTAAAATACATGCTGAAATTGGAGTAGAAAGACGAGACAAAGCTCATTTTCAGGTCCACAATGTGAGAAACAAAATTCGGAGGCCTTAAAGGGCCCACGAAAACCACATTTTAAGGTCCTAAAATCAACAGTTTTTGAGTAATTCCCAGAAAACTAATTTCATTTAATCTTCTTTCTTTTTTTTCGTGTGACCTACTGAGAGGCCGAGTGCAGGTCTTTCTAGTCGACGCCCGTGGGCGACTTGAGCGTCGGGATGAGAGATGGAATGGATGAAGATGAATGAAATTGGGCAAGGATGTGGATGGAAGTGGCCGTGGCCTGTCAGAAGATACCGTCCCAGCATTTGCCTGGTGTTGAAAATGGGAAACCACAGAAAACCGTTTCAAGGACGGCTGACGGTGGGGCTCGAACCCACGCGTCTACCGAGTCAGCAGGGAGCTTGGCCCCATGACCTAATGTTGCGCTTTAGCCAGCGTAGCCACTGCTGTCGGTATTTCATTTAATAAACTAATGAAAGAATACAAGCCGGTAACCATGGCAACACAATCTCAGAGGTTTATCTATTTCTGTAAGACGCAATGCCATTCAATTTATTACATTACCGTACTGTGAAAGCTTGCAAACGGCTATAAGGTTATCACTGAACCAACTTATTCTGTAAAATTCATCAATACGTATATAATGCGCTTAAGGGTATCAAGGGATACGGTACTCTAGATTTTTTCACGTGGTTTACATGAGTGGGTGAACTGCTATGCCCAAGATAGCGGGTTCAAACCCGGTCGAAGTCGTCGGATGTTTAAAGAGCGTTAAAAATCCTTCAGTATGCCTTCCTTCGGAGGGGAAGTAAAGCCGGTGGTCCCATGTCATAGATTTATGGCATGTAAAAGGTCCTTTCACAGACTAAACTTGTGTAAAGCAAAATTGTTAGGTTAGATTTCGTCAGAACGCTCTATCAAAGTTCCAACGTTCACCACTAGGTATCATTGATATCTGGTGGCGAAAGTTGGAACTACTTGAAATTGAACGGAACTTGTAGCTCACCCTTTAGGGTGTCCGCTGGAAACAGCTACAGACTCAGGCGAGTCGAACATGTCCTCGGACACTCCCGGCACTAAAAGCCATACGATAAATATAAATATAGTGGGTGTGTTACTGTAGTTCTATTAAATCCCTATCCCTATATTATTATTATTATTATTATTATTATTATTATTATTATTATTATTATTATTATTATATTATGGCGTACAAGGACGAGAAAAAGCTCATTTTTCAGCCCCTCGGTGTCAGAAACAAAACTCGGAGGCTTACTACGTTTTAAGGCTCAAAACCACGTTTCTGAGATATTCCCAGATAACTAATTTCATTTAATAAAACTAATAAATAGATGACCAGTACAGATGAAGACCAAATCAGGAGCTATATAGATATACTGAGAAAATCACAGATGTGGCCAGGAAGAGACAGGAAGAGACTTTCTACGGACAGTTCTCAAGGATGAACCCAACAAGACTAACCAACCGGCTTCTGAACTACTGGGGGTATAGAAAGAGCGTGACACCGAGGCTAACAGAAGTTAACAAGGACATCCAAGAACTGAAAATAATGGAAAGTGATATTAGAAGCCGATCACATCTCAGAAAGATAAACCGAAGAGGTTTCAGGACAGACCACCCTGTAAGAAAACCGGCATCATCTGGACAACAGAGAGAAAGGTGAAACATAGCCAGAGAATGCGCGAATACTGGGCAAACATCAAGTCCCTCGCCAAGCTGAAAAGTTGAACGTCGTGGTCCTTAGCTGGTTCATCCGAAAGAAGAAGAACAAGAAGAAACTAATGAAGGAATGCAAGCCGGTAACCATGAAAATAGTATCTCAAGTGGTGACATCCAACTTTCCATCTATTTCTGTAAGAAGCAATGCCACTAAATTTATTAAATTTCTGTGAAAGTTTGCAAATGGCTATAAGGTTATCATGGAACCAAGATAGACTGTAAAATTCATCAATGCGCTTAAGGGGGTCAAGGGTTAACCTAGAATTTTTACACGCGACTTACACGTGCGATATGTTGAACAGAAGGTCTATTATATCTCCAAACAGCAACATCATTTTCAAAAATTCCTGAAATGAAATAGTGTTTTTTGCAGCTATTGGGAATTTGGACCATTGGAGGCTAAGATTCCTGAGTTTTCATGCACCACAAGCCTTTATAATTTATTTAAGGGGTCTCCCTGGGGATGGAGACTTTCCACAACGGTGAGGGTCAGTCTTTATGTGACATACAGTATAAGCCTATTGAGTTTCGTCCGAAGTTTTCAATTCTATTTTCACGTCAGGAAGTACACGTTAGGTGAATTTAGTTTGAGAGCACATTTTAACTAATCATATTTTTGTCGACAAACGGGTTCATTGTAAAGATGATTGTGTTTGACACTGTGTGGTTGATAATCTTTATGTTTATGTACGCCTATAACTCGTGTTCGGGTGCTTGGAACATCCTAAATTAGGTATTGTAACGATGAGTCAATACACCAATCATTCATAAAACTCTTCATCGTGCTTCTCATAGAAGGGTGGGTATAGGGAAAACTTTTCAAAATACATGCTAAAACAGGCGAAAAATAAAAATTATCCTAGAAAGACGACCAAAGCATATGTTGCGCTTCTCAATGTGAGACACAAAACTAGGGAGTCTATAAAGGGTCTCTAAAAACCATATTTTAAGGCCCTTAAATTAACAATGTCTGTGATAAACTTATGAAGGAATGACAAGCCCCTAACCATGGCAACAGTAGCTCAATTGATAACGTCTGGTTATTAATACCGAGTACTTCTGCTATAATACAGTGAGTCCGGGAATGTTCTCCACAGCGCCTACACGCGTCTGCGAGAGCTAGCTACAGAAGTTACGTTGGCAGCACGGCTGCCGCTTGCATCATATTAGCCTTTCACGAAATGATTTCCGGCGGTCGAGATGGGAACTATTCTTTGTTTACTTGTGTCACACGTCAGCCTGCTTCGTTGACTGGTACAGTTGCGCGAGTAAAATATGACTCAGCTCAAGTAGCCTCTGTCCGTGGTGACATGAGTTCCCATGACGCGCAACGCTGCTTGACTTGTATGTGCGGAATGCATTCTGTCATCGCTGTGTTCCCGAATAACAAGCAAACTGTATACTTTGTACTCACCACAGCCATTCATAACAGATGCTGGAAGTGCTGATGACACATACGCCCGCTAATTGCAATACACACTGACGATTTCGACAGGCTACAGCCCACACGTGTGGGAATCACCCTGTCAAAGACACCGTGCTACCAACTAAACCGATGAGGCAACCACTCACTGCTGCACGTAACCACTGCGGAGAACATTCTCGGGCGCCCTGTAGTACTGAATACAGTATATAAAAATCTATGTTACGGGATAGTTTGTCTGTCCCCTATGCGTTCGTATAGCATTCATCTGATTGCGATGAAATTTGGGTGAGTTGTTGTGTGCACTCCAGGGAAGGTTTATGGCTACGAATTATTTATGTAACACAAAAGGGTGAGGTACTTAACAGGTACCCTTAAAACCCACAGTAGCCCAATTGCACAATCTGTATACTTATCACACCGCAATGCAAGGTGTGAGAATAGCTTGCTGATTCATCGCGAGGTAACATGAGGAGACTGTCAGCAGCCCACCGTATTATCTGTCTAGAGCCCTGCGCGGATAAGCAAAACGTTATCCGCATCTGCCCCGCATCCGCACAACTGATAATACAATATTTAAAATTTATTAGATAAAGCATTAAGTATTAATGCAACATATTTAGACATTTGAGGAGAAATCCGTTCCCCTAGACTATGCGTGAATCGCAAGACAATGTTGAATCAGTGTTGACCCTCAGAGTAATGGCAAGTGAAACAGCGGGTGGCTACTTACTGTTCGTCCACCAGCTCAGGGGACTGAAGGGGAGAGGAGAGGCATTCCAGCTGCGTTGATTGAGTGGTCGTGCCGCTGCAGGTATTGCCAACTTAGCACCGATGTTATTCACGCTATGTTTAATCACTGCTACTTGCGTTTAGTTTCAATTGTGAAATCGTACGGGTCAGTAGTGTTATGACGGAAGTGAAGAAAAAAACAAGTAGTTCCGTGAAGAACTACAGAGCCTATTTTCATATATCCTACTTATGTTAATTGCCACTATGAACATACAACAGGGGGCGTGGTGGCTCAGCGGTCTAGCTGAATGCCTCTCACCAAGGCAGTCCGGGTTCGATTCCCGGTCAATGCATGTGAGATTTTCGATGTGAAATGCCATGTCCTGTGGTTCGGATTCCACGTAAAAAGGAGGTCCCGTGGCTCATGATCTCGAGATTAACGGTCACGTTAAACTACAAGCTTCCTTCCTTCCTTCCTTGAACATACAACATTTCAGTTTGATTGCTGTAATCGATTCGTAGATATTGAGAACCGACTAAATATTTCGGATGGTCGCCATGTTGGATTTTGTATATGTAGGTCCTAGAGTTATGTACTGTTACATGAAGATTATTGTGTACGTGTAGCATTCAAATTTCAATCGCATGATTAGGACACAAGAAGTAACAAGGAGATTTTAAAATTTCGCACATCTGCCAGCTTGTGGCTATGGAAACAATTGAAATAAATCAGATGCCAGTGGATTAACATTTACTGTACCAAGTTTCACTGCACTAGGATGGTTAAATTGCGAGAAACGTCGCCGCCATGTTGGATTTGTGATCACCAGGTTATTTAAAGTCCTATAGGTGAACTTATGTTCATAGCCCCTATGAACTTAAAGAAATTCAGTTTGATTGCTATAATAGATTCGTAGATATTCAGAGCCGTCTAAATATTTCGGATGGTCGCCATGCAGGATTGTTAAATGTATAGGCCATAGAGACATGTACCATTAAAGGAAAATTATTGCGTAGGTTCATTATTCAAACTTTCACTTCTATCGCATAATTACTGACCCGTTAATAAATATTAACGTGCATTCCAGTCGTATCCGCGGGCGGCTGCTGTTGCAAACTTGATCTTTACGGTATCTATTGGTGACTGTCCGAACTAGTGAGCCGGCAACCTTCAGCGTGTCTGTCTTGTCGATGGCTCGCTCGTGTGGCTAATGTTGGCACTTAAGTTTTGAGAACTCGAGGTCTCACGATCGGCTCCGTTCGAGCCCGAACGGCGGCCATTTTGTTCTGGTTGTTGAGATAAACAAATGAAGTTGAAGGAATTCTTGCAAGAAGGAAAGATGTGAGAACTAAATCTCTGGTGTAAAACGGGGATTATCTGGCCTTAGGCCAGGTAAACTTCCTTTCCCCGATATAATTTCGTCTCTACGTGATTTACATTTACCGCCCACCGTTGAGAAATCTCTGTCATCGGATTAAATATGTAGACATGAAGAAAACGCAATGTATGAAGTTTGGCTACAGGAATACATCTCTTTATTAAGGTTTGTTTGTGTTAAAGGTTATTGGAACTATTTGTGACCTGAAAATGTGAATTGGTCGTCGATACGAGTATTTGTGTTGGTGTTATTCTACATATTTTATATGTTGCAGTCTTGAGCTGTTGAATAATTATCTTAGCGCAGTTGGCATTTATTTTGCCGTTAGTAAGTCACTTGGTTTGTAGAACCGAGTAGGCCTAAGCATGAAGAGAAAGTTCCAATACCTTATTTTTAACTTGATGTAATACACTTATTTATATGTATTTTGGGAGGGTTGTGTTTTATCTTTTTTCTGACGTGCCGTGCTGTGTAATGTTCAGATCTCATTTTGTTTTGAGCGAGGAATTTTCCTAACCTTAATTTTTTTTTTCGTAACAGTTAATTTTCCTTTTCCTCGTCTCGTTAGCGTGGTCTCTTAAAGACTCTGTTTAAAATATCACCACTTATGATATGTATTTTTATTTTTTCCATGGTCCGTTGCCTGGATACTCTCCGGGATTGTTATCCGATCTCGTTTTTCTCGGAAACAATGTAATTAATTTTTCATGTCGACTTGAGGTCATTCATATTGAATTTTCATGCCGTACGCACGTACCTTGCCTTTGCTCCTGAGTAACTAAAAGATTTCAAGAATTATCTTATTAATTTCCAAGAGATATCTTCTTGGTGGTTTGAACTTGTCATTCTTCGAACCTACACGATGTTAATGTATATTTTTTTCGGAATCTAATTCTACTGATGTAGAGTATTATTGGTTCTCGCATAATGGGACTTCTTCATTGAAATTGGGTAATTAAATTCCATCTCCTTCTTAATTTTTATTGGTTCCTTGCTTCTTAATTATTAATTTGTTTGTTCTATTTATTACCTTTTATGTTACATCTTTTTTTTAACATGCATGTAAGATGTTCTTTCCTTCAATTATATTTAATGTTATGGAATGTCATTCGTGTTTTCTTCAAGTTTAGTTTTAGTGCTCTTCTCTCAATTTAAATGCAACCTGGGTATGGTAATTTGTCCAGCCGTTCCACACACATACCCTAGTTGCTCTCTGTTTTTATTTATCGTTTTTCTGTTTGTGTTTCTGAAGGTAACTTGTGGGTACATATTTTGGTACCTAGTCGCGTGGTTTTGTTTCCACCTTGTATTTTGTTGAGAGAATGTGTACTGGGTTTGACTTGGAGAAAGCATAGGCATAAAAGGGTTACTTATTCTGAAAAAAAACTTGTATTAATCCTATGTGATTTTATGTTTCATGTCGACTATAAATGGAGCAACGGAATCTTAGGGCAGCTTACAGTTTGACCAAAGAAGAAATTATCTATGAACTCCTGATTAGAGGTTCTACTTCCTCTGGAAATAGGGAAAAGGATCTGATATTACTGAATGCAGTTTCGGATAATCCTGTACGTGTACCAAACTGGAGGAAATTTGACTGGACGTTAGGTAAGTCCCTTATTGTACCATCTGTTGAAAGTTTAATTGTGGTTTTTCATTCGTTAAACTCTGACTGTGCTCCGTCTAGTTCTCGACTTATCAGATTTAAGGTCCGCTGTTCACATTGGTACCATCGCCTTCGTGATTTAATAGAAGTTTGGCAGGATAGAGATCCTGAATTCCATTTAAAATTAATTTCTCTGCGTGCTAAACTTGTTGATTGCTTTTTTGCGTTATTCCCAAATAATAGTGAGAGTGCGAGTGTTAACCCTGATGTGTGTGCAAATGAAGGGGTTCCTTCTATTAGTGGATTGAACGAATTGTTGCATAATATCAGTGTTGAAAGCAATTTAGGAAGTTTTGGTGGATCTTTGTCGAATCATAGTGAACCTGCAACTATGTATAATCAGGAAAACTATCCTAGTGCGTGCAGAATATCTGAGGTTAGGTCTGAGTGTAGCAATGTCAGAACAGGGTCGACCTCATCACGTCATAACCTTGAAAATCTTGATGATATAAATGTTTCCTTTGCTAATGTGTCCATTTCTGGTGCTGCGAGCAACCAGGTTAGGGGTAATTTATCAAATGCTAGGTCGAATGATGAAAGATTATCGCCCCTATGTTCTGAAAATCCTATTAATTTAGAACATGTGTCATCCAATGTAAATAATAATCCTCGTGGGGAGTTTAAAATGGGAATTAAGTTTGGTAGTGTACCTCATCCTTTAAATGCTTGCATCCAAAATCTAGAGATGTGCAACGGTAACGATGCTAATCTGTTAATAAAATTTTTAAAGCAATTTATTGACCTTGCTGACAATGCTGTAAGATTTGGGTGTCCTGATAGTCAAATTTTCAACCTGATCTTTCCTTATACCTCTGGTTTATTGAGAGAAAAGTTAATTGTAGCCATGGAAGGTTGTTATTCCATTGATCGATTTCATCGTGAAATATTAAGTTCATTTATTCCTAGTTGTGCTTTGAGTATGCTGATGCATAATTTTTTCTATAGAGTTCAGAGATTCGAAGAGTCTTTAAATGATTATGTAACTGATATCAAGTCTTATGCTAGAGTTTTTTCTGTACAATTAAGTGAACAACAAATTGTGGCTTCTATATTGGAAGGGATTAATCCAGAAAGCAGGTCATACTTGACAACATGCAGTATTCCCGTAAATTTCTCTGATTTAAACAGATTTGTGTTGAATTCGGGTATTATCAAACATTCCGATTCCTTGAGAGTTGCCAATGTTCCTCCACCTAATTTTAATTCTAATCTATCTCAGGATTCTGGAAATCCTATCTGTTATGATAGCTCGCAAGGCCCTCGTTTCCAAAATAGAAATTCCTTCGATTCGGGTAATCGCACGTCGAATAACAGGAGAAGATGTGATACTTGTGGATCATTTCAACATATTGCTAAATGGTGTACGAGGAGACCTAAACATAACCCATGACTAAATCGTAAGGAGACTTTTTCGGATTGCCATGCGTCAAATAGTTCTAAAATAAACTCTATGGAGGTAAATAATTATTTTGATGATGTCAGAAGTCTTAAACCTAAAGTGAGGTTGTGTAGTCGCATTTCTGAAGTTTCTAAACATTGTTCCCCATTTATTGATATTTGGGTAAATAACGAACCTGTTACTGCTCTGATCGATTCGGGTAGTGTGAAATCATTTTTAAGTAAAAACTGGTTTGAAAATATGAGGTCAGTATGCAAATTTGGAAAACTTATTAAAGAACCGAACAATTTTGTGTCAGCGAACTGTTCTAGTCTTGAAGTTTTAGGATTGGTAAACTTAAAGATCCGCATTTTAAATTTCACTTGGAGATATGATTTTTGGGTTGCAAATAATTTATCTTGCGACGCCATTATGGGTGCTGATTTTTTGTCTCATGTTGGGTTGTTACTAGACCTTAGAAACAGGTCATGTTGGTTTCGTTTTAAGCCTAATTTAAAATTAAACTTCAAGCCTTGTCTTAGTTTTTCCGGAGTGAATTCCTCCAAAGTTATATCTGGTTCTGACACCATTGAGGAGTTTAATTTTGAAAATCTTAAACCTGACCAAGCTGATAAACTTCGTGAACTGTGTTCATCCTTCCCTGAGGTTTTGACGAATAAGTTAGGGGTGACCAATCTATTGGAATACAAGATTGTCGTTTCTGATTATATTCCAGTCAGTTCGCCACCGTATAGACTAGCCCCTCCCAAGATGAAAATCTTGAAAGAGATAATCGACGAGATGTTAGATGAAGGGATCATTAGTAAGTCTACTTCCTCGTATTCGTCACCTATTTTCTTGGTGCCTAAATCTGACGGTAAATTTCGCCCAGTTGTTGATTATCGAGCTCTTAATAAAAAGGTTATTCAGCAGTCCATCCCGCTTCCTGATCTGAGATCTTGCTTTGCATGGTTTAGGGGTGCTAACTGGTATACGATTTTAGATCTGAATCGCGCGTACTTTCAGATTCCATTAACTGAAGATTCTAAACATCTAACAGCCTTCTCCACTGACTGGAATCTCTTTCATTTTAACCGTTTACCATTTGGGATCTCCACGGGTGCGGCCATCCTAAGCCGATTGCTAGATATGGTATTTGATGGAATCAAGTTCAAGTTTGTGTATCATTATTTAGACGACGTAGTCATATTCAGTGAGAACTTTGATGATCATCTGGAACATATTGGTGAGGTTATGTCTCGTCTAAAGAAAGCTGGTCTTACCGTAAAACCATCTAAAGTTTCCTTTGCTAAACCCAAGATTTCATTTTTGGGACATATCGTAACATCGTCTGGAATTTCTGTGGATCATTCGAGAACCCAAGCGATTCGTGACTTTAAGCCCCCTAAGAATGTTAAAGGTGTATCAAGGTTCATCGGTATGATGAACTATTTCCGTAAGTTCATTAACAATTTCGCTCAGCGTGCTGCTCCTATAAATATGTTGAGGAAGAAGGGAGTTAATTTTGTTTGGGGTCCTTCGCAAGAAGCAGCATTTGAAGATTTGAAATTAGCTTTGATAAATGCACCTATTTTGTCCATCCCTGATTTCTCCAAAACCTTTATTGTGCAAACGGATGCCTCCAATAGTGCTGTTGGTGCAGTGTTACTACAAGACCATGGAAAAGGTAGATTACCTATTGCGTACACTTCCCGCACTCTGAATGATGCAGAAAGAAATTACTCTGTTTATGAACTCGAAGGTTTGGCCGTCATGGATGCTCTTGAAAAGTTCAAGTTGTATATCGAACATGTACCCTTCGAGTTAGAAACAGATAACCAAGCCTTGAGTTGGGTTCTTGGCAGACCTAGGAAAACTGGTCGAATAGCTCGTTGGGCCACTCGAATTTCTTCCTTTAAGTTCTCTGTACGTCACATCCGAGGGAGTGAAAATGTCATCGCTGATTGTTTAAGTCGGATGTATGGTGACACTAATGTTGAGGTTGAGGAAAATGTGAAGTGTAACGCAATTTTGGAACATAACATGTCAAACGTAATTCTGTCTAACTGTCCCATGTTGTTTCGGGATGTATCTGAATATCAAAAGGAAGATCCAGTTCTAAGTGAGATTATAAGAAAATTAGAGGTTGGTGAAGTTGTAAAACCATATTCATTAAGGAATGGCATCTTGTGTTGTTTGGCCCGTTCTGATAGAACACCTAAGATTGTTCTTCCCACTGTTTTAGTAGGCGAGATCTTTAAATACTTTCATGAGTCTCCTATCGGTGGACATTTAGGAGTATATAAGACCAGATTAAAGGTGAGGCAAAATTTTATCTGGAAGGGTATGGATGGTGACATCAGAAGACTGGTAAATAATTGTACAACATGTAAATTGGCAAAACCATCTCCTAACACTAAGGTTGGAATGTTATCGTCTCAACTTTCCGATAAACCAATGGAAAGATTGTTCGTAGATTTTGTCGGCCCGATGCCGCTGTCGAAGCTGGGTAACCGTTTTGTACTGGTTTGTACGGATGGCTTCAGTCGTTTTAACTGGTTGTTCCCAACTCGCTCAGCTACCACTGAAACGGTAATTAAATGTCTTAACCATATTTTTGCTGTTTTTGGCCCCTGCCAATTTCTGGTATCAGACAACGCGAAATGCTTTACATCACATGTTTTCCGCAATTTTTGTTTCGAGTTATCCATTTCCCATGTGACATCTTCTATCTATTATCCTAAAGGATCGTATGCTGAGAGGGTGAACAGGAATCTTCGAGCTGCGTTAATTGCTTACCATCATAAGGACCATAGACTATGGGACAGTTGTATTCCTTGGTTGACTTATTCGTTCAACACTGCGGTGCATGAATCTCATCGTACCACCCCTTTCAATTTAATGTTCTCCTTCGTCCCAAATTCCCCTATATCTAATTTGTGGACTATTAATCAATTGCTGCCTGATAAAGTCATGAATGAGAACGTACGTTCTATTTGGAAAAAGGCCAAAACATATATGAAGGTGGCACACGAGAAACTACAGCAGAGGTATAATAAAGGACGTAAACCTACGTCACTTCAGATTGGGGACATGGTTTTTGTCAAGAATTTTTCTGTTAAGGAAGTTGGTTCTAGAGAATCTGGCAAGCTAGTCACAAGATTCCGTGGCCCTTGTGAAATTATAAGTTTTATCACTCCGGTGACATTACTTGTAAAGGACCCTCAGAAAAAGAAAATATTTAGGGTGCATATGTCTCATGTTAAGAGAGGTTGTGATGTTTCAAATTAATGATCATAAAGTTGTATTTTAAATTTGTAAAAGCAAGGAATCTCAAAAATTTGATGGGGAAACCTTAGTTAAAACTTAGTTATGTATCTTCTGTTAGCCTAAATTTTTCCTAAATCATGTTTAACTATGGACTTGTCGTAACTGATGTTAATCAAAAGTGTGATGAAGAAAGAAATGGACCATTGCTGTCGGAGTACGATTTGATTTCAGATCAAATGTTGGTGATATCGTCATCCTGTTTGAAGAGCGTTGTGACTGTCGCGAATGTCCAGGGCCCGGACGTCGTGATGCTAAGCCGTGACCTCAGCACTGAGAATGACCGAGTCTCCTCCATCCTATGAAGACTTATTTCTGTATTTTATTGTATCCAAAAAAAGATTGTACTACTGCCAAGTAAGAGTTGGAATTTTACGCATGTTGGTGATTTTCAGATGCATGAAAAAACTTGGGTGTATCTAATCATGGAACGATCAGTTTGGTGTACTAGGTGTTGTGAGAACTGATGTATGTTTTCAGGTCATATTTTCTCGGTGTATCTTTTACCCCCAACCATAAACTTGTGAACAATTGTTGCCTATTGTCCAGCATTGTGTGGGGGAGAGATGACCCGTTAATAAATATTAACGTGCATTCCAGTCGTATCCGCGGGCGGCTGCTGTTGCAAACTTGATCTTTACGGTATCTATTGGTGACTGTCCGAACTAGTGAGCCGGCAACCTTCAGCGTGTCTGTCTTGTCGATGGCTCGCTCGTGTGGCTAATGTTGGCACTTAAGTTTTGAGAACTCGAGGTCTCACGATCGGCTCCGTTCGAGCCCGAACGGCGGCCATTTTGTTCTGGTTGTTGAGATAAACAAATGAAGTTGAAGGAATTCTTGCAAGAAGGAAAGATGTGAGAACTAAATCTCTGGTGTAAAACGGGGATTATCTGGCCTTAGGCCAGGTAAACTTCCTTTCCCCGATATAATTTCGTCTCTACGTGATTTACATTTACCGCCCACCGTTGAGAAATCTCTGTCATCGGATTAAATATGTAGACATGAAGAAAACGCAATGTATGAAGTTTGGCTACAGGAATACATCTCTTTATTAAGGTTTGTTTGTGTTAAAAGTTATTGGAACTATTTGTGACCTGAAAATGTGAATTGGTCGTCGATACGAGTATTTGTGTTGGTGTTATTCTACATATTTTATATGTTGCAGTCTTGAGCTGTTGAATAATTATCTTAGCGCAGTTGGCATTTATTTTGCCGTTAGTAAGTCACTTGGTTTGTAGAACCGAGTAGGCCTAAGCATGAAGAGAAAGTTCCAATACCTTATTTTTAACTTGATGTAATACACTTATTTATATGTATTTTGGTAGGGTTGTGTTTTATCTTTTTCTGACGTGCCGTGCTGTGTAATGTTCAGATCTCATTTTGTTTTGAGCGAGGAATTTTCCTAACCTTAATTTTTTTTTTCGTAACAGTTAATTTTCCTTTTCCTCGTCTCGTTAGCGTGGTCTCTTAAAGACTCTGTTTAAAATATCACCACTTATGATATGTATTTTTATTTTTTCCATGGTCCGTTGCCTGGATACTCTCCGGGATTGTTATCCGATCTCGTTTTTCTCGGAAACAATGTAATTAATTTTTCATGTCGACTTGAGGTCATTCATATTGAATTTTCATGCCGTACGCACGTACCTTGCCTTTGCTCCTGAGTAACTAAAAGATTTCAAGAATTATCTTATTAATTTCCAAGAGATATCTTCTTGGTGGTTTGAACTTGTCATTCTTCGAACCTACACGATGTTAATGTATATTTTTTTCGGAATCTAATTCTACTGATGTAGAGTATTATTGGTTCTCGCATAATGGGACTTCTTCATTGAAATTGGGTAATTAAATTCCATCTCCTTCTTAATTTTTATTGGTTCCTTGCTTCTTAATTATTAATTTGTTTGTTCTATTTATTACCTTTTATGTTACATCTTTTTTTTAACATGCATGTAAGATGTTCTTTCCTTCAATTATATTTAATGTTATGGAATGTCATTCGTGTTTTCTTCAAGTTTAGTTTTAGTGCTCTTCTCTCAATTTAAATGCAACCTGGGTATGGTAATTTGTCCAGCCGTTCCACACACATACCCTAGTTGCTCTCTGTTTTTATTTATCGTTTTTCTGTTTGTGTTTCTGAAGGTAACTTGTGGGTACAATTACGACATAAGAAATGGCTACTTAATTTTAAAATTTCGCACAGCCGCCATCTTGATGTTAAGTAAACAATTGAACTAAATTAGATGCCAGTACATTGCAATGAATGAAAATCCACAGCCTGCTTCCAGTCTCCGACCGGGTCAGGAATGGAATGAATGAAGCCCCCATCTAGCGGCGAGGATATGAACTGTGCCGGCTGCCGAGTCCTGACGCACTCCTCTGGGGCAATGATTAAATGAATGACAGATGAAATGAAATGATAGTGGAGAGTGTTGCTGGAATGAAATTTTGACAGGGAAAACCGGAGTACCCGGAGAAAAACCTGTCTGCCTCCGTTTTGTCCAGCACAGATCTCACATGGAATGACCGGGATTTGAACCACGGGCCCAGCGGTGAGAGGCCGGCGTGCTGCCGCCTAAGCCACGGAGGCTTCAGTACATTACAATATGTATAATCATTTACTGTACCACATTTCACTGCCCTCAGGTGGTTATATCACGAGAAAAGTCTATTAAAATGTTTCAAGTTCGCTTGGCCGCCATGTTAGTTTTGTACTTTAATGGTTTTTGAAAGTTACATAGATAAACTTGTAGCAGTGCCATTTATCATCGTACAAAATTTCAGGGTGATATCATAAATAGTTTCGGAGATATTGAATGCCAGTGAAATTTTTCGCACAGCCGCCATTTTGAGGTTATGTAAACAATTGAACTAAATTGGATACCAGTGCATTACAATGTGTATAAACATTTCCTGTACCAGATTTCATTGCGTTTGGAACATTAAATCGTGAGAAAGGTCTATTAAAATTTTTATTTCGCTTGGCCGCCATGTTCGTTTTGTAGTTAACCGGTTTTTGAAAGTCATATAGATGAACTTCCAGTAGTGCCCTTTATCTCCGTACAAAATTTTAGGGTGATACCGCTAATAGTTTCAGAGATATAGAAAACCGGTGAAATATTTCGCACATCCACCATCTTATGGTTATGTAAACAATTGAACGAAGTTTGATGTCGGTGCATTACAATGTGTATAAACATATACTGTACCAAGTTTTATTGCGTTTGGTTGGTTAAATCGCGAGAAACGTCTATTTAAATGTCGCAAAATCGCGTGGCCGCCATGTTGGTTTTGTAGTTACCAGTTTTTCAATAGTCACATAGGTGAACTTCTAGTAGTTTCCTTTATCACCGTAAAAATTCTACGGTGATGACGGGAATAGTTTCGGAGATATTGAATGCTCGTGAAATATTTCGCACAGCCGCCATGTTGGATTGGTGAGACGTAACAAAATTTGAAGGGCACGGTCGGGGTCGCCCGGAGTAGTGCTATGAACTTACCGAGTTTCATTGAAATCGCTCCAGCCGTATAGAAGTTATTGGGAGGGACACACCTCACACACACACACACGCACACACAGACACACGGACAAAAGGTGATCTCATAAGCCTATTTTTTTTTTTCAAAATTGAAAATAGGCTAAAAAGAGTGATTCATTCTGAGGGTAAGCAAATAATAAGGAAAGTGATTGAGGGATGTGATAAAGAAGTTAGGAACAAGTGTATAAAACTTCCACTGAGTCAGGCAACTGCAAGAGCTGCCGATTATACAGGGGTTTCTGAAACAACAATCAAAAGAATCAAACTTAGTAATTTATGTTTTATCTAATTAAAATATTATTGTAATGCCAGTAGATTCGGATAACAAACGTGCAAATGCGGAAAAAAAAAGTCGTGCAGATGCGGGCAGATGCGGGTTACAGTAGTGCGGATGCGGATAACGTTTTGTTTATCTAAGCGCGAATACACATTCTAAACTTGAGCGATAATATTACTTAGAAATTATTACTGTGCTGTGTCCACACCATCCACACACACACACATACACACACACACACACACACACACACACACACACACAAAGCCGTGTTTGCCACACAGCCTGTGCGGAGTGGAGCGCATACGTATCTGAGGTTGGCACTATTGTCGTTCGCGCAGAGGCCAGCTGACTCCAGCTGACTCATTGAATTCCTGCCACGGATCTTGAGCTGGTGGACGGACAGTACTTAGTCGTCGTATGTACGCAGAAAGCTCAGGTGTAATTTTTATTTTTATTTTTTTCTATAAGTCTACACTAATTGAGGGTATTGACTTCTCTCACTTTTCTATTATTCTCATACATTCCAAGCGAAAGATAATAGGGAAATAACAAGAAACGTGAAAGACGCAGAGCTTAGCAAAAACTAAAATTATTTTAAAATAATCCAGTTCAACATTGTATTCTAAACACTATTCACAAATTTACTCTAAACATTATCCGCCGCTTATCCGCTATCCGCACAGTCAAGCAAACTATATCCGCATCCACGCAGGGCGTTAGTTATCTGGTATCGCTGTCTATTCCAATACAGTTCACGCCGCAGTTTTTGGCCGGGGGTTCATTACTATTATCTTCCTTTCTGTCTTTGATTGACATTGCAACGCATGCCGGGAATAGCTAGTATATTATAGTATAACAAGTAGTTCCGTGAAGAACTATACAACCTATATTCATACATCCTACTCATGTTAATTGTCTCTATCGACATACAAAATTTCAGTTTGAAGGATGTGATAGATTCGTAGATATTGAGAACCGTCTAAATATTTCAGATGATCGCCATGTTGGATTTGTATTTATGTACTATCACATGAAGATTATTGTGTACGTGTGGTATTCAAACTTCAATCGCATGATTAGGACACAAGAAGTAAAAAACGAGATTTTAAAATTTCGCACAGATGCCATATTGTGGTTATGAAAACAATTGAAATAAATTAGATGCCAGTGGATTAACATTTGTATAAGCATGTAACGTACAAAGTTTTACTGCACTCGGATGGTTAAATTGCGAGAAACATCCATTTAAATATTTATACTTCGAGTCGCCTCCATGTTGGATTTGTGCTCACCAGGTTACTGAAATTCCTATAGGTGAACGAATGTTCATAGCCTCTATGAACATAAGAAAATTCAGTTTGATTGCTTAAAAAGATTCGTAGATATTGAGAACCGTCTAAATATTTCGGACGATTGCCATTTTGGATTGTTACATGTATAGGCCTTAGAGTTATGTACCATTAAAGGAAAACTTTCACTCCGATCGCATGAATACCACACAAGAAATAAAAACTTAATTTTGAAATTTCGCACTGCCGCCATCTTGAGGTTATGTATACAATTGAACTAAATTAGATGCCAGTGCATTACAATATGTATAATAATTTACTGTACAACATTTCACGGCACCCAGATGGTTAAATCGCGAGAAAAGTCTATTAAAATGTTTCAAATTCGCTTGGCCGCCAGGTTCGTTTTGTACTTTACAGGTTTCTGAAAGTTACATAAACTTGTAGCAGTGCCCTTTATCACCGTACAAAATTTTAGCGTGATATCAGTAATAGTTTCGGAGATATAGTATGGCAGTTAAATATTTCCCACAGACGCCTTTTTGAGGATATGTAAACAATTGAACTAAATTAGCTGCCAGTGTATTACAATGTGCATAAGCATTAGCTGTACCAAGTTTTATTGCATTTGGATGGTTAAATCGCGAGAAAAGTCTATTTAAAAGTTTCAACTTCGCTTGGCCGCCATGTTCGTTTTGTAGTCAAGAAGTTTCTGCAAGTCTCATAGGTGAACTTCGAGGAAAGCCCTTTATTACCGTACAAAATTTCAGGGTGATATCGGTAATTGTTTCGGAGATATTGAATGCTGGTGGTGAAATAATTCGCACAGCCTGGTGTATTCCTTGGAATACACGTTCAGTTTGATTGCTAAAAAGATTCGTAGATATTGAGAACCGTCTAAATATTTCGAACGATTGCTGCTCCTTGCTTTTTTCATTAGTTTCATTTATTTAATTTCCCTTCTTGCAGACACCAACAGTGATCCTTTTGTATTCCTTCTTTCGTACGAGCAGGAATTTATTGTGTTTTTGAGTTTGTTTCAGTTGCTTATTCTGTGAAAACTTCAATGGCTCACCACGCGGCAACACGCCGAAGTTCTTCGCATTCATTGGGTCAAGAGGACTTACATATCTCTCCAACAGACTTCACCGCTGTCGTCAGCTAACATCTCCTTGAAGACACTGCTCCATGAAGAAAATTACATTCTGTAAAGGGCTTATACTGTTGTTATGTTTCCCATTCTGCTATATGTTCCTTTGTTTTCTACGCCCTCCTCTTCGCCTACCTAGCTACCTCGTGAGCTCTTCCGCTCGCTCTCACTTCTTACCGAGTCGTCAACGTGTGAGTTCGGCCTTTTTCAGAGACTACCTGCTCTCACCCGAGGTACAAATTCAAATCGCCGCCATGTTGTGGTATTGGATGTAAGTTAACGGCTACCAGGAGCCATCAACCTTCAGCGGCTATGAAAAAGTTAAGTACAAATCTTCAATGATTTTAAACACCTTTTAATGTTTTTAATCATGCTGAATGCTTTTAATGGAAGTTTATAGATAGTGTGGGGAATTACGCACTATTGTGCAATAACCGTCTCCGTGGGATTTTCTTTGTCATGCTTTAGCTAACCAAGCTTGATTTAAAACATGAAATTTAGTACTTCTTGTACGAAATAAAGGGGAAACCTTCCCTACACCGTGGGATTTCTGATAATACTCATAGCTGTCTATAAACTTAACTGTTTCCACCGTGGGATTTCTAACGCCCTATTCAACTGCCACTACAGTTCAGGAATTTTCCATTCAAAATATGCTTCAAACCGCAAAGAACTATGCTCATTACCCTCAAATTGCTGGAACCTCAAGTTAACTAGAACTATTAACTGCAACTCACAAACTTTCCAACGCAATAAACTTATTCAAGTCAAATTCAACTAAGTGTTCTCCATAAACTGCAATAACTTTTCACTTGTTCCATGAACTTTCAGTGCTGCAATAGTGAAATCTTCCAATCTATCAACAAACTTTAGTGCAATACAGTGTCCGTTCAACTATCTACCGCGCCACGTACGATTGAGAGCAATAAAAATTGGCCAGAACTATAAATCCCTATCTCCTTTTCCTCCTTTATTTGCGTTCCCTCGTATCCAACCCAATGTCACAGTGGAGTCCGTCCATAAAGTAGCGTGGGAAATGTCCAAATTGGTTGCTTTTGCAAAATATCGTAGAAGCCGTGCTCCCACTAAGGCTGCAAGGTGTTCAAGGCGTGGTAGTGAGACTGACCGAGGATTTTCTAGTGTGCTTAGAAAGCCACGTAGATTACTTTGGATTGGTAACGGAGCCTTTTTATAGCCCGTAGTGTTATAGTGACGATGCATGTCACGTGCTTACTTTGTTGTGAGTACCGTTCAGGTAGGTCACCTGTGAGAAGCCTTGTGACATATGGTCATTTTTTTAATAAATAATGAACTCTTAAACCGACGATTGTAATAATCATTTCCTAAAAAATGGAAACTCATTCTTATAAATCTACGACGTTAAGATACTCGTTAAATAATAACCGCTTGTTAAATTTTGATCTGATTGCCTACAGCTGACCGATGCATTGCGCTTGTAAGATATTTTCCTGAATGAATTGTTTAGAAGCTACACTTTTTGACTGACAGAGATAACTGGCAACCAGTAGTTTGTTACTCGGGGGCCACAGTGACCTCATGGTCACTGTTTTTACAGTGAATTTATTCGTTTCATTCTTACACTTTAGATGACGAATGGTAACATAGAGTTATCCATTCTGTTGTAGGCAGGTGAATAATATTGCTTTTGCGTGTTGTATTTTATTATGTGTTAAACCCATTGTACCCTACTGTTACATTATTTAGCTTTTGTTGTACAGCTATTGTTTTCACGTACTTATTGTAATCAAATTACTGTTATCTTAGCTTTGTTTAGTTTTTGCTTACACGGACGCTTATCGCCGTAGATTATTATCAGCCAGGATTAGCTAGAATAGGTAACGTTAACAGTAAATTCGGGAGTGGTACCAGTATAATTTAGCTTTGTTGTCATGATTTGACATTCTTCTGATAAGATGTTTTCTTACTAGAACCATCGTTATTTTTGCTTGTATCTTCAATCAGGGTTGTGTTTCGTACCACGTCCCAAGCTTTGCTTCGCTTTTCCTTATGTAATTAGGACCTGTCGAGAGGGATATGTAATTCAGTAAGGTTTTTTTAATTAGCTTTGCGGACTAGCCGATTTTAAACCCTCCGATAGTAGGATAGGGGTTTGATTTTTTTAATAAATAATTCCACGAATTTTACTTAAGCCTGGATGTTTTCATTTATTAGTTTTGTGTTTTGGGGGTGCATTTCTTTGGGTGTCTTTGACATTGCTTATGATGGGGACCTGATCCATTGGGATATTGAGTCTTGTACCAGCTAGCCCCACAATGAGTGCATCCAATCCTCTTCGGCAATGTGTTTGAAGGATGGGGTTATCTGGGAGGCCACGCACGGTTGGTGGTGACTAGGCTCCTCTAACGGGCACATACCCCTTTTTACTTCTTTGGCGCACAACCGTAGTGGCCGATTTGGACATGGAGGCCATCAGCTCCATGTTAATTTAGAGAGGATCATATATGACTATTTATTGGCAAATTGACTGGACTGTGACGGACTTCAGAGGTCGTACAGCCGTGCAGTTGACCACATATCAGACCATGGGGCGAAGTACAATAATATTAAAATTCAGATCAGGTCTTTGGATTTGCCTGTACTTCGTCCTCAGTAAATGTAACTTGTCTTTTGCTTGCTTGTTGTTGTTTTAGTGTACATGTAGAATCTTTCTGACGTCGAATCCAGCAGTATTCGTGAATGTTTATTTAGAAAGGCAAACTTTCCACCATGATCATTTCTCTTTTTAATGCTAGTTAGATTTAGATGACTCCTTCTTTTCTCATATTGATGTCTTGTATTATGGAGGAGGAGAGATTTCGTGCGTTACTGGACCAGATGATGGCCCAGATGAACGCTAACATGGAGGCGAGTATCGCTGTTTTGAGAGGCGATCTAAATGAAACCACTGTGATGTTAAGAAGTGACTTGGACTTAGTCCGAGGGTATGTCGCTGACAATACAAACACTTTAAATCGAAATACCACAACATTGAGAGATGATTTAACCACAAATGTGGCCACTGTGAATGAAACATTAGCCAATGTGAGGGGTGATCTAACTGTTAATGGCGCCACGTTAAACGATACTCTAACCGGGGTTAGGGGTGATTTAGATGCCACTAATGCCACTTTAGTTATTAACACTAACACACTAACCGAGCTTAGACAGGACATAGAAACAAACCGTGCGGAAGCCAATAACAACTTGTTAGGAGGCTTAGCTAATGTTCGTGCCGACATGATTAGAAAACAAAAGGAAGCGAATGAACGCCTACAAGCTCTGTCTACTGATATAACCGCAGGCAGAAAAGAAATGCAGACTAGACTCGACACCATTGACGAGAGTATTGAGAGTATTAATGACAGGATCGACGAAGGGAAGAACGAGCAGCTGACTATAGAGAATGTTAGGGCTCAAGTTGATCATAGAGTTTCAGCCGTCGAGGGAAGGATTGAGGAAACTTAAGGCTTTACTGAAGGAGTCCGACTCGAAGTAACCGTCATTAACACCAGTTTGAGGTTAATGAGAGGGATCGCAGTCGTGGTCCACAATATTGTTAAGACGATTTCGAAAGACATGGTCAGATTTCGTGACGAATTGACAGACAGCACCAGAATCATCGTTGAACTAACGGTGAATGTTGAAGACGTTAAGGAGCAGGTGCACGAGAACCATAAAGAGCTTACTGTCGACATGAACGCCATTAAAAAGGATATGCCAGAACAGAAGGCCAACGTAGAAAGCAACATGATAGAAATTTGAGATGTCAGGAAGACCGTCCAGGAAGTCGACGATTGTCTTCGTGGGAAGATCAAGAGGTTAGTGTTGCAGATGAATACTCTGAGTGTATCAAGCGATCCGCTGGATACTCCAGATATTCAACAGCTTGAGCAGAGGTTGATGGAGAGGCTCGAAGCTCAACCTAAAGCAACATATTTCATGACAACGCCTACTCTCGCACCAGAGACTTCGTCAACGATGAACCAGAACATGATTCCGACTACTGAGGCATGTCCTGCCACTACTATGGAGCAGCCCAGTATGCCGAATTACTGGCCAACCTTTCCACAAATTACTTCCACCGCTGGAACAGGTCAACTTACGTCTCGAGGACAGACTGTTGGAGCCCAACATCTGTCAACTACTCCTAACGTGACAACGACTATGGGTAATTACCCAGGTAGCAACCCAGTCAGTTAAATTAAAGCGCACCCGTATTTACGCCGACGCGAACACCGCCTAATCAGATTGTGAGGATTTTCAGATCTAGGGAGAAGCAACCTGCTCACTTCTCTGGAACTGGAGGAGGGATAACAATGTTGAATGCTACCTACGCGACACTATGGTGACACCCGAACGTGAACTCTGGGTCATCGAAAGGCTGCTTGATGGTCAAGCCAGCACCTGGTTCCGCGCGTTCAAGTATTCATTCAGCGGATACCAAGATTTTAGGGAGGCATTATTACGGACCTACTGGTCAAGCGACATCCGGCAGAGTATAAGGGCTGAGATGTACACCAAACGTCACAGCTCCATTCAACCGACTCGTTACTCAAACTACTTCGCAACTTGCCAGGCTTAGGTGTCTTCAACCTCAACTGTCAGAGGCCGAATTGATCCAGACGATCATTCGCCAATACCCTGCAGACGTCCAACGCATCTTGATTGCCGCGGACGCCACCTCATTCATTCAGTGTGACCAAATTCTACGACGGCTCGATTCAAGTAATGAACAAATTGTCATACACAGACCGCGTGGAGAACATCGAAATGAGACCAGGCAGGTGAACTTGACGACTGTTGACAAGGTCAGTCAGACGACTAAACCTTCGTCTAATATTGGAGCACGATACGAGAGGAATAACACAGGACCGGACCGGAGAACATGGAACCGGCGGCCCTTCGAACAGTGCCGACAATCGGGTAATCCAACGTATTGGCAACGTCGTTTCGACGGGAAAAATAACGAAAGGCTTAATAACTCCAATGAACGCAGAAACGATGAACAACATCGACCGCAACCATCGATAAAGCGAGACTAGAGGTATTCCGGGGGTTATAGAAGAGACCGGGACCCGCGAAACCAGATTGATCGTGATTGGAGAGAGCAGGGGCTATATCCGTCAACTCCGCGTTCGTGAGGAGAGTGACCGAGCTCAGACTCCGCGTGAAATGCAAGTAGTGCCTGAAGAAGCTCCCCAAGACGCTAATCAGCCAGGGACTCCGCAAGGCAAGGAAAAAACGCTGAAATATCAGTGAGGTCTGAGGAGTTTGACTCCGGAGTAATGGCTGTCATTTTACTCTAGGAACCACTCCAAGAGAACCTACTGTACGAAAGACGAACTACATCCAGATCACACGTTTACCACTGATTTCGTCAAAGATCAACGGATATCCCGTTACGCTACTGATAGACACAGGAGCAATGATAAGTGTCTTATCAGCTGATTTTCATGCTATAATTAAAGCCCATACTAAGCTCACATAACTCCCTGTATCTACTGCCAAGCCAGAGGGATTATACCTGACATGGCCGTTAAATGTAAAGTACACGTGCTCTGTACTGTTGAGATAGCGGACTATATTGATTTGCATCAGTTCTTGTTATTGAAGGAACTGAAGAATCAGGCAATTGTGGGTGCCGATTTTATGAGGAAGCACGATGGAGTCATCGACATGTTAGAGAAACCATCAGATTCAAGCCACATGATACCGTTCCAATGGACCTCGTCGAGGATGAAGAGGATTTGAGCGCCGATGTAAATGTCCTAGGCATACTGAACGCAGATGACAAAGAAATCACTAAGGAAGAGTGCGAGAATGATCAAGAGCACCATGGAATGGTCGACGAGAAACTAGAAGAGTATGCTGACATTTTCGACACGACGCCTTATGATCAGGAAGTTTGAATACGACTTAGTCGTCTTGAATTAATCACCTTTCCAGAAGAAAGTGTACCCGATCGTTGAAAAGCATCTGGAGGAAACTGGGAAGAAACTTCAAGAAATGGAAGCGGCAGGGATCATCCGGAAAGCTCCTACATCCTACGTGAATCCTTTGACTACAGTTGTGAAAGCAGATGGAAGCTTACGACTCTGTCTAGACGGACGAGCCCTCTCTGAGCACCTACGTCCAGAACATGATTGACCGCCCAAGATACGAGATATTCTCAGAAAGTTCAAGGGAAAGAGGTATCTGACCTCACTCGACCTTGTTCAATCCTACTACCATGTAAAATTGTCTGAACACACGCAGAAATATACAGGATTTCTTTTTGGACAGACCACTTACGTTTTCTGCAAACTACCGTTTGGTCTAAAGAACGCAGGTGCAGCGTTGATACGAGTATTGGATGCCAATTTAACTCCTCAGGTCAAGGAGAGGATAATTTGTTATCTTGATGATATAATTATTGCATCCGAAACTGAAGAAGAGCATCTGGAAACTCTTCGTCTCGTGTTTGAAAACCTTCGTACTGCCAACTTCAATGTGAACCGAGAGAAATGCAAATTCTTTCGCCGAGAGATCAAATTTGTAGGTCACATTATTAGTGGAGAGGGTTACAGACCGAACCCGGCCAAAATTGAGGCCATCTTAAAGTTTCCACAACCCTCACGTGTTAAACACGTAAGGAAATTTCTAGGAGTTACCCAGTTCTTTGCGGCACACTGTCCGCAGTATTCTGAAACTGTTGCTCCACTTCAGAATCTCCTTAAGAAGAACAATAGTTGGACCTGGAATTATGAATGTATTGCGGCATTCGAGAATGCCATGAAGATGCTTGTGGAAAGCATAACTCTGCAATATCCGGACTTTTCTAGGAATTTTATCCTTGAGACTGACGCTTCTGGGGTAGGCATAAGTGCAATATTGTTAAAAGAAGACGATGGGCAAGGACGCCATTATACTGCGTTCCCGAGTAGAAGGCTCAGACCACATGAGACCAGCTATTTTACTACTGAGCTGGAAGCCTTAGCCATTGTTTATGCACTGGAAAACTGGCGAAAATTACTTTGGGGACAGAGTTATCTTAGTCCACACCGATCATCATGCCTTGACGTTCATCCTGAAATCAAGACTGTCTAGTGACCGAATTATGCGCTGCACGCTCCTTCTCCAGCAATTCGACCTCACCATCGTACACCGACCAGGGAAGGAGAACTTTCTTGCTGACATCCTTAGTCGCAACGCTGAGCCGGTGATACACGCCACGGACATCGAGGGAGATGGTCAAGAACATCTTTGACGATTACGCCACTTGCATGAAGGTCAACGGCGTGAAGAGGAGCTGAAGAAGATTATAAGGTTTTTGGAAAACCGAATGGCTGCTCAAGAGTTGATTACGCAGCTAGAGCTCTGATAGCACAGGATCACCTTCTGTATCGAAGAACGCTCTATAAATTCATCGACCCGGATCATACCCAGCTTCGTGCTGTGATATCGAGGCGATACCAGGACACTGTGATTATGATGGTGCATTTATCCATTGGTCATGGCAGTACAGACACAACGATTGCCACTATCTGCGAATCGTTTACTTGGAAAGGCTTAGGAGCCTCCGTACGCAAGTGTCTTCGTGCTTGTGACGCATGCCAGCGTAACAAGTACACGTCGCACTTACTGCGGGAGCCACCGAGACCAATTTTGCCAACTCGACCTCGAGAGCTGTATGCTCAGGACTTGTATGGTCCTATTCCGAAGGCACGACGAGGCAACAGGTTTATTGTCGTCACCATGGACGTCTTCACCAAGTACACCATGCTTCACCCGATCCAGAAGGCGACCGCACACCAGGTCATTCAGCGCATAAAGAAACAAGTGATACCGGAGGCAGGAAAGCCGCAATATTTGCTTACTGACCACGGGTCACAATTTACATCAGCAGAGTTTGCTAATGCCATGGAAGAACTCCAGATAAGACACGTCTTATCATCAATTCGCCACCCAGAAAGTAATCCAGCTGAATGTGTTATGGCTAATCTGGTCAAATTCTGTCGTTTTTACTGCCAAGAGGATCATTGGCGATGGACAGAGGTATTGAGTATAATTACGAAATGTGTAAATTCTACTGTACGAGAGTACCAGCCAGATACCGTGCGTGTTGCACTTGAATCAGACACCAGTTCTATTATGGAATCAAGTTATCGTCACACCACCTTGTATACAACCAACCCATGCAAGTCCAATAGATGCTGCCAGGAACAAGCTGAATCGTCAGGCAGAGAAACGCTTGAGAAGGATGAGACACAAGAGGTTTAGGCAACCACACATCGAGGAAGACCTTGTGTTAATCAGATGTCCAGGAATTACCAACCCTATGGAACGGGTATATGCAAAATTTGTATCCCTATATTATGGCCCGAACCGAGTACTTGAAGCACTGAACAACGGGAGTTATGTAATAGGAGATTTGAACACCGGCGAACATATTGGAACCTTCAAAGCCGCAAATCTAAAAAAAATATCACCAGAACTGAATTGGATTGTCTAAGCAAATAAAAATGCCTGTCCTGCATTTTTATTTTAAACGACGTGGAGGCAAATGAGCCCGTATTCGCTCATGCTGGTGATGATTTTTATGATAACCATGCATTTTTAATATCTGAGTGATGTAGAACGCGCCCAGGAAGCATGCTCTAGCTTCGGACGCACTTTTGACTTTACTCTGATGCTCCAAATATTTTTTCTGTAAGATTAAAGTTTCTATCTTTAATGTGCAAACTGGAGCGTATCATCTACAGTCATTCTGCATAATTTGCCACGATGTGTTGGCCTAATAATTATTTATTTATTATTTGAGACAAAGGTATAACCTCGCAGAGATGCGAACCGGATGTAAGTAGTCGCTACACTCCTCAGGAAGTATCGACGCCGGAACGCCAGATTCCGAGAAGAAGCATACCCTCTTGTACGTTGGTAACGCATAGACGTGTATGTCTAATGGTCTTGTAGACCTGGGTATTTGAAGGACCAAGGAGTCCATGATCAGTAAATATCCGAGTGCATCAAGTATATTTTAAACACCTAGTGTGCTTGTGCGTTATTAGTTGCCAGTAGTAGCAACGAGTGTGCAATATTTCCAAGTGAAATTGTGAAGATCGACATTTTTGTGACCAAATACATGGTCAATTCTTCATGCCATATGGCAGATATGTAATTTTTACGAAGTTATAAGTCATGGAAAATATCAGTGTTATACAGTGAATTGTACCATCAAAACGCCAGTACTACTAATTGTATTCGAGCCGTGCAAAGGCCGAAATTTATATCATGAAGATTACTGTGGTAATTGGTGATTACGATTTTCCATAAAAGTTGAAGAATCTGTGTTGCAAGATACATAAAGTATCATAAATTCAGTGAGCAGACACATGGTCATTTTTCTACAAGTCTGCAAAGTGTAGATACAGTGTTGCTCACAGAAAACTACGCTAAAATCAGTGATTAAACGCCATTCTTCACTGACCTACACGATGCTGATACTGCACCACCTGATGAGAATCTATTCCTGTTTGACCATGCTGTTTATCATGGCCTCCTAAGCCATCCTGATGAGGGGGACATCGAACATCTAGCAGCGTTACGAGATGGAAGAAGAGGAGAGAATGGCTATGCTCATGGCCAAGGAACGGAGGACTTTGCCTAAGCCTTTAGGAAAGGATTTATCCCTCAAATTTTCCTTAATGGACGAGGTGAGCTAAGTTGCGCCGTGAGTCATGCATTAATTCTCTTGTAAAGGTTATCGGTCATGGTGGAGTAGTTCTAGCAACCGTACTTGATAACAGTCATGTAGGTAGGTTTTCCATCTTCGTAGACACCACTTTGGTGATTTTCCAACTTCATGAGCTTCCTCACCGTTTGGATTCTAACGCTCATGGTTATAGCCACCCATGGTGTGTTCGCACACTGGTCAAATATTGTAAAACATATAATTTCCAACTCACGGAAACCAGGAAATATCTTTAAATAAGGAGCAATAATTTTCTTTGATCAGCTCATGCTGAATTTTATTTAATATTTGCGAGCTCCCTTTTTGTAAATTACTAGCACGCCACTGACAGGCGTATTGTTTGGATGAGAAGGTTTACTCATCCCACCTTTGTGATTATTGTAAACACCTTTTTAAATGGCTTGAATGCCACAAGATTCAAGCAGAATCTAGTATCTGTGTAATGAGTGCAGCAAGTTGTAGCTCACTCTGATCCCGATTGCAGGATAATACCGTATCATTTAGATTTAACACCAGAAGGATAAGATGTTGACATATCTATAGTCATTTTCCGCGCCTTGTTTGCACAAGATTGTATAAATTTTAATCCACAGTGGTGTGGAACATCTTTCAAAGAGTTTCTGATGGGGCTATGAACATAAGTTCACCTATAGGACTTTCAATAACCTGGTGATCGCAAATCCAACATGGCGGCGACGCGAAGTATAAATATTCACAAGGTCGTTTCTCGCAATTTAACCATTCGAGTGCTGTGGCACTTGGTACAGTAAATTCTTATACAAATGTTAATCCACTGGCATCGAATTTTTTTCATTTTCCATAACCACAAGATGGCAGCTGTGCGAAATTTTAAAATCCTGTTTTTACTTCTTGTGTCCTAATCATGCAATTGAAGTTTGAATACTACACATACACAATAATCTTCATGTAACAGTAAGTTACATAACTCTAAGACCTACATATATAAAATCCAACATGGCGACAATCCGCAATATTTAGTCAGTTCTCAATATCTACGAATCTATCACAGCAATCAAACTGAAATTTTGTATGTTAATAGAGGCAATTAACATAAGTAGGATGTATGAAAATAGGCTGTATAGTTCTTCACGGAACTACTTGTTTTTCATGAGATCTGAAACGACTCCGTGAGGTCAAGCACTATATCTTACTACAATTTTCATGGAAGTAATAATAAAAGTTCATTTATGTAGGACATTTTATTACAATAAACGAATTATGAAAATGCATACCGAGAACAAAATTATTATGTACATACATAGAATTAAAGTTCCTGAGATATTGTCATCTGCCTATTGTTAGTACAGGCAGTAGTACTGCGTACTAGAAACAAAAATAGTATTATACCTAATTATTCCTGTTCTTGAAATCAATGCTTTATTTTTTCCATAACAAAGATAACGTTTCATGATTTACACACACTCAGTATTTTACTTCACCTCAGGTTCTCTTATATCCATTGATCTGGTCATCATGGGATCAATGATTTCAGGAAACAAGATTTTCTCGTAGCAGAATGTGAGTTACATAGGCATTTCTAGCCTACTTTTCACATTTTGCAAAAATGAGGAAAGGGTAATCTTATGAGATCGATCCGGGAAAATGTCTGTCTGTCCTTCTGTCTGTCTGTCTGTCTGCCCCCCCCCCCCCCAAGTGGCTGCAGCAATCGAAACCAAATTTGGTATGAGTAAAGATCTATACCGGGACATCTCAACGTCATACTTGAAAATGATGTCAGTGCTACCAACTGCTGAAAAATCATAATTGAAATTTCAGCTCCATGTTGGATATCTTGGAATATATACATGGGAACTATTCCAAAATTGGCACATATATGGATAATGACTGGAAGCAGGCTGTGGATTTTCATTTTCATGGATAATGATACTTCAGTTTAATTTTTAGGAGGCCATACATGACATTGTTGCCAAAATGATTCTAAGCCTACTGATAGGTCCAATGTTTAAATGCATATAACTCCTACACTATCAATTGAATTTCAACCAAATTTCGTATGTACTATGGGTACATAAACTGATATGACTGAGCGTATTCTTAAGAGCCACCAGGGCTGCCAACTGTCAATAAATTAAACTAACCCCGTGGCACTACAGCCCTTGAATGGCCTAGGCCTACCAAGCGACCGCTGTCCAGCCAATTGGGCTGCAGATTTTGGGGTGACGCGTGGTCAGCGCGTCAGGTCCCCTCGGCCGTTAACCTTGGTTTTCGTGACCGGGGCACTGTCTCACTGTCAGACAGCTACTCAATTGTCCTCACGAGGCTGAGTGCACCCCGTTCCAACCCTCACGTCAGTTTTAAAATCCCTGACGGAGCAGGGGATCGAACCCGGGGCCTCCGGGTGAGAGGCAGGCGCGCTACCCCAACACCACGGGGCCAGCAACTGTAATAAATGCTCTCTCTATTTTTTATCCAAATACCAATATATCAGAAAGTATGCGAGCCAACAGCCTTAACCTTCGCACATGTATAGTGCCTGACATTCTAGATTAATTTGGAGCAACTAATGTATGTCAGTGCTACCAACATGATTCTAAGCCTGCTGATAGGACCAATTTTTAAATACATGTTACTTCTATACTATCAATTGGATTTCAACCAAATTTCGTATGTGCTATGTGTACCATAACATATATGACTATGCGTATTGTTAAGAGCAATCAGGGCTGCCAACTGTTAATAAATGCTGTTTATATGTTTTACCCCAATATCAATATAGGCTATCAGAAAGTATACGAGCCTACAGCTCTAAACTTTGCGCACGTATAGTTGATGATGATGATGATAATTGTTGTTTTAAGGGGCCTAGCATTGAGGTTATCGGCCCCTCACGTATAGTACTTGCCATTCTAGATTAATTTGGAGCAACTAATGTACGTCAGTGCTACCAACATCATTCTAAGCCTGCTGATAGGTCCAATTTTAAAATATCAGTAACTACTATACTAACAAATGGATTTCATCCAAATTTGGCACAACAATAGATTATAATATTTCAAATTATTTCTGACCAACACATGCATGACATTGTTGCCTACATCATTTTACGCACGCTGCATTAAGTCCAATGTTTAACTGCATGTAAAGTCCATGCTATCCATTGGACTTCAACCAAATTTTGTATTCTGTACCTTAAGAGATGGGACTAAGAATATATTCAGTCACCAGGGCTGCCAACTGTAGTGCTCTATCAGGCTACATAATGCCAGGTATATTTCGAACTAATTAGAAATTTCTATATTACCAACTTTATTTCGTCATTATTCTAGATAGCCTAGGTCCAAATAGATTAATCATTGGCATGAATTTTAAATTTTAAGAAAAGTAGGCTCTTTAGTTCGTCACGGATCTTCTTGTTTGTCTCGAGAACTTTCGTCGTTAGGCGTCCATATCACAAAATAACATATTTCCCGCTGTGTTATTTTCAACTGGCCCTGGATCTGGAAATAAAAATCATGTGAGTGTTAGAGAGTTATCAATCTGTTCTCTTCTGAATGGCACTGTTCTTGACATTCTCTATGCTTTATTTTTTCGCTTACTTTCTGCCAAACAAAATCCCTTTAGCTTTTTGCAGGCTTCCAGTATGGTCACGTTCCGTGCAGAATAAGGGCACTTGACTTCGACTATAGCGTCGTCTCATATTAATCCGTCTGGGGAGGCACCTAAGAACCCATAAGTTTTATGTACGAAATGACCGCATTCGTCGACTTTTCTACCGATTTCTCCTGTACATTTCGTTTTGCAATTCGCTCATTATCACAGTCATACTGCATTGCTTTTGAGTGAAATTCGCCGTACAGAATGTATTTTGGAGCCCATTTCAAGGTAGGTTTCCTCTTGCATAGGCTACATATCCAAAATTGTATACCGTAAGTCTGTCCTTTCTAGCTGTGTGCCACTTTTCATTTTCCCTTTGGCCCCTTGTTTCCTTTTCCATTTTGTGTATATGGCCTACACTAAGCGTTAGTTGTTTGATCTTCTCATCACTAAACTCTCTCAACAGTACCTCATCGAAATCCAACTGCATTGATCGGTTTCCATAATCACGTGAGACATTACGTTTCATTTATTTAGACTGCTGTCGGGACATTCTATTCTCTTCTCGCGACGCAAATAAACTTTTTTGCAAGCTGCTCTTCTTCTCTTTCTGCTGAGTGCAGTGCCCTTCACTATTGTGGCAGTTTTTTCAAACTGATTTTATTCTTTTATAGTGACCGGATGGCCCAAACTGAAAGTCCAGCCCGGCAGCTTTGGTTCTATGAGTGAAGGAACCTCGTTTCCCTCAATTGGTCGCTTACCTCCCGTGAATTTTGCAACAAGGGACATATAATTTTCGGCAGCATTGCTGGTGGTGTTTGATACTAGCTGGGAACCTTTTGCAATTAGAGGCTGAAAGCAAGAACGCATTAGTTTGGTTGCAGTTAGCTGTTTGTCTTCACTTGCCCGCTGGTAGTTCAAAAGTACTGTTTGCAGTCTTTATGGATCCCAATCCAGTATTTCAGGAAACCAATTTTCCATTTTCACAATCGCCAGTGGCGCCGAATCTTTTTTTTTTCAGGTCTAGCAGACACCCACCCCTCTCGTTCTGTGGGACCCCCCCCCCTTTTTGCACCTCTCTGCCCTACCCCTGCACCCTAACCCCCTTATCAAAAAAGGACCCCTACCCCAATAATTACGTTTTTACAGCTTATTTCGCACAGTTCTCCCCTTCTCTTCTCTTCTCTTCTCTCTCCCTTCTTTCCTTTCCTCTTTTCCATCTCCTTCCCTTTCCTCCTCTATCCGTAACCCCCCAACGGAACCCACCCCCCAAGGGGACCGGGAGACCCACCCCCTCGTCAGGTCTAGCGATCGCTAGACCTCGACCATGGATTCGGCGCCCCTGACAATCGCTACGCCTTTATTTTTCCATACAACGTATTGTTTTCATTTGAAGTCAAACTTGCTTCTCTGAAAAAAGTTGACACTGAATAGTTCGTGATCGTTTACACTTATGTATTAGAAGTAAGAAACAAACTACACCCGTGGCGCGACAGCCCATGAAGGGCCTAGGCCTACCAAGCAACCGCTGCGCTGTTCAACCATGTAGCCTGCAGATTGCGGGGTGACGTTTAGTCATCCAACTTGTAGGCTACAGGTAAAATACAGTATAAGTGAAATCATAACTTCTCAGTGCATTACAGATTCTCTAATGCAAGCGTAAAGAAATATATAATTTCAAATATAAACTAGGAAAAATAACTTACGGGTGTATATATATATATTAGGGCTGGGCTTCCCTTTCTTGGTACTTAGTCGCAATCTCCTCTGGGATTTAGTGGAACGCCCTTGAATCGGTTTTGGTGGTGGCTCCATTTTTCAATAAAAACGAAAAAATAACTCCACGTGATGACCGTAATGCTCTCCACCAGTCGTAGCCTACCTATATGTACATGTATCTATTCTACCTGAAATACTGTCCGAAAAATAAAGTGCCGAAATTAGAAAACCTAACGGGCATTAAAAAATAATACTCTTGCAGGTAAAATAAATTAAACAAAAAGTAATTAAAGGGATCGATGAACTAAAAACAAGAAGTCGTAACTAGGAACTGGTAAAATATCAAAGGATCACTCAGAAATATCCAGACCTTGACAATAATTCAGAACTAACTAGTAGAGTCAATCGCAACATTGGACTAGATCAGAAGTGGCCAAACAGTACTCAGGGCGCGCTGGCACACCGGCTGGGCAGTGATAGTGGGGAAGACTATACGGTATGTCTGTCTCTCCCTCGCTCGCTTTCTCGTCTTACTCCCTCCTTTACTGTCTTTGCTGTGACGAAATTAGCTTCGATGAAGATTGATAGAAGAGTAATTTTATGGATCCAAGAATTTTTGACGGGTCGTTCTCAGAAAGTGAAAGTCGAAGGCATATTCTCCGATGAAATTACCGTAACGTCGGGTATCCCTCAGGGCAGCGTAATCGGAACTTTGTTATTTTTGGCGTTTATAAATGACTTACCAAATGGGATTCGCAGTGACTGTCGATTGTTTGCGGATGACTGTGTAATATATCGAAAGATACATGACTCACAAGACAATGCAGTGCTTCAAGAGGACCTGAACCTGGTCTATAAGTGGGCGATTGTAAATAAAATGAAAATAAACACAAGAAAATGTAGTCTCTTAAAAATAGGGAAAGTGCGAAGGCAGGATTTTCAATATAACATTGGCTCGGAAATACTTGTAGAAGAAGATTCTTGAAAATATTTGGGCGTTCACGTAAGGAATGATATGAAATGGAGTAGTCATGTAGGATGTGTAGTTTCAAAAGCTTACAAATCCCTGCACTTTGTAATGAGGGTATTAAAAGGAAGTAGTACCTCTGTTAAAGAATTAGGCTATTTGTCACTTGTAAGACCTATTCTGGAATATGCCTCGGCGGTTTGGGATCCATATCAAGTAGGGCTCATCAATGAGTTGGAAATGGTACAAAGAAAGGCCGCTAGATTTGTGCTCAGTGACTTTAATCCCAGGAGCAGTGTGAGCCGTATGTTAAAGAAACTTGGGTGGGAATCACTGGAGGCTAGGAGGATGAAATCTAGACTCTGCGCTATGTACAACACGTATACAAATCAACCAGCATGGGGTGAGCTTAGCAAACGATTGGGAAAGCCCACTTACATGGGTAGGAGCGATCATCCTTTCAAAGTTAAGGGCCGACCACAGCGAACAAATTATGGTAAATATTCTTTTGTAAACCGTGCCATTGATAACTGGAACTCTCTACCTGCCGCAGTCTTAGAGCCTTTTCCCAAACATATAGGTGTGTTTAAGAAAAGACTGACTATTTGTGTAAATACTCCAGTTTAATTGTTGTATAATTGTTATTGAATTGTTATGTATAATTATTTATTTGTTATGTATATACAATTTGCCACCGGGGGACACAACCCCCATTGCAAATAAATGAATGAATATGAAAAAATATGAATATGAAGGTCAAACGGTCGCGATGTGGTGTACTAGTACCTTATATTGCTATCTGTAGTCTCACTTTACATTATTTGATCGCAGGGATTAGTAACGTTTGAAAGGGAGAAGTGGAAGTGCGACTTATTTTAAGATAGAGTGGGAACAATTGTTTTTCATCTCGCACAACGGAAACGCGATGTGTGTTATATGCCAATGTGTTGTTGTTTGCTTGCGAAAGTATTCACTGGAGCGGCATTTCAATTGGAGACATCAGCAGGAATTTAATTATGGCCACCTCGTGGTGTAGCGGCTAGCATTCTTGGATGTTGCCCTGGAGGTCCGGGTTTCAATCTCGGCACTGACAAGAAATTTAATTCTAGTCTGAGGGGTGGAACTGGGTACACTCAACCTCATGAGGCAAAACTGAGAAGAGGTGGGTTCGAATCCCATCTCAGCCATCTTGGAAGTAGTTTTCCGTGGTTTCGCACTTCTACTCCAGGCAAATGCCGGGATGGCTCCTAAATTAAGGCCACGGCTGCCTCCTTCCCAGTCCTCATCTGGATTACAAATGCACACACTAATACAGCCACCATAATTACACAGTTTATCAGACAAATTCTATACACACACCCAAGTACACGGGGCTACTTGACCACGATGTCGCAAAGCCGCTACATCAATCAACAACAAGAAAATGTTTTAATGCTAAGAACGTAATCTTCAAGTGCCGGTACGCACAGAAACACGCGAACAAAATGTAGATGTTTCGGACAACCAACACATTAGAAGAACAGTTTGTTTACATTAAATCCGGTGCGAAGGTGATCCCAACTGACTCGGTCCAACGCACCGGCAGTCAGGGCAGGCAGCCCAGCCGAAAGAGGCCTGCTGGAGTGGTGCGGAGTGCGGCGCAGCACAGTCGGTACACCGAGGGTGTAAAGTATGGCCGCCCCTGGACTATAAGGCATCCAACGTTTAGAATGAAGCACTGATTAGATAGGGATATTCTTCTCTCTTTCTGTTGCACGTGAGACATGTATGACGCTGTCATTTTCCAGCAACCCACTGTTGCCATATCAGTCGAAAATTTTTATTTGTAAAAAAAACCAGCATATTCGTGTAGAACTATGTTTTGCCGATCTTTTTTGTCCTATATTAGAACTGCGTAAACTTGATAGAAATGCTAGAAAAATTAGGTATCCATATTTAAAAAAACGATATACCGTGTCCCCTTTTTAGTAAAATCGATCTTATATCATGTTGCATTGACTTTGTGATGCCTATTTTTCACACACGTGTAGCTAAATGTGCCGTCTTGATGATGGATTATTGAAATCTGTTATACTGGCAATATTACAATTTTCATGTAGGTAAACCTTCTGAATATTCTCTCATAACCGCATAGCAGCATTGAAAAAGTTCGTATGCTGCCAACTTTTCTATTTTTAAAGATAACCATGTCATGTCTGTTTGAGAGTCGTAGAGGAATGTTGGAAGAAGTTTTATACCTGCTTACCCAGAGTGTAGGTTTAATTGTTTACACAGGCCGGGCTGTTCATTGACCGCGGATTATAAGAATGAAGTTTCGAAGGACAGCGGGATGGAGCTTGCTACTCACAGCTTTATTACTGTGCCCTTCGAGCTTTTATTTCAGTAGTTCAGCTGTCTCTATCTTGAGTGTGTGTGCAGCAGTTCTGTTAGATTTAACGTTTTGTATTTTACGTATTTCACGTATAACAATGGATAGTTTTGTGAAAAGAAAGCGTGGTCAAGTGCTCAGAAGGAGGGAAAAGGTTATTAATTTGTTCAGTTATTTTAAGAATCTTAAACCTAACGAAAGTATAAATCATGAAAGGTAAGCCAATGAGGAGTATTTTCTTTAATAACGTACTTCAACTTTAACTGCAGTCGAAACTTCAACATTTCCTTGTACTTGTACTTTATTTTCTTTTGTTTTGATTGTTTTCTTTATGTTACATTCAGCATACGTTATCTATATATTTAAAACAGTAAGCTGATTTTTGTTACCACGAGATTGAGAGAACAACAGAACCGATTTACTTCGTAGAGCACTCTAACGAAAGCTCTTGGCCTCTAGATTTGCAGAGTGTCTCTAAAATAAACAAATATATTACGGTATATTTTTGAATTAATATAGAAAATAGCAGAATTCTTGACCCTCACGCATGCGCACAATCCGCCTGGGGTCATGACAAAATGGCGGTGAGATGTCCATTAAAATGTAAGTTATTTAATAAGCCTCCATGTAATTGAAAACATACATTAACCAAGTTCTGACAATAAAATATAATAACAGTATGATCGTATACGAATGTGCAACATTGATTTATTTGGATAATGAAATGAAGTATTTCCTTCAGACAGCGGCTTTTAAAGATAATGAATGCCTGCGTCTGCTGCTGTATAAGAGTGCGTAAGTAGCTATGTGGATAAGGCGACTAACTGTTGATCCAAGGTTCAGCGGTTCGCTCCCAGCCCTCGCCAATATATATATATATATATATATATTTTACCACTGAAATATTGTTTAATCAAGGAGTATTAGTAAGGTTTTATGTCTGTTAAAGGTACATATTTCTACATTCCCTCTCAATACGTTTTATTTCCGGTTTACCATTGCATTACAGCATGTGACCAAAAGAGCAAACTGTTGTCCTCAGTACGCCGCACAGATGGTACGCCGTTTAAATATCTGCAATCAGTTCGTATAACTGACAACAGATGGCAGTACATCGCCCATATAGTTCCAGTAACTGACAGCAGATGGCAGCACCATTACATCGATATATTTAAAACACAAGACATGGCACCTTTTCACGTGATGGAGAATTATAAAGGAGGGTAATATTTAAGAAGGGAAATTTTGAGGAGCATTAACCGACAGTTGAATGTGTAGGCTATGTTGTTTATGTACCTTAATATTGCAATTTCTTCCCAATGCTTCGGTGGTCAAGTTATTAGCGTCCTAGACTGAAAATGAAAATCCACAGCCTGCTTCCAGTCTCCGACCGGGTCAGGAATGGAATGAATGAAGCCCCCAACTAGCGGCGAGGATATGAAATGTGCCGGTTGCCGAGGCCTGACGCACTCCTCTGGGGCAATGATTAAATGAATGACAGATGAAATGAAATGATAGTGGAGAGTGTTGCTGGAATGAAATGTTGACAGGGAAAACCGGAGTACCCGGAGAAAAACCTGTCTACCTCCGTTTTGTCCAGCACAGATCTCACATGGAGTGACCGGGATTTGAACCACGGACCCAGGGGTGAGAGGCCGGCGTGCTGCCGCCTAAGCCACGGAGGCTTTATTAGCGTCCTAGACTAAAAGTTATAATTATGCATCGTCGATATACTCTTAACTTATTAAAGAAAAATGTAGTTTTCCAGGCACTCGCGCGTGTCCACAATTGCTTTCGCCATGAGAGACACTTGGCAAACATAATTCGTTTGAAGGGCTCCGACATCGTGGTCACTCAGCCCCGTGTACTTGGGTGTGTATGTGTGAAATGTTCTCTCATAATCTGTGTTATTGGGATGGCTGCATTACTGTGTGTATTTGTAATTAAGGTGGTAAATGGCAAGGAGACGGCCAAGGCCTTAAGTTAGGAACCATCCAGGTATTTGCCTTAAGTGGAAGTGGGAAACCACGGAAAACCACATCCAAGACTGTCGAGGTGGGAATTAAACCTTCCTCTTCTTAGTTATACCTCAAGAGACTGAATGTGCCCCGTTTTTGCCCTCAGACCAGAATTAAATTTCTTGGCAGAGCAGGAAATGTAACCCTGGTCTCCGGGGCGATAGACAAGAATAGGTGGGCCTCCATGTGTTAATACGATTTTTGACATGCACGGGACATAGAATTCAAAAACTGCCTCTATTAGGGTGACTGCCGAAGTGAGTATTGAGTATAAGCCTATGGTCGTTCCAGTAGTTGGCGAAGTGATTCTATGTTCCCCTGCAAAATGTACTGCCATAACCTATAACAGGTGATGGAAATTGCTTATTTAGAGCAGTTTCGTACTGTTTATAACAAAATGAAGAATGTCATTCTGGGCTGCGTTTTCAAGCTATTGCAAAAAAATTCGCTGGCAGGAACAATTATAAGGAATTTATTTTAAGCGATCAGTCTCATCGCATTCTCATCACCAACCAACTTGAGTATGAAAGTCTCTGGACGGTCATGTTGAACTTCATTGTATAAGACAATTGTTTAATGATTATTTGTTTAGAGTACTGAGTCTAACTACGCAGTTGATTTCGGCAATGGAAGTATTATTTGTCATTTAATATTTAGCGGCTCCGTTATTGCAGGACACTATAGTGTTATCGAATAATACGAAGCCACATTTAAAATCCAATATAAATAGGCCATTTCAGATACAAATCCAGATATTATGCAGTACAGTGTACTGTAAGGTCTTTGACGATCAAATGTAAACATTGTTCTACATTGTATTTCTCTTGCGTAAAATCTATGCGTGATTACTTTGGTCTTTACTGTTGTGAGGGTAAAATTGATCTGCTGGACTATAACATATTTGCCAAGCTGCAACAATGTAATGATATTAATTGAAAAGTCACTGAACTTATATCCAGTAGTTCAAACACATACATCAGCGTTAACAGATTGGATACTGAAGATGAAAGCCAGCTACTTCATTTCCCTATTATTGAATTTTTCAATTCCTTGGAATTAAGTGATTCGCCTCCACATACTCCGAACGTTTGAGCCATAGTTATGCTCCTTAGAAATCTGAACGTTTCCCAAGGACTCATATATGGTAATATATTAATTGTAAGAAATATGTAAGAAATTGCTTGGATTCGGATATAATAGGTGCAGTAATATTAGGCAGAGAGCTCAAATCCTACGACTTGATTTAACACCTTCCGATAAAACACTTGCAGATACAGTACATTTTCTTTTAATAGGCAACAATGTCCTATTCGCTCGGCCTAATTTATCACAATCAATCAAGCTCAAGGAGAAACTCTTGAACGTATTGGGCTATTTACCTCATCACGTTTTAAGTCATGACCAGCAGGATAGTGAAGGTACAAAAAAGGTCCTGTCTGGGATGGTAAAGAATAAGAGGCGGAAGGATCCTACGGATTATGTTAGAATGATGAACAAAAGGGGACAAGAGATAGAAAATAGGGAAGAACTGAAGAAAATGTGGAAAGATTATTTTGAAGAAGTCCTGAACCCAAATGGAAACCACGGCGTGGAGGAAGAAATCGGGGAAGAGGTACAGTAGATGAACTGCAAACAGAAAAGGACTTAACATGGAAAGAAGTGGAAGATGCAGTGAGGAAGATGAAAGGAGGGAAGACACCGGGTGTGGATGAGTTGAGTGTGGAGATAGTGAGAGCAGCAGGAGAGGTGGGGATACAATGGTTGTACCGAGTGATGAAGACAGCATGGAAGGAAAGGAAGACCCCAGAGGACTGGAAAAAGGGAATAATTGTCCCGATCTGCTAGAAAGGTAGTAGAACAGAATGCAGAAACTATCGGGGAATAACACTGATGAGTCATTGTGCAAAGATGATTGAGAAAGTTTTGGAAAGGAGAATTAGGACAAGGATAGAAGGAGGGATGAGGGAAGAACAACATGGCTTCAGAGCAGGAAGGTCCATAGTTGATTTGATTTTTGCTGTAAGGTAGTTACAAGTACAGCACTATGAGTATGGAACAGATCTACTGATGGCCTTCCTGGACATTGAGAAAGCATATGACAGTGTATGCAGAAACAAAGTATGGAAGTCCCTGGAGGATAGAGGAATAGAAAAATGGACTATAAGGAGGATAAAGGAGATGTACAAGGGAAGCGTGAGCTTTGTGAAAGTGGGAGGAGAGAGATCGGACTGTTTGGAACAGAGAAAAGGCCTGAAACAAGGAAGTGCACTGTCACCGTTACTTTTCATTGTGGTGATGGATGACATAATGACCCGAGTGGCACAAGTAATTGGGGAAGGAAAGATGAAAGCAATGGTGCTTGCAGATGATTTGACGATTTGGGGAAACAACGAGGAGGAGGTACAGGAACAGTTGGACGTGTGGGAAGCAATAATACAAGGTTATGGGATGAAATTTAGCATAAATAAGAGTGAGATGGTGATCACAACAAGGAAGAAGGAAAGAACCACAACAGGAATAACAATTGGTGGGGAACAGCTGAAGAAAGTGGAGAGTTTCAAGTATCTGGGAAGCCTGAGAAGAGAATGGAAGAAACGATAGAGAAATAAGTGAGCGGGAGAGACAAGCAGAAGAATTCCGGAGGAGTGTGAGAAGCATGTTATGGAGCAAAGATGTCCCTCAGAACAGCAAAAGATCATATATCGGAGGTACTATGCCCCTATCCTGACGTATGCCTCTGAGACCTGGGTTATGAAAGGAAGGGAGAAGAGCAAAATACAGGCCAGTGAGATGAGGTTCTTGAGAAGCAGTATTGGAGCTACAAAGATGGACAGAATAAGAAATGAGAGGACCAGAGAATTAATGAAGGAGTAACCATTACAGGATGGTATAGAGAAATCTAGACTTAGATGGTATGGACATGTAAAACGAATGGAGGAGAAGAGGATACCCAGGAGGATACACGAGACGAAGTGGGAAGGAAAGAGACCAAGAGGGAGACCGAGAGACAGGTGGCTGAAGGGGGTGGAAGAAAGCGTGAAGAAGAGAGGAAAAGACTGGACAAGGGTGGATGCTGAGAGATGGTGGGAAGACAGAAGACGTTGGAGAGGCTTGTGTTCCAAACAGACCCGGCCGTTGGCTGGAAACTGTGCAAGACGATGATGACCTCATCACGTTTTCAGTCATGACCAGCAATATGTTGCAATGCTGAGAGTGCTATCTTTTGACGCCCTTAAAGTTGCAATAGTGCTAAAAAGTAATCGTACAAAGAATGTAACTTATATAAGAAGCTTCTTCAGTAAATTTGTTTTCCATTGTCCGTCATGTTTTGACGGGTTTCATCTAGTAGTTCATTTAATTTCGTTGTATGTGTTATGTTAAAAGCCTCCGTGGCTTAGGCGGCAGCACGCCGGCCTCTCACCGTTGAGTCCGTGGTTCAAATCCCGGTCACTCCATGTGAGATCTGTGCTGGACAAAACGGAGGCAGACAGGTTTTTCTCCGGGTACTCCGGTTTTCCCTGTCAACATTTCATTCCAGCAACACTCTCCACTATCATTTCATTTCATCTGTCATTCATTTAATCATTGCCCCAGAGGAGTGCGTCAGGCCTTGGCAGCCGGTACAGGTCATATCCTCGCCGCTAGATGGGGGCTTCATTCATTCCATTCCTGACCCGGTCGGAGACTGGAAGCAGGCTGTGGATTTTCATTTTCATGTGTTATGTTAGCCTACTATTAGTATTATTATACAGTACTTAATTCAAGTCATCGTCACTGCACAATCGCTGAATGTGCGGAAAGTGTACGCGAAGCGCTTTGTACTGCCTCCTCTCATGGAGTGGCAACCCTGTCGTAACGCGCCATAAGACCAATGCTTAATTCTAAACGTTGGATGCCTTAGATGCTCGGGAATTCAATATCGTCAGGTAAGGTCATCGCTCTCTGAGTCAAATCACTCGAGCTCCGCTCCCCTCCCCTCCACTCCACCACCACGCTCTCCATGACCTTGTACTGTCGCGCCTTTTGTTGCAAGTAGAGTAACACTTTTATTCACAAACTTCCCAAAGTGATCCCGACGATTCTATTCAACCGATTTCTATACGGCTTTGGAATCAGTGAGCAAAACTCAACTTTCGTATCAACAGTTTTTTTTTTCGAATTTTAATCAGATATTTGAAAAACAAACATAAACTTTTCTGTTTCTGAAATTAAAAAGTAAGCAATCAATTAATATCAATTCTGCTCCTAGACAGAGTACATAGCAGTTTTCAGATCGCAGATCGGAGCTCCCCTTCGATTTTTAAAAAAGTAGGCCTAAATAAATAAATTCAGCTTTGCTTGTGCTGCCATCTGTTGAAATATTTTCTTACCAAAGTGTCGGGACATTTAGCCTTCAAGAAATGTTCAAGATTCTGGAGGAGAAGAGTGGAAAGATGGGAATGAGAATTAATGAAAGGAAAACGAAATATATGAAAATGTCCGCGGGAAAAGATAGAAGAGCAAGAGAAAATGTAGAAATTGGTCAGTATAAGTTTGAGAAGGCAAAATGCTTCAGTTACCTTGATACTACTATACTAAATTGAGAGAATTCAGTATCAGTGGAGATTCATAGACTGATCATGAATATAAACAGGGCTTACTATGCTAACACTAAGCTCTTAAAATCAAAACTTCTAAGTAGGAATTTGAAAGTTGAACTCTACAAGACCCTTACTAGACCTATGGATCTGAGACGTGGACAATGTCAACAAATGATGAGAATGACCTTAAAATTTTTGAACGGAAAGTTTTAAGAAGGATATATGGCCCGGTAAAGGAGGGTGAAAGGTGGCGTATCAGGACAAACAAAGAAATTGAAGAGATAATCAAAGGTGAAGATATTGTGAAATTTATTAAGTCCCGACGTCTGGATTGGCTGGGTCATGTAGAGAGGATGAATAAAGAAAGGACACCAATGAAGATATTATATACAGTGGAACGTGGCTAATTCGAACTTCTATAATTCGAACTCTTCTTTAATTCGAATTTTTCTCTTGGTCCCTAGCATTTTATATACAATCAATGCTAAAAGATCGTGGTTAATTCGAATTATATTTTGGATAATTCGAAGTTGTTACGGGTAAAAAGCCGATCGGAAGCCAAACAGTTGGGTCAATTCCCCCCCCAAAAAAAAACTGTTCCGAGTGCAGCCCAAGCAACAAACCACATCACAGAACTTAGGCATTTTTTTAAAGCAGAAATGACGTAAGTGGTTCTGTTTTCCGTTCCTGAAATTTGTTAGATTCGTTTGTGATGGCCAAGAGACTTAATTGTAGGAAACAGGTAAAAATCTCAAACTATTTTGAAGAACAGTAGATTTCTCTGAGACTTAACTAGATTGCTGGATTACTACTGTCGTTAAATAGGTGAATAGTACATTTTGGTTTTATTTTTCATTTGAAACTTTTGAAGTTATTCACGATACAGTCTTTATCAAGTACCGTTGTCTGTTAATCTGCTTTGTTGAAATTAAATCATTATGTAAACGTAATACAAATACAATATACTGTATTTTCTCTGCCCTTCAAAAATAACTTTCTTAATTCGAATGTTTGGATCATTCGATTTTTGTTACTGGTCCCTTGAAGTTCGAATTATCCAAGTTCCACTGTACATGGAACTATGGAAGGGAAGAGGAGACGTGGACGACCGCGCAAAAGATGGCTACAAGACTTAGAAGAAGACCTGAGAACTATGAAGGTTGGAAGATGGTAGGAGAAAACTCATAGAAGTGACGAATGGCGAGGAATCGTGAGAGAGGCCAAAGCCTACCCGAGGAAGTAAGTAAGTAAGTGTTATACGATCAGAGTTTTCATTAGATGAACCAGACATTTATAATTAGGCTATTTTCTCACTTTATGTGAATTGGATTGTCCGTGTGTTGACACGAGGAGTACTATACTCTATTTGTGATGGCCGGCAGATTTATCGCTCCCCTGTACTTTTATGGTGGATTACGTTTTAACTTATACCTTCATGGCACTTTTAATCAGATATATCTTAAAAACTGCAAAAATACTTACCATGCTATGATCCTTGCTGTAAATGTGGTGAGAGCTATGTACACTTTGAGGAAAAATTGCAATTTACTCAAGGAAAAGAAGAAATAATAGAAAACTATCAGATTAACAAAACAACATTTTAATGATAGGTAGAGAACACAGATTTTTACAGTCCCGATCAATTGTTTATTGAAAAGGAAATGCATTGGCTTGTACAAAGCGTGGCTGTCATGTTCATAAGTTCAAATGTTTAATAGGTGCATGGAATACTTTTAAAAAATAATACAAACAAAATGCCAATAAATTTTGCTTTTATTTCGCCGAAATACCTCATATCACTATTAAATATAATCATCGCAAAACTGCGCGATAATAATATTGCAATTAAGTCTTAAATATTGTGGCACTGCACTGCAAGGACGTGTCTTCTAAAAAGTATTTATTATGATAAAATTATTTATTGTTATTATAACAATTATTGTACTGTAGGCATTTATATTTATTTTGTGATTATAACGATATTATTATTAAAATTATTATTGTAAGCAGTTAGTTACTCTCCACAGTGCTTCACTAGTCTCGAGGGTCATTGCACGCCACCGGTAAAATTCCTCAACTTAAGATTACCATATTATGTATAATAACCATCATAACTGCAACTGTCGGTGTATGCTAAATACAGTATATATGATGTTAGGTGAAATGCTAAATGGTGATAGATATCCGGAGTTTGTAATTTGGAGTGATTATATGGTTGTAAAAATCAACTATGGTTGGTCCGTCTCGATGTTTACCAGGCCCAAAACAACTGTGAACATGAGGGAGGAGCCAGATTCACGCGCTCACCCGCGCCAGCCAATTGCATAGCGCGGCGTTGCCTAGTTAACTACGCATTTGGGCTCGCTGTGCCGTACGAAATCACTATTTCTCTCCGCGCACGAAAATCATTAATTATACAATTATTTAGATGAACCTATGTTACAGAGCTAAACATTCTGAAGCTGACTGTGCAAACCCCATGACGATACGACCAGCCGTTCGGGAGATATCATCTGCTCTTGAACTGAAGGGATAATTAGAACGAAGATTGGTTAGGTGTTGAAATATTTAGTTTCGCTGGGGAAGATAACTAAGAGTGACAGCATTGCTGTATCAATTCAGTAGTGGAGCTTAAAGAAGTTAGTGCTGTGAGCTGAAGTTTTGAATTCATAACAATGTTCCTTAGCAAGCCGAGTGGCAGTCGAACAGCGAGGCAAGAAAAATAATTTTCAGGGTATACGGCCTCTTAAAGAATCTTTCGAATACAGAAGTACGTGAAAACATAAAATCTGATAACTCGTGTTGTTGTGTTGTCGACAATTATGTTTTCTTTTTTAAAATTGAGTCGAATAAAACTCACCTCTTCACAGTCTTACCTCACGAGGCATAGAGTACCCGGTTCTAACCCTGAAACCAGAACTAAATGTCTTGATTGAGCCGTGAATCGAATCTGGACATCATGGGTGACAGCAAGAGTTGTTGTTGTTGTTGATGATGATTGTTGTAGGGGCTTTGTGACATCGTGGCCATGTAGCCCCGTGTATTTGGGTGTGTGTGGAATTTATCTGATAACCTGCGACACTGTGAGTCTCTACTAGTGTGTATATTTGTAATTGAGGAAGGATTTGCGTAGGAAGCGGCCGTGGCCTTACGTTAGGTACCATCCCGGCATTTGCCTGGAGTAGAAGTGCGAATCCACAGGAGAACCACTTCCATGATGGCTGAGGTAGGAATCCAACCCACATATTCCCAGGTTTGCATCACGAGGCTGAGTGTACCCTGTTCCAGCCCTCAGACCAGAATTACATCTTTGGGAATCGTACCCGGGACTCCGCGGTGATAGCCAAGAATGGACAGCAATGTGCTAGCCAGTACACCACAAGGTGGTCTCCAATTAACAAAAACTTATCCCAACAAATTGTATTCTCTGTTTCTATTACCTTATAAAGGGCTAACAAGCAGTGTTACTCAGAATGGCTTGGGATGTAGATTACGTCATGTGATATAATAACGTTGTAATTGTTTCATTTGAGGGGCTTGGACATATTGGTACTTTAGCCCCGTGTACTTGTCTGAAAATCTGGGTTACTGTGGTGTCTGTATTAGAGTGTGTGTATTATTATTATTATTATTATTATTATTATTATTATTATTATTATTATGGTGAGGATTGGGAAGGAGGCGGCAGTGGCCTCAAGTTAGGAACCATCCCGGCATTTGCCTGGAGTAGAAATGAGAAACCACATTCAGGATGACTGAGGTAGGAATCTAACCCACATCTTCCCAGCTTTGCCTCACGAGATTGAGCGTACCCTGTTCTAGCCCTCAGACTAAAATTAAATAGCTTGGCAGAGCCGGGAATCGAACCCGGACCTCTTGGGCGACAGCCAAGAATGCTGGCCGCTATACCAGTAGGTGCTCACTTGCACGAATAACGTTTGTGTGACATCTTATATCTGCCTCATATCACATCGTGTGCAATCCGTTGTGAGGATAGATATTCGTAGGATTAGGTCCCCCAGCTAGCTCGTACATGCACTTACATTCGGAGCGCCTTGAGTTCAGGGGGGAGGTCGTGTGTATACTGCGAGCGTAGAGCTGTGTCACCTCCGCAAGTCCCGCTGTGACAACAGTGCTCCGCTAGACGCACGCTAATGGGCGAGCACATGTTCACAGTTGTTTTGGGTCTTTTATAGTAAAGCTGTGCCCCGCATCACACATATGTTCGCATACGGCTGAATGTGTTCCGTATCTTATCGCATTCCTATGTTCATTATAACGTGTGTCTACTCGTCTTCCACTCTGTCCGATGTAATTATGTTGACAACCGGTGTCTTGGCACGTTATAGAATATACCCCTGACTTTGGATACGGGTCATGTTTATTTTGATTACTATTTTGTAGGTGCCTACCGGTGTTTTGTTGTTGTTGTTGTTGTTGTTGTGAACGCTATTTTTATGCCTTGCTTTTTGAATAGATTAGTGATTTTATATGAATTCACATTCACATAGTTGAAACGCGCAAATTTTTTTCTCATTACTGTCCGGTTTGGGAATCGTTTTATCTTTATTTTTATGTTTGGCTATAATTTGGTTTATTTTGCTTGGCGGGAAATTGTTTTCCTTTGCTATTTGCTTAATGGTTCTTATTTCCTTATTATAGTTGTCTTTTGACATGGGTATGTGTATGTATTATTCGCATCGTGTTGACCGACTGAAAAGCACTAAACTCTTTCATCTCTCATTAACTCCTCTCATGAGGTTGGCGTCATAAAGGTCATCCGACCGTAAATACCATCTGCCACAAATACTTTCATCACATCTCATCCATAACCCCGTTGAAAACGTGAATAATAAGGGGTAGATATTAATTATTAATATTATTATTAACTTAATTAACAAATCTCTTACCTCAATAAACCACCAGCAGTAGGCTACTTCATTGGAGAGTATACGGCGTCTCGCTGGCAAGAAATGTTTTAACATTCTCCATAATTCTATCCACGCCGCATGGCTTGGCCGATAGCAATTGAAGAATCTCGCTGACACAGCGAGTGTTGACGTGAAAGTCGAAAATGTCGTACAATACATCGATGACTAAGGACATTAATTGTCGCTGCTGAGGCGCCGCCAGCCTTAGGATTACATCCTTGATAGACAGGGAAATATTCTCAATTATCGGTTCTGCACACGCAGCAGCTACAACACCGCCAAATCTTGCACCACGGGAGCCCAAGAGCAGCCTTCCGATCAAGGACCCAGCCCCAGTTATCAAGAGCTTACCTACTCCCGTCACTATTACTCTCCCCGTGGGATCTTTAATAACCACCTTGAGTTTCATTCTATCTACTAAGATAGAGAGTAATTCTATAATGTCACCAAGCTGCAATGATCCATAATTTTCCTGCAACGACATTTTTACTCAATCGTTATTAAGCACGACACAGCTCTCTCGTAATGATGCACACACAGCAACTACGGGCTACTGCAACTTAGCCGCAGAAGCGAAGAAGAGACGTTCTGTTCAGCCACATTCCCATCAAGCTTGCCAATATGATCGCTCAAAAAGATCCCAAGAGGAGCTGGAAAACTCTCCATCTTCAAGCTATACCGGTAATTAAATCTTCCTAAACTGGCCATGTTAACTATTGACATAGTACCGTTTAGCTTGCATCTATCCACTACTTATAAAAAGGCGGTAAAAATAACTACAAATCACGTTACTATAGCAACATTCCTTATATTCGAATTAAATTTATTAATTACAAGCTGTACCCGGCATGCGTTGCAATGCCAATCAAAGAAAGTGTTGGCGTTGAAATTCTGTTTCTTGAAGTGCTTTTGGACACACAACATGTTAACTGCCTCTAAGCTATCGTAAAATGGATTTTCTAATTTAGAACCATTCGTGGAAGCGTGCACAACAACTTTCAAAAGTTTCATCGCTGTCACTCATTTGTTGAATCTACTCGTACGCTACCTGTTGTGAAATGGATTTACTAAGTCGAAACCCTTCCCTGGAGTATACACAATAACTCATCAATGATTCATCGCAATCGGATGAATTGTATATGCACGTATACGGGGTTTTGTTTAAACGATTCGTGCGCTGTCACTCATTTGTAGAATCTACTCGTGCGCTACCTATTGAGAAATGTATTACTAAGTCGAAGCCCTTCCCTGGCGTGTACACAATAACTCATCAAGGTTTCATCGCAATCGAAGAATGTTATATGAACGCAATAAGGGATTTTGTTGAAACGCTTCGCGCGTCGTCACCCATTTGTTGCATCTACTCTTGCGCTACTTATTGTGAAATGGAGTTACTAAGTCCCCTTCCCTGGCGGGTACACAATAACTGATCAATGTTTCATCGCAATCGGATGAATAGTATATGAACGCATACCTGATTTTGTTTAAACGATTCGCGCTCCGTCACTCATTTGTTGAATCTACTCGTGCGCTACCTACTGTAAAATGTATTTACTAAGTTAGAAACCGTCACGTAAGTGTCCACAACATCTCACCCAAGTTTCATCGCTATCGGACTAATGGGATATGAAGACATAGGGAACTGTATTGAAACGCTCCGCATGTCGTCGTTCATTTGTCGAATCTACTCGTGTGCTACCTACTGTGAAATGTATTTACTAAGCCAGAAACCTTCCTTGGAGTGTCCACCATATTTCACCCAAGTTTCACCGCTAACGGCAGAATGGTATATGACCTTATACGGGTCTTTGTTGAAACGCTTCGCGCGTCGTCCCTCATTTGTTGAATCAACTGGTGCGCTGCATATTGTATAGTGGATTTACTAAGCCAGAAATTTTCCATGACGTGTACACAACATCTCACCCAAGTTTCATAGCTACGGACGAATGGTACATGAATGCATACGGGACTTGGTTGAAACATATTGTAATATGGATGTACTCAGCCAGAAACCTTCCCTGGAGTGTACACAACATCTCACCCAAGTTTCATCGCAATCGGATGAATGGTATGTGAAATTATACGTTGTCGAAACGCTTCTCGCGTAGTCACTCATTTGTTGAATATAAACGTACGCTTCGTATTGTAAAATGGATTTACTTAGCCAGAAACCTTTCCTGGAGTGTACACAACAATTCACCAAACATTTATCACTATCAAACGACTGGTAAATGACTTTATACGGGACTTTGTTGAAGCGCTTCGCGTGTCATCGCTCATTTGTTGAATCTACTGGTGCAATACCTATTGTAAAATGTATGTACTAAGCCAGAAATCTTCCCTGGAGTGTACACAACATCTCACCCAAGTTTCATCGCTATCGGATGAATGGTATATGAAATTATATGGGACTTTGTTGAAACGCTTCGCGCGCCGTTGCTCATTTGTTGATTCTACTCGTGCTCTACCTATTTTTAAAGGGATTTACTAAGCTAGAAACCTTCCCTGGAGTGCACACAAAATCTCAGCCTAGTTTCATCGCTATTGGACGAATGGTATATGAACGCAAACGTGACTTTGTTGAAATGCTTCGCGCGTCGTAGCTCATTTGTTGAAGCTACTCGTGCGCTGCCTATTGTAAAGTGGATGTACTAAGCCAGAAAATTTCCCTGCAGTGTACACAACATTTTATGCAAGTTTCATAGCTATCGGACGAATGGTATATGAATGCATACGGGACTTTGTTGAAACGCATTGCGTGTCGTCGCCCATTTGTTGAATCTACTTGTGCGCTATCTACTGTGAAATGTATTCACTAATTTTGAAACCTTCACGAAGTGTACACAGCATCTCACCCAAGTTTCACCGCTATCGGACGAATGGTATATGAACACATACGGGACTTTGTTGAAATGCTTCGCGCATCGTCGCTCAATTGTTGAATCTACGCGTGCGCTACCTATTGTAAAATGGATTTACTAAGTCAGAAACCTTCCTTGGAGTGTACTCAACATCTCACCCAAGTTTCATCGCAATCGGACGAATGGTATATGAACGCATAGGAGACATACCCACAGACAAACTATCACGTTACATTGATTTTTATATATAGGCTATAGATATTCTAAGTAAACATTAGCCTACTACAGATACCACAGCCTTCAATATGCGCACAATTGTCTGTGTCAGTAAGTTCCCAAAGGTTAGGAGAATGAATATTAAGAACCTATTTTATATTTCTTGCTCCATTTATTAATTTTTGGACATTGTGGTCATTAGTCCCGCACATTGGTGTTTGTAAACCAGGGGCGGATCCAGGCCATGCGGGGCCCTGGGCGATATGATAAGGTGGGGTCCACAACAATAGGAAATAAAAAATATCAAATCAAATGGAAAATAGTTTTGTAATAATAATAAAATAAAGAATAGTTACAATATTTTGAATACACTACAGTACATTTTTTAATAATATGAAAGAAACCTTTAAGTCCCCTTGAAGAAAATTATGTAAACTATGAAATATTAAAATATTACTTTGCGACTTTTTTCCCGGCTGAAGTCTTTTATCATTTCACTAAAATCTAAACTTGCTAAACGGTCACGGGAGGTCATAGCTGCACTGAAAAAAGGAATATGAATCATAAATTAGTTTGAATAGTATAATTAATTAATTAAATTTTAAAAAATCCATGGCGCGGGGCCCCCAGACCGCGGGGCCCTGGGCGATCGCCCTCGTCGCCCTCCCCTAGATCCGCCCCTGTTGTAAACCTTAGTTTAACTGCGGCAAGATTCAGATTAAGGTTTCTAGATATCGTCCTGTCGATCGCTGCACGAGCCAGTGTTCTTAACCCACCGTCTCACTTGCCCTTATGGGGCTGACTGCCTGTCCTAAATCAAATATCACCACCATCAGTTTAGAGCTGATGACCTCACTGTTCCTCTCTCATAACAACTGTCACCACCATCTGTTCAGGGCTGATGACCTCACTGTTCCTCTCGTGTAACGACTGGAGGCGTGGTGGCGCAGTGGTCAAACTATTGCTTCTCACCACGGTGGACCGGGTTCGATTATTGGCTAATGTATGTGAGATTTTCAAAGTGAATTACCATGTCCTGTGGTCCGGATTCCACGTTAAAAGGAGGTCCCGTGGTTCATGATCGCATGATTAATGGTCACATAAAACTAAAAGCTCCCTTCCGCTTCCTTGTAACGAATGTCACCACCACCATCTGTTTAGGGCTGATGACCACACTGTTCCTGTCTAGAAACACCTCTCACCACCATCCAGCGAAGGGACGTGGTGGCACAGCGGTCAAGCTTTTAGCCTCTCACCACGGCGGACCGGGTTCGTTTTCTGGCTAATGCATGTGAGATTTTCAAAGTGAAGTGCCATGTCCTGTGGTTCGGATTCCAAGTGAAAAGGAGGTCCCGTTGCTCTTGATCGCGAGATTAAAACGGTCACGTAAAACTAGAAACTGCCTACTGTGCCATCCAGCAATCAAGAAATAAGTTCCAGTAAGAAAGGACTGATGTTGGTCATCATGGCCTCAGTTCGGGGAATCCCCTAAACGCAGCGCTTTCTGGCGTGCGGAATTTCGTTTGTCTTGCATTTCATGACTATTTGACGCAGTAGCGTAGCCAGGATAGGCCAATGGGGATAGCCAAATTCTACAAGCATTTCGTCCCGCGGCGTAGCCGCGCTCGTCAAACGTGCACCACGGCCGCGATGGCAGCTGTGGTAAGTACGGATATCGTAGGTTCGAATCCCGGTGCTGACAGCGGTTATCCTGAGTGTGTTTCTCCCAGGGTTTTGCCACACTCCCTACAGGAAATTGCCGGGATAATACCTTGCGCAAGTCCCGGAACGTCTACTCCATCCCTGTCCCAGATGCATTTACACACACAACCACAATCATCACAGCAATACAGGTTGCCAGACAGCTTCAATGCACTCCCAACTACACGGGGCTGATGACCAAGGTGTCTGAAGCCCCTCAAATGAATTAACAACAACTCTACAAGTATTTCCATTTCTCTATGAGATATAATTACACAAGGAAAGTTTCATGTATTTTGATCCCGAATTTTTCGAGTAATACAATACGCTCAAAAGACAAAAACAAATCAGTTCTTTAAAAAATTAAGTTTATTTTTTACTAAAAAAATGTCTCACCTCAATGGTAAGTTTAGAACATTGCTGTTCCCCTGACAGGAACAAAAAAAATCAAATATATCTGTGCTACCAACATGAAGACTGCGTATCTCTCAACAAGAGAAATTATTTACAGAGGTCTCAGCAAAAGTGAGCATATCCTCTCACGATGTGTGATATTGATTTATGATTAATTCGATACCGGTACTCATTTTCATGTTTATTCAGTTTTTCCAACAAGATCCTGTGCTTTATATTACAATTAGCCCTGAATGCCTAAACTATCGTTTTCGAAGTTTTTGTCACCTACCAAGGTCCTTCTTACCTTACAAATGCTACATGCAGCCGGAAAAAGGTTTAATTGCTTACACTACTCATGCGACAAATTTCACTCATTCGTAACTGGGAGATAACCGTAAATCGGGGAATTGCTGGACATATATTTACGTAATATGAATCAACCCGGCTGACGCTTATCTCATGCTCAAGATGTTAATAATGATCCCAAAATTAGTGTTAATGTACCCATATAGTTGTCTCTTTATTGAATCGCGTTATTTTTAATAAAAACTAGATTAATTTACATATAACTTCTCTCCCGCCAAGAAAAGAAAAAAAAAGCTAATATTGTCCCGCTGTGTGGGATTCAAAATTATTTGGTGCTAGCCTCAGTTTGAAATAAGCTATAAGTTATTTCGCGAGGGAAAAGTTAGATTGGCAACCCTGGGAGTACGGAGTTGAATTACCACAGTCTAAAATACACAGTCGCGAAGCTCGCTGCGTTACGAAATTGCATCCTATTTGTAGGTGAAGCGACACTAGCGCTCGCGGCGGCCAGCAAGTTGGCAACTGCCTTAAGCCAGGACCTTCTATAATACCGGACCTGACACTGGCGGCGGGACTGATGAAAGATGGCTGTCGCTGTTGGTGATTACATGCTTTGTTTATTAGTCGAGTCGTTTTGTTTACGATGTGATAGTGATGTGAATTTCGTTTAGCAATCGTCTCCCTTGATTATCTGTGCTTATTGATTATTGCTTAATGATATTACACGTTCGTGTAAGTAAATGTCTGCAATAGTGCTTCTTAAATACGAGATACCGGTGACTTCTGTTACGCTTGTGATACCATCAATAGACCTACTATTGCCAATCAGTGGGTAAGTTTGGTCTATTTATTATTCTGTTTATAGTTTATAAATTATTAGTAATGGTAATTCATTATGAGCAAGCATAGCAATAATTAACGTATTCCAATTCAAGGTTTAAGAAGATCTGAAAATTGATTACCGTACGTAGGAACATAACCTACTTTTTAAATTGTCTGCAGTGTTCTCTCATCCAATTATACGCCTGCTTGTCCAAGGATATCAATCTTATCACGTACTTGGTGTGGATCCCGTTTTAATAAACTACCAGTAGGCTTACTCATACATAGGTTATGCCAAAATTGTGGTGATATGCCTTGAAACTGTTGTGTGACTGGATCCAAATCCAATTATTATGAAGATAAGCCATTGGTGCCTATTTTCTAATTTCCCATCAGGGGAATTCAACCCACACCCAACTTCACGGGGTTGATGACCAAGAAGTCCCAAGCCCATAAAATGAATTAACAGCAGACAAAATCACGTCATGATGTTATTTTGGGTTGGGTTGGATTCTGACACACGTCATGCCTTTGACAGAGTTTGGTTGGTTCTTAAGTTTAGGGGCTGCGACAACGAGGTCATGTAGCCCCGTGTACTTTGGGTGTGTGTAGAATCTGTCTGATAACCGGTGTTAATTGTGATGACTGTATTAGTGTGTGTATCTGTTTTTTTAATTTAAGTACAGACTGCAACTTAGAATTTTTCAAATAGTTCCTACTTTTGCCGCCAAACACCACCGTCAACGACTACTAGGCCTAGTTCAGAACTTAGCTACTAGACGCCACCGCAGTCGGCTCTTGGCAACGAACGTAGAAGCCTAAGAGCGTTGTTTACATTCTTAACCTATCCAATTTAGCTTCACACAGGTGTAATTAGTGGAAGGTTCTTTAACATGCCATAAATCTATGACATGGGACCGCCGGCTTTACTTCCCCTCCGAAGGAAGGCATACTGAGGGATTTTTAACGCTCTTAAAAAATCCGACGGCTTCGGCCGGGTTTGAACCCGCTATCTTGGGCATAGAAGCTCAGCATGCTACCAACTACGCCACCGAAGCCGCCCCGTTTGACAGAGTTCCATTTAATCTCATGAATAGGAATGAATGAATACGACTAGCCTACTTGTTGACGGATTTACAGGAGGCAGTCGTGACCTTATGATAGTAATTACCTAGGCATTTATCTTCAGTATGTGTGGGAACCCATGGTAAACCACTTGCTGGGTGGCTAAGCGGAGAATCGAACCCAACATTTCTCGGTTTACCTCACTAGGCTGTGTGTAGCCCGTTCTTACCCTCAGACTAGAATTGAGATTTCTTGACAGTCAGGAATCAAACTTGGACCCCAGAAGTGACAACCAAGAACTACACCATCTGGTTGGTTACAGTTATTTTTAAGAATAATATGTATGTCTGTTAGGTAGTCAGCCCGAAAGCTGGTTGGATCCTCAAAAGGCACTGCCGTTAGGTTATGTGGGTAGATACCCACAAAACCCCATGGCAGCGCTATATTGAGGCGTACTAGGCAAGAAGAGGAGTGAGGTAGTTTGCTATTGCTTTCCTCACTGAGTCAGTACAGCAGTACTAACCCTATGAGTAGAACCTTTCACAGCATCCACAGACACTGACTGTGCCCTGAATGTCATTACTAAGCACCACCCATACCTCAGTAGCTTCCATATAATCACAGCCATGAGTGAGTCTGAGACATCGGTGATACTCTAGCCTGTGCCAACAGGCACTTACTGTGCCCTGAATGTCATTACTAAGCACCACCCATACCTCAGTAGCTTCCATATAACCACAGCCATGAGTGAGACTGAGACATCGGTGATACTCTAGCCTGTGCCAACAGGCACTGACTGTGCCCTGAATGTCATTACTCAGCACCACCCATACCTCAGTAGCTTCCATATAATCACAGCCATAAGTGAGACTGAGACATCGGTGATACTCTAGCCTGTGCCTACAGGCACTAACTGTGCCCTGAATGTCATTACTCAGCACCACCCATACCTCAGTAGCTTCCATATAATCACAGCCAAAGTGAGACTGAGACATCGGTGATACTCTAGCCTATGCCAACAGACACTGACTGTGCCCTGAATGTCATTAGTAAGCACCACCCATACCTCAGTAGCTTCCATATAATCACAGCCATGAGTGAGACTGAGACATCGGCGAAAAGCCTCATTTTACTCTAGCCTGTGCCAACAGAAAAATGCAAATGTACTGCATTCATCAAGAGATGGCAAACATGCCCCGAATAATATGTAACTTACTAAAAAGGGATTGAAATTCCTACAGGAACATTTACAACTTTCCCTGTTCACTCAGCCAAGATATTCTGCAAATCTCTCCTGTGGGCCTCAACATTATTTTATTTTATTCCTTTCCTGATGAAACTCCGGTGGTACCTTAATTCAACTCCTAGTGCACCTCCCCATGCCTGCCCTTACACAGCTACACACACTACTACATTCACCACGTAATCGGAGGAATTCAACCCACACACAACTGCACGGGGCTGATGACCAAGATGTCCCAAGCCCATAAAATGAATTAACAGCAGACAAAATCACGTCATGATGTTATTTTGTGTTGTGTTGGATTGTGACACACGTCAGGCGTTTGATGTCCGACCACCAACTACGGCGGCCATCTTGGATTGCAGTGTCAGGTCCGGTAGTATAGAAGGTCCTGCTTAAGCACGTTATTGGCGGAACAGATGATTTCACTTTAGCAAAGGTTTTTTGAATTTTAACTCACCTGAGTGATTCTTTCCATTGTAAACTTAAGTCACGTTATATCACCAACTACTACAGAAAAAAGCCACAATGTTGATATACTGTACACTTTCAATTCATAGAAACATAAAAAGAATGCTTTGTTTTTATTAGTTCAGTCCTCTATAAGTATCCCTAGGTACAGTTGTATGACGTATTTAATGACTCTTACGTAGAATTCATAGTCCATACTAGAAATTCATGTTTTTGTTTTAATGATAGTCGCTGGCATCTCTACATAAAACTAAGTCCACGATTACTGGATGTAACGGGTAATCTCTAAATCCACTCAATGGATTTTGATGCGGTTTTCACCATTCAGTAAAGAATTTCTCGAGGAAGGTTTCTGTAGGAAAACATTTATTTATGACCAAAGGAAGCCGAGCAGTAAAGATTTCAGTGAATCGTGTCGAAGGAAAACCTGCCGTCCGTGCGCCTTTTAAGCGTTCACTGGGTAAACCATTAAAAATATCCATATACTATGAGTGTAAGAATTGATCAGCATGAAAAGTTCTACAAGGAAGTCCGCGACAGCATATGTTTATATCTTAAATACATCGCCAAGTGATTTTACGTTTTAATTTCTTCCAACAATCTCCATTCAGTGGAAATTTAAATTACAAGCTTCGGAGCGAGTTTACGAGCTAGCGAGCGAGCCCATCGCCCCAGCTGCTGTCGAGTCGTGTCGAGTTAAGACTTCAGAGAAGAGTAGACTATAAGTGTTTGGAGTTTCGCTGTTCACCTCGGATTTTCTGAATTGCGTCTGAGAACCTACTGTCCGTGCACCTTTTAAGGTTATTCTGAGTGACCCCTTTAAGATACCAGGCGAAGACGAGGCGGGTTGATAGTATGGGTATAATGAAGAAAAATCCACAGCCTGCTTCCAGTCTCCGACCGGGTCAGGAATGGAATGAATGAAGCCCCCATCTAGCGGCGAGGATATGGACTGTGCCGGCTGCCGAGGCCTGACGCACTCCTCTGGGGCAATGATTAAATGAATGACAGATGAAATGAAATGATAGTGGAGAGTGTTGCTGGAATGAAATTTTGACAGGGAAAACCGGAGTACCCGGAGAAAAACCTGTCTGCCTCCGTTTTGTCCAGCACAGATCTCACATGGAGTGACCGGGATTTGAACCACGGACCCAGCGGTGAGAGGCCGGCGTGCTGCCGCCTAAGCCACGGAGGCTTATGGGTATAATAATAATATCAAATTCTTAACCATATCAAAAGCTAGTTATTCCGTTAATATTATAGTTAATTAGTAAAAAATACCAGTGTGATTTGTGAAACGAAAAGTATTAAAAGATCTTAAGGTCTTAAATGGCTCAATTGTAGGTATTTCGTATTTTTTCTGTGGTTTTGAAACCTTTCATTCCTGAATTTGACAAAATAATACAATGCCAATTTAACAAAATATCGGCAATAACAATATTGTGTACCGTACCTTCACAGCAGCCACATGGGAGACCAGGTATTTCATAAGAGAATTAACAAATAGTGTACTACATCTATGTTTGTGAGCATTATCCTGACGATATAAATTGGCTTGCTTCCAAAGGATTCGAGAATAAGTTTATATTATTGTACAAAATCTTTATTCATTAAATCAGCTCTCTGACTATTAAAAAGCCATTTTCTACATCTGAAAATTAAAACGTCGCGTCGGCACGCGTTTAAGATGATATCTTTTACGTTTACTTAGCCTACCGTATGTCTTAATTTTCAAAATGCATAGATATTTATATTTGATTTTCAGCCAATGGCCATATCAGGGCATTTCACATGAACGCCCGTAGGTTCCCCAATTTCAATGTCAAGTAGTTCCAATTTAAGCTACCAGACGCCATTGTCACTTTGACCCAACGGCGTACGTTTGAACTTGATAGAGTGAGTCTAACCCAATAGCCTACACACTACCAATTGTAGTTGTAAGTTCCTTTACGTGACGACTTCGACTGGGTTTGAACCCGCGAACTTGTGCATAGCAGTTCAGCATGCTACCGACTACGCCTCCAAAGCCATGCATAGATTTCCTACCGAGACATGCTTCTGATTTATAACCGACTGGCAGCGTGGCTCAGCGGTAACGTTCTCGCCTGCTGTGACCAAGGTTGCAGGATCTAAACAGGGCAAACTTCCGGTACCCCGGTGTCTCTAAAAGCCAAAGTAGTTAAAAGGGACCTAACACCAATAACATTATTATTGATTTATAATCAGTTAAAGACCTATTTCCGTTGTTTGATTGAAAAACTTTATAATACTTTCTACTGCATATCCCAATTAGGCTAATTGTGGTCGCCGGAGCCAATCAGGCTCATTTTGGTTTTGGACGGGGATTAAAGGCCGGATGCCCTTCCTGACGCCACTTAAATTTTTCAGGTGAAAATTCCACCCCACTGTCACCGGGATTGGAACTCCGGCCGTCCGGGTGATTGACAAGCAGCTAAGCCACAGCACCATCATGCTCCCCTTGAAAAGCTTTATAATACTAGCCTATAATCCATAGATCAAATCTTACCTTTTACGGTCTTTTGGAAACTCGGGTGTCGTCTTGCTATTTGAACAGCCTGACTTCCCAGTCGGTCAACATGAATACACCCAATTACATTGGGCGAGGAGTAACAATTAATTTCCCCGTGTAATTCATAATACAATAATTATTTATACATTTAATAAAACGCTTCTCATACAACCCCCTCCCCCTTTATGTGAGAAGTGTTTTATTAAGTGTATAATCGATTCATGTATTTTTTTTATTTCAGGCATTAGGAGATAAATTGTCACTGCCCACCTAATCTAATTGGGTACCGTCCACTCGTGTTGACCGACTGAAAAGCGATCATATAGGTTACTTAGCAACACTAAAATATTTCTTCTAATATTAGATCTGCTTATTGAGCTGCACATCTTCTCTTGTAAAGCACATGTTAAATTAACGATATAACCTTTTCACAATGCTCACATACAGTAAATCCAGCAACAATAACTTACACCAACATAGCGCAGTCGGCACATTCTTGCTGGCTGCATGAGAGCATTATTGTCTGGCGGTAGAAAAATATGAGCCAAGCTTCGCGATCTGTAGGTAGACTGTGGTTATACGTTGTCATGAAGACGTGTGTAGCTACAAATGGGGACCCGGGCCGAAAGGCGAAAAGAGTATATCACCACAGACCAGGGACGGATTTACATATCTGCCGCCCCTAGGCACATTCTGACCCCCCTCCCACGTTGGTCGTCCAGGGGTGGGGGTGGCACCTGAGAGTGATCCTTAACTCAGGCACGCACACAAATGCAGCCGACCGGCTAATGAATCATCTAATTCATCGGTTGGTTGGCTTTATTTGTGTCCGAGTAAGGGTAAGCCCCGCTGGACGGCTGAGTATAGGATAAATCTTGCACGTAATTTTAATTTTAGACATTATTGATTGTAGCCTATATAAAGCAGAGTGATTATAAAAAAAACGTATCTAAATTGTGGGGTTGATGTTAATAAAAACTAAAAGTTATTGATCTAAGATTGATTTAATTACTTAAGAATTAAGAATATTCTTTCAAACTGGCATATTTCCAATAGGCTAAATTTACTCATTAGAAAAGTTTCCTTTACACTTTGATAAAGTTTTAAAGTGATTGTTAAATATCAGCTACAATAAATGATACATCAAGTCTATAAAGGATTTTACAATTTTTAAAAACATAATTCAATGTTCATAATTAAGAACAAAATTAGATGTTAAAGACTAGCAAATCAAAACACATATCTTATGCATCAATACAGTACATCTGCACCAGCGGCATTTTTTATTTACATAGATTTTCTCCTGGATTTCATAATTGAGAACTCCTCTATTAGATCTTCAACTTTCATCTTGTCACTGTTCAAAAGTTCAGCCGCGATGTGTTCAGCCAACAAGTTTAATTTGTCTTCATTCATCCTTGATCTAAGACAAGACTTTATTCTTTTTAAGACAGAAAATGAACGTTCCGCTGAGCAGTTGGAAACAGCTGTGCACAAATACATACGAAGAGCTATATCAATGTTGGAGAATGTTGATTGGAGTTGTTCTTCTCAAATATATTTCATCATGACGAGTGGGTTGTTTCTAATTCCACTACTCTTCAACAGACAAGAAAAATGTACACATTCATTTGAAAATGACTTTTCTAGATCATTGGCATACAATGACTGAAGTTCGTTTGCACGCTCTATTATTGTTTCAGTTGAGGAGGACAATTCGTTAAAAACTGAAAACTTGTATGCTATTTCACCATATGCGTTTTTCTGCTTCTGCAACTCAGTTTTTATTTGGTCGAGAACTACATAAAATGTCTCAACTCTAAATTTGTCACGTCCTTCAAGAAGTAGTTCAGATTCTTTGTTTTCGTCAGCCTGGAATTTTCTCTTTTTTTTTACGTTTGTAGCAAGTCTCATAGTCCTAATCACATAGTTATTTAGCCCTTTCTTCATATACGGCAAACATGTCTCGGAGAGAATCAATAAAAAGGACTAAAGAATCATACAGTCTCACAACTCTTTCTATGGACGTTTCTATTTTCTGAAGAGTTTGGCTAACTTGTTCAAAACTGTCCAATATATCACTCCAAAGTTCCATCATGAATATCGTTTCCAGCCTATTCAATGATCTCAAAAGTCCCGTGGCTTCACTGCTTACCAACGGCTTCTCATTAGTGTTCTCTTCATAGTCCTTTAAAGCCAGCATAACACCGTCTAAGTTTTCACAGAGCCCTTTGCATGCACTTTCACGAGCACTCCACCTTGTTTCAGACAAACCCTTAAGAGTTTTACTTTCAGGTTGACTAAAGGTAACTAGAATTTCCCATCTCTTAGTAGATGCAACAAAAAAGTTGTAAACATTTTGTATAATGTTAAAGAAAGCACATGCTTGCAGCACACGTACCTACATGGTTAAGTGGATGTGCCGAACAAGGAACAAACAGTGCTTTGGGATTTTCATCCTTTATTCAAGCTTGTAAGCCACTATACACGCCTGACATGTTGCTAGCATTATCGTAATGATTGACCTCTACAGTCGGATAGATCGATGGCATTTGATCTTTAAACAGCCATAACAGCATAGGCTAAGTCTTCGGATTTGTGCCCAGTATTCGATAAAAACATGAGAAAGCGTTCAACAGGATTGCAATTTTCTTGTACAAACCTCAAAACAAATGAAAGCTGATCAGTGTGACTTATGTCAGGCGTTGAATCCACTATTATGGAGTAATACTTCGCTTGTTTCATTTCACTGATTATGATATCTCCAACTTTAAGAGGCCAACAGTACAATTACCTCATTGCAAATAAATGAAGACAGATAGGACGTTTTCCCTGAACCTGGATTACCAAATTTACGTATGTGTTCAGCGAGAAAAGGATCGAATTCCCCTACTAATTCCAGTGACATCATGTACTCCCCATTGTGTAGAGACCCAAATGTTTCATCAGCTCCTCGAAACAGACGTCCTCGGCTTGCCAGCTTTTTCACCACAGCGAGCACTCTTTCCAAAACGTGTTTCCAATACTTCCTTTCAGTCTCGACGATGGAATCGTATTGACTGTCTAGCGTTCCAATTCTTCTCTTGCGGGTCAAAAGTGCCAGTTCAGAATTGACGTGTTCTTGTGAGCTTTCATGTGCAGACAAAATCGCTCCAATATTTTTCCAATCTGAAACACCCTCACTGGCTACTTTAGAACACGTCTTCTGAATGCCAAATAATCTGCAGGAAGCGCAAAATACCGAACCTGTACCTTTTGAATACACCAAGTAATCTCTTGAAATGAGTTCTCCATTTTGTAATTTCCTACTAAAGATTTGTTTATTTAAATATCTGGTTTTATTGCCAAAATCCCTTTTAGAGTTTTTAAAATCACAATCTTTATACTGATTGATTCCTCTGTGTAATAATACTTCGATCGTGGTGTCATTTATTTTCCACTCAATGGGGTCGTCACTAACAGTAAAATTTATATCAATTTGTTGTGAAACTGAATCATTTGGACTTTTACTTATTTGTGTACTGTCGGAACTACGTTCTTTATCACCACTCAATATAAAATTATCCGTTTCAGGGGCACTTGTTGCTTGATAATTATTTTCATTGTTTGAACCACTTTCGTTGAAATTGTACTGTTCCCAAGATGAGCAGCCTTCTCCACTCAGTCCACTCTCGTTGGATTTTTCAAGAGGTATAAAAAAACTGTCAACCGTCTTAATATTTTTCAAAAAGTTAGTTTCTTTTTCACGTTTTTCACTTGCGATTTTGCGGTAACCTGAACCACTAAGCTTCCGAAGTTTTTCACTCATTGGTACTTTTTAGTTCAACTTTATAAAAAAAAATTATAACACACTTACTTTATCTAAGCAATGTGGCAATGTGAACGACTTGGTAAGGATAACAACTGAGCGTGAAGACGTTAAGCGAACGACTATAATCTGGTTTACAAAAGATGCTCGGTGAAAGCTGTCATACGCTTGATGGGTGTGGTGAGGGAGGAGTGGAGACGAGAGGGGTAACGGTCTCCATGGCGCCAACAGTGAGCAATGTTGCAATGTATGCCGACACAGCAATAAGCACATGGTTTGACTCAGTGTGTCTTCACTCGTCACGGTCATTAGACCGCCAGGCAGAGGGGCTAACTTCCACAGTATTTGTGTCTTCCTGCAAGCCTCTTGAATGTTATGCGTCATGATCTGCCTCAGTGGCAACGCAGCATTTCCCCACGTGCTAGCTTTGACAGCTGTCAGCGAGCTTTATTGGTAATTCAGGCTTATAATACACTAGCTTTGACAGTCTGCTGTATCCCCACTGATTGGCAGTGTTGCCAGTCTGTTGACTACCGGCATAAAATATACCCATATTAAATAAAACAAAACTTCACACTTGACTTGTAAAAGATAATTTTTTTTAGTTTATGAATTGTATTTTGATTTCAAATTTACGTGAGAAAATGCAAAGTAAGCTCCCTTTGACTGCCGTTCTCGGTCACTGCGCCTGGCGCTTGGCACGGCAATTCACCCGATGCCGCGGCGCCCGTCGGACGTCAGGCTGTGCCGCCCCCCCAGGCCGTGCCGCCCCTAGGCACGTGCCTAGTGTGCCTAGTGGGAAATACGTCCCTGCCACAGACACAAACCACAACCTGCCGATTTCCAATGCGCCCCCCCACCCCTAACCCCCCCTTGGCTACGCCACTGATTTGACGTTTTAAGGACAGGCATGCTTTGACGACGCGGCCAACTGGCAACATTGTAGCTGATAACGAGGTTATTACTTATTTGTTATTACCCATTTACCGACAGCAGTGGCTACGCTTGCTAAAGCGAAGCGTTAGGCCTTGGGGCCAAGCTCTCTGCTGACTCGGTAGACGCGTGGGTTCAAGCCCCACCGTCGGCCATCCTTGAAATGGTTTTCCGTGGTTTCGCATTTTCAACACCAGGCAAATACTGGGACGGTACCTTTGACAGGCCACGGCCGCTTCCTTCCACATCATTGCCCAGTTTCATTCATTTTCGTCCAATCCATCTCTCATCCCGACGCGCAGGTCGTCCACGGGCGTCGACTAGAAAGACCTGCACTCAGCCCCTAAGGTGGTCTCACAACCAAAAAAAAAAGGAAAACCATTTAAGATTTGATTGCCTCTGAGCGTAGCTGCGCTAGTGTTTCTTGTTTATTGTAGCAACTGCCCCGCGGGGCGAAGCGGGGAATGCAGCGAAGACCGAATAGTAGTGGTTTTGTACGGGTTCAGATGCCACCGCCACCACACAAGATGGTGATGGCGCGATATCTCTCGAACGCATGGTCGGATTTTGACAAATGAGGTGTCATTGAACTCGGGCTAACACCCCCTTTCCAATGGATAACATATTTCAACCCCAAAATAAAACCTACCCCTACTAGGGGGTGAAATTGTAATTTTTTAGAGAATCTCGCTTTCCAAGTGCAACATGTGAGAGTTTGAATGCCAATATGGAATTAAACGTTATTAATCTCTCATCCAGACGCGCAGGTCGTCCACGGGCGTCGACTAGAAAGACCTGCACTCAACCCCTAAGGTGGTCACACAACCAGAGCCTTAAAATTAAGTGTGATAGCTTTAAAAATAGGTCATGACATACGCTTATACCACGATAGGTCATTTCACCCCTAAAACAGTGAACAGTGATTTTACAGGGAAAAGGGTGTTAAACGCTTAAAAATGATAAATGAACCTAAGATCTTTTGTTTTTGATGAAAAATAGTAAGGGGGTGAAAACTACCCCAAAATTGAAAAATCGATATCTTGGAAACTAAGAAACCTAAAATTAGGTGTGATAGCTCAAAAAATTAGACATTTAATACTCTTTTACCACGATTGGTCATTTTACCCCTAAAACAATGCATGTAGATTTTACAGGAAAAAAGGGGAACCAATAATCAGATTTGGACACATGAGGTGTTATAAGACTCAGGGTGACAATCTCTTCTTGAATTTATTATTTATTTTTCTGATATTTTGGCAAAGGGCCTAAATTAATTTCAATATATTTTTTTTTCTAGTAGAGAGAGACAGTACCGGTTGTATTTGAACGAGCATGTCGCCGATCACTGTGGCCATGTTCAATGGATGAATCGATATTTTGTGAAGCATTGATTGAAGAGGGTCATGCGACGACTTGTTTTAAGAATATTTTTATGATTTTTCCTATGGTGCATGCATTTATTTAAATATCCCAAAACGGCAAGGTTACTGATTTGAGTTTTATAAACTAATAATGGGATTTGGACTCATAAGGTGTCCTATAACTTGACATGACGCTTTCTTTATATGGCTTATGAATTTTCCCAAAAAGATTGAAAACATCAAGGTCATGGACTTTTGTTTCTCTTAATATATTTAAAATCCATAATGTTAGATGTTTATGGTGAGTGATGAAACATAGCTATGTAGAGAAAGAATTATTGTAGGCTTCACGTATGGTGACTGACAAGTCTTTGACCATTGAAACTTGTTTTTAAACCTGACCGCAGTACATAGGGAGTATAGGTTTCAGGCATGACATGACAAACGGTGTGTACAAAAACCAATTTATCGATTCAAGAATTAAGAGTAGACTATCTTTAATTGATTAGTTAAAGAGGGTAGCTAAGAAAACAAGATGGTGATTACACTGAACCAAACCGAACCAATACAATCCTTTTTGAATGTATAATGTTACTTGCTAACCATTTTGTGCTGCAGTGGCAAGCACTTTTGGCTCTTGCACTAGAGGCCTTAACTCGATTTAACTTTAAGGCTTAGAACGAATCAAACTAAGAAAGATGGTTACAGTGGTGCAGTGGTTAAGCTGTTATCCTTTGACTAAGGTAGACCAGGGTTTGATTTAAAATAATACGCATGTCAAAAACATATAAAAAAGCAGGGATAATGTTTTAAGACTGATTACACTTGTATATTTTTTCAAATTATTACTTGGATTACAAATGCAAAGGAGGACTGGGTGCAATATACAGTTAATGCAAGTAAGATTTTGTATTTGTTTTTTATTTTAGACTTTAGAATTTACATTTTACATTTTAGATTGTACAAAAAGACCAAACCTTAATGTCATGACTTTAAATTTTCGGTAACAAATTATTAAAGAAAAACATATAAGGATTTGTATTACTTGAAATTATGTTTTCTATACTATATTTTATTTTGGTTTTAGATTTTAGAAATTTGATATTGGATTTTACATTTTAGGTAAAGACCAAACTAATATTGACTATTCATTAGACACTGGTATGTAGATAGAAAGATGATTAGACTATATGTTAAGATGAATTTTTAGGTGTTGACTGGCCTTGCAATAAGAATTGACTAACCAGACATGAATTAACTACCAGCGAAACAATTTGGCGACTATGCTTGTTATTGACCAGTGAGTAGGGTTTTAGAAAAACTGTTTGCTATTTTGGGTTATATACAACAAATGCGTAGACCTACTGAGCGACTATGTTTGCTAAACAAGACATTATACCAGAGATGATTAGGATTCTTATGTAGCTCAGGCAAGGAAAGCATTTCTACAGAATTTCTTGACATTGAATATGGATTTAGGTATTAGGATATCATTTTTAAAGACCTTTGTCTGGAGTGTGACGCTCTATGAAAGGGAAACTTGGACTATTGGTGTAGCAGAAAAGTGGAGAGTTGAAGTGTTTGAAATGTGGTGTTACAGGAGAATGATGAAGATTAGATGGGTAAATAGGGTTACAAACAAAGAGGTATTAACACAAGTGGGAGAGGAGAGATGTTTTTGGCGACAGCTAATGAAGTAAATCGATAGGTTGATAGGACACATACACCCAGGAATAGCAAGCTTAGTTATGGAAGAACGGGTTGAGGACAAGAACTGTAGGGGTAGACCAAGGATAGAATATGTTAAACAGATAGCCTTGGATGTAGAGTGTGGTAGCTATATAGAGATGAAACGATCAGCTCAGGACAGGGAGTCATGGGGAGCTGTATTAAACCAGTCAAAAGGCTGAAGATTCAAACAACATGTAGAGCTTACCAAAATAATGTTGTGTAATGGTAAATACTAGTCAACAAACATTAATGCATTACTAAAACCCATGACACGATACCTGAGAGCTTTTCTAAAATTATTTTAAGATGCTTTTAACCCTACATTAAACTCCTAGTTCTCAAGACTCATAACTACAATGTAATGGAAAAAACAACAACAACAACATCAACAAAACATTTAAAAACGAGCAAGTGGTGGAGTCAATGTACACTGGAAAATTTTCAAAACACTCAAGTGCACAAAACAAATTACATTATTAACTGTCAGGTTGACCGAGTGGTTAAGGCGTTTGACTTATGCTCACATTTTCAATACAAGAAAGCAAGGATTTGAACCCCTTACCTGACATAACTATTGCTTTAACATAGCTTAGCGATACTGTATTATTATGATACTCGATACACAAACCATAGATAGAGTGTATTGTTTAAGTCCACTCTCTCTTTCTAAACATAGCTAGAGACTGTCAATGGTTAACAATTGCATTAATAGTGGGAGGATGTAGTGAAGGTAATTAAGAAAAAGCAGACAATAACCATAAAATATTTTTATTAAATTAATTTTATAATAGATACAAACTGAATACAACTCTCTCTATTTACCATTGTTTGATATAGATTTTTTAAACACAACGCTTGTTGTAGATCCTTTTATAACTTTCTCCAGGTACTCTTTTTCTTAAAAACTGGGGAAGTCGCAGTGGTTTTATAGACATAAAACACTCATCCTATTCTTTTTCATCATCATCATCATCATCATCATCATCATCATCATCATCATCATCATCATCGTCTTCTTCATCTTCATTATGAATATTATCATCAAAATTATGATAGTCATTGTCACCATCATTATCATCATCATCATTATCATCACCCTCAACATCACTAGAACAATCCAATTCCTCTTGTTCCTTTTCAACAGGGACCTCTTTTAAAGTCTTGCGTTGCTTTTGATAGTGTTAAGGGTTTCTTAGACGTTGACAACTGTCCTAACATGACTTTTTGAGGACATGATATGTGATTTTGAACAAACACTGCACTATCTTGAGCAGCAATATTTTTTTCTTGGACTTGCTTTTTTTTTACCTTGGTTAGAGTATTTTGTCCATTTAAATGTGTATTAATTTGAGATTCACAATGATGCTCGTTTGAAGTAAGTCGGTTGGAGTCTTTTGTTTTAATCATTCCTCGACACTTTTTAGATCGCTGTTTTGAACATCGCCAAATAACAGTTCCATTTTTATTGGTTGTTTTTACAATATATGTATATCCTTTATAGTAGGCACATGGCTTACCATGGCTGGTTGTTGAGACTTCCATATTAACTAATACACATTAATTTAATTTTAGTAAAGTCACTTTAGTAATAATAACAGTAAAATAAATGAAGTGGATTGATATTTTTTAAAGGTGGAATTTTCAAAGTACTGTCAAGAATAATAATCACATGAGCAAATTTTAGACTGCAAGTGATTTACACACACATTGCTCAATGTCAAGATTTATACTGAACACAATTTATAGTGATTATGATTTTTATTGACTGTAATTGATAGTAGCCATGGTTAGAAGAGGCAATGCATACTGGGTGCGTTTTATAGCACGCTCAATTTATAGTAGGTACGATTAGTAGACGCGTTTGATACTGGGCGCGTTTTGTACTGATTATGATTTATACCGAGCGCGATTTTTATTAGAAGCGATTTTTACCAGCTGTAATTGATAGCAGTTCATACTCAACGCAATTGATAGTAGGCGTAATTGATAGTAGGTGCAATTGGTAGTTGGCGCAATTGATAGTAGGCACAATTACTAGTAGGCGCGATTGGTAGTAGGCGCGATTGACAGCAGGCGCGATTGGTAGTGGGCGTAATTGCTTGTAGACGTTATTGATAGTAGGTGCAATTGACAGTAGGCGCAATTAGTAGTAGGTGCAATTGATAGTAGGTGCAATTAATAGGCGCAATTGATAGTAGGCGCGATTGATAGTAGGCGCAATTGATAGCAGGCGCTATTAGTAGACGTAATTGATAGTAGGCGCGATTGGTAGTGGACGTAATTGATAGTAGGCGCTATTGATAGTAGGTTCAACTGACAGTAGGCGCGATTGATAGTAGGCGCGATCAGTAGTAGGCGCGATTGGTAGTAGGCGCGAGTGACAGTAGGCGCGATTGGTAGTGGGCGTAATTGCTAGTAGGCGCTATTGATAGTAGGTGCAGTTGACAGTAGGCGCAATTAGTAGTAGGCGTGACTGGTAGTAGGTGCAATTAATAGGCGCAATTGATAGAAGGCGTGATTGATAGTAGGCGCAATTGATAGCTGGCGCTATTAGTAGACGTGATTGATAGTAGGCGCGATTGGTAGTGGACCTAATTGATAGTAGGCGCTATTGATAGTAGGTTCAATTGACAGTGGGCGCGATTGATAGTAGGCGCGATTAGTAGTAGGCGCGATTGGTAGTAGGCGCGATTGGTAGTAGACGCAATTACTAGTAGGCGCGATTGGTAGTAGGCGCAATTGATAGCAGGCGCAATTCACAGTAGGCGTGATTGGTAGTGGGTGTAATTGCTAGTAGACGCTATTGATAGTAGGTGCAATTGACGGTAGGCGCAATTAGTAGTAGGTGTGATTGGTAGTAGGTGCAATTGATAGTAGGTGCAATTAATATGCGCAATTGATAGTAGGCGCGATTGATAGTAGGCGCAATTGGTAGCAGGCGCTATTAGTAGACGCGATTGATAGTAGGCGCGATTGGTAGTGGACGTAATTGATCGTAGGCGCTATTGATAGTAGGTGCGATTGATAGTAGGCGCGATTGATAGTAGGCGCGATTGGTAGTAGGCGCGATTGATAGCAGGCGCTATTTGTAGACGCGATTGATAGTAGGCGCGATTGGTAGTGGACGTAATTGATAGTAGGCGCTATTGATAGTAGGTGCGATTGATAGTAGGCGCGATTGATAGTAAGCGCGACTGGTAGTAGGCGCGATTGGTATTAGGCGCAATAAATAGTAGGCGCGATTAGTAAGCGCAGTTGATAGTAGGCGCGATTGATAGTAGGCGTAATTGATAGTAGACGCGATTGATAGTAGGCGTGATTGGTAGACCTTGAGGTGATAACCCCTCTTGATTGATCCCTGTTGATTTGTCCCTTTGGACTGGTCCCTGTTGACTAGGCCCTGTTGACCAGCCCCTTTGGATGGGTCATTTATGAAGGGAGTAATTTTTGACGGGTCCCTGTGAACGGGCCCATGCATTTATCCAAATTATGTCAAAGTCTTATTATTTAGCCCAAAATTCAACGTTATGAATAATAACACGGGCCGTGAAAGTCTAAATAATAATATTATAAACCTCTATGGGGAGGATATTTTCCGATCATTGTCGTATTCCAGATTATTCCTGACGAAGAAAGGCATGGTTTCTTTCGAAACGCGTCGAATTTTAATATAATAAACACGGCATAAGCCCAAAATTCAACATTATGAATAATAACACGGGCCGTGAAAGTCTAAATAATAATATTAGAAACCTCTATGGGGAGGATATTTTCCGATCATTGTCGTATTCCAGATTATTCCTGACGAAGAAAGGCATGGTTTCTTTGGAAACGCGTCGAATTTTAATATAATAAACACGGCAGAAGCCCAAAATTCAACATTATGAATAATAACACGGGCCGTGAAAGTCTAAATAATAATATTAGAAACCTCTATGGGGAGGATATTTTCCGATCATTGTCGTATTCCAGATTATTCCTGACGAAGAAAGGCATGGTTTCTTTCGAAACGCGTCGAATTTTAATATAATAAACACGGCATAAGCCCAAAATTCAACATTATGAATAATAACACGGGCCGTGAAAGTCTAAATAATAATATTAGAAACCTCTATGGGGAGGATATTTTCCGATCATTGTCGTATTCCAGATTATTCCTGACGAAGAAAGGCATGGTTTCTTTGGAAACGCGTTGAATTTTAATATAATAAACACGACAGAAGCCCAAAATTCAACATTATGAATAATAACACGGGCCGTGAAGGTCTAAATAATAATATTAGAAACCTCTATGGGGAGGATATTTTCCGATCATTGTCGTATTCCAGATTATTCCTGACGAAGAAAGGCATGGTTTCTTTCGAAACGCGTCGAATTTTAATATAATAAACACGGCATAAGCCCAAAATTCAACATTATGAATAATAACACGGGCCGTGAAAGTCTAAATAATAATATTAGAAACCTCTATGGGGAGGATATTTTCCGATCATTGTCGTATTCCAGATTATTCCTGACGAAGCAAGGCATGGTTTCTTTCGAAACGCGTCGAATTTTAATGTAATAAACACAGCATAAGCCCAAAATTCAACATTATGAATTATGTCAAAGTCACTTAACCTAACCTTGTCACATGACCTGTTCTACAAGTTTAGACTTGCTTTGAGACTGGCTATGACGTCACAGATGAATGGCGGTGGGAGGCTGGACATTACTTCTTATTACACAAAAACATTCTCTTTAAAGTGAGAGGAAAAGTGGGTGCAAGAGTGGATGCAAGAATGGGAGCAAAAGTGGGTGCAAAAGTCAGTGTAAAAGTGGGTTCAAAGGTGGGTGCAAAAGTGGGTGCAAAAGTGAGTGCAAAAAGTGGGTGCAAAAGTGAGTGCAAAGGTGGGTGCAAAATGGGTGCAAAAGTCAGTGCAAAAGGGAGTGCAAAAGTAGGTGTAAAAGTGGGTGCAAAAGTGGGTGCAAAAGTGAGTGCAAAAGTGAATGTAAAAGCGGGTGCAAAAGTGGGTGCAGTTTATAGTAGGCACGATTTTTACTAGAATGTGATTTGAGTAAATGTAATTTCTAAACCCAAGTAGTGAGTAGTCAGTTGGTTTTGATCTATGCAAGCGTAAACATGTCTCATACACTGATGATGGATACTCAAGGCTTTAAGGTCAACGAAAACAAGTACAGTATATATTTAAAGAGGTGGCTATTATTGATTGCACAACACTGAATCTATTTTTGAAATTTTGACAAAGGGCCTAAGTGCACTTTTGTTAATATCTCGCGAACCAATAAGACTAGGGCATTGTATGAGGTATTGTTGGACTTTTCGCTGAAGACTGCTGGTAAACACCTATGTTCCCACGGCCTTTTTAAAGATGGCGGCTGACCCACGAGGGGTGATTAAAAAGTATTCCAAGCGGCGCTTGTCGATAGGCAAACCAATAATCAAAGAGGGGTATGACAGGCCTTGAGGCGATAACCCCTTTTGATTGATCCCTGTTGATTTGCCCCGTTGGACTGGTCCCTGTTGACTAGCCCCTTTGGACGGGTCCTTTTTGAAGGGAGTCATTTTTTGACGGGCCCCTGCTGACGGGTCACTGTGGACGGATCCCTGTGGACGGGTCCCTGTTGACAGGTCCTTTTAACTAATCCCTTTGGACCAGTCCCTTTGACATAATTTGGATAAATGTATGGCCAACACATAGGGATCAGTCCAAAGGGACCGGTTCAAAGGGATTAGTCAAAAGGACCTGTCAACAGGGACCCGTCCTCAGGGATCCGTCCAAAGTGACCCGTCAGCAGGGGCCCGTAAAAAAAAATTACTCCCTTCAAAAAGGACCCGTCCAAAGGGGCTAGTCAACAGGGACCAGTCCAAAGGGGCAAATCAAAAGGGATCAATCAAAAGGGGTTATCGCCTCAAGGTCTGTCATACCCCTCTTTGATTATTGGTTTGCCTATCGACAAGCGCCGCTTGGAATACTTTTTAATCACCCCTCGTGGGTCAGCCGCCATCTTTAAAAAGGCCGTGGGAACATAGGTGTTTACCAGCAGTCTTCAGCGAAAAGTCCAGCAATACCTCATACAATGCCCTAGTCTTATTGGTTCGCGAGATATTAACAAAAGTGCACTTAGGCCCTTTGTCAAAATTTCAAAAATAGATTCAGTGTTGTGCAATCAATAATAGCCACCTCTTTAAATATATACTGTACTTGTTTTCGTTGACCTTAAAGCCTTGAGTATCCATCATCTGTGTATGAGACATGTTTACGCTTGCATAGATCAAAACCAACTGACTACTCACTACTTGGGTTTAGAAATTACATTTACTCAAATCACATTCTAGTAAAAATCGTGCCTACTATAAACTGCACCCACTTTTGCACCCGCTTTTACATTCACTTTTGCACTCACTCTTTCACCCACTTTTGCACCCACTTTTACACCTACTTTTGCACTCCCTATTACACTGACTTTTACACTGACTTTTGCACCCACCTTTGCACTCACTTTTGCACCCACTTTTTGCACTCACTTTTGCACCCACTTTTGCACCCACGTTACACCCACTTTTGCACCCACTCTTGAACCCACTTTTGGACCCACTTTTTCACTGACTTTTGCACCCACTGTTGCACCCACTTTTGCACCCATTCTTGCATCCACTCTTGCACCCACTCTTGCACCCACTTTTCCTCTCACTTTAAAGAGAATGTTTTGTGTAATAAAAAGTAATGTCCAGCCTCCCACCGCCATTCATCTGTGACGTCATAGCCAGTCTCAAAACAAGTCTAAACTTGTAGAACAGGTCATGTGACAAGGTTAGGTTAAGTGACTTTGACATAATTTGGATAAATGCATGGGCCCGTTCACTGGGACCCGTCAAAAATGACTCCCTTCATAAAGGAGCCGTCCAAAGGGGCTGGTCAACAGGGGCTAGTCAACAGGGACCAGTCCAAAGGGACAAATCAACAGGGATCAATCAAGAGGGGTTATCGGTTACATCCAAGCAATCGCGCCAAAGTTACGGCACTTCTTTTCCAGAGAATATCAAGGAACACATGTATTTCAACCGAAATCAATCGAAAAAAAAAGGGTAGATTAAGAAATATTGCTGTAATTAAATAAAATGTAACACCTATAATTCGCACTTGAGACACACCTCCATGATGGAACTAGTGCGCAGGACGGCAGTCATCTGTTCAATATATCAAGTCAAGGAACATAGCGAGGAAGACAAAACACTAACTCGCAGATGGCGAGGGAGACGAAACACGCACTTGCAGATGGACTTAGTTTTTCGGCTAGAGCTGAGAGAGAGCTACCAGTTGACAGAGCAGGGAGAGTAATCCAACCCTTGACTTTCAGAGACGCTACTTATTTCTCGTTCCCAAAAGGCGTTATGTGCGACTTTTCACACAGCCAATGTAAGTAACGTCTCCATACTATTTTTATGAACACAATACCGTAACTTTCTGGTTTACACGCCACAAATTCGAATTTATGAGTAAGTACTGGTGAGGGGAATCGAACCTTCGTTCCTTAAGGGCGTTAGGTGTGACTTTTCACACAGCCAATGTAACAAACGTCTCCATACTATTTTTATGAACACAATACCGTAACTTTCTGGTTTACACGCCACAAATTCGAATTTATGAGTAAGCACTGGTGAGGGGAATCAAACCTTCGTTCCTTAAGGGCGTTAGGTGTGACTTTTCACCCAGCCAATGTAACAAACGTCTCCATACTATTTTTATGAACACAATACCGTAACTTTCTGGTTTACACGCCACAAATTCGAATTTATGAGTAAGTACTGGTGAGGAGAATCGAACCTTCGTTCCTTAAGGGCGTTAGGTGTGACTTTTCACACAGCCAATGTAACAAACGTCTCCATACTATTTTTATGAACACAATACCGTAACTTTCTGGTTTACACGCCACAAATTCGAATTTATGAGTAAGCACTGGTGAGGGGAATCAAACCTTCGTTCCTTAAGGGCGTTAGGTGTGACTTTTCACCCAGCCAATGTAACAAACGTCTCCATACTATTTTTATGAACACAATACCGTAACTTTCTGGTTTACACGCCACAAATTCGAATTTATGAGTAAGTACTGGTGAGGGGAATCGAACCTTCGTTCCTTAAGGGCGTTAGGTGTGACTTTTCACACAGCCAATGTAACAAACGTCTCCATACTATTTTTATGAACACAATACCGTAACTTTCTGGTTTACACGCCACAAATTCGAATTTATGAGTAAGTACTGGTGAGGAGAATCGAACCTTCGTTCCTTAAGGGCGTTAGGTGTGACTTTTCACACAGCCAATGTAACAAACGTCTCCATACTATTTTTATGAACACAATACCGTAACTTTCTGGTTTACACGCCACAAATTCGAATTTATGAGTAAGTACTGGTGAGGGGAATCGAACCTTCGTTCCTTAAGGGCGTTAGGTGTGACTTTTCACACAGCCAATGTAACAAACGTCTCCATACTATTTTTATGAACACAATACCGTAACTTTCTGGTTTACACGCCACAAATTCGAATTTATGAGTAAGTACTGGTGAGGGGAATCGAACCTTCGTTCCTTAAGGGCGTTAGGTGTGACTTTTCACACAGCCAATGTAACAAACGTCTCCATACTATTTTTATGAACACAATACCGTAACTTTCTGGTTTACACGCCACAAATTCGAATTTATGAGTAAGTACTGGTGAGGAGAATCGAACCTTCGTTCCTTAAGGGCGTTAGGTGTGACTTTTCACACAGCCAATGTAACAAACGTCTCCATACTATTTTTATGAACACAATACCGTAACTTTCTGGTTTACACGCCACAAATTCGAATTTATGAGTAAGCACTGGTGAGGGGAATCAAACCTTCGTTCCTTAAGGGCGTTAGGTGTGACTTTTCACCCAGCCAATGTAACAAACGTCTCCATACTATTTTTATGAACACAATACCGTAACTTTCTGGTTTACACGCCACAAATTCGAATTTATGAGTAAGTACTGGTGAGGGGAATCGAACCTTCGTTCCTTAAGGGCGTTAGGTGTGACTTTTCACACAGCCAATGTAACAAACGTCTCCATACTATTTTTATGAACACAATACCGTAACTTTCTGGTTTACACGCCACAAATTCGAATTTATGAGTAAGTACTGGTGAGGGGAATCGAACCTTCGTTCCTTAAGGGCGTTAGGTGTGACTTTTCACACAGCCAATGTAACAAACGTCTCCATACTATTTTTATGAACACAATACCGTAACTTTCTGGTTTACACGCCACAAATTCGAATTTATGAGTAAGTACTGGTGAGGAGAATCGAACCTTCGTTCCTTAAGGGCGTTAGGTGTGACTTTTCACACAGCCAATGTAACAAACGTCTCCATACTATTTTTATGAACACAATACCGTAACTTTCTGGTTTACACGCCACAAATTCGAATTTATGAGTAAGCACTGGTGAGGGGAATCAAACCTTCGTTCCTTAAGGGCGTTAGGTGTGACTTTTCACCCAGCCAATGTAACAAACGTCTCCATACTATTTTTATGAACACAATACCGTAACTTTCTGGTTTACACGCCACAAATTCGAATTTATGAGTAAGTACTGGTGAGGGGAATCGAACCTTCGTTCCTTAAGGGCGTTAGGTGTGACTTTTCACACAGCCAATGTAACAAACGTCTCCATACTATTTTTATGAACACAATACCGTAACTTTCTGGTTTACACGCCACAAATTCGAATTTATGAGTAAGTACTGGTGAGGAGAATCGAACCTTCGTTCCTTAAGGGCGTTAGGTGTGACTTTTCACACAGCCAATGTAACAAACGTCTCCATACTATTTTTATGAACACAATACCGTAACTTTCTGGTTTACATGCCACAAATTCGAATTTATGAGTAAGTACTGGTGAGGGGAATCGAACCTTCGTTCCTTAAGGGCGTTAGGTGTGACTATTCACACAGCCAATGTAACAAACGTCTCCATACTATTTTTATGAACACAATACCGTAACTTTCTGGGTAACACGCCACAAATTCTAATTTATGAGTAAGTACTGGTGAGGGGAATCGAACCTTCGTTCCTTAAGGGCGTTAGGTGTGACTTTTCACACAGCCAATGTAACAAACGTCTCCATACTATTTTTATGAACACAATACCGTAACTTTCTGGTTTACACGCCACAAATTCGAATTTATGAGTAAGTACTGGTGAGGAGAATCGAACCTTCGTTCCTTAAGGGCATTAGGTGTGACTTTTCACACAGCCAATGTAACAAACGTCTCCATACTATTTTTATGAACACAATACCGTAACTTTCTGGTTTACACGCCACAAATTCTAATTTAAGAGTAAGTACTGTTGAGGGGAATCGAACCTTCGTTCCTTAAGGGCGTTAGGTGTGACTCTTCGCACAGCCAATGTAAGTAACGTCTCCATACTATTTTTATGAACACAATACCGTAACGTTCTGGTTTACACGCCACAAATTCGAATTTATGAGTAAGTACTGGTGAGGGGAATCGAACCTTCGTTCCTTAAGGGCGTTAGGTGTGACTTTTCACACAGCCAATGTAACAAACGTCTCCATACTATTTTTATGAACACAATACCGTAACTTTCTGGTTTACACGCCACAAATTCGAATTTATGAGTAAGTACTGGTGAGGGGAATCGAACCTTCGTTCCTTAAGGGCGTTAGGTGTGACTTTTCACACAGCCAATGTAACAAACGTCTCCATACTATTTTTATGAACACAATACAGTAACTTTCTGGTTTACACGCCACAAATTCTAATTTAAGAGTAAGTACTGGTGAGGGGAATCGAACCTTCGTTCCTTAAGGACGTTAGGTGTGACTTTTCACCCAGCCAATGTAACAAACGTCTCCATACTATTTTTATGAACACAATACAGTAACTTTCTGGTTTACACGCCACAAATTCGAATTTATGAGTAAGTACTGGTGAGGGGAATCGAACCTTCGTTCTTTAAGGGCGTTAGGTGTGACCTTTCACACAGCCAATGTAACAAACGTCTCCATACTATTTTTATGAACACAATACAGTAACTTTCTGGTTTAGACGCCACAAATTCGAATTTATGAGTAAGTACTGGTGAGGGGAATCGAACCTTCGTTCCTTAAGGGCGTTAGGTGTGACTTTTCGCACAGCCAATGTAAGTAACGTCTCCATACTATTTTTATGAACACAATACCGTAACTGTCTGGTTTACACGCCACAAATTCGAATTTATGAGTAAGTACTGGTGAGGGGAATCGAACCTTCGTTCTTTAAGGGCGTTAGGTGTGACCTAGAACACAGCCAATGTAACAAACGTCTCCATACTATTTTTATGAACACAATACCGTAACTTTCTGGTTTATTCGCCACAAATTCCAATTTATGAGTAAGTACTGGTGAGGGGAATCGAACCTTCGTTCCTTAAGGGCGTTAGGTGTGACTTTTCACACAGCCAATGTAACAAACGTCTCCATACTATTTTTATGAACACAATACCGTAACTTTCTGGTTTACACGCCACAAATTCGAATTTATGAGTAAGTACTGGTGAGGGGAATCGAACCTTCGTTCCTTAAGGGCGTTAGGTGTGACTTTTCACACAGCCAATGTAACAAACGTCTCCATACTATTTTTATGAACACAATACCGTAACTTTCTGGTTTACACGCCACAAATTCGAATTTATGAGTAAGTACTGGTGAGGGGAATCGAACCTTCGTTCCTTAAGGGCGTTAGGTGTGACTTTTCACACAGCCAATGTAACAAACGTCTCCATACTATTTTTATGAACACAATACCGTAACTTTCTGGTTTACACGCCACAAATTCGAATTTATGAGTAAGTACTGGTGAGGGGAATCGAACCTTCGTTCCTTAAGGGCGTTAGGTGTGACTTTCCACACAGCCAATGAAAGTAACGTCTCCATACTATTTTTATGAACACAATACCGTAACTTTCTGGTTTACACGCCACAAATTCGAATTTATGAGTAAGTACTGGTGAGGGGAATCGAACCTTCGTTCCTTAAGGGCGTTTGGTGTGACCTTTCACACAGCCAATGTAACAAACGTCTCCATACTATTTTTATGAACACAATACTGTAACTTTCTGGTTTACACGCCACAAATTCGAATTTATTAGTAAGTACTGGTGAGGGGAATCGAACCTTCGTTCCTTAAGGGCGTTAGGTGTGACTTTTCACACAGCCAATGTAACAAACGTCTCCATACTATTTTTATGAACACAATACCGTAACTTTCTGGTTTACATGCCACAAATTCGAATTTATGAGTAAGTACTGTTGAGGAGAATCGAACCTTCGTTCCTTAAGGGCGTTAGGTGTGACTTTTCACACAGCCAATGTAACAAACGTCTCCATACTATTTTTATGAACACAATACCGTAACTTTCTGGTTTACACGCCACAAATTCGAATTTATGAGTAAGTACTGGTGAGGGGAATCAAACCTTCGTTCCTTAAGGGCGTTAGGTGTGACTTTTCACACAGCCAATGTAACAAACGTCTCCATACTATTTTTATGAACACCGTACCGTAACATTCTAGGTTACACACCTCGAATTGGAATTTATGACTAAGTGCCTGTGAGGGAATTGAACCCTCGTCCCCAAGGGCGTTAGGTGTGACTTTCTGCACAGCCAATGTAAGGAACGTCTCCATACTATTTTTATGAACACCGTACCGTAACATTCTAGGTTACACACCGCAAATTCGAATTTTTGACTTAGTGCCTGGAGCGGGAATCGAACCCTCGTCCCCAGGGGCGTTAGTTGTGACTTTTTTCACAGCCAATGTAATGAACGTCTCCATACTATTTTTATGAACACCATACCGTAACATTCTAGGTTACACACCGCAAAATCGAATTTATGATTTAGTGCCTGGCGCGGGAATCGAACCCTCGTCCCCAAGGGCGTTAGGTGTGACTTTTTTCACAGCCAATGTAATGAATGTCTCCATGCTATTTTTATGATCCCATACCGTAACATTCTAGGTTACACACCTCGAATTGGAATTTATGACTAAGTGCCTGTGAGGGAATTGAACCCTCGTCCCCAAGGGCGTTAGGTGTGACTTTCCGCACAGCCAATGTAAGGAACGTCTCCATACTATTTTTATGAACACCGTACCGTAACATTCTAGGTTACACACCGCAAATTCGAATTTATGATTTAGTGCCTGGCGCGGGAATCGAACCCTCGTCCCCAAGGGCGTTAGGTGTGACTTTTTTCACAGCCAATGTAATGAATGTCTCCATGCTATTTTTATGATCCCATACCGTAACATTCTAGGTTACACACCTCGAATTGGAATTTATGGCTAAGTGCCTGTGAGGGAATTGAACCCTCGTCCCCAAGGGCGTTAGGTGTGACTTTCTGCACAGCCAATGTAAGGAACGTCTCCATACTATTTTTATGAACACCGTACCGTAACATTCTAGGTTACACACCGCAAATTCCAATTTATGACTTAGTGCCTGGCCGGGAATCGAACTCTCGACCCCAAGGGCGTTTGGTTTAACTTTTCGCATAGCCAGCGTCCCCAAGGGCGTTAGGTAGGACTTTCTGCACAGCTAATGTAATGACCGTCTCCATACTATTTTTATGAACACCATACCGTAACATTGTAGGTTACACACCGCGAATTGGAATTTATGACTAAGTGCCTGGGAGGGAATCGAACCCTCGTCCCCAAGGGCGTTAGGTGTGACTTTTCGCATAGCCAACGTAAGGAACGTCTCCATACTATTTTTACGAACACCGTACCGTAACATTCTGGGTTACACTCCGCAAATTCGAATTTATGACTTAGTACTTGGGAGAGAATCGAATCCTCGTCCCCAAGGGCGTTAGGTGTGACTTTTTTCACAGCCAATGTAATGAGTGTCTCCATACTATTTTTATGAACACCATACCGTAACATTCTAGGTTACACACCGCAAATTCGAATTTTTGACTAGTGTCTGGCACGGGAATCGAACCCTCGTCTCCAAGGGCGTTAGGAGTGACTTTTTGCACAGCCATTGTAATGAACGTCTCCATACTATTTTTAAGAACACCATACCGTAACATTCTAGGTTACCCACCGCAAATTCGAATTTATGAATTAGTGCCAGGCTCGGGAATCGAACCTTCGTCCCCAAGGGCGTTCGGTGTGACTTTTTTCACAGCCAATGTAATGAATGTCTCCATACTATTTTTATGAACACCATACCGGAACATTGTAGGTTACACACCGCGAATTGGAATTTATGACTAAGTGCCTGGGAGGGAATCGAACCCTCGACCCCAAGGGTGTTAGGTGTGATTTTTCGCATAGCCAACGTAAGGAACGTCTCCATACTATTTTTACGAACACCGTACCGTAACATTCTGGGTTACACTCCGCAATTTCGAATTTATGACTTAGTACTTGTGAGAGAATCGAATTCTCGTCCCCAAGGACGTTAGGTGTGACTTTCTGCACATCCAATGTAATGAACGTCTCCATACTATTTTTATGAACACCATACCGTAACATTCTAGGTTACACACCGCAAAATCGAATTTATGATTTAGTGCCTGGCGCGGGAATCGAACCCTCGTCCCCAAGGGCGTTAGGTGTGACTTTTTGCACAGCCAATGTAATGAACGTCTCCATACCATTTTTATGAACACCATACCGTAACATTCTAGGTTACACACCGCAAATTCGAATTTATCACTTAGTGCCTGGCTCGGGAATCGAACCCTAGTCCCCAAGGGCGTTAGGTGTGACTTTTCGCACAGCCAACGTAGCAACGCCTTCATACTATTTTTATGAACACCATACCATAAAATTCTGGGTTACACACCGTAAATTTGAATTTATGACTTAGTGCCTGGCATGGGAATCGAACCCTCGTCCCCAAGGGCGTTAGGTGTGACTTTTCGCACATCCAATGTAATGAACGCCTCCTTAGTATTTTTATGAACACCATACCGTAACATTCTGGGTTACCCACCGCAAATTCGAATTTATGACTTAGTACTTGGGAGAGAATCGAATCCTCGTCCCCAAGGGCGTTAGGCGTGACTTTCTGCACATCCAATGTAATGAACGTCTCCATACTATTTTTATGAACACCATACCGCAACACTCTAGGTTACACACCGCAAATTCGAATTTACGAATTAGTGCCTGGCGCGGGAATCGAACCCTAGTCCCCAAGGGCGTTATGTGTGAGGGGAATCGAATCCCGAACTTCAAGGGTGCTTCGGGTGCTTTACGTATATCTAATGCTAGAATCGTCTTAATACTAATTAAATCAACACAACGCCGCACCAATCGGGGCCATACATCGCAAATTCCATTATTCCATTTAGTAGGCCTACATGGGAGGGGAATCGAATCCTGAACTTCAAGGGTGCTACGGGTGACTTGACGCATATCCAATGCAAGAAAAATGTCAATACAGTACAACCTGTCACGTTCGGACCTGTGATATCCGAACCCTCCCATATCCGGACACATCTCCGATTGAATTTTTAAGTCGTAGTTGAGAGCGAGGATACATTAGTGTGCTAGCCAGGGAGGACGAGTGAAAGTTGCAGCACTGGAAGGTTGTGTGCGTGCTTGACCGCGAGGGGTTGTGGCCTGACTCGGTCAACGAAATCTTCCCGGAAACTCCTCCCTTTGTGTGAATAAGCGATATTCCATTCACGGCTTCTGCCTGCCTGTCACCAACGTCAACACGAGGCTGCCTCTCTTTCTACCCTTCAGTCTGTGCGTGAGTCTTGAAGCGATGGTTTGTTTTGCGAGAGTGTTTCTGTTGTTACTGTTATTGTTTACCGTTGTTATCGTTATTGTTATGATTTAACCTTGTTTTTTTTTGTGGCTAAAATGTCCGAAAAAGGAAAAAAAACTTTTGTTACGATGGAAGAAAAGTTCCGTGCTCTAAAAAGGTTAGATGCTGGTGAAACAGCCAAGAAGATTGCCGCGGATATGGGAGTAGGAACAAGCACTGTGAGTGACTGGAAAAAGGCTCGGAGTGATATTGAAAAGTGGTGCTCGTCACAAGCGTCAACAAGTGGTGTTAAAAAACTTAAAATGATGAAAAAGGCAGCTAACAACCAAGTTAATGAGGCATTGTTTTTTTGGTTTACCCAAAGAAGAGAGCAAGGGTTACCTATCTCAGGTCCTTTACTATAAGAAAAGGCACTACACTTTAATAAGGAAATTGGAGGGGATGAACAGTTTAAAGCAAGTGAGGGGTGGTTGAAAAGCTGGAAAAATCGTCATGGTGTGCGGAAATTACAGATCAGTGGTGAAAAGCTATCGGCTAACCAAGAAGACGTTAAAAAAATTAAAATATTTTTACACAGTCTAATTGATCAACATGGGATTACTGGAGAGCAGCTCTATAATTGCGACGAGACTGGGCTCTACTATAAAATGCTTCCCACCTACACTTTGGCTTCCAAGAAAGAAGACAGTGCACCGGGGTATAAGAAGAAAAAGGAGAGGGTCATCATTTTAGCCTGCAGCAACGCTACGGGAGATCACCAGCTTCCATTAGGATTCATTGGAAAATCCAAAAAGCCAAGGGCTTTCAAGAACTTTAAAGACTTGTCTGGCCTACCAGTTTGGTATAGAAACCAGCGCAGCGCATGGATGAACTGCGAAATATTTAGTGAGTGGTTTCACAAGCAGTTTGTGCCACAAGTGGAAAAACATTTGTTGAAAAATAATTTGCCAAGAAAAGCAGTGCTCCTACTTGACAATGCACCCTCACATCCAAGTGAAGAAGAACCTTAAGATGGAGATATAAAGGGTGTGTTTTTACCACTAAACGTGACATCACTTTGTCAACCTATGGATCAAGGCGTGCTTGATTCACTAAAGCGAACCTATCGCCGTAGGGTACTTTCTGTGTTGACTGCTGGAATGGACGAAAAAGAAAGTGTTACAGAGACGTTAAAGAAGGTGGACATGTTAAACGTGATAATGTGGGTATCCCAGGCATGGGATGAAATAAAACCGTTGATGCTGGTAAGGTCATGGAGGAAGCTCTTAGATCACAAAGCTACTGATAAATGGACGGGGGAGAAAACAGAAGACGTCAATGAAACTTATGCCTGCAATGAAGAAAATCGTCAGATTGCTGAGATTGTGCAATGCCTGCCTGGTTGTGAAAAAATCAACAACGAGGAAGCCATAAATTGGTTAGTAGACTAAATGAAGACGAAGTCAACGAAATTACAGACAGTGACATTATAGTAATGGTGTGCCATGATGAGGAAAAAATCTTTGAACCCGAAGAAGAGGACAACGCCCCTATAATGAGTCACTCTGAGGCATTCAAGACCATAGAATCTTTAATCACTTATGTAGAAAATCAAGATGAAACGAGTGTGACTGAAGTGATGCTATTAAGAAGATTGAGGGACATGGCATCCAGAAAGCGTGTACAACGCGTGAAGCAACAGAAAATAACAAACTTTTTCAAAAACTAATGTAGAAACAGTAGGCCTAAGTGAAGTGCGTGAAGCAACAGAAAATGACAAACATTTTCAAAAAATTATGTAGAAACAGAATGTACAGTGTATTTATGTAAGTACATGTACTGTAAAGCATATTATTATAATTTAATTACTGTATTTTAATTTAGTTTAAAGCAATTCTATTTCTTAGCCTATGTACAGTATACAGTTAACAAAATGATACTAAACCGTTAAAAACATTAAAATTAATCAACAAAAAACACGTGAATTATTTCTGGTCACCTAGCTATTTGTAAAAATAGCCTTGTGATATCCGGATTTTTCCATATCCGGATCGGCCGGTCGCCACATTAGTCCGGATATGACAGGTTATACTGTACTAATTAAATCAACACAACGCCGTATCAATGGGGGCCATACATCGCAAATTCGATTATTGCATTTAGTACATGGGAGGGGAATCGAATTCCGAAATTCAAGGGTTCTAAGAGTGACTCTTCGCAATTCCAATGCAAGAAACGTCTTAATACTAATTAAATCAACACAACGCCGTACCGATTCTGATCACACATCGCAAATTCGAATTTACAAACTTCTAGCGGAATGGGATTCGATCCCTCGACTCCCTAGGGAGCTATAGATGACTTTTCGAATATCAGTCTAGTGTTATTCAAAATAGAATGTCTTCAGAATACGCATAATATGGCATCAACTTAGAATTATGGCAAAATAAATAAATACAGTCGAACATCGTTATAACGACATCTAAGGGACCGTAAAAGTTATATTATTATGAACAAGTGTTGTTGGGCGCCTTCGGTGGCGTACTTGGTAGAATGCTGAGCTTCCATGCCCAAGATCGCAGGTTTAAACCCGGCCGAGGTCGTCAGATTTTTTAAGAGCCTTAAAAATCCCTCAGTATGCCTTCCTTCAGAGGGGAAGTAAAGCCGGCGGGCCCATGTAATAGATTTATGGTATGTACAAGAACCTTCGACTAGCTATAATTGTGTAGCTAATTTTGTAGGTTAGATTTGATTAACACACTATTAAGTTTCAAAGTGCTTCCTGCGGTGGGTGAGTGGTTATTGTGTCAGATTACTAACCCCAAATTTGCAGGTTGGCTCCTGGCTGTGGTAAGTGATTTTTGAAAGGCGGCAAAGAACAGGACACGCATGTTATACGATGTTGCAAGGTAAAGAACCCATTTTAATTCAGTAGGCCGTGTTCAAAATGGCAAAATTAATCTCGGGATTTTCTGCCAACACAAAGTTCCTCATTTCTCTACTAGAAAGCACTATTGTGTCAAGGAGCTTAGATATCTAACCTGCTTGATTTCATAGTGCTTCAAGGAACAACGAAATTCGACATGCAAGCTGCTCTCTGGGTGTCAAATAGCAAAGCTTGGACCCGACAGCCAAGGCCATACATTATTATTATAATTATCATTATTATTATTATAAGTTCCAAAGTTAGCCTCCAGGTGCCGGTTGTTGTGGTATATAATAACCAAGTTCGCAGCTAGGTGTCATTGATGGTACCATTTGGTAGAAAAAGTAGGAATTACTTGACATTGATCATCTGCAGTCCTTACCTGAATTACAGATAACACACACTAATACAGCCATCGCAATTGACACTGGTTATCAGGCAGATTCCTAACACACCTTAAGTACGCAGGGCTACATGACTGCGTTGTCGCAACCGGTAAACTGAGGAACCAAACAAGTGTTGTTGAAACGGAGAATCAAATTTTCAGTTTAGTGATGTGGAAAATGAAAGAGAACAAATTTAATTAGCCTAATAATATTATAAACACACTTTTAAAGCTATGTGAACATGAACTACAATTAAAACAGATTGTAGAGTACTCACCAAATTTCACCGAACACTGTGCCGAAAGTAATTTTGTAACGTTGTCTGAATCTGTCAATCCACCCACTGCTGAACACAAATTCTTTAAATTTTAATTTCTTGGCAAATTCTTCTGCTTTAACCACATGGTGGGGTCCACTGCAGGTACACTGTAGCTTCTCTGTTGCTGAAAACACTTAAGCAGTGCTTCATCCACATCGCTCCGTTCAGATTTTCTTAATCGCGTAATCTCTGATCTGTTCTGTTCAAATGCTTTTTCCTTGCTCTTCCAAATCACTTGGACTGTGGAGTTAACTAGGCCAAACTGACCAGACACATCAGCTTTTTTTCTTTCCTTTCTCAATTTCATGAAAAACTTTTTCTTCCAATGTTTAAACATTTCTTGCTGCATTAAAATGCATGTACTATATGAAAACCTGCTATGGAAACCAACTTCAGGATCGTACTGTTAATTAGTTCTGTGGAATGCGCAAGGGTCACAATGAGGCGGGGCATCTACAGTACTGAGCTTGGCCTTGATGCAGGACTGGCACCTTGCAGGTTAACTTATGTTCACAGGAGAAAGCAGGACTAATGACGAAAGGGAAGAGAAAAGACTTTGCCAAATTTTAACAACAGATTTTTTTGTTCTTGGAAAATCTCATTGCAAAGCGAGGTTGAAAGTTATCTTATATGCATGGTTCATGCATATACATTTGTCGTACTAAGCAAGGCTTAGAAACATATTCTTTAAGAAGATACATCCTTACCGCAGAAAACATGACGTTATAGCAGAGTTGTCGCTGAAACCAATGTTGATACAACAAAGCTTAAATCTACGGTACATGAATTAAGGAAAAAAAGTCCTCTCGGCACGCCGGAAGACGGAGGTAGATTTCATCGGACAAACTTGGGGATAGGCGAAAATAAGCAGAATATGCAGGTTTTCGTAGAAGGATCAGACCTCATTTATTGCGAGAAAGTATTTTATAATTTAAGCTTAATTAACTTTGTTTTTCGTCATTTTATGCAGATTTTAATTGTCTTATGGGGACGGTAACCTTCTTGTCATTTGGGGTCCATTTTTATACTTGTGGTCACACTGTCCTTATGCAAGGTTTCGACACTGATGTGTAACTATGTAACGGTCTGTTACTTCTTCACGCAAAATTATATTTCCCGCAGAGATTTTGGTTGGTTCCTCAGTTTAGGGGCTGCGACAACGCGGTCATGTAACCCCGTGTACTTTGGGTGAGTGTGGAATCTCTCTGATAAACGGTGTGAATTGTGATGGCTGTATTAGCCTGTAATTCAGGTAAGGACTGCAGACGGTCAATTTCAAGCAGTAGTTCCTAATGTTGATACCAGATACTACCATAAACGACACCTAGCTGTGAACTTGGCTACTAGATGCCACCGCAACCAGCAACTCGCAACGAACGTTGGAACTTCCCCTCCAAAGGAAAGCATACTGAGGGATTTTTAGCGCTCTTAGAAAATCCGACGACTTCGGCCGGCTTTGAACCCGCGACCTTGGGCATAGAAGTTCAGCATGCTACCAGCTACGTCACCGAAGACGCTTCACACTTAGTCAGATGGAAATCTGAATCTGATATCGAGCAGGTGCGTTGTCATGGCAACGCCCGATGGCTCATCCCTCATCAATTTAGTAGTGTTGCCATGGCAACCTCTGATAGCTCTTGGCATTTTCTTATAATTCCGAAATCATTTTCCTCATCCCTTGGCGTAATGGTGGGTTATATCAAAAGTTCTTTCAAACAAAAGTTTTAGGTAATTATTAGGGGAATATTGTCCATTTTGTACGGTTTTGATATTGTGCCTATTAAGAGAGATATGGTTAATGTTTCCCGAAAAACCCACTTTTTCCCACCCCTTTGGTCAATGGTTGGTGCTATAAAAAACTCTTCAAACATAAATTTTTGGGCTTCATCCGACACATAGTTTGAACTTTGAACGGATTCGATATTTCACATATTAAGAGAGTTATAGCAATACTTCACTTTTTCGAAAAAAGACCCCCATTTTCACCCCCTTCGACCGATTTAGCCCAGTAACGAACTCGACCGAGATTTTATAGGTATACATATTCGGTAAAAAATTCAAAGTGATTGGTAAAAAATTACGGCAGTTATCGTGTCCACAAGAAACTGATATACATATATATATATATATATATATATATATATATATATATATATACATAAATTATATATAAACTTTTGAACTGACGGTGGTTTTGGGGTCTGGGGGATGTGAAACGCGAAGATATGTCGAAATTTTCTGGAAGTCGAAACATGGTACCCATTGCAATAGTTAGCTTTCTAATGAAATCTACCTAAAATGACATAACTTAGCGGTAAGGGCTTCCATAGTGAAATGTGTACTGCCACCTAATAACAACATACAAAGTTTTATCAAAAATTTTAGATATGGTCATATAGACTACTTCTACACTTCCATCTTTGTAGTATCCACAGCAGATAATTGAATATATGCACCAAAGACCACCATCGTGTGCGAGTTTTCCTGTGAAGTTGCGTCAATGGATTTGCCACATATGGCTCAAGAGCATGACAAAACATTTTTGCGAACTAGAGGCACTCGTAAGTTCCTCAAAACAGCATGATAAAGGTCGAAACATCATCATGAACTAGGGACAGTAAAGCTGAAGAGACATGGAATGGTTTTGGCCGGCTTTATCTATCATCTTCTTTCGGTACAACGAGTTGTTTTTGAAGCCACATGCATATTTTCGAATTTTAATACCACACAGCAGTTTATGGAGTGGAACATTTGGAATAGAAATCATATTTGTGAAGATTAGGCAACAATATCAGTTCCTCTATTTTATAATAATAATAATAATAATAAAAGTTTATTTGTAAAAAGTGTAACGATTCGATCCCATAGCTGTTATATTTAAAGGGTTATTCATTTATTATCATGTTATTATTATTATTATTAACTAGTACATCCATGAGATGATTTTTATATCAGATAATTGTAAGCGGTTTTGATTATTATATTCAATTAGATTTTTATTAACAATTACTTGTAAAGAGACGAAGTATTATATATTGCAACAAGACTGGCGATATGGACTAACCCTGTGCGTCACAAACTGAACGACGTAGTAAGAATTTCACCACGGCAAACTGCGTCATTTTCCTGAGATGTTAAGAAACCCACTATGGTGTAACCAACACGCCATTTTCTACGGTACGTACGCGTCTAAAGATTACAAATTGTGGTGCAATTAGCCCTCGTGAGAGAATGAACACTGAAGAAAGGGAAGCTTACTGGAGGGGGAGACCGTCGAAGACCACGTGACAACGAAGTCATTAGTACCTGCGACTCCGACAAAAGACGCATTGATCTACAGCTCTCAATGAAGTAAGGAAGTTGTAACCTTGCTTTCTGGGTCCTAATGGACTGAGCACCGAGAGTCGACACTGAACGATGTCTTGCCGACATCTATATCAATACATAATGGGTTATATCCCTGATCAAGAGTCTTTCTACAGATGGCAACGTACTTAATGAGGATATTTCATAGTAAATGAGATATCACATCATTTTTTTAAACATAAGCGACGTAACATCGAGATCATCGATCATTTCTTAAATATGACGAATCTTCGACTGGGTGAGCCAACAATTCAATAAAACTATCGTCTCTATTATAATTTAACTTCATTTAACTTTCAATTCATTTTAATATTCATTTTCTTTTAAATAATTAATTGCCGCATTGAGTAATTTTAAATTCAATTGTGTGACTATCACTATTCTGTTTTATTAATATTTTGTTTTTGCATTTAATAAATTCATTCTCTTCAACGTAATGCCTATTTCTTTCATTGTAGTTGGTACTTTAGGGCAATCATACTCCTTGATTAAATACTGGATTGGTTAGATGACTTTGTCTCACTACGGCCCGGGTAAGTGGTTTCGACTCTACTGCTGATAGCCGAGGTTAAATCAATAAATTTCGATTCACTGTCTTAAATAGGGATCTGGCGCTCAACAACTTATTATATTACACTATCACAGGTAAGGTCACACCACAGTGTATATTATTTATTCATATCATGTTTGTTTTATTGAACCACAATAGTCATCACCACGTTCAACGACTCATTAAAAATGTTACATTTGGCGCCACAAAGTAGGACACGAAAACCATTCGGTATTTAGTCAGAGGAGTGTATAATTTCAGTGCAAATTGTCAGTGCTTTTGGGGGACAGTGAAGTGAAGTGAAATTTTGGACGGGCAATTGTTATACGGTGTACTTCAAGATGTCGGAGGAGGAACAGAGGCAGTTGAGAAGTAGGGATGCAGTCAAGAAAGTTAATTATAAGGAGGTTGATAGCGGTAGCGATGTTGAGAGCGTAGAGAATAATACCAAGATGTCGGAGGTAAATCTTGAGAATAATCCTGAGAGTAATCCTGAAAATAATCCTGAGGTTAACCCTGACATGAATTCAGAGGAAAATCTCGAGACGAATACAGAGGTACATCCTGAGACTAGTGGTAGTCAGGAGAAACAGAAGTCCTTAGAGGTCCATGAAATTTCATTAGCTGATATCTTGAGGGAGATGAATAAAAATAGTCAGGAGATGAATAAAAATAGTAGGGAGATGAAAGAAAATATTGGTAGGCTAAATCAAAATATGGAAGAGAATAAGAAAGATAATTTAGAAAGTAGGAAGGAATTCAATGATAAATTTGAGAAATTAGATAAAGATATGAATAAAAATAGTGAAGAGAATAAAAGAAATTATTTGGAATTCAATGGTAAATTTGAGAAATTAGATAAAGATATGAATAAAAATAGTAAGGAGATGAGAGAAGAGATGGGTAGGCTAAATCAAGATATGAGTAAAATAAATCAGAAGCTGGAAGAGAATAATGTAAAACTAGACAGTGTGGTTAAAGTCAATGAAGGGTTGGGTAAGAAGTATGAGGTACTACAGCAGAGTATTCAGGGGGTGAAACAGGAAATCAGAGGTGAAATTAAGGAGGAGGTAGAGATGAAGGCTAAAGATATTATTAAGACAGTAGATAAGAAATTAGAAGCAGCAGAAAGTAGGATTCAGGAAAGAATAGTAACTGTGATTGAAGAGAAAATAGCAACTCAAGGTGAAAGTTTTAGCAAATTGGTAGAAGTGGAAACTAGGCAGGTGGTAGAGACTTTAGGGGAAACTGCAGTAGAATCAGTAAAGACAGCCTGTAAGGAGACTATAATTGAAAGTAGAATGGAGTCAGACGAGATTTTAGGTGAAAGCAAATTGGAATTAGCGGAGATTTTAGGTGAAATCAGATTAGAGTCAGACGAGATTTTAGGTGAAAGCAAATTGGAATTAGTGGAGACTGTAATTGAAAGTAGATTAGAGTCATTGGAGATTGTAGGTGAAAGCAGATTGGAATCGGAGGAGATCTTAGGTGAGGAACGGCAAATAGCGGAGATTTTAGGTGAAATCAGATTAGAGTCAGACGAGATTTTAGGTGAAAATAGATTAGCGTCAGAGGAGATAGTAGGAGAAAGCATAGTAGAGTTGAAGGAGATTTTAGATGAACGCAGGATAGCTGTAGAAGAGACTATAGAATGTAGCGAAAAAGAAGTGAAGAAGATGAGAGAAAAGATAGGGATAGAAGTAGGTAAGATAAAGAAAGTACTAAGCACCCAAGAGATTAAGATGCAGACAATCATAGATAAATTAGATAGGCAAACTAGGGAAGAATTTAGTCCTGTGATAGAGGAAGTTAATATGAAATTATTAGTGGCAGAGAAGCGTGCGTTAAGTCATAGTCAGAAGAACATAATTAGTAAACAGGTTAAGAGGAGGAGAGAGATAGATAAGAGCAGAAGCAGTAGTCCACGGCTAAAGAGAGCATTAAGTGATAGTAACGGAGAAATGAAAATGAAACCTAAAGGTAGATATTTTAGAAGTAAAATGAAAGAAAAGAGAATTAAGTTGCTAGAGGAGAAAGAAATCAGGATGAGAGAGAGAAAGAAAGCATATGACGTGCAGTGGCGTACTGAATTAGCCAGACTTGGGGATGTGAGAGGGGGAAAGCCGAAGTACTGTGTTACTATGGATGAATGTAGTACAGAGGAAGTAGAAACTAATGTAACACGGAAGGAATTATGTGGAATTCTAGTTAAAGATAGAATTGAAGATGAATGTGGTAAGAACGGTGAAATGCCAGTGAACGTATTTATGTAAATTTATATTACCGATAGTTACTGTTCCGTATGACTTAAATATTAAGTAATGAAGTTTAATAGGATTTAACAGAGGTAGATAAGGAACCTGCTGTGTGTAATTTTAATTCAGTCGTGAAGTTAGGATGGTAAGGGGCGCGTAGTGCCTACGCTTATTGATTTAGATTGACTAAAATTATTTAATTTTGAAGACAGAGGTTGTCGTGCTATTGAGCAATGCAGGTAAGTTGAATGTAGGTCCTTAAACTGCAGGTAAGTTGGATGAAGTAAGAATTAAATTTTAAAAGTAGGAAGGTTATTACATAGGTAAGTAATCGAAAGAAAGTAATAATTATTATGGCAACCATAATTAAGAATATAATGGTAATAAAGATTTAATTCAAAAGTGAGTGAAGATCAGATGATACAGTGGTAATAAAACTAGTGAGTTGAAGAATTAAGTATTGATTTAATAAAGAAGTTTCAGTTGAGGACAGCGAGGTTATCAGCGGATATATGTTGAGAAATTTATAAGTGGTTTAGAATTGTTAATGGTAATGCGTTGTATGAATTAACCAACATCGGGTTGAAATGAGGAAGTAGTAACTAATTAGGACATCTGGTAACTTACTTGGTGACAGATATGTGTGTGTGTATGTGTGTATTTTCACGTAAATGGACGTGAGTTTGAAGAAGTAGGCCAACGAAGGTAATGCCGTTGAGCAAAGTGGTTTTAAGTTTTTGGTAAGATGCCAAATGAAGTAGGTTGGAGGAAGTTTTTGGAGGATGAAGTAGGTCAGCAAGGTATATTCCGTTGAGCAATGAGATTTTTTATGGTGTCTACGGGACTACGTGAAGTTAATGTTGGGAGTTTTTTTTAAGTATATATGGATGTATGCACACAAGGTAATAAGAGATTACAAAGGTAATATGGTCCAAGTTTGAGTTACAGTTACGCAGGTTTTAAAGATATTACAAGGCTTGTTATTGAGCTAAACCACTTTGTAGTAAAAAGTTACTGATGATTAATAACGAATTAATGATGTGGTAGATTGTTGTCCTACACACAGGTTAAAGTAAAGATAATAATTATAATTAAAAGGTTGACATAATATTTACTAATATTGAAAGGAATTTGTTATAATTCGACGTTTGAGGATTTAAAGATAAATCTTTTTTTTTAGTAGACAGGAAATTAAAGTTTTATTTATGTCATACGGAGTTAGTAAAGATAAGTTAATATTTTGAAGGAAGAATAAGTTGGTAAGATAAGTGTATACCTAAGGGGTAATAATGAAGTTACAATTAAAGGCAGGTGTAAGTTACGCATTTAATTTGATAGAGAAGAAAGTATCTGAACTGTGTTAGAACTCAGAACTTGCTTTATGAAGTGATTATGGGAGAATATTTGCTAATTATGAGTGTCAGTGTTATTGACTGTCAACTGGAACACTGTCATTATTTGAGGAAGACAATAGTTAGGAAAGCAAAGGGTGATGTTATTATTCCAAGGAGTTAGTCGAAGCATGTAAGATTTTTTTTTTTAGCTGAAATTTAATGTGTTATTGGTCAGTAAGAGGTGACCTGTAACAGTAAGAAGAAGTGGGATTATACCACGAATAGGGGAGGTTTTTGTATGTGACGTGTGATGTCACGATGAGTTTTGAGAGATTCTGGTATAGCAAGAGTGAGCTATAGTCCAGGCGGTCAGAACAAGTAGGAAGTGGTGTTTGGAGGACACGGTACTTAATTAAGAGTTTTGAGAGAAAACTAAGGGGGGTTTTTAGGCATTCAGCAAAAAGTCAAATCATGAATAGACTAAGTTCAAAGTATAAGAGCATTAATATTTTGTGGAACGAAATATTTATTCCGAGGAGTTTGTCATGTGTTTTTGTGAAATAGTTTAGTGATATACGTAATTCAGGTATTGAGTAGTATTTTGTCCAAGTCTTAATCATTTTGTTATGGTAAGTAAGGAATGACGTTACGGTAAAGTTATATCTTGACGCTAAGTTAAATTTTATAAAGTGAACGAGAAGTCAAATTTTATGTTTATTGGTGATTTTGAAAATCCAAGTTATTGTTTTCGAGAAGTAGTAAAGAGGAATTATGGTTTTATGAGAAGTTAAGAAGTCGTGGAGACTTAGGAAGTATTAATTTGGAAGGAGGCGGCCGTGGCCTAAGAAAGAATTAAGCCACGAAGGCAGGTGAGTAGTAACTTGGATATTTAAATGAACTGTTTAATAACTGCTTTGAGGTATTTCGATGTCATTATGTATTTGGGGAAATATTTACATGTATGACATATGCACTGAAATAGGAATTGCCTTAGGTATCTTGCTAAGTTATTTTTTTCTTCAATTATTGAAATTTTACTGCATTTGAGTAATCCCTTTATAAAGACGAAAGGAATATTGTATTGTTTGCATCCTATTATCGTGTGCTGTAATAGTTATTATGGGTTAATCAGCTGGTATTACAACAATGTACTTCTACGCCAGACTGATATACAAAAACTACGTTCAAAAGAGATGAAGCCAAAATTGTATGTCATGCATACGATCACCGAAATATAAACGAGTGCAGCGTTGACATATATGTCAAAAATAAAAGTGAAGGGCATTTTATATGTATTTTTTTTACAGCATATAAAAAAAAATGAACATTATGAACATTTGGAAGAATGAGATGAATGAAAGTTAAAATATGATTTTTTTGTGAAGAATACATTTATGTATATTTGTTTTACAACATATATAAAGAAGAATGAACATTATGAACATTTGGAAGAATGAGAAATGATAGTACAAATATGTAAAGTGAAAAGAGTATGTTCTTGTATATCTTTATGTATTGTTGAAGGGTATTATTTGTATGTTGTCGTTATGGGGGTATTAATATTTAAATTTGTATTCATTTGTGTAGGATGTGTAGTGATATAAATAATGTTACATTTTATTTTAAATTATTTATATCAGGGGCGATTGTAACGATTCGATCCCATAGCTGTTATATTTAAAGGGTTATTCATTTATTATCATGTTATTATTATTATTATTAACTAGTACATCCATGAGATGATTTTTATATCAGATAATTGTAAGCGGTTTTGATTATTATATTCAATTAGATTTTTATTAACAATTACTTGTAAAGAGACGAAGTATTATATATTGCAACAAGACTGGCGATATGGACTAACCCTGTGCGTCACAAACTGAACGACGTAGTAAGAATTTCACCACGGCAAACTGCGTCATTTTCCTGAGATGTTAAGAAACCCACTATGGTGTAACCAACACGCCATTTTCTACGGTACGTACGCGTCTAAAGATTACAAATTGTGGTGCAATTAGCCCTCGTGAGAGAATGAACACTGAAGAAAGGGAAGCTTACTGGAGGGGGAGACCGTCGAAGACCACGTGACAACGAAGTCATTAGTACCTGCGACTCCGACAAAAGACGCATTGATCTACAGCTCTCAATGAAGTAAGGAAGTTGTAACCTTGCTTTCTGGGTCCTAATGGACTGAGCACCGAGAGTCGACACTGAACGATGTCTTGCCGACATCTATATCAATACATAATGGGTTATATCCCTGATCAAGAGTCTTTCTACAGATGGCAACGTACTTAATGAGGATATTTCATAGTAAATGAGATATCACATCATTTTTTTAAACATAAGCGACGTAACATCGAGATCATCGATCATTTCTTAAATATGACGAATCTTCGACTGGGTGATCCAACAATTCAATAAAACTATCGTCTCTATTATAATTTAACTTCATTTAACTTTCAATTCATTTTAATATTCATTTTCTTTTAAATAATTAATTGCCGCATTGAGTAATTTTAAATTCAATTGTGTGACTATCACTATTCTGTTTTATTAATATTTTGTTTTTGCATTTAATAAATTCATTCTCTTCAACGTAATGCCTATTTCTTTCATTGTAGTTGGTACTTTAGGGCAATCATACTCCTTGATTAAATACTGGATTGGTTAGATGACTTTGTCTCACTACGGCCCGGGTAAGTGGTTTCGACTCTACTGCTGATAGCCGAGGTTAAATCAATAAATTTCGATTCACTGTCTTAAATAGGGATCTGGCGCTCAACAACTTATTATATTACACTATCACAGGTAAGGTCACACCACAGTGTATATTATTTATTCATATCATGTTTGTTTTATTGAACCACAATAGTCATCACCACGTTCAACGACTCAATAAAAATGTTACAAAAGGATTATGCACTGGTGACAAATTACAGAATTGAATGAAATAAATCATGAATTCTACAATTGGGCCTAAAAGAAATCACAATCATAAAACCATCCATCACACACCATTTTTCTTCTCTCCTCCTTTCTTGCTACTGTCTGACCAGCTATTTAAACTTTCTCACATTTACTGGATGGCCACTGGCAAACTGTTCAATCAATTTACCCTCTTCCCACCTTACCGTAGTGTTTCTAACTGATGGGTTAAGTTCTGATCTACTTTGTGTGTGGCTTAAAATATTTAACAATTCATTAAAAATATTGCCTTGACATACAAATAATAATAATTTTATTAATGCAGCCAATGGCCATGTACTTTTCTTTTCAGGACGGGTCAGGGAAGGGATATTGGAAGGAAATCGGCCGTGGACCTATTGAAAGGAACCGTCCCGGCATTTGCCTGGTGATGAAAATGGGAAACCACGAAAACCATTTTCAGGACGGCCGAGGTGGGAATCGAACCCACGAGGCACGAGGTAGTGCTTTAGCGCTCACGGCCACCGCGGCCGAATAATACTGTAATATACATCATCTTCTTGACATGACTGATTAAATAATGTGTAAAATAAAACTTAACTTTTGATTTCCCACAATCACATAAAACCATATTCTCCCAATTTACCTACTTTCCTGTCAGAAAAAATAATAATGGCAGAAGAAAACTTTATTCCTTATTAAAAAAATCATTTCATAAACAAACACTTTGTCTGCCTAGGATGTTTTTTATGGCACTCAGCAGCAGGTTCGGCTAAAACTACTCCATGTATTTTCAACATAATACTCTAAGCAGTGCTGAACTGTTGGCTTTTATTGCACCTTATTCCCTTCCCCCTTAGTATCACTTAAATATCACCTTACGACTTAAACCCCTTAATTGGCACCGTATTTTCCGCATCCTACCCCCTTAACCCTTATGTGACACTTACTCCTCTCCTATTACCACTTATATGCCACATAAATACGACCTTAGAAGTTGTTCTTAACTTTCCACCTCCTTTCCCCTTAGTGCCAATGAAATACGGCCTTAAAAATTGTTCCTAATATGCCACCTTACTTCCCCCTTTACTATCACCTTGAAAGTTTTTCCCTTAATTGCCACCTTATTGCCTCTTTATTGCTACCGAAAACCCTCATGTTCCACTTTTCATCCCCTTTGTACTTAGCTGCCGCTTTATTTTAATTTTTTCCAGAGTGCCATTCTAGCATTAGCCTACTGTAAATTCGAAAATGGAGAAACCGCAGAAAACCATTTCAAGGGTGGCCAATTGTCTACAGATGGCTTGGCCCCAGAGCCTTGCTCGTAGCTACCCTGGTCAGTTTGTCAGTTGTTTATCTAATAAAATATGAGCTTTACTTACCTGAGCATATTTCTTCCAGTAGAACGGCTAGGGACTTGTTCAATCATCATTCATCACTGCTGCCCTTGTTACATTCATTCTTTGGTTCATTTCATTTTAGTACATTTTCTGAAATGTATTCCAACCAATTTCTCTTGTCATGTTCATGTAGTTATGTTGCATTCTTTTAAATAATGGCATATCAAAGTGACAACTTTGCACTCTACTAGAAATGATCCCTCACTTCCCTTCATACCAGTTATTGAAAATATGTCAATGTTTTAATGAACCGGTTGTGTGTATCAATGTTCTTATGCATTCAATACTCGGGTAAATCCCCAATTATTATTAGCCTTTCACGATACGAGTGCCCCTGAACTTGGCTGCACTAGCGTTTGTTGATCATAGTAGCTGAAGCCTTGCGGGAGGAGAAAGGAAGTGAAGAATTAAGCACTTGCCAACGTTGTAACGTATAACAAGAAATCAATGTTAGCACACCCAGCTATGAAAGAGACCATTTTAATCTTTTGGTACACTTACAAGAGTAATAATAATAATAATATCGTATGGCCTCGGTGCCGGGTGCAAGCTTTGTAATTTGACACCCAGAGGGTAGCTTGCATGTCGAATTTCGTTGTTCCTTGAATCACTATGAAAGGCAAGGAGGTTAGATACCTACGCTCCTTGAATACTATAGCGCTTTCTAGTAGAGAAATGAGGAACTTTGTGTTGGCGGAAACTCCCGAGATTAATTTTGCCATTATGAACACGGCCTACTAAATTCAAATGGGTTTTGACATGCCAACACCGTATGACATGCGTGTCGTATTTTTGCCGCCTTTCAAAAATCACTTACCACAGCCAGGAGCACACCTGCAAGCTTGGAGTTAGTAATCCGATATGATAACCACTCACCCACCGTGGCAAGGACTTTGGAACTTAATAGTGCGTTAATCAAATCTAACCTACAAATGTACCTACACACAATTGTAGCTTGTCGAAGGTTCTTTAACATGCCATAAATCTATGATACGGGCTCGCCGGTTTTACTTCCCCTGTGAAGGAAGGCATATTGAGGGATTTTTAAGGCTTTTAAAAATCCCGCGATATAGGGCATAGAACAGGGGTCCTCACTAGGATTTCTTAGAGAGCCAAATAGTTCGTATCAAATTTTCCTCAGGGCCGCAAGTACAAACTGTATAATTTAGGTTAATTACAAAGTATATTTTTCTTATTGCAATACTACACTAAGAAGTGGCGTAGAATAACTTACAAACAGTATGATTATGACATAAGTTTATTACATCAATAAAATATACTGTTTTCCATATAAAAAGCAGAGAAATGTCTTTTACTTCTCTCGGGAATACTTGAATTTGTTAATTCTTTGAAGTCGATGGGCGAAATCTTTCACAGCTCTCTAATATGGCATCTATGTTAGCAGGTTGGGAAGAAACTGAAATTCTCAAAATGTTATCAACGTTCTCACTCGTTAACCTGGATCTGTACTTGTTTTTTATGAACTTCAGCTTACTGAATGTAGATTCACAGACATATGTAGATGCATAAACATACAAAATTTTCTGAGCACAGTCAATTAAGTTAGGAAGTTTGTACTTTTCAACTACTTTCCAAAACTCATAGTGAGCCTTATCGTCCTTTTTTTGCTTCAGAAATAATTTTGAGCTCCGTATCATGCTGAAGCTTAATTAACTCATTCGTATCCAAAAACAGAAAGATGAGCTACATTTGCTGTTGTTATTGCCCATGGATTTTCCACCAAGCGAGATGGTTCTTGATACTTCCTGAAGTCACTAAACCCCACAGACATTTCGTCCTTTAGGTCTGTCAACAGCTTTAGTAAATTAGAAACATCTTGACTTTCATCTGGATTTTCATCAGAGTTTTAACAGAAGGAAAGCTGGAATAATCGCTGTTTGGCAATTCTTCAATATACATATTGAGCTTTTGTTTCTGTAAAAACACAAACCTCATCATTTTTGTTACAATGATATTGTAGTCTCCTTGCAATCGAGTCGGTGTTTCATTCATAATGCCCATTGTATCAGTGAGAAACGCTACTTTAAGCCATGAACCAAAATTATAAACATCAGGATACTCTTCTTTCTTCGTAGCCAAAAACAGAGTAATCTCATGACGAATGCTGAAGAAACGTATCAAAACTATACCCTTACTCAGCCATCTCACTTCTGTGTGGTAAAGCACGTCCCCGTATTGCGATATATGTTCTTTCAAAAAATCTTGAAACGTTCTGTGGTTCAGTTCATTCGACCTTATAAAATTCACGATCTTTGCAACTGTTTTCATAAAACAGCTGATATTTTCACCAAATTTAACAGCTAAGCTTTCTTGATGAATGAGACAATGAAAACTTAATCAAGTGTCATTTCACAAATGTGTTATCAACAACTGAACGAACCCTATATTTCGCCCTAACATTGATGGGCAACCATCAGTATTACACACAGAAAAAAACTTTTTCAAATCAATGCTAAAACTTACTATTGTGTTCAAATAATCAATACCTCGAGATTGTCCAGTCATGGGAAACATGCCTCAAAAATCTTCTTTAACAACACAATCCTTGGATACATACTTAACGAACAATATAAATTGAGAAAGTGACGTTATGTCTGTACATGAGTCGAGCGCAAGACTAAAATATTTGCTTTGCTGCAGTTCATCGGTAAGATTAAGTGCAATATTTGCTGCTAAGTCCTGTGTCCGTCTCATGCAAGTTGAATCCGACAGCTGAAGCTTAGAAACTTCATCTAATATTTGCTTACTATTAGATAATTGTGAAAACAAAGTTGTACAAACGGTGACAACACACGCTTTTACAATTCTGCATCAGAAAACGGCTTCATATTTTGGGCTAAAATTTCTGTTACTTGGTAGGATGCTTTTGTAGTAAGCTCATTCTTGTTCAATGCATTAAAAAGGGTACTACGTTCATTGGCTCTGCTCTACTAGCTAGTCTCTCCCATCCAACTACACTGCGGTAGTCTAAGTAAATAATTACGTAGAGAAAAACGACAGATTTTCAATACTCTTAATTAATAAATATAACATATATTTATAAAATGTTGTATAATTTTTTTCATAACTCTTAAATTTGTTTTTAATCCTATCCCTAATAGTCTTGAGGGCTGCAAAAATTCGTTCCCAGGGCCGCATGAGGCCCGCGGGCCGCATAGTGAGGATCGCTGGCACGGAAGCTCAGCATTCTACCAAGTACGCCACCGAAGGCGCCCAACAACACTTGTTCATAATAATATAACTTTTACGGTCCCTTAGATGTCGTTATAACGATGTTCGACTGTATTTATTTATTTTGCCATAATTCTAAGTTGATGCCTTATTATGCGTATTCTGAAGACATTCTATTTTGAATAACACTAGACTGATATTCGAAAAGTCATCTATAGCTCCCTAGGGAGTCGAGGGATCGAATCCCATTCCGGTATAAATTTGTAAAATCGAATTTGCTATGTGTGACCCAGAACGGTACGGTTTTGTGTTGATTAAATTAGTATTAGGACGTTTCTTACATCGGATGTTCAAAAAGTCTCTTTAACTCGCAGTCATCAATCTCAACAACCGCAGACCCATGCTTGATCAACTCCAAAAATGGTAGTACGTCAAATATAACAGAATTACAAGCGGCAGAACCAAGAGCATGGTTATACATAGGGCGACTCCACCATAACGCTACAATAGAAATGGTGCAGCGCCACCTAACCAATCTTCATGTGACAAATATAATCGAGTGTGAAGAACTTCCTACCAGCGACACGGTTAAAGCTCTAAGAGTAGTTATACCTCTACAAGAACTTCCAAAGGTCTACGTTCCAGGAGCGTGGCCGAGTGGTGTCATCGTGAGACGATACCGGCTATTTCTCTCCGCAATAGAGGAATTTGTTTTATGACGTTTCTTGCATTGGATATGCGAAAAGTCACCCGTAGCACCCTTGAATTTCGGGATTCGATTCCCCTCCCATGTACTAAGTGGAATACTCGACTTTGCGATGTATGGCCCCGATTGGTACGGCGTTGTGTTGATATAATTAGTATTAAGACGTTTCTTGCATTGGATAAGCGTAAAGTCACCCGTAGCACCCTTGAAGTTCGGGATTCGATTCCCCTCCCATGTACTTAGTGGAATACTCGAATTTGCGATTTATGAGCCGGAACCGTACGGTGTTGTGTTGATTTAATTATTATTAATACGTTTCTTGCATTGGATATGCGAAAAGTCACCCGTAGCACCCTTGAAGTTCGGGATTCGATTCACCTACCATGTACTAAATGGAATAATCGAATTTGCGACGTATGGCCCCAATTGGTATGGCGTTGTGTTTATTTAATTAGTATTAAGACGTTTCTTGCATTGGACATGCAAAAAGTCACCCGTAGCACCCTTGAAGTTCGGGATTCGATTCCCCACCCATGTACTATATGGAATAATCGAATTTCCGATGTATGGCCCCGATTGGTACGGCGTTGTGTTGATTTAATTAGTATTAAGACGGTTCTTGCATTGGATAAGCGTAAAGTCACCCGTAACACCCTTGAAGTTCGGGATTCGATTCCCCACCCATGTACTAAATGGAATAATCGAATTTGCGATGTATGGCCCCGATTTTTACGGCGTTGTGTTTATTTAATTAGTATTAAGACGTTTCTTGCATTGGATATGCGAAAAGTCACCCGTAGCACCCTTGAAGTTCGGGATTCGATTCCCCTCCCATGTACTAAGTGGAATAATCGAATTTGCGAGGTATGGCCCCTATTGGTGCGGCGTTGTGTTTATTTAATTAGTATTAAGACGTTTCTTGCATTGGTTATGTGAAAAGTCACCCGTAGCACCCTTGAAGTTCGGGGTTCGATTCCCCACCCATGTACTAAATGGAATAATCGAATTTGCGTTGTATGGCCCTGATTGGTACGGCGTTGTGTTTATTTAATTAGTATTAAGACGTTTCTTGCATTGGATATGCGAAAAGTAACTCGTAGCACCCTTGAAGTTCGGGATTCGATTCCCCACACATGTATTCTACTATATGGAATAATCGAATTTCCGATGTATGGCACCGATTGGTACGGCGTTGTGTTGATTTAATTAGTATTAAGACGTTTCTTGCATTGGATATGCGAAAAGTCACCCGGAGCACCCTTGAGGTTCGGGATTCGATCCCCACCCATGTACTAAATGGAATAATCGAATTTGCGACGTATGGCCCCGATTTTTACGGCGTTGTGTTTATTTTATTAGAATTGAGATGTTTCTTGCTTTGGATATGCGAAAAGTCACCCGTAGCACCCTTGAAGTTCGGGATTCGATCCCCACCCATGTACTAAATGGAATAATCGAATTTGCGACGTATGGCCCCGATTTTTACGGCGTTGTGTTTATTTAATTAGTATTAAGACGTTTCTTGCATTGGATATGCGAAAGGTCACCCGTAGCACCCTTGAAGTTCGGGATTCGATTCCCCACCCATGTACTATATGGAATAATCGAATTTGCGAGGTATAGCCACTATTGGTGCGGCGTTGTGTTGATTTAATTAGTATTAAGACGTTTCTTGCATTGGATTTGCGTAAAGTCACGCGTAGCACCCTTGAAGTTCGGGATTCGATTCCCCTCCCATGTACTTAGTGGAATACTTCGATTTGCGATTTATGACCCGGAACCGTACGGTGTTGTGTTGATTTAATTATAATTAAAACGTTTCTTGCATTGGTTATGTGAAAAGTCACCCGTAGCACCCTTGAAGTTCGGGATTCGATTCCCCACCCATGTACTAAATGGAATAATCGAATTTGCGACGTATGGCCCCGATTGGTACGGCGTTGTGTTTATTTCATTATTATTAATACGTTTCTTGCATTGGATATGCGAAAAGTCACCCGTAGCACCCTTGAAGTTCGGGATTCGATTCACCTACCATGTACTAAATGGAATAATCGAATTTGCGACGTATGGCCCCGATTGGTACGGCGTTGTGTTTATTTAATTAGTATTAAGACGTTTCTTGCATTGGATATGCGAAAAGTCACCCGTAGCACCCTTGAAGTTCGGGATTCGATTCCCCACCCATGTACTATATGGAATAATCGAATTTCCGATGTATGGCCCCGATTGGTACGGCGTTGTGTTGATTTAATTAGTATTAAGACGGTTCTTGCATTGGATATGCGAAAAGTCACCCGTAGCACCCTTGAAGTTCGGGATTCGATCCCCACCCATGTTATAAATGGAATAATCGAATTTGCGACGTATGGCCACGATTTTTACGGCGTTGTGTTTATTTAATTAGTATTAAGACGTTTCTTGCATTGGATATGCGAAGTGTCACCCGTACCACCCTTGAAGTTCGGGATTCGATCCCCACACATGTACTAAATGGAATAATCGAATTTGCGACGTATGACCCCGATTGGTACGGCGTTGTGTTTATTTAATTAGTATTTAGACGTTTCTTGCATTGGATATGCGAAAAGTCACCCGTAGCACCCTTGAAGTTCGGGATTCGATTCCCCACCCATGTACTATATGGAATAATCGAATTTCCGATGTATGGCCCCGATTGGTACGGCGTTGTGTTGATTTAATTAGTATTAAGACGGTTCTTGCATTGGATATGCGAAAAGTCACCCGTAGCACCCTTGAAGTTCGGGATTCGATCCCCACCCATGTACTAAATGGAATAATCGAATTTGCGACGTATGGCCCCGATTTTTACGGCGTTGTGTTTATTTAATTAGAATTAAGATGTTTCTTGCATTGGAAATGCGAAAAGTCACCCGTAGCACCCTTGAAGTTCGGGATTAGATTCCCCTCCCATGTACTTAGTGGAATACTCGAATTTGCGATTTATGAGCCGGAACCGTACGGTGTTGTGTTGATTTAATTATTATTAATACGTTTCTTGCATTGGATATGCGAAATGTCACCCGTAGCACCCTTGAAGTTCGGGATTCGATTCACCTACCATGTACTAAATGGAATAATCGAATTTGCAACGTATGGCCCCGATTGGTATGGCGTTGTGTTTATTTAATTAGTATTAAGACGTTTCTTGCATTGGATATGCAAAAAGTCACCCGTAGCACCCTTGAAGTTCGGGATTCGATTCCCATCCCATGTACTAAGTGGAAAAATCGAATTTGCAATGTATGACCGCTATTGGTGCGGCGTTGTATTGGTTTAATTAGTATTAAGACGTTTCTTGCATTGGATTTGCGTAAAGTCACCCGTAGCACCCTTGAAGTTCGGGATTCGATTCCCCTCCCATGTACTAATTGGAATAATCGAATTTGCGATTTATGACCCTGAACCGAACGTTGTTGTGTTGATTTAATTATTATTAAGACATTTCTTGCATTGGTTATTCGAAGAGTCACCCGTAGCACCCTTGATGTTTGGGATTCGATTCCCCACCCATGTACTATATGGAATAATCGAATTTCTGAGGTATGGCCCCGATTGGTACGGCGTTGTGTTGATTTAATTAGTTTTAAGACGTTTCTTGCATTGGATATGCGAAAAGTCACCCGTAGCACCCTTGAAGTTCGGGATTCGATTCCCCTCCCATGTACTAAGTGGAATAATCGAATTTGCGAGGTATGGCCCCTATTGGTGCGGCGTTGTGTTTATTTAATTAGTATTAAGACGTTTCTTGCATTGGATATGCGAATAGTCACCCGTAGCACCCTTGACGTTCGGGATTCGATTCCCCTCCCATGTACTAAGTGGAATAATCGAATTTGCGGGGTATGGCCCCTATTGGTGCGGCGTTGTGTTTATTTAATTAGAATTAAGACGTTTCTTGCATTGGATATGCGAAAAGTCACCCGTAGCACCCTTGAAGTTCGGGATTCGATTCCGCTCCCATGTACTTAGTGGAATACTTCGATTTGCGATTTATGACCCGGAACCGAACGTTGTTGTGTTGATTTAATTATTATTCAGACATCTCTTGCATTGGTTATCCGAAGAGTCACCCGTAGCACCCTTGATGTTTGGGATTCGATTCCCCACCCATGTACTATATGGAATAATCGAATTTCTGAGGTATGGTCCCGATTGGTACGGCGTTGTGTTGATTTAATTAGTTTTAAGACGTTTCTTGCATTGGATATGCGAAAAGTCACTCGTAGCACCCTTGAAGTTCGGGATTCGATTCCCCTCCCATGTACTAAGTGGAATAATCGAATTTGCGAGGTATGGCCCCTATTGGTGCGGCGTTGTGTTTAATTAATTAGTATTAAGACGTTTCTTGCATTGGTTATGTGAAAAGTCACCCGTAGCACCCTTGAAGTTCGGGATTCGATTCCCCACCCATGTACTAAATGGAATAATCGAACTTGCGATGTATGGCCCCGATTGGAACGGCGTTGTGTTTATTTAATTAGTATTAAGACGTTTCTTGCATTGGATATGCGAAAAGTCACTCGTAGCACCCTTGAAGTTCGGGATTCGATTCCCCACCCATGTACTATATGGAATAATCGAATTTCCGATGTATGGCCCCGATTGGTACGGCGTTGTGTTGATTTAATTAGTATTAAGACGGTTCTTGCATTGGATATGCGAAAAGTCACCCGTAGCACCCTTGAAGTTCGGGATTCGATCCCCACCCATGTACTAAATGGAATAATCGAATTTGCGACGTATGGCCACGCTTTTTACGGCGTTGTGTTTATTTAATTAGTATTAAGACGTTTCTAGCATTGGATATGCGAAAAGTCACCCGTAGCACCCTTGAAGTTTGGGATTCGATACCCACACATGTACTAAATGGAATAATCGAATTTGCGACGTATGACCCCGATTGGTACGGCGTTGTGTTTATTTAATTAGTATTTAGACGTTTCTTGCATTGGATATGCGAAAAGTCACCCGTAGCACCCTTGAAGTTCGGGATTCGATTCCCCACCCATGTACTATATGGAATAATCGAATTTCCGATGTATGGCCCCGATTGGTACGGCGTTGTGTTGATTTAATTAGTATTAAGACGGTTCTTGCATTGGATATGCGAAAAGTCACCCGTAGCACCCTTGAAGTTCGGGATTCGATCCCCACCCATGTACTAAATGGAATAATCGAATTTGCGACGTATGGCCCCGATTTTTACGGCGTTGTGTTTATTTAATTAGAATTAAGATGTTTCTTGCATTGGAAATGCGAAAAGTCACCCGTAGCACCCTTGAAGTTCGGGATTCGATTCCCCTCCCATGTACTTAGTGGAATACTCGAATTTGCGATTTATGAGCCGGAACCGTACGGTGTTGTGTTGATTTAATTATTATTAATACGTTTCTTGCATTGGATATGCGAAATGTCACCCGTAGCACCCTTGAAGTTCGGGATTCGATTCACCTACCATGTACTAAATGGAATAATCGAATTTGCAACGTATGGCCCCGATTGGTATGGCGTTGTGTTTATTTAATTAGTATTAAGACGTTTCTTGCATTGGATATGCAAAAAGTCACCCGTAGCACCCTTGAAGTTCGGGATTCGATTCCCATCCCATGTACTAAGTGGAAAAATCGAATTTGCAATGTATGGCCACTATTGGTGCGGCGTTGTATTGGTTTAATTAGTATTAAGACGTTTCTTGCATTGGATTTGCGTAAAGTCACCCGTAGCACCCTTGAAGTTCGGGATTGGATTCCCCTCCCATGTACTAATTGGAATAATCGAATTTGCGATTTATGACCCGGAACCGAACGTTGTTGTGTTGATTTAATTATTATTAAGACATTGCTTGCATTGGTTATCCGAAAAGTCACCCGTAGCTCCCTTGAAGATTGGGATTCGATCCCCACACATGTACTATATGGAATATTCGAATTTCTGAGGTATGGCCCCGATTGGTACGGCGTTGTGTTGATTTAATTAGTTTTAAGACGTTTCTTGCATTGGATATGCGAAAAGTCACCCGTAGCACCCTTGAAGTTCGGGATTCGATTCCCCTCCCATGTACTTCGTGGAATAATCGAATTTGCGAGGTATGGCCCCTATTGGTGCGGCGTTGTGTTTATTTAATTAGTATTAAGACGTTTCTTGCATTGGATATGCGAAAAGTCACCCGTAGCACCCTTGAAGTTCGGGATTCGATCCCCACCCAAGTACTAAATGGAATAATCGAATTTCCGACGTATGGCCCCGATTTTTGCGGCGTTGTGTTTATTTTATTAGAATTGAGATGTTTCTTGCTTTGGATATGCGAAAAGTCACCCGTAGCACCCTTGAAGTTCGGGATTCGATCCCCACCCATGTACTAAATGGAATAATCGAATTTGCGACGTATGGCCCCGATTTTTACGGCGTTGTGTTTATTTAATTAGTATTAAGACGTTTCTTGCATTGGATATGCGAAAGGTCACCCGTAGCACCCTTGAAGTTCGGGATTCGATTCCCCACCCATGTACTATATGGAATAATCGAATTTGCGAGGTATAGCCACTATTGGTGCGGCGTTGTGTTGATTTAATTAGTATTAAGACGTTTCTTGCATTGGATTTGCGTAAAGTCACCCGTAGCACCCTTGAAGTTCGGGAATCGATTCCCCTCCCATGTACTTAGTGGAATACTCGAATTTGCGATTTATGACCCGGAACCGTACGGTGTTGTGTTGATTTAATTATAATTAAGACGTTTCTTGCATTGGTTATGCGAAAAGTCACCCGTAGCACCCTTGAAGTTCGGGATTCGATTCCCCAACCATGTACTAAATGGAACAATTGAATTTGCGACGTATGGCCCCGATTTTTACGGCGTTGTGTTTATTTAATTAGTATTAAGACGTTTCTTGCATTGGATATGCAAATAGTCACCCGTATCACCCTTGAAGTTCGGGATTCGATTCCCCACCCATGTACTATATGGAATAATCGAATTTGCGAGGTATGGCCCCTATTGGTACGGCGTTTTGTTGATATAATTAGTATTAAGATGTTTCTTGCATTGGATATGCGTAAAGTCACCCGTAGTGCTCTTGAATGTCGGGAATCAAATCCTCCTTTCATCTGATGGTGTGGATATGCCACACCTTGCGCCGAAACAGTAGGTCTCTGTGTTGTTCATTCTCACGATATCCTTTGCCTTCATAGAATAACAGATGACTGCTTTCCCCAGAGCCAGGAGAGTGCGTAGAAATTGTGTTGCTATTGACTGCATTTCATGTACTTCCGGTACTTTATTTGTTCGCAGGCGCTAGCTCACTGTGCGCATGCGTGCGGTCGGCTCGCGCCTGCGCATTGGAGTACCTTACGGACTTGTTGGCCTCAGCCGTCACCACAAAGAACGAATATCCCAACTTATGAAACAGATTTCTGACAATATGTTACGACAATTTACAAAATTGTCGAATTGTCATGCTTTGAGAAACGGAAACTTGTCGAACTATCGAATTGTCAGACATTTTATGTCAGTCGACATATGTTTCTGTCGCCTGTTTGGTCCGCTCTCTCAGCTCTAGCAGAAAATATACATTCGATCTGCGAGTGAGTGTTTCGTCTTTCTCGTTAAGATCTTTGCCTCCTTGGTGATGAACACATGACGGCAGACCTGCGTATTTCAAACATGGCGCTGCATTTTCATTGCATGTGACAAGTGGTACATTTCTTATAAATTACAGCAATATTTCTCCATTTACCGCAGATTTCTCAACGGATTTCATTTCAATACATATGTTTCTTGATATTCTGTGGTGGGAAAGTGCCCTATTCAAAATTTTTCTATATCTTGGCGCGATTGCTTGGACGTACCCCATCTTTCTATCTACATACCAGTGTCTAATGAATAGTCAATATTAGTTTGGTCTTTACCTAAAATCTAAAATCCAATATCAAATTTCTAAATTCTAAAACCAAAATAAAATATAGTATAGAAAACATAATTTCAAGTAATACAAATCCTTATATGTTTTTCTTTAATAATTTGTTACCGAAAATTTAAAGTCATGACATTATGGTTTGGTCTTTTTGTACAATCTAAAATGTAAAATGTAAATTCTAAAGTCTAAAATAAAAAACAAATACAAAATCTTACTTGCATTAACTGTATATTGAACTCAGTCCTCCTTTGTATTTGTAATCCAAGTAATAATTTGAAAAAATATAAAAGTGTAATCAGTCTTAAAACATTATCCCTGCTTTTTTATATGTTTTTGACATGCGTATTAATCTAAAATCAAACCATGGTCTACCTTAGTCAAAGTATAACAGCTTAACCACTGCACCACTATAACCATCTTTCTTAGTATGGTTCGTTCAAAGCCTTAAAGTTAAATTTAGTTAAGGCCTCTAGTGCAAGAGCCAAAAGTGCTTGCCACTGCAGCACAAAATGGTTAGCAAGTAACATTATACATTCAAAAAGGATTGTATTGGTTCGGTTTGGTTCAGTGTAATCACCATCTTGTTTTCTTAGCTACCCTCTTTAACTAATCAATTAAAGATAGTCTACTCTTAATTCTTGAATCGATAAATTGGTTTTTGTACACACCGTTTGTCATGCCATGCCTGAAACCTATACTCCCTATGTACTGCGGTCAGGTTTAAAAACTAGTTTCAATGGTCAAAGACTTGTCAGTCACCATACGTGAAGCCTACAATAATTCTATCTCTACATAGCTATGTTTCATCACTCACCATAAACATCTAACATTATGGGTTTGAAATATATTAAGAGAAACAAAAGTCCATGACCTTGTTGTTTTCAATCTTTTTGGGAAAATTCATAAGCCATATAAAGAAAGCGTCATGTCACGTTATAGGACACCTTATGAGTCCAAATCCCATTATTAGTTTATAAAACTCAAATCAGTAACCTTGCCGTTTTGGGATATTTAAATAAATGCATGCATCATAGGAAAAATCATAAAAATATTCTTAAAACAAGTCTTCGCATGACCCTCTTCAATCAATGCTTCACAAAATATCGATTCATCCATTGAACATGGCCACAGTGATCGGCGACATGCTCGTTCAAACACAACCGGTACTGTCTCTCTCTACTTAAAAAATAATAATTAAAATTAATTCAAAAATTTTAAAAATCTAAATTATCAAAATGTGTGGTTAGGCCCTTTGCCAAAATTTCAAAAACATTGATAATAAATTCAAGACGAGATTGTCACCCTGAGTCTTATAACACCTCATGTGTCCAAATCTGATTATTGGTTCCCCTTTTTTCCTATAAAATCTACATGCATTGTTTTAGGGGTAAAATGACCAATCGTGGTAAAAAAGTATTAAATGTCTAATTTTTTGAGCTATCACACCTAATTTTAGGTTTCTTAGTTTCCAAGATATCGATTTTTCAATTTTGGGGTAGTTTTCACCCCCTTACTATTTTTCATCAAAAACAAAAGATCTTAGGTTCATTTATCATCTTTGAGCGTTTAACACCTTTTTCCCTGTAAAATCACTATTCACTGTTTTAGGGGTGAAACGTCCTATCGTGGTATAAGCGTATGTCATGACCTATTTTTAAAGCTATCACACTTAATTTTAAGGCTCTTAATTTCCAAGATAACGATTTTTAAATTTTGGGGGTAGATTTAACCCTCTTACTATTTTGTCATCAAAAACAAATGATCTTAGGTTCATTTATCATTGTTAAGTGTTTAACCGCTTTTTTTTTCCTGTAACATTACTATTTACTATTTTAGGGGTGAAATGTCCTATCGTGGTAAAATCGTATCTTATGACCTATTTTTAAAGCTATCACACATAATTTTAGGGTTCTTAGTTTCCAAGATATCGATTTTTCAATTTGGGAGTGGGGGGATAGTTTCACCCCCAAAGGGGAACATCGCCCCAATTGCTAGGACCCCTCATACAAATTACTAGCATGATAAGTTCGCGAGATATAAACAAAAGTGTGGTTAGGCCCTTTGTCAAAATTTCAAAAATACATTCTAAAAGGGGGCTTCATCCCATGTCCTACAATACCTCATACAAGTTTCTAGCCTTATTAGTCCGTTAGTTAAGCCCTTTGACATAATTTGGATAAATTCATGGGCCAGGCCAAAGGGACCCGTCGAAAGGGACTCATCAACAAGGACTCGTCCATAAGGACTCGTCCACAAGGACCTGTCAACAATGACTCGTCCACAAGGACCTGTCAACCAGGACTTGTCAACAAGGACTCGTCCACAAGGACCTGTCATCAATGACCTGTCAACAATGACCCCGCCAACAATGACCCGTCAACAATAACCCGTCCATAGGGTTCCGCTCCCCCACCCTCTTCAAAAGCCATGAGTGGGCATGCGTAAAATACAAAAAACAAGCATGTTAATTCATAGTGGCTTTCCACCGTATACATGTCTCATGTGTAGAACAACGTTTCATTCCATATTGGCATTCAAACTCTCACATGTTGCAACTGGAAAGAGAGATTCTCTTAAAAATTACAATTTCACCCCCTAGTAGGGGTAGGTTTTATTTTTGGGGTTGAAATATGTTGTCCATTGGAAAGGGAGTGTCAGCCCTAGTTCAATGACACCTCATTTGTCAAAATCCGACTATGCGTTTTAGAGATATCGGGCCGCCGCCATCTTGTGAGGAGGGTGAGGAGGAGGAGGCTGTAGAACCCCCACAAAACCACTACTCAGAATGCATTCCGCACATAAGTCAAGCAGCATTGCGCGTCATAGTCCAGTCACTTAAGAGGAAAAAAAAGGGGTCACCCTCGGAATGAGAGATAACAAACTGTAAACTCGTATACACCTTCATTTTGGTGTTCTAAAAGTTGCCTCAAAAGTCTCATCAAATCTCGTGTCTGCGCCGTAAGTTATTCAAGGTAAAAGTCACAAAAATACGTTTCTCGCGATTATCTCAGTTTCTATAGCTCCAATGATGTTAACAATTATTATAAAACTTGTGGAGCATGAAATTTGCGACAGATTTTATTTTATTTTTATAATACGACCAACAGTTTTTTAGATAGAGGGCAGAGAGCCAGCAGCACTCAGCCATACTCACTGCAATGCAAGGTCAACCGTGAATCTCAGTGAATAATTACCTTGTATGAAAATGAAAATCCACAGCCTGCTTCCAGTCTCCGACCGGGTCAGGAATGGAATGAATGAATTCCCCTTCTAGCGGCGAGGATATGAACTGTGCCGGCTGCCGAGGCCTGACGCACTCCTCTGGGGCATTGATTAAATGCATGGCAGATGAAATGAAATGATAGTGGAGAGTGTTGCTGGAATGAAATTGTGACAGGGAAAACCGGAGTACCCGGAGAAAAACCTGTCTGCCTCCGTTCTGTCCAGCACAGATCTCACATGGAGTGACCGGGATTTGAACCACGGACCCAGCGGTGAGAGGCCGGCGTGCTGCCGCCTAAGCCACGGAGGCTTCAATTACCTTGTATAAAGTTATTAAATCATTGAAATATCATTAACAATAAATAATTTGTACTATTGATTAGTCAATACATTATATTTAATATATTTTGCATATATCTAATATACATGTCTATTTAACTTATATACTTTGTGTAATTTAAAACTCATTAGATGAAAATAATACTTATTGTAAGTTATATCCTAATTTTATATTAATTTATTTAAAGTAGATTTTAAGTAGAAATAAAACGAGTAAATATATTGTAATTTTACCTTTATTCAGTAGCTATATATTTCTTACAATTTGAATTGAAATGAACTGAAAATATGTAAAACATAATTATTTGAAGAACAAACGTATTAATTTTCTTCTTCTTCTTCCTCTACTTCTTCATCGTCGTCATCTTCCGGACGTGTTTAAATGTCACTTGCATTGTCATCATCTTCGTTGTCCTGAATCGTTGTTTCTAGGCCTTCCAGAATTTCCGGGTCAAATGCACTCTTTTCCTCCACTTTGTGATGAAACAGCATTGAGGCAAGCTTGTCCATTACACTGGCCACAAGCTAAAGTGCATTGCAACCCAGATTTTCTGCACCCACAGCGTACACCACATCCATTCTTACAATTACAATATAGTGTATTACACCTAAGTAATTCCTCAGGAGCTGGTGGTAACATTGTTGTTTTTGACTACAGGAGTACATTTTTGCAGCACCCAACCCCATTCCTGTGGTTCTAATTCATGCCCTAACCATTTTTGAACCTGGTAATAAACACGATTTATATGCTGATGGGCTGCTGCACTTGTCGGTGGAAGATTGGACAACTGGACAGGTTTATGAAGCTTTGTAGATTTATTTTTCGTGTGGTTTTCTCAGAGACCTAGTGCAGGTCTTTCTATTCGACGCCCGTGGGCGACCTGCGCGTCGGGATGAGAGATGGAATTGATTAAGTTGAATGAAATTGGAGAAGGATGTGGAAGGAAGCGGTCGTGGCCTGTCAGAAGGTACCGTCCCAGCATTTGCCTCGTGTTGAAAATGGGAAACAACGGAAAACCATTTCAAGGACGGCCGACGGTGGGGCTCGAACCCACGCGTCTACCGAGTCAGCAGAGAGCTTGGCCCCATGACCTAACACTGCGCTTTAGCCAGCGTAGCCACTACTGTCGGTGCTTTGTAGATGAACTGAGTATATCGAAGATGATCGGTATTGCCCTCAGATTTAGGAGCATTATATATCGCTAGTGGGATGCGTAATCCATTTTCGTATAATTGCTGTACAGGGCAGTATTCTTGTAGAAAAACTTTAGCCGGTAGGTCGAAATGGGCAAGTTTTTGTAGAGATTTGATGAAAGGTTTTTTCTTTTTTAAACAGCGCAGAAGTTGTGCCATATCCACTGAATGCATGTAAAAATAATACATGTTTTTTAGAAAGGGGATATTTGTCAAAACTTTCTGACGAATAGATTTGTGCTTTGACATTGCCTTTTTCAACCTTTTTAAAGAAAATTTCTTCTTGAAGTAGTTGAGTGCGTCCAATTAAAATAACGAGCAAATCTATAAGGTGCGTCCAAAAAGTAACGAGCCGGAGGCATAATTAGGCTACAGAAACCAGTAGCCTACCAGTATGTTCGAAGTAGGCCTATTGGCCCTGGCTGTTGAGGCACTTGTCCCACTGTGACACGAGGCAGTGAATGGCTGTCACATAAAATTCCCTGGGCTGCGATGTGAACCAGTTCCGCACGTACAGCTGGACGTCGACGTCCGAGGTGAATCGTTGGCCCCACAGAGCTCTTTTCAGGGAACCAAACATGGCGTAATCACAGGGAGAGAGGTCTGGACTCTATGGAGGGTGGCCGAGAACCTCCCATTTGAATTTCAGCAGGAGTGCCGCGACTGTGTTGGCCGTATGAGGTCGTGTATTGTCGTGGAGCAGAATGACCCCACGGGTGAGATTGCCTGGTCGTTTTGTTTTGATCGCTTGGCGAAGGGTGGTCATGGTTTGCGAGTAACGCTGGGCATTCACTGTTGTCCCGTGCGGCATGAAGTGTATCAGAAGGGGGCCATCTTGGTCAAAGAAGAACGTCAGCATTACCTTTCCTGCCCTCGTATGGATGGGCTTGCCTTTTTTTGGGTGGTGGTGAGTGGTGACCCTGGATGCTTCTACTGGAGGCCTTGTCGTTTGGATTCTGGTTCGAAGTGATGACACCATGACTCATCTCCAGCCACCACTCGTGTCAGAAACCCATTCCCTTCCCTCACATAGCGCTGCAGATGACCAAGACAGTGGGCCATTTGACATGCTTCCTGGTGTGGTTGAAGACTGTGGGGCACCCATTGGGCACACACTTTGCGCAAGTGCAGTCGTTCCTTCATGATGGTGTGCACACTTCCGACGCTCAATCCGACCACGGCGGCTATGGCGTTCACTGTCACTCGGCGGTCCTGGGTAATGAGTGCATCAACCAGCTGGACGTTGTCATCGGTAATGCAGGGGGGGGGGGGGGGGGGGGGCAGACCGGGCATCACCGGCTAACGACACCCGTCCTTCCCTGAAGCGCTTGTGCCACGCCTTGACCCTTGCAAGGGACATGCAGTGTTCGCCGTACACTTGTGAAATTCGGCGATGAATGTCCGTTCCCCATACTCCTTCCGCTGTCGGAAACCAAAGAACACCTCTTTGATCATCGTTTGACGCCTCCATGTCACTGTTTGCAATGCGACTGGCAGCGTTGGACGATTGATGCATGCCGCTGCTCACTTTGTATCGTCACGTGACGTGCACGCGTGCCCTCTAGTGACGGGCTGTGACCTTCCACGCTCTGGTCGGAACCACACCTCGTTACACACGCCACGATTAGCCGATGTCGTCACCGGTTTGCGCATTCCAGCCTCCAGCTCATTACTTTTTGAACGCACCTTATATATCTTCTCCAATAATGACGGGAGTCCTCTCATGTTTGGATTGATGGCTATTTCTATGATAAGTACATCAGCAGCATCTCTTGCTTGGTTTGTTCTAATATTTACACTCTCTAAATTTTCAATGAGCATATCAATAAGTTTCTTTTTATTAAATCGATTTGACAAAAACTTATCTTGACTAATTGGCACAATCATTGTTTCGTCGAAACAAACTTCATAAGATTTCGAAAGAGCAGCAGTTCTTGTTACATTGCTTTTATGTTTTTAGTCTAGTCAGAGTATCCGTCAAATACAACATCAGTTTTTGAACCATAATGTCTCTGTAAATACTTAACGTTGTAATGTTTTCTTACTAATGCTTCCCCTAACTTGTTGTTATTTAAAGGAATGTTAAAATTATTACTGAAAGGGTAAATATAAGAACCAACAACCAATCCCACCATTAAAGTAACACCTGAAAAAGTTTTATGGATAAGAAGAAAAATCCGGGTGGGCGCCAACTCATATACAAATTTAATCAATGAGTAATCAATCTCTTGTTCAATGAAATAGAAACACAAGTCCTCTACAGTCTCAAGGGGTAGGGTATTTCTGAATATTAACCAAGATACCATCAGTGAGGAAAGCAAGTTTAGATATCTACTGCAATATACAATCAATTACAGGGAATGTTACTTACGGTTAGAGGAGAAAAATGCATATCATATATAATATATTTGTTTTTGCTCCAGTGAAAGGATATGATTTCCAAGATCTTTCTTTATTAAAAGCAGTCTTCTCTACTAGAAGCATTACAGGACCAGCAATGATAAACAATCCAGACAGTTCATTCAGTGTAACAAAATCTTCCAGTTCACTTATACAAGCACATACACATATCATAATCTCCAAACCTACAATAATCATTTTTTTAAATCCTCCCACATCCAGTGTTCATATATATCTCATCTTCTTGCCTTTTCTAAGATAAGCCACTTCCTCTACCGCTAGATCCTCCTCCATGGATTCCACAGATTAGCACTCAAATATGCATAGTTCATGGTCTCACCACCGAAGCGCTACTATGATTTAAAAAAATGTCCCATTCGCCCCCAGAAATCTTGACAACAAAGTCATTTTGGAGGGATTTCTGATACACATTTAACCCAAATATCCATAAGTACGTTAGATACCAAGTCCAAGACCATTTACGTCTTCAGTAATTGGAGCAACATCTTCAAGAAGACCCTTCACCAGGATTTTTCCATTTTTGTCGACAAGGGTGCTGAGATGTTATATCCAGTCAGGCATTCTTTCATACATAGTTCCACCAAACCCTCCACTGTGAAGATCCTTGGCAGCATATTCATCTTTTGAATATCTTCATTCATATGAATAGTCTGTTCCATCTTGAACTTGGGGAGAATCACATTAACTTTTGTTCGCCTCAGTCCATTTTGAACAGCAGTGAGGTTCACAGTACGAGAGAGTTCATCCAGTTCTCTGCTATCTCCACAACCTCGTGGGAAGAGAATCAACATGAGGAGTTTATCACCCTGGTAGTCCAGCTGAATTGCTTGGTAGTCAAGGAAATTACCATACATATAGCTATCTGTTGTATGCACCATAACCATATTTGTCACATCATTGCATGACGTATGAAACTGCTCAGATATTGTGTCTCTCGAGTTGATTTACTTTGTCCAGTTGCCATTGAAGTATATTCCATTAACTAAAACTGCACGAGTTACTGTGGTTACTGCATCATTATGTAGGGTCTATCATAACCAGTCTTCATATCTCCAAGCGGCTTCGGTGGCGTAGTCGGTAGCATGCTGAACTGCTGTTCCCAAGATAGCGGGTTCAAACCCGGCCGAAGTCGTCGGATTTTTTAAGAGCGTTGAAAATCCTTCAGTATGCCTTCCTTCGGAGGGGAAGTAAAGCCGGCGGTCCCATGTCATAGATTTATGGCATGTAAAAAATCCTTTCACAGACTAAACTTGTGTAAAGCAAAATTTGTTAGGTTAGATTTCGTCAGAACGCTCTATCAAAGTTCCAACGTTCACCACTAGGTATCATTGATATCTGGTGGCGAAAGTTGGAACTACTTGAAATTGAACGGAATGTGTAGCTCACCCTTTAGGGTATCCGCTGGAAGCAGCTACAGACTCAGGCGAGCCGAACATGTCCTCGGACACTCCCGGCACTAAAAGCCATACGATAAATAAATAATAAATAAAATTCATATCTCCATATAATTACCATATTTCGACTTCTTGAATACGAAAACTTAGAAATCATATTTCAATTATACAAAATTACTGTACCAAATCAAATTAACAGATGCGAAACCCAAGGTAAAGTACGGTCAAAAGATATTTAAAAAAAACAGAATTAATGGATTGACTAAAGATAAGAAAGAAAATTAAATAACATTCTCACTAAAAGATATGTACGTTACAGCAAACCAACAAATGTACCCTGTGCAAATATATCCTAAGATAGATCACAAGATAGACATAATATGCCTCAAAACATGAATCATAATAATAATGAAGTCGCGTAACACGCCCCCTACACATTTAATTCCAAATATACATCCATCACATACACACTTCTTACAGACATAAGAATATACATGAATATAATAAACTAAATCATAAACTCTGCATTCAAAATACCTATCTCTAAATGCCAGGCATAGATGTACCTATACTTCCTTTAAACAACAAACTTCCGTAATGAGTGTACATTATATGTACCATACAGAATTCTCCCCTCATCTTCGAGTACATAAGCACATGGACCTATCATCTTATTAATTTTGTATGGACCAGAATATATAAGAAAAAACTTCTGCATCACCTTTTCTGAGCTACAGGATTGCCTTGGTACCCGTAATAGTACTAAATCACCCACCATAAACTCGTCTGTTTTTTTATTTCTTTGTTGACGTTTTCTTTTTTCAGATGCTTTTTGTAAATTCCTACCTGCCAACTTTATAAACATATTCCTTTCCATCTTATCTTCCACAGATAAACCCAAAGTTTTTACCAATTCATTTTGAAGCTTTTTACCTAGATGAATTTCCATTGGTGTATACTTAGTACTCTCATGCTGTACCGAATTCAACCAGTTTTCGACTTTATAAAGTTGAGATGCCCAAGTTGTATGCTTATCATGAACTAAAGCACGGAATATACGACCAATCTCTTTCATAACACGTTCACAAAGGTTTCCCTGTGGATACCGTATTGATGAATGTACTTGTTTTATCCCAACTTGTTCCATTCTATTTTTCCAGTATTTAGATGTAAACTGAGGTCCACTATCCGTCAAAATTTTAAGTGGAGTACCATATTCTGGGATATATCGATCTACTATCATATTACTACATGATTTTCCTGTTGCCTTCCTCATTGAATATAATTTTACAAATTTCGAAAAAGCATCAACCACCACAAATATATATTGATCACCAAATTGCCTTTTTACCACTGGACAAAAAAAATCTGCACACATTAACTCCCCAGGTTTACTTGTAATTACAACTTGCATAGGACCATAAAGATACCTACAAGGGAATTTAGATTTTTGACAAAGAACACAAGTAGATAGAATCTTTCTAACATCTCTTCCCATTTTATACCAAATAAAGTTTTGTTGAAGTTCATACAAAGCCTTATTTGCACCGAAATGTAATGTCCTAACTCTTTATGAATAAACCATACTATCTCCTCTCTAAGACATCTCGGTACACAAATACCCCACTTACCCTCCTTACTTTTACGTGCCAAAAAGCCATCTTGTAATTTATACACATGTCTACCTATCTTAAGACTCTCAAAACCTCCTGCCTCTAATTTTACTAATATATCACTCAGTTCGTGATCCTCTCTTTGCCTTTCTAATAGTTGCCATAATGATTTCATAGACTTCTTATTACTCTCATCTATGTAGGCACAAATTAATACACCCTTCTCACCCTTCAAAGTATATTTTTCTCCTATTATCTTTCTATCTCCAGATAAAATATCACCTAATATATTATCCTTCCCTCTTATATGATATATATCAAAATCATATTCCTGTAAAGCTAGTATCCATCGACTCACTCTATTCGAACTCAACATACAGGATTTCATGAATGCTAAAGCATGATGATCCGTATAAATACTAAATCTTCCTCCCAAAACATACATACGGAACTTACACAGACTATAAACAATTCCTAAAAGTTTCAATTCCGTTATACTATATTTTCTTTCAGCAGATGTTAATCCTCTTGACGCTAATGATACAATCCTAAGATGATTGTCTTCATATTTTTGACATAATACACCCGAAATCCCTATCTGTGAAGCATCATTCATCAAAATATATTCGTTATCCCTAAATGGATATTTCAACACTACAGCTTCCATAAATCCTTGTTTTGATGCCCGAAATGCATCCTCATGAATCTTTTCCCATTTCCATTTCGTGCCCATCTACATTAGGTCTCTAATCGGTTCCACTAAGCATGCGTACTTAAGTACAAATCTACTAAAAAAATGCACATTCCTAAATAAGATTTTAGTTCTATAACATTCCTAGGCATATCAGTATCCAGGATTTTCTCTATCCTACTAATCTCCGGAGATACACCTTGTGCAGAAACTTCATGGCCCAAAAAGATAACCTTTTGCCTACAAAACATCGATTTAGACAGCTTTAATGTGAAACCAGCCTTATCCAATTTGTTAAAAACACAATTCAAAAGATTTAAGTGTTCTTCAAATGTTTTAGAACTAATAACTAAATCATCTATATATTGAACCCTTGCGAGAAGCATTTTTATGAGACTCTTTTCTTCGGGTTGTGTACGGTTCATAACATAGTTGCTAAATTTACGCTTCTACAAGGTGCAAGGTAACATAGTACAAATGTATGACAGAAAGAACGACAGTGAAGCCAACTAAATAAAAACAAATTTAATTTCAGAATAAAAAAAGGAACAAATATAACAAAACACAACGAACACCATGAGGGAACACCCTCTTAAATCTACACCCAAATTTACAGTGTGAAGCAAAGACTCATCTCAGAAAGATGTCAAAATAAAATTACAGGTCCTGAAATATGGCCTGTCTCATCTAAAATCATGTGTGTGTGTAATATGACGAGCATGCAATCTGGGAGAGTACTGGGTGCTAGATTTGTTGCCATCCCGCGACCGCCGTCAGGCTACAAATCCGCACCTCGGATAAATTAGCGATGGGAACTTAACACTACAGATATCAATACACACACCCGACACTCGCTAACCTTCAGTAATACAACAATGAAGATTTCCGCCGAAATCTAGACCAGCGAGCTACAGCACACAACTACTGCCTCAACAAGGACTTCTTAATGAAACACAGGAGTGAGTAACGTGACCATGAAACAACAACAAAGAATGACCGCATGGCATTTACTCAGAATAACACAACAGGGTGTCACAAGGAATTTACACATTTAAATGATTAAATAAACATATGCATAAAAACAAGACAATTCTATACAAGAAACATATATCTGGACGTCAGCATGGTAATACCGCTTCGGCGTAGCGAACTGATCCCCTTAGTGTCATATCGCTCTTTAAAACGAAACAAGTAAGCCATCTCTTAGGGTAGGTCATGGCCTAACCGCTTCCTTACCCCCACACAGGTGTCCAGACGATACCAGAGATCAGCGCTCAAAGTGGAACTGTTATCTTCTATCATAATCAACCCAGCGTGCACAATATCCCAGAGCCAGCGCTAATCGCCTGGTTCCTGAGATCCACGAAGAATACATAGCTGTCACATAGCTCAACCGTGTGTGTGTCGTAACAAATATCTCATCAATTTCACCTGGAATTGTAAGACCCAATTTTTACTGGCAGAGGTCCCACAGGCATCACTCTCCGTAGTAAAAAAAAAACAACATTGCAGCAGTCAGAGGGCTAGCCTAGAGCAATCCTCCCGCGCAGAATAATCACACCACGTGATACACGTGGACACATAGACACATAGACACACACACACGAATCACGCGCTAGGGTTGATTACACCTGAAATAAAATACACGAATATTTTCCACACTCACTGCGCCTGATCTGGTATTCTGACCAAGAATTTAATCTGAAAGGCAACTATAAAATCTGACATAAAGAACGGACGGTTCTTTACAACGATCAAAATACTGCGACATGGCGATTCAAAAACAAAAAAAACAAAAAAACTTGTTCAACCAAAGTCCTAATCAAATACAAGTTTTTCCCCCTCTGCTATTTTTAACTGTAATTACAAAAGCACTACTTATCTGCCGACGCCGCATCCATGCTTACGCCAAACCAAATATGTGCGTACACGAGTACACGATTAAAATATACAATACAATAATTAACGATGGTCACGCTTCCCCACGCATTTACATATTTGAGTGTCGGTGCACTACGTTACTAAAAAAATCACAATGAATACAAAACAATCACGAAATTAAATTATTCACAACAATAGTTCCCATGCCAAAATATCTATAATGAATAAATTCAATATTTGTACTCATCCAAATTACTCGTCACATCAGCGGATGTCCTCCGCCATGGCCCACTATGGATCTTAACCGGCCATCTCACACATCTTCGTTGGTTGCAGGAACATCACTCCAACAGTCGACCCAAAGTTCGTCATCTTGCTGCTGATGTCGGTGGTGGAAACAAAGTTCAAATTAAATTATCTCTCCTATTCCTGCTATAATTGCAATAGAGCTACACAATCACTCTTTGTCCTGCGCAATTATTAAGACGTCGATACTGTCCCTAGAATAAGCATTTTGCTAATTTCACACGCAAACATTTTATAAATTTTACAATTATATTTACACACGGATCTCAAACAGAGTCCACAAACTTGAAACATCTCTCAATAGAGATCGAAGACAAGTGTTTAAAATTGTTCGTAGTACTTGGCTACTTTAAAATAAGAACGTGGTTGTAGCGTACCGCTACATCAAGGTATGAACATGGTCGCTAACACAGACATCTCTTTTATACAATCTGGCCAAAAGTGTGGTAGAGGGGACATATTTTTTTTTTATATTCTGAACCAAACATCGTAGAAACTTGCGGCTAGTGTCAAACTTCAGCATTTTTTTCTGAACGTCAAAATGATGCCTCGCGGAATAAAATTGCATCGATGATTAATTATATACCGCATTCGCGGGCTTTTCAGCGGATACGCCACGGTGATGCCGAGGTCGGCGTGGTTGCACGTGATTGGTCCAACCAAACGTAAAATCGTTGAGTACAGTAGGTCGTTTCCCCCAGTTGCCAACACCCCTCTCTTTCTTTCCTTACTGCTCGAGCTGGCTAACAAAGGCTAGAGCTTCGAGGTCACGGCCATTCACCTCTTTTCCAGGAAAAAGTTTAATTCTGTCAGGCGCGCTCAACTGCCCTCTCCCTTGCGAAATCTAGCTTGCACTCTGCTTCAACTGACTACGGCCATAATGCAGTATATAAAATAAATATATGAACAATTATTCTAATGCAATAAAGAATAAGGGTTCATTTTCCTCCAGCAGAGTTTAAAAATTCGAAAGTCAAGATTTGAATTTTTAATCATCAACATAGTCATTTTCAAAATTTAGTCTGGACCTCACCAGCTCTTTAAATGTTCCAGCGCAGTCCGAGTATCTGGCATCTCTCATCTCACTAATTGCTTCTCCACTGATGACTAAGTGTACCTTGGCCTCGCTGAGCCGTCACCCCCTGTCACATTCCGGCCTCCCTCTCTCTGTACCATAACAACTTGTAGACCTCCCTGACTTGTCACCATGTTTGTAAACAATGCTCTCTCAATTTCTTCCGTCCAGCAGCCCCGTACATTTGAACGTTTCTTAGTTTGCACCAGAATTTGCAACTGCTTCATTTTCTTCCTGTTCCCACTGCTCTCTTCTAAAATACAACTTCAAATTTGCATTGTTGAAAACTGACTTCGTTCCAGTGCTCACGTCTTCAATCCTGTAAGCGTTATTTCCTAGATTCTTGATTATGCGGAACGGACCCACGTACTTGCTACTAAATTTTGCGAATATCTTGTTCTTTGGATGAGATACTGGCGGTCGTCGTACAAGTACCAATTCCTCTTCACGAAGTTCTCGGTGAAATTTCTTCCCTCGGTACCTGCGTAATCTTCTTTCTGCCTGATTCTTCATGTGTTCCTGCGTTCTCCGTATCCTTAACTCATGTGATATCAATGGATCCTTAGGACACGGAATGATCTTGTCCCACGTTCTCTCTGGTATTCTGTTATGGTGTACTAGCAATGGCACCTGTCCTGTAGATTCATGCTTAGTTGTATTCATAAAATGCTCAATGTCACCAACTTTATCCACCCACTTGTTATGTTCATTAGGAATCAGAACACGGTAATACTTCTCCACACAACGGATTACTCTTTCACTCGGATTAGCTTGAGCGTGCCTTATGCTTGATAAAATGTGCTTTATTCCCAGATTTTCAACTCCTTTCCTGAACACAAAACTGGTAAAATAACTACCATGGTCTGACAATATGTACTCCGGTTTTCCTAGGGTAGGAATGTTTTTGTTTTGTATCCTGCTAAGTACTTGTTTCGACGTGGTCTTTTGGATCGGGCACAAAACAACAAACTTCGAAAAGACGTCCACGCATACTAATAGATGTTTACACCCACGCCTTCCTTTTGGCAACGGCCCAAGACAATCGATCGCCAGTAGCTCACACGGCTTCTGCGGTAGTAATGGCTTCGGATATTGTTTCATGAGGTAGTTATTAGGCTTAGTGCGCTGACATGCGTCACAAGTCTTAATAACTTCAACTATGGTAGATCTCATTCTTGGCCACGTAAAGGTTTCTCCAATTGTCGCTTCTGATTTGTCTGTGCCCACATGCCCCAGATTTTCATGAACATGCCACGTTAATCCCCTTTGAAGAGAAGCTGGAACTACAATTCTGAGTTTTGTATGCTCTTCATCCACAAACTTGTGTAACAGCCCATTTAAATATTGATACTTTGCTTCCCTCGCCCTTGCTTCACGATATTCAGGTGTCCCCAGTTGTATCTCTTTCCGGAAATATCTGATCATCATCAGCATCCACGGATCTCGTTCTTGCTCCTGCTGAATATTCTTGAGTCTGTCCAGAAACTCTCGGTCCTTCGGTGATAATTCCAACTGATGTACCTCTACTGCCATCTCGTTATCTTGCTCGGGATTCCTGCTTAAAGCATCGGGAATGATGTTCATTTTCCCTGGGCAATGCTCAATGGTAATGTCGAATTGCTGGATATAAATAGCCCAACGAGTCACTCGTTCACTCACCATCGCGGTCTTGAAAAGGAATGTTAATGCATGGTGGTCAGTTCTCACGATAATGGAATAACCGAAAATAATCTTTCGCCATAGCTGGAATGCGTAGAGTATAGCCAATAACTCTAGCTCAGTAACTGTATAATTTCTCTCGTGTTTACGTAGCTTGCGACTCGTAAATGCCAAATATGACCGGTGATTTAAATCTGAAGTGTCCTCTTGGTATAACATTGCACCTATTCCAATTAACGATGCGTCAGCTTGAATTACAAATTTCTTTCCAAAGTCCGGATATCCTAACTTCACACAATTTTCAAGCAGTTCTTTCGTGGCCTTGAAAGACCTGTCGCACTCCTCACTCCATGACCATCTATTTCCTTTCTTCAACATTTCTTGCATTGGCGTGACTGTCTCCGTGTAGCCCGGACAGTTCTCCTTGAAAAAGCCAGTAACTCCCAAGAATGCTCTCACGTGCTTAACTCTGGTTGGTGTCGGGAACTTCTTAATGGCATCTATCTTGGCTGGATTAGATTTCACACCTTCATAATCAATAATGTGTCCCAGATACAATATTTCACTCTGAAAAAAATGTGATTTCTTGAGGTTAATTTTGAAATTCATGGTTCGTAGGTTGTCCAAAAGTTTATCAAGATTTACCATGTGTTCTTCCATAGTCTCTGAAGCGAGAAGTATGTCGTCAACTTATCTCGTCGTGAATGCCTTCACTTCATCCGTTAAGTTTCTGTCCAAGGCTCTAATTAGCGCACATCCCGCTGTTTTAACTCCAAATGGCATGCGTTGCCAGACAAAGGTTTGATTATCAAATAAAAACCCCGTTAACAACTGTGATTTTTCCTCTAGCTCTAAATGATGAAAACTATTCGTCAGATCGACGCTACTATAGATCCTTTTTCCTCTGAATCCTTTCAGTACATCCTTAATAAGCGGCGCTTTGTCATGCTCAGAAAGAAGCTTGCTATTTAAAAAACGAGCGTCTAGACATAGCCTAATAGACCCATTTGGCTTAGCTACTGCCAATATAGCATTTAAATACGGTGTAGGTGATTTCTTAATCATTCCAGCATTGAGTAAATTGTTGATAATGTCTTTAACCTGGGAATGATGTTTTTCCGGGATTGGGTAAAGCTTGCTTTTAAAGGGCGTCCAGTCATCAACTTGCATAGCATACTTGTAATTGAGGACTTTTCCTGGGACGGTATCGAATACTTCTTTGTGACGGCGTAAAATAATTTCTAACTTTAATTTATCAGGGTCCCCCAATTTCGCCTCGTTCAGCCGCTCCTGGATCAGATTTTCAAACTTTGAGCCAGAGTGATCTTCTTCCGCTAAATATGTCCACAATTCTTGCGAGATATCTTGACCTCCAAGTTCCACTATAGCTGTACTAATTACTTCCCCCCCTTGTTTGTTCCCCTCGTCCGTGACGTCATCTGGGATTACCTCCATTGTCCAAGTGCCAACCTCTCGTTCCAAAGTCGTCTCCTGCATATTCAGACCCACATGACTCAACTCTTCAACTTGCTTGAAACTGACCGTGTTATTTCTTAAATCTATTACAGCGTGATATTCACAGATGAAGTTCGCTCCCAAAATAACGTTATAACTCATCTTTGCCATCACAATAAAATCTTGTGCAAAGGTGTGATTCAGAATGTCAAGCTCCACATATGCCTGATGTTTACATGTTACCGTCTTCTCTGGTATGACTCCCCGTACTTTTAGTTGTGGTACTGGTATTATCGGAACCGTCTGCGTCTTTCCTAATTCTTTAATCAGGGCTTCTGATATCAAGCTAACTTGACTTCCAGTGTCCATTAAACAACGTGTTTTTAATCCCCCAATCCTTGCATAAATAACAGGTAGCTGTCTAATGACATTCTCATGTGGTCTCGCTACTTCCTCCAGACAGTCATCAGGGAACGCAATCCATTCTTCAATGTTGGCGATAATGACATCACGGTCATCAGCCACTCCCGTTTTTAGCCTATCTCCTAGTTCGTGCTTTGGACTCTTCTTTTTTTTTCGCTCCGACCTCCACCTTGTGAGTTTCGTCCGCCATTATTTTGTCTCTCCTGTTGTCTTAGCAGACCCTCTGCTCCTTCTCCATGATTATCCGGATTTTGTCTGTTTTCCATCGCTCGCCCCCATTTTTCTTTCTCTGTGTCTTCAGCGTGTATCTCTTGTAGATATTTCTGCGATTCTTGATACCGTTCCTCCCAGTTGTTCCGGTACTCCCTTGGATCCTCTTGCACGTTATCCCGTCTGTTCTTCCATTGGTGCGTGTCACCACTTCCCTGATAAGGCCTATCCTGCTGCCTACTCCCTCTCCAATTAGAGTATCCTCGCTGGTACGGTCTTCTATTATTGTTATTCCGGTACTGGTTGTAGTTATTATTATTATTATTCTCATGCCGATTATAGTTATTATTATTCTCATAGCGATTGTAGTTGTTATTCTTATTATTCTCATACCGACCTCTGTTATCATACTGATCTTGTCTCCTAGGCGTGAATTGCGTATTCGTTGCCTGTGTTCTCGTACTAGAATTCTGATTGTTATTATCATTATTGCTCTGGACTACTTCTGCTGCATTAACGCATTCAATATTTCTTTGGCGAGTTTGGGCTGAAACCATGCTTGTTTCATCCAAATGGCGAAGGATCTCTTCTGCCTCTACCGCGGTTTTTACGTTTGCCGTTACCAAAAATTGTTGGATATTCATAGGTAACTGCTTGCCTATTGTCAATACTAAATTTTCCTCCGATGGGGGCTCGTCCAGATCTTTCAGCCTAATCATCTGTTGCGAGAAGAATTCTGAAAATTTCGTTGGGTGCGTACTATGGTACTTTCTAGCATACAAGTCCATTTTTAATCCTAGCTGCAATGCGGGACTCCAAAATTTTCTCAAAAACGCCTCTTTAAATTGCGTCATGTTCTCAAAGGTGTATTTGAAACTTTGATGCCAGACGAGACTTGGTCCCTGAAGAAACTTCTCTACCATTCTTAGCTGTTTTATTGGGCTTATTTGATTATCATTATAATAATCATCTAATTCGCGGAGAAAAGCTTTAGGCGTAATTCCTTGCCCGTCTATGAATTTCGATGGTTTGAAATCATTTCCTCGACTCACCTGAATAACTTGCGGTGTCATTACGCTAGGTTGCGGAGTGGATGTCTCGCCTCTGTAATTACGAAACGCTTCCGTGTCGACCCCTGCTTTAACGCTATTTTCTTGGCTCGTGCTCCCTGTAGATTTAAATGCCTCCGGGCTTCCCATACTAACAAGTTTTTCTGCTGTCCGTTCTGCCGTAATTAACGTTGCATTCTCTAGTGATCGTATCTCATTTTTGATAATTAGATCCGAGTGCTCTTGAAATTTAGTTTTTATACAGTCCTCCAGCACTTGCATCCGAGAATTGTTATCTCCTAATCTCTTTAAAATAGACAATCTATCTCCTTTATTTTCTTCTACCTGCTGCTTCCAATCTTTTCGGATCTTCTCTTTCATCGTCTTCCAACCTTCTACGAAACGTTCCTCCATCTGCTCCTGATTCTTATCTATCTTGTCTTCGAGCTGCACTAGATTTTTATCTATCTTGTCTTCGAGCTGCACTAGATTTTTATCTATTCGTTCTTCTACCCGCTCCATTTGTTCTTGACTCTTATCTTGCCTTATCTCAATTTTTTCCAAACGCTCGTCCAATCGCATCCTATTTATTTCAATGTGCTTCTTTATCTGCTGCTGATCAGCTTCTAAGTGTGTCCATCTCTCCGTAGATTTAATTTCCAACCGATCGAGTTCTTTAATTAACCCCAGTACGTTGTCATCTACTGCTTTTATTTGCTCTTGTATGTTCTCTGTTTTGGACTCAATTTTCTTAAATTCTCCCTGTAATTTCTCCTGCGTTATCTTTATTCCCGTTGTATTAGTTATACATGCTCGCTCTATTTGTTCTAGCTTCACGGTGACCATCTTGTCCAACTCCGTCATTTTCGATCCAAATTGAGCTTCTATTGCTTTAATTTGTCCCAATTGTTTAGTGTTATTACCCTCCATTTCATTTGCCAGTTTATCCAATTGTACTTTCATATTCTGATTTATCTTAAGTGTGATTTTACTTAAGTTTTCAGTCTGTGCTATCGCCTGTTCCTCACTACGTTCTTTTATTCTACCTTCAAGTGTCAATAATTGTTCATTATTGTTTTCCCGCATTTTTGTTTCTAATGTCTGTATTTGTTCGCTATTACTCTGAGTAATCTCGTTCTTTAACGTAAGCAATTGTTCGTTACTACGCTCCTGCATTCTAGTTTCTAATGTTTGTATTTGTTCGCTACTACTCTGCGTAATCTCGTTCTTTAACGTAAGCAATTGTTCGTTACTACGCTCCTGCATTCTACTTTCTAATGTTTGTATTTGTTCGCTACTACTCTGCGTAATCTCGTTCTTTAACGTAAGCAATTGTTCGTTACTACGCTCCTGCATTCTACTTTCTAATGTTTGTATTTGTTCGCTACTACTCTGCGTAATCTCGTTCTTTAACGTAAGCAATTGTTCGTTACTACGCTCCTGCATTCTACTTTCAAGTGTCATTAATTGTTCATTATTACTCTCTTGTATCTTCGCTGCCGACCTCTCCAATAATTCACTGATTTCAGCAATCGTTGCCATCACAACTCACTATATATCACTTGGAGAATAAAGGGCCATGCACATAGGAACCTCCACCGTACTCACACACATGTTTTGACATTTAATAATAATTCATACTCACTATTTAATTTTACGTTAAAACACACCCCTCAATCAAAGCATCATGAGTATTTGAATTTACTTTTAATTTACTATTTCCCTTCATTATTCTGATCATAAATTCCTAATCTGAATTTACATATAACACCTTTTAATTAACCAGTGTTAATCAAAATTTCAAGGCAACACCTTCCTGTCATTTGAATATTTCTGAGTTCATTGAATCAAAACAAACACTATTTTACTTTTTTAAATGGGCGCCAGGAACACGTCATAACTCAATACAATGTCAAATCTACCGTGTTCCGTATTTCTAACCTTAAATGAACTCATTGATTTTACTTATGCACATGGTGGAAAGACTTCACCTTATTTACTGATTCTACCAATTACTATGCCAAACCTGGTATTATTTTTCCACGAAATACTATGAGGTAAGCAAAAGCAACAACAACCACCACGTTGGGCAGACATTTTAGATCGATGAACCCTTGCGAGAAGCATTTTTTATGAGACTCTTTTCTTCGGGTTGTGTACGGTTCATAACATAGTTGCTAAATTTACGCTTCTACAAGGTGCAAGGTAACATAGTCCAAATGTATGACAGAAAGAACGACAGTGAAGCCAGACTAAATAAAAACAAATTTAATTTCAGAATAAAAAAAGGAACAAATATAACAAAACACAACGAACACCATGAGGGAACACCCTCTTAAATCTACACCCAAATTTACAGTGTGAAGCAAAGACTCATCTCAGAAAGATGTCAAAATAAAATTACAGGTCCTGAAATATGGCCTGTCTCATCTAAAATCATGTGTGTGTGTAATATGACGAGCATGCAATCTGGGAGAGTACTGGGTGCTAGATTTGTTGCCATCCCGCGACCGCCGTCAGGCTACAAATCCGCACCTCGGATAAATTAGCGATGGGAACTTAACACTACAGATATCAATACACACACCCGACACTCGCTAACCTTCAGTAATACAACAATGAAGATTTCCGCCGAAATCTAGACCAGCGAGCTACAGCACACAACTACTGCCTCAACAAGGACTTTTTAATGAAACACAGGAGTGAGTAACGTGACCATGAAACAACAACAAAGAATGACCGCATGTCATTTACTCAGAATAACACAACAGGGTGTCACAAGGAATTTACACATTTAAATGATTAAATAAACATATGCATAAAAACAAGACAATTCTATACAAGAAACATATATCTGGACGTCAGCATGGTAATACCGCTTCGGCGTAGCGAACTGATCCCCTTAGTGTCATATCGCTCTTTAAAACGAAACAAGTAAGCCATCTCTTAGGGTAGGTCATGGCCTAACCGCTTCCTTACCCCCACACAGGTGTCCAGACGATACCAGAGATCAGCGCTCAAAGTGGAACTGTTATCTTCTATCATAATCAACCCAGCGTGCACAATATCCCAGAGCCAGCGCTAATCGCCTGGTTTCTGAGATCCACGAAGAATACATAGCTGTCACATAGCTCAACCGTGTGTGTGTCGTAACAAATATCTCATCAATTTCACCTGGAATTGTAAGACCCAATTTTTACTGGCAGAGGTCCCGCAGGCATCACTCTCCGTAGTAAAAAAAAAAAAAAAAACATTGCAGCAGTCAGAGGGCTAGCCTAGAGCAATCCTCCCGCGCAGAATAATCACACCACGTGATACACGTAGACACATAGACACATAGACACACACACACGAATCACGCGCTAGGGTTGATTACACCTGAAATAAAATACACGAATATTTTCCACACTCACTGCGCCTGATCTGTTATTCTGGCCAAGAATTTAATCTGAAAGGCAACTATAAAATCTGACATAAAGAACGGACGGTTCTTTACAACGATCAAAATACTGCGACATGGCGATTCAAAAACAAAAACAAAAAAAACTTGTTCAACCAAAGTCCTAATCAAATACAAGTTTTTCCCCCTCTGCTATTTTTAACTGTAATTACAAAAGCACTACTTATCTGCCGACGCCGCATCCATGCTTACGCCAAACCAAATATGTGCGTACACGAGTACACGATTAAAATATACAATACAATAATTAACGATGGTCACGCTTCCCCACGCATTTACATATTTGAGTGTCGGTGCACTACGTTACTAAAAAAATCACAATGAATACAAAACAATCACGAAATTAAATTATTCACAACAATAGTTCCCATGCCAAAATATCTATAATGAATAAATTCAATATTTGTACTCATCCAAATTACTCGTCACATCAGCGGATGTCCTCCGCCATGGCCCACTATGGATCTTAACCGGCCATCTCACACATCTTCGTTGGTTGCAGGAACATCACTCCAACAGTCGACCCAAAGTTCGTCATCTTGCTGCTGATGTCGGTGGTGGAAACAAAGTTCAAATTAAATTATCTCTCCTATTCCTGCTATAATTGCAATAGAGCTACACAATCACTCTTTGTCCTGCGCAATTATTAAGACGTCGATACTGTCCCTAGAATAAGCATTTTGCTAATTTCACACGCAAACATTTTATAAATTTTACAATTATATTTACACACGGATCTCAAACAGAGTCCACAAACTTGAAACTTCTCTCAATAGAGATCGAAGACAAGTGTTTAAAATTGTTCGTAGTACTTGGCTACTTTAAAATAAGAACGTGGTTGTAGCGTACCGCTACATCAAGGTATGAACATGGTCGCTAACACAGACATCTCTTTTATACAATCTGGCCAAAAGTGTGGTAGAGGGGACATAATTTTTTTTTATATTCTGAACCAAACATCGTAGAAACTTGCAGCTAGTGTCAAACTTCAGCATTTTTTCTGAACGTCAAAATGATGCCTCGCGGAATAAAATTGCATCGATGATTAATTAGATACCGCATTCGCGGGCTTTTCAGCGGATACGCCACGGTGATGCCGAGGTCGGCGTGGTTGCACGTGATTGGTCCAACCAAACGTAAAATCGTTGAGTACAGTAGGTCGTTTCCCCCAGTTGCCAACACCCCTCTCTTTCTTTCCTTACTGCTCGAGCTGGCTAACAAAGGCTAGAGCTTCGAGGTCACGGCCATTCACCTCTTTTCCAGGAAAAAGTTTAATTCTGTCAGGCGCGCTCAACTGCCCTCTCCCTTGCGAAATCTAGCTTGCACTCTGCTTCAACTGACTACGGCCATAATGCAGTATATAAAATAAATATATGAACAATTATTCTAATGCAATAAAGAATAAGGGTTCAATATATAGTAACAAAATCGGTACAATCATTTCCTAATGCAATGTTGAGAGCTCTTATCACAGCAGCAGTACTACTTTTAAGTCCAAAAGGTACCCTACTGAAATGATATAGGTTATATCTGTAACTAAAAGCAGTAAAAGGCCGATCTTCTTTTTTTAAAGGTACTTGCCAGAAACTTGAACTGAGATCTGCAGTAGTGAACCACTGTTTATTCACAAAATTCTGTACTAGTTCTTCTATAGACAGAGATTTAAGTTGATCAACTGAAATATGCTGATTTAGTAACCTAGCGTCCAGACATATTCTCACGTTACCATCTCCCTTAGGTACTGTTATAAGAGGATTTATATATGGACTAGTAGATGGCTCAATAACCTTATCGGCCAACATCTGATCTATCTGTAACTGTACTGCCGACTAAAATCTAAATGGAATGGGGTACCTATGTCCTACGAAAACCTTGTAATTATGAATGTTCAAAGAATGTACATAACAATAATTAGCTTCACCAATCCTATCCTCAAAAACTCTTTTATTACTTATTAGTACCTTAAATAATAGTTCTCCCTTTTCTTCACTCAATTGACTTCGTTCAATTGCTTTCCCAAATAAATCTCCAAGATCATCTCCAATAAGTACTGTATCTATAATACACAATGTCTTACTTTCTTTAAACTCATCTCTTACATCAGTATCTATTCCTGCTTTATGTATCTCCAATTGCTCCTTAATCAAACATATTCGTTGATATTCATTGTTTAATCTCCCTTCCATATCTAATATCCTCTCACCAGTCACCTTTTCAACCTTCTCAATTTTCTCTAGAATAAGTTCCTGTACCCTTTCCAATTTAATTATCTGCTTCTCTAGTCATATCATTTAATTTCTCTGGTATTTTCGTTTCCATTTTCATCATTTTCTGATCTACTTCTTTTATAATTGCTTCCGCCTTTTCCTCCACCATACTCCTTACCTCACCTCTAATTTCCTGTTTTACCCCCTCAATACTATGCTGTAATAATCCATACTTCCTATCTAACTCCTCATTAACATGCATTACTTTATCCATTTTCTTACTCAACTCCTAATTATTCTTATCAAATTTTTCATTCATTTGTTTTATCATCTCCTGATTATTATCAAATTTTTCATTCATTTGCCGTAACATCTCCTGATTATTCTTATCATATTTTTTATCCATTTGCCTTAACATCTCCTGATTATTCTTATCAAATTTTTCATTCGTTTCCCTTAACATATTTAGGATATCCTGCACCGGCATTAACACATCCTGTACTGGCCTTACAACATCCTGTACTAGTACATCAGTCATCTCTCCTTCCATCACACTACTGCCAGTCTCATTCCCATCACTCTCCAACATGCGCACCACCACATTTTCTCCATTCATCTCCATCCTGCTGCAACTCACTCCATTCCCATTCATTATTCTCATTCGTTCATCCTCCATGTAAATACGTACACAATAACCTATCCCCCAGATAACACTTGCACAAATCACACTCTCCTACTCCCACACTGATGTATCCTGGTTCTCGAGTCCCACGTTAAGGTGCCAAATGTAATGTTTTCTTACTAATGGTTCCCCTAAGTTGTTGTTATTTAAAGGAATGTTAAAATTATTACTGAAAGGGTAAATATAAGAACCAACAACCAATCCCACCATTAAAGTAACACCTGAAAAAGTTTTATGGATAAGAAGAAAAATCCGGGTGGGCGCCAACTCATATACAAATTTAATCAATGAGTAATCAATCTCTTGTTCAATGAAATAGAAACACAAGTCCTCTACAGTCTCAAGGGGTAGGGTATTTCTGAATACCAACCAAGATACCATCAGTGAGGAAAGCAAGTTTAGATATCTACTGCAATATACTATCAATTACAGGGAATGTTACTTAAGTTAGAGGAGAAATATGCATATCATATATAATATATTTGATTTTGCTCCAGGGGGCGTGGTGGCTCAGCGGTCTAGCTGTATGCCTCTCACCAAGGCGGACCGGGTTCGATTCCCGGTCAATGCATTTGAGTTTTTCGATGTGAAATGCCATGTCCTGTGGTTCGGATTCCACGTAAAACGGAGGTCCTGTGGCTTATGATCGCGAGATTAACGGTCACGTTAAACTACATGCTTTGATTTTGCTCCAGTAAAATAATATGATTTCCAAGATCTTTCTTTATTAAAAGCAATCTTCTCTACTAGAAGCATTACGGGACCAGCAATGATAAACAATCCAGACACGTTCATTCAGTGTAACAAAATCTTCCAGTTCACTTATACAAGCACATACACATATCATAATCTCCAAACCTACAATAATCATTTTTTAAAATCCTCCCACATCCAGTGTTCATATATATCTCATCTTCTTGCCTTTTCTAAGATAAGCCACTTCCTCTACCGCTAGATCCTCCTCCATGGATTCCACAGATTAGCACTCAAATATGCATAGTTCATGGTCTCACCACCGAAGCGCTACTATGATAAAAATGTCACAACGTATTTATCTAAAACAACGGAAAGAGTATCTATCGTATTTACTCCATATGACGCCATGCAGAAGAAATCCACCATCGATGACATATCATACGTCACATTAATTTTCACCAAGTTCGATATCAACAGTTGTAATATTATCATATAATGTGGCTTTCGTGGTTTTTCTCATGCCATTATTATCAAATATTGATGTCGGATACGGACTTAATTCATATTGAAGGTATCCTTCGAGATTACTTTCAAACTGTTTGGTTACAGTGTTATCCTTTGGAAGAGTAACAATGGATCTACAGAGATTTTAAATAGTTAATTTGGACTAAGTTCGTTTTAGCGTCCCAAATAATTGTCACGAACTTCTCTATATCACGGAAATACAATAAATATTTGATCTAATGAGTTTTTAATTAGACTACACAAAGTAGGTAAGTATTATTAAAGGTATATATTAGATATATGCAAAATGTTATTAAATATAACGTATTGACTAATAAATAATACAAATTATTTATTGTCAATGATATTTCAACGATTTAATCTATACTAATATAATAAAGCTGAAGAGTTTGTGTGTGTGAGTGTTTAAACGCGCTAATCTCTGGAACTACCAGTCGGATTCGAAAAATTATTTTTTTATATGATAGCCAGATTCAAGAGGAATAGTTTAGGCTATGTTAAATTTTGGACAGACCACTACATTCCCTGCAATTAGGCCCTTTGGCACAAATCTACACCGTTTCACCGATCTGAACCAAAATTTGTATACTTACCCTTTGGAACCCTGGGAGTAACACTGTCTGCATGAAATTTATGACAGACCAGTCCATTCCCTGCATTTAGGCCCTTTGGCACAAATCTACACCTTTTCACCGATCTGAACCAAAATGTGAATACTTAGCCTTTGGAACCCTGCGAGTAACACTTTACATTAAATTACCGACAGACCACTCCATTCCCTGCGGTTATGCCCTTTGGCACAAATCTACACCGTTTCACCGAGCTGAACCAAAATATGTATACTTACCCTTTGGAACCCTGCGAGTAACACAGTCTGCATGAAATTTCGGACAGACCACACCATTCCCTGCACTTAGGCCCTTTGGCACAAATCTACAGCGTTTTACCGATCTGAACCAAAACGTGTATACTTACACTTTTGAACACTGCGAGTAACACTGTCAGCATGAAATTTATGAAAGACCAGTCCTTTCCCTGTATTTAGGCCCTTGGTACAAATCTACACCTTTTCACCGATCTGAACCAAAATTTGTACACTTACCCTTTGGAACCCTGCGAGTAACACTGTTTACGTGAAATTTCGGACAGACCACTTCATTCCCTGCATTTAGGTCCTTTGGTACAAATCTACACTGTTTCACCGATCTGAACCACATTTTGTATACTTACCCTTTGGAACCCTGCTGGTGACACTGTCCACTTTAAATTTCGGACAGACCACTCTAGTCCCTGCATTTAGGCCCTTTATCACAAATCTACACCGTTCCTTCTAATTGCACCAAATTTTACATACACTTTTAAACCCTGCTGGTATCACTGTTCACTTGATATTTTGGACAACGCTAACCATTCCCTACATTTAAGAATAACAAACAAAATGAAGTTGAAAACCACGTATTAAGGCCCTAGAACCATTCATGTCCATAGTAGTGTAACTGTAAGAGTATTTTAATAAGTCTATTGTTGACTGGCATTTCGGGCTGCATCACGTTTCCCCTACCAGTGTTCTGGTGCAGAATTGCGAAAATAGTTAAATTTTGCGCTGCTTATAAATTGCAGTCACGGGGAGTAATTAGTGGAAAAAAAATTCTTAGGCCCCTTAAAACAGTTATCATCATGAACATATTATGCCTCTGTATAAGTGCAATGGTGTTGGTGCAGTACATTGAGGTTATCAGCTGCAATAAGCGTAGGTGCTTTCAAATTTACCTTCATGTATCCCGAAACTTATCGTTGAGCGCTATGTGGCGATAAATGATACTATTGCTACCTCAGGAGCTCGGGACAGCCGAAGTTTTCCAAAGTGTTCTGATTATTTTCCTACGGCGCTATGCGACAGAAGACGACACTATTGGTCTCTAGATTTCTAGCATACAGTGAGATATAGGCCCTAGGCAGTGTCTTTTATTTCACTTACTCCTCTTTCTAAACATTTTTTGAAATGTGTTTGTAAATTACATGTGTCAGTGCTGTAGTTAGTAAATAGCCGCTTCCCTATTCATTATTATCATTATTATCATTACGGGAAAATGACCTAAATGTTACGTCCATTATACTGTACTGCTTATCACCCCCACTACAACCACCACCACCAACACCACCACCACAAAAATTATATTAAAAAATATTTCTTTTCTGGTAGTTTAAGTATCATGTACCAGTTATGTAGTAGTATTCTTTATCATCCATAAAACAAATAAATCCACCGGGCGAAGCCGGGCACTACTGCTAGTAACTTTATACAAGGTATTATTCACTGAAATTCACGGTTGACCTTGCATTGCAGTGAGTATGACTAAGCGCTGCGGGCTCTCTGCCCTCTATCTCAAAAACGGTTGGGCGTATGTAAAATTGTTTAAAACAAACTTTGTCGCAAATTTCATGCTCTACAAGTTTGATAATAAAAGTTAACATCATTGGAGCTATAAAAACCGAGATAATCACGAAAAACTGATTTTTGTGAACTTTAATAACTTACGGCGCAGACACGAGATTTTATGAGTCTTTCGAGACAACTTTAAGAACACCAAAATGAAGTTGTAGACGAGTTTACAGCTTGTTATCTCTCATTCCGAGGTTAACCCCTAATATGACCGGACTATCACAGGAGCTCATGTCACCACGGACAGTTAAGGAAGGAAGCTTGTAGTTTAACGTGACCGTTAATCTTGAGATCATGAGCCACGGGACATCCATTTTACGTGGAATCCGAACCACAGGACGTGGCATTTCACTTCGAAAATCTCACATGCTTTGACCGGGAATCGAACCCGGACCGCCTTGGTGAGAGGCATACAGCTAGACCGCTGAGCCATCACGCCCCTACGGACAGTTAAACGATGACAGAGGCTATTATTGTGCTTAGTCATATCCTACTCGCGCAACTTACTGTATACCTGTCAACGAAGCAGGCTGACGTGTGACACAAGTAAAAAAGAATAGTTCCCATCTCGACCGCCTCCAATCAATTCGTGAAATAATAAGCGCGTGCTGTGAGATTGCTTTGAATGTCTCGTATGAACTCCGTGCTCCGGCCGTAGTAATGCATAAACTTCGTCTTATTTAAAACTAGCAGAAGTAGAGTAGGCCTACTCGTTTTACGAACGGTCTTCGGTATTAATAACCAGACGTTATCAATTGAGCTACTGTTGCAATGGTTAGGGGCTTGTCATTCCTTCATAAGTTTATCAGAGCGAAGCTAGTTTTCTGGGAATATCGCAGACACTGTTAATTTAAGGGCCATAAAGTGTGGTTTTCGGAGACGCTTTATAGACTCCCGAGTTGTGTGTCTCACATTGAGAAGCGCAACATATGTTTTCGTCGTCCTTCTAGGATACCAGTAATTTTTATATTTCGACTACTTTAGCGTGTATTTTGAAACCCGTGGATATCCGCAAAATATTTCGCCATGCGGATAAAGTTTGCATGGCTGTGCGGATAGCGGATAAGCTGCGGATAATGTTTGGAGTAAATTTGCGGTTAGGTTTTAGAATACAATCCGAACGTGTTGAATATCATTACTAGGATTCGAGCTTGCCACGGTGGGTGAGTGGTCAACTTGTCGGTCTACTAACCCCAAGCTTGCAGGTTCGCTCCTGGCCGTGGTAGGTGATTTTTGAAAGGCGGCAAAAATTTCGACACCATGTCATACGATGTTCGCATGTCAAAGAACCCATTTGAATCCAGTAGGCCGTGTTCATAATGGCAAAATTAATCTCGGGATTTACCGCCAACACAAAGTTCCTCATTTTTCTACTGAAGTGCTATAGTGTTCAAGGAGCTTAGATATCTAACCTCCTTGACTTTCATGGTGCTTCAAGGAACAACGAAATTCGACATGCAAGCTACCCTTTGGGTGTCAATTAACAAAGCTTGCACCCGGCACCGAGGCCATACGATTTTATATTATATACTAGGATTCGGATGTTTATGACATATATCTTTTCCATGACAAAATATGTAAGATGCTGATTAAGCTAATCTCATTCAAATTATGCCATTAAGCATAATTATTATGCCATTAAGCATAATTAACACTCCGAGTACGAACTGAAAATTCTGGCTGCATACAAATCATTTTAAACATAGCACACGACATACATATAATAGTCTAGGGCAGGGGTCTCCAAACTACGGCCCGAGGGCCACATCCGGCCCGCGGACAGATTTTGTCCGGCCCGCGGAGAGCTAGCATACTTGAAAACTCCTTTTAGAGAACATATTTTTTTATAGCAAATTAAATTTAGTTTACTGAAGTATTCTAATTTTATGTTGAATAATTATTAATATGACATCTACATTGATATGGTCATGGGCTAACTACTCATAACATTGTTGTAGGCTTATTGTTATTGTTTTTGTGATAAGTTGGATAAAGAAACACAGAATTGTAATGAGTAAAGACATGTATAACATGCAGACATATGAAATACTAATGAGATTTATGTAATTGAGATTTTCCACTGACAATAGTTTGTAGTTGTGGACTAATTTTACTTGTACCAATTATTAAAAGAGATTTAAGATGCTCATCAGTTAATTTAGATCTGTAAACATTTTTTGTGTACTTCATTTTGGAGAAGGTCTTCTCACACAAATAAGTAGTACCAAAAACAGAAAACAGCCCACGAGCAAATTTATGCAAATTATCAAATTGTGTCAGTGGAAGCAGTATCTGACACATCCGTTGACTCATCCAAGGCCAAAGAAAACCACTCAACATCTCCATTTTTGTCGAACAGTTGAGAGGATATATTTTCAGCGATGTTTTCTACCCTTCGAGCCACAGTGTTTGCTGACATACTGACAGTTTTTAATAAATTTCCCTTTTCAGGGCACATTTCTTCGGCTGCTGCAATTATGCATTCTTTGATCATTTCTCCATCGGTGAATGGTTTTGCAATTTCAAGAGCCACACGAAAGCTGGCACGAGTTGCAGCCTCTTGTTCGGTTTTGAGTTTTGTAAATGAAGATTGCTGCGATTTCAATCCGCGCTTCATAGCTTCGAATTTTTCTGTCCGCAAACTTCCTGTATATTTTGAGTAATTTTGAAAATGTTTTGTTTCATAATGACGTTTAATGTTATATTCCTTGAGAACGGCCATGCTTTCATTGCAAATCAAACATAGCGCCTTGTTACTGGACTCAATTACGAAATACTGAATGTTCCACTCATCTTTGAATTTTCTGCATTCACTATCAATTTTTCGCTTCTTTTCCATACTACTAAATCACACACAAAAGCAACAATTCAAATCAAAATACTGTTACAAAGATGTCTTAAACTTAAACACGCACAAACACGTTTTAAGGAGGTACGCACTATTTTTTTTCACAACAGTGTCATAGGAACTGACTTGTGGTTGCGCAACTAGCCTTCTTATATATTCCAATTACTGCCATCTAGAAGTGAGTGGAATACACCAGAACTCTCTCGAACCAACGAGATTACTCTGTACGTGCTATTAGCGCCATCTGTTAGCGATAGAAGGTACTACCTATTTCCGCTTGTGTCCACCAGATGTCGTGTCACGTTACTCCTCATGGCTCGTACTCTACGACTAATCTAGAAATTACAGATGACAGGAAAATTAATAATATGCAGTGTTGCCGTTTTGCGGACTTTAGTCCGATTTGCAGCCTTTTTTCAACGTTGCGTACTTTTTCGGACTTTTTTTCATCAGTGGACTATTTCACTTTTTACCACCGGCAACAATGATAATATGGTTTTGGCCCTCGGAACTTACTGGAGTAATCAGTATGGCCCTAAGGCTGGAAAGTTTGGAGACCCCTGGTCTAGGGCATAGGTGGGCAATGAGAGAGCGCAACTCCTGGAGCCAACAGCATGAGCGCGAGCAGAGCCAAGGAGCCGGGACCAGCTGACTGCTCGCTACTAGTTTGTGCTGGAATGACTAGATGGCAATATGCGCAGTCAAGGCGCAAGCATAGGTACAGCCAGAGATTACCTACTACAGCATTGTACCGGGCTGAGTAGGCTTATATTATGTGTACGGCTGTACGCTAAATATGAATCACGAACAAGCTTAGCACATTTTTATGAACAGTTTTCGCAAACAGGTTTACCAAACATGCACAAAATGACTGCCAAACTTCTATCAATGTTTGGTTCAACATATCTGTGTGAGAAACTGTTCTCTCTAATGAAGATAAATAAATCTCCACGAAGAGCCACTCTAACTGACGCACATCTCACTGCCGTTCTTCAAATTGCAAGTGCAAGATCGATCGCTCCAAATGTAACCCGTCTGCTTCAGCGGAAGGATACGTACACCTCCTCATCATCTGCAGAATGACAGTTCAGATATATAAGAACACATAGGCCTATGTTTTGTTGATGGTGAATGATATTTATTCATGTATTTATTTCTGTACTCCTAGAGCAAGTTTTCGTTCCATGTGTTCTAAACAAGTTGTTAGGTTGGCTTATTGCAGTTTCAGGACTATCGGTAGTGGGCAAAGGAGTGTATACTTATCAGCTGTCAAAGTAATTATTTATGTTTCGTACACAGAACCTAATAAAAGGAATATAATTAAGCGTATGCACGTAGCACCATAATCTAATCATCTAATGCACAACAAACAGGGCACAAGTATAAAGCTGTTGTGATACGCCGCTTGAAACGGGTAGCTGTGCAAGCAGCTACAAGGCTAACTTCGGTGAGAGCGCATACTCGGCTCTTTGTCCTGCCGGAGCGGGAGCGCTGCTCAATGAGCCAAATTGTGCCCACCTCTGGTCTAGGGGAACGACTTTCTCCTCAAATGTCTAAATGTGTTGCTTTAGTAGCCCTTCACGCTTAATCTAATAAATTAAAAATATTATCGTAATGTCAGCGGATTCGGATAAAAGTCGTGTGGATGCGGGGCGGATAACAAGTCGTGCGGATGCGGATAACAGTCGTGTGGATGCGGGGGGGATGCAGATAACAAGTCATGCGGATGGGGCGGATGCGGATAACAGTCGTGCGGATGTGGAGCGGATGCGGATAACAAGTCGTGCGGATGTGGGGCGGATGCAGACAACGCTTTGTTTATCCGCGCAGGGCTCTACTCATAAGTCTACTTTTTCCTCATTTTTACAAAATGTGAAAAGTAGGCTAAATATCTCTCTCGGCACGTTCCAAGGTGTAGGTAGATTTCACCAAGTACTGTACTTGGTTCTTTTGAGGCCCTCAGGTGAGGAGCTTTTTTCTTTTTTCTTTTTCAAAAAGTTATTTGTGTTTGAACTAAAAATATACAACGCACAATCGGTGCCCAGTTATCGGGTCGTGCATATTGCACGTGCTCCCCCCGCAATACTGCAGTTGCTGTTATAATTTATCACCAAACGCTGACACACCAGTGCTCAGCGGAAATCTTATCTCACATTCTCGGGATGTGTGTGGTCCGGACCGGATGTCCATGCAACTTATTTTATAGAGTCGTGGTAATCTTATGGAATGGGCTTAAAGCCCTGCGCGGATAGCGGATAAGCTGCAAATAATGTTTGGAGAAAATTTGCGGATAGTTTTTAGAATACAAACCGAACTTGTTTTAACATCATTATTAGGACCCGGATGTTTATCACATATTTTTCCGTTATGTTGTTTTCTTAACAAATGTAAGATGATGATTTAAGCTAATCGCGTTCAAATTATGTCATTGAGCATAATTAACACTCCAAAAAGGATAGGGTTGCAGTTCTGGCTCTAGCTATAACATTCATTTTAAACATAGCACAGGCGGCTTCGGTGGCGTAGTTGGTGGCATGCTGAGCTTCTATGCCCAAGATCGTGGGTTCAAATCCGGCCGAAGTCGTTGGATCTTTTAAGAGCGTTAAAAATCCCTCGGTATGCCTTCCTTCGGAGGGGAAGTAAAGCCGGTGGTCCCATGTAATAGATTTATGGCATTTTAAAGAACCTTCCACTAATTACATCTGTGTGAAGCTAAATTGTATAGGTTAAGAATGTTAACAACGCTCTTAGGTTCCTACGTTCGTTGCCAAGAGCCGACTGCGGTGACGTCTGGAAGCTAAGTTCTGAACTAGTAGTCGTTGACGGTGGCGTTTGGTGGCAAAAGTAGGAACTGTTTTAAAATTCAAAAGTCTGCAGTCCTTACTTGAATTAAAAAACAGATAACACACACTAATACAGTCATCACAATTAACACCGGTTATCAGACAGATTCTACACACACCCAAAGTAAACGGGGCTACATGACCGCGTTGTCACAGCCCCTAAACTTAAGAAACAGCCAACCAAACATAGCACATGACATACAAATCCTTAGGGAACGACTCAACAACAACAACAACAACAACAAAACTGGCACTATACAGCTCATGACGGGCTAAGGCCGACCAAGCGACCGCTGCCCAGCCATTTGGCCTGCAGATATTGGGGTGACGCGTGATCAGCGCGTCGGGCCCCTCTGCCGTTAATCTTGGTATTCGTGATCGGGGCGCTGTCTCACTGTCAGACAGCTACTCAATTGTCCTCACGAGGCTGAGTGCACCCCGTTCCAACCCTCACGTCAGTTTTAAAATCCCTGACGGAGCCGGGGATCAAACCCGGGGCCTCCGGGTGAGAGGCAGGCGCGCTACCCCAACACCACGGGGCCGGCTTTAGGGAACGACTTCTTCCTCAAATGTCTAAATATGTTGCTTTAGTAATTTATGCTTTATCTAGTTAAAATAGTACATTATGCAACGAGCCCATAATGGCTCTAATTAAGACACGAGTATGTTTATAAAACGAGCTTTAGCGAGTTTTATAATTTCCATACGAGTGTCTTAATTACCATTATAGGCGAGTTGCATACGACTGTTTATGTTCGACGATAATTATAACTTTATTACATGTATTAACATAAATATTCATAAATATCTGTTCAGTAACTAGAATTTTGTGATCGGGTGGTGCGCTAGGTAGCATATCTCCATGTTCCAAGCTCTCTGGCCGACCGACGCATGCGCTCTGTGTGCTTGCAATGCCTTATGCAGGCCATATGTTTTCATCTTCCGCCCCTCAGCAATATTGTCAACGGAGTCGTTTCAAGAAAATGCGCTGTGTAGAAATTAGTGTTGGTGATTCTAAGGTACAGTGCTATTTCTTGTCTCATATTCGCCCGTTTATTTACGCGAACATATGGACGGTGCGTATTCCATGTCGGTAATTTATTATAGTTCGATGTTGTGTTTATGTCCGACATTTTGGATTTTGAGCGCATGCGCGAAGGTATCGTTACCTAATCGGTCAATGAACGAGCTCTGATTGGCTGGAGAAACTGTATCATAATGGAAAACAGTGTTATAATGACCATCATTATGATACAGTTTTCTGACACATAATAGTGAGGGTCGAACATAAATATTATTGTACTGCCAGTAGATTCGGATAACAAACGTGTGAATGCGGAAAAATGTCATGAGGATGCGGATAACAGTCATGCGGATGCGGGGAGGATGTGGATATTGGATAACGTTTTGTTTATCCGTGCAGGGCTCTAGGAATGGTTTCAGAGCAGTTGTGCAACTACGGGGGGTGATCGGAGGGGGAGGGGGTTGTCAATCTGCACCCATAGCTAAATAACACAAATACGTAATACAATGCAATGTTTATTTTGAATACTGTACAATCTTTGGATTGATGACAAACGATTGGATTATGTACATTTATACTTGGTAATTAGAGAACATTTCCGTTTACCGATGCAAACCGTTTGGTGGTACCTAAATTGAATACTTGCTTGAGTAAAACTGTTCATTTTCCAGCTTTTGCGCGTTGATCAACGTTGCTTTTTCACAAAGTATGGAGCTTCAAGTTGAATGTCTTTGTCCCTCATATACTTTATCCACTTAAACATAGCTTACTCCAACTGAGGGTAACTTGAGCTCTTAAAACGTGTCCTCTCCGATGAAAAACGTGACTCCCGAATAGCACTAGCAATCTTGTCTTTATTTTTCATAATCGTTGACAGTGTGTTAGCTGGAATGCCGAATTCTGCCGCAATATCTTTCTTCCTTCTCACACCCTTTTTCACTTCGTGAATTAACTTTAATATTTCACTTGCACTTAAACATTTCAGAACACGTTTCTTCTCCATGGTGTTTGCATTACTGATTTATACAGTAAGTCAGAAACTACAGGACAGTGCTCCCTCACCAGGCTTATCAGCCAAGGACACGAGGGGGGCGGGTATGCCATAAAGAGCCGGAGTTTCCCTCTTACTGTTATTGCCTGAGGTGCACATTGACCCGAACCCGTCTCCTTGCCCTCAGGCTGCTCTGGAATGTAGCAGACCACACAATACTGACAGAAATAACTTCTCCAAGTACCGTACCGTACCCAAGGTGAACAAAAATATCATATTCCAAGCCCCAAGTCACAACTCCAGTCTTCAAGGCAATTGTATTTTCACCCCAATTTCGAGATATAGAAAAATATTTTACGCCTGGTGAATGAAATATTCCTCGAGTTATCGAAATATTCGAGTAATAGAACTTCGAATTATAGAACAAATGTAACATGTGAATTAGATACGATACCGCCGGGAAATGAAAATTACTTCGAGCTATCGAAAATTCGAGATATAGAAGTTCGACTTATGGAAGTTCGACTGTATATACCACACACCTGGCACTACTGTTATGCAGGCTTGACGCGACACAGTTCCGGCAGGGGCTACCGTCTTGTATATTTGTTTAAGCTCTTTATAAACACATAGATATATTTCCGTTAACTTTTCAAGAAATGCAACATCTTTCTTGTAGGCCTACTATTGAGACGATTTTGGTACAAACCACACCTTCTAACTCCCTCTGGTTTAGGAGCTTGAGTTTTGTGATACATACACCTTAGCGTATTATATAATACAATTATTATTATCATAAATTTAGTACAACTCAGTTTACAAGGTACTGATTTCACAATCAAGTACCAATTCAATCTTACTGTGATAAAAAATAGTCAAACAATATGACTTCAAGTATCCAGAAACACTGCTCTCTGTATGTTGGCAATCAGATGTTTCATTTGCAGTTTCTCCGGAACAATAAACCAACACCTTTGGAACACCTCCTGTGGAAGAGATCACCACTGGTAAAATTCTCGCGCATTTTAATCCCCACCTTTGGAACACCTCCTGTGGAAAAGATCACCACTGATACAATTCAAGCGCATTTTAATTCCCACCTTTGGAACACCTCCTGTGGAAGAGACCACCACTGGTAAAATCCTCGCGCATTTAATCCCCACCTTTGGAACACCTCTGTGGAAGAGATCACCACTGGTATAATTCTCGCGCATTTTAATTCCCACTGGAAAGGGATGAGTAGTTAACACCCCAACTGGGAAAAGGGGGATTGGGATTCGGGCACACAGTGAAATTTAAATAGAGCGATGAGGAAGAGACCAAATATTGATAACCAAGGTTTGATACATTTATTTAATTTGTGAAGCAATAACAAACATTTTCATTTAGAAGAATAATTAAAAGAAGCTAATAAAAAATGCAAGGTTTCTCCAGGAAACTTAGAATAAAGAAGAATTATAATAAAAATGCATAAAAAGGCCATATAAAGGCGATTAAAAAAGTATGTTTAAGAAAAATATCTAAAAACAAGCAAGAAGCAAGAAAAAAGGCTTAGCCTTGAAAAATGTATAAACCAAGTGAAGGTAGTTCACGTTACCAATAATTCGATACTTTTGTACTTAGTATTTGGCCCGCAGGAAGCGGGTTGTGATCCAAACGAAGGCTTCCTCTAAGCTGCCTCGGCATGCGTTCCGAGAAAGATGGATGGTGGCTCCATTGGCGAATTGCACCCCGCAGGAACAGACCTCTTGGTAATGATCTGTCCGGCGGTTTACAATCAATTGTAGTTTCTCATCGCCGAGTTGTAGTGAGCTAGCGGGCTGACTTAGTTGCTGAGGTGAAGGTCGTTGACTCATGCCTCGCCCAGCACGACAGAGTCCGAGTGATGAAGCATGCCGCCTGGCAAGGTTCCAGCCACTCAATGTTTACTAACAGGGCCTTCCCAAGAAGGGCCTTGCTGTGGAACGGCAGGCAGCCGTGGTCAGACTGGTTCAAGCAGGTAGATGTAGACAAGGCCGCAGAACGGCGAAGCGGAGAATTTATAGTGGAAATGACGACAGCGCGTCGAACAATCCAGAATGAAGGCGGGGCGTCAAACAGCCAATCAGCGCACAGCCCCAAGCACATTGCGACGGTTGCCGCTGAGATGAGCACAGTACCTCATGAAAAAGTGTGACAGTATGGTGCGTCTAGAAAGACACTTCAGAAAAAGGTGAGTTGACAAGAATAATAAAGAACAATAATTCAAAAGAAACGTGAGTTAAGTAAATAATCAGAACACCGTGTTCATACTGCAATTATAACGGAAAAAATAATGGGGCAAAAATTGAACGAGTGTTTCAAACCGTGCGGGAAACATAGCCACAAAAAAAAACATTCGCAAAAGCGAACATGCTGGGAGGGGCGAGAAAAAATTGCAGTAAGAAGGCGCAGAAGTTAGGTCTCGCGTGGCAAAGGAGCAATCATAGTGATTGGCCTGAGAAACTGGCCAGCAGAAGTCTGCAGTTTTACCACGCGAATCCTACCATCTCTGCCAGGAAAGCACTCAACAATCCTACCCAAATTCCAGACAAGAGGGGGACTAGGATCTATCAAAAGGACCAAGTCCCCAATCTGAAGGTTAGAGCAGGAAACACGCCATTTGCCACGCTGCTGAAGCAAACCGAGGTATTCCAACCTCCAGCGGCGCCAAAAATTGTTGCGCAAACTTTCAATTTTGCGCCAAGAAATGGCTAAAGAAGATGGAGAATTAGAATATAATAAAGATGGGGAGGCAGCCAATGGACCACCGATAAGAAAATGGCCCGGCGTTAATGGTAGAAGATCTGAAGGGTCATTAGATAAGGGTGATAAAGGACGAGAATTAATTATGCCCTCAATAAAAATAATTAAGGAGTTAAACTCTTCATGAGATAGGGGGGTGTGGCCACAAACACGTCTAAGGTGTTTCTTGGTGAGTTTCACACAAGACTCCCACCGTCCACCTTGATGGGGCGCATAAGGGGGGATGAAGTGCCACTTAAAATTTCTCTGGTGAGCATAATCAGTAATCCTTTCCAGCGCTGCATTTTGAGTAAGAGCTCTCTTAATTTGCTCAGAAGCTCCGATAAAATTTTTAGCATTGTCGGAGAATACTTCTGAAGGAAGCCCTCGGCGAGCAGAAAATCTGGCAAAAGCTGCCAAAAAATAAGCAGTAGAGGCGTTGGTAACTAGTTCTAAGTGTACCGCTCCGGTGACCATACATACAAACAGCGAAATATAGAGTTTTCCACAAATACATCTTTTGGCCTCAGGAGAATTTTTTCTGTAAACAAAAGGCCCGGAATAATCCACCCCCGTAAAGGCAAAAGGTCTAGCAGGCGCAGATCTAAAGTTGGGAAGATCACCCATGAGCTGAGTGGTAATTTTAGGGTTGGATTTAAAACATGGAATGCACTTCCGGATAACAGAGGTAACTTCATGGACTCCGTTTATGGGCCAATACCTTTCCCGAATGATGGAAAGTAATGTACGGGTTCCAGCATGAAGATGCTGGTAATGATACTGACGAATGATTAGAGAAGTGACATGATGCTTTGAAGGAAGAATAATTGGGTGTTTTTTATCCTCAGAAAGATCAGCCAAAGATAAACGTCCTCCCACTCTTAATAAACCATCAGCATCCAAAAAGGGGGCGAGTGAGGAAAGCCTACTCGATTTCTTGAGGGATTGACCTTGAGACAACACCTGACATTCTTCAGAGAATATTTCTTGTTGAGTAAGCCATAAGATTTTTGTAGTGGCTAAACCTAATTCAGAAAGGGTTAAATATGGCTTAGGAAAAAGAGGTTGTTCTACCACAAAATATTTCCAACGAAGGAGATAAGCCATAACCCTCACCAATTTATGAAAAGAGGAATATCGCTGCAAGTGAAGGGGAGAGTCAGAAACGAAAAGAGAAGATCCAGTAATCTTACCAACATCTGGCAAGTCTGATAATTCCGGAAGAGGAAAATTTGGCCAAGCGGAAGGTTCTTGTAGAAGCCAAGAAGGACCGTGCCAGTATAATGTCAGGTTAGCCAACATAAGAGGGGAACATCCCCGAGAGATGACATCTGCAGGATTCTCCTTGCCAGATACATGATGCCATTGTTCAAAGTTAGACAATTGTTGTATTTTGGACACTCTATTAGCTACAAACACCTGCCAATGCGAGGAGGGTTTGGCAATCCATGCCAACGTGATGGCTGAGTCACTCCAAAAGTAAGTTTTGCTAAATCGGATTTTCAAAGATTGGCGGATTTTGACCGATAATTCAACCGCCAGAAGAGCAGCACAAAGTTCCAGTCGTGGCAAGGATAAGGATTTAAGAGGAGCCACCTTTGACTTAGCGCAAATTAAATTGGAAAAGAAATATGACTGGTCAAAATTGCGGCAAACAATATACGCACAACACCCATAAGCTTTCAATGAGCTATCGGCAAAGATGTGAAGTTCATATCCTCCACAGGAGGGAAAGGGAATAATCACTCGCGGGATAATGACATTGGAGAGATCTTCCAAGCTATTTCTATAAGAAATCCAATTTTTTTGCAACTCGGAAGGAACTGGTTCATCCCAACCAGTTTTCAAGGACCAAAGGTCTTGCATGAAAAGTTTTGCGGTGACGATAATTGGCGCCAAAAATTGGAGAGGATCAAATATTTTTGCAATCTCAGACAAAATTTGCCGCTTAGTTTGCGGTTTGATGTCACTGAGATTAATTTTGAAAAAGAAAAAATCATTTTGAGGACTCCAATAGATGCCTAGAGTTTTGATAGAATTATTTTCATGAAGAAGCTCTACTGAGTCGTTATAGGCTGAAGTTAATGGAAATTTAGAAAGGAATTCTTCCGAATTAGAGTTCCACTTGCACAAGGAAAATCCGCCTCCCAAAAGCAAAGCTGTCAAATCCTTAGAGACTTGCAGGGCTTCAGGCACTGACTCAAATGAATGAAGAAAATCGTCAACGTAGAATGATGATTTTAACACTTCAGAAGCCTTAGGAGAATACAACGGGCCATCCTGTTCAGCAAGTAATTTCAACGTACGTATGGCTAAAAAAGCAGAAGGCTTTAGTCCATAGGTTAAGGTTTTTAGCCGAAAGATCTTGACAGGTTTAGTAGGCTCGTCGCGCCAAAGAATTCTCTGAAGGTCGCGCTGTTGTTGATCGACCAAAATCTGTCTATACATCTGCTTGATATCAGATATCACTGCGATAGGGAACAAGCGAAAATTCATTAAAACAGAAGAAATGTCAGATTGAATAGGGGGGCCTGATAATAATGTGTCATTCAGAGAAGTTCCATTGGCATCCAAAGCAGAGCCATTAAAGACCACCCTTATGTTTTCCTTTAAAATCTCATTCTTCCAAACTGGGTGATGATTGAGGTAAATGACTTCAGATGGGGTATAAGAAGCCTCATCTTTCTTGGTAACAACCTCCATGTGATCAAGTGCCTCATATTCCTCCATAAACGTGGAGTATTGAGCTTTAACAACAGGGTCACGTTTAAATTTGTTTTCCACAGCATAGAGTGCTCTAAGAGCCCTAGGGTGTGTTTCAAATAAAAGAGGTGGATTATCCACTCGGGGCATTGTTACGACAAATCTACCCTCTGAATTGCGTTTGGTTGTTTCGCAAAACAGTTTTTCACACATTTCATTTTCAACCGAGGAAGGTGAAGCTGAATCTATAGTTTCGATTTTCCAAAATCTTTCTAAGTTGTAATCGAGACTTGTATTGACAAAATGACATTGAGAGAAATTTTGAAACGACTTACGAGGGACCTGACCCGTTACTAACCAACCTAGCTTGGTATGATGAACAAACACTCCAGGTGATATTTTAACCTTAGAGCTAAGGAGACATTGCCAAAATACTTGGGCACTGAGAAGTATGTCTACCGGGGCGCTCGTATTAAATGTTGGGTCCGCCAACTGAATGTTATGAGGAAATTGCCACTTTCTAATTTCAAAAGAAGTACTAGGGGTATTACTGCCAATAGTATCAATGGCAAGGCAATTCAACTGAAATGTTGTGTTAGAATTAACAGCATCTTTGATGTGAACACGAACAAAATGCAAAGATTTAACATTGCTATTGTTAATACCGGTAACCTGAATTAATGTAGGTTGCTTGGGAAGACCAAGTTTCTTAATGAGACGCTCACTTATGAAGTCATGGGTGGCAGCATTATCCAATAGGGCACGTGCTTCAAGCCATCTACCAGAAGAGTCTTGAACTTTTATTAACACGGTTGATAGTAGCACCTGGGAACTACGAATTGAGCTAGAGCTCTGAGTATAAGATTGCGCATTAGCTCCTGGGGATGCATCTTTAGAACATCCAGGGGAAGGAGCCTGACGTGGCTTTTCAAACCTATGAAGCAAGGTATGATGTTGAGCCTTGCAATGGGAGCAAGTATTTTTAGATAAGCAATCAGGCACCATATGCCTAGTTGACAAACAGTTATAGCAATATCTTTTTTGAGCTATTAATTTGCGTCTTTCATCGGTAGAAAGGGCTTTAAAGGCAACGCAGGAATATAACCTGTGAGGTGCTTTACAGAGAATACAATCCGTTGAGTTATGCTGAACAGTAAAGACAGCAGATTTGTTTATTTTTGCACCGACTGGTTTCACAACATTAGATTTGTTATCTGCACTCCCTGACATATGACAGGCTACAGCTGACAAAACCTGACATCTATTATTCATAAACGTAAGCAATGAGCCATAAGTATATGAAGTGTCATTTGTTAGTTCCCTCTCCCATGCCTTTAAAGTTGATGAATCAAATTTAGAAGTAACCAAGTGAACTAAGAATAGATCCCAGTGCTCGACCGGTTGATTCAACCGTGCCAATGCTCTGACGTGTAGTTGGACCGTGTCACTTAAGGCTCGCAGTGTTGACAAGCTGTCAGCTCGCAATGCGGGCAGGTTAAATAAGGCTTGAATGTGCCTCTGTAAACATAATTTTTCATTGCCATAACGGCCTTTAAGAAGCTCGATAGCAATGTTATAGTTTTCTCCTGTTAAGGGAAGTTCTCTTATAAGTTGAAGGGGTGGCCCCTGCAAAATGGATTTTAAGTAATGAAATTTCTGAATTTCCGGAAGTGTGGCATTATTATGTACTAATGAACTGAACAATTCAAAGAATGATTGCCACATCTCTTCCTTTCCTGAAAAATGCGGAATTTCAATTTTAGGTAGCAATGGTTTGATACCATTCCCATGGTCGCTAATTCTTCCTTGAGTTTCCTCTACCTTCAACGCCAGGGTCAAAGTTCTTACTAATGCCACAGCCTGAGCGTGTGTATCAAAATAATTACTCTCTACTTCTTCCCTATCTGATTGATGTTCTGGACTTTTGATTTCAATTTCAAGTTGCACGAGATCATATTTCTCGTACGCCTGTTCAAAAGCTTTTAAACGCTGAGATATAATATCAAGATTTTGTTCCTCTTTCGGTAGAGTGGCTAGATATTTTTGAAAACGGGTAAGTTGACCTTTGTAGGCCGCCCGAGAGTTTAACAGTTTATCGTCTATTATTACTGGCATGGCTGGGAAGTTGGAATAACTCACCTACCAAAGCTGCTTGCGGCACCAGACAGACCTGCTTTCCAGAAAGAAACCAGTTATGTAGTAAGCTGGGATTGTCTCCGCTTTCCCGCAGATCTCCTGCGCTAGCCACGATATACTGAAATGTATAAGGCAAATATTAGATTACACAAGTTCTGTTTTTTTTGGAATAGAATTTGTGGTCTCAGAATAAAGGTTCTGGGTTCGATCCCGGGGTTGAGGTACCATGGAAAGGGATGAGTAGTTAACACCCCAACTGGGAAAAGGGGGATTGGGATTCGGGCACACAGTGAAATTTAAATAGAGCGATGAGGAAGAGACCAAATATTGATAACCAAGGTTTGATACATTTATTTAATTTGTGAAGCAATAACAAACATTTTCATTTAGAAGAATAATTAAAAGAAGCTAATAAAAAATGCAAGGTTTCTCCAGGAAACTTAGAATAAAGAAGAATTATAATAAAAATGCATAAAAAGGCCATATAAAGGCGATTAAAAAAGTATGTTTAAGAAAAATATCTAAAAACAAGCAAGAAGCAAGAAAAAAGGCTTAGCCTTGAAAAATGTATAAACCAAGTGAAGGTAGTTCACGTTACCAATAATTCGATACTTTTGTACTTAGTATTTGGCCCGCAGGAAGCGGGTTGTGATCCAAACGAAGGCTTCCTCTAAGCTGCCTCGGCATGCGTTCCGAGAAAGATGGATGGTGGCTCCATTGGCGAATTGCACCCCGCAGGAACAGACCTCTTGGTAATGATCTGTCCGGCGGTTTACAATCAATTGTAGTTTCTCATCGCCGAGTTGTAGTGAGCTAGCGGGCTGACTTAGTTGCTGAGGTGAAGGTCGTTGACTCATGCCTCGCCCAGCACGACAGAGTCCGAGTGATGAAGCATGCCGCCTGGCAAGGTTCCAGCCACTCAATGTTTACTAACAGGGCCTTCCCAAGAAGGGCCTTGCTGTGGAACGGCAGGCAGCCGTGGTCAGACTGGTTCAAGCAGGTAGATGTAGACAAGGCCGCAGAACGGCGAAGCGGAGAATTTATAGTGGAAATGACGACAGCGCGTCGAACAATCCAGAATGAAGGCGGGGCGTCAAACAGCCAATCAGCGCACAGCCCCAAGCACATTGCGACGGTTGCCGCTGAGATGAGCACAGAACCTCATGAAAAAGTGTGACAGTATGGTGCGTCTAGAAAGACACTTCAGAAAAAGGTGAGTTGACAAGAATAATAAAGAACAATAATTCAAAAGAAACGTGAGTTAAGTAAATAATCAGAACACCGTGTTCATACTGCAATTATAACGGAAAAAATAATGGGGCAAAAATTGAACGAGTGTTTCAAACCGTGCGGGAAACATAGCCACAAAAAAAAACATTCGCAAAAGCGAACACCCACCTTTGGAACACCTCCTGTGGAAGAGATCACCACTGGTAAAGTTCTCGTGCATTTTAATCCCCACCTTTGGAACTCTCCTGTGGAAGAGACCACCACTGGTAAAATTCTCGCGCATTTAATCCCTACCTTCGGAACACCTCTCTGGAAGAGATCACCACTGGTATAATTCTCGCGCATTTTACCTCCTGTTGAAAAGATCACCACTGGTATAATTCTCGCGCATTTTAATCCCCACCTTTGGAACACCTCCTGTGGAAGAGTTCACCACTGGTAAAATTCTCACGCATTTAATCCCCACAGTTTTCTTATTTCCTCTGCTGTGCGTATTGGTAGGTTTTAGCTTAGGATTAACACTACCTAAGGGGTGATGATGGGAGAGAAAAGGAGATAGGTTTCGGCGTTGAGAAAAGTATAGGTAAATAGGAAGAGAATCCAGCACTCAAGTTTAAGCGAGTTAAGAAAGAATTAAGCAGTGTCAAGTCTAGGAGAAACCTAACTTCAGCGGGGGCCGGTCTCAGGCAGGCGGAGAGCGCAGCGGGAATTAAGGTTGCCTGCAAGCGTTCTGTGATTGCACTTTCCCTCTCGAGCCGGTATTCCAGTACTATGGGGACGAGTGGCACTCTGGCAAGGCAAAGTGAGCCGAGAAAGAAAGAATGTACTAACTTTCCTTTTAAAAGGATTAGTATTTATGATGCATTCAAGATTGCTAGATGGATTTGACTTTGGAATGATAATTTTATTTCTAGTCACTGTTGGATAGCCGGCAAACCAATCGAATGCCTCCAAAGTGGGAAAAGTTAAATTTGTCTTAACGATTTTAATGATGTTCTTGTTGTTGTTTTTTTTTGTAAAAATCTAAGATGAATACCAATTGTTGCATTTTAGGAAAACTAAGCTTTTACCCAGCAGAATGCCGACTAAAAGTTTAGAAAGAGGAAACCTCTTACCTAACTCAAACAAAACTGGAATTTTGAAAGCGAACCATAAACCAGAGAGGAAATCTCTACAAATAGGTAGATGGCGGAGCGAGCTTTATTTGCTTTAATGGTTAGCTAGAATTGGCTATGATAACCAAAATAAACTTTGAACAGGTTGTAACTTGAAGTTTTAATTTGAATGCAACAAGTAGTAAAGACTTTGTTGTTTGAGAACTTGTACGTTTTTGCAAGGAGAACTTATGTTTAAAGGAAGAATCAAGGAAGATAAGGTCCTGCCTAATCATGATTCTACTTAGAAAGATAAAGCGAAAAATAGAATTTATTTATTCAACACTTAATAAAAAAAAGTTAGAAAATTAACAATGTTTAGATTTAGAATCATATATTATTATTTTTTTAATTAGAAGAACTTTTTCTTTGTTTAGTTCTAATTTTGAGAGTCTCAGACTCCACAATAAAAGGTTCACAATTTATTAACAATATCAAGGTTTCAAAATTATTACAAGCACTAAACCTGTGCAAAGGTTTTAAAATGTGCTTAAAATTGAGTTTTTAAAGCTTTTAGGAACAATAAGTTGTATAGTTATTATAACCTATTCAGGTTAGATAAATTGCAAACGTCGTTTGACTGCACTTATGGCAAGCTAACAAGCTACAGACAAATAGATTAAATCCTGATCTTGACAGGAAAAAGGAAAAGGAAAACAGAAAATTAAAGGCGGAGATTACCTCTATTATGCGTAGAATTTAACACTATTAGAAATACAAGGATGTACAGGTCGTATTAACGACACCTGAAGAAAAAAGATTAGTTAAAGAGTTGACCACTTAGAAAATTAACAATTCCTGTACTGGCACGATAAGAAAATAAATTAATAAGCAGTTTCTATAACTGCTGATATTTATTCAGAATGAATAAGATTTAATGGAGCAAAATTGGGAGGGCGCCTAGGGTTTGGCGAAGCCTCGTTGAATAATAGCTAGGTACATAAGTTAAATTAAATGTTGTTAGTAGAGGGTGTTTGGAAAAGGAGGATGGAAATGTAAAGTTCTGGCCAGTTTTATTGCTCTCGTAGAACGCGGCGCGGAAGATAATTAGCACACATAATTTGAAACACTGATAGTTTGTTGACAAGTTGAAAAACTTCACTATTGCAGTATATGTGAGTTCGTAAAACCAGAGAAAGTTATTGCAGTTAGGTAGAACACTTAGTTTAAGTTGAGCTTGACCGAATTTATTGCGTTGGAAAATTTATGGATTGCAGTTGAGTGGTGAGGTAACGTTTCCACGGTGGCAAGCAAAGTAGGTGTATACCAGCAGTTTGTGTAACGTAAATTCCTCAGTGAGGAAAAGTATTCCCATAACTGGAGTGGAAAATACTAGATTGCTTGAATAGTAGAAAGATTGGTTGCCAAGAAAGTTCTAGAGTTGTGATGACTGTTAAATGGGTTAACAGAAATCCCTCGGAGGAAAGAAGCTAAGTTTTATAGACAGTGGGTAATTTGGATTAAATCCCTCGTAGTGAGAATGTGTTCTCAGTTAATTTGTACAAGAAGTACTAAATTTTCAAGTTTTAAAGTCAGCTAGATAGCTAGAGCATGACTAGAAAAATCCCTCAAAGATGGTTATTGCATAATAGTTAGCAATTCCACACACTGCCTATAAAATTGTATTAAAAACAATTAAAACAATTTAAAATCATTGGAGATTGGTACTTAGCTTTTTACATGTTTGAAGAAAATAGATGATCCGGGCGACCGTTCGCTTACGTCCACAACAAGGCGTAAATTTAAAAAATGTCTCATATGGACAGGAGACAAGCCTGTGGGAGGCTCCGAACTGTACGTTTATAGACTGACGCAGAAGTGAGTGCAGCAGTTCCGCACTGTAGCCTTGACGGCCGGACAACCAGAAGGGAGCGAGCGGACTGAGCGGCGCACCGATAGAGGTAAGCGATAACGCACACGTCAGAGGTAGGCGGGCGAGGGGGTAGGGGAAGGAAACAAAAGGAGTGGGGTTATTAGACAAGAAAGTGTACATCATAATAACCAACATAACAAAAATAAAAGATTCTTCATAGATGTGAATTTTCTTCATGAAGCGGTTAGCTGGCGACGAACACGAAGCCTGGTGGATTGGTAAAGAAGTCCTCTTGACCTGAGGCGATTGAAGAAGTTCAGGGGGTAGCTGTAAGATGCTGCTAGGCTGGTTTTGCAGAAGATGTACCGTACCTCTAGAACAAACTTACACAAAAATAAGCAAGTGTACGGGGACAATAGAATATAATGGTTCGCTGTTGGTGTCTGCGGGAAGGGAAATTAAATAAATAAATTAATGTAGAAAGCCAAAGAGCGGCAAAAGCCAACTCTGTCTGACCGTGTATTTCGAGAAATACACCACGTATTCCTTTGTTTGTTTGTTGAGCCCGGGTAATTTGTATATGCTATGTTGGCTAAGGAAGGCAGCATTGTCAATCAAGTATGCCTTTTGGTTTATTTTATTGAGATCGAGCCAATTTCTTATTATTATTACTATTCGACTATTTATATAAATACGCTAAATTCATCCGACAAAAAACTCAAGCTCCTGAACCAGAAGGAGTTAGAAGGTGTGGTTTGTGCAAAAATCTTCCAAATCGTTTCAATAGTACAGGAAAAATCATGAATTTCTTGAATAGTCAACGCTCTACTATAAAACACACCCTGTCGAAAACAAGACACAACTTAGCGATACAGCCAAGCTAGATAAAAAGGGGGAGGGGGGAATAGCGGTGGTTATAGGTAAATGTTATTTGGATCAGGTGTACTATGTACTTTTTTCTGCGATAAACCTAGGCCGATATGCGTGGCAGTGTTAAAGGTGCCGGGACGTCTTCAATAGACCGTGTACCGCTTAGTTTGAATGGCTCTTTAGTCCACGCGTGGCGAAGATAGTTCCACGGTCTTTAATAGTTGCAGATTCCTGTATTCAGTAGCATACATTCTTATCTAGATTTGGCAACGTCACACAAATAAACATGGCACTGACCTCAGAAAGAACATAGCAACTAAAGGGGGAGGAAGGGGATAACCTGTTCCGCCCAGTTACACCCGGGGTAGTCGACTATAACTGGTGCCTAAGTGAACACGCAACTGCTTCAAGTTCCAGTTAAGGAGACAACCCGATAAGTATAAGCCTGTATTATTACAGTATAACCATAGTTGATTTTGTATAACCATATAATCACTCCTAACAGACAAATTCCGGATTTTTATCACTATTTTAGAAGTTCACCTAACATTAGATATACCACATTTAGCATACACCGACTGTTGCATTACCAACACTGCAACTAAATAATTGTACATATTGTATATATTTTTCACCTGTAGTCTCAAACATAGATGTTATAGTGTAATGGATCTGATGATGATCGCTTGACGATCGAAACTGGTCATCCTAGTGTATTTACTAATGTTATGTAATTTATTTCAGGATTAAGGCATAACCCAGCTCTATTTGGGTACATTCGTGTTGACCGACTGAAAAGCACCAAACTTTTGTTACTAAGGCAACACTGAAAAATGATTTCAAACCTCACAATGTTCACGGCTAGTCAGGCAAATCGTGAAGCCAAGAGGTTCAAAACACTCAGGCTTAAACTCATGAACATAGTCAAGTCAATTTGGTTCAACAAAAAATGTATAGAACTAAATCTCACCCCTAAATACATAGTCTACCAATTAAAACCGTACCGATTAAACCAGCCTCAATCATTTCAACTAAACAATCCAAAGCGCTTTGGATAAAAAACGAACTAAGATTTGCATACATAAGAAAGCAAAAAATCAACCAACAACTATAAGATATTAAATTGCAACCAAGTAACTTCTGGCACGCATCCCAATGGGACAGTTTTACCGAGCACCTACATGACACCATCAAAATCAGAGCAACGAGGAAGCACGAAACGATAGAATATAAACTAAGAAAACTAGGAGAAACACAGAATAATCAATCTAGTGAACAACACACGAATAACAATGAATTCAATTTCCACAGCAGGGTAAACAACAATACGAACGTAACCTTATCTCAAAATGAAATGAATATGTTAGACAAAGGTTTGAAATACAACTGCACAGACGCACACACGAACCATAATATAAAACAGTTAATCACAGATATCGAGATAGCCAGTCACAAGCTCCCAGCAGAAGACAGGGAATTAACCAAATATCTTGCCACCAACGAAGCCAAAAAAATCCTCAAACGAGAGGGCGAAAACAATTACACTCAAAACAACAAACAACTAAAAGAAATAAAGTCATTGAAACAAAAAATAAAAGAACATGACTTAATCATCACAAAAGCAGATAAGGGAAATACCACAGTAATTTTGAACAAAACAGATTGCATTGAAAAAACAGTCGAATTCCTAAACAACAACGAAATCAAGGAATTAGCAAAAGACCCCACCAACAAATTCCAAAAACAAATAAAAAGTGTATTAAAAGAAACAGAATACATATTGACCAAAGCTGAAAAATCAAAACTAATAGACATGAACCCGAAAATACCGTCATTGAGGGGACAACCAAAAATACACAAAAAGGAGTGCCCAATGAGACCAATAGTCAATTGTAGGAATGCGCCTAGTTACAAAATCAGCAAAGAGTTACTAAAAATCATAAAACGCCTCCTTTCCAACGACAAAAACAACTCTGTAAAGAACACAACGGAATTAGTAACATCACTGAACACCCTACAAATGAAACCTAGCATGAGGCTTGTATCTTTCGATGCAACTAACATGTACGCCAATATTCCTATTAATGATGCAATCAACACTATCGAAAATAATTTAAAATCCAACAATTCGGCAAAAGAAACTGAAGAGATTGTGCGATTACTGAGGGTCGCTTCCCGTAATTCAAACGTGATATTTCTTAATTCGATTGATAGGAAGTGCCACACTGATAATTAAATAATACTGGTGTGTGATAAGTGCAGCTATAATTTTGTCTTACAATTAATTTTAATATTGTAATATAGTAGCCTAGTCTTTCTATTTGTACATATCTGTGAGGTAGGCCTATGTCATGCTATGTGCTTTGTGGAAACATGGGCTGATAACCTTGAAACATCCACAACTATTCTGATAGAGCTTATGTTTTCTTTTCTACCTAATATCACGGGGGGGGGGGAGAAATCGCCTATTATTAGACCAATTACTAAAATATGACCATTATAAGGCAGGGGAAAGAAAGAAAGAAAGAAAGAAAGAAAGAAAGAAAGGAAGAAAGGAATATAACATAGAGTGGGGGGCGGGGGGATAGAATAGTGGAAAGGGTCGAGTAGGCATGGGCCGGGAGGGGAGATGGGCCAGTAGGCCAGGTCGGGGACGGATCGCGCTCGAAAGTGCATCGTCGCGCCATCTCATATTGTCAGTTGGAACTTCTTGCGCCGAGCAATAGGTTGGTGTCAACATTTTGCATTAAGATGCAGCTCTAGCCATACATCCTCCCTGCTCCTGACCTTATTTCGGCAAAGTTGCTCTCAAGCAACAGTTAATCTTGCGTTTTTCACCAGTCAACTGTTCAGAAAGTTCATACAGTGGTCAGCAGGTGGCATCCATATGCGTTGTGAAACTACATCTTGAGCAGTTGGTTGCAGTGTGTTGTTATTTATTATTCTTTGGAATAACATTTGGAATGACATTGATGTCATTTTCTCAATGAGGACAAATAACTTATTAGTAAGCTTTCAATTAATTTACATTGTTATAATAGTTATTTGGAAAGCCTCCGTGGCTTAGGCGGCAGCACGCTGGCCTCTCACCGCTGGGTCCGTGGTTCAAATCCCGGTCACTCCATGTGAGATCTGTGCTGGACAGAACGGAGGCAGACAGGTTTTTCTCCGGGTACTCCGGTTTTCCCTGTCAAAATTTCATTCCAGCAACACTCTCCATTATCATTTCATTTCATCTGTCATTCATTTGATCATTGCCCCAGAGGAGTGCGTCAGGCCTCGGCAGCCGGCACAGTTCATATCCTCGCCGCTAGATGGGGGCTTCATTCATTCCATTCCTGACCCGGTCGGAGACTGGAAGCAGGCTGTGGATTTTTTATAATAGTTATTTGGAGCCAGGGGCGTATTATAGCGTTGTATTTCGGGGGCTGCCCAACCGGGGGTTAGAGGCCATGGTGTAGGCCCAAAGGATAGGGGACCCGGGGTTCTCCCCGGGAAACGTTTGTATAATTTGGTGCAAAATGATGAGTTTAAGGCTATCTGGCATCACTTTTTCAACCAATTTGTTGTGATGTTTTATGTTTGGTTAATGTCAAACACAACTAAGTCCATTTTATGATACTTTTTATTAATACAGTCATCTTGCTCACTTGATAGTATTTACATGGAAATAATTAATGTTACTGTTTTGATTTACAAGTCACACTATAATATAAAGTCAAGGTTTCTTGAAGCATTGCCAAATCGGTTCATAACTTCGTCAGTGAGATGTAGGGGAGGAGGGGGCAGGATGGAAAGCGCGGGCAAGATGGAAATTAATTGTTTCCTTTTTCGTAGTAAAGATGGCGCCTTTGCTTTTATGAGAGTGCAAGGAGATTACAATTCTGATGAAAAATGGGTACAAGAAGAACTTGTAGTGGCTACATTGGCATCACAGGAACAGCTGAATTTGGCGCCTTGTGAACTGTTTGCATTTCACGGTAAGTGTGCAGTTGATTATAACTAAACCAAATTTGAACATACTGGTTTTCGAGACTTTTCAAAACGTATAAATAGCCTTCAACTTTCCTTATATTAACATTTCTCAGACATTACACTGAGGAAAAGAGAGATAACTGTACTTTTCAGCAGCATGTTGGTATTTTAGGTTATGAGGGCAGCATGGAAAGCAACGATGAGGGCAACATGGAAAGCTTTCCATCTTGCAACTCATGATTATGAGGGGCAATTATCAAAGTGTTTTGTTACTTGTAGCTTTTAAAACAAACGAAAATAACCTAGGAATACGCATGCTATTTCTATAATAGAAAATGATCAGTTCACAGTTGCATGTTTAATTTTTATTTTGTTTTAGAAGGTGCATAACTATAAGAAGAAAAGTAACCGTGGTAATTGGACAGAAGAGCTATGGATGAGGCCAAGCGAACAAGCATTGCAGAAGCATCTAGGCGATATAGTTTTCCACTTGGCACCTTACACCGGCATCAACAGAGACAAGAAAAACCGTCAATGAAACGCCTACTGCCTGAACTAAATGCTTCAACATCTGACAATAATAAGAACAGACGTGGGCAGCTGGTTGAGGGACAGGGAAACATATTTCTGCCGAAGCCTCCTGTAGATAATCCTGCTCCTAAAGAAAGCGCTTTCTGCCTGATTTGTAATGAATCCTATGTGGATAGTGCGAGTAAAGAAATGTGGATGCAGTGCAACTTCTTTGAGCAATGGGCCCGTGAAGATTGCACCGACTATAACAATAAAAAATAATTTTACATTTGTGACTTTCGCTGTATGAAGTAAATACAAATACTTGTTCATTTAAACTGTGAAATATTGATCTCAAATTGTTTTAAAAATGAAGAAAACATGTAAAATGGCAAGTTTCCATTTTGCCCTCTGTATCATTCCATCATGCCCCCAATAAGAGGGCATGATGGAAAGAATGCATACTTTTGTAAATAGGCAGATTGCTCTCAAGTAGAACAAACGAATTTAACCCATAGTTGATATTTATGTAGTACTGTAATTATAAACCCTTAAAATACACTCCTTATTTCCTAAAAAGCATGTCTAACGATATTTTTCTTTCATGAAATGCTAACCTTTCCATATTGCCCCCTTCTCCCCTATGTCTCTGTGAATAGATGACAATACTAGACCGTTGAGTCTGTGTTCAGTAGTAGAATTTCTTAAGTATGTTTTCAACCCAAACTCCGTTCAGCAGTACCAGTAGCTACAGAGTGAGGCAAATTTGCCAAAAGTTTGATAAGGGTAAAAAAGTTAGGGAAAATACTTTTGTCACACGCTTCAAGGGCACTTGTTCTTGGTTCGTTCATAAGAGTGAAGGCATTGGAGAGTAATAAGAGGTTATGTTGTTACACATAGGATCAGAGCAAACTGATTGTCGCACTGTTTACATCGCTCTACCTTCGCCTTGCTTTACAACGTTGCCATACGTCACTTAGTAACAATAGTACATGATTATATTGGTTTTTAATGTTTTAATTCATAAACAAATAGTATATGTGACAAAAATTTCCCCTGTTTGGAGCACATAAACACTGAAAAGAAAGTGTGTTGCCCATAGGCATCATTGCCAGTCAAGCACCCATGAAGATGTTTCGTTCATAAGTCAAGCTTCTGATTGCTTACATCCAAATTCTTACATGTATGATGTGCAATTCCCCTATAACTTTTATTTTTAGATGGATCCTAGAACCTTTTATGGTAGGAGGAGAGAAGGGGGTGTTCTGCTGCCTCCTGAAAACCCTTCCTTGTCTGATGTTGACGAATCTGATGATTCAGAACCAGATATTCTGGCTGACTGTAGTGATAAGGATCCATATTAGGCTGCATATCAGATGCTCCTCCACGAGAGGGTTTGGTGGTGATACCGCAATCTGATAGTGATCCTGTCCTGACAGTGACAACTAACCTCCAGGTCCTAGTAGGCCATTACAAACGGCTACATTAAATGACATCACAAATTCATTGAGTAGGGGCAGAAAGAAAGACTCCCGATTATGCAAGTGGGTGAAACAAGACATCCCGCCTGTAAACATTGCATCTGAACCTATTTTCAGTGAAAAATGTGATGGTACACCTCTACAATATTTGTGCTCGATCCATGCACTGTAAATGCATGGTTGGTCTATCGTCGGGAGTGTAAGGAGAGAATGAAGATGTGCTTGGAGAAATTCAGGTGAGATATTGCTAATGCTCTGATGAGTGCAGGAAAAAGAAAGGCTGGCAGGCCATCATTGGGCTCACCACAATCACCCAAGAAGAAGAAAACTACGGTACTGTGCCAGTTCCAATTGAAGATTCCCGCTACGATGGCTACGATCACTGGCCAGCACATGAACCAAAAGGACAATGCCGATACTACCCTACTGGATACTCAACAGTAAAGTGCAAATGTAACTTGCTTCTCTGTTTTGTACTTCATAGGAATTCTTTCCAAGCGTTTCATGTACGTGCCTGAAATGTAATCTTGCTCCGTCGGCAATGATGCTTACAAGCAACACATGATTGATTGGTGCTTTTCGGCAATGTTGCTCTCGAGCAACATGCCCTAATGTATGCACATAATGTAAATACATTTTTGTTACCACTTAAGATCATTCAGAGAAGCCAATTAGTGTAAAAAATATCCTTCAATTACTTTTTTCCTAGAAAATTTGGGGGACTGCTAATTAAAGGGTTAAAATGAATTTATAACTGATGCTGCAAGCCTAGAGACGAAGTTGCTTAAATGTAAGTAAATGAACATAGACTATCCAACTTTCAAAAGTTGTCATCTCAATACCAATTCTTCCACCACATAGGTACACTTTTCTCTGAAACCCTAAACGCTACACAACTGAAATTTTCAGGGATTGTTTATTGAGTGATTATACACATATGTATGTTGAATTATGCTTCTATTTGACTATTTGTAGAATTTTCATGCATTTACATTCATATTTTCACTGAGGTTTATAAAATCCAAAATTCGAATAACCATAAATTAGAATCTTTTCACGGTATTTGGATACTTCAACATAAGTTAGAGTTAGAGACGTATATTTGAATTAGTTGAAAGCTCAGGCCAGGACCTTTTATACACACATCAAAAAAAGTTTTGCATCACCTCGGTTCCAAGAGTTCCGGAACCTTTAAATACAAAGGGAATAGAGATCAACACAAACAACATTTCAGCTCGTTTTATTGCTCATGAGACCCACACATTGCATGTTGTACCATCATACAGCTAGACTTTCAGCATTTGTGGTCCAGATTGCAGTACACACCACTACCTCTAATACCCAGTAGCACGTCCTCTTGCATTGATGCATGCCTGTATTCGTCGTGGCATACTATCCACAAGTTCATCAAGACACTGTTGGTCCAAATTGTCCCACTCCTCAACGACAATTCGGCGTAAATCTCTCAGAGTGGTTGGTGGGTCAAGACGTCCATAAACAGCCCTTTTCAACATATCCCAGGCATGTTCGATAGGGTTCATGTCTGGCGAACATGCTGGCCACTGTAGTCGAGCGATGTCGTTATCTTGAAGGAACGCATTCACAAGATGTGCACGATGAGGTCGAGAATTGTCGTCCATGAAGACAAATGCCTCTCCAATATTCTGCCGATATGGTTGCACTATGGGTCGGAGGATGTCATTCAGGTATCGTAAAGCCGTTTCGGAGCCTTCCATGACCACCAGTGGCGTACGTCGGCCCCACATAATGCCACCCCAAAACATCAGGGAACCACCACCTTGCTGCACTCGCTGGACAGTGTGTCTAAGACGTTCAGCCTGACCAGGGTGCCTCCAAACACGTCTCCGACGATTGTCTGGTTGAAGGCATATGCGACACTCATCGGTGAAGAGAACGTGATGCCAATTCCGTGGGGTCCATTCAGCATGTTGTTGGGCCCATCTGTACCGCGCTGCATGGTGTCGGGGTTGCAAAGCTGGACCTCGCCATGGACGTCGGGAGTGAAGTTGCGCATCATGCAGCCTATTGCGCACAGTTTGAGTTGAAACACGACGTCCTGTGGCTGAACGAAACGCATTATTCAACATGGTGGCATTGCTGTCAGGGTTCCTCCGAGCGGCAATCCGTAAGTAGCGGTCATCCACTACAGTAGTAGCCCTTGGGCGGCCTGAGCGAGGCCTGTCATCGACAGTTCCTGTATCTCTGTACCTCCTCCATGTCCGAACAACATCGCTTTGGTTCACTCTGAGACGCCTGGAAACTTCCCTTGTTGAGAGCCCTTCTTGACACAAAGTAACAATGCGGACGCGATCGAACTGCGGTATTGACCTTCTAGGCATGGTAGAACTACAGACAACATGAGCAGCGTACCTTCGTCCTGGTGGAATGACTGGAACTGATCGGCTGTCGTACCCCCTCCGTCTAATAGGCCCTGCTCATGCATGGTTGTTTACATCTTTGAGCAGTTTTAGTGACATCTATGAACAGTCAAAGGGACTGTATCTTGGATACAATATACACAGTCAACGTCTATATGCCGGAGATCTGGGAACCGAGGTGATGCAAAACTTTTTTTGATGTGTGTATCTATGTTGTGAAGTGTACCTAAATAAGAGGATGTAACAAACTGTTTGCAGTGACTGTACTGGTGCCATTTCGCCACCCAAGATAGCTGTTGCTTGCCACGTAATACAGATCAAACACCATTAGACAGCTGTACAAAGTTCCAATGCTCAGTGAACTTTTAAAGCGCTATGGATTTTCGGTTACATCTCCCCTAAAATACCATAATCTTTTGGTTAGTCTCTCCGTTCTACAGGTATTGCCATAGAATGTCACTTGTCAGACGTCTCTTGTGTTCGGCATCAGTGAACCTGTCAGTTAAGGAATAGAGGTCCGCTGTTCTCCTCATACTGTGCATTTCATTTTCTCTCGTGGTGTAACGTGTTTTTCGAGGGGTTTTATGCAACTGGCTTAAGTCAGTAGGAAGCCATTCTATATTTATTTACGCGGCAAATTGTTCAGCCAAGAGAATTTTTCATGTTAATTTATTATTATTATTAATTTATTATAATTATTATTAAGGTATTTTCGGAGCATTTTATAAAAATTATTAGCATTCAGATAGGTTTTCTATGTCTTAGAAAACGCTATCAAGCAAATTATTACGAACGACAATATTATAGAAAATTATGTGATTACGGAATTTTACGGAGTTTTCGTCAGTTAGGGTATATCGAGAGACGTGACTCACTGGGATTTCAAGTACAAGCTGATTCCTGTCGAGAAGTATTACGCAAGGCTGGGTCGCAAGGTCTAGAAAAGGCGAATTGTTGGAACGGAAATCGACTTCTCCCTCTCGCGCGCCGAGTGTAATGAGGCAGAGGAGGGGAACTAGCGGCGTGCTCAGCCAATCAGTGAGGACGACGTAAGCTAGATGTCGGTACCATGGTGGGGGAGCCAACAGGTGCATATATCGTTCGACGAGCCGTGAAACGTGGACTATCTGTGTAGAACTTGCGGAGTACGGTTGCAAGTGCGTGTCGCTCCGATGTTCAGTGGAGTTGAAGACTAACTTTTGCAAAACTTAACCAGTGCGGTTGTACGAGTGTTTGGGTCCGAGGTACGGACCATAGAATTATCTAATCTACCAGAATATCATCAAATTCCGACGGAGATGACGACGTCCAGGAGACTGTGGGAAGCTCACAGCATCATCAAGTACGAGGGAAATGCTTTGGCAATTTCCAGTGGTAAGCGCAAATGACGCAGAAATACGCAATCTCTCATTTTTCTTTGTTTTACATTTCATATTTCAGTAACTTCATAGCTTGGAAATAAGAGTAAAATCAATTTATGAGACTCCGTTTTCACGTAATTTTCTATCGGTAATATTCAAATCACAACGCTCCAATTTAAATTTTGTACTTATTATTATTATTAATTTTGCTATACTTGTTTTATATAATAAATTCATTTCTTTTACAATGCAATCTTTGCTTTCAGTAGGTAGCATTAGATATAGACCAATTCCTTCTCCTGATACAATTGTTTGTTGGGTTAATGATCAAATCATACCACGATCTGAGTGAATAGTGTCTTGAAGGTGTTCTGCCAGAGCTAGACGTTGTTAAATACAAATTTAGATTTCAACATTGCATTGAGGTCTTGGCGCCCATTAAAACAACATAGCTTAGGCAAAGGTAAACAGTTACATTTATCTCCCAACAGTGTGGGCTAGCCAAACTGCCACATTGTACGCTCAACGTGTGGGCTGTCAAAAGGTTACATTTGTACGCTCAACGTGGAGCAAAGTAAATACCGTTTCACTTGTCATCCCAGCCTAAGCGAGACTATTACATTTGTCGCCGACAACTTGGGGCTGAAAACCTAATAACATTTGTGGAAGGAGAAGGGTATATATTTCTGTGCCTGTATTTTGGGGGTTATTTGTCTTTATCAGTGTATATCATTATGGGGGATGAGAAAGAAAGACAGATGAGGTTACGTAGTGGTCATCAACTGGAGAGTGATGATACGAGCAGTATGTCGAGTGATGGTAGTACCGGGGTAGCGGAGGTAAATCCCGATACTGAAACAGGGAGTGTAGGCGGCCAACCAGAATTAAAAACTTTACTTCTCGAGTTCATGTATCAGAACAAAGTTAGTAGTGACGCTTTAAATGCTAAACTGGAACAAAACAACGCTAAATTAGAACAAAACAGTAGGGAAAATAAAGAAAGTACAGATGCCTTAAATGCAAAATTAGAACAAAACAGTAGGGAAAATAAAGAAAGTACAGAAGCTTTAAATGCAAAATTAGAACAGAATAATGCAAAATTAGAACAAAACAGTAGGGAAAATAAAGAAAGTACAGAAGCTTTAAATAATAAATTAGAACAGAATAATGCAAAATTAGATAAGAACAACAAGGAAATTAGTGTGAAAATGGAGCAGATTAGAGGAGAAATCAGAGGAGTAATGGAAGAGAAGGTTAAAGAGATCATTGCAGATGTAGACAAGAAATTAGGAAAAGTACAGGAGGAGTTAGAAATTAGAATCAGTACACAGGCTGAAAATTTAAAAGAACTAGTGCAACTGGAAACACAGCAGGTCAAAAAGCAATTGGGGGGAGAAATTGACAAAATTCAGGTAGCTACTAAAGAGGTTAAGGAACAGCTGGGGGGTAGAATTGAGAAAGTCCACTCGCAAATAGTTGCAGAAGTAAATGATTTAAGAGAGAGTAATAGAGAGAGCATTAGCCAGATTGAGGAGAAACAAGCAAAGCTATATGATAAAGTAGAAGAATCAGAAGGAAACATTAAATTAACAGTAAACAGTATTGAGAGGAAGGCTGAGGAGAAAATCGCAGAATTAGAATTAAAATTAAAAGCTAGGATCAGGCAAGAAAATAGTCAGAATAGGCCAGTTTTTGTGAATAGCACACACAGGGAGGTAGAACTGTGTAAGTTCAGCAATCGACAGGGGTGCCCAATGGAGTTCATGAACACTATAGAAAATAAATTCGGGGAGAGGTTGGAAAATGGTAGTATTGAGTGGTGCCAGGTAGTTGAAATTTTAGAACAAGTGTTTGTGGGGGAAACAAGGAATTGGTTTGCTGTCTACAGAGACAAGTTTACTGATATTAATGATTTTAAAATGAAATTCTGTGAAAAGTTCTGGAATGAGGTTATTCAGTCGCAGCATCGTGAGGGAGTAGTGTGTGGTAAATATAACCCTAAAGGAAGCTCCACCATGACCGAATACTTTTTAGGGCAGGTATTAGTGTGTAAATATCTGGATGGCTTGAAGGAGGAAAGTGATGTGGTAAGGTTGCTACTTAGGCACTTTCCCTATAGGATCAAGGAGGCTGCTTGTATCCAGAATGTAAAGACTATATCACAAGTAGAAAATTTGTTAAGCACATTTGATGCACTAGGGAGAGGGGGTTATGAGGACAATTTCAATCGGAACCAGGGTAATAATAATAATAATAGACCTAATGAAGCCAGGCATCAAGAAGTTCAAGGGAACGGTGGCGAAGGGGCCAACGCTCAAAATAGAAATAATAATAATCAGCTAAATCAGAACAGAGGAAATGGCTATGGTAATCAGTATCAAGGGAGGAACAATGATTTCAGGGGAAATCAAGGGAGGAACAATGATTACAGTGGAAATCAAGGGAGGAACAATGATTTCAGGGGAAATCAAGGGAGAAATTATAATGACAATAATTACAACCAGAATAGGGGTCAAGGAAGAGGACAGCCTAGTGGTAGTAATATACAGCCAAACAATGACAACATAGCCCAGAACAACCAGACCAGTTTAGTAGTTAGTAGTACTACGGCCAGCTGTAGCGGTTCTTTAAACGCGAACCAGGCTGCGAAGTAAGGTCAGAATCTCAGTCTGTAGCATGCCCTGTCCATACAATTATACAGGAACCCTATGACCTAAATGTAAGAAATGAATTATTACATGAACTAAATGATGAAGGTATTATTCAGGAAGTGGTTAGTAAGAGCCCCATAGTTAAATTTAACGTGTCCGAGGCGAACACAGATGTTTTAATTGATAGTGGTTGTATGAAGAGTTGCATAAGTAGTGCATTTTATGATAAAATGAAAGGAACTGGAGTAAATTTTGAGGAGATGCCAATTAAAAGCACTTTTGTTATCACAGCTGTTGGGAAGAGGTCTAAAGTAATTTCTAAGCAAGTTTTAGTAGACATTAAAATTAATAATCATGTAGAGAAGCAGATTTGTCTTGTAATTCCAAATTTAGTATTCAGTGTTATCTTGGGTTCAGAGTGGCTAAGTAGAGTGTCTGGTAACTTATGTTATGATGTAGGGAGTTTGAAATTTAAATGGGGAGATTCTGAAGTAGAAGTAGCGTTCAATGACCATATTCAGAGAAGTAGTGTTGTAGGTGTGATTTGTACTTTAAATGAGATATCGCCAGCCGTAGAGCGGGGTTCTCCATGTTTTGTGGGCAGTGTGATTACGAACGGAAGTCTAGAGGACTCGTTACGTGAGGCTGCATTTCAGGGAAATATAGAGGATGAACAGTGTGTTCGGCTCTATGATGTGTTATGGTGTAATAGGAGAGTTTTTGAGGATCGCATTGGTATGGCCAATTGCTATACACATTCATTGAACGTTATTGATAGGTCAGTATTCACAGGACATAGATATCCTGTACCTTTCGCTTATCAGAGTGCAGTTGAGGCACAAATTAACCAGATGCTTGAAGATGGGATTATTGAGCATTCTAACAGTCCATATGTTAATTCTTTGATAACGGTACCCAAGACCGACGGCACTGTTCGTATTTGTTTAGACGCTCGTTTGGTTAACAGTAGAATTAGTTCAGATCAGCTGAAATCTATGTCAATAGAGGAATTAATGCAAACATTTGAGGGGAAGAAGTATTTCACTTGTGTAGATTTGAGTTCCAGTTTTTGGCAAGTGCCACTTATGTACGAAGATAGACCATTTACAGCTTTTAGTCATAAATATAACCTTTATCAATTTTGTAGAACACCTTATGGGTTAAAGAGTAGTTCAGCAGCTTTAATTTGGGCTTTAAACATCGCATTAGGGGATGACACAGGAGAGTTTGTAACCATTTACATAGATGATATGGTAATTAGTTCACGCAGTTTTGAGGAGCATCTACGTCATTTAGATATAGTTTTTAAGAAGTTAGATCAGGCAGGGTTCACTTTGAAGCTGTCTAAGTCGTCATTCTGTCAGTCAGAAGTGACATTTTTAGGTCATAGAGTGTCGAGTAGAGGTGTTACACCAGAAGAAAGTAGGGTTAATAAGATACTTAACGCAGAGGTGCCACAGAATGTTAAACAGTTAAAAACTTACCTGGGAATTTGCAACTTTTTCAGGAGGTTCGTTCTTAAATACTCAGGGTTGGTAGAACCATTCAGGGAATTGCTTAAAAGTGGGACTCGGTGGAGATGGGAGTCCAAGCATGATCAGGCTTTTAGAGCGCTGAAGGAAGGTTTTGAGAAAGCTGTAGTGCTGAAATATCCGTTAAAAGATAAGGAATATGTGGTTATGACAGATGCTTCACATATAGGCATTGCTGGAGTATTATGTCAGAAAGATGATGAGGGTAATCTGTGCATTGTATCTTTAGCCTCGCGAGGACTGACAGCAGCGGAGAAAAGATACACGATTACTGAGTTAGAGCTATTAGGTATTGTTTTCAGTTTAGGGAAATTTAGAATGTATTTAGTAGGGGGGAAATTTGAGATCCACACAGATCACCATGCATTACTGTATATGAGGACTTGTAAACTCAGTTCTAACAGAGTTAGTAGGTGGATTCTTGCTCTGCAGGAATACGAATTCACAGTAAAATATATTAAAGGTAAAGATAACATTCTTGCAGACATGCTATCGAGGGACACTAATTTATGTAGGGATTATCCTGTGGTTAAAGCAGAGGACGGTATTTTAATATGTGCATGTGTGGACAGTAGCAACAGGGCATCGTTACAGACACTGAGAAATATGCTAGTGGAGCAACGTGATGACGTTATGTTAAAGGAGCCACTGGCTAGGTTGGAAATAGGTGAAGAAGAGTATGTGAAAGTAGGACGGTTCACGTACAAGATGCAGGATGGGCTTCTTGCAAGGAAATGTAGGAATAATCGGTGGGCAATATGTGTTCCTGCCACTTTGCGGGAGGAGCTAATTTGGTTCATTCGTAGGGAATTAGGACACTTTGGTGCTGCCAAGGTCTTCTATGAAATTGGTCGTGACTTCATTTGGAGTAAAATGGGAAGGGACGTTAGGAGGATTTTAGCTAAGTGTGACACCTGTCAAAGGAGTAAATATCCAGTTAAATATTTAGTGGGGGAGAGATCTGCAGTTCTCACCAGTAGTCCCGGCGAACTACTGTGTGTGGATTTATTTGGCCCGATCGTTAAAGGACAGTACGGCTACGAGTACATTTTTATAGTTATTGACGCTTTTAGTAAGTATGTCAAGCTATATCCGCTAAGGAAAGCCACGGGACTAGCGTGTAGCCGTCTGATCATTAATGAGTATGTACCTGAGTTTGGCATTCCTCTCAGGATACTATCTGACAGTGGACCACAGTTTACTGCAAAGAAATGGAGAACCAGTATGCAGGAAGCTGGTATAACACACGTTCATTCCTCTGTAAGGTACCCTCAGGGTAATTCTGCAGAGCGTCCATTAAGGGAAGTGGCTCGTCTTTTTCGGACTCTAGTGCATGACAAGCATGCGGCCTGGGTTGGACATCTTCCCAAGGTCGAGACTTGGCTGAATTCTGTCCAGCATGAGAGCACGAAATTGACGCCATACGAAGTTCACTTCGGAAAAAGACCACAAAATGAACTAGCGAGGGTGTTGGGATTAAATGAGGGTAAGCAACCGGGGATGGATTACATTGTCCAGTTGGCGAAACAGAATTTATCTAAGTCAGTACAAAAGAGAATTCGCCAACAAAAAGAAACTAAATTTGACCTATTCGAGCCGGGAGACAGAGTCTTACTTAGAGTGCCGAAACAGTCAAATAAGCTAGAGAAAGTCATGTCCAAGTTCTTTTATCTCTACGAGGGCCCATTTATAGTTTCCAAACGTATTGGCAAAACAGCATATGTGCTAGAGAATAGTGAGGGAAACAGATTATACGGGACGTATAATATACATAGTCTCCGAAAGTATGTGTCATAAAGTGAGGATGTTTAGCTGGCGAGCCAGCCTATCAAATGAGTAAGTGTGGTATTTGGTGCGTGGGAGGAGATGGTCTTCCAGGCAGGCGTATCAGAAGTCACACAGGGAGGTAGTATGTAAGTAAATGAGAGTTTTTAAGGTACAGGGAAATATGACGGGATTGTCGGATGCTGTTGAGCACTAAATTGTCTCGATGCACCAAGGCCATTTTGGCAGCGCTGATGGGTTCCCATTTATCTCCAAGAGATGGGGGAGCGCTTGTATAGGGCTTGTTAGCTTAAGGCGTCCACGAGATAAAAGATGGGCCATCAGAATGCGAGACAGTCCTTCATGAAACTCATACATATCAGCACACGTGATTTCTGTTTACGGCCTCGCCATGTAAGATTTGTAAGTGTGTAATTTAAGATAATATGTACAATGGTATTATTTGTGTGAGGAGAAATGGTCTGTGTTGAGAACTAGTATTAAGTAGAATATGGTTAACGGGAACTTAACAAGACAGGGCGATTACGGCACAGAAATATTTGGTGTTATATGTAATGCACATTTACTGTTTTTTTTTCAGAAGTCAATATTAATTTAATCTACTTCAAAGAGAGATTAAGTATTATGGTCACGAGGCGCTGCCACAATAGTGTGATCGTGTGCTCAGTGATAAGTGGAATTAAATGTCACCATAAGGAGGGGACCTCCAGTGAAATTAGGAAGTTCTATGGTGATATAAATATATCAGAACACCTTCAATGCGTGTGATATGACATCATAAATACATAGTGCTCACACATTAATTATGTCTATATCTCCAACATAGAGAAATTTGAGAGGCGGAAATATCCGTGGAACACTATTCCATATGTAAAACATTGGACTGGTTGCAAAGTGCAATCCATAGTGACAACAAACTTTGACGCAAAGTGCGTGAAGAAAAAATATGAGTGTATATATCTGTAATTTAGGGTGATTTCATTTATGTAATATGTATTTTGGATGGGGTTTATTAACGTGTCTGGGATTATCGGATAATGGACCGTCATCACGGTAAATCATCCGATGATCCGAGGCGAATATGTAACGTGTTTTTCGAGGGGTTTTATATCAACTGGCATAAGTCAGTAGGAAGCCATTCTATATTTATTTACGCGGCAAATTGTTCAGCCAAGAGAATTATTCATGTTAATTTATTATTATTATTAATTTATTATAATTATTATTAAGGTATTTTCGGAGCATTTTATAAAAATTATTAGCATTCAGATAGGTTTTCTATGTCTTAGAAAACGCTATCAAGCAAATTATTACGAACGACAATATTATAGAAAATTATGTGATTACGGAATTTTACGGAGTTTTCGTCAGTTAGGGTATATCGAGAGACGTGACTCACTGGGATTTCAAGTACAAGCTGATTCCTGTCGAGAAGTATTACGCAAGGCTGGGTTGCAAGGTCTAGAAAAGGCGAATTGTTGGAACGGAAATCGACTTCTCCCTCTCGCGCGCCGAGTGTAATGAGGCAGAGGAGGGGAACTAGCGGCGTGCTCAGCCAATCAGTGAGGACGACGTAAGCTAGATGTCGGTACCATGGTGGGGGAGCCAACAGGTGCATATATCGTTCGACGCGCCGTGAAACGTGGACTATCTGTGTAGAACTTGCGGAGTACGGTTGCAAGTGCGTGTCGCTCCGATGTTCAGTGGAGTTGAAGACTAACTTTTGCAAAACTTAACCAGTGCGGTTGTACGAGTGTTTGGGTCCGAGGTACGGACCATAGAATTATCTAATCTACCAGAATATCATCAAATTCCGACGGAGATGACGACGTCCAGGAGACTGTGGGAAGCTCACAGCATCATCAAGTACGAGAGAAATGCTTTGGCAATTTCCAGTGGTAAGCGCAAATGACGCAGAAATACGCAATCTCTCATTTTTCTTTGTTTTACATTTCATATTTCAGTAACTTCATAGCTTGGAAATAAGAGTAAAATCAATTTATGAGACTCCGTTTTCACGTAATTTTCTATCGGTAATATTCAAATCACAACGCTCCAATTTAAATTTTGTACTTATTATTATTATTAATTTTGCTATACTTGTTTTATATAATAAATTCATTTCTTTTACAATGCAATCTTTGCTTTCAGTAGGTAGCATTAGATATAGACCAATTCCTTCTCCTGATACAATTGTTTGTTGGGTTAATGATCAAATCATACCACGATCTGAGTGAATAGTGTCTTGAAGGTGTTCTGCCAGAGCTAGACGTTGTTAAATACAAATTTAGATTTCAACATTGCATTGAGGTCTTGGCGCCCATTAAAACAACATAGCTTAGGCAAAGGTAAACAGTTACATTTATCTCCCAACAGTGTGGGCTAGCCAAACTGCCACATTGTACGCTCAACGTGTGGGCTGTCAAAAGGTTACATTTGTACGCTCAACGTGGAGCAAAGTAAATACCGTTTCACTTGTCATCCCAGCCTAAGCGAGACTATTACAGTGGGACCAAACATTTTCCGGAGGATTTTCCGTTCTTCCTTTTCAATTGCTATAATTTTAGAGTGACCACCGAGTGATATGGCTTCTGAGGCGTATAAATTATTATTATTTATATTACTATTATTATTATCCACTCAGCGGCCCTGTGGAGTAGTAGTGAAGCCTATGAGTGAGCTTCTGTTTTAAAGATTATACTCACTTTGTTAAATGTAATTAAGTGCCATTTTTATTTTACACAAGTTTAAAAGCGTATTTTGGTAAGTCACTTCTAGTTAGAGCATGCAAATCGTCAGAAGTCTGCTGAATTTAAAAAAATGCTTTGTTTTATACCACTACTAAACATACAGCAGATTACCAACTTGTTTTGAGAATTTTTGGTAGTACCGCTCCCTATCTGAGACAAGTTGTTGCGTCATCGTGGCAATTTAGTCCAATGCACTTGAGGGAAAATGGAGTCCGTCTGATAACCTGTGTCATTGTGCTGGCTGTACTAGTGTGCGTATTTGTAACTGTAGTTACGATTGGGTACCAGGCGGCCGTGCTCCGAAGTTAGGTACCACCCCGGCATTTGCCTGGAGTAGATGAGGAAAACCACACAGAAAATCACTTCCACGATGGCTGAGGTTGGAATCAATCTTAAGCGGCTTCGGTGGCGTAGTTGGTAGCATGCTGAGCTTCTATTCCCAAGTTCGCGGGTTCAAACCCGGCCGAAGTCGTTGGATTTTTAAGAGCGTTAAAAATCCTTCAGTAGCCTTCCTTCGGATGATTTATGGTACGTAAAAGAACCTTTTTTAAGAGCGCTAAAATCCTTCAGTAGCCTTCCTTCGGATGATTTATGGCATGCAAAAGAACCTTCCACTAATTACACTTGTGTGAAGCTAAATTATAGGTTAGATTCGACTAACGCTCTTAGGTTCCAACGTTCGTCACTAGAAGCTGACTGCGGTGATATATAGCAACCAAGTTCAGAACTAGTTGTCGTTGACGGTGGCGTCTTGTAGCAAAAGTAGGAACTATTTGAAAATTGAATGTCTGCAGTCCTTACTTGAATTAAAAACAGATAACACACACTAATACAGCCATCACAATTAACACCGGTTATCAGACAGATTCTACACACACCCAAAGTACACGGGGCTACATGACCGCGTTGTCGCAGCCCCTAAACTGAGGAACCAACCAGAATCAATCTTAGTTTTGTCTCATCAGGCCGAGGGCACTTCAGATCAGAATTAAATTTCTTGTCAGAGCCGGGAATCAAACCTCAGGGGTGAATGCTATCCACTAACCATACCATAAGGTGGGCCCTGACAAAAGTACACCGGAGTGGTGACCAAGGTATCTTCAACAATGAAATAAAGCAACTACAACGCACGTTCCTCCCCATGACTGTTGTTCTTAATTAATTTTAGGGACTTGGGACATCTCGGTCATCAGCCTGGTGTCGTTGGGTGTGTGTTGAACTTGTCTGATAACCCGTATTTAGGCCTATGTGATGACTGTAGTAATGTGTGTAATTGTATTAGGGACAGGGATGACGTAGGTGCCGTGGCACTTGAACTAAGGTACTATCTCGACATTTTCCTGTAGATGTGAAGAAAAAAAAAACGAAAAAAACAACACACTTAGTATAGCCACTGTCAGAGGAGGGATTCGAACTTGCGTTGTCCAGACTTGCTGCAGCTGCACCCGAGACTGTGCACGGCCACATCCATCATTATCTAACGCATTTCTTCAACACTAACACATTGTACATCCCTGATGACGATATCAATAATTTCCAGTGAACGTCTGGCTCTTTCTCTGAGTACTGATATCGAGAGAAAAAAAACTACGGTGTTTTGTACCGACTCACTGTCCCGCCCCTTCCAGACGCGCCCGTGCCAACATAACAACGTTGTATTTTGCCAGTGTTGCCAGCTCTTGTTGGACCCATGAAAGGCCACTAAAAAAATCCTCCGCTATAGGCCTACTGAGAGACATCGAATCATGGACTTTTCACATTTAGATTTAGTTATTGAGGTTTTAAAGGGTGGAACTACGAGGTCTTACCACTTCGTATCTAGATGTTGTATAGGCTACTTGTTGCCATGGTAACCATATAGGAGGCCTAGATGATGAATACGTGTTGCCTTGGTAATCATTAGGGCTAGGATTTTTAGGTGCTAAAAATCAGGAAAATATTTATTTTTTATGTATTAAAAATACCTGAAATATGCGACAAAAAAGTAAAAATATTTATTTATCATTTAGTTTATTAATGTGAATATAAGCAATATGCACTACTCACGAATGCAATTTATGCTATGTCTCGCTGACTGCTGAAGCATTACAATACACAACGAGATACATCTTCAGGTTGTCCATCACAAATGACCGACGATTATCGCGAAACATTTCTTTTGAAGGTGCCCTTGATGTGTTGTGCAACTTGAGATCGCAGTTCAGCCATGATTGCTTTCCCACATGGTTGGCAAAACAGAACCCCCCCCATCAGAAGTAAAATTATCTCTAAATTCTGCAATAGCCGATAAATTGTAGTTGTTTTTACTTTAGGCATCGTAGAGTGCCTTACACTCCACAGTGCCAGAAATGAACTGCATGTGAGTAACACTGGTTCCTGGTAGCTGTGGGATGGGGAGGTCTAGCACGTGGTGCAATATGACTATGGACAAGAAAATCTTCGGCTTCCACAGTGAGTGGCACGGGGCGACAAGTTAAGAATAACACTGTTGCAAGCTGACATACGATCTGCATGAAGATTAGATAGCTCACAGGTTCTTCCCCGTTGAAGTAACACAGAACAAAAGTGGAATAAACTGAAAGATCTAGCATACTGGTTTCAAAAATTTAAATATTATGTATTTGTATGTGCTAATAAGTGAAAAGCAGGAATTTATGTAATTGTAGAAAAAATGCTTAAAATATGTATTTACATAAAAATATATTTATTTACCTAAAAATCCGAGGCCTAGTAATCATATAGGAGGCCTAGATGAAGAATACTTGTTACCTTGGTAACTATATAGGAGGCCTAGGTGATGAATACGTGTTGCTTTGTTAACCATATAGGAGGCCTAGATGATGAATACGTGTTGCCTTGCTAACCATATAGGAGGCCAAGATGATGAATACTTGTTGCCTTCGTAACCATATAGGAGGCCTAGATGGTCCTTACACTTCATATCTAGGCCTAGATGATGAATACGTGTTGTCTCGGTAACCATATAGGAGGCTTAGATGACCTTTACACTTCAAGCGCATGCACAGATTCGCAGGATTTAACTTAAGTGAATACTAGCTGACTAGTTAAACACTGGTTAAAGACAAAAGTTAAAGGTTCAGATATTAGTTTGATTAATTTTGTGCGTGTGTTTTTTTAAGAAAGTTAGAAAGCCAACAAGCATCTGTACTTTTAGGATTATAGGCTACATTTTTGAAACAATTTCATCTCTAACGAAGTCGGGCTCTTAGAATCAGGTTTTAAAGTAAAAATTGGACATTTGCAATGACTTTGAGGTTGTTAAATAAATTTCTCCTAAAAGGCTTTAAAATCTACGATTTTAATGCTATTTTAAAAAAAATCCAGGGGTGGACCACCAAGTCCCCGGTACCTCCACGATAATCCTTTCCGCCCCCAATAAAATGCAGAATTTACGCCCATGTAAACATGGCAACATTGTATTAGCCTATGTAAAAGAATCCATAGGTTGCTTGCAGTGCCGGATTAAGGTAAAATGAGGCCCAAGTCCCTCCGATTTTTGGGGCCCCTTTATTTTTTCAAATAATTTTTATTTTTTAGCACCTGTACATTTAATAAAGGATATACAAGAGTTATTTTTCTCAAGATGAATAATACACTTTTTATTAGGCTAAATCATACATAGGCCTACATATACATACATACATTTCAATTGAAACGATCATCGTTATTTGAAAACAGTTGAGATGATTTGATGAACAATTTAACAAATCATACTATTTTTTACTTCTGTAAAATGTAATCAAATACTTTTTTCTGTTTTTTCGGTCGATGAAATCTTGTACAATGTCATCATAATCAATTTCCCGCAGAACATCTGACTCGATATACATTAAACTTAGCATGTCTAATCGTTCTTGTGACATGATACTTCTTTGCGCACTTTTGATCCGTTTCAATTTTGAAAACGAGCGCTCCGCAGGACAATTCGTTATCATGAGGGTCAGGAAAATGAGAAAAGCAATTTCAACGTTCGGAAAAGCAGACTCAAGCTTGTCTCGAATAAGAATTTCGTAAAGTTCAGAATGAGTGAACTCAGTTTTTAAAGGCCATTGTAATTTAATATAATGCTGAAACTCAGTTCTAAATCTTCGGAATAAAATTGAACTAAGTTAGAAATTGCTGTATAGGGGCAGATGACCTCGTAGGTCCGCCCCTTATAACAACAATAACTAACTAACTAGAAATTGCTTGGGGGCCCCAGATAATTGGGGGCCCTAGGCCTGGGCCTAGTCGGGCCTAATGGGTAATCCAGCACTGGTTGCTTGTCTCGGTGAACAATTGGACCTTGGACTCTACTACGCATGTCAATAATATGGTGCACGTTCACGATTGTGCATTATGTGCTCTGCTCGATCGTACTGGATAAAAACTAGAAATCAGTTAGAAAGAATGTATTCCGTTTTATTTTCAGTTTATTTTTAGACTGCAATTAATAGCCTACTTGATAGCGCAAACCTGTGCGAACCCGTGAGCGCAGATTGTAAAGGAGAAGGGAGGTAGTGGATGGGGGATGGGGTCACTGCTGCTGTGGTCCTGGGAGACACACGAACGTGCAATGCAGTTACAGTAGAAACCGATGTGAACATTTCCGTAGCAATGGGCGAAATGAACATTCCTCCCCTCTTAAATCACGCTGCAGCACATGGACTCGCCCGCATACGTAACTCGCTGTGTACGCATGTGCCATCAGGTATAATGCTGTCTAGTACGGTATTTTTAAATTTGGGTTCTTGTAAATAAGAACTGCCGGTATATCTATTACATCTCCATGCTCACATGTAGGTCTATGATTGAAGGGGAATTCCCGGAAAGCTTTCGCGTTTTACATTGTTCCAGGCGTCACCAATGTTAGCAACATCCCTCTAAATCAGAATTCGAAACGGGTGTGGCTGCGCGTGACCTAATTTAATATTATAGGAGTTCACGGAAAAATATTGAGTCAAAACGGTGGGATTACGCTTGATAACAATTGCGCCGGGCAATGGTGTAGTTGCAGTTTGGTTGCATATTCTTTGGCAGTGTTGGGATTGGTTGGGCTCGCCCCTTCCCTAGCAATCGGCGCGCCTGTGCTCTTTGTGATGGTTCTTTCATAGTTGCCAACTTGGTGATTTTATCACCAGATCTGGTGACAAACGTAAAAGTCCAAATTCTGTTGTTTTCAAGGTCCAGAAGTGATAAATTTGGAGTTCTGTGTGCATTGAATTACTTGATTTGTTCTGAATTTGACAAGTTGCGAAATAGAATGAAAATGGAAGTACTGAATGTATTCTATTAAATTCGGCTTGAAAAGAGTCAGCAAATGTTGCCTTAACTACAGTTTACCGAAATACGTCGTTAAACTAAATTGGTATCCTATGCTCGCAGCGTCAAAAACAGGATGTCTTTGAAGAGGGAGAAGAGGAATCGTTCCAAGCCTAGGAAGGTTATAATTTGCGAATAACGGGGCATATATTTTATTTTAATACAGATTTCCTCGTGTAAATTTTGTTAATTTTTGTGCTATTATTTGCTGACATTTGATTTATCGAGTTGGCTACTCTGGGTTCTTTTAGTCCAATCGGTCGACATTCTTTGTGTCAGTCATTGTTTCTCTGGGTCGAGTGTGTACTCTGGCTAGAGGTGGCTAAAGGATTACGATAGTTGTACAGTGTAGGCCTATTTTAAGTTTGTGAAGCTTATAAAATGTCGGAACGTGCGGAAGCAACTACGTCAATGCTCATAAAACTAGGACAACGGAAGAATCTTCGTTTTCGTCGTCGTATTGATGAAGTTGGAGACTTGGCTGGAGATGAGAGTGAGATAGTTCAAGCGCGACTTATGGTTGCTGCCCTTGACATGTTTGTGCTTGACCCTTTTTTCGGCCTCATAGGAGCTGTTAGTGGTGGCGTGGGCGGTCTTGCAATCGCAGACACTCTGCGTCTCCGTAATTCCCGCACTTGGAGGAAATTCTTTCTGGAATGCCACATTCCTTGAAGGCCCGTCTGATATCTTTGGTGTGGAACAAAATCGCAGATGTTATCAAAGTAGATGTATTCTTAAGTTCTGACGTTCTTCTGAGTGAGGTTCTTGGAAATGAAGAGCTTTCATCGTCTGTAATAAAAATTATTAGCTCATTTTTTCGCACTAACATGAATCTCGTAATGTTGAGAAAATGAATTGGATTCAAAGAATTCATTGCTTGCAGCAGGATTATTCAAGAATTTACGATCGCAGATAAAGTTTTATTTTAAGAGATATTTATGTTCATTGCTAATTGAATTGTCTTGCATTAGTGTAGCCTATTCTTTATATTTAGTATTTGTCATAGATATTTTTGTTGTAACAGCCGGTAAGTCTTGTGACAAGCCGTTTTTGTTAGTTCAGTTCGATACGTACGGTATTTTATAAAATCTGCAATAGCTGGCCATCGCTTTTTAAAACTCGTGGTTTCTTGGACTTTTTACTGACCTTTCTTGTTTTGAGAGCACTTATTTCCCCTGTTGCAACACTCCAGTAGATGCACTATAGAAGGAAGGTACCGGTAATCAGAGTAGCTGACTTCACCCCAAATACCAAATTGGCCCGAAAGAAGGCCGCAATCTTTATTAAAATTTATTTGGGTAAAAAATCTGGGTGCAGCTTACCTACACTTTTATATGGCATATACCCTACTGTTTAAAAAGGAATTCTCATTTACAATTAGCAAGAACACAGCAACATAGCAACAACACAGTCTGTAAGAGTACCTACGAGTGTCGTGTGGTGTATTTTGTATCCCGCATTTTGGCAACAGTGAAGTGACGTAATTGTGTGCACCTGAGTAACAGCTGAAGAGATCTCATGTGCCTCGGAAACATGTCTGCCGTCGTTAATGAACAAGAATTGGTTGGTTCCTCAGTTTAGGGGCTGCGACAACGCGGTCATGTAGCCCCGAAATAAAACCATTTATTTATGGTACGTAATATAACAAATAGCCTATTTCCGGAGTAGCAGTGATAATTGACAGTAATTTCAATTCCTAATGACTCCCAGAAAGGTATGAAAATTATATATTTTCAATAATAAGCCAGGTAGAAGTGTAAAGGCATGGATTTGTTCTCCAGAATTAATATTCCATGCTGTGTTGCTTGTATTAACATTCCGCAGCCAGAGTACGTAATTTAAGACTTGTGATTCTTGCTACTGTGTCGAGATCAAACATAGTTTTGAATTATAAACAGTGGTGGATCCAGGCTTTGCGGGGCCCTGGGCGATATGATGAGGTGGGGCCCACAACACTAGGAAATTTAAAAAAATATAAAATCAAATGGGAAGTAGTTTTGTAATAATAATAAAATAAAAAATAGTTACAATATTTTGAATACACTACAGTACTTTTTTAATAATATGAAAGAAACCTTTAAGTCCCCTTAAAGAAGATTAGGCCTATGTAAACTATAAAATATTAAAATATTACTTTGCCACTTTTTTTCCGGCTGAAGTCTTCTATTATTTCACTGAAATCTAAACTTGCTAAACGGTCAAGGGAGGTCATAGCTGCACTGAAAAAGAAAATGAATTATGAATTACAGTAGTTTGAAAAGTATAATTAATTAATAAAATTTAAAATAATCCATGTCGTGGGGCCCCCAGGACCGCGGGGCCCTAGGCGATCGCCCTCCTCACCCTCCCCTAGATCCGCCCCTGATTATAAACATAACTCTATTCAGGATTTTGAAGAAATTTTTTGGAGTGTAGAGAATTGTAGCAGTTCAGATAATGGTAGGCTACACAATGTTGGCTCTTACCTCCAGATTAGAAAGTTTGACATTCCTGCATCCTTCTTGGTAATAGGGTTACCATAGCTGGGTAGGCTACCTCCTGGTTTTCAATGTTCTATTTCAACTCTGGTTGAACATTTAGGAAACAGGGAAAACCTCCCAATTTTTGGACTTGTGTGTCATAAATGTTATCTCTTAGCAAAGAGCTTAATTAAGGGTAAGTGTGCAAATCAGTGATTTATTTGAGAAATTGAAACTTTGTTGTGGATGACAACTGCATTGTTTGATACATTGAGAGCCTTCTCTATAGAACTGAACCTCGCAGAGGCCGTGTGGTGGCCAGGGCACTGTGTGGAGCCGCTTGTTGAGCGAGGTATTAGCAGCAGCATAGTGCCAAACTGATATATATCAACATTTTTTAAAAGTGTTGCCCAGTTTTTGTCCATGGCCAAGTTCTTTTGAAAGGAAAGTGGGTATATTGTCTTTGTGCCAGGAGAAGTCAGTTTGACACGCTGCGATATGCAGCAGGGCCTTGGCTGTACGCATGTATGATCTGTCTATTCCTGACCTAAATATATTGAGTGTTGATTACTGCTATCTCTCGCATTGGGCTTGTTGTTCTTCAAGCTTTAAACATGTAGTCTATCACTGAAGGCCCCTCCTACTTTTTGACATTTACAGAGTATAAATAAAGAAACAAAGAAGGCATGAATAAGTGACTAACTTGATGTTTTTTGAATGTGCGGTATGCAGTAGCCTACGTGGTATCTGCATTTCAAATTCAGTTGATTTCTCCTGGCATGCAGACTATGCATATGTTTTTAATTATACCAAACACAGAATAACTGTGAACATGGGCTCATCCAGTAGCGTGCGTCCTGCTGAACATTGTTGCCGCAATGCGACTGGCGAGAGAAACAGAATACACATGACCTTCCCCTTGAACACAAGGTAAATTGCATGTACGAGATGAAGGGCCTAATCCTCTTTTTCGTTTATAATTGCAATATGAGGCAGATCTACTGTTGATATAAGATGTCACACAAAAATTATTTCTGCAAGTGTCCACCTCCTGGTGTAGCGACTATACTCTGATTTACCAATAAAGATCGGTGACAGCTGTCATACGTAGCATGTGGGGAAATGCTGCGTTGCCACTGAGGCAGATCATGACTCATAACATTCCAAGAGGCTTCCAGGTAGACACCGATACTGGGTGTGTCAGCCGTATTCGTGTAAAAGGGCACAATCGATGCAACAAAATGAGAACACAATGATAATAATTATAATCATAATAACATAAATAAAAAAAATAAAAAATAATAATAAAAATAAATAATAATAATAAATAATGAAACTTACCTATTCCGCGAGCACGTACCGATGCCATTTTTATGCAACGAAAATAGACACGATGATGCAATACGAATAAAAGGAACTCAAAAATTGTATACACACGCCTCTAACAAACACAGAACGATAACGCTTACTGTAGCCTATGAAAGAATAAGCAAATGCACTTAAATAGATGCACGGGATAGATACAGTGACGAGTCAAGACACAGTAGAACACTGACAAGTGAGTCAAACCTGCTGTGTCTGCATACGTTGCAACACTGCTAGCTGTTGCTATGAAGACCGTTACCCCTCTCGTCTCCACTCCTCACTTCACCCATCAAGCGGATGACAGCTTTCACCGAGCATCTTTTGTAAATCAGAGTATAGTATTGTTGGCTGTCACCTAGGAGGTCCGGAGGAGGGTTACCTCGCTTCAATTGCAACACCCACAAAATTGTAAACACCACAATAACACAGGATGTCAGAAATTTGAGTTATCATGTACTTCTGTATTCGGATGCTTCTTTAAAATGCCAAACACACTGACAATTATATTTCTCGCCTGGCTGTGCAAGACTGTTAGGCTGCCACTCGGTTCGCTAAGGGACATCGTTACGAGTTCAAAACTTTAGCTCACAGCACTTTTTAAACCTCATTTGGTCGTGCCGCGGTCTTTTAGACCGGGTCTATTGTTTATTTATGCTGTGCGTACTCGGTTTGGTGCCAAGACTTCCCCCTACCCCTCACCCTACAACACCGCAATACTCTTATCAGTTTCACTCAACGTACTCTGTTGCTTTAAGCAAAAGTTTTAACAACCGATCTAATAAAGCTCCGTGCACGATTGCCCAAACGGCTGATCATAGCATCACAAGGTTTGGACAGTCAGCTTCAAAACTTTTAGCTCCGTAATATAGGATCATCAAAATAATTGAATAATTTTTGTGCGCAGAAAGGAATAAAGATTTTGTACAGCACAGCGAGCCTAGAGAGTTCAGTTACCTACGCAACGCCGCGCTATGCTAATGGATGGCGGCGGCAAGCGAGTGAATCTGACTCCTCCCTCATTGTTCAGAGTTGTTTTGTGTTTGATATAGGCTAGTGCTGAATATTAATATACTTGAGAATTTAAAGTAAATGATCATCCTGTGACATGTTAGTAGTTTATTTGTTTTGAATGTATCAGAGATTTGCTGTACAATCTACAAGCTTACTTCAGAAAAGGCAACACCCGTTACCAGGGCATGTCACTTTTGTATAAACAAAGTATTAAAAATGTTTATATCTGGAATTTCTTTCAATAAAATGTGTTTTTTATTGAATGTGTAAATACATTCACTGTAGATTCAGTTTCCTCTTTCATAAACACCATTTTGAAATCTGCTGGCCTTAGATCTGTTATTAAAAATATTTAGCCTACTGAAAAAAGAAAATCTACAAGTGATCCCCATTTTTTGATGGGCAATGTAATTTATAGCCTATAAGAAGTGCTCTTCACATTTAAGTGGTGTTTCTCCGAGATCATATGTTTCTGTTTATCATTTCCTTATATTAATGCCTGGCCACAAAAAATTACACATCAACTCGCCTGTAACCTACACAGGTATAGGCCTTGACACGCCCGACGAGAGGGGTGGGGGCAGGCAGGGCTGGTGCCCTGGGGCCCGACCCTCCCAAGGGGGCCCGGCGTCCTAGGAGGAGAGGCCCGATGAGGCATTGATTTATTATTGCCTTTATGTGACTTGAATTTTCTACTGGTAATCATTTAGTGAATGCAATGAACTGTCTGTGAACAAAGTTACAAGGATTGTATTTATCCACAGAAACCCTGTAATATTTCAAATTATACTTGTATGTTTTATGTGATGATGTGTATTCAATAAATTAAGTATAGTGATGAATTATAAAATAAGGTATTGTGGCTGATTAATGGACAATGGAAGAACAACTGTCTCTAAGCGGTCAACTTAGGCGATGAGGCTTCGCTATGTATTGTTTTCTGATCCTTAATTTAGCTTATTCGGCTTATGAACCAAACCTTTAAATAACTTTCTCATCCCTTCACTTATTTCGCCAAGGCTACGAGAGCCTGGGTTGCTCTGGTGTGTTTGGTCAGCTAGCTAAAGAGATTGAAGTTTGGTGCGTCACGTCGAGCTTAGATATTTATAGGTGATAGTGTCTGAAATGAATATATTGTCTAGCTAGACGTATCGTATGCAGGTAAGTAAAATACATTTTAAAGTAGCGTCCACACAGTAATTCACTTTATAGTTATTGTCAATTTAAGGGGCGGAACAGAGAGGCCATCGTACCCTAGTAATTCACTTTCGCACTATGTGAAAAAGTATCATTGCTGGCTAAATATCTTGCGAAAGGGTGGGATGATTCTGTTGTCAAACGTAGATAAAAGAAATGCATGCCAAATTGTTCATCTTCTCGTATACTGAATTGAGAAAACAATGCTATCATTTGAATAATCTGTATATTTAGGAACAGTATATTTATTATTATAACTGGTTCCTTCAATACGATCAACAATCCTAGGTACTTGGGTTCGTGCACAAATCATTTCTGAAACCTAATTGGTACGAGAGTTGAGAAATGTATCCAAAGGCTGAAACTAAGGTAACATTCAAGTATTTTTCTGGACTGAGTGTTTAATTAGCCAGGAGAAAAATTACAATTAAGATAGGGCACTGAACTTTGTTTTCCAATTCCTCTCATGGAACGTCAGTGGTACAAGCAGATGACCTAGCTGTTACGCCCCTTAAAACAACAATAAGTAACGTCAGTGGTGTGCATGGCGATGGAGAAATTAATATATTGCATGTAGGCAACCGCGTATATTTTCCTAAGACCAAATATTTGAACTCTGCTCAATTTAGAAGAAAATTAAGATGAAGTATGGTCGAATATTAATATAAATAAAATTTTGTTTTGAGCTGGTGCAGTGGCTATTATTATTATTATTATTGGACATTTCTACGCCGTTTATTCCAAAGAGCAGCATCGATCTGCAAAGTACTTGTTTTTCAGGACGCGAAGAGATACTTTCACTTGTGAATCAAGCCTTTTCTTGATACGCTTTAACGTCTCAGTACCGTTAAACATAAAATGAGTTGCTCTCTTTATCTACGACTCAGAAATGGCCTCGGGCCCTGACGAAGCCGCGGCAGGAATGCAGGACTGCGGTGTCATTCGTAGTCTTACTCAACAGATAATAATAGGCCTATTTGTCGTTACAGTTGTTAATTCATTCAGGGGTTTACGGCATTTAACCCGTGCACTTGGTAACTAGTAGGTCTAGTATCACTGGCGGGTAATGAACCATTGTCGCTCGGTTGGGGATCGTTTGCATCAACTAGTACAGTAGATATAATTCAGTATTTGCTGATGCGTTAATTTTCCGGTTTGTTTCTGAAGGCCTCCACGTTATTCAATGAAGTTGACTGTAAAGCAGTAGTTTTCACAAATATTAATGAAGTACCGTAAATTACAAGATTCTCAAACAGCAAACAGAATCGAAAACCAAAAAACCTGCAAACTGTGTAGACTGAAGGGGAGGCTAAAGGTTGTTGTATAACAGGAGAGGTGTATTAGCAACATTGTTGTAACTATCAGTCTTGGGGAGTAGAAACTTAGACCCTCTTAAAACCACCCACTGCTGGACGAAAAGCTGTGCTATGGCCTCTGTGACATGATCAATCGCATGCCGTATTCTTAGTTGCCGACTGGGAAAGCGTTAGCCGTCGAGACTATTACTGCAATTATTAGGGTTAAGAGTGGGGTAGGTGTCCCTGGACTTGAAATAAGGTACTATCCTGGCATTTGTCTGGAGGGATCGTAAAAACCACACTCAGGATAGCCGCTGTCAGCACCGGGATTCGAACTTCTGATCTGCAGACTTGCTGTCATTGGTGAGCGGGGTCTTTCTTGAAGGTGCGAGAGCTTTTACTTCAATATTGGAAAGTCTTTTCTATAGCCACTAAATTGCAATGGTCATCAAATTTTTACTTCAAAATATCACAAAACTAATCACCCAAATGGCCTATAACTCAATGATTTGGACCTAATTTTTGCAAAATTTTCCACTCCACTCTGAGCTTGGTGATATTCCATTCCCCAGATCCCCTGTGTGTCCACTCCCCCATAATCTTGGCTTAAATCCGTCCCTGATGGTCACCAGTCATAGATAGGGTTGGGGATTTTTAGGAGAACCTGGCTCTAGTTTTGCTTACTGCAAAGTCCACTGACTGCAAATTACAAAATATAGTTCAAATTCACATTTTCTTCTTTTGTGAAAACAATCACTGATCAGCTGCAATCGACTGATAGCACATAATAACTTGACTTGCGTATGAGTACTGTACACCTGTGGCTAATTATGAAAATATATTTTGCTTTGTTTAATGTTCAAAGATGTGTGATCGCCGTTCAACCAAAACACTTACCAGTTTTTAGGCTTAGACCAAGGGGTGTGAGTCTTCAAGGGCAGCACATTTTAAGAATGTCAACATAAAACACTATATGTAAAACGTATTTTAAAATAAGTCTTGACTTTGTGTAAAAATGATGTTTTCATTATGAAAAGAGATTACGTCATATGTCACAGAGGCCGTAGTACTGCACAGTGTACAGTACACCCTTTCACCTCTTTTAACATGCAGTTCAGTTAACTGAAAATCCTGTTGATTAATTTTTGGGTCTGAGGACGTCGTGGTCATCAGTCCCTTCTACTTACTGTGCGTGTAGAACTCTGTCCGACAATCTATATCTGAAGTTAATAATATATTTTTAATTCATGTGGGACAGAATTGGGGAGGAAATGAATGCACGATGGTGCAACTGCAGCCTTTGGCTATCGAGTTAAAACGATGAATCATGGAAAATAAGCTTAGAATCACTGACGGTGGAATTCGAACCCACATGTTTCCGAGTTCATGGACAACAGCTTCTTTCAATGTGAATGTTTTCCCCAAGTTAAATACTGTAAAGGCGATGAAATTACAGTTCGGTAAATGCATTTTCTTTTCAAATTTGTGTACGACAAACGAGCATATTGCTTTTACGAGTTTCTCTGAAGTTCTAAAATTATTGATATCAAAGAGGATCTGCAGAACTTTAAATCTGAGCACTGTGTATGCTTACAATGTTACCTCATCGGGTCTAATTTAGATCTGTCCAATGCCAAAACTAAACAGTATAGTGAATTTAATGAAAATTAATACCTTGTTTTCTATGGCTTTACTCTGATATTTATTTTTGTTACTTGAAAATAATGTATTGGTACGCGCTTGTCAGGTATAAACATTGAATTTGCAAATAATTTTGCGTGCATTCCTCTGGTTTCACTGTTGTAAATTTAACATAACAGCATTATCTTATTTATATTGATAGTAATTCACGCTTTGCTTGTGATAATAAATATAGCCTGAACTAGTGGAATATATAATTGAAATATTATTTTAAAGTAGCCTATTTATTGCAGCCAATGGTCATATCAGGACATTTCAATTGAACGTTCGTAGGCTACCTAACAAGTTCAATTTCAAGAAGTTCCAACTTTGGCTACTAGACGCCAATGTAATTGACACCCAGTGGCGAACGTTGGAACTTGAGAGCGTTTCTAACCAAATAACCTACACATTTTGACTACACACTACCAATTGAAGTGGTAGGTTCTTTTACATACCAAAAATCTACGACATTTTATAAATCCGACGACTTCGGCCGGGTTTAAACCCACGATCTTGGGCATAGCAGTTCAGCATGCTACAATTATTATTATTATTACTATTATTTCGTGCTGTTTTTTTATGTTCTTGTGATTGATTTCACGATGACCATTTTGAGCAAAAAATGCGCAAAGTCAGTTTGTGCAAATTTACGAGGATTATAATTTAAATTTACAGAATTTAGTTATAGAGGGGGGCCCCCCGAGAGGTTCCAGCCCCAGGGCCCGTCACCGCTCTCCACGGCCCTGGGCCTTGATTATGATTTTTTGAATACTATCCAGAATCTACTAGCAGCATTTATTACATTTAAGAATGCTTCTCCCACCCAGTGTGCATGCTGTGAAAATAATTTGAGTGTATAGAACGAAATCTCATAGAGGGAGACAAAGATAGCTGAAGGTTCTACTTCAGTGTGAGCAGACCGTACCACATGGTAACCCAAATGCGAAGACGAGGACTGCACAGCTCAATTTAGCGCTTGACTTCATCTTCGAGCTAGTTCCCGCTACGTGTCTTGATTGGATGGTCAGCTTCTTCTCATCTCCCCTCCTCTGTCCACTTATCATGTTCATCAGCTCAACTTATTTCGTCTTCGTCTGTTTAGGCAGTGGATTAGATACCACTAAGGCTCTCAATAGCTCTTTTTCCCTACTTCAGCTCAGAGCTGCTAAATGGGTGGGTGTCCAGTGCAAACCAGCTGTACCACACACTATGTGGACAAGAAATAGTAGTCAATATCAAGCCATCTTCTTGCAAATGTTTGTGGTTTTGATCAGGCATCAGTATGAGGAAACAGTATCTTTGATTGTGGATATCTGCAAGGTGCTAGAGGTGAACTAAACTGCAGCGGAAGGGTTTCATCTTGTTACGCTTCCCCTTGTGCTCATGCTACTCACAGTCAGGGGTACAGATTATGTTAGACCATGCAAACAAGGTTCAGGGGAATGTCAAAGCTATCCCAAGGGAATTTTCTTCTTCATGAAGATTTTGACATTAACCACAAAATGCTACCGATTTAAATGTAAACAGTACTGGTAGTGACTTTGTGGAAATAGCCCACAATTGTTGAAATGCAGATAAAATTGTGTTTTTTTCTTAAGTTAAATTACAGCATTTGATTTAATAAGAAACAATGAGTTCAAATACATTTTGTGACCTAGCTTAAGGGTCGCTTGAGATGTACCGGTATAGCTTGAAGAGATGCTCTTTTATTTTTTGAAAAAGTTAAGTTAAAAAAATTATTGCTTGCACGTGTATTTATCCACAGAAACCCTGTAATATTTCAAATTATACTTGTATGTTTTATGTGATGATGTGTATTCAATAAATTAAGTATAGTGATGAATTATAAAATAAGGTATTGTGGCTGATTACTGTATTTATTATAATCATAGAAATGGCTTTCCCAGTACTGGAAATACTGGGGTGGATGACCCTAATGTTCACCACCACTGAAATATGGGAAAAATGGAAGGGAAGTTGCAAAATAACATTTTTACTCAATTTCAGGTAACTCGGAACTTTTGTTTACATTGTACAGTATATCATTTGACAAAAGACTTGAACATTTGAGTTATTTCTGTTTATTATTTTTCTTTATCATATAATTAAAAAAAAAATGGGTGTTCCAAGGTTTGAATCCTGGTGCTTACAGCAGTCTTCCTAGCCTCGACCTAACACTCAACTTTCCCACCCAGTCAAGACACACAAGTGGAAAAGTTGAGTTATTGTTTTAATCATTAACTCAATCATCATCATCATCTTCATTTCCCCTTTTCCAGCTGACACTGGGTGGGGGCAAATATGGTTCCTCTCCACTTTGTTCTGTCGTTCCACCATTCCTCTTCCGACACAGTGTTCCGATCCAGGTTCCGTTTTCTAATGCTATACTTCACCGAGTCCATCCAACGCATTCTTGGTCTTCCTCGTCCTCTCTTCCCTGTTATCCGTAGTTCCAGTGCTCGTCTTGGTAATATGGTTCAGCCATTTAGTCAATAAAAAATCCACATCCTGCTTCCAGTCTCCGACCACAGGAATGGAATGAATGAAGCCCCCATCTAGCGGCGAGGATATGAACTGTGCCGGCTGCCGAGGCCTGAGGCACTCCTCTGGGGCAATGATTAAATGAATGACAGATGAAATGAAATGATAGTGGAGAGTGTTGCTGGAATGAAATTTTGGCAGGGAAAATCGGAGTACCAGGAGAAAAACCTATCTGCCTCCGTTTTGTCCAGCACAGATCTCACATGGAGTGACCGGGATTGGAACCTCGGACCCAGCGGTGAGAGGCCGGCGTGCTGACGCCTAAGCCACGGAGGCTTCATTTAGTCAATATGGATCCAAAAAAAACATGGTTCAGTTCATGTCAATGTAAAACACAATTTATGAGACAAAATAATACCACTATGTCCCTGACCCCTAACTCAAATGACAATATACAGTAGATGAGAGTTACTTATCTTACAGCAAGAGTTGTACACATCATAGATGGTTCTCTAAGGGCATATCATGCGTCTACCTTCTCTTGAGCATTAATTGGACCAGTGGTCTTCAATTAGTGGGCAATCAGAGAGTACTTAAAAAGAATGCACAGAGCTGGATAAACGAGGGTGCTACTTCTATTGGGTTGGGTGGTGATATCGGGAGTGTGGAGGGCAGGCGGCAGACCTACAATGTCAGAGCACTGGGTTCATCCCTCGACTGCATGATGTGTCTTCAAACTTTTTATCTGTGAAGGTGTAAACCAACATAAACAGTTTGCTAATCAAATGCTGTCAATGACTTGCTTGGCAGGAGTTCAAGAAAGACCATAATCGGGTTGAAAATAAGAGCCCCAGTGAAAAATATATGGCTGTCAGCTGGCAAGGTGTTTGCATGAATGTCTTTTATGTTAATTATCCGTATTGACATTATATATCTAACTTACTTATTATGTCCACTCTACAACACAAGTTACTTTGCGTGAGGTGCTAACTTCTCTTCAGGGACATGTTTCGGACTCCCAAGCAGCCTTCTTCTGCCTAGTTCTCTAAAGTTACAGTCTAAAATATTCACCTTGTTGGTGATGGTCACATGAGTTAAAATACATAAAGGAGGATGAAATTACACTGATTGGTGAATGATAAAAGTTCTTTTAAAAACGATTTAAAAAAAATTAACGGGTAAAAGTTCTAAATATTGAACTCTTGCAAAGAAGCATATGAGACTCAGTTTCGGGGGGTGTAACAGTCCATTTCGTAGAGGTTGTTGTTAAGCGCTTCTTATAACATGCAGGGTAACATATAACAAAATAAAATGCAGGAAAAAGTGAATACCAGGATTAAAACATATGAATTTAATAACAGATCAACAAATTTACACTATTTACAACAAAAATAAAACAAGGTCTCCCTAATGACACCCACTTGAATTAAATAAAAATTGCCAAACTAGGCCTGATCTCAGGAGAGATCGTAAACATCTGGACCAAATATCCCAAATTACTGCAATGACATGCGCGTGTGCGGCTTTTCTACATGCGATACGATGTGTACAAATTAATGCGAGATTCGTTACCATCCAGTAAACCTTCAGGGGACGAATCTGCATTGTCTTAGAGCTAGACAGACACGAGGAACCAACTAAACACTAATTAAACTAATCCGACACTTCCTACACTAAATAAGACAAAAATAATTTCCGCATGAAATTGGAATCAAAGAACTGCCGTAGCAAACAACATTAACGCCTAAAATTAGGACTTTTCAAAATCAACACAAGTAAATTAACACGTGACCAATCAAGAAAAATACACATATGGCCGCTTGCCATTTTTACAAGAAAATACAAAATACACCCAACGGTGTCACAACAGACAAAATCTAACAATGAAATGAGTCATAGAAATCCCTAGGCTCAAAGCCAACATTTACATCATAAAACAAATATTTCATTTCATACGATATGCGGTAATTCGTAACGGACATGGCGAACTCCCAATTTAATTTATGATCCAATGACCATTAAAAGAACAGGTTTGCTACAGATAGCTTACAGGGGTCAGTCGGTCAGCTGGACTGCCTAAACGATGAATCACCAGACATAGACGAGCGCAAAGTGGAATCTGCACATCTGTCAACCCAAGTGTCAATTACCTCGACCTGCCGTAGCAAAGGCTCGAGACTCGAAGAAGCGTGCTCCCAAAGCACATAATATACGTGTGTGTGTCAAAATAAAATATCTTAGCATTTCCCAAGGAAATCCAAGAATCAGCATTGGACAAGGTACAGTAGCCTCTAAGAGCGCTCTGCCTTTCCATAAATACAACCACAATATTTGAGGGCGGTAGGCACATTCTACCCCTCATCACGAAGAATCAATACACACACCTTGACACAATACACGCACCAAAATCACACGTATGGGTTTGACAGAAACCTGAAATAAAGGACATAAAATATTTTCCACCGACTTGCGCTCCCAATCTAGTCCGTGACTAAAGAACCTGAAAAGGACTCTAAAAAAAAACCTCAAAAATATAGAACTAAGGTGTTCTACAGTGACATCTTAACTTGTTGCGCTCGGCAACCCTAGTATGAATAAAAACCTGTTCGTAAAACATCTAACAACTTTTACCCCCTTCTCCTACTAAAAATGAATTTGAATAAAAGCACCATTTATCGACCACGACGAATTTCGCATTCACATGAATAAAACCAAAATACACACGCCGTGCATACTAAATATAACTCATAAGAAAAATATACAATCAAACAAACGTTTTGGCCACGTGCCAACGTACATTTAAATATAACAGTGTCGGAGCACAAAAATCTAAATACACCAGAAAAACAAATGAATAAAATATTTACAACGTTCCCGCGTCTAATCTAGCTACATATTGAATAAATCAATGGTTTGTACATCACCGTGCAGCTTGTAGAAAATCAACCTCCATCCCAAGGCATTTCCCCACGGGAAATCTACTCGTTCATCGTCGACGTTCTGGTAGAGGCGTAGCACTTCATTCCACCAATCGACCTTCCCGTAGACATCTTGGCGTGGCTTCTTGGAAAGAAATGTTCAAAGTTATTAGTCTACCTAGCTAGAATTGCTATGAGCTACTGACTTTCACTCAAAAATAATGTCCTGGGCGATCACTCAACGTTGAACTGGCCCTATCTAAGCATTTGCTTACTTCACACGCACATATACATCACACAAAATATAACACAAAATTTACAGACAATATTACACTCTTCGTTCACTACGCAACTGGCTTTAACAAGTCTCAAATTACGTCTACCGCGTAGCGCTTATCTCAACTAGAGATCTCCCTCCGCTAAGCGTGAACTCTGCTCCTAGAGCACAAATAAAATGTTCGTTCAAACAGACGTGTATGCTCACTAGAGCCTGATAAAATCTTGTCTCAAACTGGCGTGAACGATGCTCCTCGGAGCTCGATCAAGTTGTGTCTCAAACTACTCATCACCGATCAATTTATTAGAAACTGACAGAAAGGGGTGGAGTGGGGGCAATCTGTGAAAATAATCTGTAATTTTTAACTCACAGACTTGGGACTAGTATCAATCTTCTTCTTTTCATCCAAACGTCTCAATGGACTCATGCGGAATCCTATCGCATTGGCGGTTCTTCATACACGTGTTTTAGCGCCTTTTTTAAGGTACGCAACTCTCCGCGTGGTTTAGGCGTCCTCTCTCCTGATTTGCTGATTCAATCGTTTATCGGTTGGAACTTCATCTCTGGCACGCCCATAATGACGCCGACTTGGATGCGCGTTCACTCTGAATTTGTCCTTGAACTCGGCTTAACCGGTCATCGTCAGGAATAACTACCACGCTACTCCTGTTGCAATCGTTGCGACATACTACCTGTCTTCCCTTTGTCAACCTCCAACATGTTCTGCCTGGATATCAGTAATAATAATAATAAAAATCATGAAGACTTATTGATCGGCAAATCAATAAGGGTTCAATATGTTGCTCTAATTGTCCGGTGTAGCTCAATTTGATGATGGGAAATTGTTGTGAATGAGAGGAATGAGTGACATTCATTCGAAGGCGATCAGCGCGGACCTCATTAGAAGAAATGAGATAGACACCACTCAACCACCCTCGCTATAGCCCCTGCAATCTTCATCTCTTTGGACCAATCATAGACGTACTACGTCGAGAATGACTTTAGTATAGAAGGCTTCATGCCAATTTGCTGAAGGCATAACCCTGCTCTTATGATGAGGGCAGCCACGGCTGGTGGTATTGGAGCTGGGGAAGGCTCAGCACTTATATTAGTGGCAAAATGCTGGCATAACGCATTATACGACACCCACATACACGGCTATAACATGTTATAGATTTATTAGGGTCAACAATATTAAGGAGTATCATATTCCTTGTGAAGTTAATACTCAGCATTTTCCCCTCCAATGGTTTTTCGGAGAGAGTTTTTTCTGTCATGAATATCAAATGGAGAGATTATACAAACAGAAGCTCCATTAGTTTGATAAAACAAGAATTGTTCACATATTACAATTATGACGAAAATTGTACTGAATTTTATCAGAAAGGTACTTAGCTACAAATGAAAAATCCTTGCAAAGTGTCGTTCGAATGAAAAGCATTTATAAGTTGCTGGTGTCATAGGCCTATTTGATATGTCAGCAATATCTAGTTTTAATGTTGTGTATTTGATTATGTAATGCTTATTTAATACATATGTGTATTATTTATTACAACGTTTGACGACCTTGATTTAAAAAATGCAATGTTTTGGGACGTATCTTCCGTTTTTCCATTCTTGAAATCTGGCAACCTTATCTGTAGCCCATAACACGCAAATTAAGTCTTGCCACTGACAAACAACATAATTAATGAACTAATTAAGTTACACCAACGATATTAACGCGCGAACACTTGTTTACAAATACACAGCATGAACCAAGGAGGACGTATGTCGCATGGCGGCAGATTTTAAACAGAATACTTCCCTTAAGTCTCGGTAGATGGCTCTGCTACCCCTTGCCACCTCATGGTGCTATCTGGCGCAAATATTTTAGTTATTATACTTTAAGGGATACCATTTGAGTTCTCAATAATGAATATCACTTATTAGTCATCTAACTGTTTCTGGTAACTTGTCAATTATTATTAATCCTTCGGAGAGTGAAAGAGGGAACGTATAAACTTTCATGAGAGTGGTTTGAGACTCCTTTAACAAATTTGAATGCATTCCACAGAATAAGAACATCCTGTCGAGGTTGGCAAGCGTGGCTTAGGCTGTAGTCGCTTGAGCCTTCAGCGATACAATTGAAACGAATGGAGCTTTCATAACCACGCCCCCCAACCCTGTTACATAGGAAGGAATAGGACATCTAAGGCGCAGCCTAACAGCGCTACTATCCATCTGAAAAACATTCTTTATCAACAGTTCCAAATATATTGACTCGTGACTGAATGGATTGAGTGAAATTTATAAATGTTTCCAATCAATATAAATTATAAATTCCTCAATTAAATATGTATATTTATGGAATCTTTCAAGAGAGGCTCCGCCTAAGAGCCTTTAATCACCAGCCGCGCCTGGATGAGGGCATCAAACAGCTCCCAATACACTGGGCTAAATGCATTTCTAAAGCACGAGGTTTTGTAGAAAAGTGATATGTACTTGGTTATTTCGTAACAGCATTTTTTAAAAATGTCATGATTATGTTGATCCATCATCGTACATGTGATCAACATTTTGTGCGACCGGAGTATAAACATCTGATGAAATGTTCTTGGGAATGTTTTGGCAACAACTCAACAACTGATTATAGAAAACTATCAATGTAGCTGAGAGTGCTTACGCGCTACAGCGTGCCTCGCTGGCATCGGGAGAGCGTGGGTTCAAACCCCACCTCGGCCGTTCTGAAAATGGTTTTCGTGGTTTCTCCATTTTCACCACCAGGCAAATGCCGGGACGGTTCCTTTCAATAGGTCCACAGCCGATTTCCTTCCAAAATCCCTTCCCTGATTAGTCCTGAAAAGAAAATACTTGGCCATTGGCCGCATTAATAAAATTAATACTTATAGTAGGCTATTTTATAAAAAAAATCAACATCCCACTTGTTTTAAAGAGTTTTCAATAATAGGAGACTTCAAATCAAAAGCCGAATGAAAATACTGTATCTCTAACCTTTCGTGGCGATATTGTTTATGTACACTAACATTTTCAGTACACCATGTCATAGTATTACATACCGAAGTCTCCCCTCACGTGGCAGCTTAGTCAGGTAGATGGTTACTACTGCACTCTGAGATGTGGGTGTATTGGTCAAGCTGCTTGTCTCTCGCCAAGGCAGACCGGGTTAGATTCCCGGTCAACGCATGGGAGATTTTCAAAATGAAATATATCCTGTGATTCAGATCCCATGTAAAAGTGGCTCTTGATTGCAAGATTAACGGTCACGTAAAACTACAAGGTGTTCGTCAAGTCACCGGACTAAATTTGAAAAATCGCAGTTCACGTATCTGATGAAATAAGTTGTCAAGCTTGGGTATAAGATGTTATCAGACAAAGTAGAACCAGTTGTAGTGGTTTCAGAACAGAGTGCGCAGAGTCTTACAAGGTCAAGCGGGCGACAATGCATTTTACACGCGCACAATGGGTCGCTTTATTGGAGGCTTATTTTGATTGTAAAATTTATGAGAAATGTGTGAAAAAATGGATTTCCTGATGAACCCTTATCAGGTAAATCTTCTTTGTATGATCTTGTACGCAGGTTTCGTGACACAGACTTCGTGGGTGATAGAGAACAATGTGGGAGGCCTAAATTAATTACTGGCACTTTCCTTTGCGGTGTTCGGCAGTGCATTGAGAGATCTCCGCGGAAATCTGTAAGACGTTTCACACAAGAACTTGGGAGGATCAATTGGGTACACACATAAAGCACTGAAAGTGGAACATTGTGCAACAATTTGTAAATTTATTGGAGGAGGATGAGCGCTATTGCTGGTTCCAGTGAGTCTTTTTCCTGTGGAGATATTTTAAAGAAAAAGTATACATAATCTGCATTCCTTACAAGAACTCAAAGAAGCAATTTCTAAATGTAGTGGAGAAATAACATCAGCAACTTTGAAAAAAGTGTCGCAAAATATGGGTATGCGTGTAAATTTATGCCTGCAAGAAAATGGTGGTCTCCTTCAACATCTCTTGTGAACTAGAACTGTGGGAATGCAATGTGCAGAAAACAACTTAGTGTTATGTCTGAACATTGTTGTTCACTTGAAGGTACAGTACAACCTGTCACATCCGGACCTGTGATATCCGAACCCTCCCATATCCGGACACATCTCCGAATGAATTTTTAAGTAGTAGTTGAGAGCGAGGATACATTAGTGTGCTAGCCAGGGAGGACGAGTGAAAGTTGCAGCGCTGGAAGGCTGTATGCGTGCTTGACCGCGAGGGGTTGTGGCCTGACTCGGTCAATGACATCTTCCCGGAAACTCACCCCTTTGTGTGAATAAGCGATATTCCATTCACGGCTTTTGCCTGCCTGCCACCAACGTCAACACGAGGCTGCCTCTCTTTCTACCCTTCAGTCTGTGCGTGAGTCTTGAAGCGACAGTTTGTTTTGCGAGTGTGTTTCTGTTGTTACTGTTATTGTTTACCGTTGTTATCGTTATTGTTATCTTTTAACCTTGTTTTTTTGCTAAAATGTCCGAAAAAAGGAAAAAACTGTTGTTACGATGGAAGAAAAGTTCCGTGCTCTAAAAAGGTTAGATGCTGGTGAAACAGCCAAGAAGATTGCCGCGGATATGGGAGTAGGAACAAGCACTGTGACTGGAAAAAGGCTCGGAGTGATATTGAAAAGTGGTGCTCGTCACAAGCGTCAACAAGTGGTGTTAAAAAACTTAAAATGATGAAAAAGGCAGCTAACAACCAAGTTAATGAGGCATTGTTTCTTTGGTTTACCCAAAGAAGAGAGAATGGGTTATCTATCTCAGGTCCTTTACTAAAAGAAAAGGCACTACACTTTAATAAGGAAATTGGAGAGGATGAACAGTAAATTGGTTAGTAAATGAAGACGAAGTCAACGAAATTACAGACAGTGACATTATAGAAATGGTGTGCAATGATAAGGAAAAAATCTTTGAACCCGAAGAAGAGGACAACGCCCCTATAATGAGTAACTCTGAGGCATTCAAGACCATCGAGTCTTTAATCACTTATGTAGAAAATCAAGATGAAACGAGTGTGACTGAAGTGATGCTTTTAAGAAGATGAGGGACATGGCATCCAAAAAGCGTGTACAGTGCGTGAAGCAACAGAAAATCACAAACTATTTCAAAAACGAATGTAGAAACAGTAGGCCTAAGTGAAGTGCGTGAAGCAACAGAAAATGACAAACATTTTCAAAAAATTATGTAGAAGCAGAATGTACAGTGTATTTATGTAAGTGCATGTACTGTAAAGCATATTACTGTATTATTATTATTTCCGATTATTCCCCTTCAGGAGAGCGTGAGAACTTGAGCCAATCACAGCTTCACTTCCTTTTCCTCTCTTCTTTTCTTCCCAAAACCTCTTCATTAGTTCACTGTGCTTTTTCTTCCTTTCCTCTGTCCATTTTTTCCCTGATGTATCTTTCCTTGAAACTTGTACAATTTTCGTGTTTCTGATTTTATTTCTAAATTGTTCTCTGTCCTTAATGTCGTCTTCAGAGATTTTAAGTAATTCCATGTCTTCATGTACTTCTTTAATCCAACTGGTCTTTAATTTACTTGCATTCACAATATTGAAAATCTTCTTAGTGAGTCTGTTCTCATCCATCCTATATATGTGTCCATAGAACTGCAGACGTCTCTTCCTAAATTTATCTACAATGGTGTCTGTATTTTCATAAAGTTCCTTTGTTGGTCTCCTGACCCAAATTCCATTACGGAAAACAGCGCCATGGATTTTCCTAAGAATTTTTCGTTCCTGTTTCTGAATATCATGAATTCTTGTCATTCCTCTAATGACGGTTGTTTCTGCCGCGTACAAGGCTTCAGGCAAGACAACTGTGTTATAATGGCGCAATTTTGCATTGCGAGATACTGCTCTTTTGTTATAATGATTCCATGTCAGCTTGTACGCCTTCTGCAATTTTACTATTCTATCTGCATTAGAAATTGTGTTCAATCCTGTGGGTTGGATGGCTTCTCCTAAATATTTGAAGTGAGTGACCTGCGAGATTTTTCCATATTGCGTTCGCAAGGTGATGTTTCCTGTTGATTTGGTATCCATATACTGTGTTTTTTCACAAGAAATATCAAGTCCCGTTTTACTGGAGATTTCATGTAGTTTCTCTAGCGCTAATGTGGCTTCATCCTTGTTGTTTGTTAAGATGGCCAGATCATCTGCAAAGGCCAAGCATTTCACAGTGACTCTTTTCCCTTTCTCCTTTCCAATTTGGATACCTTTCACATGCTTTTCCCATTCTGTGATGATTTTGTCCAGTACGATGTTGAACAAGAGTGGTGATAAACCATCCCCTTGTCGAACTCCAGTATGTATTGCAAAAGAGTTAGAGATTTCTCCCATGAATTTCACCTTTGAGGTAGTTCCCAATAATGTTTCCTGGATGATGGCCCTCGTCTTCCTGTCAACTCCTAATTCTTCTAGTCTGTTAAACAAGGTTGGTCTGTCAACCGAATCGTAAGCCTTTTTGAAATCCACAAATGTGACTGTAGTGTTCCTGCATCGTCGGATGTGCAGTATGGTCTTGAGGTTCCAAATCTGCTCAATACAGGACCTTCCCTTCCTGAAACCTGCCTGATATTCTCCAATATGGTGGTCCACCTGTGGCTCGAGTCGATTCAGCAAAGCTTTAGAGAGAATTTTATAAGCGACTGGAAGAAGCGAAATTCCTCTATAATTATTCGGATCAGTTTTGCTTCCCTTCTTATGGAGTGGGTGTATCAAAGCACTCTTCCATTCTTTTGGGATTTTCTCTGTTTTCCAGACATCTGATATTATTCTGTGAATTTTTGGTGTTATGTGTTCATGATCCAATTTCCAAACTTCTGCAATAAGTCCATCTTCACCAGGGGCTCTATTGTTTTTTAATGACTTGATTATGTCCACTATTTCTTCATGTGATGGTGGAAGTGAATCAAGGTTGGGCACTGGTTTTGCAAATTGAAGTTGTTCAGAAGGTGCTTCGCAATTAAGGAGTGTACTGAAATATTTAGCTAGAATTTCACAATTATTGCTCGTATTTGTTTCCAGAGATCCATCAGGTCGTTGGAAGCATAAACTAGGGGGTTGAAAGCCTGCTATATTTTCTCTAAAGGTCTTGTAAAAATTTCTGGTGTTGTTCTTAGTGAAGTCCTGTTCTATTTCATTTAGCCTATTATTATCATAATTGCGCTTTTCTCGGCGAATAATTTTAGAAGTGTTTTTCCGAACCTGCACAAATTCTTGCCATTTTTCTGTTGTTTTATGGCTATTGAAATTATTCCATGCTTTAAACCTATATTCAATAGCATGATCGCATGTGATGTTCCACCACCTATGTTTTCTCTTTCTCGGAGGTTGACCGAATTTTATTGCTTGTTTCATTTTCTCTGCAAGTTCAGACCAGCTCGTGGTATCCATTTGACGGATTTCTTCAATGATGTTCATCTTGTTGAATTCAAGGTATTCTGGATCAGTTCGGAAAAGCTGGGTTCCCCTTATCCTTTGTCTGTTGGGTTGAAATTTTACCTTGATTTGTAGTAAATGATGATCTGAGTCAAAGAATCCTCTCCTGGTTTTCACATTAAGGACTTCTTTAGCGTTCCTTCTGGAGATAGCAACGTGGTCAATCTGGAATTCTCCAAGTGTTTCATTGGGGGATATCCATGTTGTTAATTTACGCGTAGGCTTCTGGAATTGTGTTGACATAATTTGGAGATTGAAATTTTGACAGAAGCTTATAAGGTGTTCACCATTTTTATTGGTTCTGCTATGAGCAGTGTATGGTCCTGTAATTCTCCTATATTTCTTTTCTTTTCCTAACTGACCATTAAAATCCCCCAGTAGAATCTTGACATGATGTTTGGGAATTTTGTTCGTGATTTCCTCCAGAAGTTCCCAGAAGTCTTCTATTACCTGAGGGTCTTTCCTGTTGTAGTCATTCGTTGGTGCATGCACGTTAATCAGTGTGTATACCTTGTTTCCCGATTTTATTGAGAGTGTTGAGAGTCTTTCTGATGGTGAAGTAAAATCAATTACTGAATCTGTAACGGACTTGCTAACCGCAAAACCTGTGCCAAATTGTCTTGGTCCTGTGTTGATCTGCACTGCAGGTTTTCCTTTATAGAGCCTGTAATTCTCAGAATCAAAGTGATTTTCATCTGTAAATCGTGTTTCCTGCAATGCCAAAATTTTGATGCTGAATTTATCAAGCGTGTTCGTTAGATGTTTGAGTTTCCCAGGCTTAAGCAAAGTGTTCACATTAAGTGTACCTATGAAACACTTTCGTTTAGGTCGAAGAGGTTTTGAGAAGCTCCGATCCTTCTCTACATGACATGTCTGGTCCCCCAGAATCCTATGACCAGAACAGGGATCCAATCTATTGACTGGGGCCTGGGGTAGTGGAATCTTTTCCTGTCGTTCTGCCATGGTTGCTTCAAGTTGAAGATTGTTTGTGGTGATCTCCGATGGAGATCACAAGATTTTAAGACTTAATTGTTGAGATTAAGCCGTACTTCGAACAGCCGCACCAACTAGGTGAACAGACGCTGCTCACTAGCCGCTGGATGCCAGAACAGACACTAGTGAGTTGGATATATGGACATACATATACCTTTTACTCTTATCAACCCCGAGCACTGGGGTGCCTCCTCCGCCTCATACGCTGTACTGAAGTCCATCTTCTCCACCGTATTCGCCGTTGAGGTCTTCACTACTAACCCTGAGCTTGGGCCCTCCATATTTGTAACCCCTGGAGAGAGGGTGTCCCAGCATTATAAAGCCCCCAGGAGTTGGGCTACCTGTTGGTCCGCGGGTTCTATTGGGGGGTATTTGAACCAACCCTACAAACTGTAGGGGCCCCCTATCCGCCACCTGGGGACGCGCTCTCTAGAGGTTACAGGTTCCCCCGAAAGAGCAGGTTAATTTAATTATTTTAATTTAGTTTAAAGCAATTCTATTTCTTAGCCTATGTACAGTATACAGTTAACAAAATGATACTAAACCGTTAAAAACATTAAAATTAATCAACAACAAACTCGTGAATTATTTCTGGTCACCTAGCTATTTGTAAAAATAGCCTTGTGATATCCGGATTTTTCCATATCCGGATCGGCCGGTCGCCACATTAGTCTGGATATGACAGGTTATACTGTAAGTGGAACTATTGTGTGCAATCATTAGGTTTGTAGGTGTAATACAACGCTAGAAAAAATCCGAAATATTGAGTCTGGTGACTTGACAAACACTCTGTATAAGCTTCCTTTTTTTTCCCTGTGATATGATATGATGAGAAACCATCATATCACAGAAAAAAAAAGGAAAAATTTTACTGCACAGGAATTTTGAATTAATATACATTCTTTCAATGATCTGCCCAGTTGATACACAAAATTCATAAAATGACAAAATTTATATTCAGAATGCTCCTAAATTTTGATAACCTGTATTTCTAGTGTGTCAGTGTAGATAACTGCTCCAGGACTTGAAATAAAGTACCATCCCTGCATCTGCCTGGATGTTGGAGTGAAGCTTGCTGTCAGAACTGGAAGTCAAATCTTCACCGACTTCTTGGGTGTTTTAGTGGGCATGGGTGGGATATTCTCTTCCCAATACCCTCATTCCTATTTCAAACAGCAGGTGATCACCACATCTGTGGAACTTGAACAAATTAGCTCTGACCCAGAGGTCAGAAATATATTTTAAGGGGAACTGCAGAATGACAAAACCATGAATAGGTGTTCTTTTTATTTTCATGCCAAACATTACAACTGCTTGAGCTAATGAACAATAGGTGTTAGCAATATTATCATGTGTGGACTAGATGTGTCATTCCAAGGAACATGCAAAAGGTGAGGTTATTTTTCAGCAAATAGCAGTGCTATTTTTTAAATAAAAAAAGTGGAGTTAATTTTTAAATAATTTATTGATGAAGTTTTCAACTACAGCACACAAACTGCCATTACAGCAATATTTTTCTTCCTTCAAATTCATTTCTCCTAACAATATTCCAGTATGAAGATACAAATTCTCTAAAGTGTATGTTAGCCCAGGATAACTTACTACAGTGAAGGCTCCCCTATAGAACGGAGCTTTGCAAAGGCCATGAGGCGGACCGGTCACAATGACTCACCACCAGATGTACCGATTGCAGTGGGTCTGGAAGCCCTGGATGCTGTCATAGCATTTATTATGTACATAGCCGGCAATAAAACCTTAGTTGTGATAATTAAGACTTGCTGTGCAGTACTGGAGCCTATCCCGTGAACATGGTTGGGTATAGAACAAAACGTGAATTTTCCCAGTGGAAACTTATCTTCTCAAGAAGAAGTTTGCAGTAAATATATTCGTAAGTTTCAGCGCCATGTGATTTTTACTTGTGGAGGAATCTCAAAACAAAAGGAATACAGCACGGCCGACTGAATGCTAGCTGCACTCTATACCGGCCTTGACATTCCCAGTTAGAACCCATGTATAACATGTAATTGGAAAGTTTCTACTCGTTGCCGGTAGAGCGCACTCCCCTCCCATTATAGGCGCGATAAGGAATCGCTGTACAGTACGTATATTAAATGTGTAATCTCAAGAATCACTGGATGGATTTTGATGCTGCTTTCACCATTCTGTAAAGGTGATCTCGAGGAAGATTTGTGTAGAAAATAATTTATTTATGACCAAAGGGAGCCAAGCAGTAACGATTTCAGTGAAAAGGTCGAAAAAATAGCCGGCGTCCCTGCGCTTTTTAAGCTTATGCTGGGCAAACCTTTAAAAATATCATTATATTATGAGTGTAAGAATTGTTCAGCGTGAGAAATTCTACAAAAAAGTCCGCGAGAGCATATCTCTATCTTCGATACATCGCCCACTATAAGTGTTTTTAGTTTGGACGGAAGGGGGATTTGTGTATCATGCACCTCGCCAATCTTAAATTACGTCTGACAGGAATTCCTTGCACATTCATAACTGTTCCCGGGCGAAGCCGGGGCGGGTTGCTAGTGACACTATATAATTATTATAATTATAATTTCCGCATTATCAAAATTAAAATTATATCACAAAATAAAATAGCGTGCTAATAAATCTAAGAGAAATTAGACATACCTTGCACCTTCTTCGGGTACAAGGACACAACTCCAGCACCGTCTCATCAAAAGGAAAGAGAGGATGAAAATTACAGCCGGGAACAAGTAGCAGCCAATCGTGTGTTGTGTTTTGTGCTAAGAGATCTTTCGACAAATTATCAGATACCGTGTGCCTTTTTTTTTCACAAAGCAGCTGTCAGGAAGGGGCTTACATAAACTCCTGCTGGACGTTATTCTCGAGGTTGAACAATGCGGTTTCATAATTATAATAACTGTCTCTGATAATAACAAAACTAACACTACAATGATGAGGCATTTAGGGGGAGGGAATTTGCAACCAATGGTCAATCACCCATACGACGAGTCTAGGAATGTATTCCCTAGTTTTAATCATCGTCACATTCTAAAAAAAAACATTAGAACGCAGTTTCTGTAACGAGAGATGACTGATGGTACTGGAATAATTTCAGGGAAATACTTGCCATTACTATACACAATACAAAAGGGTGAGATCGTCAAACCGGTCAGACACCTCACTAAAAAACACATCAAACCCACTAAATTTGAAAAAATGAATGTTCGGCGTGCCAAGGAAGTGTTCTCGTCAGAAGTTTTTGGTGCCATTAGTACACTGAAAGAAAATATAGGCATGCACCCGGAAGCGTACACATTCATGGACGCAGAAGCAACCATATTTTTTTGAAAAACGTTAATAAATGGTTCGCTATGCATGACGTAAGCATCACATATCATCATATTCAGTCTAGAAATCCAGATAAAGGGCATTTTTTCTCATTAAATGTCAGTCGCCTAAACTGGCTAGAGGAATATTTTCTTTCTTACCTTGAAACTTTGAAAGCTGCTAGTAACGCTGCTAGAAAGGACTTCCTGAGTTCTGAGACTTACAAAGCTACCTATACAATTAATCATGGATTCAAATGTCCAGTGCATAAGGTATCTTCTAAAAATGGGTAGAGGAAAGTCGCCAAATATGGGGAGGTTTTTTTATAGGGCTCACATTAGACATAAGAAGGAACGGAATAATTTTGGTTTTCTCACCAATGTAAACCTCAGGCGATATACTGTGTATATTACAAATATGGGCACGTTTGATGTTGTAATACCCTCTGATATTATTGTTAACTTTAAAAGTGCACTTTCCCCGTATTAGGCAACCGGGTTTCGTAATATGGGGAGGTGAGAAACCTCACGGTTTTTATTTATAATAGGTACACTGAATAGTATACCCTACTAATTAAAGCATTAATTCTGATAATTTTTTTTTCCGTGTGGCCTCCTGAGAGGCCGAGTGCAGGTCTTTCTAGTCGACGCCCGTGGGTGACCTGCGTGTCAGGATGAGAGATGGAATGGATGAAGACGAATGAAACTGGGCAAGGATGTGGAAGGAAGCGGCCGTGGCCTGTTAGAAGGTACCGTCCCAGCATTTTCCTGGTGTTGAAAAATGGGAAACCACGGAAAATCATTTCAAGGACGGCCGACGGTGGGGCTCGAACCCACGCGTCTACCGAGTCAGCAGAGAGCTTGGCCCCATGGCCTAACGCTGTGCTTTAGCCAGCGTAGCCACTACTGTCGGTAATTCTGACAATGTAATGAAATCATGAACACAAATCGTACAAAAATACAAAAATGAATATTTTAAGTAAATAACAGTCCTAATTTCCTGTTGCCGAACTTCCAAACCGTTCAGCAGAAAAATGCATAAACTGTAATGAAAACCGAGTGATTCTGATCGAATTCAACTGTAACGAGGTGCAAGGTATGTCTAATTTCTCTTAGATTTATTAGCACGCATTATAATTTGCATTTTGATATTGTGGGAATTATAATGATAATATAATAGTGTCACTAGCAACCCGCCCCGGCTTCGCCCGGGAACAGTTATGAATGTGCAAGGAATTCCTGTCAGACGTAATTTAAGAATGGCGAGGTGCAAGCCAAATCCCCCTCCTGTTCAAACTAAAAACACTCATAGTGGGCGATGTATCGAAGATAGAGATATGCTCATGCGGACTTCTTTGTACAATTTTTCATGCTGAACAACTCTTACACTCATAGTATATTGATATTTTTAACGGTTTGACCAGCGTAAGCTTAAAAAGCGCACGGACGTCAGTTCTTGCTTCGACCTATTCACTGAAATCTAAAATCGTTACTGCTTGGCTCCCTTTGATCGTAAATAAATTATTTTCTACAGAAATCTTCCTCGATATTACCTGTACAGAATGGTGAAAGCCGCATCAAAATCCATCCAGTGGTTCTCGAGATTACCCGTGATATCCAAGAATCGGGGACTTGGTTTTACACTAAGTAGAGATAAGTCTTAGTCGTGCAATACTTGGTGAACAGCGCTGTGTGAGCAGTTGAGTAACTAACAAGATTTCATGAAAAAGGTCTCATTGTCTAGTCCGGTATGAGCGCAGCTAGCATTCAGTCGGCCGTGAATACAGAAACAATCCATGTACTCTGGTGGCTCGCGATAACGAAATAACTGGGCTGATACGAAATATCAGTTGGGAGTTTACCAAAACTTCCTACGTTGGGGCAATGTGTTTTTAGAAAATGAAGGACAGCATTTCCAGTAACTACTCTGAAATTCATGTAGGTAATGATGATTATTAAATGTGTTAACCTAGTTGGGCGCTATGCTGCCGCTAGCGCCAGTGCCATGCTCAACACGCTGCAATACACAATGCCCCGGCCGCCAGGCGGCATCTGCGAGTCTCCGCTCTATAGGGACGGCCCTCACTGTTGATCAATCCTAAATTTTTCTATGGTTTCTTTAACATGTCAGTAAATCCCTTGCATGTAAACACCCTTCAATGTTGACTCACTGTGAGGATTTGATCCCGCCACCTCGAGTACAATAAGCAAGTGCCTGACACATTGCACCACACAACCAGCAAGATGTATTAGGTAGAGGCAAATGATCTTCGATGCGTTTGGCAAAGGATCTACTTTGCAAGACAGCTATGGGGAAACAATCTCAGATTTTATGGTTAAGATCTTGGTAACTTATTGCCGGATGAAAGCACTAAAAGTACTGGTTGAGTCCATCTTTTAGTACATGTTGCACTTTCTCAAAATGTTTAATCTTTCCCATTTTTCCATTCAAAATATGAGTAATACAAGCTTTTTACAATTGGCAAGTGTTCCTTCACGAGAACTGCCAACTCGATCACTCAACATTGTGCTGCCAAATTGGAACTCTCTCGACTGATGGAACTTTACAAAATTAGATATATCGATCAATATTGTGTTTTTTAAAATTCAGATTAAAATAAACTCGCAAAAGAGCGATATTCTCAAAAAGATGCTAAAATCTACTTCAAAATTTGTGTTGCTGCATAAGCAAATTTTGTATATCCTTAGTAATTACTCTATTTTGAGGATTTGCGTGTATTTCTAGTTTCCACATTTTTTTTAGTTTGCCTTAATTCTAGACTGGTTGAATTATTAATCTCCAATGTCTTTTGAGTAAATTTATGTCGAGTTTTCTTGAACAAACGAAAGCTCACTTATTGTTAGTCTCAAATTGTAGTGATTCATTTCCTGGTGCCTTTATAATAAATGTGATTACTGTGGTTTGTCGCCCTGCTTCTCAATGTTATGACAATGAATGGTTATTTTTAATATTAACAAGGGTGAATTCTGTCAGAGAATCTTACATGCACATGAAAATTAGTATTTTTTTGGAGATAAATCTTGTGATGGTTTGTCTCTTGCATTCATTCCTTGTTCTGGCAGCTTCATCACTTAGAAATGGCAAGCCAATCTGGGGAAAATTTAACTCGATGAAATTTGAGCTGGTACTGCATATCAGATTTATGTGTTGATTGGATATTGTAATTTGTTTTATGTGTAAACTAGCAGTAGTACCCGGCTTCGCCCGGTGGAATGATGATAATGTATCAAAGTCTCCTTAGAAATATAATGGACATAAAATCTAGGTCATTTGCCCCCCCCCCCCCCCCCCCCCCCCCAAAGACAATGAGCCACGCCCAGCGGTCTAGCTATATGCCTCTCACCAAGGCGGTCCGGGTTTGATTCCCGATCAATGCATGTGAGATTTTCGAAGTGAAATGCCATGTTCTGTGGTTCGGATTCCACGTAAAAAGGAGGTCCCGTGGCTTATAATCACAAGATTCACGGTCACGTAAAACTACAATCTTCCTTCCTTCCTTCAACTTATAATGTACACATATTTTAAAAATCACAGTCCAGAAAGACTTTATGCGGCGGTGATTAGTGGTATGATGCGCGTAACATCTAGGTCATTTGCACTTATGATGATGATAATAATAAGGTAATGAAAAAATGACTACTAAACGAACATGCTGTAATTTACAACTGATATAGGTAATTCAGATGTCTAGCTTCGATGTCTTCCAAAGTCTCAACCTTATTTTCTGGCTTAGGCCTGTACTCGATGCGTCTAGTGAAAGAGCTTATGGCGTACTGCTCGGCAAAGAAAATGGGTCCAAGCTGCATGAACCTGAGATGATCGTAGATGATGACGAAATATGATGACACACGTTCGGGGTTCCCCGTCGTATTTAGATTGGCCGGGGAATCACTCACTCTTTCGCAACACCACAGTGGCTTGAGCAACGGCCCTGTGCTGGCATCAGTATAGACAGCTCTGGAAAGTCATCTCATGTCACCTCGCGATGAATCAGCAAGCTATTCTCACAATTGCCCCCCCAGAGTCTCACAACTTGTGGGACGTGGGTTGGCGACCACCGGACCCCAGCTGAGACTGACATCGCTTCTACTTCCTGGTGCCAGGCTCCTTTCAGTTCTCCTTCCTGTCGGCCTTCCTTGGTCAACTCTTGTTCTCTTCCGACCCCGACTGTATTAGGGCATCCGAGGGCTAGGGAGTCTTTCAATTTCCCGCTTAATTGGCCGTTGTCTCATCTTTCCTGATGCCCTCATTCTTCGAGGGGTCTGCCTTCTATTCCGTTTCATTATATCTCCTGTCTTCTGCTCAAGGCCCTCAAAGAGGCAGGGTGTGTGTAGCCCCACCATTTCTGGTACACCCTCAAGGGCTCATGGCAGGTGAGTTAGGAAGCTGGCAACCCCGAGTGATTCCTGAGCTAAATGCAGGGAATGGAGAGGTATGTCAGAAATTTAAAGTGGACAGTGATACTCGTTGGGTTTCAAAGAGTAAGTATAACGATTTTGATCCAGATTGGTGAAACTATGTAGATTTGTGACAAAGGGTCTAAATACAGGGAATGGAGTGCTCTGTCCGAAAGTTCAAGCAGACAGTGTTACTCGTCGGGTTCCAAAGGGTAAGTAACTTACATAAAGATTGGTTGAGATGGGTGAAACTAAGTAGATTTTTGCCAAAGAGCCTAAATGCGGTAAATGGCATGGTCTATCAGAAATGTCATGTAGAAAGTGTTACACGTCGGGTTCCAAAGGGTGAGTATGTAAAATTTGGCTCAGATCGGTGAAACAGGGTAGATTTTGCCAAAGGGCCTAAATGCAGGAAATGGAGTTGTCTGTCCAAAGTTTTAAGTGGACAGTGTTACTCGTCGGGTTCCAAAGGGTAAGTATACAAATTTAGGTTCAGATCGGTGAAACGATGTAGATATGTGCAAAAGGGCCTAAATGCAGGGAATTGAGTGGTCTGTCCGAAATTCCAAGTGGACAGTGTTACTCATCGGGTTCCAAAGGGTAAGTATACACGTTTTGTTTTCGATCGGTGAACGATGTAGATTTGTGTCAAAGGGCCTAAATGCGAGGAATGGAGTGGTCTGTCCGAAATTTAGAGTGGAAGGTGTTACTCGTCGAGTTGCAAAGGGTAATTATTTGAGATTGGTGAAACGGTGTAGTTTTGTGCCAAAGGGCCAAAAAGCAGGGAATAGTGTGGTCTGTCCGAAATTTAAAGTGAACAGTGTTACTTGTCGGGTTCCAAAGGGTAAGTAGGTAAAATTTGGGTCAGATCGGTGAAACGGTTTAGATTTGTGCCAAACGGCCTAAATGCAGGGGTTGGAGTGGCCTCTCCGCAATTTCAAGCAGACTGTGTTAGTCGCAGTGTTCCAAAGGGTAAATATACAAATTTTGGTTGAGATCGGTGAAACGGTGTAGAATTGGGCCAAACGGCCTAAATGCAGGGAATGGAGTGGTCTGTCCGCAATTTCAAGCAGACAGTGTTACACGCAGGGTTCCAAAGGGTAAGTATACAGATTTTGGTTCTGATCGGTGAAACGGTGTAGATTTGTGCCAAAGGGCCTAAATGCAGGGAATGGAGTGGTTTGTCCGCAATTTCAAGCAGACAGTATTACTCGCAGGGTACCAAAGGATAAGTATCCGAATGTTGGTTCCGATCGGTGAAACGGTGTAGATTTGTGCCAAAGGACCTAAATGCAGGGAATGGGGTGGTCTGTCCGAAATTTTAAGTGGACAGTGTTACTCGCAGGGTTCCAAAGGGTAAGTATACAAATTTTGGTTCAGATCGGTGAAACGGTGTAGATTTGTTCCAAAGGGCCTAAATGCAGGGAATGGAGTGGTCTGTCCGCAATTCCAAGCAGACAGTGTTTCTCGCAGGGTACCAAAGGGTAAGAATACGAATTTTGGTTCTGATCGGTGAAACGGTGTAGATTTGGACCAAAGGGCCTGAATGCAGGAAATGGGGTGGCCTGTCCGAAATTTTAAGTGGACAGTGTTACTCGCAGGGTTCCAAAGGGTAAGTATACAAATTTTGGTTCAGATCGATGAAACGGTGTAGATTTGTGCCAAAGGGCCTAAATGCAGGGGATGGAGTAGCCTCTCCGCAATTTACAGCAGACAGTGTTAGTCGCAGTGTTCCAAAGGGTAAATATACAAATTTTTGTTGAGATCGGTGAAACGGTTTAGATTTGGAACAAAGGGCCTAAATGCAGGGAATGGAATGGTCTGTCCGCAATTTCAAGCAGACAGTGTTACTCGCAGGGTTCCAAAGGGTAAGTATACAAATTTTGGTTCAAATCGGTGAAACGGTGTAGATTTGGACCAAAGGGCCTAAATGCACCGAATGGGGTGGTCTGTCCGAAATTTTAAGTAGACAGTGTTACTCGCAGTGTTCCAAAGGGTAGGTATACAAATTTTGGTGCAGATCGGTGAAACGGTGTAGATTTGTGCAAAAGGGCCTAAATGCAGGGAATGGGGTGGTCTGTCCGAAATTTAAAGTTGACAGGGTTACCCGCAGGGTTCCAAAGGGTAAGTATACAAATTTTGGTTCAGATCGGTGAAACGGTGTAGATTTGTATACATAACAGACAGACAGACAGACAGACAGACAGACAAACTTTGTGCTTTATATATATAGATAGATGACCAGTTGTGTTGATAACAATAATGTTATGGATATTTAAGATGAAATGCCAGATACTATTATTTCGGAGGCTATAGTCTATAGCCAGACAAGACGCTCCACCAACTGGGGATATACAGTACTATCTACAGCAGTCATGTTTACCTTCTGGGCACATCCACTTTGCCTAAGTTTCTGAGCAAACATTAAAACAATTCGGTTTGTGGTTTTGTACGAGATATTACAGAACCCTTATTTGAAATGCTTCGCACTACGTTCTTCTTACCCAAACAAATGCTCTACAACAAAGGTCTTGTCACGAACAAGATATAACGAGATCCACCCTCCTACAGGTATAGGCTAAATGGACCTTCGAAAAGCGGTTTTCATGGGCTTTGACTTGCAGTAGGATGCCGTGTTTTACAGCACTAACCTTGCTTAATGAAACTGAAAAAAAAAGTGCTAATCCAGGAGTCATTGTTAAATTACAGAATAAACAAGACCAGGACATCAGCAAGAAACAAATACTGTATGGTATTTCAACCATCAATGTGAGTAGGATAGACAGAGAGGGCATGTGTAGAGAGCCAATTTGTGTCGGCCAGAGCATGTGTAGCTAGCAAATAGTGCGTGCTTGCTTCCCGCAACTAGTGCCATGCACTATGTGACATTTCCCTCTCTGATCTCATCTAGCAACTGATAGCTATCTAGTGCTCTGCAATTAGTGAGAACAGGACTACAAGTGCTACACACACCTTCCTCTCTTTCTGTCTTATGTTTGCATCCTTCTTTTCCTGCCTGAAGAATGTTTTCATTTGACCCAAGAGAAGCGGTTGACCCCACATTATACACCAGTCTCCATATTCCTTGCCATGGTAAAAATCTCCACAAAATACAAATACAATTACTTGATTTTCAATGTTTACACAAGGCAATCATCAATATTTCTTAAATTTCTACACAATACAACATTTATTATTTAAATAATGTTTTACAAGTTCCGTAAAGATCAAAAAGCTATCTGATTTTATGATGATAGTCGATCTGCCTTCTTTTGCGCCTTTTCTCAAGCATTAACATATTAACCACTCCAGCCACTATCCCATGTCCTCACAGTATTACCGGTATATATATATGAGGTGCCTAGAATCAAAACCCGCCAAATCCATTCCTTCACTTTTTCGGCAAAGTGGCAAAAACTGTCACAAACGAACCAATACCCAAAACAAAATACTTTTTTCACTAAAAAATGAATGAATTATTTTTAAAAACAGTGACGAAGTACGAAGCTGATCCCCGATATAGTTAAAAATGTATGTAGAAAAATATAAAGCAATAATTCGGATTTGTCGGGGTTTGTTACTAAGATTTGGATTTGGCAGGTTTTGATACCAAAGAGCCCTAATACATTTGAAGTTGCGAAGAGATTGTAGAAACTGCGTAAGCTTTATTCAGAAATTAATATTTGAATGAAAGTTAACTAAATATAGGTTATAAAATTAAAAAATCATATATTTTTGTGTTTTGTTGTTGTTGTTATTGTTGTTTTAAGGGGCAGTTGTGTTTTATTAGAATAAACAGAAAAAGAATAAAACTCATATTACCCATTCAAGATTTGATTGCCGCTGAGTGTGGCTGTGCCAGCGTGTATGTTTATTGTAGCATGAGCTCTGCGGGGCGAAGCGGAGGACACAGCGATGACAGAGTGCAATTTGCACAAAGGTCACGCTGCATTGCATCAGATAAGCGTCACAGGAGCTCATGTCACCATGGACAATTAAATCCAAAACTGGAGCTGAGTCATATCCTACATGCGCAACTGACCTGTCAACGAAGCAAGCTGACGTGTGACACAATTACATAAAGAGTAGTTCCCATCTCCACCGCCGGCAATCAATTCCTGAAAGGGTAATAATACTGTACAGTAAATAACCCCTGGCACTGCAGCCCGTGAAGGGCCTAATCCCCAGCCATTTGGCCTGCAGATATTGAGGTGCCGCATGACCAGCGCATCGGGTCCCCTCGGCCGTTAATCATGGTTTTCGTGATCGGGGCGCTGCCTCACTGTCAGTTACTCAATTGTCCTCACGAGGATGAGTACACTCCGTTCCAGCCCTCACGTCAGTTTCCATAATCCCTGACGGAGCCGGGAATCGAACCCGGGGCCTCAGGGTGAGAGGCAGGCGCGCTACCCCAACACCACGGGGCCGGCAATACTGTAGCCTACAGTACTGAACAATAATAAGGAAAAGCATCAAATTAAATTAATATTCAATTACTATGGTCCATGCCTTTAGGGACAAAACTATCGTCATTCAACTATTAAATCACATTCTTTACAGGAAGTTATAGCTACACAATTTCTGTTTCTACCTCATCCTCAATAGTAGTTTCTCAATCATCATCATTCTCTTCGTGTTCGCCACGACTTTGCAGATTGCAATAAAACTGCAGCTCTACATTTTCCCTCCATCTTTCTCCAGAATGCTTCGAAAGCAGTCTCAAAACATCTTTCACTTCTTGTGCCTGAAGGACAATCCCTCTGTTTATGGCTTCTGGCTTTACGTGAGTCATATCAAAATCAGGTTTCGTGACACGTTTGTGTTCGCAAATGTCAGTTCTGTGGAAAACATCACCCAGACCAGAATGTTATTGTTCTTCTCGTTCTTTGTCAAAATTATCCAAAACAAATTATTATCAGAAAGTACAACAACATAAACCATTCTAATCACGTCAGGCAGGGGTACATTCTCCGACTAATGCACGTAGGTAAAGAGTACACACTTCGCAAAGCATCATGGAAGGTAAGATGGCGGATCTGGGTGCTCCTATTGGCTGATGTGGATGTGGCGGGTTTTGTGACCAAAAATGGCGAAACTGTCGTTGGACTTGGCGGATATTGCAACTAAGCCTCAACTTTGACTTCGTTTTACAGTAGGATGTAGCGGATTTTGAAACAAAATAATAGTTTTAATGAATTCAGCGCAGCAAAAGCTATATGAAACAATGCTTATTTCAATTTTCATGAAATATGGATTTGGCGGGTTTTGATTCTAGGCACTTCATATATATATACACTTTTTTTTTACATACATCCTTCGTGAGTGATTTGATTAAAACTCAAGCAAGCATTGTTGATCCTAATTTGATTTTTGTACATTAACTTATTTTCAAATCTTCCACATGCACATTACTAAAGAGAAGTTGTGTGAAAATAAAATTATATTGTAGTTATGATGGGCTCGATCATTATCACACCAAGCACCACCCATCTGGAATTGATTCTCTTTACAACACTCCGCACACAAAACCTCTTGGTCAACACAACTTTACTGTTTGTCCCTTGATAAGTTCTACTCAATGTTGTGGGTATCGAGGTTACAAGGTAAGAGGAAGATAATGGCTGCAGTTTATCAACAATACCCAAAAGGTTACTTACTCAAATCATTTGTACAAAGATGATATGTTACAATTGAACTGCTGAGTGAATGGCACATACTCTATTTACAGTGTGAGTGTCAGTTAACATTTGTACAATATATATTTTACATAATTTTTATTACAAAAATATGATACACCTCATTTGTATTCCAGGGTTGTCAGACATTCATCCATCATTCAATACTAACACTTCCAGTTTGCTGTTTCCAGAAATACGAATTATAAAAAAATATTTGTGCAATTTTGTTACATTATTGATAAATTATCACAACATTCTTTTGGTAACATTAATGCTTCGCAGCATTAGTTCAAAGCAGATCGCAGCTTTGACGCCTTGAACAGCAAGTTTGATTCAAACTCCAAGGTTGCCACACATTTTCATCTCAACTTAAAAATTTTGAGGGGGGCTGGCTGCGTGGCTCAGCGGTACCGTTCTCGCTTGCTGGTCCCAAGGTTGCAGGTTCGTATCCTAGCGCAGTCAGCTGGCATTTGAGGGTGCGCAAATGCAAGGGAGCTGTGTCAGTAGATTTACTGGCACGTTAAAGATCCCCTTCAGGGCAAAATTCCGGCACCCCAGCGTCTCTAAAAGCCTGAGTAGTTAAAAGGGACGTAAAACCAATAAATAACATTATTATTTATTCATTAAAAATTTTGAGGCTTACAAGAAATTACCGTAGTTTCCAAATCCAATAGTCCAACACATTCTATGCAAAATGTCCAGTAAGCTGTGATTGGTTCAGCTTAAACTTCAGGAACTATTTCCTAATAACCAGTCACGTGATTATTATCCATCACCTTTCCTTTTGTTGCTTTCTTTTTTACGTATTTTACTTTGTTTACTTTTGCTGTGATGGTGTATATCTCTAACCTTCCACTACGTTATGTTGTGCTGCTATGTAAGCTCTCATAATGATGGGAGAAATATTCTACAATTTGCACATTATCAGTACCTTACTGTATAATTACAGTATTTGATAATCGAAAATTCTATTAAAAACACTAGTTACTAGTCATTGCTTGTATACAATGGAAAACTTGTACAACTTCTTCAAAATATTACAATAATTCATACTTTGGGGATACTGCCGTGTGAAAATAAAATTAAAATTCTAGACGTTTCGAGAGGAACCTTGCCTTCTTTTTCAATAGAATTAAAACAATGTGGCCAAAGAATGTGTGTCAATGAGCTATTGAAAAAGGAGGCAAGGTTCCTCTCGAAACGTCTAGAATTTTATTTTCACGCGGCATTCCGGGCTGCGAAAGCCTTAATCTACACATTATTCAAAATAGTTCACTAGCCAATTTAGAAGTGTATATTAACTAATGCAACCAGGAACAAGGAGTTTTAATATTCAAGCCACCACGGTGGGTGAGTGGATAGCGTGTCGGTCTACTAATCCCAAGATTGCAGGTTTGCCCCTGACCGTGGTAAGTGATTTTTGAAAGGCGGCAAAAATACGATACGCATGTCATACGATGTTGGCATGTCAAAGAACCCATTTGAATTCAGTAGGCCGAGTTCATAATGGCAAAATTAATTTCGGGAGTTTCCGCCAGCACAAAGTTCCTCATTTCTCTACTAGAAAGCGCTATTGTGTTCAAGGAGATTAGATATCTAACATCTAACCTCCTTGACTTTCATAGTCAAGGAACTACGAAATTCGACACGCAAGCTACCCTCTGGGTGTCAAATGGCAAAGCTTGCACCAGGCACCCGAGGCCATACGATATTAATTATTATTAATTCTAACTATTTCATCAATTGACTTCATTTTCCACGTGCTCCACTTCATCCAAACCATGATTAATTGTATCCGAAACATCCTTTCTTAAATAATACCATCGACTAGGCAGAGCAAACGTGTTTCCTAAATAGAATTTTCCATTATCAAATATTAACCCTCTTAGTGCCAAAGTCGCTGTGAGCGATCCTCATAAATTGAACGAAACTTGCCAGCGTCGCTCTGAGAGACGCTTCGTTTTTGTATTCTTAGAGGGGCTTATAGACCGAAAATGGCGTCTGAACTTGACGTGACCATTAAAAGAGAGTTCTAGCTACCATTTTCTGGCAAACATCTTTTGTTTTCTGTCTATCGATATACTCGAGCGATATTTGAAGTTCCTTGACTTGTTTACGCGCGACTCGTAAAAGCATGGCGTCCAAGGTACGGAAGGATTGTTTGAGAGAGGAAGAAATTGAAGAATTAATGATTGATGAGTCAAGTAGTGAACTCTTGGACTTCGTGGACAGTGATTGCGATCTTGTGTGTGACGAATCAAGTGCCGATTCCGCTTTGGACAATGAATTACCTGCCCTGAATGCGATCGTACATAACCAAACAAGTGATAGTGATGGTAATGATGTTGATAGTAATAGTGACTGGGAAGAAAGGAATGTTGACCAGGACAATCCTCCACAGGCTACACAACCACAAATGTGAAAGATAAAACTACAGGGTGCCCTTCTGTTTATTTATTTTCACTGTAATTATTTTTATTTTATTTATATCAACAAATGCCATTGTTGGTGTACGGTATTTTATGAATATGCTAGATTTTAGAATTTCGGATTTTTGACATCCCTACTGATATTTTTTAAACTAAAAAACTGCATTTCCTGGTTCTTTTGTTATGTATGTGTGCTCTCCAGTGTTCATTTTTACTCCATTTATAAGCGTGTGGTAATAGGAATAATCAAACTTGCTAATTTTTATTTTACAGAAAAAAATATTTTAATTAATTAATTAATTAATAAAGAAAGAAATAAGTTTCATAATGATCTGAAAATTTCCCTGAATTTAGATAGATATGTTTTGCACTCCCTAACTAAATTTCGCTTTCGAATCTTTCAAAACAGGGGATATACATATTTTTTTCTGAAACCCTACATTTTCCATTAAAACAGCCTGGCACTTTTAGACTTCACCTTTACCTTTTCGCCTGGCACTAAGAGGGTTAAGTCGATGCAGAATCTTATTATTAAAGTATATATTTAACCTTCATGCGGTCGCACCCCTTCATGTAACACACAATCGTGCGACGGTAATCTACCGTCCCCGCGTTTTTTCCAATTGTGAGATTCTTTTTCACTTTCAATGGCAATATGACTGGCTTTGAGGTTGATCGAACATGTAACTGACATACAGAGGTGTAAATATAGGAACATTTATTCAATAAAAAGCCATAATAAGAGCGACAACGGTGGTGGCAAAAATGGAAAAGCACTATATGACAGCTTTAAAGATAGTGTTGAGTGCATGCGTGTGTGTGGATGTCGGGGGGGGAGAATGAGCTACTGGGCTATCAATAGTGAATGAAATGTATTAGAAATGAGGAAATACTATGATAAATACTCACATTTTGTTTTGGGTGGCCGGCAAAAAAATAAAAATAAAAGCACTTCAGGTCGCGCGTGACGGTAGTCTACTGCTCGACTGCACCCTTGGCACTTTGATGAACAACTGAGCGAAAACGTCGCCATCAAGAACCACTACTCCTCTGTCATCTAGCGAAGGATATTATACCTTGAGAATACATGTGCCTTTTGCGCACTTTGTAATGATCAGAGGAGCTCTACGCGCGTTCTTCTCAACACGACGGTAATCTACCGCGGGCGTGACCGAATGAAGGTCAACGGTAATTATGCATAAAAATGAAAATAATGACTAGGGCCCGGATGTTGATGACCTTAAAATTATCAAAAAATGACCTATAAAATGCTCCTAAAATGACCTAATTAAAAAGATGACCTAAAAATGATCATTTTAAAAACAAAATACCTAAAAATGATTAATTTCATTATTGTCTTGTACAAATAATGGTTCGAATGACAAACATTCTTAGTAGAATTAGTGTATTACTACTAAACTATTAATCAATAGATTAACAATACGTCATTTTCATTTCTACTACAAAGTGAAAAAGAATATTGCTAACTAAACATAAGTTACCTTAGTTAGCGTTGCAATACACCTCCATCGTCATCCTCAAGTTATCAACGGTGAAGGAACGGCGGTTGTCAGCTAATACTGTTTTATATTTCGAGAAACTTCTCTCCACTTCCACTGATGTAATAGGAGCATATTTGAAAAACACTATGCCACTGGCTGTTAAATCCTCTTCAAAAATGTAAATTCTGAAGTCTTCTCCCGACAAAATACTGGCTATTTGACACACTGTCTGATACCCTTTATTCTTGTCCAATACAAATTTTATTTTCTGTCTGACTGTGTCCCCGATCTCACCTTTTACATGTTTTATACAACCTTCAGCATTCCTGACAAACTCTATTGACTTGGCCAATACCATGCCACTTTCTTCTAGGCAGGTTATGGTTTCTGGCAAAAATGAAAAATTTGAGTTTATGCAAGCCATTTACCTTCCATATGAGGATCAGAAAACAGGTTCTGTGCACTGCCAATAGCCTTAGCATCTGTCCTATCAAATCCATTCACTACTTCTCTCCATATCTGAAAATTGTCACAATAGTATATGCATGCAGTCAACCAGGTACCCCAGCGTGTTAAAACTGGTGTGGGGGGCAAAGCTACATCAGGGGCCTTGTCTTTGAAATATTTAGTGCGGGATGGTGCTCTGACAAAGACTTTCTCTACTGTGGAATCTAGTCTATCTATTTCTGAAAATTTTGATCGGACCTCTTCTGCAATTCTATGAAAAGCATGGGCCAGACAAGTAACGTGCACCATCTTATTGTAAAATGCTTTGATAGATTTTGCTGTCTTTACCTGTAAGGTGCAGCATCTGTTAGGAAGAGGAGCACATTCTCATGTTGTATCCCCCTAGGCCATATTAAACACATGGATTTATCGAACAGTTTGCATATGAGTGTGGTTAAGCGCTTCCACAACCTCTGAGGTCAGCAGAAAAGTTTGCCCCGGACTGTTTGTTTTTAGGGTCCCTATCACTACATTTGCTACATAACGTCCCTCTGAATCTGTAATCTCGTCAATGATACGCAAGTTTTTTCCCATTCACACATTCACGTATTCGGTTTAACGTGTCTTCGTAACGTTTTGATAGGTAGTTTTTACACAATGTTGATTCGTCTGGAATAGTATGACCAGTGTGGCGTTCGAGGAAATCACTTAATTTAGGATTGCTTAGTTTTCCTAGTGGAATATTAGCACTAACAAACACTTCACATAAATCTTTATAAAAGGAAGAAGACTTGTTATTTGATGTCGAAGCAGTTTCTTTTAACAGTAATTGAGACATTTTCCTTTTTTCCACATTTTCAAGACCTCGCAAATGTTTATCGCGCCCGATGTGTTGTTGTACGGTGAACCGTTTATCGGCAGCGACTTTGATTTCACACACTTTACAGAATTGATAGTTCCATCAGTTGAGAATATGTTTTCACCGAAACCTGACACATACTGTTTTAAACGTCTTGTAGTTAACTGCTTTTGTTTTAGCATTTCAATTGCACTGCACAACAAAACGTCACACACCTACAACACAAACACACCTTAAAAGTCTTTAGTTGCCGGGTAACTGAGTGAACGATCAGAGGCCAGAGCTGCGTCAGAGCTGTCAACACTTCTAAAGGCTAGTCCACACCGAAGTTAATGAACAATGTTAATGAAAACATCTTGGTGTGGACTAGCCTTTATAAAGATAAACTCGCCTCAAACCACATGGTGCTGAGGGGATTACCCCGTTTCTTTTCTTAGACTGACGCAATACTCACGTGTACGTGAAGAAATCGGTGACGCAAACTGTACACACAAATGTATCATCAAGAAAAGTTAAATCGGCTACGTAGATAAGAAACGGGTAATGAAAACGGATAAGCACTGCAGAACTACAGTATATGGGTTAGTCCAAGAATGTTAACGCTGATATGTTTAGAAATATAGATACTAAAAACATAACTTTAAAATGAGCATTTAACTATATTCAATAAAAAAAATGACCTATCAACGTATAACACATGAAAAATGACCTAAAATGCACCTTAATGTTAGAAAATGGCTTTATTCAGGAAAATGTAGGAAAAATGCATTTTGATGACTTTTAAAATCCCCATATATCTAACATATTTATAGAAGAATGCACTTAATTACCACTAAGCATCGTCTCTGTGTACTCAGAAAAAAGATGACTTTTCATCAAAATACGGGCCCTAATAATGACTATTTCCATATGACTTGTAACAATGAATGTAATCAACTGAATGGGTCCCCACCAAAACGTTGAAAACTGTGTTACAAGAAATCGATTGAAGAACGATGGGAGTGCTTATTCGTCAACAACTGGAAAGCAGGTTGGTGCTGACAAGTCTTCTTATATGGTAAGTATTAAAACGTTGCACACCCCTTTTGTTTATCTGTCGAGACATCCTACATTTCTATAACTCAAAATTAACTTGCATGAATTAATTTACGACCTTTTAAGGAAATAATGTTGAAGACTTATTATTGAAACCAAAAAGTTTCCGGTAACTTACATTTACTCCTAAGTAGATGCATAACAGCTGTTGATCCTCTTCCTGGTGATAGGGGCCAATAACCTAGATGTTAGGCCTCTTAAAACAACAATCATCATCTTCCTGGTGAACCGTAGTCAGGCAATTAGGATTGTGATAAGAAAAAGCAGCCGAACCGGAAGGCATAAATTTAAAAATATCTTAACAGTCGAGCTGCGGTGTTCTGAAGGTAGAGGGCTGGATTTCTGAACCCTAGGTAGTCGATTCAGTCCCGTCTTAGTCAGACAGTATTCAAAGGTGCTCACATACAACAGCCCCATTTCAGTGGATTTACTGCAACACAAAACAACACTTGCGTAGTTGTGTAAAGCAGTACAAGATAGATTCGCAAACTAAGTACTAAAACAGGAGCAAATGCTCTGAAAGAAAAATGTTTTGCTCATTACTTGATAGATAATAAGCTTTTAATTTTTAAATCAAAGGGGGAATAGTAAAAAGAAAAAAAAAACCAATTTAGGTTATATTACCTAAAATGTAATATTAATCAATTAAATTTTAGAAATAAAAGTTTTATTCAGTTCCTGTAAAATTTGGTTTTTGGTGCTTGCAATGTTCTGCAATATGGATTTAACAGTGTCTTAGAACAGCTCCTAGAGCCCAGATGTTTAGTCATTAAATAGGTAGGCAAATGTGCTCTAAAAATGAATGAAATAGGCATTTCAAGATTAGATGATGCATTGATTGATGTACATTTTAGTCCTGCACTCTTTTGGTTTCACATCACAGTGTCAGCCTATTGGAGAGACACACTTAGAGTACTTTAACTTAGTGACTGGAGCTATTAACAGAACACTTCTATTCCATGATTGAAGTGAGATTAATTATCAACAGATGCTGTCTTGTGATACAAAAATACAGTTTAGTTTTTGTAACTTCTCTTTGTATATTTTAACAGGCTACAGTATATTGAAACTTTTTATTTTCTTTGTAAGTAATTAGGCTAATTTATTTATGAGCATACCGTGTACTGATAAACAACATTTAAAAATAAAAAGGCAAAATGGGGTGAATAAGGCAAAACTAAAACTTGTCCTACAACCTCCAATTGTACTGAAACATACTGCACATGTCTGTAATCATTAATAACCCAGAAAAATAAATAAAAAGAAGGCATTTTGCCTAACACCTGGGTTCTACCATCAAATAAAGCTTTACCACAAGTCATATTTCATTGTGTGTTCAACTGCTTACCTCACCCATTTCTCAACAATGGAGATGAGTTCTACTTATTGTTAAGGAAATTAAGATTAGAAATATATTACTGTATATACAAGTTTTCTTAAAGGCTTTATGCTTAAATAAAGTGAAAGCCTTAGTGAAGTACTGACAACCCTGGTTTATACTCAGCATATGGTACAGTAAGTGAGAATGGCACTAGCATTATTCCTAGGTACATAGATAAGACTAGCAAACATGGTGACATAACTGAACATAACAATCATTATATAATGTACATAAATATTCTAACAAACAAAAAGACCTAACAAAGTTTGTACGAGGATGATTCAGTAAATCAAATACCAAGACCTCTCATTGCATTCTACTCGAGCATGCAGAAACCATTCTTATGCATTTATTTACCGTATACGGTATTTGGTTCAACAAAGTAGACACATATCTCTAAATTCAGTAGTTCCCACTTCATTGGCTTAAACAAATTCAAAAAAGTAAAAATTACTAAAAACACATAGGCTACTCACAAGCATTTTGTTGCTATGATACCGAGTCAAAGTCAGGTTTAGTTTTTGATCTTATTTTGAAATACTTTGCTCCCACAAGAACAATGTGCATTACACACTATCCTTTTTATAAGAGTTAAAATGAAACAAATGCAATAGCAACAATATGGATGCTATTAGTGGCCTGTTGCTCTTGCCGGATGCCATACAGATGATTGCTGCTGTGCCAATATCCTGTAAGTGATATTTTGAAAGGCCTACAGGACTTTAGAAATTCACTTGGAATTGTCCCTCTTGCTCTCAACTTTAGTCCCATTGCTGGCATGTGATTTTAATATTTTGTACTGCAACTATTGGAACGCAAGAAAGCTGATGGATTGGAATCCGGGCTAGCCATAGGAAACAACAACAACAACTATGATGCAATAACACAGTATCAATCGAGTCTATCAGAGCCACTCTGTAGCTTCAAGGAAGTCCTTCTGCCCATTGTACAATGGTGAACACCCACTTTCCTCTGAAGGTGGTCAGTAGGCAATAAATACTGGGTGTCTGGTTTAAGAACAGTCAGTCACATTTCCTCCCATGTATCTGAAGATGTTTTCAACTGAGTCTTTTATTGGATTGGACACTGCCTAAGAAGAGATGGTTTGGTGAAAAGTGCATTAGAAGGGAAAATCCGAAGAGAAAGAAGATTTCAGATGCTGGATTCCATCAAGATTGATGAAACGTGCTGCTGAAGACCGGATAAGGTGGAGAGATGGACCATGTGGAAACCTGCCACCAGGCAGATAAACTGATAATGATGAGAGTGAGACAAATCAGCTATGTCACGTGACGCCCAGTTTAAGTGTAAAACAGCTTTGTGTTTGCCATTAAAACTTTGGGAGATTAATTTAATTCAACAATCAACAGAGTAGCCTCAAATCAATTTGTTTTGATTTTATTGATGGCGACCGAGTAAGAAAGGTAACAAGTTTCAAGTGCCTGTCGAGCGCAGAGCAGTGCAGTCGGCCAAACAGCTCTACTCAATTGTTATTTGAAATAGAAACTATCAGCTAACACACCGTGGTGTAGGACACTGGAGATAACATTGACCATTCCTATTGCTTTTGTTCCATTTGCATATCGAGTGCGTACAGTAAATTTCATTGATATTTGTTAGTATTAAACAATGTCTAAAAACTGTGATTGTGTAATGTTTAACGATACCTGAAATTGTGCATTTAGGCGGCGCTACATGACGCCTGTCTTTAATTTACAGCATAGTGAAACAACAATCTGAGATGTTCAAAAGAAAGACAAAATAATTTATTTTGCAAGCAGTTCCAATTCATGCAAGGGTTTATTGAAACAAAAAAGTATAAAAACATCCACCTGCAGAACTTGAGTTTTTACAAATTACTGCAGTCTACTTTAATTAACAATTGGCATTCGGGAATCTTACATAATTACCGAGAGTGGCCCTTTGAGAAGGGAGGGGTAATAGGGCTGACACCAATATAAATTTGAAATCCTGGTCAACAAACTGACAAATCCATGAAAATGACAAATTTACTAAGAAGAACAAAACTTACTAATACGACCTTTAATGAAAAATCACAAATTTATATTTGTTACCAAAATGTTTATTTTCTATACAAATTGTTTCTTTAAAGAAAACATTAATCTCTTATTTTCATTGTTCACAAAGTTAATAAAATCCACTAGAAAACAAATACAAATCAAATTCGTTTTTATTCATTATGGTTATAAACCCAACCATAATGCACCGGAGAATACTGAATTTACTCTAAAACTACCAAACTGGAAGAACACGGCAAACTCTACAAGGAAGATTACCGCATATGATGGAACTCCTAAATTAAACATTTAACGCCTAGCTCCTGGTAAAAACAAACATTGAGCAAGCTATAACGTAACAGTGCTGAGGAAATAAGGAAACTCAGAAGGATTAATGCTGACGATGAAACAGAATAAACAGAAGGTACAAAGGACCAGGGACCAGTTCATTGGGAGAGACGCTGGCCGCCGGTACGACATGTAGTCCACATGAATCTAAGAGGTAAGTGTTGCCAAAGCTTCCTTACATCCTACACATACCTTGTCACCCAATCTTTAAGCTTACATTCAAACTGTAACATTTCACATAAAGAATCTCTTCTACAGTGTGTCCGCAAATTCTCTCCGCAGCGGCGAGCTACGTGTTAGGTTACCATTATATTCATGTCGCTGTATACGCAGTCTCACCACAGCGTTTATTCCGTGTTGACCTTCAACTGGAGTGGTAGGGTGGGGAATCCCGGTTCATTATTGCTGACAGTTAGTGCCTGTGTATGACAGTGTTGACGTTACAAGTTGTGTTCTTGTCAAGTTCTTGTGTAAGCTGACTCTAGTGGGAATGCTGACTACTAAAGAGCGCGTGTTTTTAGTGGAAGAGGTTTTCCGTGCTAGAGGAAACTTAACGCAGCATGTGAAGTGGCAATTTAGTTTACGTTTTCCTGCTTCGAGGTGTCCACATTGTGGCACTGTATGCGATTTAATTAGGAATTGCATATGCATTCGATTTCACGTGAAACATGGTAAAGGTTTTCGCAAATAAATGTAAATGTGTTGAACTATGCCTCCAAGAAAGAGGAAAGCAATTCCAACACCTACTGTGCTTGTGGTGAGTACTGTATATAATTGCATTACTTAATTTAATGTAATTGTTTTCCTTCTAACAACATAACGTGAATGTACTGCCAACCTATCACATCCCGCAGGGCAGGATCCGCATAGATCGCCACTGTACAGAGAATTTGTGGAGAGACTGTACATTGTTATAAGCCCTAACTCTCCCCACAACATGGTTACAATGCCTGACCTGCGCTCGGCGACTTTATCTCAAGTGCAGTCAGAAACTCCTTTCCCTGAACCAGGAATGAGCCATGCCCTGCAGGCTACCAGCTGACTCAAGCGCCCACCAGCATCCCCCAACACACGCACTCGTAAATACAACCCCATTTGAGGAAGTCCACCCTTCCCTGAGCACTTCCCTACACAACTACCACTTAGTCAAGCTGGTGAACTACCAGAAAGGGTGGCGATCTAAACAATATCAAATGTTCCAGAATACTATTTTTTATTTGCTTCATTTAAATTTTATCAAATTTTAGGAAATTGGTCGATTTGCAAATGATAATAATGCAATTTTACCATGGTAAAGCCAGGGAAATTTAAAAAATCTATAATGAATAATTTCATGATGTTTTGAGTGCTTTGTGAAATCTTATCAAATTGGTCCGAAAATGTTGCTGATTGAGTGGACATCACAATTTTCCATGCCTGTCCGCGAACTCAAAACTGTGGGACCATTAGAGTTCCGTTAAAAGCACTGAGTAGCTGAAACCTCAACAAAATGGCCGAGAGCTATGCTGATTGCGATATTTTTCAGTTTCCGACCACTAAATGTAAAGGACAGTGAGAATCTCGCCAAATGAGCCCAAGAAAGGTGCTGTCGCGCACATTATCCCTAAGCGCTCGTGCGCAGCTCATGGCTTCCTTCGGCAGGCAAGACCTTTCTCCCTGCCTATACGGCTGCTTTCATACAATGTCCCACAGAGCATTTTTTTTATGACAAGTAAGTAAACTTCTCGCCGTAATGTTCTAAGTGTTTATGGCGAGTACCATGTCTCAGCTCATGTGATCTATACGTAGATATACATGGGAAAATAATAAAATAAATAAAGAAATAGATAAATAAAATCTTAAAAATATCTACAAACGGATTCTGTTCCAACACCAAAAATTCCATAAAATCGGATAAAATCTGTTAAAACGGCAGCCCTAGTACAGACCATGTACAGACTGACGTTGAGTCAGTATGTCTGAGAGGTCTTGTCAGCTTTCTTACTGAACCATCAATATAAATATATTTTACAACCAATTATGTACACTAACAACAAATTTGAGTATTCCTTTCTGTTTTATATTCCAGAGAGTTTAGCCTGCTCTGGTTTACAAGGCACACAATATAATACTAAAATTTATAATACTGCTTTAACAATGATACAACATTTTACATACTTACTACTGTAATTAATACTGGTTATGAGTAGACAAACAACTGTGGTTCTCTTCAGATAATGCCTCCTTACAAACACTACAAATAAAATCCAGTAAATATGAACCATATATTCTATACAAATGTCACAGAATAAAGCATAGAAGGTGCTTTTCTTAAAACTTAATAAAGTAGAGCTGTGATACACGAAAAGAGCTGAGAACTCAGGTACAAAGTGATGTTCCAACTAGCTACCTTCGGAACAGTTCAAACAAGACAAGCAATAATACAGAGACCGTTAGCGACACTTACCAAGCAACCTAGTGATTCGATACTGCCTCAGCTTCCTGTATTAAGGGTCTCTTCTCCCCAGAATTAGAATGTTGAATCAACATGAATATATTTTTGGGCTGGGGATCAATCTAGAATAAGCGCCACCATTTTCCCGACACCATGGTAACTGTGGCAACCAGTGTTCGTCATTATGTATACTAGGTCAGTAGCAGCATCTATACTCTGCCTTAAAACTCAGCAATTTTTCTAGGTTTGTGCCGTGTCTTGTGTGGGGTTTCGCCTAGGACACCAAGCTGGCTCATCAGCGGGCTCTTGGGAGTCCCTGCCTGGACTCCCACAGGAGTAGCGAACTGCGCACTACCTCTCTTTTTATGCATCGCACCTGTGCCACTTTACTGCGAGAACTGAAAGCTCAAGTAGTCATAACCTCCCTATGAAGGCTTCCAAAAAGATGGTATATTGGCTTTCATGGCCAGTGAATTAAAACTCAGGAATTCTTCTAGGTATGTGCCGGGCGTGGGGACCTAGAGCCCGCTGATGAGCCAGATTGGTGTCATAAGCGAAACCCAACACAAGACACGGCATATTCTTGTACTGCCAGAAAGTACAAGTACTGTAACAGCAATTTGGTATACTCCTGATATTTACGGTAATGCGGGAACGTCCGAGGAATATCGTATCGAAAATAGGAATAGCAGGAACTCTGTAGTAAATGCGCATCGCATGTTACCCGTATTTTGTTAATGATGGGTCCAATATGCAAGGGGGGTAAAAAACGGGGTTTTATTTGCGAGTAAATCCGATATGTTATATAGGTTCAATTCCTGGTCATACCAGATATTTTAGTTCTCTGGTTAACATCTTGATGGTTCACAACTCATGTATACAACACAACCTCATTTGGTATCTTCATAATTCGTATAATTTAGGGAGCAACATCTGTGTGTTTTAGGCCAAATTCCTTAATAATAATAATAATAATAATAATAAAAACAATTGTTCACCAGTAAAATGATAAGTCAAGTGCACTAACATCGACAAGGGAATCTTTGAGAGGAAAAAAACTATCTCTCCAATCTGTTCATCAAGCCCACTTACAACACACCTGATATAGGTAATAAGAACCCACATATTTGGAAGGCTTACATGAGCGAAGCATTGATTTGGTGGTGATGGCTACGAAGGAGCTGTTATTTTACACCTCAAAACGCCAGGTGGCCAGGCACAAGTCGTCTCAATGTTATTTTGAAGAGTGCTCACTATTGGTCTCCATACTATTGATACATAAAATAGAGAGGAAATGCAATAAGCATTTATTCCACCACAATAATTCTGGCAAACAATTCCTGCATCCTCTTGTTAAAACAACACAAGAAAGCTTTCTAGCTGCAAACAACATAAAATGTATGGCACTAATTATCAACATGCAGGGATTTGTCAAAGCAAAAACAAAAGCTTTGCAGATCTACAGAATAGGATTTTAAAAATCAATAAAACTTGGAGAAACATGCTGCAGCATTCGGTCCCGCAGATAGGACAGGATCTCCACAGTGCCCTTCTCCAGTATGGAGTATTGTGGCTGTTACTGCTGTTGCGGCATGCGGTCCCGCAGATAGGACAGGATCTCCACAGTGCCCTTCTCCAGTATAGAATAGCGCGGCTGGCGGAAGCAATTCCCCGATAGCCCCAGAGATCTAGGACAATACCACAAAAACAGAATTACTACTGTAATTGTTACAATTACACATATGTATAGCAGCAATATCTTCATTTTTCAACACTGTCATAATAGAAGGCTTGAAAATCATGATCATGAACCATAAGCAGGGGCTTTCATGAGAAACAAAAATTTCTCAATGGTTGTGAATATTGAGGCATGTTCTGACTCATAGGACGTAAAATACAACCACGAGTTTTCACAAATATTGACAACTAGCTGAAGTACCCGTGCTTCGCTACGCGTCATAAATAAATAAAAATATGAAGGTGACAGTTAAAACAGGGGATAGGCGAGGTGCTGCGCAGAGGGAGATTAAGGATGGAACATTTTGTCCAACTACACCGTTCGGCGTTGACCGTGTTTTATAGCACAAATTTAGGTTTTACTCGCTAACGGTGGGAGATACCTTTCGGATAGAAAATGTAATTTTTAACCTCGTACATACCATCAAAAGTTTGCTATTTCTTAGCGTTCTCTTTGTATTTGAAATGGAAATATGAAAGTTTTAAACCAAAGGGTGTAGTGAAGTCACTAAAATGGTTGCCATCTTTAAATAGTACAAAGTATTGAAATCAAAAGAAACCTATATGTTAACCAGGTAAATCAGCTACTTCCATGTAAAATTCATGTAAATCGGACCAGTGGTACTTGAGTGATTGAGTAATATATAGACGCACATCATCTCATTTTTAGCCTCGCTTCGCTCGCGTCATAGTCGTGTCATATTGTTATTCAATGAAATGCAGGTTTAACCCCATTAACACCCCTTTAGAACCTGAATATCCAAAAATCCCTCCTTGGTATACGTTTTCGACACACAACAAACATATCCCCAAAATATCATTCTTCTAACTTTAATCGTTTGGGTTGGTCGATGAGAGTGAACATCCAAAAATCCTTCCTTAGGGGACGTTTTTCTTCCAGAAATTCACCCCTCCCCATAGGCCCCTTAAATTGGATTTATGAAAAAACGGTCGAACACATATTTATTTTTTGCATATTAAGGCTTTCACGGCCCGGATTATTATATAAATAATTCATGCTTTTGGGCTAATGCCGTGTGTATTTTTAATTTAAACCATACGTTTCGGAGGCAAGGTTTCTCTGAAACGTATGGTTTAAATTAAAAATACACACGGCATTAGCCCAAAAGCATGAATTATTTATACATATTTATAATTAATTTATTTTTATGCTGATTGATTTCCTGCGAGTTTCAAACTCCTCGCCTATGTCGTTTAAGAGATACACGGTCCGTTAGGAATCTTTCAACCCCCACTTTTCATCCCTTTCACCTCATAATATACACTACATCGAAAAACCATTAGACATGTGTCAGCTTATTTTTAATGATTAGTATATATGCCAAGTATCACATCCCCAAATGAAACCACTCGTGAGATATTGTTATTCAATGAAATGCACGTTTACCCCTTAACACCTATTTAGAACCAGAATATTCAAAACTCTTTCCTTAGTGGACGTTTTCGACATACAACGAACATATCCCCAAAATTTCATGTTTCTAACTTTAATAATTTTGGCTGGGCTATGATGAGTGAGTGAGTCATTCAGGACATTTCCTTTCATTTATTTTTGATAATTTCACCCCTCCCCATGAACCCCTTAAATTGGATTTATGAAACAAACGGTCGAACACCTATTTACTTATTTAAAGCTGTTTTCCCCCCGAGTTTGATGGGTGAGTAAGTGAGTCAATCAGTTAGGACACTTTCTTTCCTGTTTTATTTTCCCCAGAATTTCACCTCTCTCCAAGGGATATAAAAACGGTCGAACACCTATTTACTTGTATTTTAAGCTGTTCTTTTTCCGCCGAATTTCAAACTTCTCGCCTATGTCCTTTAAGAGATACACGCTCAGTCAAGAATCCCTCAACCCCCAATTTTCACCCCTATCACCTCATAATATACACCACATCGATAAACCCTTAGAAATATGTCTGATTATTTTTAATGATTAGTTTATATACCGAATATCACATCCCCTAAGAAACAACTCATGACATATCGTTATTCAATGAAATGCACGTTTACCCCCTTAACATCTCTTTAAAACCCGAACAAACAAAAATCATTCCTTAGTTGACGTTTTCGACATACAGCGAACATATTCCCAAAATTTCATTTTTCCAACTTTAATAGTTTTCGCTGGGCGTGATGAGTGAGTGAGTCAGACAGGACATTTTCTTTCAATTATTTTTACCAGAATTTCACCCCTCCCCATGGGCCCCTTCAATTGGATTGATGAAAAAACTCTTGAACACCTATTAACTTATTTTTAAAGCTGTCTTTTTCCCCTGAGTTTGGTGAGTGAGTGAGTTAGTCAGTTAGGACACTTTCTCTCCTGTTTTCCCCCAGAATTTCACCCCACTCCATTGGCCCCTTAAATTAATTTATGAAAAAACGGTCGAACACCGATTTACTTATCTTTTTAGCTGATGTTTTTTCGCTGCGTTTCAAATTTCTCGCCTATGTCGTTTAAGAGATAGGCCTACACGCTCCGTTAGGAATCCTTCAACCCCCACTTTTCACCCCTTTCACCTCATAATAATACACCACATCGAAAAACCCTTCGACACATGTCTGCTTATTTTTAATGATTAGTTTATATGCCGAGTATCACATCCACAAATGAAACCACTCGTGAGATATTGTTATTCAATGAAATTCAGGTTTAACCCCCTTAAGACCCCTTTAGAGCCTGAATATCCAAAAATCCTCCCTTAGTGTACGGTTTTGACATGCAACGAACATATCCCCAAAATGCCATGTTTCCAACTTCAATATTTTTGGCTGGGCGATGATGAGTGAGTGAATGAGTCAGGACATTTTCTTTCATTTTTTCCCTTCAGAATTTCACCCCTCCCGATGAACCCCTTCAATTTGATTGATAAAAAAAACTGTCGAACAGCTATTTACTTACTTTAAAGCAGTTTTTCCCCCTGAGTTTGATGAGTGAGTGAGTCAGTCAATCAGTTAGGACATTTTCTTTCCTGTCCCCCCCCCCCCCCCCCAGAATTTCACCCCTCCCCATGGGCCTCTTAAATTGGATTTATGAAAAAACGGACAAACACATATTTACCTATTTTTATGCTGATTTTTTTCCGCTGAGTTTCAAACTCCTCGCCTATGTCGTTTAAGACATACACGCTCCGTTAGGAATCTTTCAATCCCTACTTTTCACCCCTTTCACCTCACAATATACACCACATCGAAAAACCCTCAGACACGTGTCTTACTTTTTAATGATGAGTTTATATGCCGTGTATCACATCCCCCAATGAAACCAATCGGGAGATATTGTTATTCAATGAAATGCAGGTTTAACCCCATTAAGACCCATTTAGAACCTGAATATCTGAAAATCCTCCCTTCGTAGACTGTTTAGAAATACAATGAACATATCCCCAAACTGTCATGTTTCTAACTTCAAAAATTTTGGCTGGGCGATGATGAGTGAGTGAGTGAGTGAGTCAGGACATTTTCTTTCAATTTTCTTTTTTCAGAATTTCACCCCTCCCCATGAACCCCTTAAATTTGATTTATGAAAAAAACTGTCGAACAGCTATTTATTTACTTTAAAGCAGTTTTTCCCCCTGAGTTTGATGAGTGAGTCAGTCAGTCAATCAGTTAGGACACTTTCTTTCCTGTTTCTCCCCCCCCCCCCCTCCAGAATTTCACCCCTCCCCATAGCCCCCTTAAATTAGATTTATGATAAAACGGTCAAACACATATTTACTTATTTTTATGCTGATTTTTTCCCGCTGAGTTTCAAACTCCTCGCCTATGTTGTTTAAGAGATACACGCTCCGTTAGGAATCTTTCAATCCCCACTTTTCACCCCTTTCACCTCATAATATACACCACATCGAAACACCCTCCGACTCGTGTCTTCTTATTTTTAATGATGAGTTTATGTGCCGAGTATCACATCCCCCAATGAAACCAATCGGGAGATATTGCTGTTCAATGAAATGCAGGTCTACCCCCTTAACAACCCTTTAGAACCAGAATATCCAAAAATCCTCTCTTAGTGGGCATTTGCGGCCCTTGGGGAAGCTGCATACCAAATTTCATTCCAGTCCGTTTGATGGTTTCTGAGATTTCGTGATGAATGAATGAGTGAGTGAGTGGTATTTGACAAATATATAGTAGAAGATAGTGTCAAGTCTTTGTTATGCTAAACTCGGTTGACAGTGCTGTGTGAGAAGTTGAATAACTAACGTGATTTCAAGTAAAGATCCTCATTTTCTATACCGGTAGTGCAAAGCGCAAATGGCATCCAGTCGGCCGTGTCTCGACTTGAGCTATGTTGCCATGGAAACTATCCGCCTTGCCATTCCTTCATGAGTATATTTTATGATTTGATTAGCATGTGCTGGAGTGCAAAAGGGTCGAAATCAGAAGAATGAGAAAGACTATCGAAAATTCATGTAGCCAGCGGTTCCTTCTGGGTCCTAAACTATGTGTATGCAAAATTCGGTTGAGATTGGTGTAACGGTGTAGATTTGTATACGGAACAGACCCACCCACATACATACCCACATACATACATACATACATACATACATACATACATACAGACTTTCACTTTTATATATAAGATATCCATGTTTGAAATTTGCATAGCTTAATTCAACAAATAACTTGTACAGATTTATGCTGACAGTAAGAAGTCTTATAATGCAGGACAACCTTCATCAATCATTCTCGGAAGTATTGTTTTCCCGGATTCATCGTACAAGCTTGTACTAAAAAACAATCGATATAGGATCTAGGTTTGTTGGGACCAAGATTTACGAATAGCAGTTGTGGGAAAACAATACTTCGAGGAACGATAGACAGGGGTTTTGGCAACCCAGATTGAATAGGAAGATTCGTAGGACCGCAACATTTGGGTGACCTCATTGTACAGGGAAGTTATTTGGAAAGGCTAGTTATTGTGCGATGTTAAAATTGGGACACTTCCACTAAATAGAATATAAAATGCGTAAACATTGACCATTATGGCAATGGAATAATTAATAACCGTGTTGACTGATAGTCATCATCATCATCATCATTACCCCTTATCCAGCTCCTGCCGGGTCGGGGTATTTATGGCACTTCTCCACTTTCCTCTTTCCTTCCACCATTCTTCTTCCACAATCTTGTCCCAGTCCAGATTTCTTTTTCTTACGCTGTTCTTCACTGAATCAATCCACCTTGTTCTAGGTCTTCCTCTTGCTCTCTTACCCTTGCACTTCGCCTCCAGCATCTGTCTTGGTATTCTATTTTCCTCCATCCTCTTTACATGTCCAACCCACCTTAGTTTATTCTTCTCAATTCTCTCATTTAGTTTTCCCATCCCAACTTCCTTCTTAACATCTTCATTCCTCACTCTGTCTTTCCTTGTCTTTCCTATCATACTTCTTAGGAATTTCATTTCACTGGCTTGGATTCTACTCTCTTGCCTGCTTGTCAGGGTCCAAGTCTCAGCTGCATAAGTTAATATGGGAACATAGTACACTTTATACATTACCTCCTTGCTTTCCCTTGAAACTTCCTTATTCCAAACAAGTTTTCTTACACTTTGATAGAATGCATTGCTCTGCTGTACCCTCCTGCCAATCTCCATGTCCAACCTACCAGTTTGCATCAATTCACTTCCTAGGTATTTGAACGTGTCCACAATTTCCAAACTCTGACTTTCAATTTTCACAGTGCCCTTTCCTTGTCTTTCCCCTCTTGTCATCACCATGGTCTTCCTTTTCTCTATACTGATTTTCAGGCCGTACTTCTGAATATTTTCGTTCAGTGCATCTAGTTGTTTTTGCACTTCTTTGGTGTTCCTTCCCCAGACCACAATATCATCTGCAAATAACAGTAACTTCATTTCTTTATGTCCATATGCTTCCTTTGTTTCCTTTACAATTTCATCCATCACCATTATGAACAAGAGAGGTGACAGCACACTCCCCTGTCTTAGTCCAGTCTTGTTCCTAAACCAATCTGTCTTTCCAACTGGGGTCAGTACCCTGCTAACACAGTTGTTGTACATTGCTTGCACCATTTCCAACATTTCTCTTGCCAGTCTCTTCTTAACCATGGTTTCCCATACCTTCTCTCTGGGGACACTATCATATGCCTTTTCTAGATCTATGAAAGTCATGATCAAATCCTCTCCATATTCCCAGTGTGTTGACTGATAGTATTCTCTTATTAAATTAATTTAATTAAATGTTTCTTTAGTGTTTGACTAGGCGGTTTTAATAAGAGAATACTAAATAGAATAGTAAAAATATTACTCTTGGAACATGAAATCAGAGAACGTCTTCGGTCTAGGGTTAACGTAGGTGCCCCAGGACTCGAATAAGGTACCATACCAGCATTTTCCTGAGTAGAGCATTCAGGGTCGTCACGATTCAAAGTAATTTAATGAAAATAATAAACAGAATGAAAAAAAAGACTGCAATTTTTCTAGGTTTCTGCCATCTGTTGGCACCTCTATAGGGAGGAGCTCTTAGTTCCCGCAGAGCAGGGGACCTAACATGTGGGTTATTCGCCCCTGATGGATTGAGTGATCGTGAAAATGATGAAATAAAGTTACTACAACTAAAACTAACAACTGACTTAACAACAAACTAATAGACTAGAAGAAGAAAAGGGGGGAAAAAACCTCAGGGGTAACATTCTCGCCTGCTGTGCCAAGGTTGCAGGATCAAATCCTGGCATAGTCAGCTGGCATTTGAGGATGCGCAAATGCGAGGGAGCTGGTTGGTTTTCCAAATTTAAGTTTAGAGAAAGTCTGAACAAGCAGGAAGCAGGCGGAGCGAGCTGTACTTGCCTTACTGGTGAGTTAGAATTAGCTATCAAAGCTAAGAGAGGCTTTAATAAGTTTGTAACTAAAAGTTCTTGCTCAAATGCAACAAGTAGTGCAAACCTTATCAATAGATTTATTTTTATTAAAGAGGGCATAAACCTAGGAAGAGTCAAGGAAGACAGGGTCCTACCTAAGCGTGAATCTAGCGAAAAGAATAACGAGAAAAAATAAATAGGTTTATTAACAATAAATTAAACTTTGAAGAATTAACAAAGAATTAATAACAGTTAGATCATGATTGTGATTTCTAAAAGGTTACATGTGAAGGTCTGAGACCTAAAGATAACAAGTTTACAATTTATAAACAACGTTAAATTGGGTACAAGTTTAAAACTTGTGGTAAGCACTAAAAATCTGAATCATCATCATCATCATTTCCCCTTATCCAGCTCCTGTCGGGTCGGGATATTTATGGCACTTCTCCACTTTCCTCTTTCCTTCCACAATTCTTCTTCCATGATCTTGTCCCAGTCCAGATTCCTTTTTCTCATGCTGTTCTTCACTGAATCGATCCACCTTGTTCTAGGTCTTCCCCTTGCTCTCTTACCCTTGCACTTGGCCTCCAGCATCTGTCTTGGTATTCTATTTTCCTCCATCCTCTTTACATGTCCAAACCACCTTAGTTTATTCTTCTCAATTCTCTCATTTAGTTTTCCCATCCCAACTTCCTTCCTAACATCTTCATTCCTCACTCTGTCTTTCCTTGTCTTACCTATCATACTTCTTAGGAATTTCATTTCACTGGATTGGATTCTACTCTCTTGCCTGCTCGTCAGGGTCCAAGTCTCAGCTGCATAAGTTAATATGGGTACATAGTACTGTGACCGATCCAGACAGGGTCAATTACCGGCCCCGGATGACAGAAGATCGAGAGGAGACCGGAGGGTCAGTACGACGTCATGGCATGACGCGGCGAGGCAACCGCGAGAGTAGGGGAATGCTCCAGAAGGTTCCAACCCCTTCCATTTTTTTTTTCTCGAATGAGGACACAGTTCCGGAATGTTCAGTGAGTCAATAGTGCGTGGACGAGTATGTTATCCAGCGGGGCACGGACGAGTAGCCTATGTCACGTAGACAGAAATTTGCATCGGGAACTTGAACGGTTTTCGTGAGTGGTCAGTGCTCGTGGCCGTTTGATACGAGGAGTGATCAGCAGGTCATGAAGCTAGCGTGCATGTAGTGCCAGTGAGTTGTTTACAGTGAAGTGTGTCAGTTTGTTTGTCGAACAGTGTTCAGTAAGGTGTCACTAGAACGATAATCGTGAATTTCAAGACGATATCGGACTCGCTAGTATGTGAGGAAATAATCAGAACTGATAAAGGAAGGTCCATTAAATTCATGCATATGCTGCTATTGATAGGTGAAGACGCGTGAAATATTGTACAGTACTTTACCATTTTGATTACGAAGATTAATGCACGTGGTCCGATTAAGTTAACGGATAGTAAGGTGTTGAAGGCATGTGCTGTGGTAATAGCAAAACAAAATTGTGCGCCTTTGAACGTCGTCCGAGTGGAGGCCGTGATAAAAAAACTGAATTATCATGCCGACAATTTATGTTAATTAAAGATGAATACCAGGAGGTGTTTAACATTACGAGTATCAGGGAAGGAACAATAATAACGATAGTCGAGGCAAAGCATTATCGCGAGGCCCTATATTGTAACAGACATCCATTCAAAAATAGCATAGCAGTGCGGCATTTTAAGAGACGCAGTGAGAATGTGACATCTACTTTAAGCTTGTGTTGGAAGACTGCAGGCCGCAGGCAACTTGATATGTCGGTCAAGGCCAGGTCGAAATAGCTCGTCGTGGAAGGAAGTGTGTCACTGGTTGAGGAAAGTGAATACATATAATTCAAGTGAACCAGGAACTAGACGCTATAGTGCGTGGGCGTGAAAGTGCTCTGATATAGTGAAATGTAATATTGCTACACGGCGGCATGAACTTTATAACCATGGACTCAAATATTCTGGGAATCAACATGTATATTAATACGCAAATTATGCTGCACTGAACCTCTAAAGGGGCCATAATGGGGTGAACGGTCGCGACGAGATGGACGAGTGGACCATGGTTGGGACGTCAGGAGACGCCGCCGATGACGGTGACCGGGGGCAACCAGTGGGCGGACATGGGCGTCGCCAGGAGATCGAGAGGTGCCGGGGGCGTATACCTCTACCAGTACGCTGGGAGACCACATCGCGGAGACGCTGGAGGAACAACGCCGCCCTAATGCCGACGCCAGGGGTTTCCGAGGACACCGGATCTAAAGTAAGACGTTTCATTTCCATCCTTGTTCATCAGGAAGAAGAGAACTTCTACCTCGGATAGCCGTGCCATGAGATAACCTGAGATCGTGTAACTTAACGCCATTTATAATCATTTATTCCAGATTGAAAAAGAGCATCATTTTCTCATAGGGTTGTACAGATTTTTTGTCTTTTCTTTTCGGGTCGTTTGACTTACATAAATTAACAGTATCAATGGTAGGAGTAAGACATACATTTATTCTCTGAGACATAATAATAATAATAATAATAAGTTGAAATTGGGTAACGATAATATGAGATGCCCATTTTGCTGGGAGATTCTAGCATTTCGATTTCCGAGGTCATTATACGAATTTAATTCTGAAAGGTTTGTCACGGATTGCATAGATTTTAATAGCAAAATGAATATGGTTGAAGATTGTCGAATAAGGTTCCTTGGATAGGATGCCATATTATCATACGACCTCGTGGTCCCGATAAAGTTGATACGCTCTGTTAGTGTGGGTTCTTGAGACATGCTAATAATGCATGATATTTTGTAATGATGTTGTGAAAAGTTAATGTGATAATTAAATATGGTATTATTCCGTCAGTTCCTGGGGGCTTTAAAATGCTGGGACACCCTCTCTCCAGGGGTCATAAATATGGAGGGCCCAAGCCCAGGGTTATGGGCGAAGCCCCAACGGTATTGGCGGCAGAGAGGATGAACTTCGGTACGGCGTCGATGGCGGAAGAGGGAATTCTGTAGCGTCTGTAATCCAGAGGAGCGGCTACAAAAGGCGTCTGTTATCCAGTGGATCGGCCTAGAACAATACCTGGCAGTAGGTCATAAAATGCCTTTGAGTGTGGCGAACTCATCGTACTAATAGCCTATAAAATGAGTGAGTGTGAATTGAGGCCTCGGAAAGTGCTAGGGCGTCCCCTGCAGGCGACGCGCAGTTCCCAGGGGTCTGGGGGAACTGTGAGAAGTAGGCTACCAGACACCACAAACATCGCCTTCATAAACGTGATGAGCCTAAATGGCAAGACAGAAGAATTGGTGGACTATATGGAAAAGAAGGAAATAGCAATGATGGGAGTCAGTGAAGCGAAATGGAAGGGAAAAGGTGAGAAAGAAGTCAAGAAAGGGAAGGGATATAGAATATATTGGAGTGGAGGAAATAAGGCAATGAATGGTGTTGCAATAATATTGAGAGAAGACTTAGTGCAGTATGTTGAGAAAGTAGACCAAATTAATGACAGAATGATGAAAATTAGACTAGGACTTGAGAGTGGAACAAAGGATTTTATACAGATTTACGCACCCCAGACAGGGAAGGTAGATGAATTTTTAGAGGATTTCTTAGAAGGACTGGAAAAGTGTATAGAAGACAAAGAGGTTATAATAATGGGTGATATGAATGCACATGTGGGAACAGATAGGCAGGGAAAAGAAGAGATAATTGGCCCATTTAGCTATGGAAATCAGGATGAAGATGGAGAAATGCTAATAGATTTCTGTAGAAGGAATGGATTAATTGTTGGAAATACATGGTTTAGGAAAAAGAACTCCCAAAAAATAACTAGGTATGGATGGGGAGACAGAAAGACAAAAACAATGATCGATCTTATCCTAGTGGAAAAGGATAAACGTAGACAACTGGTAGATGTGACAGCTATGCCAAGAGGAGATTTTGAAGGAGACCATAAAGTGGTGATAGCCAAATTAAGGCTTGGGAAAATCACAAAGCTTGCGGAGAAAAGGGAAAGAAAAATAAAGGTGTGGAAGCTAAAAGAGAGAGAGGCAATGGAAAAGTTCCGAGAAGACTTGAAAAAGGAAATTCCCAAAGACGAAGCAAAAAGTGTCGAACAGGAATGGACATGTTTTAGAAATTGTTTTGCGAAGTGTGCAGTAAACACTTGTGGAAGACTATCAGGGAAGAAAAAGGAAAGGGAGACTCCTTGGTGGAACAACAGGGTAAAGGAAGCTGTTAAAGAAAAACAAATGGCATGGAGGAAGTGGATAGGCAGTAAGAATGCAGAGAAATGGCAAAAATATAGAGAAGCAAAGAAGGCATGCCAAAAAATTGTACAAGAAGAAAAAAGGAAAAGTTGGGAAGGTTTCACGGAAACTTTGAAGGAGGATATCCAAGGAAGTAAAAAGGTTCTATATGGATTGGTGAAAAACAGTGTAAAAGGTAGGGAAAACACAAAATTTGTAAAAACTGAAGCAGGACAGATATTGTATCAAAGAGATGATATATTAAAAAGATGGGAAGAATACTTTTCAAAGCTACTAAATGTTAAATACATTGAACTGGAAGATGAAGAAGAAACAATGGAAGAAGAAGAACAACAAGAAAAGGAGATCACTATGCTAGAAATAGAGGAAGCCATACAGAAGATGAAGGGCGGTAAAGCAGCAGGAGAGGATGAGGTGTCCGCGGAAATGATAAAAGCAGCGGGACCAATAGGTGTACAGTGGTTGTATAGATTATTTAGAATAATTTGGAAGAAGAAAGAGATTCCAGAAGAATGGGGAAAGGGATTAATTATCCCGATTTTTAAGAAAGGTGACAAAAAGGAATGCAATAACTACAGAGGGATCACTCTTATCGCTCATGTAGCTAAGATCTTTGAGAGAGTTCTGGAAGGCAGACTGAGGAGGAAGATAGAAGGAGAGATGGAAGAAGAACAGTATGGTTTTAGGAAAGACAGATCAACATTTGACCTAATCTTTGCATTAAGGCAAATGATGGAGAAAAGATGGGAATTTGGAAAAGACATGGTGATGACATTTATTGATATTGAGAAAGCGTACGACAGTGTGCCTCGACAGGTGGTTTGGAATGTATTAAGGAAAAGGAGAGTTAACGGAGCTGATGTCCAAATGTTAAAAGCTATGTACAAATATTGTGTGAGTAGCGTGAAGACCAGTATAGGAGAAACAGAATGGTTTAAAGTGGAAACAGGTCTCCGACAGGGAAGTGTATTGTCCCCCTTACTATTCATCATAATCATGGATGAAATTCACAAGAATGTTAAACAGAGATTGGGACAAGAGGCAACAAAGGCCATGCTGTTTGCAGATGATATAGTGATATGGGGCGAGGATGAAAAGGAAGTACAAAAACAACTCATCATCATCATCATCATCATCATCTTGAGCAGTTTCCAACCGCTGGTTGGGTCTGCTTGGAACATAAGCCTCTCCATCGTTTCCTGTCCAAAAACAACTAGATGTATGGAATCAAGAAATAGAGAAATATGGGATGAAAGTAAGCACAGAGAAGAGCAAGACAATGGTAATGTCAAGAGGAAGGAAGGAAGGAAGGAAGGAAGGAAGGAAGAGGAAAGATAGAATTGAATGGGAAAATTCTAGAAGTGGTTAAAAGTTTCAAGTACTTGGGAAGTGTGATCACAGAAGATGGAAGGATAACTGAGGAAATTGGAAAGAGAATACAACAAGCGAACAGTTTTTACCAGAGCATAAGGGGTATTCTGTGGAACCGAGATGTCCCAAAGAAATGTAAAAATGTATTATATTCAACCTACTACAGACCCATACTAACATATGCAGCTGAAGCGTGGACTACTACAAAAAGAGAGGAGAGTAGAATACAAGCCGCGGAGATGACATTCCTAAGAGGTATAGAGGGCAAGACCAGAAGAGATAGAGTTAGAAACGAAGAGATTATAAAAAGGACAGGAATCTTGAAGCTGCAGGACAGGATAGAAACAACAAAGTTAAAGTGGTATGGACATATGATGAGAATGGGAGAGGAGAGAGTACCAAAGAAAACTTTCTGTGAAAAGATGACAGGGAAGAGACCACGAGGAAGGCCCCGAAAGAGATGGGCAGATACAGTGTGGGAGTGTGTAGAGAAGAGAGGAGGAAAACCTGAAGAAGTACTAAAAACAGGAGAGGAGTGGTGGAGAGACAGGAAACGTTGGAGGTCCTTAATTCACAACCCGACCCAGGAAGCTGGAAACGGGAAATGAAGATGATGATGATTATTCCGTCATATATGACGAGGTTATTCACAGGGCGACGTATGTCCGTTGAATTGAATTTGTGAGGACAGGGTACTCTTGACGAACGTGTTACGTTTATCGATGTGTTGTATATTGAATAGCGCAGGGGTGTAATTGATAGTGCGCTCGACAGTCAGATTGTTCGGATCCTCACACAGAGTGTTCGACGGAAGGGTTGCGATTAAATGTTCGTTGTGAGAATGAAATACACTAGGGTGCCTTATTACGAGGTTCTTAACCTTTCATAAACATTAGACAATGCTATAATTTAATTACAATAACAAATATGACAGTGTGGATCAAGGTTGTTGGAAAGGCGAATATAAATCAGTAATAATAATAAGAATTAGTAGTGTAAATATGTAAGCACAATCTGGGTGTGTTAATAATTTATGATAGGTTATAATTAATTGTTGAAATGCCATATTATGTGAAGCTGAGTTGATGTTTGAGTGCTATTTGATGTAATATGATGCTCTTTAGTTATTAATTTGCAGTTCGATAGAGGAGATCCGTCCATTGCTGTATAAGGGTAGACAGTTGTAATATACATAGATATTCGATATTTTCTTAGAGTTTTTGCCGCAGGTGAACTTTGTGATAAGTGGCTAGTGATGTTTACATGCATGTGCACCGATAAATTAAGGGTTAATTTAGCTTTTTGAAAGGCGATCTCCTTGTCGGAACTTTAAGAGAGGACACCCACGAGTTTGAATAAGTATAATTTTGTTTTGTTTGTTTAGGGACTATGAACTTTTTTTTTTTTTTTTTTCGGACTTTGTCCCACCCTAACTATACTCGTGCGTGGTAGGCAGGTTGCATATTTATTTATCCTTTGGCCAATAAAGGAGCAGATGTGATTTTACGAGGGCTTTTCCTTTCTTCTCGTTTGTTAATTCAAGTTAGGGAGTTTGCTTTTGAATCCTGGTTCAGTCAATTTGCCATTCCAACCCGTAAACGACCCGAGACCCTTTGTCTCTGGCTCGCTGGAGCATTTCTTTTAGTCTTGTCTGTATGAACCAAGATTCACGCCCTAATCTTTTTTTCACCCACTCCCTCGGCCGTTTCTTCTGATGGGGCCGGGATGTTGGCCGGGTGATCACCTGTCCCATTGGAGAAACGGGCACAGGGAGGGGGAAGTGGCGCCGCTAACGTGTTGGCTCGACGACGATGGTGCGTTTCGTCTTCGTCATGGGCATGCTTTTTACTCAATCATTTGTTGTTGTGATGGGAGTATACTGAGTGGTCAGATTCGTGCCTTTGATGGGGGCGCGATGCTTGCCATGTGTAATTCTTTTGTGTAAAATTAACCTCGTATCACACTGAGCCTTTAGTGAACCACTTGACAGGGTTGGTACACGATCTCAGGTCATGGCTATACTCGATGACCTACATTCCCCTGTAAGCCCCTATATTTAAGTTGTATTGTAAGATGTCACAAGTAGTAACCGCAGAAAATATTGCTGATATATTAAAACAAATCCAAGTTGGATTAAATGGTCTAACCACTGAAATGAATAATGTTAAGGATAGTATTGGGTCAATTAAGACAAACATGAAGAGCGATATGGATCGCTTACAGACGACACAAGAGGGTGTCGGTACTCAAATAGCAGAGGTACAGAGGGCACAAGAGGGTGTCGGCACTCAAATAGCAGGAATAAAAAAAATGTTAGTGATAAAGTTGATGATCTCAGAACCGACTTATTAGAAGTCATGGGATCTAATCTTAAGAGTTTAGAATCTCATTTGCAGAAAAACATTGATGCTATAGAACGTAATCTTAAGCTGTCAGGAAAGGCTATAGATAATAAGATTAATCTACTCGATAAAAAGGTAGAAACTACATTCCAAGTGCTCACCGCGGAGCTCTAAGATTCTATGGCACGGCAAATCAGGGATACTCAGAGTTCGCTTCGGGGGAATATTGAAGGACTTGAGGAGAAGTTGAACAGTAATATTAAAGGCATGGGACAAGATTTGACGGCAAAAATTGAGCAAATTGGTCAGTCTAACGAGGAAACCCTGGATAAGTTGAAACAGGACGTGTCAGGTTGGAAAGAAGAGGTTGCGAAGGACGTGAAAAACATGCAGATACAGGTTGAATCATTCCAGGACACGTATGACAGGAAAATCACTCATTCACAAATGACATTATTCGAACATGTGAGAGAATCTATCCACACTTCCATTGTTGAGTTGGAGGAGAAGATCATTATTCAACAGGGAAGGCAACTCACTCGATTAGGCAACTTAGAGGCGGAAATGATGCAGATAAAAGACAAATCGGAGTCAGAAAGGGTTAGATGGTCCGAAATTGAAAACACGCCACCTCTTAACGGGACGGAAAGTGAAAACGCCCCATCTTCTAGAAAGGCGGGAGAGGTAGTTGCAACGCCGAGAATACAGAGTACAAACCCCGCAGGACACCTGACTAGCATTAGAAGTATAGACCACCAGCCGAGGAAATTCTCGGGGAACAATGGGACTAATAACGTCACACCCATCGAATTTATGAGGGAGGTCCGTGAATACATGGCAGAAAATAAGATACCACGTGAGAGGGAACTAAGAGTTATTGAGAGGTCCCTGGAATCGACAGCATTAACTTGGTTTCGCGCATTTCGATACACGTTCACGAGCACGGACGAGTTTGAACGATTATTAATCAAACGCTTTTGGAGCCCTGAAGAACAATTGAACATACGGGCGGAACTATACGCTAAACGGTATGCGACGTCCAATCCGACTAGGTATGCGGGGTACTTCGCATCGCAACTCGCCAGGCTGCAGTATTTGACTCCACCAGTGCCGGAGGACGAATTGGTCCAAGCCATTATACGACAGTTACCTGTAGAGGTCCAGAAGAGTGTAATAGCGTCAGGAGCCGAGACTTTAGAGGGATGTGAAGAGATTCTTCGAAAACTTGACCACACTAGCGCACAGTTACAGGCGAGGTCCGGACGACAGGAAAATAGAGATGTAAACACGGTCGTGATTGACAAAATTGCGCAGACGGAAGAGTGAACGCCGTGGGAGACGGACAGGCCAAGAGACACAGGGTACTATCGGAGCTGAGATAGGAGCTACGGTGGAACAGACGAGCGACCCAGATGGAGGAATAAACCGTACGAAGAGCGTAGGAGATCCCGATTCAACAATACGAAGGGACGATATGGTGAATAAAAGGAAGATTGTAGTTTTACGTGACCGTGAATCTTGTGATTATGAGCCACGGGACCTCCTTTTTACGTGGAATCCGAACCACAGGACATGGCATTTCACTTCGAAAATCTCACATGCATTGGCCGGGAATCGAACCCGGACCGCCTTGGTGAGAGGCATTCAGCTAGACCGCTGAGCCACCACGCCCCCCCGATATGGTGAATATCAGCGAAGGCAGTCAAATCAATATTATCAGAGACAGAATGCCTATAGGGATTCTCGTTCGCAGGGATCGCGGCCGAGCTATACGGAAAGACATCGAGAGAGCCAGGAATATTTACAACAATTACGGAGTAATCCATCCGCACCACCGGGGGAAGCTGACCGACCACCTGACACAAGTCGGTCAGATCAACAAAAAAAAACTTCAAATTAAGAAATTCCTCAAACCTTGGTCCTCCCGAACTGATTGAAATTCAAGAGATATTTCAGGCTACCGACGAAGACTTGATTCATGAGGAAGACGTTATCCGCCGCGGGAAAGTGTATACTTTGCCAATCATAACAGTAGAGGTGCTCGGTAAACAAATAAAAACCCTGATTGACACCGGAGCGATGATTAGTGTGGTGTCTCAGTCATGTTTGGACGAGATAATGGAGGCAGGACCCGTATATACTCTACCAGTAGCGAATGTAAAGGTTAGAGGTGTAATTCCCGATCGCTCAGTGAGATGCAAGCTGCAGGCCCTGTTGATGATCAAGATTGCGGGGAGGTTTTAGGAGCACGTGTTCGTGGCCATCTCCAACATCAATTTTCAAATAATTCTGGGTGTTGACTTCATTTCGGAGTATGGCTGGATTATAAATATGCAAGAGGGTGTTATGTATGTCGGAAACGAATCGCCGAGCAGAGGATCGAAAGATTATATCAATGCCAACTCGAGCACGCTCTTCTTGGAGAACACACTTGAGAATATCGTGGAACGTGAAGAAGAGACGATCACCCACATGCCCGTTGGTGTAAAAGAAATTTTGGATCCAACTGTCCAGAAACAGTTTGATGACCTAATACAGGAGTTTTGGGAGGTATTTAGCGACAAACCTGGAGTTATCAAGAACTTTCAGTACGATATCAAGTTGAGTGATGACTCACCATACAGGAAACACATATATCCAGTCCCAGAGAAATGGAAGGAGGAGGTAAAGGCCATGATAAACGCCATGGAGAAAGATGGCATAATAAAGAAGGCTCCGACTTCTTTCCTAAACCCTTTAGCGGTTGTAAGGAAGCCAAATGGTCGCCTGAGGATTTGTCTGGATGCACGTGGAATAAATGCACGCATTTTGCCCGAGTACGACCGCCCACCACAAATTAGAGAGCTGCTGAGGCGCTTTAAGGGAAAAAAATATTTCTCAACCGTAGATCTCACAAATTCCTATTATCATGTCGAGTTAACCGAGAACAGCAAGCAATACACTGGCTTCCTGCATGAGCAGAAGACCCACGTCTTTAACCGCCTTCCCTTCGGTTTGAAAAACAGTGGCCCTGTGCTGATTCGAGCGCTGGACAGCAACTTGAGTGAAGAGGTCAAGAAACACGTACTATGTTATGTGGACGATTTGATCTTGGCATCCACGTCAGTAGAGGAGCACCTGAAACACTTGAGATTGTTGTTTGAGAACTTGCTTACGGCCGGATTTAAGGCAAACCTGGAGAAATGCAATTTCTTTCACCGAGAAATTCGGTTTTTGGGACATCTCATTGACGAACATGGATATCGGCCGAACCCGGAGAAAATTGAGGCGATAGCTGAGTTTCCCAGACCAGAAAGGGTGAAACAAGTGAGGCAGTTCCTGGGAATGACTTTATTCTTTTCTAGTCATTGCCCCCGTTACACGGATGTAGTTGCCCCTCTGCAGAGCATGCTCAGGAAAAACAATCAGTGGAAGTGGGATCAGGCGTGTGAAGAGGCCTTCACGCAAGCTAAACACATGCTCCTTAACAACGTTAAACTGGAGTACCCAACTTCTCCAAAACATTTTATATTGACACCGATGCTTCAAAGGTAGGAGTGAGCGCTGTGTTGTACCAGTTGGATGACGAGAAGAAACAACATTATCTGGCATTTACCAGTAGGAAATTGCGACAGCCTGAGCTTAATTACTTTGCCACGGAATTGGAGGCGCTGGCTATAATTTATGCTCTAAAGATGTGGAAGAAGATTCTTTTAGGGCATAAGGTCGTGATTGTGACAGACCATCGCGCGTTACAGTTTATGTTAAAGTCTGACATTTCAAGCGAAAGAGTCACGCGCTGGACCCTTTTCCTGCAGCAATTCGATGCAGAAGTTATTCATAGGCCCGGAAAGCAAGACTTTCTAGCGGATGTTTTGAGCAGAAACCCACGTGAGGAGGCTGTTTTGCACCAGGTACAGCTAATACCCGATGATCAGGAAACGGTGGAGCGTTTGAAACGCCTGAGCCAGGCGCAACGGCGATATACTCCGTTAAGACGGATATACCGGTATTTGAAAAATCGCATGGGTGCAGATGACCCCGATTATGCTGGAACGGCAAAGATTGCTCACTTTTATCACATTGTTGGTGACGTGATTCACAAGTTTGTCGATAAAGACCACACAAGGCTACGTATTGCAATACCGCCGAAGTTGATTTCAGCAGTGGTTTGGTTGGCTCACCGATCTATTGGGCATGGAGGATGTGATAAAACCTTACACGCCATAAGAGAAACATTTACCTGGGAGTATATGGGAAAAACCATACGAGCGGTAATCAGGACATGCGACATCTGTCAGAGGTGCAAGTTCCCATCGGACGTATCTAAGGAGAAGCCTAGAGCTATTATACCGACCCGTCCGAATGAATTAATGGCTACGGACCTGTATGGTCCCCTTCCGAGGTCCACCAGGGGTAACCAATACATCTTGGTGACGATGGATGTGTTTACCAAATTAGTCATGTTGCATCCTATACAGAAGGCAACATCCCGGTACGTAATTCGCAGGATTGAAACCGGCGTGATTCCAACTGCAGGGAAGCCAGAGTTCCTTCTGAGCGATCACGGAACGCAGTTCACGAGCACCGAATTTCAAGAGGCATAAGGCATATCTTGAGCTCCATAAGATACCCAGAAGGAAATCCAGTTGAAAGGGTAAATGCATAGATTGGAAAATACTGCCGGATTTACTGTCATGAACAGCATGATAGATGGATGGAAGTGGTACCCATAATTGAACGTTGCTTGAACTCTACAACACATGAGAGTACCAGACAAATTCCTTGTCTTCTGCACCATGGACGAAAACCAAGTAGACCTTGGCATGCTGTTATACAGGCACCCCCAGAGATTGAGCCGTCGGTGCAAAGGAGAATCGAACTGGCTCGGGAGAGGATGCAGCTACAGGCGCAGAAACGGGAGAGAAGGAAGGCTGGCCACCGTTTTCGCGAACCACTTCGAGTCAATGACCTGGTGCTGATTCGGAAACCTACGTCATCAAACTTACCACTCAGAGTGTATGGGAAATTTGCGCGCCCATTTTCGGGACCCCATAGGATTGCCAGAGTGGTGGACAACAATTGCTATAGGGTGGTTGACAACGTCACGAATGCACTTGTTGGGAATTTCAATGCCGCGAATCTGCGGAAGTATCACAGGCAAGCCCGTTAGTCAGCATTGAGGAGATGACTGAAAGGATCGTTCACATGCATCATTTGAGGAAAAATATAAGCTATGTTCCCACCGCTTATATTTTGAAGGCCGCGGGAGAGATGTGACCGATCCAGACAGGGTCAATTACCGGCCCCGGATGACAGAAGATCGAGAGGAGACCGGAGGGTCAGTATGACGTCATGGCATGACGCGGCGAGGCAACCGCGAGAGTAGGGGAATGCTCCAGAAGGTTCCAACCCCTTGCATTTTTTTTTTTCTCGAAGGAGGACACAGTTCCGGAATGTTCAGTGAGTCAATAGTGCGTGGACGAGTATGTTATCCAGCGGGGCACGGACGAGTAGCCTATGTCACGAAGACAGAAATTTGCATCGGGAACTTGAACGGTTTTCGTGAGTGGTCAGTGCTCGTAGCCGTTTGATACGAGGAGTGATCAGCAGGTCATGAAGCTAGCGTGCATGTAGTGCCAGTGAGTTGTTTACAGTGAAGTGTGTCAGTTTGTTTGTCGAACAGTGTTCAGTAAGGTGTCACTAGAACGATAATCGTGAATTTCAAGACGATATCGGACTCGCTAGTATGTGAGGAAATAATCAGAACTGATAAAGGAAGGTCTGTTAAATTCATGCATATGCTGCTATTGATAGGTGAAGACGCGTGAAATATTGTACAGTACTTTACCATTTTGATTACGAAGATTAATGCACGTGGTCCGGTTAAGTTAACGGATAGTAAGGTGTTGAAGGCATGTGCTGTGGTAGTAGCAAAACAAAATTGTGCGCCTTTGAACGTCGTCCGAGTGGAGGCCGTGATAAAAAAACTGCCGACAATTTATGTTAATTAAAGATGAATACCAGGAGGTGTTTAACATTACGAGTATCAGGGAAGGAACAATAATAACGATAGTCGAGGCGAAGCATTATCGCGAGGCCCTATATTGTAACAGACATCCATTCGAAAATAGCATAGCAGTGCGGCATTTTAAGAGACGCAGTGAGAATGTGACATCTACTTTAAGCTTGTGTTGGAAGACTGCAGGCCGCAGGCAACTTGATATGTCGGTCAAGGCTAGGTCGAAATAGCTCCTCGTGGAAGGAAGTGTGTCACTGGTTGAGGAAAGTGAATACATATAATTCAAGTGAACCAGGAACTAGACGCTATAGTGCGTGGGCGTGAAAGTGCTCTGATATAGTGAAATGTAATATTGCTACACGGCGGCATGAACTTTATAACCATGGACTCAAATATTCTGGGAATCAACATGCATATTAATACGCAAATTATGCTGCACTGAACCTCTAAAGGGGCCATAATGGGGTGAACGGTCGCGACGAGATGGACGAGTGGACCATGGTTGGGACGTCAGGAGACGCCGCCGATGACGGTGACCGGGGGCAACCAGTGGGCGGACATGGGCGTCGCCAGGAGATCGAGAGGTGCCGGGGGCGTATACCTCTACCAGTACGCTGGGAGACCACATCGCGGAGACGCTGGAGGAACAACGCCGCCCTAATGCCGACGCCAGGGGTTTCCGAGGACACCGGATCTAAAGTAAGACGTTTCATTTCCATCCTTGTTCATCAGGAAGAAGAGAACTTCTACCTCGGATAGCCGTGCCATGAGATAACCTGAGATCGTGTAACTTAACGCCATTTATAATCATTTATTCCAGATTGAAAAAGAGCATCATTTTCTCATAGGGTTGTACAGATTTTTTGTCTTTTCTTTTCGGGTCGTTTGACTTACATAAATTACAGTATCAATGGTAGGAGTAAGACATACATTGATTCTCTGAGACATAATAATAATAATAATAAGTTGAAATCGGGTAACGATAATATGAGATGCCCATTTTGCTGGGAGATTCTAGCATTTCGATTTCCGAGGTCATTATACGAATTTAATTCTGAAAGGTTTGTCACGGATTGCATATATTTTAATAGCAAAATGAATATGGTTGAAGATTGTCGAATAAGGTTCCTTGGATAGGATGCCATATTATCATACGACCTCGTGGTTCCGATAAAGTTGATACGCTCTGTTAGTGTGGGTTCTTGAGACATGCTAATAATGCATGATATTTTGTAATGATGTTGTGAAAAGTTAATGTGATAATTAAATATGGTATTATTCCGTCATATATGACGAGGTTATTCACGGGGCGACGTATGTCCGTTGAATTGAATTTGTGAGGACAGGGTCCTCTTGACGAACGTGTTACGTTTATCGATGAGTTGTATATTGAATAGCGCAGGGGTATAATTGATAGTGCGCTCGACAGTCAGATTGTTCGGATCCTCACACAGAGTGTTCGACGGAAGGGTTGTGATTAAATGTTCGTTGTGAGAATGAAATACACTAGGGTGCCTTATTACGAGGTTCTTAACCTTTCATAAACATTAGACAATGCTATAATTTAATTACAATAACAAATATGACAGTGTGGATCAAGGTTGTTGGAAAGGCAAATATAAATCAGTAATAATAAGAAGAATTAGTAGTATAAATATGTAAGCACAATCTGGGTGTGTTAATAATTTATGATAGGTTATAATTAATTGTTGAAATGCCATATTATGTGAAGCTGAGTTGATGTTTGAGTGCTATATGATGTAATATGATGCTCTTTAGATATTAATTTGCAGTTCGATAGAGGAGATCCGTCCATTGCTGTATAAGGGTAGACAGTTGTAATATACATAGATATTCGATATTTTCTTAGAGTTTTTGCAGCAGGTGAACTTTGTGAAAAGTGGCTAGTGATGTTTACATGCGTGTGCACCGATAAATTAAGGGTTAATTTAGCTTTTTGAAAGGCGATCTCCTTGTCGGAACTTTAAGAGAGGAAAGCTAAAGGAAGCTTGTAGTTTAACGTGACCGTTAATCTCGCTATCATAAGCCACGAGATTTCAGTTTTACGTGGAATCCGAACCACAGGACATGGCATTTCACATCGAAAATCTCACATGCATTGACCGGGAATCCTTTAAGAGAGGACACCCACGAGTTTGAATAAGTATAATTTTGTTTTGTTTGTTTAGGGACTATGAACTTTTTTTTTTTTTTTGGACTTTGTCCCACCCTAACTCTATACTCGTGCGTGGTAGGCAGGTTGCATATTTATTTATCCTTTGGCCAATAAAGGAGCAGATGTGATTTTACGAGGGCTTTTCCTTTCTTCTCGTTTGTTAATTCAAGTTAGGGAGTTTGCTTTTGAATCCTGGTTCAGTCAATTTGCCATCCCAACCCGTAAACGACCCGAGACCCTTTGTCTCTGGCTCGCTGGAGCATTTCTTTTAGTCTTGTCTGTATGAACCAAGATTCACGCCCTAATCTTTTTATCACCCACTCCCTCGGCCATTTCTTCTGATGGGGCCGGGTGATAGCCTGTCCCATTGGAGAAACGGGCACAGTACATTTTATACATTACCTCCTTGCTTTTCCTTGGTACTTCCTTATCCCAAACAAGTTTTCTTACACTTTGATAGAATGCATTGCTCTGCTGTACCCTCCTGCCAATCTCCATGTCCAACCTACCAGTTTGCATCAATTCACTTCCTAGGTATTTGAACGTGTCCACAATTTCCAAACTCTGACTTCCAATTTTCACAATGCCCTTTCCTTGTCCTTCCCCTCTTGTCATCACCATGGTCTTGCTTTTCTCTATACTGATTTTCAGGCCATACTTCTGAATATTTTCGTTCAGTGCATCTAGTTGTTTTTGCACTTCTTCGGTGTTCCTTCCCCAGACCGCAATCTGAATAAGATTTTAAAAGTAGTGCTTAAAATGGACAATTTTAAAGTTTGTAACAACAATTATAAAGTAATTCTGGCGTAGCCGAATTAATCAGGTACGATGTGGGTAGTTTATGATTTCATATTTAGAAATCTTAAAAGTATGAAAAAATAACAATTTGAAAATTATAACACCAAAGAGAGAGAGAAAATAAGTAGAAGTTTCTATAACTTCTTATATTTATACAGTAATTACGGTGGTTATTTATACAAATAGGGCAGGTCACTTATTGTGAAACCTGAAGAAAAATTAAAAAGAAGTTTCTAGAACTTCTATATTTAAATAGGATCACGAGGAAAAATAGGGCCAGTTACCCTTTCGTGAAACCTGGATTAAAGAGATTAATGAAAAGTTGCGTACTTAGAACTTAAGCAATTCCTGTACTAGCAAGAAAAGAAAATAGATTAATAAGCAGTTTCTAACTGCTGATATTTATACAGAACGAATAAATTTCAAATGGAGAAAGTTGGGAGGGAGCCTATGGTTTGGCGAAACATCCTTAAAATAGACATAAATTTAAAGATTAACCTAATTTGTTAGTAAAGAGGGGTTGAGGAAAAGGAAATAGGAACTTTGTAGAGAAAGTTCTTGGCCTATTTTATTTTTCTCGGACGAGCGCGACGCGGATGAAAAGTTGGCTGAGCACTGTTTTCACTATAGTCTATTGACGTGGTTGAAAAGTTCACTATTGTAACACAGAAAGTTTATAGCAAGGAAAGCTATTGCAATGGTGAAAAATAACTAGCTGCACTAGATTTGCGAGAGTCTATTGCGTTGAAAAACTTGTAAGTTATAGTTGAATGCAGCAGAAAAATTCCAACGGAGGAAGAAAAATTAAGTGTTGATTAGCTGTTCATAAGGAAGATTCCTTGGTTAGAAAAAGTATTCCCATATGTGAGTGGAAAATACTAGAAGGTTTAACTTGTAGATGAATTGTTTGGCATGGAAAATTCCAGAACAATCATAACTGTTGAAATTGGCAGAAAAAATCCAGCGGTGGAACGAGCTAAGTTTTCTACAGACAGTGGGTAATTTAAAGATGTCCCACGTTGTGAGAAATTATCTCAGTTAATAAGCATAAGAAATGCTGCTTCATGTTAAGATTAGCTTAGATAGACAAAGCCCAAACTCGAAAATCCCGCGAAGATGGTAATTGCCCCACATTTAATAATATCACACTGTCTGTAAATGATGGTTAAAAGGCATGTAGCTATTTAAAAGCAATTAAAAAGAGTTGAAGAACGTTGAAGTAGTACTTAGCTCATTTCTGATGAACGGCGAAACTCCTGGTAACCGTTAGTCAGGAATTCACAACATGGAAAAGATTTGAATTATGTCTCTCAAGTAGAGGAGACGGGCCCTAGTTAGGCTCCAACTGTAAGCTTTGAAGTTCGAAGCACTAGTGAGACCAGCTCAACGAAGCGCAGGGGGACCAAGGAGGGAAGATGGGTGGGGGGAAACAAACAAAGTAGCATACATAAAGATTACAAACTTAAGAAAAATTAAATATCTTCATGAAATAGTCTTCAAGGAGTTGAAAGCAGGCGTCACTAGCGAAGCCAGGAGGTAAACAAAGTCCTCTTGATCAAGGAGATGATAGCTGGCGATAGCGACGAGATCAGGTGGCTAGATTGGTAAGGAAGTCCTCTTGTACATGGAAAAATTGAGGAACTTCAGAGATTCGCTGCTAGATGATGCTAGGTTGGTCATGGAAGATATATATCTAGAAGAGACTCAGGTGATATAAGCACAGTGTATAAACAAAGAAAAACAAGATGTTCAGTAAAGAACATATAGCCTACTTTCTCCTAAATGCATGGGTATTGTTATAACTCTTTGTCCTTTTCAAGGAGTATAATTGAAAAGGAAGGAAGCTTGTGGTTTAACGTGACCGTTAATCTCGAGATCATGAGCCACGGGAGAGTATAATTGAATGTTGGTTGTAGTAGCTTGTTGAAATACAACGTGCTATAGGGATATTAAACATGAATATGAGGTGCCCTTTGCTAGTGCTACCTCTGTAAAAAAAAAAAACATTCAATTCGGTTTCACAGTGGTTGAATTGATATGGGGAATGGATTTGCACACATACATGGCCGCTATTTTCAAACTATTGGGCTGATGACCTTGTAGTCAGTCATAAGATGCTTTCCACAAAAAGGCATGTTGTTGCAAAATCTGGTAGAGATCAAATTATTAGGATGGTCGTAATTTGATTTAAGCTTTTAACATTTGGGTGGCCGTCATTCCGTTTCCGTCAAGATGGCGGCGATATAAAATATGACACTGAGGTGCCCTTTGCTAGTGCTACCTCTGTACCAAATTTCGTTCAATTCGGTTTCACCGTGTTTGAATGGATAGGAGGAATCGATTTGCACACATACTTGGCCACCATCTGCAAACTATTGGGCTGATGATCTTGCAGTTTGGTCAGAATATGCTTCCCACATAAAGATATGATGTTGCAAAATTTGGTAGAGATTAGATTATTAGGTTGGTCGTAATTACATTTTAGCTTTTAACATTTGGGTGGCCACGATTACGTTTCCGTCAAGATGGCGGTGATATAAAACATGACACTGAGGTGTCCTTTGCTAGTGCTACCTCTGTACCAAATTTCGTTCCATTCGGTTTCACCATGTTCGAATTGATAGGGGGAATCGATTTTCACACAAAGATAGCCACCATCTGCAAAATATTAGGCTAATGACCTATTAGTTTGGTCAAAGGATGCTTCCTCCATAAAGGTATGTTGTTGCAAAACTTGGTAGAGATCGGATGATTAGGTTAATCGTAATTTGATTTAAGCTTTGAACATTTGTGTGGCCGCCATTACGTTTCCGTCAAGATGGCGGCGATATAAAACATGACACTGAGGTGCCCTCTGCTAGTGCTACCTCTGTACCAAATTTCGTTCCATTCGGTTTCACCGTGTTCGAATTAATAGGGGGAATCGATTTTGACACAAAGATGGCCACCATCCGCAAACTATTAGGGTAATGACCTATTAGATTGGTCAAAGGATGCTCCCTCCATAAAGGTATGTTGCTGCAAAATTTGGTAGAGATCGGATGATTATGTTAGTCGTAATTTGATTTAAGCTTTGAACATTCGTGTGGCCGCCATTACGTTTCTGTCAAGATGGCGGCGATAAAAAACATGACACTGAGGTGCCCTTTGCTAGTGCTACCTCTGTACCAAATTTCGATCCATTCGGTTTCACCATGTTTGAATTAATAGGGGGAATCGATTTTGAGACAAAGATGGCTGCCATCCGCAAACTATTAGGCTAATGACCTATTAATTTGGTCAAAGGATGCTTCCTCCATAAAGGTATGTTGCTGCAAAAGTTGGTAGAGATCGGATGATTAGGTTAGTCGTAATTTGATTTAAGCTTTGAACATTTGTGTGGCCGCCATTACGTTTCCGTCAAGATGGCGGTGATATAAGACATGACACTGAGGTGCCCTTTGCTAGTACTACCTCTGTACTAAATTTCGTTCCATTCGGTTTCACCGTGTTCGAATTAATAGGGGGAATCGATTTTCACACAAAGATGGCCACCATCGGTAAACTATTAGGCTGATGACCTATTAGTTTGGTCAAAGGATGCTCCCCCCATAAAGGTATGTTGTTGCAAAATTTGGTAGAGATCGGATGATTAGGTTAGTCGTAATTTGATTTAAGCTTTGAACATTTGTGTGGCCGCCATTACGTTTCCGTCAAGATGGCGGCGATATAAAACATGACACTGAGGTGTCCTTTGCTAGTGCTACCTTTGTACCAAATTTCGTTCAATTCGCGTTCACCGTATTCGAATTGATAAGGGGGGGGGGGGGGACGACAGACATTCAGAGTACACACACTCACACACACACATACACACACACTTTTTTCGCCCTGTGTTGATCTCATAAGTATACTTTCATTTTTTGCAAAAATCGAAAGTAGGCTAACCAGGAGATCACTGTTGATGTTTGCGTAAAGAGAAAGTAATGAAATAAAGCAAAGAGCAGCAAAAGCTTACTCTGTCTTACCGTGTATTCCAAGGAATACACCAGGAGCCGTGTGAGTAGACTTACTGTGACACGATAAAGACCCCCTTCGGGGAAAAATTCCGACACCCCGGCGTCTCTAAAATCCCCAGTAGTTTAAAGGAACGTAAAACCAATAACATATTTATGTTACAGGACAAAAGAAAAGGAATAGGAGAAATAAATGACAGGGAAAATAAATGCCTTCAACCCTCGAAGAATGAGGATTGGGGGACTGAAAAGAAATAGAGCCATGAACGGCAGATAAGAAAGGGAAAGAGGAGAGGGTCTGTCCCAAAGTCAGAGGAAGAAGGGAAAAACGGATCCAGCTCAGGGATCCCTCAGGGTCACCAACTCCCAAGCTCACCGACCGTGAGCTCTTGAGGGTGTAGCACTATCCAGGGTGAAGCTACACATACCCTGCCTCCTCTTGAGCAGAAGGCAGGAGATAACATGAAACAAAAAGGAAGAGGTCTGACCCCTCAAAGAATGAGGGATTAGGAAAGGTGAGACAAGGGCCAATTAAGGCAGGAAAGTGAAAGACTCCCTAGGCTGGTACAAGCAAGTGGAAGCAACGCCAGACTCGGCTCAGGTCAATCCAGTGACCATTAACTTTAACACTAATGTCTCGCCTCATATAGATGCACCTGCTCGTATAGATTTTAATCTGGGAATTAAGTTTGGTAGCGTTCTTCATCCTCTAACTTCTGGTATTCAGAGCCTGCAAATATGTAACGGTAATGAGACTGAACAATTAGTAAGATTTTTAAAACAATTTATTGATTTAGTAGATAATGCTGTAGTTTTTGGTTTGTCTGATACCCAGATTTTTAATTTAGATTTTCCTTACACTACTGGGCTGTTGAGGGAGAATTCAATTTTTGCTATGAAATCCCATTATTCTATTAGTCACTTTCACCAGGATGTTTTGACATCGTTAATACCCAGTCGTGCCATGAGTGTCTTATTACAGAATTATTTCTACCGTGTACAGAGGTTCGTTGGTGAATCATTAAATGATTACTTTATGAATATAGAGAGTTATGCGAGAGTGCTTTCTGTGCAATTAAAAAAGAAGAAGAAATTGTAGCATCTATTTTGGATGGCATCAACCCTCATGCATGACCATGTGTATTAAGCCGGTGAATTATTCTGATATAAATAGGGTAATTATGGCTGCAGAAGCAGTGAAACATTCTCCATTCCATCCATATTATGTCTCTCTCTGTCAAGAGCTATTGTTGTTAATTCATTTTAGGGGTTTGGGACAACTTGGTCATCAGCCCTATGTGTGATAACCTGTGTTTCTGTGGTAGTATGTGTAATTGTAGTTATTAGGTACAGAGATGAAGTAAGTGCCCCAGGACTTGATATAAGGTAGACCTACCTACAATTCTTATGTATTTCAGAGTACAGTACTCCCTCTGTAATCCGGCATCTCAGCTCTCCGGCACTCCCAGTAATCCGGCGTTTTGTATTCGAGTGCGAGCTCAACACTTGATTTGATAATGTGTCCCCAATACTGTACAATGTTTCCCACGCAGCGACAAGACTAGTGTCTGAGTAAACAATGCATTGGCGCCAAGAGCGATGACTCATGCACGCCCCCCTCAGGTGCTTAGTATAGGACAGTTGTACCATAGCGTTTAGAAGAGAAAGTGTGCCGACTCCCGAATTTGCCGTATCTTTAGTATGGGTAGTTGCTGCGCCCGCCGGTAGACTGCGTAGCGGTTGATAGTTGCTGGCGGGAGTCACTTTCTAAGCGCTCGCGAGTTTGAAAACACAGAAATACTGCCGTGTTTAGTCCTTATTTCTTGGTGTTGAAAGTGTATGTGATCAAGAAGAGATAGTGAAATAATACATACGTTATGACACTGGTGTGTTTAGTATTTGTAAGCCTATACATTACGGTACTTCTTTACATTTGTGCTGTCGTGTGAATTATAACCTGGTAAGATTCGTCCAACAAAACTGTGTAAGTAAATATGCCGTGTTGTTTTGTTCCCGGGTGCCGATCTGGATACGACAAGTCATCTGCAACAGGTAGGCACTTTTTTAGACCTCCAAAAGGCGAAGATGATTTATTTAAATGGGCAAAGGCCATTCCGAGGAAAGACATTAAATTGTCAAATAAGTCATATGTATGTGACAAACATTTCTCCGATAATTTCCTTATTAAAACGGACACTTTCACAATAGATGGAAAGACAGTCGAAATGGCAAGAATGAGATGGAGTTTGAAGCCTGGTGCAGTCCCACAAATGTTTCCAAACTTGCCGAAATATTTCACTATGCAACAGAAAGCACGCAAATCTCCTCTGAAGAGGACTATGAGAAAGACTGACATATCGAAATCTTGTACCAAAATTTCGGCAGTTGGTTCTCCAATGGTAGTTCCTGGTACTTCTTATGGTGTAGATAGTGAGGTCGATGCCAGCAAAGTTATTGCCAGTCTCAAACGCAAAGTAAAAAATCTTAATAGAAATTTAGTGAGAACACAGAATAAGCTACTGAAAGAGAGGGAAAAGGTAACATTGTTGGAAAAGAAATTTGCGACTGTTATTCCATCCCAATCTCGTTGTACATGTAAGCCGAATTTCCTGAGTAAGAAGCAAAAGTTAGTTATAGACACTATGTTTAAGAAGTGCCAAACAAGTCCAACAGGCATGCGATACAGTGATGAATTTATTCTGGAGAGTTTGCTTCTCAAAATTAAATCTCCCAAGGGTTACAGGCATTGCCTAAGGCACGGCTTACTACCTCTCCCTTCTGAAAGTCATTTAAGAACCCTCTGCAAGGGATTTAAGTGTTCGTATGGCGCAAACACGAATGCTATAAATGCAATTGCAGAAGCATTTAAAAATGAACAAGACGAAAATCAACGTTTAGGGGTAGTGATATTCGATGAAGTTAAGTTGAGGGAGGAAATTCGATTTAATTCTTCCTCGCTCAAATTGGATGGTTTTGTGGACTTAGGTGATTTAACTCCAGAGGATAAAAGGAATACCTTAGCCAACCATGCTTTGGTATTCATGTTTGTTCCCCTCCTCCATAATTGGATCCAGCCGGTAGCAGTTTATGCCAGCAAAAATGCAACACCTGGTGATATTTTGGCAAAAATACTAATCCAAATTATTATACAGCTGGAACAAGCTGGAGCGAGAGTGATAGGTTTCACAAGTGATGGAAGTCAGTCGAATAAGAAGGCTTGGATAAACTTAGGAATAACCGGAAAACCAGGAAATGTGAAATGTAGTATCCGAAATCCAGTTAATTAAGAGAGAAAACTGTGGGCCTTTTCAGACTTTGTACGTATCTTAAAATGTGTAAGGAACTATCTCCACGATAAAAGTAAGTTGCTGTACAAAAATCAAGAAATAGATTTTAATTTCTACGGACAGGTTTATGCCATGGACACTTCCCCCGAGTTTTCAAGTCTTAAAGCTTGTCCAAAATTGACTTCCGCACACATAAACCCTACGTCTTTCCAAAGAATGAACGCGAGACTCGCTTTCCAATTATTCAGCAATGCGACCGCGAATGCCATTAAGTTCTTCCGGCAAACTAACCCCGACATTTTTAGCGGCAGTGAGAATACAGAATTATTCACGAGAGACATGAACAATCTATCAGATGCGCTTAACTCCAGAATACCAACAAACGCACTGTACAAAGATTCTCCTTCGCACAAGACATTAATGGACTTTTATATGCGAAGCAAACCGAGGAACAAAACAAATCTGTTAAGTTGTGTGTGGAGGACAAAATTAGAGACAACGTGGTGATAACGGACTGGGAGAATGATCCTCCCCTTCCTTATGAAGACAACATTCCGAAACAATGCTTGGTTTACTATCTAGCAGGGTACATTGTCAAACAACTAAGGAAACGAATCAGCTGTGTGAAGTGTGCAACAACCCTTCAAAGTGAAAGACCGTCAGACACAACAGCTGCAACTTTCACCAGCATAAAGGACTTTGGCACAATAAATGCCCTTACTTACCTAACTCACCCGTCCGACAGTGTCTTCAACATTCTTTTACAGGTCGAAGTAGTCGTTGAAAAGAAACTAGCTTCCCTTTCAAATTTGTGGGGTGATATATTTTATGAGTGTTTGGACAGCATAGATGAGATTGTTTTAGGGCCGTGTGATTTAGGATGTTGTATGGAACATAAACTGGACCTTATTGGAAAACTCGTTTTTCATTTCATGAAGTGCCGCTTTTTCTTTCGTACGAAAGAAATTAGGAAAGAGCAATCATCTTCTAAGTCTGGAAAATCGTCGCGTAAGCTGTCCAAAGTTTCGGACAACTGACAGCTATAATTTGCATGGGTGAGTTTATATTATACTGTATTATATTATATTTACTGTATTTGTGCGGTCTGTAGCTTTACGATTTTTACACATTCAGTTACATTTGACTCCCGTCCGAATGTTTAATTTCCTTATTGTATGAACCTATGACGTAATCTGATGTTTCATAATTAACACAACGGACATAAGCGTTTTATATACTCAGTGCGGAGAATTTTATATTTGGATCATCTTGTCTAATACAACGTAGTGTAAGCTGATAACATTCAGTTGCTGAAAAATAACATTCAACTGCTTCTATTGATACCGTCCTCACTCAGCGCTAGCCGACGCTAGAGCTGCCTAGCGGCTGGACCATACAAACTCCACAAGTCGCGTCACTTTTCCTTCTATACGCTATGGTTTTACTGTAGTAGTGTTGTGTTGAAGATGGCATCCGTGCAGAAAAAACGTAAACATAAAACTCTATCTTTGTTAGATAAACATGAAATCATAAAGTGGCTTGAAAAGGGCGAAACGTTAACTAGGCTTGCTAACGAATACGGTGTTGGTCGAGCTACAGTTCATGACATAAGAACAAACAGTGATAAAATAAAGTCATTTTTTAAGACGAATGAAAATTTAAAAAGTAAACGACAGACATTGAAAACTGGTTAAAATCCTAAAGTTGACGATAGCCTCTATGCTTGGTTTTTACAAGAACGTGGTAAGCATATTTCCAGCCATCTACTTCCAAGGAATAACGTGAGTTATATGATGTATTTTCATACTTTTTTACTTTGTATTGTACAATGTAATTAAAACTGATTTTCAAATGATATCTGCGTTTTTCTCGATATTTTTCAGTAATCCGGCAGTGCTCTGATCCGATATCTGCCGGATTACCGAGAGAGCACTGTAATAGCTTTCGAGGTAATAGTTCTCATGATCATCATTTTCAGGATTGTAATGCATTTGTTTCTGATGGTCGCAAGTGGCTCATACCAACATATTGCTTGATGGCGTCCTAGGAACTCCAATTCTAGGCACACACACACATACACATATCCCACGTCAATCCATCTATTAGATGGGTCGGCGAATGAGGCCCCTCCACCAATTTCTCTCTCTCTTTTCTTCTTCTTCTTCTTCTTCAATGCTGTCCAAGTCCTGACCCAATTGTTGGATGTCATTTCTAACCATGTCTGCATATCCCATTCTTGGCCATCCTCTTGGTCTTCGGTCATGAAGCTGCAGTTCATACATTTGTCTTGGAAGTATGGTAATATCTATCCTTTGCATATGGCCAAACCACATGAGCTTTTTCAAGGTTATTTTATCCTGTAGTTTGGCATATTCGTTAACAATGAACCTGTATCTGCATTAATTGATTCTGGCAGTGTTAATTCCTTTTTAGTAAGAAATGGTATGAAAATATGACACCTCTAGGCAAGTTTTGTAAGCTGATGACAAGATTCCGAGGGCCATGTAAGATTGTTAGTTTTATAACACCTGTGACATTATTAGTCAAAAATCCTCGAAGGAAGGGAATTTTCAGGGTACATTTATCACATGTAAAGAAAGGGTGTGTTATTTCTGATAAAAATTGTGATTTTTCAAAATTTAAAATAAATAAATTGTAAAAGCGAGGAATCCTTGATATAGTTTGGTTCTGGTCTTTAAAAGGAAAATTGTGAAATTTAAATTTTTTAATGATATGTAAAAGCGAGGAATCCTCGATATAGGTTATTTCTGGAATTTAAAAGATATTTCTGTTGGCCATTATTTGTCCATTTATTGTTAACTGATTATGAATTGATGTGTCGTGCTAATGAATTTTCATTAGTAGTTTGAAAGAACGCCAAGGACATTTCTGTCGCAGTTAAATCTGGGTTCAGATTGGAAATGACAGAGACTCGAGCATACTAGCTAAATTGTGGTGACTGTTGCTGATACCCAGGGTCCAGATATCGTGATGGACGTCATAATTCTTATATGAAACCTTGCCTGTCTCCATCCTCCTGAAGAAGTCTAATTACCATGTTTATTCTGATGTAATCAAAACAGAAAATTGTCTTATGTTTTACTCTAAAAGTAAGCTGTTAAAATTTTAGGCATGATTGGGGTTTAAAAAAGTGACTGTTCTCTGTAGAAATTGGACCCTATGAATGAAAAGTTTGGTGTAACCTTGTAAACGCTGAACTTACTTATTACTATTCACCTTAACGTCAAAAAAAAAAAAATCTCGGACTCTTCCTATTTCTCTCTCTGAACTTAGTGTGATCAATTGTGACCCATTGGCCACAATTGTGGGGAGGGAGAATTGATATGTTACTATGTCTAAAATATAATAAACATTTCACAATACTGGTAACGTAATTCTAAAATGTGAGACTTGACTCCATCTGTGAACTAGTACTGGAACTAACGAGCATGCGACTCGCGTATGTCAGTCGTCATCAAGATACTTAACTAAGTGACTAATAACTCAACCTGGTGAGTAAAAACTGTAATGGACTCAGTAAGGTTTGTGCTCACCGCTAGATGGCATGTGCTGTATATCTCATTGCAGTGCACTCATTGTATTGATCGCAAGATCCAACTCATATTGGTATAGGCCTATCTCTATACATCGAAAATATGTAACCATTGGATACCAATAATGGATCGTTGTTGTGATCTGATTAATAAGGGTTAGAATCTAAAACTGAGAAGATGTAAGTGATCGAAGTGCTCGGATTTCAGGGGAGTAGGGGGAGCTTGTAGGTTCCACCCATGCCTATTCTTATTCCAAAAACACTAGATGGATTATAATTGAAAACAACCTCCATTGGAATTTAATTAGGATATTTTCATCTTAAAATATTACTCGTAATGGCTACAGGCAAAAGGTATGGAAGTGTCTTGTAAAAAGGTACACTGAAGTAATTGTTTGAAGTAACCTGTATTTATAGCTGTCTGATGATATTATTATTTGTATAGGTTATGTGAAATTTTGAAACTAATTGGTAGTTTGCTGTTTTCTCAGTTGAGTTCTCGCATTTCTGGTAAAGTTATGGTAAGTGATTCGGATGGCAGAAGCTATGAGATGCAGGTTATGTAAGTAATATTTCAGTGTTCCTGCGTTTGTTCTTGTGTAAACAGGTGATTTTTTGTAATTTTAAAAGTCTATCATTGGACAACAGTCCTATGATAACGACAATCATTTTAGTACAGCCCAAGAGTATTTTCTTTCACCACGTAATATCATTTAATGCTCTTTTCCTCACTCTTGGTCTATTAGCATGACCCCCTATTGGTTCCGTGAAATGTAATGTGTATTTCGATGCCCATTACAGACCTGCCAACTTTTACGTTTTTTCTGTAAAATTTACGGAAAGGCAGTGTTTTTTACGGTTTTATGGATGAACTATAATATTTTACGGATTTACATACCAAGATCTTTTTAAAGTTCGCACCAGAACAAGCTTCCGCATGCCGCCGATACATTGCTGTGTGACCAGCGCACATTCGATACATCGCTCTGAACTATATTCATCCGATCGTTACAAGTTTCTACTGGGAATACGAGATGCATCCTGATTTGCCTGAATCCTAGTCGATCGACATCGATTTGTTTGTGTTGAATGAAAGCTCTGGAATAACTGTTTGCTTGTTCTTTAATGCATTGATATGTTCGATAACCTTTACCGTTCTGTATCAAAAATAGTTATTTTCTTCTTCACCACGCATTACAAAGCGTAGGTCGTGTTGTCATTACAGAATAACATATGAATTATTAGGGTGTCTACCGGTAACGAAAAGTAGCTAATTCTCGTCACTCCAAACAGGCAAATTTCGGAGTTCTATCACCACTTCCAGCATCTCACCAAAACATCATATAGACTACAACTAGCAAATACCGACAAGTTGCATTATCAATACTGCAAGTAAATAAGTGTACATATTATAAATATTTTCACCCGTATTTTCAGACATAGAATTTATAGCCATGTGTAATGGATCTGATGATGATCGCTTGACGATCGAAACTGGTCATCCAAGTGTATTTATTAATCTCATGCAATTATTTTCAGGATTAGGGTACAACCCAACTCATTTGAGTACATTTGTGTTGACCAACTGAGAAGCGCCAAACTTTTGTTTACTAAGGCAACACTGAAAAATGGCTTTAAACCCCCATAATGTTCTGTAAAAGCTATTGATGATTTTAAGCCTACCTATTAAATTCTGTTCTCGATTTGAACCTTATTTTCTCAGGCTTTTGTGCTCTTGACTGGTTCAAGATAACTAAACTTATTTGGCATTTTGATTTGATTTCCTATATTAACTTTTGGTTTTCTTTTGTGATTGGTCTTCTTGTACCATGTTCCTTTTTGATTATTCGGTTCTGCCATTGTCTGTGGTAGATTTAATTAACATCCTCCTCCATTTTCAATTAGTTATTTTCTTAGGTTCTGAATCCTCGCTTAATTTTATTTTATTTCTATATTATTGTATTTTCTTCCTGTTATAATTTTATGTAATTTTTCTATGTATTATTGTTTATTTATAAAATTATATCTTTCCTTGAAATTACCCACTGTGTTCTCACTCGATTGTAGACTTGGTAATGGATAGTCTCTCTAGATTATTTTATGGGTTATGGTAGTTTCTTGTCCAGTACCTTTCACTCCATTTTTGTCTCCTTACTTCCTTGTCTGGGGAAGGGGGCATGGTAGGTCTGAGTTGTTGTTTGAGTCTTCAGTCTTTTGACTGGTTTGATGCAGCTCTCTATGCCTCCCTGTCCTGAGTTAATAGTTTCATCTCTACATAGCTACCACACCCTATGTCCGAGGCAATCTGTTTAACATATTCTAGCCTTGGTCTACCCCTACAGTTTTTGTTCTCGACCCTTCCTTCCACAACTAAGTTTGCTATTCCTGGGTGTCTTAGTATGTGTCCTACCAACCTATCTCTTCTCTTCATTAGCAGTCGCCAGAAACATCTCTCCTCTCCCACTAGTCTTAATACCTCTTTGTTTGTAACCCTATCTACCCATCTGATCTTCATCATTCTCCTGCAACATCACATTTCAATTCTCCTCTTTTCTGCTGCGCCAATAGTCCAAGTTTCACTTCCATAGAGTGCCACGCTCCAGACAAAGACTTTCAAAAATGTCTTCCTAATACCTAAATCTATATTCGATGTCAACAGATTCCTTTTCTGTAGAAATGCTTTCTTTGCCTGAGCTAACCTGCTTTTTATATCCTCTTTGCTTCGTCCATCACTGGTTATTTTGCTTCCTAAGTAACAGAAGTCTCCTGCTTCCTTTAGTTTTTCACCTGCCAATTTGATGTCCATCCGAGGATTATGATTTATTTCGGCTGCATTCCAATATTTTTGTTTTACATTTATTAATTTTCATCATGAATTCTTTCCTCAAGACGGAGTCCATACCATTCAAAAACTCATTCAAATCCTCAGGCGTGTAGGCCAGGATGACGATGTCATCGGCAAATCTCAAGAGTTGAAATTATTTCTCCTTGAATCTTCACTCCCACTTTAAATTTTTCTACAATTTCCTTTATTGCTTGTTCAATGTAAAGATTGAAAAGTATGGGTGATAAGTTGCAGCCTTGCCTTACACCTTTCTGAATACCAGCTTCTCTCTCATGTCCTTCAGCTCGAATGACTGCTGTCTGGTTTCTGTATAGATTGTAGATCACCCTCCTATTCCTGTACTTTATTCCAATCGTTTTGAAAATGTCAAACAATTTAGTCCAATCAACGTTATCAAGAGCCTTTTCTAAGTCTACAAATTCCATGAACGTTCTCTTATCTTTCCTTATTCTACCTTCCAAATAAGCCTAAGACTTAGTACAGCTTCCCTGAGAATGCTTTACAATACCTTAGGTATATAAACTCTCATATTATGATAACTAAAATCCTCCAAGAAATACCATTGACATTGTACAGTAATTTCCTCTAGTCTTATTTTCTTAATAAAGCTAATGGCCACATTGCAATACTTGTGCTTGAGCCCTTGGCTACACTTCGGTTGTGTGGAAACAGCACATCAATAGTGTTAATTTTAGGTGAATCTCCCTGTATGAAATGAGCTTCCAGTGACTGCTGGTATGTCAAATAGTGGGAGTGCCAGCACATTCCCTTGACCTTTGACCAGTCATAACCATTACATTACTGATACAGTAGACCACTGTTGCGGCATGGACACAAGTGATATTTATATCCACAGACCATCTGGGTGAGACGGAAATAAGGAACAGTGGAAAAGCACGCAACAGGGCAATGGTAGAAACTGGTCGCCAAAACCTTGTACCAACCTCTCTAAAACATTACATCGAGACAAACCTTGTACCAACACTTGTAAACTATAGCACCAAGACTCTAAATCCTAGTTCCAACATTTCTAAACCATAGCACCAAGGCTCTGAATCCTACTTCCAACATTTCTAGAACATTGCACGAGACTAAATCCTAGTTCCAACATTTCTAGAACATAGCACCAAGACTTTAATCCTACTTCCAACATTTCTAGAACATTGCACCAAGGCTCTAAATCCTAGTACCTACTCTACATTTGTAGAACATAGCACCAAGACTCTAAATCCTAGTTCCAACATTTCTAGAACATTGCACCAATACTCTAAATCCTACTTCCAACATTTCTAGAACATTGCTCCAAGACTCTAAATCCTAGTTCCAACATTTCTAGAACATTACACCAAGACTATAAATCCTAGTTCCAACATTTATAGAACATAGCACCAAGACTCTAAATCCTAGTACCTACTGTACATTCCTAGAACATTGCTCCAAGACTAAAATCCTAGTTCCAACATTTCTAGAACATTGCACGATTCTAAATCCTAGTACCCACATTTCTAGAACATTGCACCAAGACTCTAAATCCTAGTTCCAACATTTCTAAACCATAGCACCAAGACTCTAAATCCTACTTCCAACATTTCTAGAACATTGCACCAAGACTCTAAATCCTAGTACCTACTGTACATTTCTAGAACATTGCACGAATCTAAATCCTACTTCCAACATTTCTAGAACATTGCACCAAGACTCTAAATCCTAGTTCCAACATTTCTAAACCATAGCTCCAAGACTCGAAATCCTAGTACCTACTGTACATTTCTAGAACATTGCATGAATCTAAATCCTAGTTCCCACATTTCTAGAACATTGCACTAAGACTCTAAATCCTAGTTCCAACAATTCCTTCCATAGCTCCAAGACTCTAAATCCTAGTACCTACTGTACATTTCTAGAACATTGCACCAAGACTCTAAATCCTAGTTCCAACATTTCTAAACCGTAACTCCAAGACTCTAAATCCTAGTACCTAGTGTACATTTCTAGAACATTGCACCAAGACTCTAAATCCTAGTTCCAAAATTTCTAAACCATAGCTCCAAGACTCTAAATCCTAGTACCTACTGTACATTTCTAGAACATTGCACCAAGACTCTAAATCCTAGTTCCGACATTTCTAAACCATAGCTCCAAGACTCTAAATCCTAGTACCTAGTGTACATTTCTAGAACATTGCACCAAGACTCTAAATCCTAGTTCCAACATTTCCAAACCATAGCTCCAAGACTCTAAATCCTAGTACCTACTGTACATTTCTAGAACATTGCACCAAGACTCTTAAGTCCTAGTTCCAACATTTCTAAAAATTGTATAGAGACTCTAAATCCTAGTTCCAACAATTCTAGAATATTGCACAATTCTAAATCTTAGTTCCAACATTTCTAGAATATTGCACAATTCTAAATCTTAGTTCCAACATTTCTAGAACATTGCACCAAGACTCAAAATCCTAGTTCCAACATTTTTAAAAATTGCACCGAGACTCTAAAGCATAAAGCCAACGTTTATCAAACATTTCACCGAGACTCTAAATCCTAGTTCCAACCTTTCTTAAATAACATTCTGAGACCCCCAATGTCTCAATTGACCTTTCTAAAGTATTGTACCAAGACTCCAAATACTTGTTATTGCTGTTAAGTCATTCGAGGGTGTATGCTGTACTTGTCTGATAACCTGTGTTTATGTGGTGACTGTAGTAGTGTGTGCAGCTGTAATTATTAAGCTCGTGGATGAGGTAGGTGTCCCAAGACTTGAAATAAGGAACTATCCTGGCTTTTGCCTGGAGGGAGTGAAGGAAAACCATTCACAGCACTGGGATTTTAATCTCTGGACTTGCTGTAGCTATCCTTTGGGGTCGTGGCGTGTGATTTAGTGCACATGCCTGCGCTACAGGGTTCAAAATCCTCATACCAACTTTTCTAGAACATCATTCCAAGACTGAAAATCCTCATACCAACCTTTCTAACCATCTCACTAAGATTGAAAGTCATCTAAACATTTTACTAAGATTGAAAATCCTCATAACAACCTCTCTAACATATCACTAAAATTGAAACATCATTCTTCTTCTTCTTTTTCATTTCCCGGTCCCAGTGATCTGGGTCGGGGCGTGAATATCTAGGACCTCCATCCGAGGCCTCGACTCACAAACTATCATATTTAGGCTATTTGTACGATGGGTTTGCCACACTCAAAGGTTGAAACATCATTCTGAGACACTAAATCCCTGTACCAACCTCTCTAAGACATCATGCCGATATCATCTCCACTCCAGCAAGCCGGGTTTGGGAATGAACAAGTTTTCTCCATAGATTCTTATCTTGCCACCATTTCTCTATGATCTTCTCTCACTGAGAGCTCCTCCTGGGGGGGTCTTTCTGTAACTTCTCCATCCACTTATCTCTTGGTCTACCTCTAGGTCTTTTCGCAACTACTTCTTGTCAAAGTAGGCTTTGGTGTTATTTTTGATGGCATTCTCATTAGGTGTCCAAAGTATCTCATCTGGGATTGTCCTAACCGTTCAAGTACACTACACTGTTGTCCCAGTTGACTGTGGACAGTATAATTTTGAACTTTTCCATCCTTGTTTATCTCAACAAATTAGACAAATTGCACAAAAAGTGAGACAGACAAAGCTAACTAATTAATGAAAATGATATACTTTCATACCCCTTAGAATTTTTCAAAACATCACATGTTTCACAGTCATGATTAATAATAAGTACCAATAGCCCCTAATGGCACTCGTGGGATCACAAAGAAATCTTACAAAACAAGAACGGCTTAATATGTTACAGGGGGCGTCTCGTAAGTTATGTAGTTTTTTTAAGAAAATATTATTTGGAAAGTTTTCTGACAAGAAATTAAACTATTCTTCAAAGTAGAGATTATCAGATTCTATGGTCTTGAGCCATCTTTCAGCGAGATTTCTTATCCCGCGACGGAACGCCTACCAGTCTCTGGGTTTTGATGCGAAGAATTCGGTGAGACCCACTTCCACAGCTTCAATGTTTTTGAAATTTCTTCCATGCAAGAAATGGGCCATGGATCGAAAAAGATGGTAATCCGAAGGTGCTGTAAGCTGAATGTGGTAGCAGTTCGACTCCTCCCAATTCCTGAATTTTTGCCATGGTTGTTCATGCAATAGGAGGTCTCGCATTGTCCTGCTGCAAGAGAACTCTATTTCGGTTAACTAATGTTGGGTATCTCCATCTCGAAATTTCATGAACGTGTTTCAGTTGTTGAGAATAAAGATTCGCATTGCCTGCACGCCCGTTTGGCAGTGGCGGCTGGTAATAATTATCTTGGTGGTGCCAGCAAATTCAAAATTTGCAATCAAATTGTTCAAACGTTGTGCAAGAATAGACACTGCATATTTTATGCTATAGGCCTAAGTTTCAGAATCACAGTATTTAACTGTGTAATTGTACAAGACCCGCAATACAACTTAGACACAATTTCTGCTGCCACCGCGAAATAAACAGGTAAAATGAAATGAACAAGATGCTGTACCGACAAGACTACCTTACATACAAATATAAACTTGGTAAGGATATCCGTTGCACTCGATACAATTAAACACAAAAATAATTTTACGACGCTACTACTGTATTAAACACTTGCAATGCCACCAGAAAAGTTAACAAACCCGAGAATTTGTATCTGCGTACTGGTAGGCGTAACTGTGTCACCAACTTAAACCAACGAAACAAAGCAAAACTTACTACAAAAAGTTTGCGTTGTTACATTATAAATAGAGAAATAAGTATTCCTGCCACCAATATGAGTGTGAAAACGTCGCTAAATGTCTAACAAGAAAGAACTAAAAGCATCTTGTATATATTTGATAGTCGCCAGATATAGTGACAAAGCATTAAACTGGGAACCCTGGAGTTGCGTCCTCTACATTGTGCTGCCATATGGTGGTTGAAACATAAATCACTTCAAGCAATTCTAGCTTGCGCGTGCATGCTGCACTCTGGTGAATATGCCACGCGGCTGTTGGCTCTACCTAGGATAATCTGTAGCCCAACTCAACACAATACAATACATGCAAAGCCAAGCCAAACTAGCCTTTATTGGTGCCGAGTCTTATTTTCGGAGGTGGAGCCCATGTGGCCTGGCTCACGCATTCAGGAAAGCGCCACCAGAGCGTATGTCAGTTCGCACGCTCGTTCAAATGAAAGCACAATAAGATATGCTTGCCATTTCCTTGAAGTTTAAATTGAATACAAACCGTTATTGAGAGGGCACATTGGTGGTGCCATGGCACACCGGCACTACCTCACGGGACGCCCCTGCCGTTTGGAACAAACAAACTCCCAGTGAATCACACCTTGGAAATTCCACCATACACGCATCACTTTGGGGCAGAACCGATCATTTTTAACGATGACTTTGGCAGGTTGACGGCGACTGATTCACTGTTTCGAGGCGTCAGCGTTGCGGTAATAGACCCATTTTTCCTCACATGTGACAATTCTCCTGATGAATCTATCATCCATGGGGTTACCGATAAGCTGACAAGAGATATCCACTCTACGTTGAGCCTGTTCAGGGGTCAATTCATGAGGTACAGATTTACAGCTTCTGTTTGATTTTCCAAGTTTCTTAATCTGGCGATGTATGGTATCTTTTGACGCACCAAGTTCTTCTGACAGCCTACGAGTACTTCTTTATTGATTTTCTTCAAAAACTCAGTATATATTCTCAATATCCCATAGTTTAGTTCTTCCAGAACGTAGTACATCTGTAGTGTTTTCTTTCCCAGTGTTGACACGTTGGAACCATGGTTGTGCCACACGTTCATTAACGACACCTTCTCCTTCCACTTCACATATTCTTCGAACCGCGGCAGCAGCTTTGTAATCTTGTTTCCACTAGTGCTTTGGAAGGACCCTAATCTCCAACTTTGTAAGTTCCATTTGTGATTGTGTATCAAGAACTAACGATTGATACATTCTCGCAATATACAAAATTCTAGTCATGGCCTCCTGTAAATAGCATTAGCAAACCAAAAGAAAACCAATTCTATCTTATAAAACACCAAAATTTAAAAACGACATTGCTCATGAGACATCTTAATATAACAACTTTTATTCCGTGGGAAACTTAGTTTACTTACCGCAGATGTATCATTGTGCCCAGCTCGGGGGGCACTTGTGAGATACTGTTGTTGCTCAGATCCAGAACTGCCAGACGTGTCAGTTTCTTGAGTCCATCCACGGGGATACTGGTCATCTGATTCTCTCGAGCATTTAGGATCTCCAATCCGACCATCTCAAACACACACGCCGGCAGTTCCGTGAATCTACACAGTGTTTCATACAATACAAGAGGTACTCATGGAACTACCACAACCATCCTTGCATAAAAGGCAAAATAAACATACATTGACTCCAGTGACTGACAGAGGAACATTTTATAACCTCTTTGTCACACATTCATCTATTGACAAAGCAAACAAGAAAAATGTATTTCATTTAGTTAACATTTCAACACAGCAAAACCCTAAAGAATATAATGAAGCAAATGAAAATAAGACACATATGTGTTGTACAGACGTGGCCAAATTACAGTATTAGAATTAATTAGTGCAATGTGAAAAGAAGCTTCCATGACTTCATGAAGCCAGCATTGTCGAAACAGATCAGGTTAAGTCTATAGAATGTTATTTAAAATTATACAATTCGTTTTGAGATTAAAATCTGTTCAATTAAAATACCTAAGAATAGGTAAAATAAATATAATCCACCTTTAAGTCAATATAAATCGAAACTAATGATATATAATACCAGTTTCGGTTAGCTTGTAACCATGCTCAGTTAAAAATAAAAATTGTAAATATTACACTAAGAGCACCACTAATCTAAACATTATCAACCTATGAACAAAATTAAGCATTAAAAATAAAATATTCACTGTAAAAAATTCTCAGTATTCGTTGAATAACCTTGAAAAATATTAATAGAATTCTGCTTAAAATAACATTAATTCATAAGTAGGGACACTCGAATTTCTTGAATGAAATAGTGCTGAATTCTTGAGTAAAAAGAGAAAAAATTATTGAGGAACGAAGGAAAATTCTTGGGTAGGTAATTAAAATTCTTGAGTAGGAAGCAAAAATTCTAGGGTAAAAAAGACAAATTTTTAGATAATATGGATCTAAGGGAAATAGAAAGGCAGTCAGTACTTTCAAATATTTATATTGTAACTTCAAAATTATCGGTACAAAAGACAGAAATCGCAAACATTAAAGACAAAAAAGATATTTACAAACTTTACCTCCCTGCTTCCTTTCATGTTTTACATTCATAATTGTAGGATGACAGCAATTTCAAATTTGTCATTGTTAGATTAGTTCTGAAATCCGTCAACACACAAGAAAAGTTTGAAAAGAATCTTTCACAATTTACATTTGACACTGGAACCCACAGTGCCCTTAATGCACCATCAACAAAGAGTGGAAGATCCTCACGCATTGAAACACTCTCTCTCCTCGCTAGAGTTGATTTACCATTAACTACCCTCATTACCACAAACCTACAGAATTTACTGCCTTTAAATACAGGCCACAAGTGATTTTAACATTACTTCCCGACTTTGAATGGGCGCCAAGGTCGACCATATGGGTCTTCCTGAATAAAATAGAAATAAATACATAGCTGTTGCCCCGACTATGAAACCCCATATCTCCCAGGCGTAGGGCATTTGGCATGCGTTTGCTGATGTACCAGGTTCATGGAAGACAGGAATATAACCACACATGGATTTTAAAAAGATAATCTATTGGCTGTACTAAACACATATATACAAATATACAACAAAAATACCCTTCATACACTCGTGCTCAAACTTTATACAGTACCTTGCCACTGAATTTAGGCTCTGAGAGCAAGAAAAACACTACGGTCATATCAGACCCAGGCATAACAGCCCCCTATACATATTTCACTTGTACACAGAATATCTACACACGTTACGACTGGTTCACTCCACTTTCTTCCTTGTCGAACTGCTCGTTCCCGTCTCCATTCTCGCATGACTTCGATGAAATGTTTACGACTGAATTATCCTTTAGGCGTGGTAAGTTGTTACCAACAGCCCATGGTATGGATGTACCCATGAAATGTACGTAGCATCCAATAGCCCGTAAGAGCTCAGTGGATAGCTAAAATTAGTCACTGCTCGTTCGTATTACGATACCATGATCGAGTAATACGACACTAAAATGCAAGTAGACAAACGGACTTTCGCTGTAATAGCAAGAAGACGATCTCTAACTGTTCGTTACGGAAACCATGTCACGTAAAACGACCCTGGGCGTTAGTAGATCAGTGTTCTGCCGATAAAACAATAAGACAAGCTTTGAATGCCAGACACGCCATTATATTAACTGACGTAAGGATCTACATAACCCCAAAGTTTCTGCCAGAACTAATTTGTGCGTAGCCCGCTCCTAGCGGAATATCCGTGTCAACACACGAACATCAGACAGTCAAAATCCACACCGACGTCACACAATGGTATTCCTCACGAAGTTCATGGGAGTTCATGCCATAAATAGCCTAGGTAATCCCACACAAGCCGAATTACTGCCTGTCTTTTCCGGGTATGTAACAAATCCAGCACTCGAAAAGACCAATTCATTGTACCTTTATAGTACAGCCACAAATCTAACCTTTAACATTACTAGGTCAAAATAAAGCAATTAATCCCAAACCAAAATGAAATAATGCTTCTACTTAATACAGTCTTATATATCCCTGTTCCCAAAACGTAATAAATCGCAAAACCCCGTATTTTATAATATCAAATATCCAAAAACCGATAATTAAAAACAGTGATTCTAGATTGTCCGGACCATCCAAATATGAATCCGTCCACAAAAACACACAGGCACAATAAAAATCACCTCTGCAACCCCACATTAACCCAATATAATAAGATACGAATAAAATACCCCAAACTAACTGCGCGAAGCAAAACCCGAGGGTGAGCTACTGTAACTGAATAAATTCGGTTACAAACGCCCCCACAAGGATCAATCTCTAAACTACACGGCTATAGATTTATCCTTGTCCCTCACACAAATACACTAGTACTCCTGTCTTGTCATCGTGAGCAAGATCTCTAGGTGACATATAGCTTGAGGTTAGCAATATTATATGTACCTAGGACCTTGTCATCGTTGGTAATCAACCTGTAGGCACATGCACCTACCCTGCGGTCTATAACAAATGGACCGGAATACAGTTGGAAGAACTTCTGCATGCACCTCTGCTCTGCCGATGAAAGATGCGGCACTCGCAACAACACCAGATCACCTACCTTTAACTCATCCCCCTCCCTTCTCTGCTGTTTTAAACGTTTCTTTCCTGCAGCTATTAAATTATCCCTTACTCGTTTTATTGTTAAATCCCTGGGTACAGCTTCCCCTGTTGACAAACCCAAAATCCTAGCTAGTTCACTGGTAGGCTTCCTTCCCAGCTGGACTTCTATGGGAGTGAGCCCCGTGCTATCGTGTTTGGTGACATTGATCCATCGCTCAATATCCCCAAGCACTGAAAACCATGAATTATGAGTTACTCACATAGGTCCTGAACATGCGACCCAGTTCCCGCATAATTCTCTCCGACATATTCCCTTGCGGATACCTAATAGAGGAATATACACACTGGGTGCCAACTTCACTAAGCTTGGTACTCCATATTTTTGCTGTGAATTGGGTCCCGTGGTCAGAGAGTATCCGGAGTGGTCTTCCAAACTCCGGTATGTACTTCAGTACCATGCAGTTCACACAAGCTCTGGCGGTAGCTTTCCTCAGAGGGTAAAGCCTGACATACTTCGAAAATGCATCCACCACCACAAACACGTATTGGAACCCGAACCTAGAGCTCACCAGACGACCATAGAGGTCGACACAGACCAGATCCCCCGGCCCCTGTGCCAACACAGCCTGCCTAGGTCCCTCCAAGTAGCGTGTAGGATGTTTACATCTTTGGCAAAGCTCACACGTAGCTAGAATCTTCCTTACCATGCGTTGCATATCCTTCCAATAGAAGTGTCGCTTCAGAGCGGCCAGAACCTTCTCCGCACCAAAGTGCCCAAGCTCCTTGTGAGTGTACCACGTGATGTCTTCCACCAACACACGAGGAACACACACACACCACACGTCCCCATGACACTTCATGGCTACCATGCGGTTCACCCATTTGAAATGCTTGGTGCCCCTGACCACAATGTCATCATCACCACGAGCCTCCAGCTCTTCAACAATACTTCCCAGCTGCTTGTCCCTTCTCTGTTCCTCACGTATCTTCCTCACACGTGCACCCTCTTCAGACCTATCACTAGTCTTGGCAGCACACACCAGAATGTCCCCTACACTATCTACCCCCACCCCATCACCTGCGATTTCTGGATGGCGACTGACAAAATCAGCAAGTATATTCTCTGAGCCTTTTACATGAAATATGTCAAAAGAATACTCCTGAATTGCCAATATCCATCTAGAAATCCTATTTGAGGTGATCCTACATGATAATATGAATGTCAGCGCATTATGGTCAGTGTAGATTTTGAACCGGTAGCCAAGTACATACGTCCGGAACTTCCCCAGCGCATATACAATAGCTAGCAGTTCTTTCTCACTAGTAGTGTATCTCTTTTCCGCGGGATTCAGACCTCTACTAGCAAGCGACACGATACCCAGGTGACCATCATCATCACGCTGACATAACGCTCCAGCAATCCCCACATCACTGGCGTCAGTCATTACAATGTACTCCCTATCAGGACTCGGATAACTCAGAGTAACAGCCTCTCTAAACCCTTCCTTTAATTTGATGAAAGCCTCATCCATTTCCTTTCCCCAAACCCATTTAGCCCCTTTCTGTAAAAAATCCCTGAAAGCCCCAGTAAGATATGAATACCTCAATACAAATCTCCTAAAATACCCACAAACCCCCAGAAAAGACCTAAGCTGCTTCACATTGCGTGGTGTCTTTGTGTTCCCAATGGTGTCTAATCTTGATTGTTCTGGTCTAACCCCCTGTGGTGAAATAGTGTGACCTAGAAATGTAATCTGTTGCGTGCAGAAAGTGGATTACTTAAGTTTAAGTGTGAAACCTGCATGAATGAGCTTCCCAAAAACTGTACTAAGATGTTGCAAGTGTTCCCTGAATGTGTGAGAGGCAATCACAAGATCGTCAATGTAAGCTGTAGTGTATTCCCTTGTTTCAGGTCCAAGTGCAATGTTAAGCCCCTTAATTAACCCCTGACTCGAAGTCCTCATACCGAAAGGCACCCTCCGAAACTGATAAAAGCTATTCTTATAGCAAAAAGCAGTGAAAGGCCTGTCCTCCTTGCGTAGCGGTATCTGCCAAAACGAAGAACTCAGATCTATAGTGGACAGAAACTTCCTACCCCTGAATCTTTGCACTAGATCTTCAGTGAATTCAGGACGCTGATGGTCTGGTGCAATCCTCTTATTGGCCTGCCTCGCATCCAAGCACAGCCTGATGGAACCATCCTTCTTGGTTACCACCACCAAAGGATTTACGTATTGACTGTTGCTGTTCTCGATTATGCCGTCATTAAGCATTTGATCTATCACCTCACCAACTGCCTTCATGTGAGAGTGAGCTATCGGGTACCTAGGACCGCTAAAGCTTGACCTATCTGTGATGTCGAAACTATGCTCGTACACGTGAGTACATCCAGGTTTCTCCGAGAACACCTCCCTGTGTTCCCTCAGAACGTCAAGCAACTCCGACTTCTGACCCTCGTCCAGCATGGTGTCTTTCACAACCGCCTCAAACTCATCAACAGTGTGACCAATGTCACCCAACTCACGATCATCTCTCATGACCAAATTACACACAGGAAAAGGACTGGACACCATGCCGACACCTAACTCTTCCTCCTCAGAAACCTCCTTACTGACCTGAATGCATCCAGCGACACTAACAGAATCTCTACCATCAACCTGATAATCTAACCTAACCCAATCCTGTTTCTCACCCCACTTGAACTTCACTTGCGCCTTGCTGTAATCTAACTTACAGCTCTGGTCCCCTAGCCAATCGGATCCTAAGATGACTTTGTGCACTAAATTAGGCACAACTAACAGCACATGATTTCTACTCCACCCGTTGATCCTAATGGGTGCACAAACCTGAGTCCTAATCCTCTGCGACTTAGTACCTACAGCTGACACAATGTGCACATTTGAAATTGGGATATGTTCCATGTGTATCTCCTTCAATTTCACTTCATCGTAGAACTCCCTACTCACACAACTGCACATACTGCCTGAATCTAGTAATGCCTCGACTTCCTGGCCCCAAATCTCTACCTTGATGACAGGATGGACAAACATGTGCTCGCTTCCCTCCTTTTCTACACCTAATTCCTCCTCCAATAGGTCCTCTTTGACGTCCAAGTTATATTTCACCTCCATAGCGTGAGCAGGAATTCTATGCAAGGACTCTCCCCCTGCCCTATTTAGTGAGTCCCGTCGGAGTTTAAACCTCCTGGCCTATTGTTCCTCTCAACTTGCCTTTCATTACCACGCCCCCTATTTCCCTGCTCTACCTCACGTGGCCCGTTCCCTGATTGATTGTTTTCCCTGTACCCCTGATTCTCATTCCTATTTCTTCCTCTCGCATGATCCTCCTGCCTTCCGTCCCTGTCTCCTCTACCTTGATTCCAGTTCCTCTCTCTCCCTTGATTATAATTTCCTTCCCTTTCATTGCCCCCATTGAAATTTCCTTCCCTCTGGTTACCCATATTTCCCTGACGTTGCCTACCTGTCTTTCTCAAAGCATCGAACCTCCCAAGCAACTTTTCCATGCCCTTAATTGAGACTATATTCTGCATGCATACTGCAGTCCTAATGTCATCTGAAAAGTGACGTGCTAACTTCCTTACAAGATCCTCTTCACTACCGCCTAGCTCTAAATTTTGACCAATAAGGACATGGTTCAAGAAATACTCGGTCAAAGTGACCCCTTCGTTTCCTTGAAATTTTCCAAATAAAATCCTGTCTCTTTCCCTCCCTTTGATATTATCATCCCAGAACTTATCCATAAACTTTTCCCTGAAATCCTGTAAGCCACTGAACCCTTCCCTGAATACCTGGTACCAAGACCTAGCTTCCCCAACAAATGCAGCTGAAATCAGTTCTTCCACCCGATCCCATTCTAAGTATCCTTCATCTAACCCCTTTGCAAACTTCTTTTCGACTAACTTCACAAATTCCATAGGATTGAACGTCCTACCATTGAACTTAGGAACCTCGTAATCTCGACTCTGGCTACAGTGCCCTAAAAACTGAATCGGATGACCCCTACCTGCCTTCAACTTCTTCACTTCACGTTCAGTTTCTTCCTCTATCCTAGTCACTCTTTCTCTGACCTCACTGATATTCTCATCAACCTTCTTCCCTAATAAAACAAACTCACCACTATTTGCTACTAGCTTCTGCTCTACTATAGCCTGCTTATCCCTAACCTCTTCTACTTTCCTGCTATTTTCCTTCGTAACTACCTCAATTTTCTCTTCTACGATGCTTATTATCTCCACTCTCTGCTCTTCCAACTTCCTATCTGCTCTGGAAAATTTCTCGCTAGTCTTCAGTGCCTGGCATGAAACTTCCTTTGCCAACTTCTCTTGCTTGGCACCTAGCTTCTCTAACTCAGATTCTAACCTTTGTTCCTGAGCAGCAATCCGACCACCTAGCTTAATTTCCAGATTAGTGATTTCTACTCTGACTTCACTAAACTGGCGAGTAACACTGCTGTCTAGAATAGTCACCTGCTCTTTGACCTCATCTATCTTTGCTGACATTTCCTTTAAACTAGTCATCTGGGAGGCCATCTGACTGGTTATCCTCTCCTCGGAACTGTTACTACGAAACAGGAGCTTCTCCAACATGTCCATCATACTTAATTCATTTCCCCCCTGCCCTGGCAAATCTCCCCTGACTCTACTGTTTTCCCCCATCCCTATAGAAAATTGCCTATCAGCCCCTGCCTGATTCTGCCGCTCACCAGCACCGTCCCCCAACAAAGCAGAATTGCATCCTGGCTCTAACGTAGCCATCCCTAATTGAAATATGTGAAATTACGAAAAAATGCCTACAGTTTAATTCCTGTGTCCTGGTACACATCAGCATGTCGAAGGCCCCACGTTGGGCGCCACTGAAACACTCTCTCTCCTCGCTAGAGTTGATTTACCATTAACTACCCTCATTACCACAAACCTACAGAATTTACTGCCTTTAAATACAGGCCACAAGTGATTTTAACATTACTTCCCGACTTTGAATGGGCGCCAAGGTCGACCATATGGGTCTTCCTGAATAAAATAGAAATAAATACATAGCTGTTGCCCCGACTATGAAACCCCATATCTCCCAGGCGTAGGGCATTTGGCATGCGTTTGCTGATGTACCAGGTTCATGCAAGACAGGAATATAACCACACATGGATTTTAAAAAGATAATCTATTGGCTGTACTAAACACATATATACAAATATACAACAAAAATACCCTTCATACACTCATGCTCAAACTTTATACAGTACCTTGCCACTGAATTTAGGCTCTGAGAGCAAGAAAAACACTACGGTCATATCAGACCCAGGCATAACAGCCCCCTATACATATTTCACTTGTACACAGAATATCTACACACGTTACAACTGGTTCACTCCACTTTCTTCCTTGTCGAACTGCTCGTTCCCGTCTCCATTCTCGCATGACTTCGATGAAATGTTTACGACTGAATTATCCTTTAGGCGTGGTAAGTTGTTACCAACAGCCCATGGTATGGATGGACCCATGAAATGTACGTAGCATCCAATAGCCCGTAAGAGCTCAGTGGATAGCTAAAATTAGTCACTGCTCGTTCGTATTACGATACCATGATCGAGTAATACGACACTAAAATGCAAGTAGACAAACGGACTTTCGCTTTAATATCATCTGCAAATAACAGTAACTTCATAAAGAAATGAAGTTACTGTTATTTGCAGATGATATTGTGGTCTGGGGAAGGAACACCGAAGAAGTGCAAAAACAACTAGATGCACTGAACGAAAATATTCAGAAGTATGGCCTGAAAATCAGTATAGAGAAAAGCAAGACCATGGTGATGACAAGAGGGGAAAGACAAGGAAAGGGCACTGTGAAAATTGGAAGTCAGAGTTTGGAAATTGTGGACACGTTCAAATACCTAGGAAGTGAATTGATGCAAACTGGTAGGTTGGACATGGAGATTGGCAGGAGAGTACAGCAGAGCAATGCATTCTATCAAAGTGTAAGAAAACTTGTTTGGGATAAGGAAGTACCAAGGAAAAGCAAGGAGGTTATGTATAAAGTGTACTATGTTCCCATATTAACTTATGCAGCTGAGACTTGGACCCTGACAAGCAGGCAAGAGAGTAGAATCCAAGCCAGTGAAATGAAATTCCTAAGAAGTATGATAGGAAAGACAAGGAAAGACAGAGTGAGGAATGAAGATGTTAGGAAGGAAGTTGGGATGGGAAAACTAAATGAGAGAATTGAGAAGAATAAACTAAGGTGGTTTGGACATGTAAAGAGGATGGAGGAAAATAGAATACCAAGACAGATGCTGGAGGCAAAGTGCAAGGGTAAGAGACCAAGAGGAAGACCTAGAACAAGGTGGATGGATTCAGTGAAGAACGGTGTAAGAAAAAGAAATCTGGACTGGGACAAGATCGTGGAAGAAGAATGGTGGAAGGAAAGAGGAAAGTGGAGAAGTGCCATAAATACCCCGACCCGGCAGGAGCTGGATAAGGGGAAATGATGATGATGATGATGATCAAGAAGACGATCTCTAACTGTTCGTTACGGAAACCATGTAACGTAAAACGACCCTGGGCGTTAGTAGATCAGTGTTCTGCCGATAAAACAATAAGACAAGCTCAGAATGCCAGACACGCCATTATATTAACTGGCGTAAGGATCTACATAACCCCAAAGTTTCTGCCGGAACTAATTTGTGCGTAGCCCGCTCCTAGCGGAATATCCGTGTCAACACACGAACATCAGACAGTCAAAATCCACACCGACGTCACACAATGGTATTCCTCACGAAGTTCATGCCATAAATAGCCTAGGTAATCCCACACAAGCCGAATTACTGCCTGTCTTTTCCGGGTATGTAACAAATCCAGCACTCGAAAAGACCAATTCATTGTACCTTTATAGTACAGCCACAAATCTAACCTTTAACATTACTAGGTCAAAATAAAGCAATTAATCCCAAACCAAAATGAAATAATGCTTCTACTTAATACAGTCTTATATATCCTTGTTCCCAAAACGTAATAAATCTCAAAACCCCGTATTTTATATTATCAAATATCCAAAAACCGATAATTAAAAACAGTGATTCTAGATTGTCCGGACCATCCAAATATGAATCCGTCCACAAAAACACACAGGCACAATAAAAATCACCTCTGCAACCCCACATTAACCCAATATAATAAGATACGAATAAAATACCCCAAACTAACTGCGCGAAGCAAAACCCGAGGGTGAGCTACTGTAACTGAATAAATTCGGTTACAGCATTGCCCGAAGAGCATCTTCCACAGCTATTTCTGCATTCTTCTTCAGAATATCCTGAAGATCCCTATATGCGAGCAGTCCTTCATCAACGGGAATACCCTTCAATGACGGTATTTTGCTGAATAGGGCCTTCAGTTTGTCTCCTGCTGTAGACTGCGACAAGACATTCTGCCCGTAGAAGAGCTCAGACATTGGCTCCAAAAATGTACGGGCTGGGTCCCCCAACATCAGGTTGTCCAACTTCGTATGCATATGGCCTGACATCTTCTTTATTTCCTCCATCGCTCTGCCCCTAAGATTACCTTTCAGGGCATCCAGCTCTTCCTGGACCTTGTTGCTGAACATTCCTGCAGCAACCACTTGTAAACGCTTCTTCAAATTCTGAAGTTTGGGATACACTTCTGCAGCAATTGGTTTGGAATTAGTCTCCAGTCTGAGCAACAAGATCATGCCATAGTAGGCCTATAAGCTCGCGGAATGTGCGATGTCCGTTCGCGTCGCGTGTCATAGCCCACTGGCATAAAGACGAGATTACTTTCTGCTGACAAGATCACGCCAGATTAGGCCTATAAGCTCGCGGAATGTGCTAAGTGACGAAACTGGCCGCTCGCGGCACAGTTCATAGCCCGCAGGCATAAAGACGAGAATACTTTCTCTTAACAAGATCACGCCAAATTAGGCCGATGGGCTCGCGTAATGTGCTCTGTCCGTTCGCGTCGCAATTCATAGCCCGCAGGCATAAAGACGAGAATACTTTCTGCTGACAAGATCACGCCAGATTAGGCCTATAAGTTCGCGGAATGTGCGCTGGCCGTTCGCGTCACAGTTCATAGCCCGCAGGCATAAAGACGAGATTACTTTCTGTTGACAAGATCACGCCAGATTAGGCCTATAAGATCGCTGAATGTGCGCTGGCCGTTCGCGTCACAGTTCATAGCCCGCAGGCATAAAGACGAGATTACTTTCTGCTGACAAGATCACGCCAGATTAGGCCTATAAGTTTGCGGAATGTGCGCTGGCCGTTCGCGTCACAGTTCATAGCCCCAAGGCATAAAGACGAGATTACTTTCTGCTGACAAGATCACGCCAGATTAGGCCTATAAGCTTGCGGAATGTGCGCTGTCCGTTCGCGTCGCGGTTCATAGCCCGCAGGCATAAAGACGAGATTACTTTCTCCTGACAAGATCACGCCAGATTAGGCCTATAAGCTTGCAGAATATGCGCTGGCCGCTCGCGTCACAGTTCATAGCCCGCAGGCAAAAAACGAGATTACATTCTCCTGACAAGATCACGCCAGATTATACGCTCGCGGAATGTGCTAAGTGACGAAGCTTGCCGCTCGCGTCACAGTTCATAGCCCGCAAGCATAAAGACGACATATTTTTCTTCTGACAAAATCGCGCCAGGTTATAAAGACGCGGCAGCATGTACAACTGACTGGTGCACAAATACGAATATGCTATGCGACGATTATGCGATGAAATTTTATAAACCTATTATAGTGTTTGAAAAGTGGGGGGGCTACGATTATGCGATACATTTCGGGAGTAAACCTAAAAATTCGTATATGGAGCCGTAATGTCAAAATTTCACGAATAGATAGTGTTCCAAATTACATTTAAATTCTTAACACATGTCCTATATGCCTTTCTCCAAACATATTTAACACTTTTAAAAATTTCGCAAATTTCGCGAGTCGCAAAATTTGAGTGTTCCTAGAACCATTCTTCAAATACTGTAGTTATCAAGTTAGACAATATTTTGTTTATGAATTAAGGTGGCTTCGGTGGCGTAGTTGGTAGCATGCTGAGCTCCTAAGCCCAAGGTCGTGGGTTCAAACTCGGCCGAAGTCGTCGGATTTTTTAGGAGCATTAAAAATCCGTCAGTATGCCTTCCTTCGGAGGGGAAGTATAGCCGGCGGTCCCATGTCATAGATTTATGGCATGTAAAAGAACCTTCCACTAATTACACATGTGTGAAGCTAAATTATAGGTTAGATTAAACTAACGCTCTTGAGTTGCAACGTTCGTCGCCAGGAGCCAACTGTGGTGGCATCTAGTAACCAAGTTCACAACTAGTTGTTGTTGATGGTAGCATTTGGTAGCAAAAGTAGGAACTACTTGAAAATTGAATGTCTGCAGTCCTTACCTGAATTACAGATAACACACACTAATACCGCCATCACAATTAACACCGGTTATCAGAGAGATTCTACACACACCCACAGTACACGGAGCTACATGACCGCAATGTCGTAGCCCCTAAACGGAGGAACCAACCATTTATGAATTAACATTATTTTAAGCAGAATTCTATTAATATTTTTCAAGGTTATTCAACGAATACTGAAAATTGTTATACTAAATATTTTTACAATGTAAGTGTGTGCATCACTCAGCTGTTCAAATTCTAGTTCATACACATCATTGTTCAGTCACTCAGGAATGATTTTAATAGTTTTGACACTAATTCTAACTTATCTGTAATTTCTAATTTCCTTGCTATAGACAGAACAGCATGTTTATGCTTTTCTACTGTCTTATTATTAATAACTTCACAATAAGCAGTGCAATACTGAAGAACATTCATAACAACTACTAACCAGACTGTCTGAGGCATTATACATATAATCAACAATGCATTCCTATCGGCACCGTTTAACTGTATGCTTTCATCAGGTGGGGATTTTTTTAAATAAGTTCAGAACAGGACAACATGTTTTTCTTATTTTTCTTTGTGGCAAACTACACATGGATAATCCACAAACTGGATAATCAAGAGTTTATTGCATAAGTGGACCTGAAATTACGTGAAATTTGAATAGAGTATATTAACATTGTACTCCCAAGATTATTGGGCCTCCTAGTACGTGATGATTAGGGTCAGGACGTTTTATGACCTTCATCATCATATTGTACAGTTCCAGCCACTGCTCGGGTCAATTTCGAACATGAGCCTCTCCATCGTCTTCTGTCTTCCCGCCATCTCTCCAACTCCAACTAGGTCCAATCTTCTTCTTTCTTCTCCACACAATCCTCCACACCATTCAGCCACTTGTCTCTTAGTCTTCCTCTTGGTCTTTCGACCTTAATGACCAAACAAGTGCATTGCTCTTGTGTGTAGCCGTACTGCAATGCTCATACCTGCCAACCTCTCAAAGTGAAAAATCGGGAGATTCGACGCGGCGACGGGGGGGGGGGGGGGGGGGGGGGGGGGGGGAGGACGCTACATAATACATACATAGTCTAAGACATTGCAGCAAATATGTATCGAAGATCATATTATTGGTCGTTGTTGCAGGTGACTGAGGCTGATTTTGCCCTCTTCATAAAGGTCTTGCTATATTCTTGCTCAAAACACTTCTCTTTCTGAATCGACTTCAGAGTTATAAGTTTGTCCAAAGTCTTGTCAGAGAGAGATGACCTGAACATCCTCTCACACTCTGCATTACTATGCGGAATGGTCAGAATGGAAAGCATAACTTGAGTACCCCACCACTACATATCATTTGGCCTACCAGTGCCCACTTCACATCAATTCTCTCTTCTTCTTCTTCTTCAATAGATGTCACATCCTCAAGTTGGAAGTTACAAAATTGGGAATGTAAAGCATCCATTTCCTCATTAAAATTGTCTTGAGTGTCTGTTAACATGCTAGGAAATGTATTTACAAAAAACTTAATTTTGGAAAATGAAATGTCCCCCTTTCCAATATGCGAGATACTGAAATCACACCTACAGACACTACAAAATGCAAATGTTGCGCCTCTTCCTGACTCAGTTATATGCGGAATCAGGGTGTCGACTGTTAAGGATGAAGTAAAAATTAGTTACTTTTTAGCTACCTTTTAGTTAATTTTAGTTACCTTTGAATTCAAGATACGTCTGCGGTCTGCAAGCAAATGGGCTCATCACGCGGTGGAGAAAGAGAGCAATGAACTGTGTTTAAAGCGGTAAATACAATTCACTTAGGGAGTTACAACAATTTCAAAAACAATAAATAAATACTAGAAATGTATTATCAAATGAGTTGTTTCAGCTAATATGTCGTCTTGTGCACAAGGCGTTTTTATAATTGCCAAGAGGTTACTCTGCTCTGCTCTTGACCGTGGCAGATTTCCTTTGTCCCCGCGGTAGATCACGACGAAATTTATGGGACGTTACATGATTGTAACCGAATTCTGTCTTCACAGTCAAGTACGGCGAAATTTCAAGATGTTACACGATCGGCGCTGGTCTCACCCGTTTGTCAAGATTCCCGTTGTTTTCGCGATAGAACACTGATAAATATCGCGATTTAATAATCGGTGTCACTTTTAGTCGTTCGACGAGATTTCCATTGTCTTTGAGGTCGGGCGCGAGGAAATATAGCATTATTATGCAATCGGCGCCACTTGCTGTCCGTTTGACAAAAATACAGTTGTTCTCGTCATTGAATGCGGAGAAATATCGCGATGTATCGCAATCGCTGCCGCTCTCAGCCGTTTTACGAGATTCAAGTTGTCCTCGCGATATTATGCATACCGCGCCGCACCCGGCCGTTGAACGATTGTTTATTCGTCCTCACAGATTGGTGGATGCAAGCTCAGGGTTGGGCATGGTTAAAATTCACGAGTAGTTATGGACAAGTTGTATGGCCGGCGCCGTGATTCCCGCTGTCCCTATGCTGTGGTTGGGAGCTCATCAGTTCAGGGTAGATCACGAGGAGAAATTAGTATCGCGACGCTACGTAGGCTGTCATTTCTAAGTGGGTAGATGCACTTCTCGCTCCCCGTACGCTTTTAAGTATACGGTCATGGGAAAAGTAGCGAGTAGGTTTCGGAATGTTTCGTGATTGGTGCCCAATCATCTTTGACGGGATTCCCGCAGACCTCGTGGTCACAAGTTCACGATAGGGGACGGGTTTTTTGATTTTACGCTACTGACGTCGATCTCGGTCCATTTGACGAGATTCCCGCAGGCAAGTCGTGCGGTCAGCCGGCCGTCTTGAGTATGAATGTTCGAAGTAGGTATCAAATATTAAGAATTATTCGGAGAGGATTACACGAATAATACGACTAGAGGACACGTTTTCTTTCAAATCCGAATCACGAATTATAAAAGTTATACAAGTTTTCGAAATAACCGGTTAGATTATAATATATCCGATGGAACCCAAGTTAGAAGGAAAAATCGACATTTAACGGAATTTCGAATTAACCATACTGGATGTCGCAAATTTACGAGACAGATTTTTAAAATAAGTTACAGCCTACGTATTTCGAATCTTTTTCAAAACGGTAACATTTCGCAAGATCGCGACATTAAATTATTTAGCGTTATTTCTGGACTTCAATTTAATAGTCTCCAAATAAATGCGAAAAATGCGAGGTTTCTGAATAATTTCAGAAGTTTTCACGAATAAACGTCTCGCGAAAAGTCAGGCTTCCTAATATAACACATAATTATTTCACACAAAACTAAAAGTCATCTTGATGCCGAAGATATACGCTGAACGATGTATAACACTAAGGGTTGTCTCAGTATGCATTTCCTCGAGGTCGGGCACGGGGAAATATAGCTTATGCAATTGGCGCCGCTTGCGTGAAACTCGCTCCATCGCAATCTCTGAGCTTAGAGGCGCGAGTTTAAATGATTCAATCCGCCTTCGGAAAATTTTCGTTACCCGTATGTAAAATTCGTTACTTTTCCGTTACCCATTTGTAAAATTCATTACTTCCGTTACCGGTAGACACCCTGGGAATGTTATCTTTGTACACACTTTTAAATGTCACATATCTTTTCGCCTTATTACCGACGAACCGACGCAATCACTCAGTTCGAAAAATCACAATAACCTACCGGCATATTAACGCCAACAACATCAAACTAAGTTATACACAAATCATATAATTTCACGTGTGAAACAGATACAATATTCCGCAGCGTACAACTACCTATCACCCACTGGTCATTATGCAACACATCTAGGAACAGGCGCTGAATTAACCTTCGACGATTTCAAACGAAGACTTATTCGAAGCCGATTTCAAACGAAGACTTATTCGAAGCCAACTTTTTATAACAGCAGGACGCGACGCGGGAGTTAGTACGCAGTTGTCGATTATCGATACAAAGCGAAACTGCGGTATCGAGATATAACTTCAAAACACGTAAAGTCGATCCGTTCGATAGACGACATATTAAATCCGAAATTACGCGTGGGTTTTTTGAAAAATCGGGAGATTTAATACGTTAAGCGGGAGGGCGGGAGAAATGGTCTGAAATCGGGAGTCTCCCGCCTAAATCGGGAGAGTTGGCAGGTATGAATGCTGCTGCACATTATATCACTGTGCTTTAACATCATACACCACAAAAGAGGAATTTTCCATCGGTGCCGAGATATTCCTCTCGAAACTCTTTAACATAATATTCTCATAATGTGATTAGCATTGTTGGCTTCCTCCCTGGGGGCCCAGTTTCGATTCTAGACTCTATCCAGAAATTTAATTCTTCTTTTAGGCAATGCAACAGTATCATTGAAATGTAAGTCATCCAACTGGTGTCAATTTTGAACACTTGCAGCAGACCAGTGACCTCAGGGGCGGATCTAGGGGAGGGCGAGGGGGGCAACCGCCCAGGGCCCAGCGGTCCCCGCGCCTTGGATTGTTTTAAATTTAATTGATTTATTAATTATAATTTTCAAAATTTTCAAACTAATTTATAATTCATATTCTTTTTTCAGTGCAGCTATGACCTCCCGTGACCGTTTAGCAAGTTTAGATTTCAGTGGAATGATAGACGACTTCAGTCGGGAAAAAAGTCGCAAAGTAATATTTTAATATTTCATAATTTACATAATCTTCTTCAAGGTTTCTTTCATATTATTAAAAAATGTACCGTAGTGTATTCAAAATATTGTAACTATTCTTTATTTTATTATTAATACAAAACTATTTTCCATTTGATTTGATTGATTTTTTATTTCCTATTGTCGTGGGCCCCACCTTATCAAATCGCCCAGGGCCCCGCAAGGCTTGGATCCGCCAATGAGTGACCTGCATGAGTTTACCATTAATAGAGAACTTTTGACCTAGAACTTAGAAAATCATCATCATCATCAAGTTTCCACTCCAGTTTCCCGGGTGTGGTTTACGAGCGCTCTCCATTTTGGTCGATTTATGTACCACTGCTCCTTCAAGACTTCATCCCAGTTGATTCCCTTGGATGTGATATCTTCTTTTACTTGGTCCAGCCATCTCCTTCTAGGTCTTCCAACAGGTCTCTTTCCAGTAATCTCAGTATGTAACCATTATTTTGCAATTCTTCCTTCTGTCATACGTTTCTAGATGTCTGGAACCAATCTGAATATCCATTTCCTACTTGAACACAGCTGTAGCAGTCATCGTAAAGCATTATTACTCTCTGAATGAGTTCCATAGTCACATTCTTCTTTTTAAGACACTCCCATATACACTGGTCAAAACAATTAGGGGATCAGGTGATATGTCATACACAACATACATATGGTAACGTCTTTTATTCAGAGCTCGGTTACAATTGTAATTTCTGTGTGCTACAGTACGATATTGTGCTGTCCCATTGGGCACCATTGGGCTACCATAATAGTGAAAAAGTCATTCTCGTTGCCCTCTAATATGGTGTGTGATCATCTCGGACGGCCAGGACAGTTGCACACCTGCGTGGCAGGGACAGTATGAGGTTATTAATCAGCTCTTGAGGGATATTTGGCCATTCTTCCATGAGTGCAATATCCAGCTCGGCAACCGTTGTGGGAGGTGCTGGTCTGGCTGCAATGCGTCTGCCAAGTGCATCCCAGACATGCTAACTCTGGTTTAAGTCCAGTGAACAAGCAGGCCACTTCATTGGTTCATTGCCCTCGTCGTCAAGCATGTTGTCCAGCAGTGCAGCTCTGTAGAGACGTGCGTTATCGTCCACCAGAATGAACCCATCGCCTATGGCACAAGCGTAGGGCACAACAAACGGTCGAAGGATCTCGTCTCGATACCTCTGAGCAGTCAAAGCGCAATTCTGAACGACATAGAGGTCCGTATGTCCGCCAATACTGACTCTTGCCCACACCATTCGTCCACCACCATGATATGGTGCTGTTTCCGGCACATAAGCGGGATTGTTCCGAGTTCCACGTTCTCTCCAGATGAGGGAACGATGATTTTCCGGCTGAACACAGAATCTTGACTCATCTGTGAACAGAACCCGGCGCCATTCGTTATGACGCCAATCCTGATGTTCCTCCGCCCAGTTTCTGCGGGCTAAACGGTGGCATGGTTTTAATGGGACACACACCATAGGCCTCCATGCGTAAAGGCCACTTTCCCGAAGGCAATTTCGGACTGTTTGTGTTGATATTGCGTGTCCTGTTGCCGCCTGGAGGGTGCGTTGAATTCAGCCTCCTGTCTCGACGGGCTGTTAACCGGAGATAACGGTCATCTCTTGCTGATGTTACCCGTGGACGACCTTGGCCTGGCCATCTTTTAACGGTTCCTGTTGTCTGAAATCGCGTCTAGGTCCTGGAAATTACACTTTGGGACACTCGAATAGCTGCAGCCACCTCCCTCTGTGTCGGTCCCTCTTCCAACCTTCCTATGACTCTCCATTCCATATCTTCGGGTAAGTCACGTTGTTGTTGCATTGCACAACCTGGTCACTACACCATCTGAACCCAACTGCTTGTGCCATTCGTTTGGTAGAGTTAACACACGTCCACACCAACCCCCTCTGCAGCAACTTTCTGTTATTACCACTATCTCGGTTGCCGTATTGTTGTTGTCTCCACTCCGTAGAACCGACAGAAAGACGTTGAACCATTTTAGGTCATTCTGCCGATGACAATACATCAGAACCTAGATATCTCAACTGATCCCCTAATTGTTTTGACCAGTGTAGTTGTTCTAGGGACACTATCGAATGCTTTATCGATGTCTAGAAACACAAATATGCTAGAAAATTTACCTTAAATACCGTAATTTGTATGTAAATACCAATTTTGACTCCGCATCTCAAAGCTGGAAAAAAAGATCAAATACATAAAATCACTATCACAGCAAGCACCAATACTCAACATCTTTAACCCCAGAAGACTTCAATGGGCTGGTCATTTACTAAGGATGGGAGATGATAGGATGGTCTAACAAATCTTTAAAGAAGAACCAAGAGGAAAGAGGGCAGTAGGAAGACCACGAAGTTTCTGAAAAAATTAAATCTCCAAATTTTGTATACATCTGAATGTAGACAACTGGCAAGAACTCGCCCAAAACAGAGTTCAGTGAAGGCATTTTGAGAGATCGGCACAGGATCTTCGTGTCCCATAGAAGCCTTCTGAGTGAGTGCGTGAGTATGCTTGCCTTGTGTATAGTTCTAAGTCAAAAGATTGCAAATGTGTATTATTATAAAAAAGTAAACCTTAATCAGTTTAAACTGGAATATTTTTTAAGAAACCAAAATCTGATACCCTCTCATAAACACACATGATGAACCCACGTACCTGTTGTATGCAATGATGAGTTCCCTGAGTTGCAGCAGCTCAGCCATCTCATTGGGCAGACTTGTGAGGGCATTATTCTGCAAGTCCAAGTACTGTAACTTGGGGTAGACACCCAGAGAGGGAGGTATGGACTTGAAGAGGTTGCAACTCAAGTTCAGCTCATTCAGTTGGCCGGTCAGCTCCAGCAGTCTGTTCCAAACACACCACTATCAGAGAGGGAGGTATGGACTTGAAGAGGTTGCAAGTTCAGCTCATTCAGTTGGCCGGTCAGCTCCTTAGTCCAGGGCTGCCATTCTTATGGATTTGTGGATGTTTAAACGGATTCGCGGATTCTGTTTGCATATTTGCAGTTTTTTACATTTAATTTCCCTTTTTAAAATTTTATTTATCTATTTGTTTACTTAATTATGAATTCCATGGATATGTACGTGATGTGAGGCGTGGTACTCGCAATAAACACTTCTCCCATAGATAAACAAAGGTCACTAAAGTTGACTGAAATGCAGTATGCTGATGATGCTGCAGCAGCTGCTGTTATACCTGACGAATTGCAACAATCAGTCAATGGGTTTAAGACTGTCTATGATTGTTTTGACCGGATTATCAATGTGCAAAATATCAAAAATCAAGTGCCCCAGGATCATCTCTTCCAGACTTTAATATCTCCATCTTGGATTTAACATTAGAACAAATGGATCAGTTTTCATACCTTGGAAGCATCTTGTCTAAACATTGTACCTGTGAACCTGTGGAAAAGACATTAGTGCTGGATGTTTCTTTGAGAATAAGGACCTTATACTATATTTGAAACTCATTAATGAAATTAAACGATTCTCAACACTGCTGAAACTCGTACTCTCTATTGCCACTATAAAAAAAAAAAAAAAAAAACATGTGCACTTTCATCAGCAAAGTGGCTGATCCATTATAAACATCAAGTAGGAAAACAACACTCCAGCTCTAATGAAAGCATAAATGTGTACTCTAGAAGTCTCCATAATAAGTCATTGACTAAGATAGATGAGGTATGTCATGAATATACATGCAAATTCTTTATGGTGAACTCTGCTCTGCCACAAGACCTCATGGCCCCTTTGAGGAGATGTAAAGACCAGGCTCAAGGCCTGGAGATCACCTACATTGGTGCCTGATTATCTCTGCATTACAGATGTGTATATCATGAATGAATGTGCCTTTCCTCAAATTACACTGTTTACACAATCCACATCAACTTAAATCACAAAGCCTATAATGGTGTTGTGCGTGAAATAGTCTCACTATTAACATACTCCAGAATTTTGTTTATTGTACGCATTAACTCTTGAAAATAAATAGTGAACATTACTCCACAATGTGTCCTCTGTAAAGGAACCAAAATTGATAAGACTCTTTATTCAGCAAAATTATTCCTCCAGCAGTGTTAAAATCCTTTCTCACACAGCCAATAACGTGTGTTACAACTTACTCTGCACCTCCATGAGAGAGCTGTCAGGATTCAGCAGAAAATGTGTAAAAACGATCGCTCACAGTCTTTCTCCATTCCTCTGTAGTCTGGTATAATTCTTTTACTGCGGGCTGGCTGCGTGGCTCAGGGGTAACGTTCTCGCTTGCTGGGCCCAAGGTTGCAGGTTCGTATCCTGGCACAGTCAGCTGGCATTTGAGGGTGCGCAAATGCGAGGGAGCCGTGTCCGTAGATTTACTGGCACGTTAAAGATCCCTTTCGGGGCAAAATTCCGGCACCCCGGCGTCTCTAAAAGCCAGTGTAGTTAAAAGGGACGTAAAACCAATAACATTATTAATTCTTTTACTGCGTTATGTGGGAGGGACTTGGTTGATCCATCATATTCACTTCAGTTAGTACTTCGACACACAATGAATATACCCATAGTAAATGATGATGATAACTATCGTTTTAAGGGGCCTAACATCTAGGTTATCGGCCCCTAATGGTTTGGGTGATCGTGAAGATGATAATGAAATGTGAACTACCATACAACTAAAACTCACTACTAACTTATATACTAGATGGAAAACAAAAGGAGAATAAGGCAAATAAAGGACAGGAGGAAAAGAAATGCCCTCAACCCTCAAAGAATAAGGCAAATAAAGGACAGGAAGAAAAGAAATGCCCTCAAGCCTCGAAGAATGCGGATTGAGGGACTTGGAAGGAAGGAGAGCCACGAAAGGCAGATAGGAAAGTGAAAGAGGAGAGGGTCCGCCCTAGAGGTAATGGATAAAAGGAGGAAAACCGGACCCAGCTCAGGAATCCCTCAGGGTCGCCAACTCCCGAACTCACCAGCCGTGAGCCTCTGAGGGTGTAGCAATATCAGGGGTGCACCAGAAGTGGTGGGGCTACATACACCCTTCCTCCTTGAGGGTCTTGAGCAGAAGGTAGGAGACAACATGAAAAGAAAAAGAAGGCTGACCCCTTGCAGAAGGAGGGCCAATTAAGGCGGGAAAGTAGAGACTCCCTAGGCCTCGGATACCCTAACACCGTTGGGGTCAGAAGAGAACAGGAGTTGACCAAGTGAGGTCGACAGGAAAGAAGACGGCACGCGGTACAAGTAAGTGGAAGCAATACCGGACTCAGCTGGGGCCACGTGGTTGCCAACCCACGTCCCACTAGATGTGAGCCCCTGGGGGGATACTACAGTAAAGCCATTGTTACTTCCAACTTGACATTTCAGTGCTATGCTAGTGCTATCTACCGGTCAGAAGTGAAATCCCTTAAACTAGCCAATCACAGCCAGCCATTCAATACGATATATCACGACAAGTCGAGTTTCGTTCGTGATGTTGCGAGTTAAAATGATTTCATGACCGCTAGATAGCTCTAGCGTAGCACTGAAACGTCAAGTTGGAAGTAACGATGGCTTAACTACGAAGGTCGAGTCATAAGTCATGGCAACTCTTTCTTTTCTCGCGAACAGGAGACATCACGGAAAATCTACGATATGCATTTGGAAATATAGGGCATGTACGTATACATAGTGTCTGAAGATAAATTCTAACGTCAGGAGATGCTCCTACGAGCACAGGCTATTGCCTATTGGTAAACATTGTTTTATTATGGTATAGACAGCTAATACACAATACTACGTACAAAGGACAGGTCTCCACTGGTTATAGACCTTTGAAATAATCACCCAAGGTGTCTACTGTGCGTTGCCAGCGGTGGGGCAGGCGCTAAGTACCATTCGCTGCATGTGTATCATTAACGTGTAACACCTGTCTCCGAAATGCTGTTACGATGTCTTCTTTGTTAGCGAATCGTCGTCCACGTAGTGGCTTCTAGACTTGGGGGATTAGATCATAGTGACATGGGCTCAGATCAGGCGAATAAGGCGGTGTGGAAGAACCACCCATCCCCACCGTTGTAAGCGATGCTGAACGATGGCTGCCGTGTGAGCTGTCACGTTATAGTCTAGGATAATGGCGTCGTCCTAACGATCAGGACGTTTCGTTCACACTGCACGGCGCAATTGGTACAACAACAAAAAATTGTAATACACTGCATTGACAGTGTGCCCCTCATGCACTGGAAAACAAACAAGAACACCTTGAACATCGTATGCCAGGATGAACATACCTTGTTGGGCGACGGATTTTTAATCGAACCTTGTGTCTCCGTGGTGACCCCTGATTACGCCATTCACATGACTGTCTCTTCAGTTCAGGTTCATAAGCACGTGCACATGTTTCATCTATGCAATAATGCGATTCAACATGGCTTGTCCTTCCTGCTGAAACCTCTCCAGATTGATGCGACATGTTTCGTAACGAGTCCACTTCTGTACCTCCGTTAAGTGATGTGGCACCCACTTAGCACAAATGTTATGCATTTGTAGGTCCTTGTGTAAAATGTGCCGTATTGTTTCCGCTGGTATTGCTTTATGTCCATGCAATTCCGCTATCGTCCAGTGCCTGTCCTCCGTACATCTTTGTCCATGGACACTGGACGGCCTGGGCGAGACAAATCGGCAGTTGATACTCTACCCCGTTTGTACGTCTCCACCCACCTCATCACTGTTTTGCAGAACACGGCATGCACACCTAATGATTCCCGCAGCTCTACATGTCATTGGCGTGCATTTCTGCGACGGAGAACTATGATCGTTGCTCCTGCATGTTGACTTCCATTGTGTGATGCTCTCACTCACACACTGAACTTGGGGGCATGCTCAGACCCACACTGTTGTTTACATACACCATCTAGTGGCATCCTACGCAAGTACATATTGTACATTTCCAAATGCATATCATAGATTTTCCGTGTTGCCTCCTGTTCGTGAGAAAAAAAATAGTTGCCATGACTTATGACTCGGCCCCTGTATATATGCGCACATTTTCTTGAGCTCGCGGAGCACCGGTTGTGGAAAGTGATGGTCTACACATCCGTCTCTCTATAAACTGTAGAAGCCAATAAGCTCAGAGTCTCATCAGCTGATCAAATACCTGGTGCGACTGTGCTAGGATGCCACGGCTGGTGGACACACCACATATACATGATGATGATGACTAAGGTTCGGATGTTTAGAAAATGTCATATTTTTTTCCTTGACTATATTTTCATCAAAAACTGTAATTAAGCAGGAGTTCAATGTTCTTGATTCTTCTTTGGGGATTTTACAGAGCTTATAAATGCATATTTGGGTTATTTTCATAGTTATTGTCATATATTGCCGGCCCCGTTGTGTTGAGGTAGCGCGCCTGCCAATCACCCGGAGGCCCCGGGTTCGATCCCCGGCTCCGTCAGAGATTTTTAAACTGACGTGAGTGTTGGAACGGGGTGCACTCAGCTTCGTGAGGACAATTGAGTAGCTGTCTGACAGTGAGACAGCGCCCCGATCACGAAAACCAAGATTAACAGCAGAGGGGACCCGACGCGCTGATCACGCGTCACCCCAATATCTGCAGGCCAAATGGCTGGGCAGCGGTCGCTTGGTCGGCCTTAGCCCGTCATGGGCTGTATAGTGCCAGGGGTTGACTTTTGTTGTTGTTGTTATTGTCATATTTCATCAATATTACTGTTTTAAGGTCATATTTTGATAATATTTTAGGGATAGGTAGTGGACTTAAAATATGGTATCCGCTGGCCGCTGCAAGGTTTCTGTGTGTTAGCAGTGCTAAAAATTTAAAAACTTGCCAATTGTTGCAGACTATCAGAAAATATTTAACTGTAACTGTACTTGGTAGTATTTTTAACTTACGGTATTTTCTTTCTCTTTTACAGGAAATGTGATTTGTGTCGCAGTTTTTAACGTGAGAAAAGGTGAAAAATATGCTGCTTTCCGCGAGTCTCGTAAAACATTCTGCGATAAAAATTTGAGGAAAACATTTTATCGTAGGCCTATTCAAGAAATCAGCGTAGAGTTCAACATTTTCTTATTAGGTTTTAATGTAGAATTAATAATAAAAATAACATTTCACTACATTATTAACACCCTTTTTCAGAAAACATGTAAATATTGAGGTCATATTGTACCTTTTTTGGATCATATTTCAGTATTTTTAGGGCATATCAGCCTGCATATTTCTCATTTATTTTGAGGTCCTTAACATTCGAACCTTAATGATGGTGATGATGATGATGATAAGAATAACAATAATAATAATAATATGCACTGATATCCGACCAGAGGCTCTGTATGCAGCAGAGACTCGAATAATGAACAAGAAAGGTCTAATGGAAAAACTAGAGGCTAAAGAAAGGTAGATTTTCAGGAAAATCCTGGGTCCCATCAAAGAAAACAGCGAGTACAGAAGGCGTCACAACCATGAATTATACAAGCACGTGGAGAAGATCAGTGACACGATTCGTAAAAGAAGGATTGCCTTTTATAGCCACGTGACACAAATGAGCCCAGGCAGGATATCAAAACGGATATTGACGTACTTTCAAGACAAGAAAACCAAAGGGGCATGGTTCACGGAAGTTGAGAAAGATCTACGTAAAATGGATATTTCCCCTAAAGATATCCAAGAGCGTGTTCCACATCAGGAAAAACTACGTACGCACAAAGATTTCCAGGAAAAGCCGAAGCTGAAGACAGGGAAGGCGTGGTCCCAAGAGACAAAAGAACAACACCGGAGACGAATACAGGAACACTGGACGTTAGTTAGAGCTCGGAAGAACAGACAGTCGAACTGACGTAGTCCCTAGTTGGCCGAATCGAAGAAAGAATAATAATAATAATAATTTTATTGGGTTTATGTCTCTTTTAACTAAGGTAGCCTACTCTGGGTTACAGAGTTGCCGGAATTTAGCCCCAAAGGAGATTTTTTTTGTGCCAATAAATCTACTGACACAGCTCTCTTGCATTTGCACACCCTCAAATAACAGCTGACTGTGCTAGGATTCAACCCTGCAACCTTAGACACAGTAGGCAAGAATGTTACCGCTGCACCGCGCAGCTAGTCGAAAGTAAGTCTGTGCCACTAGCAGTCAGGTAATTGGATAACTGTTCATATGGATATAAATTGGTAGAAGTTGATGATGATGATAATTGTAGTTTTAAGGGGCCTAACATCTAGGTTATCGGCCCCTAATGATCTGGGTGATAGCGAAAATGACAATGAAGTGGAAACCAGAACGAAAATTAAGTGAGATGTAAAATACTTACAAAAAAGAACTCATTGAAACTACTCACAAAGTGGAGAGTGGTAATACTTACAAAAGGAATTTAGAACGAAAATACTCACAAAAGGAAAAGATTGAAAAATACGCACAAAATGTAGTTTAGGTTCAAAGTACGTAAGAAATGCAATGTAGAGTCGAAATACTTACAAAATGCAATTGATATTCAAAATATTTACAAAACGCAAATGAGATTGAAAATACGTACAAAATGCAATTGAGGTTCAAAATACTTAAAAAATGCAATTGAAATTGAAAATACACAATGCAATTCAGATGGAAAAGCTCCCAGTTCAAATCCAAAATATTCACAAAGTGCAATTGAAATTCAAAATGCTTACAAAATGCAATTGAAATTCAAAATGCTTACAAAATTACGGTAGATTCAAACTACTCAATTGGATAGACAATAGGCTACTCACAAAATGCAATTTAGATTGAAAATACTTACAAAATATAATTTATATTCAAAATACCCACAAAATGCAATTGAGAATCAAAATACTTACAAAATGCCGACCATACAAAATGCAATTTAGATTGAAAATACTTGCAAAAAGCGGTTTAGGTTGAAAATACTTGAAAAAATGCAATTGAAATTCAAAATACTCACAAAAGTCCCGGCCCATATATGGAAAGAGTTACTAAAAAGCAATTTAGATTGTCAATCCTTGCAAAATGCAATGGAGGCTGAAAACACTCGCAAAATGCAATTTAGATCGAAAAGACTTACAAAATACAACGTAGATTGAAAATTCCTACAAAATGGAGTATAGATGAAAGAAAAGAAAAGAAAAGAAAGAAAGAAAAAAAAAACATCCTTAAAGGGAATTTAGATACACGGGGAGCCAATTAACAAAAACAGTGCGGGAATCTTAAAGAGAGAAGGAAATATAATGAAAAGAAAACAAGAGGTCTGACCCCTCGAAGAAGGAGGGATCAGAAAAGATGAGACAAGGGCCAATTAAGGCGGGAAAGTGAAAGACTCCCTAGGCCTCGGATACCCTCATTGTGTCGGGGTCGGAAAAGAACAAGAGTTGACCAAGGGAGGTCGACAGGAAAGAAGACAGAGAGGAGCCCGGCACAAGTAAGTGGAAGCAATTCCGGACTCAGCTGGTGTCCCGTGATCGCCAACCCACGTCCCACTAGAAGTGAGCCCCAGGGGGAAATTGGTAGAAGTACTACAGTAACACATAAACAGATTTGTTCATCAATTCTTCAGTTTGAGTTTCTGTTTCCTGAAGCTTATGACATACCGACTCATACTTCATGAAGCTACCTACCCAGAAGGCACTTGAGTTAATTTGTTCTTGGAGAGATCCACAATGCTGACTTCAGCTGCCACTGCATCCTTGAACACCTCGACTGGGACATCCCTCAGGTCCTTGAGAGCCAGGCTCAGCGAATGGTCATTGCGCATCGCGTACCTGAAGAAACACATTAGACTTATAGTCACATCCTGGATTGAAAATGAAAATCCACAGCCTGCTTCCAGTCTCCGACCGGGTCAGGAATGGAATGAATGAAGCCCCCAACTAGCGGCGAGGATATGAACTGTGCCGGCTGCCGAAGCCTGTCGCACTCCCCTGGGACAATGATGAAATGAATGACAGATGAAATGAAATGATAGTGGAGAGTGTTGCTGGAAGGAAATGTTGACAGGGAAAACCGGAGTACCCGGAGAAAAACCTGTCTGCCTCCGTTTTGTCCAGCACAGATCTCACATGGAGTGACCGGGATTTGAACCACGGACCCAGCGGTGAGAGGCCGGCGTGCTGCCGCCTAAGCCACGGAGGCTCTTAAGTCACATCCTGGATTACAGATTCCAAATTTCTTCTTTTGAATGTTAAGCTTTTCTGTGGGATGCCAATATTGCAAGTTGAATGTTCAGGACCAGATGAATTTGGAAATATATTGTATAAGCTTCATTCATGTACGAAGTTTGATTTCTTTGCAATTAGAACCAAAATCACCCTCTCCCCCATTGATCACTTTCGTGATGTTTATAGTGTGTTTTTTTTCATGCCGCATTTGTCGGTCAAATGCTTTTGAGACCACCGAACTATTAATGTATTTAATCACATTTATGTTTATAATATATAATGTAATTCTCGAGTGATTACTCGTAACAAACAAAATTTCTAAGACACATACCTCAGCCTGTTCATAGATGTTGACTCTCCGAGCCACAAGTTCACTACTGCAAGGTGCTGCTTCTTGCTAGCCGCTACGTGAAGGACTGTCGTCACATCTCCGCTTCGGCCAATCAGACGCCGCCAGCCAGTGGGATTTCTCGATGGTTCTACGCCCTATTCAAGCAGCGGTTCTCCTCTTCAAGATTCTGTACGGCATTACCGCATCACTTCATGGAGTCTTCCGAAGCTTCGTTCCATGGGGCAAATACCTGACGGTACGCTTCTACAGTAAGACGGTGTAATCAGCACGTCACACCGATACGCTGGAGATTACTACGCATCAATGTCACAACTAGATGAGCTGTTGCAAGGCTCAGATCACAGTTCTCACCACTACGCAAGATGAAAGCTTGCCTATTACTTTCGCTCTTCAGTGATATGCGAAAAAATGTACTTTGGTTCTAAAGAAGAAACTTTCTTCAAGCAAATACTTTATTTCGAGATGCTGGACACCACAATCACAAAGTATAGTGTACTTAAACTACAAACTACAGCTGCCAAACCATCAAGCTCTGGCCACGGCCGACCTGCAGCACTGAAACCTCTCTAGTCAACATAAATAGCAAAGGAAGATAAGTTACATTCTTTTATTTTCTATTTAATCGCTTATCTTCTATGTTTTAAATGGTTTTAATATTGCTTGCAAGTGCAATTATTTCCAAAAATAGTGTGTCTTTCAAATGAACTCTTGTAAATAGCACCAAGTTGAGCCAACCTACTAATTTTTAAACCCAAAGGGTTTCCAGTAATGTATAGTATTTATCACCTGTTTCAAACAACAAATCAAGTTTATATTATATTAATGCTTAAATGTTCAGTGTTAAAATCAAACTTAAAGTTGAGGATAAAGAACCAGGCCGCACTCCCCTAGCCCAAAATATTCAGTCTAATAGCTCCTTTCACAGTAGTTATTTTGTCCAGGCATTTTGCCTGATGCTTTCTCCCGTTTATGAGAGCGAACTTGGGCTGTTCTTCACATAACCATATGGTGCCGATAACCGGGAGTGCTTTTTGTAAACATTTGTTGAAGCAAGTCTGTATATTGAACATTTCTCAGAAATTAATATTTGAACTAATTAAAAAATTTATTTCTCATACTGAACATTAAGTGTATAAATTGCTCAAAAATTGTGATTTCTAATTCTTTTGGAAGTTTCAGCTCGGAGTTCATGCTTGGCACTGGAAGAGGAAACACAAAAACAAGTTCCACATTTAACCGTTGGAAGGGCTGCTTTCACTCTCTTCTGGCAGGCTGTTGTACGAGTTCACAGGGAAGTCGTGAGTACCTTCACAACAAACTTTCACAATGCCAATTGACGAAAAACTCATTAATGCGAGGGCTTCGGTCAAGGGCAAACTCACGCGTTTTCGCACTTTTCTATATGAGCTCACGGAAAAAGAACGTAACAGTGACATAATTTCTCAAAGACTGAAAGGTTATGAACAGGCCTTTGAGAAATATGATGAGATCCAAAGTAATATTGAGACACAATATCCCGACCAGCAAAGTGACTGCTGTGAGGTTGAAAATTTATATTATAAAGGGTTCGCAGACGCAAAGCAACTTTTAAGAAGTTTAACATTGTAGGAAAAGCAGGAGAAAACTCCTTCAGAATCTTCTTCTTTTCCTTCCCGTGTTATATTACCGAAAATAGAATTACCTAAATTTACCGGAGATGAAACAACATGGGAGCCATTTTTTGAATTATTCAATTCATTGGTTCATGAAAACGATTCTCTTCCTTCAATACAGAAGTTTCATTATTTGCGTTTGTCCTTGCAAGGCAACGCACTTAAACTCATCCAGGAGCTTACGTTGACAAATGAAAATTATGAAGTAGCTTTGGCACTTCTCAAAGACCGGTTTGGGAACACTCGTTTAAAAACTCAACGTCACATGGGGGTTTATTCAATTTACCTATTGTTCAAACTGATAATCTTGCCTCGCTTCGTAATCTAATCGATGCTGCAGAACTTCATATTCGTGCGCTTGCAAATTTGGACCAACCAGTTGACCATTGGGATCTATTTTTGATTCATCTTATTTCTGCTAAATTAGACACTAAAACTTTAAAAGATTGGGAAGCAGATCTGTCGCAACATTCATTGTGTACCTATGAAGCTATTATTAAATTCTTAAAGGCGAAATGCCAAATTCTCTCTGCTGTAGCCAGCCAAAAGAGTAGCTCCACCTTTAAACCTCCTTCTAATAGTAAGGTCATCAGCCCCACTCAGAGAGTACTAAGGTCACATGCCTTTCCTACCAATATTCGGTCTCCCAATCAAGTACAAGCTTGTGTTTTGTGTCAACAACCACATAACTTGTACCAATGCGCTCAATTTAAATCTTTATCTGTGGATGAAAGACGCAAATTAATTACCACCCACAAGCACTGCTTTAATTGTCTATCAGGGACACATAGGATAAGCAATTGTCATTCTGAACGGTTATGTATTCACTGTAAAGCAAAGCATCATACTCTCCTGCATAGACATGAAAGATCGCGGTCATCAGCAACCAATAGTTCATCCGCTAAATCTAATTCTGAGACTTTGCCGAATAACGCTCAGTCTTTCACTCAAAGCTCTGTTTCGTTCAGTAAAACTCAAGTTTTACTGTCCACTGTCCAAATTTTAGTGAAGAATGTTCACGGAAAATGGGTTTCTGTAAGAGGATTGTTAGATAATGCTGCAACTAACAATTTTATCAGTGAATCGCTAGTTCGCAAGTTAGGTCTACAAATATGCACTACTTCTATAGAAGTTACAAGAATTAATGGTTCTAAATCGCAATCTCTGAGTTATGCTAAAGTGGATGTAAAAGATTCCAATAATCTCGGCATTCATTTAAATTTAGATTTTTTAATTATCAATTCTATAGGAAATGACACCCCCATTACTTCTTTTCAAGTCCAGAATTGGAATATTCCGCATCATTTGCAACTTGCAGATCCAAATTTCAACAGAGCTTCAGCTGTAGAAATTCTTTTAAGTGCCAGCATTTTTGGCAATGTTTACATCCGGAAAAGGTTAAAGTTGCTCGTGATGTTTTCTTTCGTAGAACCGATTTTGGTTGGATTGCCACTGGGCAAATATACCGCAACCCGGTTCAACAGAAATCTCATTGTTATTTTGTTGGTGCTGATTTAAATCAAGAATTAATTAAGTTCTGGGACATTGAGGATATTCAAGTCACCTCACCTCATTCTTGTAATAATGAGATCTGTGAAACATTGTACGTAGAAACCACTGTTCGCACTACTGAAGGCAGATTCGTGGTTACTCTTCCTCGTATTTCTAACCCCCCTATTATTACAGAATCACATTCCAGAGCTCTCAAAGCTTTATTCGCAATTGAAAATCGCTCTCTTAAAAACTCAGTATACTTCCTTCATGAAAGAATACGAATCAGCGAATCACATGGAAGTAGTTCCAAAATCTGAAGAAATTAGTAATCCTCCTAAAGAAATAGTATATCTTAATCATCATCCGGTTTGGAAAAATTCTTCCACCCGAGAACAGATAAGAGTGGTTTTTAATGGGTCATCTCCAGATGCTAATGGTGTTTCTCTCAATGACACTGCATTCTGGACCCGCTATTCAGACAGATCTTACTTCAGTTTTACTTAACTTTCGTCTATTCCCCGTTGCTGTCCTTGCTGACATTAAGCAAATGTATAGGCAAATTCTAGTAAATTCAGAACAACGTGATTTGCAAAGAATTTTGTGGTGAGACGACAATGCAAAACCTATAAAAATATTTCGTTTACGAACAGTGACATACGGTCTTAAGCCGTCTGCCTTTCTCGCAATACGATCTCTTCACATGTTGGCCGAAAAAGATGGTCATCTTTTTCATCCTCTTGCTTCTGAAAATGAAATGAAAACTGCATTCTATGTAGATGATTTTCTGTATTCTTTTCCTAGTATCTCTGACGCACTTCTTGTTTGTGAAGATTTAAATTCTCTTCTTACTGGTGGTGGGTTCACCCTTCATAAGTGGAACTCTAATTCAACCGAATTTTTATCTAACTTTTCACAAGTAACTCCTGTTGACAAATGTGTTGCGCTTCCTTCTGAGGAATCAGCTATTAAAACCTTGGGTGTTTTTTGGTCTCCTGTTTCAGATACCTTTTCATATCAGGTACACTTATCTGAGTTTCACCCTCAAACGAAAAGGCAATTATTATCAGAAATAGCAAAAGTTTTTGATCCCTTGCAGTACATTGCTCCGGTGGTTATTACTGCAAAAATTTTCTTACAAAAACTTTGGTTATTGAAAGTTGGTTGGGATGAAAAGGTACCCTCCCCCCTTTTTGGATGAGTGGTTAAAATACCGCAAGAGTTTGTTAGATCTTTCTCAAATTTCTATTCCCCGCACTTTAATTTCCGACCTTTCATGTCAGTATTTCGATTTGCACGTATTTGCCGATAGTTCTGAAAAGGCATACAGTTGCTGAGCCTACTTAGTAGGCCGCCCTTCCAATACTTTACCCGGATTTTCCAATTTAATTTGCGCAAAATCAAAGGTAGCCCCACTCAAATCCATATCTTTGCCTAGATTGGAATTATGTTCTGCTGTGATGGCTGTGGAGTTAGCCAGTAAATTAAAAATCAGTTTAAATTTGAAATTTTCGAGCACATGGTTTTGGAGTGATTCTTCCATCGTGTTAGCTTGGCTTTCAAAACCTTCTTCGCATTGGACCACTTTTGTAGCTAATCGCGTTTCTAAAATACAAGAGTTGTCTAATTTTGACCAATGGAATCATGTTCCGGGGAAAGAAAACCCCGCTGATATAATTTCACGTGGCTGCTTGCCCAAGAAATTAATTTCTCTTAAATTATACTGGAATGGTCCGGCGTGGCTCAGTCAGGATTTTTCTTGTTGGCCTCGTTCATCTAATCCGCTCGCAGAAGATGTTCCTGATGCTCGCATTGTTACCGCTTCCCTTTTTCTAACTACTAGTCTTTTTCAGCGCTACTCTTCATTTAATAAATTAATTCGTGTGGTAGCATATTTATTTCGATGGAAATTTCTTGTTCTAGATCAGCCTGTGAAACCGCAACCCTTTCTCACTAAAATGGAATTGGAATTTGCTACTTGTAGAATCTTGTTTCTTATGCAACAAGAAGTATTCTTTCTTGAGTATCAGACGCTTTTAAGCAAAAAAGCTCTGCCAAAGTCTAGTAGGCTGTTACCTCTCACCCCTTTTTTGGACCAAGATGGATTAATAAGAGTGGGGGGGCAGGCTATAAAATTCTAGTTACTCAGATGAGAAAAAACATCCCATTATTCTCCCTTCTAGACATCCTATTACTACTCTCATCGTAAAGAAATTTCATTATCAGAATTTGCACGTTGGCACCCGCACCTTGCTTTGCTTAATTCGTGAGCAATATTGGCTCATTAACGGTGTTCACGAAGTTTCTTCTGTTATTCGGAAATGTATACCTTGTTTCAAGTCCAAGCCCCAGCCAATTACGCAAATTATAGGAAACTTACCATATTTTCGTTCCGAGCCTAGTAAGCCTTTCGCCCTTACGGGTATCGATTATGCTGGTCCTTATGCCTATCAAATTAATTCCCCTTTATCCAAGCGAAAGTTGTTAGGTAAACTTTATATTTCTTTATTTGTGTGCATGGTGACAGGAGCCATTCACCTTGAGTTAGTTACATGTGCTTCTACTCCTTATTTTATAGCAGCTTTTTCTAGATTTGCCGCTAGAAGGGGTGTTCCCTCTGAGGTTTTCTCAGATAACGCAAACATTTTTGTTAGTACCTTTGATCTTTGGAAAACTGCACTTACCTCTCCTTCTGCTAAGGAACAGTTTTCTAATTTTTCTCCTGCTAAGGGATTCAAATGGCATTTCACTCCTCCTTACGCCCCCCATCATGGTGGCCGTTGGGAATCTTGCATAAAGCTCACGAAGAGACAGCTGAAGAAAACCCTTGGTTCAGCCATCCTTTCCTATGAGGAATTCAATTCCCTCATTATTCAGGTTGAGGGTATCGTAAATTCTAGGCCGCTTACGCCTTTGTCTAACGATCCTAAAGACCTTCTTCCGTTAACACCTAGCCATTTTTTAATAGGCTATTCTTTAGCTTCTACGCCTCCTTTGCTGAGTCGACGCTGTGATTTCGGGTTACCTATTTTCTGGAGAAAGCTAGAATCTTTGCGAAGCTCTTTTTGGCGCCGTTGGAAGCTGGAGCATCTCAGCTCACTTAACAGAAGAGAGAAGTGGCGGCTTTCCCAGCTTGATGTGCGAGTGGGAGATATGGTTCTTTTGCGAGATCCAAGTCCCCCTCTCGTATGGAATATTGGTAGGGTAACTCACTGCCATCTGGGTCGTGATAGGCATGTGAGAGTTGTAGATGTTCTCACTAGTAAAGGAGTCTATACTAGACCAATTTCTATGGTTGCTATTTTGCCTGTTGAGGCTTAGTGTCATCCTCTTTCATTGTTGTTCATGGTTTTTCCAACTGATTCTTTGATTGTTTTCTTTCGGGGGTTTCGGAGCATGATCACTTTCGTGATGTTTATAGTGTGTTTTTTTCATGCCGCATTTGTCGGTCAAATGCTTTTGAGACCACCGAACTATTAATGTACAGTGGAATCTCGTTAGTACGTTTTTCAAGGGACTGAAAAATTTGGACGTCATAAGCGGGAAAACGTACTACCGAAAAACGCCATACTGCATTTACAACGTATAAGAAAGAATGCGGCGTATATATGGACGTCAAATCGCCGACCTTAGTAAGTGATTGTATGCACTACTACAGTCACAACATAAACATAGGTTATCAGTAACTTACACGGAATAAATAACATAAAAACGAATTACTGTACCTCTACACTACAGTATAATACAGGGTTTGCTTAGCAAGGACATTCTCGCTCTCGCGCTCCGCCAGTGACGGCTCAGTTGCCAGCGACCGCGCACGCATATGTAGGCCTACGGCAGAATACGGTGCTTAAAATCAGTAGCCTACCATCCAGTTTTACTGGCCATGATTTACAGTAGATGCTGAAAATGTTCCCCATCCGCTTCCAAACACATATAATACAGGGTCTTTCTTTATAATTGATCAGCAAGGATATTCTCGCTCTCGCGCTCCGCCAGAGACGGCTCTGTTGCCGGCGACCGCACACGCATATGTTTGAAGCACGGGCTTGCTTGAACCACTTCAATAAAGCGCTTTCTAGTTGAGGAAACTGTCCCTCTCGCACAAGTTTCCTTTTGCCGCTCATCCCTTCTTCAAATGCACGTTCGATTTCCTTCCTTTTGCCGAGAATCTTGTTCAGTGTAGACGGAGGAATGTTCCACTTTCGCGCTATATCCACACGCTTCATGTGAGGATTGCATGGATTGCATTCCACGTCTCGAATGTATTTCATCTTCTCATCATTAGTTATCTGCCGTACTTTCTTCTTATCCATTATGAAACACGCAATAAAATAGGTCATAACTGGACGTGAACACTAAGAACTAGAAGACAATAGTGCGGAATACGAAGACAATAATGCGCCTACGTGAGAAATAAACAAAGGGAAGGGGGTGAAGGGCAGCGGGAGAGAGACACGTCACCTGTGTTGCGTCATAGCTATAGCCACTTCTACTCCATCAAACACAATAAAATCATCTACACTGTCAATAACTGTCAGAGAATATGCGGCAATATCGCGTCGTGTTTTCCAAAAGCCGATTTTTTTATGTAATAAGAATAAAATCCGGTTCGCTTACAAATAGTACAGCGGAAATTTGATCGTCGTGAGCGGGAATAGCGAACGTATTAAGGGGAAATACCAACATGTATTTTGTAGAATTGGGACTGGGACTTGAGAAAATCATCGCGCTAAACGGGAAAACGTCGTAACCGAGAACGTGCTAACGAGATTCCACTGTATTTAATCACATTTATGTTTATAATATATAATGTAATTCTCGAGTGATTACTCGTAACAAACAAAATTTCTAAGACACATACCTCAGCCTGTTCATAGATGTTGACTCTCCGAGCCACAAGTTCACTACTGCAAGGTGCTGCTTCTCGCTAGCCGCTACGTGAAGGACTGTCGTCACATCTCCGCTTCGGCCAATCAGACGCCGCCAGCCAGTGGGATTTCTCGATGGTTCTACGCCCTATTCAAGCAGCGGTTCTCCTCTTCAAGATCCTGTACGGCATTACCGCATCACTTCATGGAGTCTTCCGAAGCTTCGTTCCATGGGGCAAATACCTGACGGTACGCTTCTACAGTAAGACGGTGTAATCAGCACGTCACACCGATACGCTGGAGATTACTACGCATCAATGTCACAACTAGATGAGCTGTTGCAAGGCTCAGATCACAGTTCTCACCACTACGCAAGATGAAAGCTTGCCTATTACTTTCGCTCTTCAGTGATATGCGAAAAAATGTACTTTGGTTCTAAAGAAGAAACTTTCTTCAAGCAAATACTTTATTTCGAGATGCTGGACATCACAATCACAAAGTATAGTGTTCTTAAACTACAAACTACAGCTGCCAAACCATCAAGCTCTGGCCACGGCCGACCTGCAGCACTGAAACCTCTCTAGTCAACATGAATAGCAAAGGAAGTTAAGTTACATTCTTTTATTTTCTATTTAATCGCTTATCTTCTATGTTTTAAATGGTTTTAATATTGCTTGCAAGTGCAATTATTTCCAAAAATAGTGTGTCTTTCAAATGAACTCTTGTAAATAGCACCAAGTTGAGCCAACCTACTAATTTTTAAACCCAAAGGATTTCCAGTAATGTATAGTATTTATCACCTGTTTCAAACAACAAATAAAGTTTATATTATATTAATGCTTAAATGTTCAGTGTTAAAATCAAACTTAAAGTTGAGGATAAAGAACCAGGCCGCACTCCCCTAGCCCAAAATATTCAGTCTAATAGCTCCTTTCACAGTAGTTATTTTGTCCAGGCATTTTGCCTGATGCTTTCTCCCGTTTATGAGAGCGAACTTGGGCTGTTCTTCACATAACCACCCATTCTTATTAATGGTACTACAAGGGCTGTTTTTTAAGTAAGGGCCTTTTTTTTTTAACTGAACATTTTATTTTGAGACCACATTTATTTTTAGGTTTTACATACCTTCCTCTATTTTTCTACATAGTTGCCTTGTTTATTTAGTCACTTGTCATACCTTAAAACTAAGTTCTGAAATCACTCTGCATAAAAGTTTGCTGCCTGGCCAATCTCTTTCGTTTGTGGTCTTCTGTGAGGAGTCTGGGTACCCATCGAGGGCACAATTTCCTGAACTTTAGGTTTTCAGACACAATTTTATACAGTACAGACCTAGACACTTGATGAAAATCCATTGATAGAGTGGTCATCGTCATGAACATTTACACGGCCACTTTTGAACTCGCATACCCATTTTCGCACTTTACCTTCCGTCATTGCATTATCACCATACACCTCACAAAGCTGACAATGAATGTCTCCAGCCGACATGTTTCTTGCACTCAAAAAACGTATCACAGATCGTACCTCACACGCGGCGGGTGAATCAATAATCTTGAACATTGTAAAGATGCACAGTTCAGCGTACAGGTTAGCTACACAGCTGCAACTAAGGCTTGCTTATTCGCAAAGGATGCCGGGAGGTAGCGAGCACGCTTGTTGCGGCGTGCGCCCTAACTACGGGCTTACAAAAAACGGCCCTTACTAAAAAAACATCCTTCGTATATAATTAACTCGTGAAATAATCACATTCATGTTGCCAAAATTTATATAAGCACTTACCGTATTTATGCGTGTCAGCAGCACAACTTAAAAAAAAAGACAAATAAAAACAAGTTTAAAATATGAGATGTGCGTCATAGACAAAGAAATGGTATATCGGCCACCCAAAATCATGTAGGTTATATGACTTATCATTTGACTAGCGTTGTTAAATGATGCGACAAACAGAAGTCAAAATGACGCATTCATCATCATCATTCTTTAACTTATTCATCTTCATTCATTTCATCTCATCCACACGTGACGGTACTTGTAGCTCACCCCATGGGTGTCCGCATAGAAGCAGCTACAAACTCTTTCGATCCAAACATGTCCTCGGACACTCCCGGCACTAAAAGCCATACACTAAATAATAAATAATCCTTTAACCATCTTCAGTTACCCGGATGCGATATAAGAGCGCTCTACGTCTTTGTCCAGGTACATTTCTTCCTCCTCGATTTGATGCCATTCCACTCCTCTTCCCTCTAGGTCCTCCTTTACTTGACTGATCCAGTTCTTGTTAGAACCATCCTCTTTACATGACTATACCATTTAAGTCTTGATATTCCAACTTCCATCACTGCTGCCATCTCCAAGCTCCCATGCAGCGTCATTTCGACCTCCGTCCAACGCATTTGCGATGCCCGCCATCAAGAATCAACGTCCATCGACACCATAACCCATGCCCCTATAACGCAAGAGTATTAAATATATACCGTATCTATGAATCCCTATACAGCTCCTTCATGAAGGAATATACCTCTTCTTCTCTTACCTTCTACAGCTGAATTCATTCATCTCTTTGATAGATTGTCCACCCCCATTCTCATCACATGACCCCAACATCTGAGTCTGCTCATACGAACAGCCTCATCTAACGTGTTCATTTCTAATTTAGCCTTTCTCTCTTCATTACGAGTGCCATCTTGTCATGGTGCTCATCTATTTGTCCCCGCAATCATTCATGCCCCCTGAAGAGCGTCGAAATTTTCATATTTTGACGTCGGTATATCGAACCCTAGACGAAAATCTCCCACTGTATATTTCTTCGAAATTTCATTTCCTGTCCTCATTTCATAATATTAATACTAGATCTGGCTCTTCCCTCGCTATTCCCGTTAACCACTCTTCCAAGTACAATAAATCCTTCGTTGTGACTGGGTCGCGATTTTGGAATACACTCCCAGCTGACGTAAGGAAATGCAAGACCTACACAAAATTTAAGACTGCTTGCAGAGATTTCCTCTTGAACACCGCTGACTGTTTCGTGTGACTGGTGATGGATGATAGACAGCATGATTGAGCCATTATGGCATATAAATAAAAATTAAAATACCCAGTTATTTACTAGATCCAACACTATCACTTATTATTATTATTATTAGTATTAGTATTATTATTGTTTCAGGTAACAATTTAATATGTTTCTTTGTTTGATGTGCATTGCTATCTTTATTTTTTATGTCCTGTGTTATTCTAACTTAATTTCTAGTTTACGTATCTTATTCAATGGTCGTATTTGTGTATTTTATTATAACTATGTGGTTAAGTGTAAGAGAGGCCCACGAGCCCTAACTTCGCCACTGCAAAAGACATAAATAAATAAATAAATATCTAGGCTATGTATGAGATATCCTGAATCTACCCTGTTCTCACTTGCATACAGCATGGTCATACCGAGCTATGTACAGAATATTTTGTTGCTACACTTAGCAGAACACAGTAGACTGCAACTAAGAACACATTGCACCTTTACTACTGAACTACTGAAATAACTTGTCCATACTTGTCAGGGAAGTTGGCTTCGCTGTTGGAGATGCCTCCTTGGTCTGCAGACTGAGTCCCTTCGCCCTCTTCCTCCGTTTGTAACTTCTGTCGTAGGAAGCGCAGCAGTCTGGGAGTGCCACAACGCAGCATGTCCTCCCGAATTATCCTCAGAGGGTTGCCTTCGAGCTGCAGGTTCTGTAGATGTGGCATGAGACCCAGGCTGCAGGGTAGGCTGCAAACACAACACATTCAACATCTAACTCAATGCAGCAACTAGATGATGATGATGATGATGATGATGATAATTGTTCTTTTACATGGTGTCCACAGAATTTGCAATGTCAATTTTCCTGACATTTCCTGACCATTTTTCAAGAAAATTTCTGACTCGCGAAGTCATCGTAACATCGGAAAAATGGTTTATTGAGCAAATATATATCTTATTTGCAGCCTCCACCATCCCCATAGCTGCCCAACGCTCACCTCTTTATTCATTTAAAATTCAAAATAAAGTAAATTATAATGCAATAATACATAAGTCAAGGTACTTAATATCCTAAACTATAGTGATGGGGTTGCCACATCCCTACGCCAACACCAAAAAAGCGTACAAAAATGGGTAAAAGAGGTTTTTACTATGATATACTGTAAAAATAGAAACTTACCATAATGTCCAGCGAGTTATTGCTTTTTATCTTCAGAGATTAGTTGAACTATTAACATCAAAATATTGCTGTAAAACACAAAATACTGTATGGTTAATATAAAATTCCTGACTTTCTAATACTTTTTGCCATTTTTTCCTGACTCACACCATTTTTTCATACCTTTTCCTGACCAAAAACAAAATTCCAGACTTTCCCTGCCTGTGGACACCATGTTTTAAGGGGCCTAACATCTAGGTTATCGGCCCCTAATGGTTTGGGTGATAGGAAAGGAAGGAAGCTTGTAGTTTAACGTGACCGTTAATCTCGCGATCATAAGCCACGGGACCTCCGTTTTACGTGGAATCCGAACCACAGGACATGGCATTTCACATCGAAAATCTCACATGCATTGACCGGGAATCGATTGGGTGATAGTGAAAGATGAGATGAGAATGAACTTAAAACTAATACTAACTACAAACTTACATACTAGAAGAAGAAATAAAGGACAAGGCAAATAAGGACAGGAAGAAAAGAAATGCCTGCAACCCTCGAAGAATGAGGATTGAGGGACTTGGAAGGAAGGAGAGCCATGAAAGGCAGATAGGAAAGGGAAAGAGGAGAGGGCCCTCCCCGACATCAGTGGAAAAAGGGAAAAAAAGGACCCAGCTCAGGAATCCCCCAGGATCGCCAACCCCCAAATTCACCACCCGTGAGCCCCTGAGGGTGTAGCAATATCCAGGGTGCACCAGAAGTGGTGGGGCTACATACATCCTGCCCCCTTGAGGGCCTTGAGCAGTAGGCAGGAGATAATATGTAAAGAAAAAGAAGGCTGACCCCTCGCAGGAGGAGGGTATCAGGAAAGATGAGACGAGGGCCAATTAAGGCGGGAAATTGAATAACTCCCTAGGCCTCGGATACCCTAATACCGTCGGGGTCGGAAGAGAACAAGAGTTGACCAAGAGAGGTCGACAGGAAAGAAGACGGAGAGGAGCCCGGCACAAGTAAGTGGAAGCAATGCCAGACACAGCTGAGGTCCCGTGGTCGCCAACCCACGTCCTACTAGATATGAGCCTCTGGGGGGGGGGAGCAGCAACTAGAGTGAAATACTGTCAGTAAAATGTAGAAGTACTACAGTATGGTAATTATTGTGAATGAAGAAGCGTAGCAAATATCGTCCACAAGGTCATCTGCATGACTCTGCCTGTAACCGGCTTGCAGTGTGCTATTAGCAGACAGCAGTGGGGAGTGCATGAGAATCGTATCAATGTATTGGTGTGTATTTTGTTGCGCAAAGCGAGCTAAGGAAATTGTTTCTACGCTGGAACCTGTTGGTATGAATGAACAATAGCACAGTTTAAACAACCAGGTGCAACTGTTGATCGCATCAGATCGGGCCATAGGTAAAACAGGATGGTTTGAAATTGAACATGGATAAAAACAAGAGCGTGTACTCTCACCATTGCTGTTTATACTGGTGATATATACTAAAGGCAACAAAGGAAGCATACACAAGTACAAGAATGAACATAAAATCTATTTGCTGATGATAAAAATAATGTTATTTGTTTTACATCCCCTTTATCTACTGCGGCTTTTAGAGACGCCGGGGTGGAGGAATTTTGCCTCTTAAATCTACTGACATGGTTCCCTCGCATTTCCGCACTCTCAAATGCCAGCTGACTGCGCTAGGATTCGATCCAGCAACCTTGGGCACAGCAAGCGAGAACGTTACAGCCATGCAGCTGATGATGATCTGATTTGGGGAGAGAATGAGAATGTGGTGCAAGAATAGCTGAATATACTGAAGGAAAATATTGAGAAATGGAAAATCAAAATCAGTGTAGAGAAAAGTAAGACAATGGTAATGACAAGAGGAAAGAAAGAAGGAAACATCATCATTAGTGTTCTGCCCTAGGGCAGGTCCTCACATGGCAGCTCTCCAAGCAATCCTTTCTCCTGCTACTCTCTTTGTTGTTTCATACTTTGCGTCGATACTTTTACTGTCAACCATTTGGAATCTTCTCCGTCCTAATCGTCTTCTACCATTCACCATTCCTTCCATTGCATCCATAAGTAAACAATTTCTTCTCATCCAATGACCAAGCCAATTTTGTTTTCTCAACCTGATTACCTTTAATATATTTTTCTCCTCCCCAACTCTTTTCAGCGCATCTTCATTTCGCACTTTCTCTACCCATTTTATCCCTTCAAAAGTAAAGGAATTGTTAAAATTGGAGATGTAGATCTGGAAGTAGTAGAGCACTTCAAATATTTAGGAAGTGAATTGATGGAAAATGCAAGATTGGATATGGAGATCAGCAAGAGAATACAATGTGGGTGTGTTTTCTAAAATCAGGTTCAGAGTTTAATTTGGGATAAAGACATACCACTGAAGGCTAAAGAAGTGATGTAGAAGACCTATTACTTACCAATAATGACGTATGGGGCAGAAACTTGGCCGATGACGAGGAGATATGAAAGTAGAATACAGGCAGTTGAAAAGAAATTCCAGAGGAGTATAATACAGAAGACTAGGAGAGATAGAGTGAGGAATGAAGACATTCAAAAGGAAGGGAATGTACAGAAGTTGAATGATAAGCTGGAGCAGAACAGATGGTATGGGCATGTGAAAAGGATGAATGATAACAGAATGCCGAAACAAGTGATGGAGAGACGGATAACTGGAAAGGGAGGACGAGGAAGACCTAGAATAAGGTGGACGGATTTGGTGAAGGACAGTGTGAGAGAATGCAACCTGGTGTGGAGTTCAGTGGTTTAGGAAGGATGGTGGACTGACAGGGTAAAGAGGAGGGGTGTTATATTTGCTCTGACCTGGTCCAGGCTGGAAAACGGAAATTGATGATGATGATGAATGTTATTGCCAGCAATCTACGTTCATGTAGTTTAAGCCATTGCAGCTGAATGTCGGCGGCGGCGGCTTTAACTCGTTTCCAAGTATAGATCTTCTTCCAAAACAGTCTAATAGAATCTAAGGTTGAGGTCTGTGGGCATGTTTGCAGTGACCGAACAGCCCAATGCGTGCATGAAACAAATGTCCACACAGATCATACAGATCTGTTGGTGGAGGGCGTGGCTGTGCTGCACGGAGCATTCGCACTTGGCCTTAACAAGTCTACGACGTTCTTCTTTAAACATTTTGACAGCAGCCGGGATGGTCTGGCGCCAAGTTGAACGGTCTTTAGCAAGCTGGTCCCAGGTTTGTGGAATGAGACCTGTCAACTACATATTCTGTTTAAATTGGTCCTTGTAATGTCTCTTAGGGCCTCCATGAGGTCTGGTGCCGGAGCTGAGTTCACCATACAGCTGAATGTAATATGGTGTTATATGCTCCTCTTTACGAATGTCAAAAAGAATGAATATAAGTGTAGTAAGAGTGGGTAGGCCTACAGCAACGTGAGGACCGACTGAAAAGGAGTAAGGCGCGGTGCACACTGGAGAAACACGTTTCATGCAACTGGTTTCATGAAATCGGTTTCAAGAAACCAGTTGCATTGGAACATGCACACAGAAGCAACGGTTTTCCATCAGTTATTTGGATGGTGGGGCCATGATTTTTTTTCTTGTTGGATTCCATGGCCCCGCCTTCCTAACAAGGACCATGCCTCCGAAGAACAATGAACCCGAACGGTAACTAAATACAATTAAAATTCGGTAACCATGCCTGTAGCCTTCAGGGGCAGATAACCTCGTTGTTCCACCCTTTAAAACAACAACCACCAGTAGCCTTCGTGTTATGTTCACGTGATCGCCATATAAACCACTATCGCATCCAAGCAGCATCCCCTAATTGCCAGCCCAAATAAAGAGTGCCCGGTTCAGCTGACAAAAATCAATAGAAAGGACAAGGACACCCACATAATAAATATATGACATAATACTAACTTAAATAACTGACCTTGCTGATCACGTGAGCAAAGAGGTTGCCCGATTCCCCCACTCCCCTCTTATTCAGGGACGTATATAAGAGGGAGGGCCACCCCCAACATTTTGACACATATAAAAACTAACTTCTACTTATCATGTACTATTGTTACTACGCGACGTATGGCAACGTTGCAAAGCAAGGCGACGGTAGAGCGGACAATCAGTTAACTTAGCTCTGATCTTATGTGTAACAACATAACCTCGTATTACTCTCCAGTGCCTTCGCTCTTATGAACCTACCAAGAACAGCAACAAGTGCCCTTGAAGCGCGTGACAAAGTTTTCTCCCTAACTTTTATACCCTTATCAAACTTTTGTCAAATTTGCCTCTCTCTGCAGCTACTGGTACTGCCGAACGGAGTTTGAGTTGCTTGATAACATACCGGTACTTTAGAAATTCTACTTCTGAAAACAGCAGAGACATACATCACTGACGATGAAGTTATAAACCGATTTGGTAATGCTTCAAGAAACCTTGACTTTATATAATAGTGTAAGTTGTAAATCAAAACAGTAATGATAATTCTTTCCATGTAAACACTATCAAGTGAGCAAGATGATTGTATTAATAAAACGTAACATCAAATGGTCTTAGTTGTGTTTGACATTTTAACCAAACATAAAACATCACAACAAATTGGTTGAAAAAGTGATAGCCTTAAAACTCATAATTTTGCACCAAATTATATAAAAGTTTCCGGGGAGAACTCCGGATCCCCTATTCTTTGGGGCCTATACCATGCCCACTAACTCCCGGTTGGGTACCCCGCAAAATAAAACTCTATATACGCCCCTGCTGTTTTTACAAGGTGCAATTTACATGTCTTGTAAACACCTAGGTTCGTAATGTCCAACCAACAGCAGGCCACATTTTGATTTCAAAGTTCGCACTTCATCCTTCAATAGCAAGTTATCATATATTTACGTAAAAGACGGGAGGCATTGGCCAAAGAATAATATTAAAATACATAGGGCTGTGCACTCTGCGTTTCATGAAACTGCTTTTCCGTGTTTCACGAAACCAATGCAACTACAGTTTCATGAAATGCAGTGTGCACAGCCCTATGTTAATCTTATCTATCTGTTGCAAGCAACTTTATTTTCACGTTTCACGAAACGGGTTTCTTCAGTGTGCACCGCGCCTTAGTTTACTACATTACAAAGTCAACATTAAAATTTCCATAATTTCCATACATTTCAATACATAACGACATAAAGCTAAGCCTGTTTACTTTCAAATGAATGTAACATCTTCCAAGATCAGTCAACATCGACTTACTTGCTGAGCGAGTTGTTGGTGAGATCCAGCCGCACCAGACGTCGCAAGCTGCACACCTCAGCAGGTAAGGCGATCATCTTATTCTCTCGCAAATTCATCACCCTCAAGCGCGTCAAGCCCTCAATGCACTCGGGAGCCATCTCCTGCAAACCAGACAGAATGTTTCTGGACTCCAAACCACCATGCAAAGGACAATGGAACATATAGAAAAGAAGATCCTCTTATCTACGTAAGTCGACAGCCAATATACAGTACATATGGTACAGAAGATAGAATTGAAAATATACATGTATCACCCAGGAGCAGTTCACAGCCCTATATGTCAGACATGGCTGTCAGCAAGTTGTGATCCAAGCAGTGTATAGTCTCACCATGATACAGTTGTGATCCAAGCAGTGTATAGTCCCACCTTGATACAGTTGTGATCCAAGCAACGTATAGTCCCACCTTGATACAGTTGTGATCCAAGCAGCGTATAGACCCACTTGATACAGTTGTGATTCAAGCAGTGTATAGTCCCACCATGATACAGCTGTGATCCAAGCAGCATATAGTCTCACCTTGATACAGTTGTGATCCAAGCAGTGTATAGTCTCACCTTGATACAGATGTGATCCAAGCAGTGTATAGTTTCATCTTGATACAGTTGTGATCCAAGCAGTGTATAGTCTCACCTTGATACAATTGTGATCCAAGCAGTATATAGTCCCACCTTGATACAGTTGTGATCCAAGCAGTGTATAGGCTCACCTTGATACAGTTGTGATCCAAGCAGTGTATAGTCCCACCTTGATACAGTTGTGATCCAAGCAATGTATAGTCTCACCTTGATACAATTGTGATCCAAGCAGTGTATAGTCTCACCTTGATACAGTTGTGATCCAAGCGATGTATAGTCTCACCTTGATACAATTGTGATCCAAGCAGTGTATAGTCTCACCTTGATGCAGTTGTGATCCAAGCAGTGTATAGTCTCACCTTGATACAGTTGTGATCCAAGCAGTGTATAGTCTCACATTGATACAGTTGTGATCCAAGCAGTGTATAGTCTCACCTTGATACAGTTGTGATCCAAGCAGCGTATAGTCTCACCTTGATACAGTTGTGATCCAAGCAGCATATAGTCTCACATTAATACAGTTGTGATCTAAGCAGTGTATAGTCTCACCTTGATACAGTTGTGATCCAAGCAGAGTATAGTCTCACCTTGATGCAGTTGTGATCCAAGCAGTGTATAGTCTCACCTTGATACAGTTGTGATCCAAGCAGTGTATAGTCTCACCTTGATGCAGTTGTGATCCAAGCAGTGTATAGTCTCACCTTGATACAGTTGTGATCCAAGCAGTGTATAGTCTCACATTAATACAGTTGTGATCTAAGCAGTGTATAGTCTCACCTTGATACAGTTGTGATCCAAGCAGAGTATAGTCTCACCTTGATACAGATGTGATCCAAGCAGTGTCTAGTCTCACCTTGATACAGTTGTGATCCAAGCAGTGTATAGTCTCACCTTGATACAGTTGTGATCCAAGCAGTGTATAGTCTCACCTTGATACAGTTGTGATCCAAGCAATGTATAGTCTCACCTTGATACAGTTGTGATCCAAGCAGTGTATAGACTCACTTTGATACAGTTGTGATCCAAGCAGTGTATAGTCTCACCTTGATACAGTTGTGATCCAAGCAGTGTATAGTCTCACCTTGATACAGTTGTGATCCAAGCAGTGTATAGTCCCACCTTGATACAGTTATGATCCAAGCAGTGTATAGTCTCACTTTGATACAATTGTGATCCAAGCATTGTATAGTCTCACCTTGATACAGTTTTGATCCAAGTAGAGTATAGTCTCACCTTGATACAGTTGTGATCCAAGCAGTGTATGGTCTCACCTTGATACAGTTGTGATCCAAGCAGCATATAGTCTAACCTTGATACAGTTGTGATCCAAGGAGTATATAGTCTCACCTTGATATAGTTGTGATCCAAGCAGTGTATAGTCTCACCTTGATACAGTTGTGATGCAAGCAGAGTATAGTCTCACCTTGATATAGTTGTGATATCAGCAATGTATAGTCTCACCTTGATGCAGTTATCAGCCAGGTGTATCTCACGAAGAGCATCGCAGCCTGTCAGATCGGGCACAGCTGTCAGCAGATTGTGTTCCAGGTAAAGCAGCTCCAGGCGACGCAGCTCTCCCAGCGGGGGCAGGGATGTAAGCTTGTTGTGGTTCAGTTTCAGGTCCAGCAGTGCTACAAGTCAACAGTAAGGTCACATCCTGTTTTCATGATCACGGGTGGCACACTAGCCTTTGTAGAGCTGATAACATTTGAATCAGAAGACAACTAAAGTTTGCCAAAAATAAAGAATGAAAACTGTAGATGCTTGATTATCTCCTTTGCAGATTAAGTATGGTTTGTTGTTGTTGTTTTTGTTTGAGTCTTAAGTTTTTTTTTACTGGTTTCATGCACTTCTCCATGCCTCCCTTTTCTGAGCTAATCGATTCATCCCTACATAGCTGTTTAATATATTCTAACCTTGGCTTACCCCTTCAGTTCTTGTCCTCAACCTTTCCTTCCATAACTAAGTTTGCTATTCCTGGATGCCTACCAACCTATCTCATCTCTTCATTAGCGGTCACCAGAAACATCTCTCCTCTCCCACTTGTCTTAATACCACCTCAGTTACTCTTTCTACCCATCTGATCATCATTCTCCTGCAACACCACATTTCAAACACTTCTATTCTCCTGTTTTCTGCTGCGCCAACAGTCCAAGTTTCACTTCCACAGAGTGCCATGCTCCAGACAAAGACTTTCAAATACCTAAATCTACATTTGTTGTCAACAGATTTCTTTTTTGTAGAAATGTTTTTCTTGCCTGTGCCAACCTACTTTTTATATCCTGTTTCCTTTGACCATCACTGCTTATTTTGTTCTTCAAGCAGCAGAAGTCTCTTACTTCCTTTAACTTTTCACCTGACAAATTGATGTCAATAGGGGATTTCAGATTTCTTTCGGATGTATTCTATTATTATTGTTTTACATTTTGATTTTCATCACTAATTCTTTTCTCCAGATGGATTTCACACCATTTAAAAACTCATAAATCCTCTGGCAAATTGGCTAAAATGACAATGTTGTCAGCAAATCTCACGAGTTGAAATTATTTCACCTTGAATCGTTACTGTTACTTTAACTTTTCTCTATTTCCTTTCAATCATTGAGTAGTCACGTCCTAGTTCGTCATATATTATCAACCTTTAACCCTTTGGGGTCCAACTGATTTCCCGCCTGCATCCTGCACAGGTCCAATTTAACATTAGGCAAGTATGGGAAGGAAATACTCACATAAGTAAAAAGCTGAATTTTTACATTAAAAATATGAACAGCAAATGTATTTATTATCAGTCAAGTTAACTACATTATCAGCTATATTTTTTCAAAGTATGGTACTTCCGGAAGCATTTGTTTGGGTGTAGTCCTGGGTTCCTTAGACAGGTCTCACAATAAAATTATGTCTCCTTTCTGCCACCTTTCACCTTCCTGTCGGAACACACTGCACAGTCCTTGGTTTTCTTGTCCTCACGAGTATCTATGATGTGTAGCTTCCCGTTCAGTCGAAATTCTTCGTCACAGCTGCTCCGTCGGCCGTGTTTACGGGCATTTTTGTTCCTAACGTCCCCAACAAGCCCCATGATAACTTGGTCCCATAAAGACTTATGTTTCACTTCGGGCTTATTTTCTGCCTTTCGTTGCAAATTATATAGGTGAAAAGTGTTCAACAAAGCAACCTCTAACACCCAGAAATACAATTTCCTCCACCACTTCAGGCTTTTCACTACAAAACCGGTCACCTTCTTCGTAAACTTTCCATTCGCCACATCCTACATCACCACTTTCATCACTAACTTCCGCCTCAATTTCCTCATCCTCTCTCAATATATCATTCTCACATTCGGGAATACTAATGTCACTATCAGAATCCGTAAACAAATCATCATCATCAATATCGCCACTGTCACATAACTGTTCGTAAATACCATCGGGCTCCATGCGGCTTGTGGACGCCATGTTGTTAACAAAAGTAAACACAGCTGTGGCAGTGAGTAACTATCTCCAAATAAAATACAATTCAGCTTCAAGAAATTAAACATCAGATGGCAGTAGGTACCAGAGAAAGGCCTAGGCTGAATACTGTGTAAAGCTCGGCGCCATTTTTGCTCCAGCGTAAGAAATATATAACCTTAAAGTTGTGTCGGACTAGGTCCGACATAGGACCGGAACTGAAAATTAACGATGTCGGACTGAATCCGACATTGGACCCCAAAGGGTTAAAAGACACACAGTTTTAAAATCCTCATTTTTCAAAAGGCAAATGTTCCAATTATCGTCCAATCCATGTCCTATGGAGGTGGCTTTGGTGGCGTAGTTGGTAGCATGCTCAGCTTTTATGCCCAAGGTCACGGGTTCAAACCCGGCCGAAGTCGTCGGATTTTTTAAGAGAGTTAAAAATCCCTCAGTATGCCTTCCTTCTGAGGGGAATTAAAGCCGACGGTCCCATGTCATAGATTTGTGGCATGTAAAAGAACCTTCAACTAATTACACTTGTGCGAAGCTAAATTATAGGTTAGATTCGACTAACGCTCTTAGGTTCCAACGTTTGTCGTCAGGAGTCGACTGCGGTGGCATCTAGTAATCAAGTTCAGAACTAGTTGTCCTTGATGGTGGTGTTTGGTAACAAAAGTAGCAAGTACTTGAAAACTGAACGTCTGCAGTCCTTACCTGAATTACAGATAATACACACTAATACAGCTATCACAATTAACACCGGTTATCATACAGATTCTACACACATCCCAAGTACACGGGGCTACATGGCTGCGTTGTCGCAGCCCCTAAACTGAAGAACCAACCATGTCCTATGCCACTCTCTTGAACAAGATCTTGCAGCCTGCTTCGCAACATTATTTCCATACCGTCCATCCAATGTGGGTACAGCATATGTTATTCAAGTGGCTCATTTGTGCAGTGACATGGCAAGAAGAACAACACGGTTCATATGGCTACTTTTAGGCATGGAAAAAGCATTCAACACTATACACCACGATCTCATCTGGTATGCACTCGGCTCACTCACCACTACTATTCATATTTTTATTAAAGAAAGCTTTCCATTAGGTCAACACAAATTCAGCCCAATTACATAAGGCGGAAACAAGTATTTATACACGCTAACCTGTAAGAAATATTATATAAGATATTTATCACAAAATAACATGCTTTATGTACAAACATGGGGGAGATGACATGTTTTGATCATCATGATCAGATCCTCCTCACTTAGGCTTAGATAATACTGTGAGGTTCTATTGCTAGAGCACGGCCGGCGACCGACTGCCGGGCGCGCGCGCCTTCCACCAGCCAAGCGAACTCGGCCCGCAGGGTTGCGCGAGGCGGAGGCGAGATAACCAGGGTCATTTAAGTTATTAAGTCACTAAACTTTCATCAACGAGGGTGTGTAGTGTCAGCGCACAGATAAGAAGGTAACATAAACAACAGCTGCAAGATTTAATTAAAGAAGCACAGATGTTTCTTTTTATTTCTTGGGAATCTGGATGACCTCACATCAGCAGTTAAAGGTTAGAACTTATCTTTTCACAGAAGATACTAAAAATGTTCTCCTTTAGCTACATTATGTAGCGACTCCTGCACCCCACTGCGTGTTTACTGTAATTAATCGAAGTACGGACCTAAGACCGTTTGATGTTCAATTGTGGGTCAATTTAAAATACAAAGTGTAAAGATCGATTACCCCTACTCGAGTGGAGCTGGAGAACAATATACGGCAGCAGATATCCCTCACAACAGAAGGGAATCACAACGTTAAACGCTAATTTATTTACACGGTACAACGCCTGTCTGTCAGCTGAAGAAGAACACTCTCAGAATCTCCTGTGGATAGGAAACTTCTTTAATCATGATTTGCTGGTGAATTTACCATTAATTAATGTACTTTGTTATGGTTTCCAACTGCGCGCAATCCGCGGTGCGAGCTCGGTTGGCAAGCGAAAGACGCGCGCGCCCGACAAACGGCCGCCGGCCCCGCTTCAGCAAAAGAATCACCCTGTATAAGATGTTTACTTATCACACTTTTGCACAAATATATATATATATAATGTTTAGATTACAAAAGTTTGTAAAAACTGACATAACATGCCAATCTTATTTACAGATATTATTGTCACTTGTATAGTTGTTGCATCATTATTAATGCAATTTAAGTTTGTTAACCTGCGATCTATTGACTATTTATTGTGAGTAACTTCAGAAATGATGTTGTCTACACTATTTTGATATTTACGATTCTAATTCAACCGTTCTTATTTAAACTGGTGGCCTCTTGTAATATGGTTATCTTGTTAATATTGTATCATTTTTCATGCTATTAACACAAAAGAAGACCATAATATGGTTGAAACTGGTATGGTTGAGTAATTAATTTATATTAATTGAAATTGTTATTGAATAAGGTTGAATAAATTGATTACACACTTGATACAATCGTCTATAAATGAAATTGAAATTTATTTGTTTTAGTTAATTCCAATTAAGACTAAAAGTCCCTTTAGCTACCATTACTATACAACATGTTTCTTTTATACATAGTCTTAAATTAACCTAAATAGTTTAAATACTAAGGAAGAAAGAAATATATACAAAACTGTTTTAACCTACAATTTTATATTATACATGTTTAATAATTACACAGATAATAGGAGTGAGCCTCTGCCGTACTACTATGGAAAGTTATTGGACATGATTAAGTTATTATCGTTACATAACGTATGTAGGCCAACGGCCTAGCCGTGTTCAAACACCGGATCCCATGAGAACTCCGCAGTTAAGCAACATTGGGCGCAGTCAGAACTTGGATGGTATGCCGGTTCTAGGCACTGCGCGCTGTTGGCCAACATAAGGAGGAGCGGAAAGGCCCTGGCCACCCTACCGCAAGTAAACTCCGGCTGGGGGTAGCCTCTTCGGAGGCTCGGACCTGCCTTCGGGCAGAATACCAATTAATTATTAATTAACGTATGTACATTGTACGATCTTCTTTTAAATGAAAATTCTCTCATGAAAAGATTTTAGATCGAGCTAAAATGACATCCTCCTGATCGATGTGTTTGACAGGCCTGATATAGATCGGTTACCACCTGGTAAGAATTGATATTGTAACAAGTTATAGGCTGAACTAACAGATATTTACTAGTTTCTTTTTAACTTGAGCACTCTTTTTTTAATTAGGGGGGCATGGTGGCAGAGTGGTCAAGCTGTTGGCGTCTCACCACGGCGGATCGGGTTGGACTGTGGCCTTAAAGCTGCAGGGTTGCCACATCTTTAAAACTACAGACACCAAGCAGTCACATCGTAGTATTAGATCGAGCCAGAATCACTCTGCAAGGTTAACGACTGTGGCCTCAGAGCTGCAGGGTTTCCAAATCTTTAAAACTAGGGACACCAAGCAGTCACATCGTAGTATTAGATCGAGCCAGAATCACTCTGCAAGGATACCGACTGTGGCCTTAGAGCTGCAAGGTTGCCAGATCTTTAAAACTACAGACACCAAGCAGTCACATTGTAGTATTAGATCGAGCCAGAATCACTCTGCAAGGTTAACAACTGTGGCCTTAGAGCTGCAGGGCTTACCAGATCTTTAAAACTACAGACACCAAGCAGTCACATCGTAATATTAGATCGAGCCAGAATCACTCTGCAAGGATAACGACTGTGGCCTTAGAGCTGCAGGGTTGCCACATCTTTAAAACTACAGACACCAAGCAGTCACATCGTAGTATTAGATCGAGCCAGAATCACTCTGCAATGATACCGACTGTGGCCTTAGAGCTGCAGGGTTTCCAATTCTTTAAAACTAGGGACACCAAGCAGTCACTTTGTAGTCTTAGATCGAGCCAGAATCACTCTGTAAGGTTAATGACTGTGGCCTTAGAGCTGCAGGGTTTCCAAATCTTTAAAACTAGGGACACCAAGCACTCACATCATAGTATTAGATCGAGCCAGAATCACTCTGTAAGGTTAATGACTGTGACTTTAGAGCTGCAGGGTTTCCAGATCTTTAAAACTACAGACACCAAGCAGTCACATCGTAGTATTAGATCGAGCCAGAATCTCTCTGCAAGGTTAATGACTGGTGCCTTAGAGCTGCAGGGTTTCCAAATCTTTAAAACTAGGGACACCAAGCAGTCACATCGTAGTATTAGATCGAGCCAGAATCACTCTACAAGGTTAATGACTGTGGCCTTAGAGCTGCAGGGTTTCCACATCTTTAAAGCTAGGGACACCAAGCAGTCACATTGTAGTATTAGATCGAGCCAGAATCACTCTGCAAGGTTAATGATGGCCTTAGAGCTGCAGGGCTTACCAGATCTTTCAAACTACGGACACCAAGCAGTCACATCGTAGTATTAGATCGAGCTAGAATCACTCTGCAAGGATACCGACTGTGGCCTTAGAGCTGCAGGGTTTCCAGATCTTTAAAACTACAGACACCAAGCAGTCACATCATAGTATTAGATCGAGCCAGAATCACTCTGCAAGGTTAATGACTGTGGCCTTAGAGCTGCAGGGTTTCCACATCTTTAAAACTAGGGACACCAAGCAGTCACATTGTAGTATTAGATCGAGCCAGAATCACTCTGCAAGGATACCGACTGTGGCCTTAGAGCTGCAGGGTTTCCAGATCTTTAAAACTATGGACACCAAGCAGTCACATCATAGTGTTAGATCGAGCCAGAATCACTCTGTAAGGTTAACTACTGTGGCCTTAGAGCAGCAGGGTTTACCAGATATTTAAATCTACTGACACCAAGCAGTCACATCGTAGTATTAGATCGAGCCAGAATCACTCTGCAAGGTTAACGACTGTGGCCTTAGAGCTGCAGGGTTTACCAGATATTTAAATCTACTGACGCCAAGCAGTCACATCGTAGTATTAGATCGAGCCAGAATCACTCTGCAAGGTTAACGACTGTGGCCTTAGAGCTGCAGGGTTTACCAGATATTTAAATCTACTGACACCAAGCAGTCACATCGTAGTATTAGATCGAGCCAGAATCACTCTGCAAGGTTAATGACTGTGGCCTTAGAGCTGCAGGGTTTACCAGATATTTAAATCTACTGACACCAAGTAGTCACATCGTAGTATTAGATAGAGCCAGAATCACTCTGCAAGTTAACGACTGTGACTTTAGAGCTGCTGGGTTACCAGATCTTTAAATCTACTGACACCAGTCACATCTTAGTATTAGATTGAGTCAAGATCGAATCTGCAAAGTTAATTACTGTGCCATTCACCAGCATTTATATAATATTTTTTCTTGGCTGAAATCAGTGATCCATGTAAAGAATAATATTTTGCAGTAAACTTCCATTTTAAATTAGCAATTCATCAGTGCAGTTATTTCGTTCTCCAGAATATGCGGATTGTTTCTGTATACCTTTTGTTTGAGGCCTCCCCCCCAAGTATAATTGCACGGCGCTGAAACTTACGAACACATTTACTGGTGGACTTCTTCTTCTCGAGAAAATAAGCTTCCACTAGGAAAATTCGATGTTTTGTTCCATACCTAACCATGCTCACGGGATACGAGGTAGGCTACAGTACTTCACAGCAAGTCTTAATTATCACAACTAAGGTATCTTGCCAGGTGCGTATGTAATAAATATTATGACAGCATCCAGGGCTTATCGGCGCGCTGTTGTAATCAGCACATGCTATAAATGTGACTGTGCGTCATTGCGACGTGTCTGCGGCATGGTCTTTGGCAAGCCCCGTTCTATAGAGATGGTCCTCACTGTAGAAGATGAAATGAAAAAAAAAAAGAAAATGGTTAGGGAAAATGAAAGAGAGGGAAAGGAAATAAGGTTGGTTGGTGTCATAGTTTAGGGGCTGCGACAATGCGGTCATGTAGCCCCGTGTACTTTGGGTGTGTATAGAATTTGTCTGATAACCGGTGTTAATTGTGATGGCTATATTAGTGTGTGTTATCTGTAATTCAGGTAAGGACTGCAGACGATGAATTTTTCAAGTAGTTCCTACTTTTGCTACCAAATGCTACCATCCACGACACCTAGCTGCAAACTTGACTACTTGATGCCATCACAGTTAGCAGCTGGGGGTGAATGTTGGAACTAATATAGAGTTATCAAATAATCTAACCTACAAATTTTGGCTTCACACAAGTGTATTTAGTGGAAGGTTCTTTTTCATGCCATAACTGTATGACATGGGACCGCCGGCTTTACTTCCCCTCCGAAGGAAGGCATACTGAGGAATTTTTAACGCTCTTAAAAAATCCGACGACCTCGGCCGGGTTTGAACCCCCGACCTTGGGCATAGAAGCTCAGCATGCTACCAACTACGCCACCGAAGCTGCCAAGAAAATAAGGGTTGAGGTACTTGGAAGGAAGTAGAGCCATGAAAGGGAAAGGGGAGAGAGTCTGCCCCCCAAAAAACCTTCGAAAAAGGGATAAAACATGGACCCATCTCAGGAATCCCTGTGGATTGCCAACTCCTGAACTCGTAAGCCATGAACCCTTCAGGGTGTAGTGTTATCCAGGATGCACTAAGTGTGGTGAGGTTACACAAGCCTTGCCTCCTTTAGGACATTGTACATAAGGCAGGAGATTGCATGAAGAATAAGAAGAAGGAGGGTCTCACGAAAGAATAGACAATGGCCAATTTAGGCTGGAAAATGAAAGAGACACATTTGGCCTCGGATACTCCAATACCATCGAGGTCGGAATAGAACTAGAGTCGAGGTCGATAGGAAGGATCCTGGCACAAATAAGTGAAATTAATACTGAACTCACTAGTTGTTAGCCCCTTGGGGGACTCGGGGTTCATAACACAAATATAAGCACTGGGCCTTGCCATCTACCGTTTTGGTGACTCCGGATGACTTTCTCTGGGAATACAGTAAACCTATGAGACCATTAGATCACGAATGGTCAACACGCAGCCAATTCCCAAATTCCAAGGGGCAGATGACCTCGTAGTTCCACCCCATAAAACCTCAATAACTCCCACATTCCAGGTGACGTGCACTAAAGAGGCAAACAAGATCACTAAATAAAGTGGACTGTTTAGTAAATTGGTTGTTATGTTAAGTTTTGAAATAATTTTCTGACAAACTGTCAGTTGATTGAAGAGCTACAACTGACAAATTGGTTGTTTCCAAAATGTAACCATACCACTTCATGACAGGTAAATGATCTTTTTAGGGACATTTATGACTGTTTTTTTTTAAACTATGGCATATTTTTATTTTTATGCTTTATATAGATACTGACGTTTTATTCCTAACTATTAAAATGACCTAGAACTCACTTTGATCAAAATTGAGCTAATATTTTATTAAAAGAAAACAATTCAGTAATTTATTATTTATTTATCGTATGGCTTTTAGTGCCGGGAGTGTCCGAGGGCTTGGTCGGCTTGCCTGAGTCTGTAGCTGCTTCCAGTGGACACCCTTAGGATGAGCTATAAGTTCCGTTCAATTTCAAGTAGTTCCAACTTTCGCTACCAGATATCAATGATACCTAGTGGTGAACGTTGGAACTTTGATAGAACGTTCCGACGAAATCTAACCTAACAATTTAGCTTCACACAAGTTTAGTCTGTAGAAGGATCTTTTACATGCCATTAATCTATGACAACGGACCGCCGGCTTTACTTCCCCTCCGAAGGAAGGCATACTGAAGGAATTTAACGCTCTTAAAAAACCCGACGACTTCGGCCGGGTTTGAACCTGCTATTTTGGGCACAGCAGTTCAGCATGCTACCAACTATGCCACCAAAGCCGCAGATCAGTAATATCTTATCAAATATCAATAATTGTTGTAAATAATAAATCTCAACCTATTTGAGACTGTGAACACCATCTTCATGGTGTACCAAGTACCCGAGCATTTATAATAACAATATTAATAGTAGAAGAGATTTTGGGAGAAGAAGAAGAAGGCAAAAGCCATCAAGCCAACTAACAAGTTCCAACATACTCTATAAAATACCCAATGAAGAAAGAAAGAAAGAAAGAAAGAAAGAAAGAAAGAAAGAAAGGAGAATAGTAACAATAATAATACAAGTCTCTCTTTCCTTTTCCTGTCTCTCTCTCTCTCTCTCCCTAAAGTGCTGAAATAAACAGAGATTCATCGCTCACCAGGCATGCTGGAACTGTTTACAAGACTTATGAACATAAGATACATTTATGTATGGACAGTCGAATTGATCAGCATCTTTCATGTTACTCATAAAACAGGGATTTACTGTAGATTAAAAAATACTATTTCTGACTGTTAAAACTTGTAATGAAAACACTATTATTGTGGTTCGCACAACAAAACTTGAATTGAAGATTGGATCTCAGAGGATCTTGTGCTCGTGGGCACTTTTTTACTCAAATGAGAGAGCACCAAATTTCATTTCAAGAGCACTGTGGTACTCGTGAGCATGCCTGCCTTAAAGAAAGAAAGAAAGAAAGAAAGAAAGAAAGAAAGAAAGAAAGAAATATAGGAAGGGATTAAGTAAATATTTATGTAGACTATGTATAAAAAGAAAAGGGATAATGTTAACAACATGCTTACCACAAATGCTTCTCAATTTTGAAAAGATTGATGACCTCTGCTTTAGAGCACAAACTTTTTGAAGGCTGTCATATGTGGAATTGAAAATGAAGAGTGCTAAAATTTATATTAGCTACCAGGTGCATGAGCATAATCTAAAGGAACTCCCCATGCAGCTGGGTGTGGACCTAGTTGGTTAGCATGGTTGAGTTCCAATTGTATCTCATTTTCAACTCTTATTCAATACCAGTGTTTGCACTCCGACAAAAAAAAAAAAAAAAAAAGTTAATCTCATGGTCATGACACATTTCACTTCAAAAACCCACCCGATCAATCTTCATTCTTACCATATCCAAACAGGGAGAATTTCCACATTCATCTTCACTTTAAATTGTTGTTGAAACATCAAGTTGTTGGTCAAGAATCCCATGTTTGATAACTTGTGATGTCTGAATTTGTATATGCACTTGCACTTGGGGCTAAGCTTGAGAAAGAGGTAGCTGTGGCCTCTAGGTTGAGAACCATCCTGACATTTGTCTGCAGCAAAAGTGGAAAACAAAAACAGATAACCACTTTTACGATGGCTGAGGAAGAAACCGAATCCTCATGAGGCTACGTACTCAGTTCTGCCATAAGTTCTGTCAGTACAGTACTTTTAATGCATATAACTACTAAATAAAACTATGCAAACCCATTATTATACATATATTCTGAAAGAACACAAAACAATGCTATGGAATGAAGATACTCTCATTCGAAATGAACACCATGTGCAGCAATACAGCGGCGAAGACGTTGAGGCCTCTCACTCAATAGCTGCAGGAATCTTGCCCAGTGGAATTTCTTTCACAGCTGACAATTGATTTTTTAAACATCTCAATATTGTGGTGCCGTTTTTGACATGCTATTGCCTCGAGGTTTTGCCACAGAGAATAATCCAATGGATTGAGTCCGGACTTCACTAGGCCAGTCAGCAGCAGCGATGGTTGCCAACCACTGCTGCGTGGTTTATGCGATTTCCCTTCAAACAGCTTCGAATTCTCCAACAGTAGATTTACATTACTCCACCTTTGCAAAAATGCACCTCCGATGCTCCCCGCCAGAAAACCACCCACCATACCATGACAGAAGCAGGGTGATGTCCGCGCTGCACACATGGAACTGTCTCCTTGTACGTACAGCATTCTCTACTTCTTTTCTGCCTACGCAACTAGGACGGCCCGATCTACCGCGATCGACAGTTGTACCCGTTTGTTTAAACCGTGCTATTGTCTGAAACACAAATCTTTCATTGATACAGAGAGGTTTCAGCGTAGAAACAATTTCCTCAGCTTGTTTTCCGCAATGAAATAACACCAACACAGAGATACGATTCTCTTTCACTCCTCACTCCATCTTTCACTGCCGGAGTCGTGAAAGTGACCTTGTGGACGATGACATACAGTGTTGCCACACTTGCTCATTCACAATTACAATACTAAAGCGCGTTTAGATTTTATTGACAGAACTTGGCAGTACTGTGTATATCCTTCTCCAACCCTAAGACCAGAATTAAATTTCTCGGGAATTGGAAATCAAGCTCAGCACTCAATACGTACCACTGGACCACAGAAGACAGCTGTGCATGCACACACATGAAAGTGCTACAAACAGTAAGAGATACTAACCACGCAGGTTGACGAGATCTGGTGGGACCTCCGTCAGGTTATTGTGGGACAGGTCAAGTTGAGTTAAACGAATTAGGAAACCAATACCAGAGGGGAGGGAGGCCATACAGTTGTGTGACAAGTCCTGCAATATATTAGTACAGATTAGTCAAACATACCAAAACCAAACACACAGTGCAAAGCTGGATATTAATTTGGTTTTAAATCGCCTCTTTTGTTGATTGATTCGGTGTCGAAAGCCATACTAAGAACCTAAAGCTTCAAACAGAATATCCCCAAGTGGAATCTGAACTTTGCTGGACTGATTTGTCATACTAAGGTATTTCTGGGACAGAGATTGGTGTGTTAAAGGATTGTTCTATCACAAGTAGTAGAGGGTGGCTTTCTACTTTGGGTGTGCACTTTTCTAGTTTTTCATCAGAAATCCTTGTTTATCTACACTGGTCAAAACAATTAGGGGATCAGTTGAGATATCTAGGTTCTGACGTATTGTCATCGGCAGAATGACCTAAAATGGTTCGACGTCTGTCTATCGGTTCTACGGGGTGGAGTCAAAAACATTACGGCAACCGAGATAGTGGTAATAACAGAAAGTTGCTGCAGAGGGGGTTGGTGTGGGCTTGTGTTTACTCTACCAAACGAATGACACAAGCAGTTGGGTTCAGATGGTGTAGTGAGTAGGCAGTGCAATGCAACAACAACGTGACTTACCCGAAGGTATGGCATGGAGAGCCATAGGAAGGTTGGAAGCGGGACAGACACAGAGGGTGGTGGCTGCAGCTATTGGAGTGTCCCAAAGTGTAATTTCCAGAACCTGGACGCGATTTCAGGCAACAGGAACCGTTAAAAGAAGGCCAGGCCAAGGTCGTCCATGGGTAACATCAGTAAGAGATGACCGTTATCTCCGGTTAACAGCCCGTCGAGACAGGAGGCTGAATGCAACTCAGCTGCAACGCACCCTCCAGGCGGCAACAGGACGCGCAATATCAGCACAAACAGTTCGAAATCGCCTTCGGGAAAGTGGCCTATACGCACGGAGGCCTATGGTGTGTGTCCCATTAAAACCACGCCACCGTTTAGCCCGCAGAAACTGGGCGGAGGAACATCATGATTGGCGTCGTAACGAATGGTGCCGGGTTTTGTTCACAGATGAGTCAAGATTTTGTGTTCAGCTGGACAATCGTCGTTCCCTCATCTGGAGAGAACGTGGAACTCGGAACAATCCCGCTTATGAGCAGGAAACAGCACCATATCATGGTGGTGGACGAATGGTGTGGGCAGGAGTCAGTATTGGTGGACGTACGGACCTCTATATCGTTCAGAATGGTGCTTTGACGGCTCAGAGGTATCGAGACGAGATCCTTCGACCGTTTGTTGTGCCCTACGCTGGTGCCATAGGCGATGGATTCATTCTGGTGGACGATAACGCACGTCCCCACAGAGCTGCACTGGTGGACAACATGCTTGACGACGAGGGCATTGAACGAATGGAGTGGCCAGCTTGTTCACCGGACTTAAACCCGATTGAGCATGTCTGGGATGCACTTGGCAGACGCATTGCAGCCAGACCAGCACCTCCCACAACGGTTGCCGAGCTGGATATTGCACTCATGGAAGAATGGCCAAATATCCCCAAAGAGCTGATTGATAACCTCATACTGTCCATGCCACGCAGGTGTGCAACTGTCCTGGCCGTTCGAGGTGATCACACATCATATTAGAGGGCAGCGAGAATTACTTTTTCACTATTATGGTAGTCCCATGGTGCCTCACTCTACGTAAACACCATATAAACCTCCAGTAAAGAGTTGAGACAGCACAATATCGTACTGTGGCACACACAAATTACAATTGCAATCGAACTCTGAATAAAAGACGTTACCATATGTATCGTTTGTATGATATCTCACCTGATCCCCTAATTGTTTTGACCAGTGTATGTTACCACAGCAATGTCTTAATATTTGAATTTTAGTGCAATTATGCTCGTATGTTGGTCAAATAGCTGACACCTAAGAAATGTTTAGTTAAAAATCCACTTAAGCCTTTTGCTTTCAATCCCATAACAACGGTTTTCTTCAAAAAACTGAAATCTGTGTGCTATACAAAGTTTTGGAACAAGTGCTTAGTGAAAAACCACAATAAATCACATGTTTTGAAACTGTATAAATAACAGTTCTATTAACCACACTGAAATCATGGGGTATTTCATGAAAACTTTCCTTGAAATTCATTATTTAAGTTTATCTTCTGCTCTTATTGTGCCAAAATTCAGTGCTTTTGGGTGGTCAAATTTCTACGGCTCATCCCAACATCACACTGAGAAAAGTAATATGTACCATACTTATAATTCTTATTAGAGTACAAGACTTCTCTTTTACCAAGTCTCGTTTTCACCTGTTGTTCCCAAGGTTTCAGGATCGAATAATGGGGCAGTCAGTTGACATTTAAAGGTGCGCAAATGCGAAGGAGCCATGTCAGTAGATTTACTGGCACGTTAAAAGATCCCCCTCAAAGCAAAATTCCGGAACCCCGGCATCTCTAAAAGCCATAGTAGGGAAGTTAAAACAATAACATTAAATTATTTTACCAAGTCTATTATACGAACCTCCTATATTGGCTAGTTTTGTTATAGATGATTTTAATATTTTATGTGTGAGATGGCATCTATGCACAATTTCAATAAGTGATTTCTCTTATTTCGATCTCCTCACTTGCTAAGATTCATGAAAATGTATCCCTTTCATACTGAATTATATCTTAATAGTACTCTTGACTGGCATCATAAGTCATTTACTTTGATGCCTGTATGTTATGACTAACTTGTTGCTACGTTTACTACATAATGAGTCCCATGGTGGTTGTGCGTTATGTTCAACTTCAGATTGCCTGTGGACCATTGGACATTGGAATGATCAATCACATTACATGTTGTATTGTATTAAGTACTTACCAAAATTGATAGTTCTACTGTGAAATTTGACAAAGAGGCATTATGGTGTGAGCCTGTTTTCCAAGGTTTGTTCTTGGCCCACAGTTTTTAGTTCCATGAACCATGAATGTCAAAGTCTATCAGGCAATATAAGAAAATTCTCTGATATCCACCCAGTGACAACAATTCGGAAGTGTCCCTTTTCATTTTCAAAAAGATAATGTACCTGTTCATAAACAAAGGCCATAACTGAGAGTTACAATGAAATGGGAGGGAATCAAATAGAATGGCCCACATAATCTCCCAACCTCAACCCAATTGGGCTTCTCTAGGATGAGCTGCTGAGCTGGTTGACAGCCAGACTGCACCATTCCAAAATTGCTATACAGCAGGAGGAATGGAAAAAAATGCCAATAGAATCTGCCAAAACTTGAAGGAAAGTCCTCCTAGAAGGGCAGTGGAGAATGACAGACCAACATCATACTGGCACCATAACACCATTAAGCTATTTTCTATCGATAGAGGCATTTGAAAATGGTTTTATTTTTTGTTAAGTTAGTTGATTTAATATTTAGTGTCTTTTACTTCGAGGGCAAAAAATACGAAAGTGTTGGGAATTGGTTTCATATTAGTATTGGCCTTGAATGCAAGGAAATATTACAACACTATTAGCTATTATATTGCAATAATTGCAAATACAGATTGGATTGTAATAAATACAAACACTAAATAATGTTTAGCTAAATTAGAGGTATTTGAAAATAGTGTTCTTTTTCTGAGGATCGATGGATTAAAATTTAAAATCTGGTATGGTACATAATATTTTTATTACGTGAAAACCCTTGTACAAATATCTCGATTTAATATACAGTAATTGCAATGAAAACTTAAATGCATAAACATCTTTGCCAGAATCAGTACTGAACATAAGAAACAGAATCAGAAGAACACATGGGCTGTCTGGTGCATGTCAACTGCAGTAGGCTACAGTATATCATTAATCCAACTCAGTTTACAGAAAATAAACCCTTCAATGCAAAAAATATAAATTTTTGTCAATAAAGGCAGTTCAAGAAGTAAGGTTTGTCTGATAAACTGTGTTACTTCGGTGTTTGTACATGTAGGTGTATGTACTTGTAATTGACATTGGGATGGGAAGGAGGTTGGGAACCTTTCCAACATTTGCCTGGAGTGGGAAGGCTGAGTTCTCAGTTCTGTCTCACGAGACTGAGTGTACCCTGTTCCAGCCCTCAGAGCTCGGAATCGAACCTGGACTCAGGGGTGGCAGCCACGACACCACCAAGTGGTCTAGTCAAAAAACCCAAGTTGATGTCTGAGAACTTTGTGGAAGAAAATAAAATATTGTTCCAGCTTTGCACTGTCACCATGTATTAAACTACAGTTACAGTACAGGGATGCCAACTTTTGAGGGAAGAGGGGAGGGGAGGGGAAATATCTGTCTAGAGCTGAGATCAGCATACTTGTGGAGACCAACCAACATAGAAGATGAGATCAGATCCCTTATACAGACAATGTTAACTTCTAATATTTTGTGATCCAGTAGCTCTGAAACTATTGATCACAAGTGTCTTTAATTTTCTGATTTTGAATGAGAAGAATTTAAAAAAAAGCTCTAAAATAAAGCATGATAGTTAACATGGTTCCATACTGTCTACTTGAGTTGGCGTACCTTCTGCGTTATGAGATGACCTTTGTGGTATGGGGATGTGCGTTATTATTAAGCAGCAGCGTCCCTTGTTGCAGTTTTCCCAGAAGTTTCCCCTTAAATGCACGCCATAATTTCTCCAGTGTTGCGCAGTACCGTTCCCCAGTGATGGAGTTCCTTCAATTTAATAATCAATAGGCCCCAGTAATCAAGAAACCTTTCCAGGGGATGGTTGGTTCTTGAACTTCATGGGACGAAGGGACACCACTGCATCGTCGATGCTTCCGATTCCCAAAACGAAATTTTTGATCATGCCTTATTACATAGAAGCAAAGCTGATCATCACTCTTTCTACCATGACAGCATGAAGTGATGTGCACTGCTGTGGAATAACGTGTCACACAACTGCTTTGTGCTTTTGTCTAGTGGCTAGTTCTAGAATTATTTCAAATACAGCAAGACGGGACTTCGATCTTGCATTTGATGTGTGGATTGATTACCTACACATCAGGTCTGAAGAAGTGAGATAGTTTTGTTGTTGACATAACTGCCATAACGTGTTCTTTTGAACGTGGATTCTGAAATTAATGATGACATGGAAAGTTTGGTTTTCTTGAACAAGGACGTGGATATAAAATCTGAGAGTGAAAGCAGTGATGTGTGGCAGTAGTGTTATTTTTGGTGGATTTATTTGGGAAGACAAGAGTAAATACATAAGGCTCTTCATGGCAGAATATGGAACAAAGATAATTTGAGTATCTCATGCTATTTGTGTGTTTATTTATTGTTACCCCAAGTGCTTCTTTTCTAAAAAACATTTAAGGGGTACTCTCAGTTGTAATCGATAAAAAATCACGATCTCGCAATTTTCGGCAAATTGCCAAGTCCGGTCATTGTTTGTGTTCGAATCATTAACTTTCAGCTTTTTCGATGCCTGGGTGGATGTTAAATAGTTCGTTATTTTCTTCATCCTTCAATACTAACCACATGCACAAAATAACAACCTACCCCGCCTCCAATCTCTATAAGAACGGAGTGCTGAGTTGCAGACCAAAAGAAACTGATTCGATAGATCGATTTAAATCGAGAATTACTCTAAATCTCCTCCAGCTGTTGTGAGCAGCGCGTTGACACCAGCTGATCGATGAACTTTCAAGTCGGAAGTTATATTTGCCAGACTAGATACAAATGTACCAATATTTTTTCTTAAACAGTTTTCAAATATTTAAGGGGTATGTGTTCCCCTGAAAGAAAAAAAAAAAGCACTGGTTATGGCTAACTAAATGCCTGCACTCCTAAAGGGGTAGCCAGGGAGTCCAAGTCCCCCAACACCGAGACATTATTGAGCTATTAAGCACAAAATACTTCTGGACTGGGAACCGTTCATATTTCATATTTTATTCACAGCTCAGAAACTAGAAGGCAGTGATTTTGCTTGCTTCTCTTTGCCACAATGGCTGCAATGACTGTGACTATCATTTGTTTAGATGCTGGTAAACATTGTAAAGAAGGGAAATAGTTTGATATTTAATAGCTCTCTAAGCTCGCTGTAAATGTTTTGTGTTACATCTCTCATTTTACAGTGCCTAAAACAAAAGACAACTTCAAGACGAGGGATAGATAAGCTCGATGTTCCCCCCTTGAATCAACAATCATCATTATAATCTTCAAGAGTCATCAGAAAAAAAATGCATTTTACAGTGCTAAAATATGCCCTTAGTACAAGAAATATTAGTGTTCAAAATTCGCCTTTTTCAGTCATTAAATTAGGGATTATGTTTTCCCCTCTGTGTGCCATGTGTGTAAGTACCATATGGCATGGTGTCATCTATAAGAAACTGGATTCATCTCCTTACTTTGTTATTATTGTAGTTCCTAAAGTCATTATTGTTTTCTCTCTTCAGATCAAGTAGAATGGCACTAAGTAATCAGAAAATAATAATGCATTACTCCTCAAGCCAGAAACCTTTGACTGACGTTGAGTTGTCTAATAACTCATATTAAGGACTGCCTGCATTACTTTACTACCGAGGAGTTTGGAATTCAGTTCTTACATAAAATAATGTTTGGAATTTCATAACCCCATGACAAATGACAAGCAGAGATTGAAATTTTAGACTCAGAGACAGATACATTCCCACATGATAAGATCTGAAAAGGGGTGTAAAAATTCTGGAACACACCATACTTCAAATATTGAATAGTGGGAAATTTATCAATATCTAGAATTTGATCATAAGGAAATCTGTAAAAGTTGGCATCACTGCAAGTAAACCATTATTCAAACTACTGTACAACCTTACACTGTACAAGTTAAAAATCAGTCATAAGCATTATTACAGCATAGTACATCAAAATTAGGAGGCATATTCAGGAAGCAAGTACCATCTACATATAAAGTCACTGAAGTACTGTAAAACTGTATGTTCAAACTTACAATCATTGGACTGGAAAAGAAGGTTAGAAATACATAAATAGTACGAACACATTGATAGGCAGTTGTGAGGAAAGGGAGGAATAAAAGAAAAAAAAAACAAGTAGTTCCGTGAAGAACTATACAGCCTATTTTCATATATCCTACTTATGTTAATTGCCACTATCAACATACACAATTTCAGTTTGATTGCTGTAATAGATTCGTAGAAATTGAGAACCGACTAAATATTTCGGATGGTCGCCATGTTGGATTTTATATATGTAGGTCCTAGAGTTATGTACTGTTACATGCAGATTATTGTGAACGTGTAGTATTCAAACTTCAATCGCATAGTTAGGACACAAGAAAAAACAAGGAGAATTTAAAATTTTTCACAGCTGCCATCTTGAGGTTATGGAAACAATTGAAATAAATTAGATGCCAGTGGATTAACATTCGTATAAGGATTTACTGTACCAAGTTTCACTGCACGCGGATGGTTAAATTGCGAGAAACGTCCATGTGAATATTTATAATTCGCGTCACCGCCATGTTGGATTTGTGATCACCAGGTTATTTAAAGTCCTATAGGTGAACTTAAGTTCATAGCCCCTATGAACATTAAAAAATGCAGTTTGATTGCTAAAATAGATTCGTAGATATTCAGTATCGTCTAAATATTTCGGATGGTCGCCATGTTGGATTGTTAAATGTATAGGCCATAGGGTCATGTACCATTAAAGGAAAATTATTGCGTAGGTTCATTATTCAAACTTTCACTTCGATCGCATGACTACATCACAATAAATAAAATCTTAATTTTAAAATTCGCACTGCCGCCATCTTGAGGTTATGTAAACAATTGAACTAAATTAGATACCAGTGGATTACAATGTGTATAAATATTTCCTGTGCCAGGTTTCAGTGCACTTGGAACATTAAATCGCGAGAAAGGTCTATTTAAAATGTTCAAATTCGCTTGGCCGCCATGTTCGTTTTGTAGTTAACCGGTTTTTGAAAGTCTTATAGATGGACTTCCAGTAGTGCCCTTTATCTCCGTACAAAATTTCAGGGGTTTACCGCTAATAGTTTCAGAGATATAGAATGCCGGTGAAATATTTCGCACATCCGCCATCTTGTGATTATGTAAACAATTGAACGAAGTTAGATGTCGGTGCATTACAATGTATATAAACATATACTGTACCAAGTTTCATTGCGTTTGGTTGGTCAAATCGCGAGAAACGTTTATTTAAAAGTCGCAAATTCGTGTGGCCGCCATGTTGGTTTTGTTGTTACCAGGTTTTCAAAAGTCACATAAGTGAACTTATAGTAGTTCCCTCTATCACCATAGAAAATGTCAGGGTAATATCAGTAATAGTTTCGGAGATATTGAATGCTGGTGAAATATTTCGCACAGCCGCCATGTTGGATTGGTGAGTCGTAACAAAATTTGAAGGGCACGGTCGAGGTCGCCGGAAATAGTGCTATGAACTTTCCGAGTTTCATTGAAATCGCTCCAGCCGTTTAGAATCACACACACACGCACACACACACGGACAAAAGGTGATCTCATAAGCCTATTTTTTCAAAATTGAAATTAGGCTAACAAGGATTTGAACAATCCTACACCCACACAAGCCAACTTTCCAGATGGCCTATCAGTAAAAACCCCAAGTGACCGCATGCATGCACCAAAATGCAGTAAAACACTACAGATGCATGTTATTGTCTTCATTTCAGGTTTTTCAGTATTAATACAAAATGCTACATTTAACTGATGACATTCTAAGGGCAAAACATTTCACCTGAATTAAACTACCACAAATATCTTTAAAATGAAATCCATTTACACAACCTCAACTCGTGGTGAATGACGAACGAATGAAAAGGGCTATCGGATAAATCAATCTTTAATGATAATGATGATAAAAAAAAGATACCAATTGATTAGGATTCAGAAGCAATTATCAGGGAGAGTGTATTCACAACCCAAGACCGTTCGGAAATTACAAATAAGATGGATATATGGAATATTCGCTGGTCACACACCATCTATCGATGGCCTGCTGAAGCTCGTCCTGGCAAGAATTAGAAAGAGAAGATCTCGGTAAGTAAAATATTATAGTTCATTTTCGTAAAACACACTGCAATTGCGTAAATTTTAAGAAAAAAATAGGTAAATGTTGGCAGTATGCACACCGCCTATCACTTCAATGCTATATCCCCGACGAGCAGGCTGTATGTAGAGTGCGATTACTATCTGATGGCAAAAAGCCTTAGCTGCTCACAAAATGAGTCTCCATGTGCATGATTGAAAGGAGGAGGAACGTTCACTTCGCTAGTTGTTGCGGAAGTGTTCAAGGCATCTCTTGGTAACTGTATTGCAAGAAACTGTTACTCTTTAAACTTGGTGAAGGAAAAAAAAAAGCCTGTTAAGAGAAATGACGAGCGTCAAGTGATTTATAGCGTGTATACATGGATGCTGAAGTTCAGAAAATCTGTATATACCATATAATTTTATGCTGGATGTGTTATATTAATTAACTCATTACCATAGGGTCTCACGCTACTAGTTAAGGCCAACTGTATCTTCGACTGATCGCAAAGATTTGGCTTGAATATGGTCTTGATATTGAGTCTTCTAGGTTTAAGATGGAGTGTAAAATTGACAGACTCAGGAAGATCAAAAAGATAACAGGACAAGTAACGTAGGAAGACACAGGACAGACATGGAAAAGGAAAAGAACCTTTAAAGCGACTCATTCCACATGCTACATGGAATGCCTTCAGAGTGGCAGGAAGGACTGCCTGTATCACTTTCCAACCGAGAGGCTTGAAATCACTTTCTTCTTCTTCCTCTTGGTCGTAGTTCGATTTTGAACGTCGTGACCCTTTATGCAATTCTGTTAACAATACCCCGCCATACACCGCGGTCTTCTGATGTATGCATTAATTTCTGAAGTGGCAAATCAGTCAGTTTATCTGGTCAAGGTACCTGTTCGGTGCACGTCGCCTCAGCCGTTTTCCGTCAACTTTTCCCTGAATGATACGGCTCTCAATGCCGTCTCGCCGGACGACATGGCTGAAAACTTTCAACATTGCCTTAGGATGTTTTTGGAGTAAACGTGCTTTAGGAGCAATCCTCAGCTCCTTCCGAATAGATTCATTTGTTCTTCTTGCTACCCACGATATTCGTAGCATACTTCGATAACACGTCATCTCGAAGACTTTGATTCTCCTAAGGCATGCAGCATTTATGGTCCAGGACTCAGAGCCATACATCATCATCATCTTGAGCAGTTTGATGATGATGACGTATGGCTCTGAGTCCTGGACCATAAATGCTGCATACGTAACGATAAGAAATACCAAAGCTTGAACCGGTTGCTTCTTTGTTTCCTTGGTAATATGATGATCTTTCCATATTCTTGTTACACTAGACAGTGCTTTCTTAGTCATACCTATTCTTCTTTTAACTTCTCCTTCACAGTTTCCCTTATTGGAAATTCGAACTCCTAGGTAAACTATTTCTTCCTTGAGATCAATATCTCGTATTAGCTGGAAGGGATGAGTTGTAATTTTAGAGACATCGGGAAGCTTTGCCTATTTGACCAAACCAAGTGAGGATAAAGTTCACCATCATGGAGTTTGAAGGTGGAATAATAGATGTACCCAGGAAAGGATAACATACAAACCCATGCCCTACCACACTAAGAGCTTCCATAATGGTGTCAACTGTGTGGATAGTTTTCCTTTCAAAGCTAAATATTCTTTAAAATCCACATGGTACTTACTTTCCAAACATGCCTTGTAGAGTTTTGATGAGACAAATAAATTGAGGTGTTGCACACAAGAAGGGCGGCTGATCTGCATTGCTAAGCTAGACCTTATTTTATTGAAAGTAACCAATGATTTGAAGGCTGAGGCAACTACACAGTATCGCTATCCAAGAGGAGAGCAAACACAAAACTCGCCCTTTTCATGTGGAATGCCTCAATTGCAGTTACACTCTGCTGTGTGTGTTAAAAATCACCATTTATCAAATGTCCAAAAGGCACAATCTACATGCTACAGACAGTAAAAAGAAGGGACTCAAATTCAGGCAACTTTTGAGTTCTATATACATGTGTTTCTCCATGACTGAGTCAATGCAATACACACTCCAAGTCTGCAACCAAACAACAGTCCATTCACAGTTCAGTGTACATTCTGGATAAAAAGGAAAACTCTCATGACTGAAAAGTGACAGTTATCATGAAGCACATAATAGATATCAAAAAGGAAATTCTACCAATCTAGTAATTCTAGTAACTACTTTGGAAAAAAAACAACCAATTGGTTCAAAGAAGTTCAAAATGATTTAAATGAGTTGAATATTACAATGAAACAAATTGAAAACAGAGAAGAAAAAAGGATTCTGAAGAACAATCACACTAAAAAATAATCAATGAAAACAATATGTCATATTTGATGAGGGAAGGGCAGCCAGGTCAGCCAGAATGAAGAGGTTTTGGGAGAGGAGGAGGATGACAGCTAAATTCCCTGTCAATCCGTAAAGGACTTAAATATATTTGGTTTGATTTAAGTGCTCCAATGTGGGCATAAACTATGTAAATAAATAAATTCACTAAAAGGGTCTCCATTAAACATGCACATTTCCTTACTTTAAACAGACATCAAGATAGCCAGTTTGATTTTGAAAGATGTAAACCCAACAATACTTTAAGATATACAACTCTGTTAGGATCTAAGCAAGTGGATTCAATGTCTATTACTTATTGTTATTTCGGATGTTTCATATTTTAATATTGTGGGAAATTTGTGTCATGATAGGTATTATTTATCCAAGTTGAATAGTATTGCTGCTACCGGTATCTTAATCATGTACGCTAGATGCTTCTAACACCACCGTCAAGCACGCGAGTGGTAACAGAGCATCACATTTCTACCATTCTATATGTCACTTTCCCCTGCCTACCAAGGACTCACTCTATGAACCTCTTTAATGCCCATCTTGACCTATGAACTCTGACAGCACTAGAAAACAGTAGACTTTAACCCCCTTAGCGTGTACGGCGCAACGGTGCGCCCACTAGCCTGCTACGTTCACAGCGTGTACGGCGCAAGGGTGCGCCGTCGAATTTTAAACGCCCGCTACGTGGACTTCGTAATAGTAATTTATTTGGTCGTAAGATGGCAGGAAGAGGCAACTTTTGGCTACACTTCGAGCTACTTATTATTGCCAGGAGGTGTCGCATATCTTCACAGTCATTTATTTTTCAGATCTCTGCACACGTGTTCCCGCTTTTGCGGACCGTGAGTTTGCTTGTGAACATGGCAGGTCGTGGCACAGTTATTGATGACAAAGAAATAGCTAATTTGCTCGATATTAGTGCCAACGAAAGTGATTCAGAGTGTGACAGCGATATAGAGGATGAGTTCGCTATAACGTCCAGTGAAGATAGTGACGCTGACGATGTAATTCGTGATAGAACGCCAAGAAATACGAACACATTAGGCGACTGTGATATTGTCCCAGTATTGACGTGCCACTGACCAGGGATAACCAGGTTATCAATAGTTTAGAATATTATGTTATATGTTGTTCTTATTGTGTGTGTTTTTTGAAAACTTTTGCCAGTGCGTTTGGAAATTATAGCGAAATGCATATGACACCGCGCTTACCATTGGGAGTAGGCTAGAAATAATGCACGTTGTGGGTGCAGCCCAGAGTTTCACAATATCACGCTTGAGGGGTTAAGCAACTGAAATGAAGTTCCTCCAATCTTGCCTTCAGAAGAACAGGAGAGGAAAAATATGAAATGAGAAAATTCATCACAAGGTTGGTCTGGGAATTTGTTGAAGGCATTGGAACTAGATACTGTAGATGACAGTGATGATGATAGCAAACACTCGTCTCGAGTAGGTTGGCCTTCCAATACTGAATGACTCTTCATCGATGAGTCCGGAGGTGACTAAAAAGCCCAATGCGGGAGAGACACAGTTTCCCGCAGTGATGACAGGTAGTATCAGGGTCAGGTGAGACATCCGCATTCATTCCCTGTCTTCTAATGAACACTCTGTTCTTTCTGCGTTGCCTCCGATCTTCTATCATACGTCGGCGGTTTTCTTCAAAAAGTATCGCACCACGATGAACAATTGATCTCCAGGATGAGCGATCAAGAGCTAAGGTCTCCCAGTTGTTGATATTAATATGGCACATTTGCATATTAGCCTTTAGTACGTCTTTGAATCGCTTCCTCGGACCTCCCACACAGCGCTTGCCCTCAGTTAGTTCAGAGCAAAACACTTGCTTGGGAATGCGATTATTGGGCATGCGGATTACGTGTCCTGTCCATCGCAGCTGACGTTTTAAAAGCATGGCTTCAACACTGGTAGTCTGTGCTTCTTCGAGAATGCTGGTGTTTGTGCGTTTGTCTTGCCATGTGACACGAAGAATTCTCCTCAAACAACGCTGGTGATATTGCTCCAGCTTTTTAAAATGACGTCTGTAGCATGTCCAGGATTCAGATCCGTAAAGTAAGGTGGGAACTACAACCGAGTTGTACACAAGGATCTTCGTTGCAGCATTGATATCATGGTTGTCAAAAACTCTAGACCTCAATCTTGCAAAGGATGCCCCAGCACGGTTAATCCTGTGTTGGATTTCGGAATCTATATTTGCACTTGATGACAGGGTGCTGCCAAGATAAGAAAAGGCGTTAACTTCTTGAAGCTTCGCTCCGTCGATGGTGACATTGATGTTTCTTTGTCCTTGTCCAGGGGCTGGTTGGTAGAGGACTTGGGTTTTACTGGTGTTAAGTTTCAGCCCAATCTTTTTGTAGGCTGAAGAAAAAGCATTCAGGATTTTCCTAAGTTCGTCCTCTGATTGAGCTACTACTGCATTATCATCAGCGTACTGTAACTCAACCAATGCAGCAGGAGATGTTCGAGTCCTTGCCTTTAGACGGCTCAAATTAAAGATCTTCCCATCCATCCTGTAAGTTATCTGTATGCCTGTAGGAAGATCATCTTTGACTAACTGCATGACAGTGGCAACGTACAGAGAAAACAATGTAGGGGCAATCACACAGCCTTGTTTAACGCCGGTATTAATATGAAATGGTTCTCCAATCGAGTCGTTACCAATGACATTTGCCTTCATATCATTGTGGAGTAGTCTTAAGATGGTAATAAATTTCAGTGGAAAACCATACAATGATAAAATCTTCCACAAGGCTTCACGGTTTACCGAGTCAAATGCCTTACTGAGGTCTATAAAGGCAATATAAAGAGGTCTATTTTGCTCTCTACATTTCTCCTGAAGCTGACGAACAGTGAATATCATATCTGCAGTTCCTCTAGAAGGCCTGAAACCACATTGGCTCTCTGGGAGTATTTTCTCCACCAGGGATAGAATACGATTCGCCAAAATACGAGCAATAAGCTTTCCAAGGCATGATAACAAAGATATACCACGATAGTTGTTGCAGTCTGCACGATCACCTTTCTTAAATATGGGAACTATCAGACTATCTCTGAAATCAGCAGGCATTTTTTCAGTTCTCCAAATTTTAATGATAAGATCATGTATGTGGCTTATGAGTTCCTCACCTCCTTCTTTGAGAGCTTCCGCTGGTATTCCATCACATCCAGTAGCTTTGTGTCGCTTTGCTTGATTAATAGCACACTGAACCTCATCTAGTGTTGGCAGGGTACCGAGTTCTTCTTTGATGGGTGCTTGTTCTAATATATCATACACCTGCTCATCAATAACTGAGTCCTGGTTCAAGAGGTCTTCAAAATGCTCCTTCCACCTATTCATGATGGAGTATTGATCTTTTAGAAGTGTACTTTTGTCACTGGACCAAAGTGGATTTCTACCAAACGTGGAGGGGCCATAAATCGCTTTTGTGGCTTGGAAGAACTGTCGCGAATCTTTGTCTGCTAGATATTGCAGCTCTTTAGCTTTGGATGTCCACCATGCATTTTTGAGAGCACGAGTTCCTCTTTGGACATTTGCCTTCGCAAGACAAAATGCTTCTTTCTTAGTACGGGAGTTCATATCTTTTCTCCAAGTTTGCAAGGCTTTTCTCTTTTCTGAGATTAATGCTTCTATTTCTTCATCATTTTCATCAAACCAGTCTTGATGTTTCCTGGTCTTATATCCCAGCGTTTCCTTGCAAGCATTCTGAATAGCGGTCTTCAGACTCTCCCAGTGCAGTGTTACATCTGGATGGTATTCCTGTGGCAGTGTCTGGCTAAGCAACTCTTTATATTGGGAGATATGCTCTGACTTACCAAACTTCTCGGTATCAAAAACATGCCTACAGCTCTTCTGTTGCTTCCTCCTCTGTGTGGACAATGGTATACGCATAACTGATCTGATAAGCCGGTGATCTGTCCAACAGTCATCGGCTCCTGTCATTGCTTTGGTGATAAGAACATCTCGTAAATCTTTCTTGCGTACAATCACATAGTCAATAAGATGCCAGTGCTTCGATCTAGGGTGCTGCCATGATGTTTTAAAGCGATTCTTTTGGCGAAAGATAGTATTGGTGATTACCAATTCATGTTCAGTGCATTTGGAGAGCAGTCTGACACCATTGGAGTTTTCGCTACCAACTCCCTCCTTACCAATGACACCATTCCAAACATTGTAGTCCCTGCCCACTCTAGCGTTAAAATCTCCGAGTAAGATGATCCTATCTTCACGGTTGATGTTTGATAGGACGGTATCCAGATCTGAATAGAACCTTTCCTTAATGTCATCATCAGCATCTAGTGTGGGGGCGTATGCGCTGATCACCGTGGCATGCTGGTTGTTATATAACCGAAGTCTTAGTGTCATGAGGCGTTCATTATACCCAGTTGGAAGCTCTGACAGATCCTTGAGAAGCTTGCTCTTAATGGCAAAGCCAACTCCATGTATTCTGTGTTCGTCCTCACGTTTACCCTTCCAAAAGAAGCTGTACCCTGCACCTTTCTCATTCAACTGACCTTCCTCAGCAAGACGGGTCTCCTGAAGTGCTGCTATGTCAATGTCATATCTCCGTAGCTCTCTACCCACAATAGCTGTTCTCCTTTCAGGTCTCTCATTTGCGGGGTCATCAGTGAGTGTTCTTACATTCCAGGTTGCAAAATAAAATTTGTTACTTATACATTTTCGACCGCATGGAGGTGACACCTTTGGACGCGGCTATCCAATCGGTAGTATAAGTGGCTGACTATGTTTAGGGCACCTTTTCTAGCCCCTTCCCCATGTGGGGTGAGCAGAGTGGACCCTAAATAGGACTGCTCAGTCGTAGTTGCAGCGGCCGAATTGCTCTACAGCCACAACCCTAAGCAAGACGACCGATCACACATCTACCGCCTACGTGCCAAGTTATCACTAGAGGCTCCCAGACATCACAATCCTGCCCCCGTCGCAACTTCTTGATCGCCGCAGGACTTTGAAGAAAGTCAATGTTGTTGGAAGACTGCTGTGCGTGAAATCTTTTTACGTGAGAATGTTGCTGCACATCAACAAACGCACATTACTTGATGACTTAGGAAAGATGTTCAATGGCAAGCAAATGCAAGACGATTGAATAAATCCTAGTCACTGCAGCCTTCATCCGCCATTCCAGCCAAGGAGGGACTCATTGCCCTTATGCCTGGTCCGCCGTTGAGGACTTTCTATGCCGTTGACCACAGGTGGTTCATCCGCCTTTAGGGAAAGTTTCCTGTCCCAAGGGCAAGAGAGTGCCCTAACCACTACCAGCTCATTCGCCTCCCTGGGGAGCCGGTGGCATGGTAGTGGGGGACTCCTTATCCCGGGAGTCACTCGGTCGTCAGAGCCTCGTTAGTCTAAAGCAGGGTGCACCACGTGCAGGTGAGGTTGACATTTGAGTAGAAAGCCTACCCCTTACACCCCAATGACAGTGATAAGGTCATGTGAAAAGAATGGCCCATCTCATGGAATACTTTGATAGAACTATCCCAAGCAATACATCACGAGGAAGACCTCAAGACATTTGTGGAGTCACTTAACCAAGAGAGATGGGTGAGAATAAAATAGCAGCTATGTTTGGATCGCACAAATTCACAGACACTCCTTTATAACCGTGCCCGGCTTGCCGGTGTAGAAACTATGATGATGAACCTACATGCAGATTATTACTCTGTGCAGAACTTTTAGAATTGTTGACTGATTCCTTAAATATTAAATCTCAATATCCAAATTCATGAATATATTAAAGAAAGTATTTTAGGCACTAAGTATGAATTAGAAGACTTTGCCAATTTTGTATAAATATGGAAGTCGTGACATGGCTTGAGGTCGTCTAAAGACAAATAAAAGCCATCGATAGTCATGGACTTAGGTGTGTGAACCCCTATTTCACAAAGTAACAAGATATTAATGCAGTCAATTTGTTTTTGGTTTTGTATTGACTGACAACAATTAAGTTTAAAACATTTCCAAAAGAAATGTAAAAGTGATAGAGACATAGACATGATTCAAGATGATAGCCATGATGACTGTCAAATAAACGACGCTAACGTGACCTCTAGACGACAAAAATATAAACAAACATTTTGGCTTAAAATAACAATGAAAGGAGCCAACATGGACATGACTGTTCCCACTCATTCATTGAATTTCTCATTGATCAGTCTCCATGTGTAATTGTTTTCGGTCAAGAAGGAATGAGTCAACAATGGCATTCTGGCTCCATAAATAAAAAACCATGTCAAAACATAAACTGCTTCTCCATGACCTCCCAAGACCAAGAAGAAGATGGTAACACAACTACAGAGGGCAGCAATGATCTACTCAAGGGATAACCATCACCTCTTCTTCTTCTTTCGGATAACCCATTTGGATGGTAAGATGAATCAACGTTGACTATTGTCCATTGTATTCAATTTCCTTTGTTTCCAAATTTCTTTCATCCTTCTGGAGTGACGATCTTTCTCCTCTTGAGTCCACTTTCTGCAAGTTGTTTGTTTCTTCCTTTCTTGAAAATTTGCCTTTTGAATAGCTTCTCGAGTGATCTGTTTGCTATTGTGTCTGTCTGAATTCTGGCGTTTGTCAAATCTTTGTGAATTTCAATGAACCATGTGGGTTTGGATTTATAACTAGTCAGTAAGTTGAAGCTCTGTTTAGTTAGTCAACTATTTTCCATTCCATAAATGTGCCCAAGAAACTGTAATCTTCTCTTTCTCATTACATCAGTTAATTTTTCACATTTCAAATATAACTCTCTATTTGGTCGTAACCTATATTCTGCGTTATTATTTCGTTTAGCTCCCAGTATTTTTCTCAGAATTCGTCTTTCAGTCTTCTCTAATTTGTCTAAATCACCAAATCTTGTGTTTCTGCCGCATACAGAGTTTCAGGTCTGACCACTGTTTGATAGTGCCTTAATTTAGTGTTCCAGGATAAGTTTCTTTTACTATATATATCTTTTGTCATATGAAAACACCTTTGTAATTTATGCATACACGTTTCTATTAAAGTTCTTAGGTTATTTAGTTATTTCTATCACCTCTCGAATGATTCTGGGTGTGAAATATTTCTCCATAGAGATGACAGATGTTTCATTCTGTATGACATGATCAGTCACAGCAGACATCTCTGGTTGGCAAAGACGTAAATGTCTACGATGTTCCTTGACCCTTGTAGTGAGAGTCTGGCCACTATACAGGGTGTAACAAAGAGGTACAGCACAAATTGCAGGACACATTCCTCACACGTAGACGAAGAAATTATGTTATATGAACATGAGTCCGTCAACGCTTTGTTTCCATATTACACCTCATTGTCTCCAACTCATTACACATGGGAATCACACAAGAACAGAACGTTAGAATCGTGGGGAACATGCACTCTTGGTTACGTTGTCATTATCATAGGTGCACTGCCAGTGGTTTGTTTTACATGGCCCCGTTGCCATGCGACTTAGCAGATGTGCCTTTAGCTGTGCGAAAAAACATGTACTTCATGCACGATGGAGCACCTCCTCATTTTAGTGCTAATGTTCATGTAAAATTATCTCATTTTATTTTGAATTTAAAATTGACTGCAAAAATGCTCAAAGCAGCATCATTCACGTGTGGCGACCCACATCCTATTTACACAATGTACAGAAATTTTCCAACACATTGGACAATTATTTTTTTGGAAACACAAGTCTGATTATCAGTCCTGTAGACTGTGTTCCAAAATTATATTCATTATTTGTGATTAAATCCAGTTCAAATTTAATTGTCTTTACTGGAAATACCGTAGTTCACATAATATTAGCACTCGTAGAATAAATGTTCATAGAATTTTTAACTTTCACTTATTTTTCCAGTTTCAAAAAATATTGTCAAAAAATATTATTATTTCTGAATCAACACAAATTATTTACACATATTAATAACATCATCTGAAAAGTATTTGACCTTGAGCATAGCATCGAAGAACTGTGCGAAGCACAACAAAATTAATTGTTCTTCTGACATTAAATGTTTCGAGAAGAGACTCGATTATGAACTTCAAGTTCCTAACAAAATATATGATTTCTGAATCATCAACTTGATCAATAAATTGTTGGACCATTCAACTATTTGATTTTCCACTTGGAATCATTATTAAGAAAAATATTTATATTCATGGCCATTTTAGTAATTTTCACAACTTGCAATTCTTCGACAGAATGCGGAAATAAGTATTGTAGCTTCATAATAAATTCATTTAGTTCATGGCACTAGGATTGAAAACATCCTTCAAATTATTCGTGGTTATAGAATTATTTTTAATTGGCAGCGGCCCATTCTATTATTTGTGTAAGAACACAATATTACAACAACAACGGCAAAAGGTCTTCCTCTGAAGAAGAATAAACTACTATCATGACAAATCCGGGTTCTAGCAAAATCAAAGTCTAAATGGAATCCGTAAACAAGGTTGAAATAAGAACTGATGGTTTCTAAGAAATAACCTTCGGGTCATTCATACGACGAAATGTGTAGTTCCAATACTCCTTCTATAAACCTGAGCCATCGAACCTGCTATTTGATTGATGCTCGAAAAAACCTCCTCATTCCTGCGACTTAAACATGCGCACCTGGGAATGGCATTTCAACTACTCCACACATAAATTTTCTTCCCAAAATTTATACAATAAATCAAGCCTCTGCTTGTTATCAACACTGGAAGATTAATAACTTACAAGTTTATTTTATTTTACCATTCAGTTCAACCCGTGAATTTACCATACTTATGAAAATCTTTATTTCACTTTCGAGTGTATTTACGTCATGATTTTATATAAATACAAAAATATCCTATTTGATACAAATATCATTTGCTTCCCGTTTCATGCCTCTCCGTGTTATCTGAAAAATATACTTTGCTCATTGCAAATATTAACTGTTCAACCAGAACTGAAATGTTGGTTGAATGCGGGCTTGCGCTAACCACTCTCCTTCGGAAAATCTCCTGTTCCAAACTAGAAATGATTAAACTACTTCATAGGCTCTCTCTCAATACATATGATTATTAGAAAATATAATATCCAAGAATTATTTAGAAAAGTTATCAAAATCATTATTATTATTATTATTAGTGGATTATTATTATTATTATTAGTTATATTATTTTAAATATATTTAATTATTATCTTATTATGTGAGAATCCACATGTTCGAACCTTCGAATATGGAAAAAATATCCATTCCTCAACAAAAATAATTATTAACTTTTACAGTTACATCGACGGTTTTCCGTGACTTCCCAAAAATATGAAATATTCAAATAAATGCTCGATATGCTCGGTCATCGATCCTAAACTGTTCTGAGTGCTGAAAATACTCAGAATAACTCTAATATGTCTTGCGTAAATCATTGCAAGATTTAAATACAAAGAAAAATAAATGTGTTGGTCATCTGCAGAAAAATAGTTTGTTCCAATTAGCTAGGCATAATATAAAGTCAAAATGTGGCTTACATTTCTTGATGGTCTTGAAGCGTAGTGAACCTGGTTTGTACCAGATTTATCCATAGACATGCCCTATCAGACAAGCACGTATAATCCTTGTATCGGCCGCCATTATATACCCACAATCCGTCTAACAAGACATAGTGGTAATATCTCTTGACGTTTGAAGTAACTGTTGATCCATTTTAATATTGGCTTCTGTTAAAGCCATAACAGTTTGCTTAAATGGGGTCAGATCTAAATGATCTATTCTCAAATATGTCAGTTGTAACATAACTCACGGTAATCTTCTCAGTATAAGAAAACACTGACAGTCTAAACCAATCAACGGCTGTTCTGAAGATCGTTCCCTGGGCATGGCTTCACACCATCTACCATGCGCGAAGCAACATGTAGTTTCCCTGCGTTGGCTAATGAACAACAGCGTGATAGACTGGCCTTCAATATACTGATAGATCGAAGTGGTTATCAGGTTACAAATATGAAACTGACTGAATTGGACTAAAATATCCAAGTATTAGGTTATTACTGGTCTGTGACAAAGTATTATTCTAGACAAAGTCTAGCATATGTCCATGTGAAAATAAAAATATTTCACCAGTGTCTGTAGGAAAATATCAATCACCTTAGTGATTCTCTCTGCCGGAAACTTACTAAGTTCCACTCGTAGCGCAGCACTTTTGTGACTATCACAATTTTGAAAATAACTTCTGCGTAGATCCGGCAACCATGTGCCTTGGCTCAGCGTAGTAGCACCTTGCTAGGCAAGTGCTTGTTTCGAAGTGAGCTAATGATGCCTGTGCCAGCCGGCTTTTATTCAAAACGGTCAGGGTCACGCTGAATCAGCTGAAATCTGGAAATCCTCATATCTCTGGTATCCCTGGTCCGATTTACTTGATACTAAGTGCATTCTCTTTCATTTGGCCGTGCCAGTAATCTGATCCAAGTCTCAAGTCTCTACTCCATGGTTAACTATTTAATCAATAAATAGCCTCGACCTCTGCTATTACTCGCTACGTCACTTGACATGCTCTTAGCGGTATATTCTTTCCAATTGCTTCTAGAAGCAATGTAGCGCGATATTCAAATATCTCAACTTTCAAAAGCGGCTGTAGCCTTTCCCTTGATATCTAGGTGTCTGAATCTTGGAATACCCATTCCTAGAGTTGGGCACAACATGGGATCTTATATATTCCAGCACAGTTAAAGCCAACTGTATCTTCGACAGATCACAAAGAATTGGCTTGAATATGGTCTTGATATTGTGTCTTCTAACAATATTGCTAATCCTGTCCATGGCATATTGCAGATAGGAGGAGGATTCCACAATAATCTGTCTTTCGGCTTAGGATGAAGCACCTCATTAATCGGTCACATTATGGATTTAATTGGTCCAGAAAATTTATGTAACAGTGAATGAGGTCTTGGTTGGCAACATGCTATGTTATAATGCCTCACTCTTCAAAACGTACCATCTCTATATATAAAAATCAATGTAACGTGATAGTTTGTCTGTGGGTGGGTATGTATGTCTCCTATGCGTTCATATACCATTCGTCCGATTGCGATGAAACTTGGGTGAGATGTTGAGTACACTCCAAGGAAGGTTTCTGACTTAGTAAATCCATTTTACAATAGGTAGCGCACACGTAGATTCAACAAATGAGCGACGGCGCGCGGTGTGTTTCAACAAAGTCCCGTATGCGTTCATATGGCATTCGTCCGACAGCGATGGAACTAGGATGAGATATTAAGTACACGCCAAGGAAGGATTCTGGCTTAGTAAATCTACTATACAATAGGTAGCGCACGAGTAAATTCAACAAATGAGTGATGATGATGATGATAATTGTTGTTTTAAGGGGCCTAAAACAAATGAGTGACGAAGCGTTTCAAAAAAGACCCGTATGCGTTCATATACCATCCATCAGATAACGATGAAAATTGGGTGAGATATTGAGTACACTCCAAGGATGGTTTCTGGCTTAGTAAATCCACTTAACAATAGGTAGCGCACGAGTAGATTCAACAAATGAGCGACGACGTGCGAAGCGCTTCAAAAAGTCCCGTATGCGTTCGTATACCATTCGTCCGATTGCGATGAAACTTGAGCGAGTTATTGTGTACACTGCAGGGAACGTTTATGATTTTGTAAGTCCATTGTATAATAGGTAGATAGCACACGAGTAGTTTCAACGAATGAGTGACGGCGCGCGAATAGTTTCAACAAAGTTCCATCTGCGTTCATATAGGCCTACCATTCATCCGATTGCGATGACATTTGAGTGAGTTATTGTGTACAATGCAGGGAACGTTTATGATTTAGTAAATGCATTGTGCAATAGGTAGCGCACGAGTTGATTCAACAAATGAGTGATGGCGCGCGAATCGTTTAAACATAAACCTGTATGCTTTCATACGCCATTCATCCGATTGCGTTGAAACGTTGATGCTTTGTTGTGTACACGCCAGGAAAGGTTTTTGACTTAGCAAATCCATTTTACATTACGTAGCACACGAGTAGATGCAACAAATGAGTGACGACGCGCGAAGGGTTTCAACAAAGTTCCATCTTCGTTCATATACCATTCATCCGATTACAATGAAGCTTTGTTGAGTTGTTGTGCACGCTCCCACGAATATTTCTAAATTAGTAAATCCATTTTACGATAGCTTAGAGGCAGTTAACGGAAATTGAACAAAATATTGTGTATCCAAGAGCTTTTCAAGGAACAAAATTACAACGCCAACACTTTCTTTGGTTGGCATTGCAAGGCATGCCGGGTACAGCTTGTGCATTATAATTTCAATCCTTGCTGTTAGACGTTAAGAGCGCATTTTACAGTAGAAATTTACATGAAAACATATCTATGAGATATTTTTAGAGATAGGGACTGGAAAAATAGTAGCATATAAGAGAGAAAAAATATAATGAAAAACATATTTGACCGAGTTAAATTATAAAGGAGAATGCCATGCATACATGCGAGTGAGGTCCGACTGGAAAATGGAAGCTCTACAATGGGAACTGTTTCTTGAATTCCCTTATCAAATTGTTTCCACACAATGAGATACAATAGTAATGTGCACACCAAAATAAATATTGGAGCTTTTAAAATTAATATAAAGAAAGATTCACTTGAAATGAAATACACCTTGGTCTATGACAAACTAGTACAGTGTGTCATTATGTTTCTACAAGACTCCACAGTAATTTTCCTACATCCTGGATAGGCTACGTGTTTTGCCATGTTATGCGTTTTCCTTTTACTTGTGTTAATTCAGCCAGATGGCAAGTGTAACTTTGGTTGATAAAATATATTAAGGATCACTTTGAATTTTGTTAATTTTAACCCCTGATTCCCTAGTCTCTGGTAACGGCATTACGGTGGGCAAATCCTGGCCTCTCTGTCGTTCAGCTCTCTACTCCAAGGACTTGTTCCTATGTTCCCTATTGTGGTAGAGTCGGTAGCAGATGTCTCCAGCCAGAAAAATGGGACACTGCGGTCACTCTAGCTCCTCGGGTGAACTCCCAGGGGCTTTAGTGGCACATCTCACGTAGTGGGTCTTCCTAAATAAAGATCTGAGAATATACACCAAATTGACGGTGTATTGTGCAGTTGGCATCTCCACCCTGCTCTATGGACATGAAGCCTGGACTCTGTATTTCCGTGATATGAAGAAAATAGAATGCTTCCACCAACAGAAGCTCAGATACATTATGAACTTCAAATAGGACGACTACATTCCAAACAAAAAGATGAACAGTATAGAAGCCACCCTTGTTGGTCACCAATGGATTGGGCAAGTCCAGTGCATGAAAGATGACAGACTTCCTCAACAAATACTGTACAGTGAAATTAGGACAGGCAAGAATGTTAGAATGGTGAACAAAAGGGGACAAGAGATAGAAAATAGGGAAGAACTGAAGAAAATGTGGAAAGAATATTTTGAAGAACTTCTGAACCCAAATGGAAAAGATGGTGAGGAGGAAGAAATCGGGGAAGAGGAAGATGAACTGCAAACAGAAAAGGACTTAACATGGAAAGAAGTGGAAGATGCAGTGAACAAGATGAAAGGAGGGAAGGCACCGGGTGTGGATGAGTTGAGTGTGGAGATGGTGAGAGCAGCTGGAGAGGTGGGGATACAGTGGCTGTACCGAGTGATGAGGACAGCATGGAAGGAAAGGAAGACCCCAGAGGACTGGAAAAAAAAGGAATCATTGTCCCGATCTTCAAGAAAGGTAGTAGAACAGATTGCAGAAACTATCGGGGAATAACACTGATGAGTCATTGTGCAAAGATCTTCGAGAAAGTTTTGGAAAAGAGAATTAGGACAAGGATAGAAGGAGGGATGAGGGAAGAACAACATGGCTTCAGAGCAGGAAGGTCCACAGTGGATTTGATTTTTGCTGTAAGGCAGTTACAAGAACAGCACTATGAATATGGAACAGATCTACTGATGGCCTTCCTGGACATTGAGAAAGCATATGACAGTGTATGCAGAAACAAAGTATGGAAGTCCCTGGAGGATAGAGGAGTAGAGAAATGGACTATAAAGAGGATAAAGGAGATGTACAAGGGAGGCGTGAGCTGTGTGAAAGTGGGAGGAGAGAGATCTGACTGGTTGGAACAAAGAAACGGCCTGAAACAAGGAAGTGCACTGTCACCGTTACTTTTCATTGTGGTGATGGATGACATAATGACCCGAGTGGCACAAGTAATTGGGGACGGAAAGATGAAAGCAATGGTGTTTGCAGATGATTTGATGATTTGGGGAAACAAGGAGGAGGAGGTACAGGAACAGTTGGACGTGTGGGAAGGAGTAATACAAGGATATGGGATGAAATTTAGCATAAATAAGAGTGAGATGGTGATCACAACAAGGAAGAAGGAAAGAACCACAACGGGAATAACAATTGGTGGGGAACAGCTGAAGAAAGTGGAGAGTTTTAAGTATCTGGGAAGCCTGATACAAGATAATGGAAGAAACGATAGAGAAATAAATGAGCGGGGGAGGCAGGCAGAAGCATTTCGGAGGAGTGTGAGAAGCATGTTATGGAGCAAGGATGTCCCTCAGAACAGCAAAAAGATCATATATCGGACGTACTATGTCCCTATCCTGACGTATGCCTCGGAGACCTGGGTTATGAAAGGAAGGGAGAGGAGCAAAATACAGGCCAGTGAGATGAGGTTCTTGAGAAGCAGTATTGGAGTTACAAAGATGGACAGAATAAGAAATGAGAGGACCAGAGAATTAATGAAGGAGGAACCATTACAGGATGGTATAGAGAAATCTAGACTTAGATGGTATGGACATGTAAAACGAATGGAGGAGAAGAGGATACCCAGGAGAGTACATGAGACGAAGTGGGAAGGAAAGAGACCGAGGGGAAGACCGAGAGACAGGTGGCTGAAGGGGGTGGAAGAAAGCGTGAAGAAGAGAGGAGAAGACTGGACAAGGGTGGAGGCTGAGAGATGGTGGGAAGACAGAAGACGTTGGAGAGGCTTGTGTTCCAAACAGACCCGGCCAGTGGCTGGAAACTGTGCAAGATGATGATGATGATGATGATGATGAAGAGACCTCGTGGTGCCTGTCTGAAGTGCTACAAGGACCAGCTTAAGAAGACCTTGAGGAGTACAGGCATTGATCAAGTACTTGGTGTGCCGATGCAGAGGATCGCACTAGCTGGCGCTCAATTAGAGCAGCTGCTATCGCACAATTTGAGCGTGAATAACGAAGGCAAGATGTTGATAAACGCCTGAGGTGTAAACTATGCCAGGCTCAACCACCCTCGATAAGGTGCAACCAAAGTGGTTGGACTGTTAAATGCCAGGATTGGCTTGATAAGGCATGAAAGACATACAGTAAAACCTGTCTTTAATGTAACCTTTAATAAGCGGAATCATGTCCACAACGGATAACATCACTGGTCCCGTGTATTATGGCTTATTACTCCAGTTAATGTACCTGTATGTAGCAGAATCTGTCTAACGCGGAAACAGAAAATTATGTGATTAACAGTAATTCATTTATAGAACAGGAATGTTTTACTAACTAATTCGACTACTATTTATGTTCACTTTGATTGGTTCGGACAGCACTTGGTGAGATTTCTCAAGTCTAGTGCAACCTTTACTTGGCAAGGGAATGCCCCACATTCTTGTGAGGATTAACGTACAGGCATAATGAGGAGAAATGACAGCTGTATTGCTTCTCACACAATACTGTAAAATTCGCATTTAATGTGATTCAGTGACCAATTGTAGAAGGTTGTGCTGTTGTTAAGTCCATGTGTGATGGAAGGGAAAAAGCGCATTGGTTTAGATTTAAACGCTAAAATTCAAGTTATTGAAGCTAGCGTTGGAAAACACAGCGGTATTTGTCGAGCATTACCGCCAAGAAAAGTAACCAGAGGATGACGCTGGCGATGATATTGAAGATGATGATGATGATGATGAAGTAGATGACAATGTGTGTAGTTTGATGTTTGTGCTGGTGTTTAGCATGTAATTGGTGTAACCAAACCACAGTATTCTAATTACACTCGTAAATATTTTTGATGATCACATGCATTAACCGGAATCCTGTATGTAATGGAAATATTTCTTGGTCCCTTGAAGTTCTGTTCAAGACAGGTTTTATTGTACATGCCTGGTGTCAGATAATGAAGAACTGCATTAGAGATATGAATATTTGGACAGGAGTATTAGCAGACGACAATATGCAAACAGAGCATCATCAACTCCTAGCAAGTCTAAAATTGGATTTTAACTCCCAAGAGTTTGATGAACTATTGAGGCTGTAATGGGATGCCAGAAGATCATTGGAATACGGTAAATCCAAAGATTTTCCATTCGACAACAACATTAGTGTGACTTTGTAATAGTTAGTTATTGTCGTTTTAAAGGGCAGAACTAAGAGGTCATCTGCCCCTTGACTTTGTAATCATGGATTATAAAACTAACTCCATCCTGTCTGAACGACCAACTCCCCGTGGCATCAATTTGTTATCACTTTTATCAAAGAATAATATTTCATGAATTGACTCTTGTTGCACGATCTATTGAATAAATGTTATCACAAAGAAACCTGAGCCCTACTTGGTCACACTCACCAGGTGGTTCAACATGACAAGGTCACAGATGCCTTCCTCCACCCCCTCCAACTGGTTGTGTCCGGTGAGCAGCACTCGCAGCTCCAAGAGGCGGTACACCACCGAGGGCATTGAGCGCAGCTTGTTGTGGCTGATGTTGAGCCGCGTCAGCTTACCGAGCTCGCCCATCTCATCCGGCAGCGAATCTAACCCATTATCCTGCAACTGTACAAGATCAAACACCTCAGTTAAATGTTTATCAAGGCAAAGAGAGTTGTGGCTGATGTTGAACTGTGCCAGAACAGGTGTCAAAGAATTTGTTAAAGTTGCAACATATTTGATTTGGCATTGAAAGCTGTTGGATGCTGTTGGTATGCTGGATGGTGCAGCATGGTACAACATTGAACTACCTTTCCATTCAAAAAGATCATTGGTCGATTCCTTAAAAAATTTTGTCAAATCTTTGGTAAATTAAAGCAACTTTCTGTTCTCCCCCCATCCACCATTGAGGCTCGTGAAGGTTTTCAGACTATCAATAGTACTTTAGACCTGATTGAGCTAGTTTCTGCTTTAATCTGTAACTGGTCCAACTCGCACAAGATACAAATTTTCCTCTCAACTTGATACAACTTGGGATTCTCCAGAGAGAATAAACAGTAACACAGAGCAGCTTGCAGGAATAGAACACATTGTAGACAGTGTTTATAGTTCTATTTTGTCCTCAAAACGTCAAGTGAAAGGTTTTACAATAACAATCCGACCCACATTAATACAGTACCTACTTAACCCAAACCATAAAATATTTTCTGATTCTTATTGTTTTGATAAAGTTACAGGCAATCTAATAAAATGATAGATAGATAGATAGATTTTTATTAATTCCATTTGATCAAATACATGCATTCAATACATTTTTGATATAGGACACGTCAGAATTTACATGCATAAAATAAAAGAACTAACAGGTATATATTACTAAGATTATAACTATTTATAACTTATTATAATAGCAAATCTTAATAGATACAATCTTATTGCACAACTATTTACACCTCACTCTATTATCATAATATGAAAACTTAATTCTATAAATACAACAACATACAGCTAGGTATTAAAATTAAATTAAAAAAGTAAAATATAGTTATAGATTCCATCACTCCTATACGCTAAAATATTCAACTACTGAGTAAAAACAATGGCACTGCAGATAAGCTTTCAACATTCTATCAAAGGTTTTTATTTTTGGGGCCAGTTTTATATACTGGGGTAGTTTATTGTATAATTTAACTCCAGTGTGAAAAGTTCCTTTTTGATATATGCTTGTGTGTGTGTGTGAAATATGAATGTTTTGATTTTGTCTTGTGTTATGCCTATGAACATCATTGTTTGTTTTAAGAAAAACATCTTTATTCATTAAATTCTTTTTAAAAAACATAATACTTTCAAAGATATATATGCAGGGCAGTGGGAGAATGTTTAAATCTTTAAACAGAGGTCTACATGATTCTCTAGAGTTTACATTTGCCATAATTCTAATCGCTCTCTTTTGTATCCGAAACGTGCTTAGTACATCTGGCGACATACCCCAAAATATGATCCCATATCTTAAGTATGAATGGAAATAAGCAAAATAAGTATTTCTTAATGTGTGCATGCTAGTGCAGGTTTTCAAAATACGTAACGCAAAGCACATCGAGTTCAGTTTAGTATTCAGATATTGTATATGTTTATTCCATTTCAAGTCTTGTTGTATCCATAGTCCTAAAAACTTTATTTCTGATTTATTTTCTATTTGATGACCATTTAATGTTATATTGGGCATCGCAGGATTCCTATTCTGTATAGTGTGGAAATTTAGACATACTGTCTTTTTATAGTTTATTATGAGGCGATTATCTTGTGACCATTTGGTTAACTCTCCTGTAACGGAGTCAGCAGACTGCTGTATGACCTGTTTAGTTTCACCTTTTATTACGAGTGTTGTATCGTCCGCAAACAAAATTTCCTTATGTGAATGAACGTTCTGTGTTATATCATTTATATATAGAAGAAAGAGTAGTGGGCCCAAAACCGATCCCTGGGGTACTCCAAATTCAATAATTCCCTCATTGGACAATGTTTCATTAAGTAATTTGGTTCCATCATCCTTGTGTCTCAAGCTTACTATTTGTTTACGCCTTGTTAAGTAAGACTCTATCCATTTATTAGCTAGACCTCTAACACCGTATTGATTTAGTTTGGTAAGGAGGATTTTATGGTCAACTACATCAAATGCTTTCGATAAATCCAAGAATAGGCCAGTTACATGTTCCTTATTGTCAATTAATTTCAGTATACTATTACTACATTCGTAAATTGCTGTCTGTGTAGATTTTTCCGTTCTAAATCCATGTTGTGAGTTTGATAATATTTTATTTTTTTCTATGAAACTTATCAGTCTCTTATACATAATTTTTTCCACAATTTTTGCAATACCAGTTGGTAAGGTAATAGGACGATAGTTATCTAATTCATCTTTTGAACCGTTTTTGTGCACTGGAATTACTTTTGATAACTTCAAAATATCCGGGTAAGTTCCTGAGAGAATTGAACTGTTTATTAAGTGCGTAAGTGGATTTATTATATTTTCTGCACATTTCTTTAAAATTGCATCAGGGATTCCATCAATGCCAGCACAGAATTTATTTTTTAGCTCTTTTATAACTATTCTTACCTCTTCACTTGTGACATGATTTATAAATAAAGAATCACTGCATATATTTATTTTATTATTAGAATTTAGTGTATTTACCTGTGATTTATTTAATAATTTTTGCGGAATTTCCAGAAAATAGTCATTAAAAGTGTTTGCTATTTCCTCTGGATTATTAATCACTTTATTATTTCTGGTCAGTGTAATGTTCCTTTGTATTTTAGCAGATTTTCCAGTTTCTTTCTTTATTACGGACCACATCGCCCTGTTTTTATTAGATGATTGGGAAATAAAATTATCATTATGCATTTTCTTTGCTAGTCTTATTACCTTATTTAATATGCTAGTGTATTTTTTGTAGTATAAATTGAATTCAGGTGTTGTGTGGTATTGTTTATATAATTTGTGTAGAAATTTCTTTCTTTGACATGAATTTATAATCCCTGTTGTTATCCAATTGCTAGTTTTGTTATTTTGAACAGTTCTTCGTTTAAAGGGGAATGCTATTTCAAAATAGTGTTTTAGGGTACTGTTAAATGCATTAAATTTATCATTTACATTTTCTAGTTCATAAATTTCTGACCATGTTTCCTTATTTAATAAGTCATTGAAATATGTAACATTTGATTCAGTGAATGACCTGCACTTTGATTTTACTACATTATCATTATTATTGATTACTTCGGATACTTCAAAACTCAGTATTTGTCCATGGTGGTCACTAAAACCCGGACAATAGACTTCTATTGAATGGTGATATTTATCTGTATTTATAAAAATTTGATCAGGAGTGGTTTTACTAAATTTTGTTATTCTTGTTGGTGTATTTACTGTAGGTTTCAGTCCATAGGAAATTAGTAACTGGTTTAATAATTCACAATTTCTATCAAGTTTTAAGAAATCCACATTTACATCCCCACAAATTATTATATCGAAATTTACTTTGCTCATGTTATTGAGTAACAATTCTAGTTTATCTATAAATAGAGGAAACTTTCCTGACGGAGAACGGTATACGCATACAATTATTAACTTAAACTGCTGAATTTTTACGGCAGAGAATTCAAAATCCTGTTCCATAATTAGATAATCATAAGCTGTTATCTGTTCACGATCTAAATTATTTCTTAAGAAGATGCAAGTACCACCATGGCTAATATTAGATCTAGAGTATTTACTAGCTTGTATAAACCCTGGGAATTGAATTAATTCGAGTTGTTCCTCTTTCAGCCAATGTTCTGAAATACATAGTGCTGAGATGTCTTTAAGTTCATTTTTAAGCATTAGATTTATGTAATCAATTTTATTATAAAGAGACTGGACATTCTGGTGGTAAATTTTAAATTTGTTACTTTTGCAAGCTTGTGTTGGTGATTTATTTACATTATTATTATCATAATTGTTATTATTATTGTTGCTAGACAAATCCGAAATACCATTGTTGCACTCCGTTAAATTTGACTTTAAAAGATGTGAATGCCAAACCTCACGTTTGGCTTCTTCTACCAGTTTCCCTGCTTCCACTCTAATGATATTACTGTTGAATTATTCTTACCATTTGAATTTACAATTTTGCAGATTTCATCACTAAGATACTCTTTTCCTAATCTATTTAAGTGTAGGCCATGCCGAGTGTGGAACTTCCTGTCTAATTTACTTACATCTACAATTTGGACATTTGGAAAACTCTTACAAATTTTATGAATTTTTCCATTTGTAGCCTCTATTTCTACATTTACACATGACTTGGGAATTAAATCGTGTCTCTGCGGAATGTTTACAATAATGACATTTGTTTTTTGCATGGATGGCAATGTACCCTTTAAATCTTTGATTACCTTTTTACTCTCATTTCTATAGACGTCGTTTGCTCCAGCGATGATCACTGCGTAGTCCTTTGCAGTAAGGGACGCACACTCTCCTATCATCCCGTTCGTGACTTCTGCAATCTGAGCTCCCGGCTTCACTGTCGAAGTGACCTCCATTTCTCGGTTTCTCTCCAAAACGCTTGCTGCTACATCTCGCCCGTGGCTATCCGCAAATATCCGCATCTTCCTGGATTTTCTCTTTATCACTCTCTTCTTTTCTTCTTGAGGAAAGTCATCATTTTCTTCGACAAGCACTCCAAATGAATTTGAGACGGGAATTTCAGTTACATGTACTCCATTTATAGGCCTAGGCTTATTCAATCTTACCTTACCAGCAATCACTGTCGACCAAGTTTCCTTGCTTTCCTCTCTGTTTCCTTTTAATGTATTCAACTCTTCCATTAACTTAGCAATATCTTCCTTTAGCAGCTTTATAATTTCGTCTTTTGAGGACAGTTCGTTTCTCAGGTTATGAAATTCGCATGACGGTAGCGGTAGGCCTACATTACGACAATCGGTTTCACTTTTCTCCTCATTCAATTTTACCTGAGATCTTGTGATGATTTTATTTGCATTTTTTACTTTTATTTTGCACGACGAGCATAAATCCGTTACTGTTACACAACCTGACGAGATACTAACACTGTTTACTGTCGTCATACTAGAGATCTAAGTGAGCCTAGATGTTTACACCAAATTACACTAAATTTAATTTAATTATTACTACCTAATAGAATTAATCTAATAACCTACCAATAAAGAAGAATGTGAAATACGTATATCTTCCAATCGGGTGAAGTCTCGTAAAAGCACCACTGCTCTACTTGGTTCAAACAGTGATTGAAGAAGTCACCGAATCTTTGGATACACGTTCCCACAACTTAGTTTAAGTTTATTAAATTATCAACAAGAATTTCTAAATACTATCAATATTCCGTATTACACTTGATCTAAGGAAAGTAACTTTATAGATTTTAAGCCTCTGTTATAATATTTTACCACTTTTATCAAATATTTACACTAGCTGCTATTTCACTACACTTTCACTGTGACGCCATCTTGCCGCAGGCCAAATGCTAAATACAGTGAACCCTCACTAGTTTGGGCTTCACTAAATCGGAAAATTCGGACAGATTTTCATCGCCGCAGTACTGCGCCAGACATTATTCGCACCAAGGCCATCTATTGTAAAATGTTGGTCCAGGGTGTCGAGCGATGACCTTTTTTCAAATTTCCGTATAATTCCCGTATTTCCCGTACGAAAATCCACCAAATTCCCGTATATTTTAGAACTCTCTAAGACTAGAGTTCGAATACCGATTGGCTGAAAAATGAATCTTAAAGCGCGAATCAAGATTTTCTGGCGTAAGTGTAACTGCGTTTTTGGTGATATTTCCGCAGCCCGCGGGTGATGGCGAGATTTAGGCCTAATCCGTAGTGAGCAAAGCGCGCGAGCGTGCGAGTGAACTCTCTCGCAGATACCGTTTACCTGAGGAGAACTAAGATAAATGACTGTTTTACTGAGGAGGGTTCAGAGAGTAGAGAATAGAAGTGTCACATAATAAATGTTTACGGGAAGTGACTGAATTGTATGTTACCGTAACCGAATAGAGCAGTGGTCCTTAACCGGTGGTCCGCGAGTGCCTCGGGAGTGGTCCGTGGGAGTAAAGGGACCACCAACACGTATAAAAACGTGGCCAATAAACGGGGATTTCGAAAAGGATGTGCGTTAAACAAGAATCGTCCAAAAGTAATCGCGGCGATGACTATCAGGTTTTGAATTGAAATATCTTTAAAATAAGTGTTATTGAGGAAGGGTGACAACTGATTTGGTGTATTGGGGGGGAGGGGTGGTCCGTACATGATTTAGTTTCAGGCTGAGTGGTCCGCAGACTTCTACGGGTTCAGAACCACTGGTATCGAGCTTCCACGAGTTAAAATGGCACCGAAGCTTATGCATAGCGAACTGCCGGTCCGCGAATCTCCATTAGATTTCATTGGCAGTGAATCGTTCGTTCGTGATTATCTTCTTTATTATTTCGGATTGTGGTTTTGTTTTTAGGCGTTCAACTTATGAAATAAGAACTAGAGGGTTGGCCTTTCATGAATATTCCAAAGACAAGTGTCTTCTAAAAGAGTAATTAGTATAACTTCGCATCAGAGACGACCATAACAAACAGCTTGCCTACGAAGTGTGCGATTTGCACATTTCAAACGGCATGCGGTTCCACATTAAAATCCAACCATGCCTAGTTTTCAGTACCTATGGAAAATATTACCGTAAGTTAATAAACCAAACAACTGGCGACAATTTTTTTTAAATGCTCATTTACATCTTCACCCTAGTCTACGTAAAGTACCATACGGTAATCACTGAAAAGGTAGGGGGGGTTATGAACTCAATTTCACAAGCGAACGAACCGGAACCTCATTTTGCATGAATTATGAAACCCGCATCCTAATGGAGGTATGGATTGTCTGCATTTAGAAATATGTTAGTCAGTAATTAAAACAAGATGCCAGAAAATTAAATACAAAAAGCTGCGTGCCTACTACGGTGTAAAGCTACTCCGTGAAAAAATACACCTCGCCAAGATTATACGACGTGCATATAGTTAAATACAATCATCCAATTGGAGAAACACTTTCTTTGTCATGATCTTATAAGCAATTCAAACATAAAACTCTGTAATTTATGGGAAAATGTGCAACATTTAGAGACTACGAGTGTTGTATGTGGCACAACGTTAGCTGATATTACGCATCATTAAAACATAAGGAATGAACACATGCAGAGCTTTCTCACTGCACTCAACTGAAGATCATATCATTCTTGGTGCTTTTTTCGTTCTCTTAACAACAATAATTTGCTTAGTCACATGCAAGGAAAATTGTAGTACACAGTTCAAATTGCTTCCATTACCTGACTACTAAACCAGAAGCTGGTAATGCATAACCATACGCCGGTGGCACGTCCTATGACAAATGAAAGATCGAAAGAAAATGTAAGCTCTATAGGAGCCCGGAACAAGGTGATAAAATTTTCTGCACTACTGAAAATAGTCAAAATACCCTCTGTAATAATGAATAATAATTCAGGGGGTCATGTAGAAAAATGTTACCCACCCACTATCCCTTTTTAGATCACGACTTTTATAGTAAAACAAGCTATACCCGGCATGTGTTGCAATACCAATCAAAGAAAGTGTTGGCGTTGTAATGTTGTTTGACGAAGTCTTTTAAATACACAATATTTTTTTCTTTTTCTGTTAACTGCCTCAAAAGTATTGTAAAATGGATTTAATCATTCAGAAACATTCGTGGGAGCGTGCACAACAACTCACCAAAATTACATCGCAATCGGATGTATGGAATATGTACGCATATGGGACTTTGTTGAAACGATTTGCGTGCCATCACTCATTTGTTGAATCTACTCGTGTGCTACCTATTGTAAAATGGATTTACTAAGTCAGAAACCTTTGCAGCAGTGTGCACAACAACTCGCAAAAGTTTCATCGCAATCGGATGAATGACATGTGAACGCATACGGAAATTTGTTGAAACGATTCGCGCACCATCGCTCATTTGTTAAATCTACTTGTGCGCTACCTATTGAAAAATTGATTTACGAAGTCAGAAACCTTCCCTGGCGTGTACGCAACATCTCACCCAAGTTTCATCGCTATCGGACGAATGGTATATTAAAGCATACGGGACTTTGTTGAAACGCTTCGCGCGCCGTTGCTCATTTGTTGAATCTACTCGTGCGCTACCTATTGTGAAATACAGGGTCTTTCACTCAAGGTGCGGCCAGCCCAGCGCTCCAGGTAGAACGTGGGGCTATAAAGGTCAGACGAGCATATCGCAGCGCGCTGCTGTCATAGTCCAGTCAAATTAGACCAAAAATGATGGTTTTGCTGCATTAAATCATGTAGTTCCAAATTTTTTAGGAATGTGTAGAGGAAGGTTCCCTGAGCAACGCCTAATAAAGTCCCGTCGATTTCAGGTACTGCGGGGGGCAGGAGGGAGGCTCGAAGGCCCCCCTTTTTCGTTTTTGGCACATAACTTTCAAACGGTGCATCTTACAGAAATTTTTATACTTTCCTAACTGAAAGGTAATTAAATGCCCTACAAAATGGTATATTCATTTTCACAGCAGTGTGTTACCTTCTTCGAGCTGGTGGAACTACATGATTTAATGCAGCAAAAAATCCTAATTTGACTGGACTATCACAGCATATGTCATAATTAAGATAAGGAAGAAGTGCTGTTGGATTGATGTTTCGGAGCAGCGCGGGACTTCGCAGTGCTGGAACAGTTGCAATGCAGGGTTTACCGAGTAAAGTTGACTTTGTTATTTCGTTTATAGCCTATTTAATGTTATAAGTGTTATAAGTTTTTAACGTGTGTACGTGTTTGTGGTTATTGATTAATTGTTATTGTATTCCAAAATGTTATAACGTGTTATTGCTAAGTGTTAAAGCCTATTGGTTCAATAATGCCTCAAGCTGCGTACACATTAGAACAAAAGATTTTCATGTACGACACTTATGTATTGACGAATTCCTGTAGAGAAGTTAGAAGGCGGTATATAGGAAAATTCCCAGGTGCGACCATTCCAAATAGAGAAACTGTTAGAAGACTTGTCAACAAATTTAGAAGTACAGGTTCGATTCTGGTTGGAAAACGAAGAGTAAAAAAGCGAGTGCTTACTGAGGAGAAATTAGGCGAGGTAGGGGAAATGTTACAACGTACTCCTACAAAATCGCTCAAAAAACTTTCACAGCAAACACAAATTTCGATTACCTCAGCGTGGCGGGCTACAAAAATGTTAAAATTGAAACCATACAATACAGGATTACTGTTGTTCAAGAATTGCTTCCATGTGATAATGAGAGCAGGGTAAATTTTTGTAACTGGGTATTAAGGGGTGTTGATGATGGGGTACTTGATCCGAAATTAATAATATTCTCTAATGAAGCATGGTTCCATTTAAGTGGACATGTTTCAAGTCAGAATAACAGGTACTGGTCTTCAGAAAAACCTGTTAATTTCATACATCAAACACCCCTACATGATGTGAAAATGGGAGTGTGGGCGGCAGTAACTGCAGACAGGATAATAGGGCCTATATGTTTTGAAACAACAATCACTGGGCAGAGATATAAGGATGACATTCTCGTGCCATTTTTTGAACAATTGACGGACACTGAATGCCAATCTGGATATTTCCAGCAGGACTCTGCAACTGCGCATACGGCTAACGAGTCATTAGATTTGATTGAGGAAATTTTCGACAACAGGGTAATTAGTAAACCATTGTGGCCCGCAAGATCCCCAGATCTTACGGTTTGCGATTTTTATTTATGGGGAAAACTGGAATATAAGGTTTATGCAACAAACCCTCACACTCTAGATGAACTCAAACAGAATATAACCAAAGAAATTGAGGCTATCTCGGTAGACGAACTGAAGCGTGTAAATGAAAATTTCCTTAGACGATGCCAGAAATGTGTAGATGCAGGTGGAGGACATTTTCAATATCTTCTGTGACAAGGTGGGTAATTATTTTACTTTGATTATATGTTATTATGTGTACTCGTTATTTACATGCGATTTGTACGGGTGCTCTCTCGACCCTAAGCTCAGCGAGCTGCCTCTACGCGCCGCCGGCAGCTCGCTGAGCTTAGGGTCGAGAGTCTGAAGCATCAATCCACAGCACTTCCTTCCTTATCTTAATTATGACATATGCTGTGACAGCAGCGCGCTGCGATATGCTCGTCTGACCTTTATAGCTGCACGTTCTACCTAGAGCGCTGGGCTGGCCGCACCTTGAGTGAAAGACCCTGTAGATTTACTAAGCCAGAAACCTTCCCTGGAGTGTACACAACATCTCACCCAAGTTTCATTGCAATCGGATGAATGATATATGAACGCATACGGGACTTTGTTGAAACGCTTTGCGCATTGTTGCTCGTTTGTTAAATCTACTCGTGCGCTACCTATTGTAAAATGAATTTACTAAGCCAGAAGCCGTCCCTGGAGTGTACACAACATCTAACCCAAGTTTCATCGCTATCGGACGAATGGTATATGAGCGCATAAGGGACTTTGTTGAAAAGCTTCGCGCGTCGTTGCTCATTTGTTGAATCTACTCGTGCGCTACCTATTGTAAAATGGATTTACTAAGCCAGAAACCTTCCCTGGAATGTACACAACATCTCACCCAAGTTTCTTCGCTATCGGACGAATGGTATATTAACGCATACGGGACTTTTTTGAAACACTTCGCGCATCGTTGCTCATTTGTTGAATCTACTCGTGCGCTACCTATTGTAAACTGGATTTACTAAGCCAGAATCTTTCCTTGGAGTGTACTCAACATCTCGCCCAAGTTTCATCGCAACCAGATGAATGGTATATGAACGCATAGGAAACATACCCACAGACACACAAACTATCACGTAACAATCATTTATATATACTGTATAGATTGGAGGTGTGTCCGCTATTACAAGCGTAAATTATGCGACAAATACAGTATTGCTAACCCCCCGAATTCGGTACTGACAGCCTTCCTGTCACTTTGCCCCGCTTTTCCTCTCCGCAACCCACGGTCGCCACATAACAAGACCCTACGTCCAACCACCACACGGCAAGAATTCTGAGCATGCTTCTCACCTACACCCTGTATTTCTAAGGAAACAACGCGAAGGATAATATCCGACATATTATGTCGGGGGCTTGGAACAGCTGAGCTGTGTTGCTAAATTTTTAGTGTTGTTGTAAATCAACTGATTCGAATAATACACAGCACTACACTTCAGACATTATTTCTGTACAATTATACGTAATATATTTTAAAAGACGATCCTGAGTCAACGCCGAGGACATTCAAACAGAGAAATACGATACTTTTAGATGAATAAATAAATTACACACTGAAGCTATGATACCCTTATCATCGGTATTCAATTCAATAAATACGACGAAGAGGGCAAACACTCTACAGCTAATGAATATAAAAATACTCACCATGCAATGATTATCCTTTAACATAAAACAAAAGTCTGAGTGGAGGTCGTTCACAGCTTACAGTACAGTAGTTGACATAACAACATGCACACTCACTGAATCGCGACTCTCTACGGTTAATATTAGCTTTCGTGATAATACAAAAGTAAAGTTAAGGTTAAGACATATTTAGCACTGAGCACTTCAACAAGCCGCTCTGTGGCGATATTATTGCCGTGGTTTTATATTGACGAGTTGTAGGCTATTGAATGGCGGACGGTATTTTGAACACTATGACGGGAAGCAATAGCCTGTGCTCTATTATCGATTGACGTAAGCGAACTGACACCAATAAATAAATTATCCTCAGTCACTTGGCAAGGATTTCCTTGCCACTCTCCATCCCTTCACTGTCCCTATCATCATCACCACCATCATTGTCTTCGTCAGAGCTTGATGAATTGCCAAGGTTAATAATCATTTCATCCACTGCGATATCCAGATCGCCTTCAGTATTTCTTTCTGTACATGCTGTACGGGATGTGTCCAGTCCTCGGGTCGAACTTCGGCGAAGTAAAAGTAAGGAAACATTGACAATGAAAGGAAATCCGACACAGACAGTGGTTAACAAGAGACTGAAACAATGCCTGCACACACGACAAGAATTCTGTCACTTGTGTAGTGTATTTTGTAGCCACATGCTGTTGACGGGTGTTAGATTGTAAAATGTCGAGAGCTGCGAGATACTGTTTGTAGTTTTTGAAATATATGCATGTGTGACGCATTTGCATTGAGTGTTTGCACGGACTTTAAAACAATTTGGTATATGCATCTCCCCTGCGAAAGACCATGGAAAGGCTAAAAACAGTAAAATTCCACACGCGACATCCCGCGAATACTTTTTAATTTAGATTTATTTTATCAAAGTAGATAATAGAAAATAAAATAATGCAAAACGAAATTAAATAAGTCACTTTGACAAATACAAGATCGTTACTAGGACTTCAGTCATACACAGCACAAAATTATGTTCTTTTGACAGTACTACTTTTTTTTCCAATTCCTGGAGATCTTTTGTGGCTTTTCTTTCGACTGCCACCTTAGCCGTCGCTTCGCACCTGTTTTGCTTCCTAGAACACGGCGTAGGAGTTTCGTGCAGTATGGACTCTTGCTCACGGTTATCTTTTCTACTCCACCAGCTGCCATCACAGCGTCCTGAACAGTATGCATGCCAATCAGACTTGCTTCTTTGTGATTGACGATCATGCACTCCTTGTTCAGGGAGAAACCTCTGTCTAGAGCTGCATTGTTGTGAAACAAAATCAGTATCATTTTAACGAAGCTTGTGAGATCGTTTTTGGCAGGAACTGAGGAAGGTGCTGAAGCCACTAATTCAGACCACAGCACGTCGAGCCATAGCTCTTTTCCGTCGAACAGTTTCAAACGCGCAGTGACGGAGGGCAGTCTCAGAAGTGCGGATCAGCTGCTCTTGATGCGGTCAGCCATTGCGCCAGAAAGCAAATTCTTCTGATTACAAAGAATTTCCAGGGCAATGACGATCCTAACTTCTTCCAACTTAGGAGTCTCAGCGACCCCTATAGGGTCCAGGCAGGAAATAGCACGGGTCTCTTGTGAGCATGAGTTGACCTCTCTTTGATTTTTTCAGCCGTAGGATACGAATGTACAATTTTCGGCAATTGGTGCGAAATTGCAGCACATCCGCGTCTGGAATTTTCTGAGATCTTGAGCTGTTAGCTTCTTTAAGGGCTGCTCTTGTTGAGAAACCCAGGTCTCCTCTGAATAACAATGCGGTCTGATTCCTCTATGTCGTTGTCAGCAACGAGTGCGGCGCGCATAGCCCTGCGCGGAGAGGGTACGGCCGGCGGTCAGCCAGGCAAAGCATGCATTTGACGTTGGCTGGGTTCTCATCCCGCTTAGCGCTCTATCGGTGGCGCAAATTGCGGGTGGCAGCGCGATCTGCAGGCGAAATAGAAGACTGAGCGGGAGGACTCTACCGAGCGTTCGGGGGCTAAGAAGTCAGGCATTATGAAACTTTTCAAGATTTCCCGTATCAAGTGCGAATTTCCCGTATAAGTCCCGTATTTTTCCCGGGTCACTAAAATTCCCGTATTTCCCGTAACGCTCGACACCCTGTGGTCGCATCCCCCTCCCTTCCAAATTCACTCCACTCGCGGCTAATAATAAGTACCGTATAGATCATTATTGGTCACAAGCACGCAACAAAAGCAGTGCCTGCTCAGTTCGCTTTTTGAAGCCCACATGACGAGTTACTATTACACTGTGTTAAATTCTATCTCTATGATTGTTTAAAAGTGTTTGGAAGTGTCGTACCGTTGTTCTCGCTAGAATACAGTAACTAAGATGAGTGTTGTACACCACAAAGTTTAGAAGACAAAAAGTATATACGGACACATATAAAGCCTTCAAATATGTATTGTAACTTTAATTTAAAACAGTATGTATATTTTATGATGTTCATCTAGTCTTTCTTTAACAATTGCATACATTGTATATTATATTCCAAATTATAGCTTCAAAAACTATGCATGTTCTGTACAGTGCAATATTTTAGAAAACATTACTATAATTCGGACTTTCTATAATTTGTACTAGACCTTGCCCCCATTAGTCCGAATTAGTGAGAGTTTACTGTATCTCACAAGTACACTTTTGAGGGATAACCTTTTTTCAATAATTGTATCTCTGCTTTTTTCCGTAAAGCAGTTGCCTAGATACGTATTTCAGTCATAGAGGTTACAAATGTCATGAATTATCTTTTAATACTATAACTTTTCCGTACTGAAATATATAATTGATTACAAGTTTTCCACTATGCAATACAACTTAATTTTAATAAGAACTTATGTTCCTATATATTTGTGGTACGTGTTTCGGTTTTTGTTTTGAATAGTGGAAAACCTGTAATAAATTACAAATGTCGGTCGTATTTCTGAGTCGATACAAGTGCCGGCTGTCGCGCTAACTTGGAGGAAGCTGATTGTGCCAGAATGTTGCATCTTTTAGAAGATGATGATTTTAGTGAGAGTTCTTCTGATGAATGATAGTACGGAGTGTTTCATCTGAAGAGTCAGATGGCATTGAAGAAGAGGAAGAATTTGCAGGTGCACATGTGCATAACCACAAAGTCTGGAAGTTGACACCGACGAACAACGAGCCAAATAATACGCTGTGTGATACAGGTGGTAAACTGAATCCTGTTGTAGCACCAAGAATAGGCAAGAATCCAAGGATGGTTGAAGTACGGGGCGAGTTCCTAACGGAAGAATTTTGGCAGCATGTTACCAATGAAACAAACTCCAATGCAGCAAAGCTACTCCAGGAAATTGAATATAATCCCAACAAAAAGAAAAGCTATGATGATTACCGTATTTACTCGCATATGTAAGAGCCCATCGCATATAAGACCCTCCCAACTTTTTTTAATTTAGCAAAAAAAAAAATGTTAATGTTGGACCCATTATTAACGAAATACGGGTAACTAACGATGAGCGTTTACTACAGAGTTCCTGCTATTCCTATTTTCGATATGGTATTCCGTGGACGTTCCTGCGTTACCGCAAATATCAGGAGTGTACCAATTGCTGTTATGGTACTTTGTGGCAGTACAAGAATATGCATTCTTTCCTTGAGGCTAGCTGTAGTAACAAAAATAATCCAAAAATCCCTGCTTCAAGGCCGCATTCCTAGCCAGACAGTCACACTCAGCCATCCCTCTTACTCGTCTGTCTTTGTCAATACGCTTAACAGGCAGTGGTCGTTCAGTCAAAACACAGTAGCCTGGAAAAGTGACGATATCATTCGAATTACGGTAGTTTTGTTCTCCGAGTACCATGAGCGGTAACGCTAATACCAGTAAGCGTAAGAGTTTTCCTGCTTCTTTTGAACTACTGTATTTCAGATGCAGTGAACGCAAATTTAGGCCTACCCTACCACGAACGTATATTGGTACTCGCCGCGATCGTGGGAGATTTATATCAGACTAATATTGTAGCCTATAATGGTATCTTTTAAACCTGAATAATAAATATTCTGTTTAAAATGTATTTTCGAGGACGCTGGCAAGTATAGTTATTTAATGGATATCTTGATACGCTACTAATTTTTGAGATATACGCATATAAGACCCTCCTCAATTTTTGAGCATTAAAAATAGGATAAAAAAGGGTCTTATATTCCAGAAAATACGGTATTATATTTGAATTGCAGCCAATGGTCATAGCGGGGTATTTTACTTGAACGCCTGTAGGCTCCCCATCAAGTTCAATTTCAAGTAGTTCCAACTTTGGCTACCAGAGATGCCACTGTCACTGACACCTAGCGGCGAACGTTGGAACTTGATAGAGCGATTCTAACCAAATAACCTACAAATTTAGCTACACACTACCAACTGTAGTGGTAGGTTCTTTTACATGCCATAGATCTATGACATGGGCCCACCGGCTTTACTTCCCCTCCGAAGGAAGGCATACTGAAGGATTTTAACGCTCATAAAAATCAGATGACTTCAGCCAGGTTTGAACCAGAGGTCTTGGGCATAGCAGTTCAGCATGTTACTGACTACACCACCAAAGCCCCCAAAGCTATGATGATGAAAACTAGTTTCCTGTTACTAAGGATGAACTAAAGGCTCATTTTGCTTTGTGTATTTTGATGTCTCAGACTAAAACGTCTAAAAAGTTGCAACGGACAGTTTCTTCTAATACCGGTCATTTTTTCAAGTGTCATAACATTTTACCCAATACTATGTGTTAGCATAGTTTTTAAGTTTTAGCTTGTAAATAATTTTAAGTGTTTTTAAAGTGTTACCATTGTAATGGTCATGATGTTTACCTCATTTCATCTCCATATCATCTATTTTAATGTCTAATAACTGGCCACACTAGACAATTAGCTGATGAAGGGGCAAATTCTATCTGGAATACAAAGCCTCGAAACATGTACTAATAAGTGAAATGAAACACTATAAATAGTATTGACTAGATGGAATAAAGTGTGATTTAATTGATTGAAACTATTACTAAATATGCCAATACGGACCAATTATGAATTCAAATATTCCTAAATAAAAAATCTTCTGTTCGAGACAGAGACAAAAGGTGATCTCATAAGCCTATTTTTATCATATGATGAAAATAGGCTAAAAGTAGGGGTGAATGCCACTGCATGTAGATGACTGTGCTCGACTATTGCTAGAAGGTTATCATGTCAATAATAAATTAAGGTGTATAAAAATGTTGTGTTTTAAGCTAAATTAAATCGCTAATCTCAATGGGTTAAATAACGAGGTTGATAGCAATTTCTACTTGTATGTATGTAATATGATGTGTTAGAAGTTTCAAACCTCAATAATCAGACTTTTACACTCTTTGCTCCAAGTACATAAAAATGTGGACTTACATGAAGGGTCGTGAGTGAGAAGAGGTTCTGGATGTTGGGCGATATCCGAGTGAGACTGTTGGAGCTGAGGTCCAACATGGCTAGAGGTTCGTGCTCCCACCAGCGGTTGCAGTCGCCATCGGAGTCCAACCTCACTTCCAGTTGCCGAACTTCAGTTTCGTCCAACTCATTCAGCTTCCATACTTTCTCTGGAACTGAATATACACCTTATTTATGCCAGTTTCGCTTTATAGATGAAAGGATATACTGCTCAGGATAGTACTGTTGCTTACATTATTTATAGGCTAAACTGGAATGTAGCAATCAAAATCTGACTCAAAACCGCGCTCCATGCATTGTTAGTTTCGACACTGGGGGCGTAGTTTGGTCCCATACTGTCATAGACAACACAATATTGTGGAGTGGGCACAGCGGAGAAAGGGACAGACACTGCCCACACGTCTGTTAGGTAGGTCGCTGTGGTGTCTCGTCTTGTATGGTGTGAATAGCGGCGAAATACAATGGCGCGTCGACTGGACGTTCACTCCGAATATGAGGTGCGTGTAACAATCCGATTCCAATGGACCAAAAGGAAGAATTGCACGGACATTCATCGTGAAATTAGTGCTGTGTATGGGGAGGGGGCCATTTCCCGGCAAGGGATCGTAAAGTGGTGTCAGCAATTCGAAGCTGGACGCACGGATATCACGGACGAATATCGCGTCGTATTGTCAAACGTTGCACCGGTTGCGTAAAGCGATTAAAGAGAAGCGCCGGGGGAAATTGAGTGCCGGTGTGATTTTGTTACACGATAACGCAACACCGCACAAGGCCCGCCAAACGAGCGAACTGCTGCAGCGTTTCAAGTGGAGGTCTGGCAACATCCACCCTACAGTCCTGACCTAGACCACGTAACTTTCATCTGTTCTGTGAGCTCAAAACGGAGCTCGGTGGTCGACGCTTCCAGACCGATGAGGAGGTGAAGGAGGTGAAGCCTACAACTTTGTGGCTATGATGATACCAACATCAGTGCCGCATAATGGAAAACAAGTAAGTAGGTATCAAATCACTGAGGGTTATTCATTAGCACCCTGTGATATTGTAGGGTATGAGTTGAAGAGATGCTTTCTGCATCCATATTGGTCTATTACATTAATTCAAATAAAGAATTAGTTTAAAAACCTCCATCTTGTCAATACATAAAATATTCATCAAATTTGTTTAGTTAGGACATGTTTTGGACTCTAAATTAGTGTCTATTACAATATGTCAATTGTCTGAACCACAGTAAAAAACATTGATGAAACACCACTCACTTTCTTTTGTTGATGTTAAGGAGAATGCTATCTTCTTCATCATATCACTTGATCTACCCCCTGTTGTATTTGCAATTTTTTTTAACGATGATGTTGATGGTGATGTTTTAAAATTGTAATGAATAGTAAGACCACTGCATTCTCTTACCATATTTCTAAAATTGTTGTTACTAAGACTTATTGAAGTTTCTTCAATACGAAACCAAATTTACGGAGCCGATTCAAGTTTTAAATTTTTAAATGAAATTTCAGAGCCAGAAACAATAAAGAAATATTGGGAGGGAAATCATAAGTTAAATGATGTGCCTTTTAAAACAATATTGTGGAGTAGGCAAATTAACCGCTGAAATTCAAAATGACGAATATATTATGTGATAATGAAAATTGTTGTTTTAAAGGGCCCAACATCTAGGTTATTGGCCCAAGTAGAATATCACAAAGAAATATTATTCACCTTGTTTTGGGCACTAGCATGCATGCGCAATAGTCCAGTAGTAAGGGTAGGCACCAGGTACATCGAACCAAGGTCGACTGGGAGAAGTTGAGGACAGGAGTAGTGAAGGTAGGCACTGGGTATTTGGAAGGGGAGCTAGACTAGGAGAAACTAAGGACACGGAAAGGAGTTGACAAGATGCTTTCTGCATCCATATTGGTCTATTACATTGATTATTCACATAAATAACTAGTTTAAAAACTTCCATCTTGTCAATACATAAAATATTCATTAAATTTGTTTATTTAGGACATGTTTTGGACAACTCCCAGACATACATTACCACCAAGCATTGTATATAAGTCGGCTAAACTGGTGGTTTCTCTGCTGATGGTTTTATGATTGGTGAACACTAACTGAAGTATACTGGATGCTTTGCTAGGAACAGGAACCGTGCCTGCGTTGTCTAAGAATAATTATTGCATTCAGTTTCATTCATCATTCTCAAAAATGATGCCCTTTTCTTATAAAGTTGCCTAATGATAGATACACACACAGGAAGATGAATATATCAGGTCAAGAGATGGAACAAATCCAGAGCACACAGCACAGCTACGGAAAACATGGTATACCTATAGGCCAAACCTTGGGAACAATACTTGAATATGAGAAACCCTTCAGTACACAAACACGAATCTCCGGCATTCTGAGCAGATGCACTTTTCTTAAACACTATAGCAGTCGATGCACACTTCCACGTCTATAGATGACTGATGACCTGGTCCAGCTCGGCACCGCTCGTCATGTGAACTCGGCTAAACTGGTCGTTTCTCCGCTGAGGCAGAGCAGGCAGATCAAGTACCGTTGGGGAGGAAAGTTGGAATGTAAGGACGAGGAGTTGGAAGGTAGCGTCTGTGGCCTAAAGTTTGGGACCAACCCCAGCATTTGCCTGGAAGGAAGATGGGAAACCACAGAAGACCATCTTCAAGGTTGCCGGTGGGGGGATTCGAACCTCCTCGCCTCCCGGATGTGAGCAACTGCCAGCAGTCATGCCGTAACGACCATGGCTAACTCACCCGGTAGATTTGCTATGAAGGTAGGGTAGCATGTGGCAGCGTGGCAGACCTCTGCATGCAAGTAAATTTCCTAGCCGACCAGGGTTCAGATGAAGGGGAAATTGCCGAGAATTCTACAAGACAACGTCCAGATACCCATTATCTTGACTGATGATACCAGACCCTTCTAATGATATTCCTTTACAACAGGGGTGTCCAACTTAATTTGGGGGCAGATTCCTAAACGAACCGCGGCCCACATTATTCTCCCCTTCCCGTTCTTTCCTCACACACAAGTAAGTTACACCTTCTCTTGAAGTGGCAGTGTTGAAATGCCTGGAGACAGATTTTACACAGCCACTCTCATTTTGAATGAATATGTTGATGAACTTAATGAAAGAGATGGTTGGTTTCTCAGTTTAGGGGCTGCGACAACGCATCATGTAGCCCCATGTACTTTGGGTGTGTTTAGAATCTGTCTGATAACCGGTGTTAATTGTGATGGCTGTATTAGTGTGTGTTATCTGTTTTCAATTCAAGTAAGGTCTGCCGACGATAATTTCAAGTAGTTTCTACTTTCGCCATCAAATGCTACCATCCACGACACTTAGCTGTGAACTTGGCTACTACTAGATGCTATCGCAACCAGCGCCTGGTCACGAACGTTAGAACTTAAGAGCATTAATCAAACCTAACCTACAAATTTTGCTTCACACAAGTTTAGTTAGTGGAAGGTTCTTTTACATGCCATAAATCTATGACATGGGCCCGCCGGCTTTAGCCTACTTCCCCTCTGAAGGAAGGCATACTGAGGGATTTATAATGCTCTTAAAACATCTGAAGACTTCGGCCGGGTTTGAACCCGCGACCTTGGAAATAGAAGCTCAGCATGCTACCAACTACGCCACCGAAGCCGCCCCAATGAAAGAGAGAAGTAGGGTTACGGTTAGTTTCAGAAAGTTTATGCAAGAACTCACAGAGTATTTAATTCCATACCTGCAACAAGTGTAGTGTTTGAAAATAGTGTGATTTGTGATGGTTTGTGGATTAATTCTGGAGGAGAACAAAGCCTGGGGCAAAATATTCTTAAACTACTGATATTAGTCAAAATACCTGTGGTAACGGTTGGGAAAAAATCTGGAGATGATGTAGTAGGCCTAATAGATGTTTACTCCTCTGCCGTCTATTACCCGCCCACCTTCCCCTTTTTAGATCACGACTTATATGGATAAAATTCCAGCTAAGTCCGCCATTGTATGTGTGAATTAGGCACAAGTACAGTATTGCCTAGGCTTTATCAAGGCTAAGAATCAGCTTATGGTAAGCCTAGTATTAATAATATATATATAGCCTATAATATATATATATTTCAGCCGAAAGGCCATAGAATTCATACATTGATGTAACAATAAAGATGTATAATTTACTGTAATCTCTTAGCGTCAAAGTTCTCTTCTGGCATTTTACGAAGCGGTACCGTTCACATTTCTTTTCACAGAGTTTACACACACACTGGTCATCCGGCTCATGATAATTTATCCTCCGACACATCTTATGATGGAACCACTGATCTCTATACAACCCATGTACCGCTAATCGATTGATTGCGCTCCTCATTAAACAATTTGGTCCCGTCCAATTCTATTACACATCGCGTCTGTTGCATAGAAATCTCTCTCTATTTGTTCCACCTTTCCTTTCCGTATCCTGAGGAAATCCTGTCCTGATTTTGTGGCTGGCAACAGAAGTCGCTCTCTCATTTCTGCTATCAGGAATGGCTCACGAGCTAGTTCATAAGCCAATCTAGAATATGAAGTTTTTGCTATGCCTAGTATCCTTTTCAGGTATCTGGATTTGACCCCTTCTATTGCTATCAAGTCCGTTACTGTTAACTGTTCCCATATCAGTTGTATACCATACGATACTTTTGGCACGACCTTGGCGTGAAACAGAGACATGGCTGTCTTAAATGACAGTCTGTTTGGTTCGTGGATATCATAGATGGCTCTTATTGCTGCACTGGATTTTTCTATGATGTGGTGACCATAAGATCTAATTGTTGTCTGCAGCGTTAGTCCGAGGTACGGTATTTAAATGAATTCTTACTTACTTACTTAATTCCTGCCGCTCCTTCCGGAGCATAGGGCCTTGGCGAAATTTCTCCACGCAGTACGGTTCCTGGCCATTCTCTTCACTTGACTCCAGTTCTTGTCCACCTCTGCAATTTCATTTTCGATCGTCCTACTCCAGGTCTACTTAAGTCGACCTTGCTTCCTGGCGCCTTGAGGATTCCAGTCTAGCGCCGCCCTCTCAATAGCTCCGTCCGGCTTCCTTAGTGTGTGACCAATCCAGTGCCATTTTCTCTCCTTGATCTGGATGCTAATCGGTTGTTGATTGGTGATGGACCAAAGATCTTAATTTGAGATTATGTCCGGCCACCTCACATTCATGATGCGACGCAGACATCTGTTAATGAACACCTGTAGCTGGTGGTTGATCGGTTTTGTGACTTTCCATGTTTCACAGCCGTAGAGAAGAATCGACTTTACGTTGCTATTGAAAAGGCGGAGCTTGGTCTTCCTGGAAATGTTTCTATTTCTCCAGATGGGGTAGAGCTGGACAAAGGCACCATTTGCCTTCCTGATACGGCTTCGAACATCTTCCTCTGCTCCCCCATCATTTGTGACTATACTTCCAAGGTAGAGGAAGGACTCAACTCGCTCAATGTCCTCCGTTGACTGTCAAACTAGTCGTGATGTCAGAATTTATCCTCATCTCTTTGGTCTTGTTGGTGTTGATCATCAGTCCTGCACATTCTGCTTCTCTCTGCAACCTCCCCAGCTTATCTTCTATGTCTCGGTACCGTTGTGCCATAAGACAAATGTCGTCTGCGAAATCCAGATCAAGCCTGTCATTTATACCCCATTGAATACCCCTCTTCCGTCCTCCTATTACCTTCTTCATCACACTATCCAGGACCAACAGGAACAGAGTGGGGGAAAGGACACACCCCTGTCTCACTCCGGAACTGACCTTTATCTTTTCTGTTAATTTGCCTTCGTGAAGAACCTGGCACTCATACCCTTCGTACATCTCTTCCATGATTCTGATGACCTTTGTTGGAATTTTATATTCCTCGAGGGTCTTCCACATGATTCTTTGATTTACGGAGTCGAAGGCTTTCTCAAAGTCAACAAATGTGAGGTAAAGGGTATTCCGCCACTCCACACTCTGCTCCAGGATGATTCGGAGGGTGTTGATGAGATCCACGCAGCTGCGATGTTGTCGAAATCCAGCCTGTTCCTTCCGAAGCCTTTTTTCTACGCAGTCTTTTATACGATTCAGGATGACTCTCGCCAGCACTTTGCTTGGAATGGACAGCAAGGTGATACCCCTCCAGTTGTTACAGTTTGTGGTGTCCCCTTTCTTCGGCAACTTGACTATCAACCCCTTCTTCCAGTCGGTTGGGATTTTCTCCTCCTTCCAGATCTTCTCCAACAGCGGGTGCAGCAGATCGATCGTAATATCCAGGTCTGCTTTCAGTACTTCCGCTGGGATATTATCCAGACCTGGTGCCTTCCCGCATTTCATCTGCTTCAACGCTGTCCGTATTTCGCCCCAAGTTGGGGAGTCGAGGCTGATGCTTGGGTCACTTTCTGCTTCCTCTTCATCTTCTCCTCGCTGCTTACTTTCTGGTCCTCTATCTCTATTAAGAACCTCCGCAAAGTGTTCTCTCCATCTTGTCAGCTGCTGTTCACACGTCGTGAGGATCTCGCCTGTCTTGCTCTTCACAGGCCTAGTTTTATTAAAACCTTTCTTTGAAAGCATCTTTGTGATGCCATAGAGCTCCTTAACGTCCCCCCTTCTTGCCGCTTTTTCTGCTTTCTCCGCCTGCTCATCAGTCCACCTCCTATGATCCTTCCGTACACTCCTCTTTACCTCCCTGTTTGCTGTTGAATACTTTGCTTGTGTGAGAGCCTTCTGCTGCCTAGTCTTGCAGGTGTTGAGCTTGGCCTTAATCTCTTTCCTATAATTTATCTTGTCCCAGGTCTGATCGGATATCCATTCTTTCCGCAGGTAGTTCTTGTACCCGAGCTGCATCTCACTGGTTTCCACGAAGATATTCTTTAACTCGCTCCACACAGTCTCCACGTCCTTCTCTGTCTCGGAGTCCAACTCCTGGAATTTATTTCTGAGCTCCAGTTTAAATTGGTCCAATCTCTGCTGGTTCTTAAGCTTACCCACATCAAACTTGTTGCGCCGAGTGTTAAACTTTCGGCGGACTGCGACGATCTTCATGCGGAAGTTGGCAACCACAAGATGATGGTCACTACCAACGTCCACTCCTCTCTTGTTCCTAACATCTTCCAAGCTTCTTCTGAACCTCCTACTCACCGCGATGTGATCAATTTGATTTTCTGTGACTTGATCAGGAGACACCCAGGTGACCTTGTGTCACCGCCTATGAGGAAATACCGTGCCACCCATCACCAAATCCTGACTGGCGCAATATTCCGTAAATTTCTCCCCATTGTCATTCATCTCACCAAGGCCATGTTTACCCATGATCTGCTCCAACCCCTCATTGTTTGAGCCAACCTTTGCGTTGAAGTCTCCCATAACAATGAGAATGTCCTTACTTGTTTGTCTTGTGACATCTCGCAGCATTTGGTAGAATTCTTCCTTCTTCTCTGGCTCCGACTGTTCTGTAGGCGCATAGCATTGGATGATGATCACATTCCTGATCTTTGTCTTGAATTGACTATCCTAATTTCATCTTCCTCTAGGTACAGGACTTCTTTTGCCGACAACTTTCCACCGTTTCGGAATACCATCTGAACCATTTTTGTCCTATTTATGTTTAGCTGGTTCCTCCTTACCCAATGAGATATTTTGTTAAATGCCTCCTGTATTTTTAGCCTACTTTTCACATTTTGGAAAATTGAGGAAAAAGTAGACATGAGATCGGGCAAATGTGTGTCTGTCTGTCCGTCTGTCTGTGTGTGTCCCCACCCCCCTATCAACTCCTAAACGGCTGCAGCAATCGAAACAAAATTTGGTAGGAGTAAAGATCTATACCTGAATATCTCACGGCCATATTTGAAAATGATGTCAGTGCTACCAACTGCTGAAAAATTGCAATTGAAATTTGAGCTCCATGTTGGATATCTTGGAAGGTATCAATGGGAGCTATTTCAAAATTGGCACACGTATAGATAATAATATTGCAGTTTAATTTCCAGGAGGTCATAAATGGCAGTGTTGCCAAAATGATTCTAAGCCTGCTGATATGTCCAATTTTTAAATGCATATAACTTCTACACTATCAATTGGATTTCAACCAAATTTCGCATGTACTATGTGTACATAAACAGATATGACTGAGCGCATTCTTAAGAGTCACCAGGGCTGCCAACTGTTAATAAATGCTCTCAATTTTTTTAAATCCAGATACCCATATATCAGAAAGTATGCAAGCCGACAGCAAATATGCACACATATAGTACCGGTACCTGACATTCTATATTAATTTGGAGTAACTTATATACGTCAGTGCTACCAACATGATTCTAAGCCTGCTGAGAGGTCCAACTTTAAATACATGTAACTTGTATACTATCATTTGGATTTCAACCAAATTTCGTGTGTGCTATGTGTACCATAACACATATGACTATGCCGATTCTTAAGAGTAACCAGGGCTGCCAACTGTTAATAAATACTGTCTCTATTTTTGTTACCCTAATATCAATATATCAGAAAGTATGCATGCCAATAGCTCTAAACTTTCCACACGTATAGTACCTGGCATTCTAGATTAATTTGGAGTAACTAATATAGGCCTACGCCAGTGCTGCCAACATGATTTTAAGCCTGCTGATAGGTCCAATTTTAAAATTCATAACTTCTATACTAACTAATGGATTTTATTCAAAATTGACACAACAATAGATCATATTATTTCAGATTATTTCTGACCAATACATGTATGTCATTGTTGCCAACATGATATTACGCGCACTGTTAGATCCAATGTTTAACTTCATGTAACGTCCATGCCATCCATTGGACTTCAACCAAATTTTGTATTCTGTACCTTAAGAGATGGAACTAAGAATATATTCAGTCACCAGGGCGGCCAACTGTAGTTTTCTATTAAGCTACATTATGCCAGGCATACAGTATTTCGAACTAATTAGAAATTTCGATATTACCAACTTAATTTGGTCATTATTCTAGATAGACCCATTTAGATTAATCAATGGCATGAATCTTAAATTTTAAGAAAAGTAGGCTCTTTAGTTCGTCACGGAACTTCTTGTTTCTTTGTCTGTAGAGCCAATTGCAATATCATCAGCATACATATACATATTCGTGTCTTTATCATCAATGACTTCAATTATATCTGCTGTGTTTATATTGAAGATAATGGGGCTGAGTGGGTCTCCCTGCAATACTCCTCTCGTTTGTTTCACTGGTCTGGATTCGTCTATGGAGTCTGTTATAATTAAATCATTCTCCTTCAGGATGTCCGTGATGATTGCCTTCAGGTGCTTACTCTCACCTATCGTCCGTTCTACCTTTTGTACCAGAATTTGTCTATTTATAGAATCGAAGGTTTTTTGAAAGTCAATAAACACAGTGTAGTACTTCCTTCCTGCTCCCCTAAGTGCTGTTCGGATGTCGTCTAATAGTGCTCCAACCGCATCTAACGTGGGTACTCCTTTCTTGAACCCACATTGTTGTTCAGGGATGTTAATCTCTGCCAATTTGCAAATTCTTCTTGTCACAATCTTCATTAGTACTTTCATAGCCATGTCTTCAATTGCTAACCCTCTGTAGTTGTTCGGGTCTCCGTGATCTTCTTTCCCTTTATATAAGACCTTGAGTAAGGCTGTCCGCCAGCTTTTTTGTGGTACGCGTCCCTCTTGCATGCACTTATTTATTAATTCTGTGCACAGTTCCTTTTAAACCACATTGTATGATTCTTTTATGTGTTCTCCATAAATCCCATGCTTGTCTGCTGCCTTCTTTGGCTTTATGTAGTAGATGATTTCTTGTATTTCCTGCTCCGTGATTGGTTCCCATTTGACATCAACTGTATCCTTTGTGTTGCCATCATCCATGTCTTCGTTGATCATTTCGTTCATTAGCTGCTCGGTTACAGTTGCCTTCGCCAGTAGAATGTTTTGAAAGTGCATTTCCCACGTATCCATTGGTATGTGGCCAGCTACACTCAAACTTTTAGGTTTTAGTGCTATGAATTTGTCTCTTTCTGCTCCTTCCGCTACAAGCTGGGCCTGCTGCTCTAGATAATTACCTTTCTTTTCTTTTATTAGCTGCTTATAATTCATCCTCGTTTGTTGGTACCATTTTAGAACCTCTGGTGCTTTTGTGTTTCGCACTGCATGAAGAGCGATAAGTGCTTTTCTCTTCTTCCTCACAACACTCTTGGTCGAACCATGGCTTTGCTTTCCGTGGTCGACTTTCCACAATGGATTCCGTTGTTGTCCTTGATAATACTCTTTCCAGATCATTAATGTTGCCAGAGGACTCTCGTATTTTCATCATCTCCCCTATTGCTGTTTGCTTAAGGGTGTCCATGTTCAGCTTCCTCGTGTTTCCTGTGTTGTTGATTGTTTTATGTTTATTTGTTCTGCATGCGGGCAGGACGTTGAAGGTTGTTAATATTGGAACGTGCTTTCTTATTGGTGTTGAATAGAGTTCCATAATCCTTTCTGACTTACTGGTCTTACTCTCTCCCCTCTATAGTATTCAAACCATTAAATGTCTGGCTCCATGCTCTGCTGGAAATAATGATGTATGGTCTCAACGATGGACCTACAGTCAAATAATAGCAATAGCCATGCCCACAAACTGGGGGGGGAATCATGCATTAACTACAAATTTTATTTTCTACAAATGTCATTCCAAATCTATAAAGTGGGACTGTCCCCTTAAGATCTGTAGAAGCCTTATGAAGTGAAACATCTACAACATGCCATAGCTTAACCAGGTACATAACTAGCTGTTACTGTATATCAAGCCATAGCAGTAGCGGTGCATGATGTACTTTTCTAAAGTAGGCCTACAAAAATTAACCAAAATACCTGTAGTACTGTAATGATCAAGAAAAAATCTGGAGATGATGTATAGTAACTTAATAGATGTTTACTCCTCTGCTGTCTATAACCCACCGTCTCAAATAGGATCACGACTTACATATATGAAATTTCAGTCATTAATTAAGAACTAGTACAGTAGGCCTATTGATAAACCCGCACTTACGGTACTACTTTATTTTTATGCGCGGTACCATGAAACAAAATAGCGCAGAGTTCACTTGTCAGTGTGCTGAGTTTGAACCAGTTCGCAATGGATTGTGCAAGCTGTCTCATTACTATAAGTAACTTAATTTTAATCAGCATTGACTGAAAGGAGTGTTTCTTGTTTTGTTTTCTCCACATTGAATATATGTATTTCTTTTGTTGTTGTTTTTTTTCCACTGTAATAATTCGTGTTCTTTCAATAATAATTTTTATCCAAACCAATACTGTTCTGCATTCAAAACAAACCTAACCTGGAGCTTACGGCCCAGATCCCCTTGCTTTTAGTGCAATCAGTAATTTTCGTCCAGACAGTCATCTAACCAAGTAGCGACCAATGATTTCGTCCAGACCAATGGTTTTGTCCAGACAGTCGTCTAACCAAGTAACGACCAATGGTTTAGTTCAGACACCCATTAGTTCATCAGTATTCTTCGTCCAGTCGTCAAACCTCGCTACAGGGGATTGCGGTAAAGTGAACTTGGCACCATTGCCACCTACAAGCATTATTTACATATACAAATAATACACAAAAGTCCAATTATTTATTTTCTCACATAATTGTAACGTTACGCGTGTTGTCTGGTGTATTTTGTGTCGGACATGTTGGCAACTACTGATGTCAATGTATGCGCCTCATTGTGAGAGCTCGCTGTGGCAGTTTCACAAAGTAAATAAGTTGACGAACATGGCTGTGATTGATAAATAGACAATAAATAAAAACACATATTTACATGATTTAGCACATATATCTGGTGCAGTCGGTGCAGCAGTGATAATATAAAACTGTATTGCAGTCGAACGACCATAGAGTATAACAGTTTAGATTACATGTGCATGTAAATGTCATTATTCTTTGCTGTATTCCTTCAGTGATTTTGTGCGCTTTTGGCACACAGTGAAATGGTAGCGTTCACAGGCCTTCCCGCAGAGGATGCATACACACACTGGTGAGGGATCGTGAAAACTGTTTCTCGTGCAAAACTTGTGATGGAAACCGTGCACTGAGAGCCTAGTTATGGCGCTTCGTAGGTCCTTGTTTGCTCCCGTCCAGTTCCTATCCAGCATTGCGTCTGTTGTGTAGAAATCGAGCCAGATGTCTGATCTCTTGCTTTGTCTGTCCCGAAGTAGGTCTGACTCTTGTTTGGTCGCTGGTAGCTGTTCTCGGAACCTCAAGTCTTCTATGAGAAAGCACGTTTTTGTAAGCTCATAAGCCAGTCTTGAAGGAGTGTATTTTGATATGCCTAAAATTCTCTTCAGGTATCTTGCTTTAACACATTCGAGGGTCAGTAGGTCTCTTTTTTGGTTGGTTCCTTAGTTTAGGGGCTGCGACAACGCGGTCATGTAGCCCCACGAGGTCTCTGTTTGTCAGGTTGTTCCATATTAGTTCAATGCCATAGGTCAAGATAGGCATTATCTTTGCGTAGAAAAGTGTTATTGCAGTGTCTAGTGCTAGTCTTGTCGGATTCTTAATGTCATAGATAGCTTTGATGGCAGCTGCTGGCCTCTCCTGTATATGAATTCTGTACGATGAACCTGATGGTTGTAGAGTGATTCCCAGATACCTGAAGTGATAATAAGGTATTTATTGCAGCCAATGGCCATGAGGCAATATAAAAATAATAAAAATTCTCATTGACAACAAAAGTTAGCAAGTGACTCAACTTTTTGTCTGCATGGTATGATACCTTTCACAGACACTTCCACACAATTTGCAAATGCATTCTATACTAGGCTCATGATACCCTTCCATTTTGCATAGCTTGAAATGGAATCCATTTTGCATAGCTTGAAATGGAATCCATGTATTGCGAAACAAGTGATTGTATGTCTCAGGTCGTAACATGGACCCATCCACACATCGGACGTCATTGCGGCTGTTAAATAAAAGTCACTCCATATTTGCATCCCCTTCGTTTTGAGCTCTTTTAGAAGGTCCTGGTACGGGGCGGTAGATGGGAGCAATAGTTGACACCTTAAATCTTCGATGTAGAAGGTCTCTCGTGACATTTCATAGCACAGTCGCGATGGGGTATACGTTGAGACACACAGGACTTTTTTCATGAAAGTTGCCTTGACTCTTTCTATGCACTTCATGTTGTTTTTCGTGAGATTCTCCCATATAATGTTCAGACCCTAGCTTATTATTGGGCTGATTTTTACTCTGAATAATGTCATAGCTGTCTCTAATGATAGTTTATTAAGATGTTCTATTTCATGCATTGTTCTGTCCTTTATATGTTCGGTGAAAGTATTCCCATGTGTCTGAAAAATTAGTCCTAAGTACTTAATTGATTTACAATACGTAATGCCTTGTGCTCTAGATATAGGGAGTCTCCTGCTGCTATTCAACCTCCTTTGCGAAAGATCATGGATTCGGTTTTGTTTAAGTTTATATCGAGTTCAGAAGTGATCAAGATTAGTAGTTACAATATTGATAATGTCCCCCAAGGGATGAAGGAAGGAAGGAAGGAAGGAAGCTTGTAGTTTAACGTGACCGTTAATCTCGAGATCATGAGCCACGGGACCTCCTTTTTACGTGGAATCCGAACCACAGGACATGGCATTTCACTTCGAAAATCTCACATGCATTGACCGGGAATCGAACCCGGACCGCCTTGGTGAGAGGCATACAGCTAGACCGCTGAGCCACCACGCCCGTTTCCCAAGGGATGAAAATGATATACTGCCGAAATGAAAGCAAAAAGGAAAAGAGTGATATGTCGTGCAAATTTAATGCCATAGCCATTAAGAGAGTTCAGATGAGAGGAGTCCCAACAGATGGTGAGCATTTAAGGGAAAAATACTGCAATTTTGCTTCCTGTTGCCACCATCATTGATCCATCCCTCCTCATGATCCAAAGGCCCTCACAAGGGTGGTTGGATAATCAATGTGCCAGATGTTCTTTTCTTCAGAGATGGCTGGCCTTTTAAAAGGCCTGGCCCAAATCCCCTGGGCTCAACGGAAGTGCTCCTGTCAAACTCACATTACCGTATAATGATGTACAGTACACAGCATGACAATGGTACAGAATGGACCTTATACATATTAAAAACTCGCTAGTTTTGGCTATTGCGAACAGCGGCCAGGAACATTCCTAGAATTGTACTTTCACGACCGCATATGGCTTGTTCTATAGAGAATGTACACAATACGACCTAGGATACTTGTTATAAATCAGGAATTTTCTCATTACTTTGACAAAGGTAAAGATGATACTCACCAGTACCCAAACCTCTTCCTGATAGATTAAGCTGCCCACTTTTCCTAGCTAACTTTATCAGATGGGCTGACAGCTCCTTCGAATCCGCTTCTTGATTTTGAAGTTGAAACACTGGATTAATCCTCTGAAAGCGCGAACCGACAGGTCTTGAACGTCTACTCATTGTAGAAACAAAAGGAAACTCGAACTCTTGCCTCCATGCAACACGTACTGAGGTTCCTAACACGAATATAAAATTTAAATCATCACAACTTCCACATCACATCACCTTTAAAATTAGTAAACAAGGACACCTTTTCTTACAAACATGACGTCAGTAGCACAGTATAGATACCAATACAGTATGGACACTTCGGCAAAACCGGAAGAACGGATTTTCAAAAAAACAATTGATAAGGGGGAGCACCAATACACCTGTAAGCCGCTAGGAAGCACCACTTATGAACAAACACATGATAAACAGCTGATTGATGAATGTATATTTTATGGCATTTATTTATTTAACTCTATTTCAACACACTAGCACTCTTTATAATCAGATATTTTAAGAAAATAAATAACAAGAAAATAGAAAGTGTTAATACTACTGTGTTTTAATTCTAAGAAGTGTGGAATTTAATGTTTAACACCACATTCCTCCAGTCCTGTGGTGTCGCATTGTGATTGCATCGTAACGATGAAAGGTTATGATATGTTTTTATTGATTAAATTAACACACGATATGTTGAAAAGTGTGGAGGAAATGTGCATTTTGTTTCTTAAACTTTTGCAGTCTGAGATAATGCAATTCAAGTTTTCTACAGTAACTGTAAATAAGTGTTAATTTTTAGCTTCCTAACGTAAATACCCGGGAATTTATTTAGTCAATAAAAAAGTCATGTTGATGGGTGGGGACAGCCTTATTATGCAGTGTTATTTTCACATTTCATGATATGCCTAGGCTACTTCTTACTCTTCATTTCTTAGCCTACTCACACTTCCGTTCATTATCTTGTGTTCCAAGAAGAATTCAATACCGGTAGGGCCTACTGTAAGTCATGTGCTAAGGAATCTCTTTTCATTACCTTTATTAGTTCCACGTCTTTGTGTGGCTATTATAGGAGCAACAAGTAGATTTCAGATTCAACAAATAGATTGTTTTGTTTAGCCTACAGATGGCCTAAAAATAAGTAAAGTAAAGCTGAAATACAAGCTCAGGGCTTACAGTGAAGTAAACCGGCCAACCACCCTTCGTACAGAGGCCTGTTTCTTTAATCCTAGAAGCCAAGGTCACGCCCAGATCTCCATTCGGAGATCCTAAAGTCGTCATATTATAGCTTTGGACTGGGTTTTGATTCTTGGTTAATGCATGTTAGAATTTCCGAGTTGCATCGAGTGGTTCAAATTCCAAAAATAAAAAAGAAAGGTTCTGTGGCTTATGATCACGAGAGCCACATGAAGCTACAAGTTTGCTTTGCATTCTGTCGCTAGTGAATGTAATAAAGTAATATAACTGGTAAATAACACTTTGTGCAATGGTGTCGCCAATCAATCAAGAAAAACGCTCAGTCCTAAACTTGCTCTAACCATAGCTTAACACCAATCAGACCTAACTTTAACCTCGTCACGACTAATAAGTTGCCATCAATCCGCACCGCACTTTTTACTTGTCAGTGGTATGTCAACTCCTTATTCTCCCCATTCTGCAGAAATGGAGATAATGTAGGATGAGTTTCCCATGCGATGGATGGTTTTTACACCTGGATGAGAGAAGTGTTAGGCTCATAATGCTGTGTGGCTTTTGGAGAGGCCTGGGGCAGGTCTTTCCAGTTGGTAACTGTAAGCGACATGTACATCATAGTGGAATTAATACTGGTCATTAAAAGGCCTAACTATATGCCATAGCTTCAATTACCAGGCCTACGTCAAGAGTTAACAAAGGGCTATCGTGGTGTAATCAGTTCACACTCTGCGCAGAGTGCTGGGATTCAGTTTCAAGTCGTAACAGCAGTCTTATTTTAAACACTAAAATTTCAAAGTATGTATAATTTTATTAATGCAGCCAATGGCCATGTACTTTTCTTTTCAGGACGGGTCAGGGAAGGGATATTGGAGGGAAATTGGCCGTGGATTTATTGAAAGGAACCGTCCCGGCATTTGCCTGGTAGTGAAAATGGGAAACCACCGAAACCATTTTCAGGACGGTAGAGGTGGGATTCGAACTCACCCTCTCCCGATGCCAGCGAGGCACGAGGTAGCACATTAGTGCTCTCGGCCACCAAGGCCGGTTCAAAGTATGTATGCCTCTTGGTAAGCTATAATCTGGAGTCATTTATATAACCATATTTTTTGACATACCGGTACTGTATATATTATTATAGTTCCAATTAGGACCTCTTTGGTCTATGACCCATGTACTTGTGTGTGCATCGTATTTGATAATCAGTGTTGTGGTGAATGTAATGTAATTGTTGTTTTAAGGGGCGGAACTTCGAGGTCATCTGCCCCTAGATTGTTGTGGTGACTAGCAGTGTTTGTAACTTGAACAGTACTCAAAAAAAGGTTTTGCATATTGCGATTTAGTGTTTTGCTATGTGTACTATCCTACCAGCGAATTGTTACCGGTGGCGGAAATCAGAACTAATGCGCTCCGCCCAGCCACACGCCTGCGATAGACGTGCAGTTGTCACCAGCGAAACCTCATCGCACGTCATTTGTGTGCATGATTCATGCTGGGTCGTGCGCTGTGCGATGTGTTCTCATTGTATGACTGTACATGCGTTCTCCCTCTTGCCCAGCAACCGCTCGCGGCAGCCATAACGAGGCGAGCTGACGTATATATACACAACAGCCGTGCTCCACGTCTAGCAGTAACAATTCCCTGGTAAGGTAGTATGTAATGACATACAAAGAAAAACAACACACAATATGCTGTGCAAAAGAGACAAACACTAAAAGCATAACAAAAGTGGCAATCTTTTTCATGTTGGGGCATATCAATACCATGTATGGCCACCACGAGCCCTAAGGCATGCTTGCCGACAAAGAGGCATACCGTATTGAGAACCAACGAACCAATCTGGTTTGGGGCAGATTATCCCACTCTTGGAAAGCAGCTTCAATCAGTTGCTGAATGTTTGTTTGTTTGTTTGTTTGTTTGTTTGTTTGTTAGAGGATTGGGACAGTGCGAAACTGCACTCTTAATCTTTTCCCATGCATGTTCGATACTGTTCATGTCCGCAGAATATGCAGGCCACTCCATTCTCCGTATGCCTTGCATCAGGAACTGATGACCACCCTAGCTCGATGGGCATTATCGTCCACTAGTGTAAAGCCCTCACCCATTGTGGCAGCGAATCCTGTAACGACAGGTTTGAGGATGTTGTCTCTGTATACCAGACCGGTCATGTTCCCGTGGATAGGAATTAGAGGCGTACGCCGACCAAACATGATCCCACCACAAAACATGACTGAATTTCCTTGCTGTTGGAGGCGTTCCTGGATGAAGAGCTTTTGAAATCTCTCACCCACCCGTTGCCACACTCGATTGCTCCTGTTGTATGGGTTTCTTCTTACGCCCAAGTACACAGGGCTGACGACCATGATGTACAACCTCCTACATGAAACAACAAGCATTAGCATGGCCACCTGGCTATGGCATCATGAGACAGTGACGGCAGAGAATCCCAATCTTCGTGCTCCAATAGAGGAACAGTTTGACTATGGTATGATAATGCGCCGGATGTTACAGCCATTCCAATAGACCAAGAGGCACTAAGGAGCAATCTGGCCACCATGTTAGACAACTTCTGTACATCGACTGCAATCTGTTGTTTCATTTCAGGGGCCTGGCCATCGTGGTCATTTAGCCCCGTGTACTTGGGCGAGTGTGGAATTTTGATTGATAACCTGTGTTATTGTGATGCCTGTCTTAGTATGTGTATTTGCAATTCCGGTGAGGATTGGTAAGGAGGCGGCATTGGCTTTAACTTAGGAACCATCACAGCATTTGCCTGCAGTAGAAGTGGGAAATCTCGGAAGACCACTTCCAAGATGGCTGAGGTGGGAATCAAACCCTCCTCTTCTCAGTTGTGCCTCACGAGACTGAGTGTGCCCTGTTGCAGCCCTCAGACCAGAATTACATTTCTTGGCAAAGCTGGGAATCAAACCCAGACCTCTGGGGCAACAGCCAAGAATGGTAGTCACTACGCCACAAGGTGGTCCATGACTGCAATCTAGGGTCCGCTGTAAATATTCTCAGAATTGCTCATTAACATCACACATAGTATGGTTAGTTATTGTTGTTTAAGGGGCGGAACAGCAAGGTCATCTGTCCCTCTTAACACAAAATAATACAAATTTTAGTTGAGTTAAAATTTTTAGGTGGATGCCTAATATTAATAAAACAAACAAAAATAATATGTATGGAATAAACATTCAGAAAAGAAAAAGTTCTTTGAGCAAATGCACATACTGGTACAGTATTTTTCTCACCAAGATACGTTGAACTATATTATTAGTAGGGCCATGATTCTTATGCAAGATATGTTTACGTAATAGTAATAATGTGTGAGTCCTCCAGAGAGACTCGTGCGGGTATTTTTAAAGTTAACACCCATATACTGTACATTCTAAGAAGACTATTGAAACCATAGTCTCCGAACTACCATTAAAACGAAACAAACAAACCCCGTGGCACTACAGTCCATGAAGGGCCTAGGCCTACCAAGCGATCGCCACCCAGCCATTTGGCCTGCAGATTATGTGGTGACGCGTGGTGAGCGCCTCGGATCCCCTCGGCCGTTAATCTTGGTCTCCATGAGCGTGGCGCTGCCTCATTGTCAGACAGCTATTCAATTGTCCTTGCGAGGCTGTGTACACCCAGTTCCAGCCCTCACGCCGGTTTCTGAAATCCCTGACGGAGCCTCGAATCGAACCCGAGGTCTCCTGGTGCGAGGCAGGCGCGCTACCCCAACACTACCCGAGCTATATTACTCCATTTAATTGGGCATGCAAAATAATTTGAAGATGGAATGTTTGGTGCACGGAGCATTCTGGGAGGGGGGAAGGGGAATTAGAAACCATAGAAATTCACTTCTATTAGGAACAAGAGGTGGATTAGAATCCATCCCTTTTCACTTAGATCACCTCGTGCCTCGTGGTGTAGCAACTAGCATTCTGGTCTGAGGGCTGGAACGGGGTACGCTCGGCTTTGGGAGGCAAAACTGAGAAGAGGTGATTTTGATTCCCATCTCGGCCATCTTGTAAGTGGTTTTCCTTGGTTTCCCACTTCTACTGCAGGTAAATGCTGAGACGGTAGGCTACCCCTAACGTAAGGCCATAGTCGTCTCCTCCCCTATCCTCACCTAAAATTATAAATGCACACACTAATACAGCCATCACAATAAGGCAGTTTATGAGACAAATGATACACACATCCAAGTACACATGACTAAAGGCCAAAATTTAAATTCTCCTCGGCAAAACCAGGATTCAAAACTGGGCCAACCAGTTAGAAGGCAGTTATGCTTACTTCTAGACCATGGCAGTAGTTGTGGAAACAAAGGGCTTATATGTTTGGCTATTTTTATTTCTTGGATATGAATATTTCTTTTATCCCCTTACTTCACTCCCAAAGTCTTTTTCATCCTAATTGACGTGTCATGGAGCCCTTTCATTCTAGAGAAAAGATCATCCATGCAGCCTCAACGTAGATGGAAAGTAGAAGAGGCTAAGAAAGGAATGGGGAAGTGACTGTGGTCTATGGGAAAGCCACCATCTCAGCATTTTGAGATGAGAAACAAGGAAGCTAACTTGAAATGACAGGTGAAGGGACATGAACCAACTTATTTCACAAACCAGGTCTTCAGTGCGGTGATGTGATTTGCAGTTAATGTTGTACAACATCCTTAGGTCTCAAACCCCAATCCTTCCATTTTCTAACGGGATGGGATAACCCAGAACTAATGGATCGTTGCACCTGTCTAAAACCATGGAGGATTATGTTAAGTCCTTTGGCTGTCCAACAATAAAATTGTAAGTTATCTTGATTTTGAAGTTATTGCTTTATGAGATTACTTCCAAATCCTTTGTTGTAATGCAATATCAGTATGCGATATCAGTATCGCCATGATCTCAGATCACTGATTTGATTTCTGATAGAGAGTCAGTTTTTGAAATAATGAACTGCTTCAGACCTGTCTATCACATTTGTTGACAACAAGACAAAACTATAGTTATCAGTCACAGAAGCTGCAGGTTATCTGACATGAATTCTAGTTTCTCTACTAAAAGGTAGCGATAAACAATATGTTGGTTTTTGGTGTAAAGATTTGCCTAGGTAGCTCCACTCAAAAATTGCACATTACGTTTCTTAGTAGGTAGCTAAAACCTTGCAGGTATAGTATTATTGAATTTCTTTCTTGTTAGACCAACTTAAATGTTACAGTATTTAGGAAGTTAAATTTGCTCCTCAATGACAATGCCAGGGCATTAAAAATCACTATTGAGAAAACCTCTTTACGATTAAACACTCGCTACCATATTTTATATACTGTAGGCTTCTAGGCCAAGCCACTTCAGGATATAGTCACAAAATTGGTGATCTTCACTTCTGAAAATTGATAACAGGAAAAAATAATGTTTCTTTAAAAATAAAAGTCAAATGTTTCCATGAAAATATATCAGAATACCCAAACATTTGCAGAAAAATATGCCTGTTTGAGTTGGAATGTTTAGGCTTTCATGGCCAGAAAATAAATTACTGCAAATTCTTCTAGGTACGGTACTATGGATATGATGGGGCACAGACATGGCATAATACCTAGAAGAATTCACTGTAATATTTGTACGAGTTGTTTCTACATAAACCATGTAAACAAATAAGTAATACTGTAATGCAGAAAAAATGTGCGATTGCAAGCAGAAGTTTGTTCTTGACACTTTTCATTCTCTCTGTGGAGTTACTTCAGGAAGAATATAGTGGTCGTAACCAGATGTGGCTTGTTGAACAATATAGGGGAAATCTGCTGGGACCTTTCCTTTTAATAGGTCACAGGCTTTTCCAGTATCTTGCCCAGTTTCATTCATCTCTAATTAACTCTGATGAGTATAATATTTCTTGAATTGTAATCTTCTGTAAATATTTCTGCCTAATCAACCCTTAAATGAATAAATAATGTGCAAATAGTAGGACATGTTCTGGATATTAATTACATCCTTTATCAGCCATTACAATTTTAGTATGTCATTATAAAGACACACCACTCAGTCCTTCACACATCCTTAAATAGAAAGGAGACAACTTTTCCTATCATCACTTCACAATCCATACGATTCCTGACCCCCACATAAGTATGAATAATCAAGGGTAGAAATTAAAATTGATGCACATTCTGAAATTTATACCGTACCACATACTATGACAAGTGTAGCAAGCACAATGCCTATGTAACATTGACATAGAGGTACCGGTACTGGATACTTGTGATAAACATTTATACCTTTATACCTTTAGCTTGTATCACATGAAACCTTGGCCATGTTTACAGCTAGTATTAAACAGATTATTTCTGCAATGATGAGAATCAAGTCCTTGCCCAACAATATAATAGGATGTGAGTTGCAGCTTGACATTATCTGAGGTATTTCCGACATCCCTGAACAGGTTTGAACAATGTGGCTTAATGTAAACATAAAAATCTGTTGCTATGACTTAAGATAAATGTAAATTTTAAAACCATTGAGCCTTAAAATGGTATATGAAACTCAAATTTATGAAAATGTTTGGATAGGCAGTAGGCTATTTTCATGTAGATTTATATAGCCCCTATTTATGACCAATACATTACATTTTCGCGAGACCACCTCGTGGTGCAGCAGATAGCTTTCTTGGCTGTCACCCCCGTAGGTCTGGGTTTGACTCCCGGCTTTGCCAATAAATTTTGATTCTGGCCTTAGGGCTGGAATGGGGTACAGTCAGCCTCGTGAGGCAAAACTGAGAAGAGGAGGGTTCGATTTCCACCTCGGCCATCCTGGAAGTGGTTTCCCTACTCAAGGCAAATGCTGGGATGGTTGTTAACTTAAGGACACAGCCACCTCCTTCCCAATCCTAGCCCCAATTTACAAATACACACACAGCCACCACAGTAACACAGGTTATCACACAATATGCCCACCCAATTTCTCAATTCCCGAGTGATAGTGTACGGCATGTTGACACCCAGAGTTTGGTGTTACATCTCCTCACTTATGCAAGGCTCCACTCGTGTATGATTATTATGTACCGGTATTCATTTTCATTTTCATTTTCATTCATTTTCAAGTAACATGGACCTATACGGTATTGCTTTAGTGGCACCATGTTCTGCATGTGACAGTGAAGAAAAATCATCCCTAGGATCGTTGCTGAAAGTATAGAAGTATCCAGGAATTTGATTATTGTGTATCGAAGATACAGTTGTTGCTTATTTTAAGGGCTGAAACATCGTGGTCATATATCCCCGTGTATTTGGGCGTGTGTGGAATGAGAGGGATGTATCACTTGAGAAGAAATTGGGTGGGCTTATCATTTACATGGGTGGGCAAACTTTTAGTGGTCTCACAGAATTAAATAAAATTAAGGGCATTGTGATATGTCTATGAGGTAGGAACATCAAGGTTAACAGCCCTGGTTTTTATGTCACACAGCCTTAATGCCATGCCGAGCGTAGTGAGGGGGTTGCTAACCTCAATAGTTAGTCTCTGAAAGCAACACTATTTACAATTTTGAGGGACTGGAGTACCTTCAGTCATTTCATGGGATTGTAGCTTTGGGTACACGACAATCCAAACTTCTCCAGAACTCTTCAGGAATAGCACAAAGTCCCATAGGTGAGGGAGCAAATGTTAAATCAGATTAAATGTTAAATCTGATTTGCATTGTAGCTTGTAATTAAAGCACTTAATTCACTGTAAAGGGCTGCAGCTTAACAAATTACATTTAATAAAACACATCAACTAACTTCAGTCAGGAAACCATTTGCCTCCTAGGCTAAGTGGGGTTAGAAAACGGACACTTTAAAGGAGACAATAGCTTCTCTAGGTTGGAGATTTAATGTTTGTTGGGCATTATTACCTAATCTCAGCCTAGCACTGCCCTCCTTGTGGTTTAAAACACTTCTTTTGAGAAATAAAGGCTACATACCCTATATATTGACGTGTAGATTTGCCACGTATGCCAGTAAATCCTCCTGATTACAGGCCTTTATCCAGTCATTATATCTGGATTAGGAATGAGGAATTTGAGAATTAATGGATAGGTGTTTGAGGGACTGACATCTCATGGGTATTAAATCCAGTATTATTCGATGAAACGTGTGATATTTGTATTTACCGCTCCAATGCACGAGGAAACCGGAATGCTGTTATGTCAAGTGTGACAAGAACTGCGCAAAAAATTACCGCACAGATGTTGGTTTCCCACATTTCTGCCATTGATTAAAATGCAAAATTATATTTCTGAGTTGATTTTAATAATTACAAACAATGTTTTCTTCAGACAAATTCGACAGGCCGCACTCAATGAATACGGGTAGACTGCTCTCTCGCGGATACATGGTGAACCGTCGCCGCCATGCGTGCGTGCGTGCGGTGCTTCCGGAACCGGCCGATTCAAAACCATGACGAAAAAATTACATGGTAAAGGCCTGATGTGTCCTTACTGTATTGATATCTATACTGTGTCAGTAGTAACATAATGCAAACAGACAACAACACCAACTTATGAACCTAAAAGATAGGTAAGACATTTGTTTGCTTGATGTTGGGCATCTTGGAGTATCAAATGACAAGCATGACAAGTGCCGATCCTTCGTACAAAAACAAAGCATGAGTACGTAAATTAAATGCTGAAAACAGAAAAGTGTACGGTATGAGCCATGAGCACTCCTGTTTTAACTAAACAGCAGCAGAAGAAATCTCTTTCTGGCAGAAAAACGGAAAAGAAGGTTTTCCGTAATGTCCTTGCTTTACCATATGAATCGTATTGGTAAGTCATTAAAATGTTACTACTATACTCTCTTGAGTGATTCGTTTATTTATGGTTTATAAATAATCACCCATTAACGCAGGCACATTTTAAAATTTTAAAAGTGCTTGAAGAGAGGTTATGAACACTTTTATCAGGAACAATTAATCATTGATGATTTGCAGTGGATTAGCCTAACCTGTCTCTGACAATATTATTCGGTGGGACAGTTCCGACTCTTAAAACTATCACTACCAGCACTTTTTGTTGTTGTTACGGTGCCGGTAATTTAGTAATAATTTTATTGCAGCCAATGACCAAAGAAAATCAACATTCTAAGCTATACCAGTACATGTTGGATCAATCCTCAAGGCAACATTTTGCCAGTGACATGTCTTACTTTACAGTCGATTACATTATCCGTAGCACGTCAAGTCACACACAGCACACACGCTCCTTCATATAGTTCATGGAATATTTCCGTTCGGCATATTCTGTGGTGAAAACCATGGACTGCGAGCCTCATTTCAAATTCATCAAATCCTATGCCGAATCAGCTAACATGACAATGTCATCGACAAATCTCAGAGTTGAAACTTTTTCTCCTTGAATCTTCACTCCTGCTTTAAATTTTCCTCTTTTTTCCGTCATTGCTTGTCCAATGTATAGATTGAAAAGTATGGGCGGTAAGTTGTAGCCTGCCTTACACCTTTCTGAATAACTTACCAGCTTCTCTCTCATGTTATTAGGCTCTAACTGCTGTCTGGTTTCTGTATAGATTGTAGATGACACTCCTATCCCTTTACTTTATTCCAATCCTTTTATAAATGTCATACCGTACAACTTGCTCCAATGAACATTATCAAAAGCCTTTTCTAAGTCTACAAAATCTTATCTTTAATCAGGATCTTTGAAATATGAGTGATCAAGCTGATTGAATGGTTATCTTCATATATGTCAGCTCCTGCTTTCTTCAGTATAGGGATATATACTACAACCCATTCTTCTTAAAACCAGAGGGTACCTCACCTGTCTTATAAATCCTACATACCAAGTGGCATAACCTGATCACACCTTCATCACCTATGCAACATAGCAACTCAGTTGGTATATGATATATGCCTGGTACTTTGTTGCTGCCCAAGTCGTCTAGTGCGCTATCAAATTCTGATCTCAATATTAAATCTTCCTTCTCATCCTCATCGATTTCATCTTCCCTTTCCATTAAATCAGGCTTCTCAACCATTTTGATACTGTGAGCACCTCCTTTACACCATACCAAGTACCCGACGACCATTAAATCTCTCAACCTTCTTTGTCTATCTTGTTAGAGGTTTTCCATTTGAGTCCTTAATGTGACAGCACTCTTACGACTTCGATAAGCTTATACAATGGGCTTTCCTTTCTGTTATCTACAAACCACTGAGTAACCTGATTTGTGGCCTGAAGGTGTTGTGGTGAAAAGATTTTGCTTTTGAAGGCAATAAATCAGGGGCTGTGCAAATGGAAACACAAATATTCACCATTAAGAGAGTAAAATGGAATGCAGAAGGACTAAAAAGGCAGTCGCCAATAAACATCCCTATATAGGCTATATAAAAATGAAAGTTTTTTCTTCTGAATTTCCACGGAAATTTGCGTTATTTGCGCGTTTCAGACTGTTTATGAAGAATGCGTGCAAAAATAAAATGTTTGTATGTCTGTCTGTTTGTCTGTGGACAACTTTGTGTCCTTATAACTCGAGAACGGCTGGGTGGAGCAACATACAATTTGGTACAGATATCCATCAGACGCACGGCACCAATCATTGATGTAACTCTTCTCCGTACCTCTCATAAAAGGGGGCCTACCCCCTTAAAATACATGCTGAAATAGACATAGAAGGACAAGACAAAGCTTATTTTCAGCCCATCATGTGAGAAACAAAACTCGGGGTCCCTCCGAAAACCACATTTTAAGGCACTAAAACCAACAGTTTTTGAGATATTCCCAGAGAACTAATTTTATTTAATAATAGTACATTATGCAACGAGCCTATAATGGCAATAATTTAGACACGAGTATGTTTATAAAACGAGCGAGTCAAGTTTTATAATTTCCATACGAGTGTCTTGCTTACCATTATAGGCGAATTGCATACGACGGTTTATGTTCGACGATAATTATAACTATTTTATGTTTGAACATAATTATTCATAAATATCTGTCGAGATTTCGCAAGTTTTATATACTGAACAGAGCGCATGGGACGCAGAGAATACCTTGCATTTGACCATGGCCTCCTCAAATACCTCACTATGACACTAGCCGTGCAGTGAAATTTAAAATAGGAGGCTATGGAATTCAGCGAATGTGCGATGCTATCCTTACCTAATTGGTCACACAACTGTTTCTTGAGCTCTGATTGGCGGGAGAAACTGTTTCATAATGAAAAATAGTATTATAATGACCCTCATTATCATACAGTTTTCTGACATATAATATTTACATTTCAACATCGTTGAACATTTAAACTAATGAAAGAATGCAAGCCGGTCACCATGACAACAGAATCTTAGAGGTCCATCTATGTCTGTAAGACGCAATGCAATTCCATTTATTAAATTACTGTGAAGTTTGCAAACGGCTACAAGGTTATCACGGAACAACTGTTTCTTGAGCTCTGATTGGTGGGAGAAACTGTTTCATAATGAAAAATAGTATTATAATGACCCTCATTGTCATACAGTTTTCTGACATATAATATTTACATTTCAACATCGTTGAACATAAACTAATGAAAGAATGCAAGCCGGTCACCATGACAACAGAATCTTAGAGGTCCATCTATTTCTGTAAGACGCAATGCAATTCCATTTATTAAATTACTGTGAAGTTTGCAAACGGCTACAAGGTTATCACTGAACCAAATTAAGCTGTAAAATTCATCAATACGTGCTTAAGGGGATCAAGGGATACCGTACCCTAGAATTTTTTCACGTGATTTACACGTGTGATATGTCGTACCAAATTAAATCTCCAAACAGTAACATTATTTTCAAAACTTTCTGAATTGAAATATTATTTTTTGCGACTTTTAGGAATCTGGGCCAAGCCCAGGGGTCTTCCTGTGGATGGGGACTTTACACAACAGTGAGGGTCAGTTTTTATGTGAGGTGTATTGTGTTTCGTCTACGAGATTTCCAATTTTATTTTCACGTCAGGAAGTACACGTTAGGTGAATTTAGTTTGAGCACATTCTAAATATCTCTTTTTGTTGTTGTCGACGAACAGGTTCATTGTAAGGATGATTTTGTTTGATACTGTGTGGTTGATATATCTCTAGTTGGACATCTGGGTGATATGTTGTAGGTTGGTTGGTTGGTTGGTTCCTCAGTTTAGGGGCTGTGACAACGCGTTCGTGTAGCCTCGTGTACTTTGGGTGTGTGTAGAATCTGTCTGATAACCGGTGTTAATTGTGATGGCTGTATTATTGTGAGTTATCTGTATTTCAGGAACGGACTGCAGACGATCAATTTCAAGTAGTTCCTACTTTTGCTATCAAATGCTACCATCAGTGACACCTAGGTGTGAACTTGGCTATTAGATGCCACCGCAACCGGCACCTGGTGGCAAATAATGGAACTAATAGAGCATTAATCAAATCTAACCTACAAATTTAGTTTCACACAATTATAGTTAGTGGAAGGTTCTTTTACATGCGATAAATCTATGACATGGGCCCGCCGGCTTTACTTCCCCTCCGAAGGAAGCCTACTGAGGGATTTTCAACGCCCTTAAAAAATCTGACTACTTCAGCCGCGTTTGAACACGCGATCTTCAGCATGCTACCAACTACGCCACCGAAGCCGCTGTGCTCTGTTGAAGTCAATGGATTTGTCTACCTGCCTTTCTGTGTATCCTTATGTACACCTATAAATCATGTTCGGCAGTTTGGAGCATCTTAAAATTATGTATGGTATCCATGAGTGTCGATACACCAATGATTTATAACTCTTCACCGTACTTCTCATAGAAGGAACTTTTCAAAATCCATGTTAAAATAGGCGAAATATAAAAATTATCCTAGAAGGTCGACCAAAGCATTATGTTGCGCTTCTCTATGTGGGACACAAAATTCGGGAGTCTATAAAGGGTCTCCGGAAACCACATTTTTAGGCCCTTAAATTAACAGTGTCTGTGATATTCCCAGAAAACTTTGCTCTGATAAACGTATGAAGGAATGACAAGCCCCTAACCATTTTAACAGTAGCTCAATTGGTAACGTCTGGTTATTAATACCGAAGACCGTTCAAAGAACCGGTACTTCTGCTAGTCCCTATATATATAAAAATGAAAGTTTGTCTGTTTTTTTTTTCTGAATTTCCTTGGAAACTTGCATTATAAACATGTTTCAGACTGTTTTATGACCATTGTGTGCAAAAACATTTTTTTTTGTCTGTCTGTCTGTGTACAACTTTGTACTCTTTTAACTCGAGAATGGCTGGGTGGATCGACGTATAATTTGGTAGAGATACCCATCATAGGCACGACACTAATCATTGATGTAACTCTTCTCCATACCTCTCATAAAAGAGGAGCTACCCCCTTAAAATACATGCTGAAATAGGCATAAAAGGATGAGACAAAGCTCATTTTCTGCCCCTCAATGTGAGAAACAAAATTCGAGGTCCATGAGGACCCCGAAAACCACTTTTCAAGGACCTAAAATGAACAGTTTCTGAGATATTCCCAGAAAACTAATGACGGAATACAAGCCCTCATCATCTCTCACTACCATCATTCGTTCATACTTCATAACGGGACTTGGTGATAGAGGAGCGAGTCACACACACAAGGGAGCTGCAAGATGGAAAATATATTTCACCACCTTTCACTCTAACTTGATTCGTTGCGTAATGTGTAGACAGTAGACACTGACAGGCAGCACAAGCTGATGGCTGACAAAATACGTGTGTGAAGGATACACGGGAAGAACGATAATATGAGTGAAAGACTCCTCTCTTAGGCCCAGTACTGCTCGAGTCCAAGCTCTGTGAACCTGAGAGAAATGTAGATCGTGGACGATGAGGAGAGATGTGGGGGGTTCCCAGTCCGTGCGTAGTAACAGAACCAAATACATTGGTCGGTCACCCACTCACTCATTCGCAACACCTTACACCACACTGGTTTAGGCAACTGCCCTATGTTAGCAGTATTGGAATAGACAGGAATTCCAGATAACACGCCCTTCACTTCCCGCCTCCACATGTAACGTGTTTTTCGAGGGTATTTTACGCCACTGACATAAGTCAGTAGGAAGCCATTCAATGTTTATTTACGCGGCAAATTGTTCTGCCAAGACAAGTTTCATGTAACTTATTATTATTAAGGTATTTATGGAGCGTTTTTTTTTTTAAGATTATAAGTACCGGTATACAGATAGGTTTTCGATGTTATAGAAAACACTATCAAGCGAATTATTACGAACAACATTATCGCGGAAAATTATATGATTACGGAATTTTACGGATTTTAGTCAGTTAGGGTATTGTAAGAGAGATGAGTGATTGGGAATTCAGCTATAGGTATATTCTTGTCGAGTAGCGTGACGCAAGCCGTGGGGCACTTCCAGCTGGCTGCATCAAGAAAAGGCGAAATGGCCTGGACCGGTAATCGACATCGTCGCGCCGAGTATATTGACCCTGAGGTCGGGTGTATCGCGTGGTGGCTCAGCCAATCATTGGAGACCAGGCGAGTGGAAGACGGGTCCGGAGAGGGGGTTCGGCGAGTGCATATATTGTTTGCTCGCCGAGGAGGAAGGACGATTAACATTGTAAAACTTGACCGAGGTGGTTGCTCATGTGGTTGGTTCCGGTGTAATCGGACCATAACTTTACATTTCTACAACTATCTCCACAACTGACGAAGAAGATGGCGACGTCCAGAAGGCTGTGGGAAGCTCTCTTCAGCATCAAGTACGAGGGAAATGCCACGGCAATTTCCAATGGTAAGCGCGAATGGCTCAGAACTACATAATCTCTCGTTTCTTTGTTTCATATTCAGTATTTCAGTAACTTCTTAGCTAGGGAATAATAGTAAAATCAGTAATTCATCCGACTCCGTGTTCACATAATTCTCTAGTGGTAAATTCAAATCGTTACTCTCCAATTTAAATTTATTAGTATTATTATTATTATTAATATTAAAATTGCCACTACTGTACTTGTTTTTTATATAATAAATTCATTTCTTATACTATGCAATCTTTGCTTTCAGTAGGTAGCATTAGATATAGACCAAATTCCTTCTCCTGATACATTTGTTAGTTGGGTTAATGATCAAATCATACCACGATCTGAGTGTGAAGATTCTTAAAGGTGTTCTGCCAGAGCTAGGTGTTGTTAAATATAAATTTAGATTTCAACATAGCGTTGAGGTCTTGGCGCCCATTAATACAACGTATCTTAGTCAGAGTAAACATTACACTTGTCATCCCAACGTGGAGAAACAGTTACACTTGTCGCTACCAACGTGAGGCCGAAAACCTAATAACATTTCTGGAAGGAGAAGGGTATATATTTCTGTGCCTGTATTTTGGGGGTTTTTCATTTATCGGTGTGTATCTGCATGGGTAGTGTTGAGGAAGAGATGAAGTTGCGTAGTGGTCACCAGTTGGATAGTGAAGATACGAGCAGTATGGCTAGTCTTGAAAATGAAAGCAGTACAGGGATGTCGGAGGTAAATCCCGATACTGAGTGGGGTAATCAAAACAGTCAAGCAGGGTTAGAGAGTTTGCTTCTTCAGTTTATGCAACAAAATAAAATTAGCACAGATGCTTTAAACGCTAGACTCGAACAAAATAGTAGGGAAAATAAAGAGAGTAATAGGGAATTGAGCGATAGTTTAAATGCTAAACTTGAACAAAATAGTAGGAAAAATAAAGAGAGTACTGAAACTTTAAATGCTAAACTCGAACCAAATAATGCTAAACTTGAACTGAATAATGCTAAATTGGATCAAAACAGTTGGGAAATTAGTGATAAATTCGAGCTGATTAGAGGTGAGATCAGAGGGGTGATGGAAGAGAAGGCTAAAGAGATTATTGCAGATGTAGACAGAAAATTAGGAAAAGTACAGGAGGAGTTAGAAATTAGAATCAGTACACAGGCTGAAAATTTAAAAGAACTAGTGCAACTTGAAACACAGCAGGTCAAAAAGCAATTGGGGGGAGAAATTGACAAAATTCAGGTAGCAACTAAAGAGGTTAAAGAACAGCTGGGGGGAAGAATTGATAAAGTTCATGCAGAAATAATCACTGAAGTTAATGATTTAAGGGAGAGGAATAAGGAAAGCATTAATGAGATTAATGAGAAACAAGCTAAGTTAAGTGGTAAAGTTGAAGCATCGGAAGGGAGCATTAGGTTAACTGTAACTAATATTGAAAGAAAAGCTGAGGAGAAAATTGCTGAATTAGAACAGAAGTTGAAAGCTAGAATTAGGCAGGAAAATAGTCAGAGTAGGCCAGTTTATGTGAATAGCACACACAGGGAAATAGAACTAGGCAAATTCAGTAATCGGCAGGGTTGTCCAATGGAGTTCATGAATGCAATAGAAAATAAATTCAGGGAGAGGTTGGAAGATGGTAGTATTGAGTGGTGCCAGGTAGTTGAGATTTTAGAGCAAGCGTTTGTAGGGGAGACAAGAAACTGGTTTGCTGTCTACAGAGACAATTTCGAGAACATTTCAGATTTTAAAGTTAAATTTTGTAAGAAATTTTGGAATGAGGTAATTCAGTCTCAGCATCGTGAGGGAATTGTGTGTGGGAAATATAACCCGAGAGGAAATTACACTATGACCGAGTACTTTTTAGGACAGGTATTGACGTGTAAATATCTGGATGGTTTGAGGGAGGAAAGTGATGTAGTCAGGCTATTACTAAGACATTTTCCATATAGAATCAAAGAAGCTGCCTGTATCCAAAATGTCAAATCTAATTCACAAGTGGAAAATTTATTAAGTACATTCGATGCTCTGGGAAGAGGTGGTTACGAGGAGAATTTCGGTAGGAACCAGGGTAACCATAATAACAGGCCTAATGAGAATAGGAATCAGGAAGTTCAAGGGAACAGTGGCGAAGGGGCCAACGTCCAAAATAGGGGGAACCAGAATAATAATAATAATAATCATCAAAATCAGTACAGAGGAAACGGGTATAGTACGAACTACCAAGGTAGAAATAATGATTTCAGGGGAAATCAAGGCCGAAATAATGATTTTAGGGGTAACCAAGGGAGGAATAATAACAATAATAATTATAACCAGAACAGGGGTCAAGGAGGTAATAACGGACAGAGAAATACCGTTAACACAGCCCCGAACAACCAGACCAGTGCAGTAGTGAGTAGTACTACACCAAGCGGTAGCGGTACTTTAAACACGAACCAGGCTGCGATGTAAGGTCAGAATCTCAGTCTGTAACATTCGCTGTCCATACACTTATACAGGAACCCTATGACCTAAATGTAAGAAATGAATTATTACGTGAACTAAATGATGAAGGTATTATTCAGGAGGTGGCTAGTAAGAGCCCCATAGTTAAATTTAACGTGTCCGAGGCGTACACAGATGTTTTAATTGATAGTGGTTGTATGAAGAGTTGCATAAGTAGTGCATTTTATGATAAAATGAAAGGAACTAGAGTAAATTTTGAGGAGATGCCAATTAAGAGCACTTTAGTTATCACAGCTGTTGGGAAGAGGTCTAAAGTAATTTCTAAGCAAGTTTTAGTAGACATTAAAATTAATAATCATATAGAAAAGCAGATTTGTCTTGTAATTCCAAATTTAGTATTCAGTGTTATCTTGGGTTCAGAGTGGCTAAGTAGAGTGTCTGGTAACTTATGTTATGATGTAGGGAGTTTGAAACTTAAATGGGGTGATTCTGAAGTAGAGGTAGCGTTCAATGACCATATTCAGAGAAGTAGTGTTGTAGGTGTGATTTGTACATTAAATGAGATATCGCCAGTCGTAGACCGGGATTCTCCATGTTTTGTGGGCAGTGTGATTACGAACGGTAGTCTAGAGGACTCGTTACGTGATGCTGCATTTCAGGGAAATATAGAGGAAGAACAGTGTGTTCGGCTCTATGATGTGTTATTGTGTAATAGGAGGGTTTTTGAGGATCGCATTGGTATGGCCTATTGCTATACACATTCATTGAACGTTATTGATAGGTCAGTATTCACAGGACATAGATATCCTTTACCTTACGCTTATCAGAGTGCAGTTGAGGCACAAATTAACCAGATGCTTGATGATGGGATTATTGAGCATTCTAACAGTCCATATGTTAATTCTTTAATCACCGTACCCAAGGCCGACGGCACAGTCCGTATTTGTTTAGACGCTCGTTTGGTTAACAGTAGAATTAGTTCAGACCAGCTGAAATCCATGTCAACAGAGGAATTAATGCAAACATTTGAGGGGAAGAAGTATTTCACTTGTGTAGATTTGAGTTCCAGTTTCTGGCAAGTGCCACTTATGTACGAAGATAGACCATTTACAGCTTTTAGTCATAAATATAACCTTTATCAATTTTGTAGAACACCTTATGGGTTAAAGAGTAGTTCAGCAGCTTTAATTAGGGCTTTAAACATCGCATTGGGGAATGACACAGGAGAGTTTGTAACCATTTACATTGATGATATGGTAATTAGTTCACGCAGTTTTGAGGAGCATCTACGTCATTTAGATATAGTTTTTCAGAAGTTAGATCAGGCAGGGTTCACTTTGAAGCTGTCTTAAGTCGTCATTCTGTCAGTCAGAAGTGACATTTTTAGGTCATAGAGTGTCGAGTAGAGGTGTAACGCCACAAGAAAGTAGGGTTAATAAGATACTTAACGCAGAGGTGCCACAGAATGTCAAACAGTTAAAAACATACATGGGAATTTGCAACTTTTTCAGGAGATTCGCTCTTAAATACTCAGGGTTGGTAGAACCATTCAGGGAATTGCTTAAAAGTGGGACTCGGTGGAGTCCAAGCATGATCAGGCTTTTAGAGCGCTGAAGGAAGGTTTTGAGAAAGCTGTAGTGCTGAAATATCCTTTGAAAGATAAGGAATATGTGGTTATGACAGATGCTTCGCACATAGGCATTTCTGGAGTATTGTGTCAGAAAGATGATGAGGGTAATCTGTGCATTGTATCTTTAGCCTCGCGAGGACTGACAGCAGCAGAGGAAAGATACACGATTACTGAGTTAGAGCTTTTAGGTATTGTTTTCAGTTTGGGGAAATTTAGAATGTATTTAGTAGGGGGGAAATTTGAGATCCATAGGCTACAGATCACCATGCATTACTGTATATGAGGACTTGTTAACTCAGTTCTAACAGAGTTAGTAGGTGGATTCTTGCTCTGCAGGAATACGAATTCCCAGTAAAATATATTAAAGGTAAAAATAACATTCTTGCAGACATGCTATCAAGGGACACAAATTTATGTAGGGATTATCCATTGGTTAAAGCAGAGGACGGTATTTTATTATGTGCATGTGTGGACAGTAGCAACAGGGCATCGTTACAGACACTGAGAAATATGCTAGTGGAGCAACGTGATGACGTTAAGTTAAGGGAGCCACTGGCTAGGTTGGAAATAAGTGAAGAAGAGTATGTGAAAGTAGGACGGTTCACGTACAAGATGCAGAATGGGCTTCTTGCACGGAAATGTAGGAATAATCGGTGGCCAATATGTGTTCCTGCCACTTTGCGGGAGGAGCTAATTTGGTTCATTCATAGGGAATTAGGCCATTTTGGTGCTGCCAAGGTCTTCTATGAAATTGGTCGTGACTTCATTTGGAATAAAATGGGAAGGGATGGTAGGAGGAGGATTTTAGCTAAGTGTGACACCTGTCAAAGGAGCAAATATCCAGTTAAATATTTAGTGGGGGAGAGATCTGCAGTTCTCACCAATAGTCCCGGCGAACTACTGTGTGTGGATTTATTTGGCCCGATCGTTAAAGGACAGTACGGCTACGAGTACATTTTTATAGTTATTGACGCTTTTAGTAAGTATGTCAAGCTACATCCGCTAAGGAAAGCCACGGGACTAGCGTGTAGCCGTCTGATCATTAATAAGTATGTACCTGAGTTTGGCCTTCCTCTCAGGATACTATCTGACAGTGGACCACAGTTTACTGCAAAGAAACGGAGAACCAGTATGCAGGAAGCTGGTATTTCACACGTTCATTCCTCTGTAAGGTACCCTCAGGGTAATTCGGCAGAGCGTCCATTAAGGGAAGTGGCTCGTCTTTTTCGCATGACAAGCATACGGCCTGGGTTGGACATCTTTCCAAAGTCGAGACTTGGCTGAATTCTGTCCAGCACGAGAGCACGAAATTGACGCCATACGAAGTTCACTTCGGAAAGAGATCACAAAATGAACTAGCGAGGGTGTTGGGTTTAAATGAGGGAAGACAACCGGGCATGGATTACATTGTCCAGTTGGCGAAACAGAATTTATCTAAGTCAGCACAAGAGAGAATTCGCCAACAAAAAGAAACTAAATTTGACCTATTCGAGACGGGAGACAGAGTCTTACTTAGAGTGCCGAAACAGTCAAATAAGCTAGAGAAAGTCATGTCCAAGTTCTATCTCTACGAGGGCTCATTTTGGTTTCCAAACGTAATGGCAAAACAGCATATGTGCTGGAGGATAGTAAGGGAAACATATTATACGGGACGTATAATATACATAGTCTACTATGTGTCATAAAGTGAGAGTGTTTAGCTGGCGAGCCTGCCTATCAAATGAATGAGTGTGGTATTTGGTGCGGGGGAGATCTGGTCTTCCAGGCAGGCGTATCAGAAGTCACACTGGGGGGTAGTATGTAAGTAATTGAGAGTTTTTAAGGTACAGGGAAATATGACGGGATTGTCGGATGCTCTTGAGCACTAAAATGTCTCGATACACCAAGGCTAGAATTTGGTAGCGCTGGTGAATTCCCATTTGTCTCCTAGAGATGGGTGAGCGCTTGTACAGGGTATTTTTGCTTAAGGCGTCCACGAGACAAAAGATGGGCCACCAGAAGGCGAGACAGTCCTTCATGAAACTCATACATAACAGCACACGTGATTTCTGTTTACGACCTCGCCATATAAGAGCTGTAGGTGTGTAATTAGTACAAAGGTATTATTTGAGTGAGGAGAACTGGTCTGGGTTGCGAACTAGTATTAAGTAGAATTTGGTCTACGGGAACTTAAGAAGACAGGGCGATTACGGCACAGAAATATTTGGTGTTACGTGTAATGCGCACTTACTGTTTTTTTTGTTTTTTTTCAGAAATCAATATTAATTTTATCTAATACACAGAGAGATTAAATATTATGGTCACGATGCGCAGCCACAATAGTGTGATCGTGTGCTCTGTGAGATCAGTGAGATTAAGTTTCACCAGAAGGAAGCGACCTCCAGTGATATTAGGAAAGTTCTGTGGTGATAAATATACATCAGAACACCTTTGATGCGTGTGATGTGACATCATATATACACAGTGCTCACACATTATTTATGTATATCTTTCCCAACACAGAGATATTTGAGAGGCGGAAATATCCGTAGAACATTAATCAAAATGAAAAACTTTGGACTGATTGCATAGGGCAATCCAATATAACAACAGACTTTGACGCAAAGTGCGTAAAGAAAATTATGAGTGTATATATATATAATTTAGGGTGATTTAATTTGTGTAATATGTATTTTGGATGGGGATTTTATTAACGTGTCTGGGATAATCGCATGATGTACTGTCGTCACGGTAAATCATCCGATGATCGAATCGAATATGTAATGTGTTTTTCGAGGGTATTTTACGCCACTGACATAAGTCAGTAGGAAGCCATTCAATGTTTATTTACGCGGCAAATTGCTCTGCCAAGACAAGTTTCATGTAACTTATTATTATTATTAAGGTATTTTTTGGAGCGTTTTTTATTATAAGATTATAAGTATACAGATAGGTTTTCGATGTTATAGAAAACACTATCAAGCGAATTATTTCGAACAACATTATCGCGGAAAATTATATGATTACGGAATTTTACGGATTTTAGTCAGTTAGGGTATTGTAAGAGAGATGAGTGATTGGGAATTCAGCTACAGGTATATTCTTGTCGAGTAGCGGGACGCAAGCCGTGGGGCACTTCCAGCTGGCTGCATCAAGAAAAGGCGAAATGGCCTGGACCGGTAATCGACATCGTCGCGCCGAGTATATTGACCCTGAGGTCGGGTGTATCGCGTGGTGGCTCAGCCAATCATTGGAGACCAGGCGAGTGGAAGACGGGTCCGGAGAGGGGGTTCGGCGAGTGCATATATTATCATTGTAAAACTTGACCGAGGTGATTGCTCGTGTGGTTGGTTCCGGTGTAATCGGACCATAACTTTACATTTCTACAACAATCTCCACAACTGACGAAGAAGATGGCGACGTCCAGAAGGCTGTGGGAAGCTCTCTTCAGCATCAAGTACGAGGGAAATGCCACGGCAATTTCCAATGGTAAGCGCGAATGACTCAGAACTACAGCGGCTTTGGTGGCGTAGTCGGTAGCATGCTAAGCTTCTATGCCCAAGATAGCGGGTTCAAACCCGGCCGAAGCCGTCGGATTTGTTAAGAGCGTTAAAAATCCCTCAGTATGCCTTCCTTCGGAGGGGAAGTAAAGCCGGCGGTCCCATGTCATAGATTTATGGCATGTTAAAGAACCTTCCACTAATTGCACCTGTGTGAAGCTAAATTGGATAGGTTATTGTAAACAACGCTCTTAGGTTTCTAAGTTCGTTGCCAAGAGCCGACTGCGGTGGCGTCTAGCAGCTGAGTTGTGAACTTAGCCTAGTAGTCGTTGACGGTGGCGCTTGGCGGCAAAAGTAGGAACTATTTGAAAAATTCTAAGTCGCAGTACTTAAATTAAAATAACAGATAACACACACTAATACAGTCATCACAATTAATACCGGTTATCAGACAGATTCTACACACACCCAAAGTACACGGGGCTACATGACCGCGTTGTCGCAGCCCCTAAACTTAAGAACCAACCAACCAACTCAGAACTACATAATCTCTCGTTTCTTTGTTTCATATTCAGCATTTCAGTAACTTCTTAGCTAGGGAATAATAGTAAAATCAGTAATTCATCCGACTCCGTGTTCACATAATTCTCTAGTGGTAAATTCAAATCGTTACGGTCTAATTTAAATTTATTATTATTATTATTATTATTATTATTATTATTAAAATTGCCACTACTTGTTTTTTATATAGTCAACCCCTGGCACTATACAGCCCATGACGGGCTAAGGCCGACCAAGCGACCGCTGCCCAGCCATTCGGCCTGCAGATATTGGGGTGACGCGTGATCAGCGCGTCGGGTCCCCTCGGCCGTTAATCTTGGTTTTCATGATCGGGGTGCTGTCTCACTGTCAGACAGCTACTCAATTGTCCTCACGAGGCTGAGTGCACCCCATTCCAACCCTCACGTCAGTTTTAAAATCCCTGACGGAGCCGGGGATCGAACCCGGGACCTCCGGGTGAGAGGCAGGCGTGCTACCCCAACACCACGGCGCCGGCTGGTTTTTATATAATAAATTCATTTCTTATACTATGCAATCTTTGCTTTCAGTAGGTAGCATTAGATATAGACCAAATTCCTTCTCCTGATACAATATTGTTAGTTGGGTTAATGATCAAATCATACCACGATCTGAGTGTGAAGATTCTTAAAGGTGTTCTGCCAGAGCTAGGTGTTGTTAAATATAAATTTAGATTTCAACATAGCGTTGAGGTCTTGGCGCCCATTAATACAACGTATCTTAGTCAGAGTAAACATTACACTTGTACGCTCAACGTGGAGCAAAGGAAACCGTTACATTTGCCGCCAAACTGTGGAGCTTCTTATATAAGTATTTTAAAGTGTAAGGCAGGGCTAACGAAACCGTTACACACATTTTAAGGCCCTAAATTTAACAGTGTCTGTGACATTCCCAGGAAACTAAATTTGCTGTGGTCAACTGATGAAGGAATGACAAGCCTCTAACCCATTGGTTCCCAACCTTTGCCAGCTGACCCTTTCAGATACGGGTGGTCATCACGCCCCCCCCCCCCCCTCCCCCCTCCACTCATCGCTTCTATAACTTCTTCGATAAACTCACACGGAGGATATAGACCTAACCTAATACTACATAATGGAATAATTATTTCTAAAAAAATAATATGAAGTTGGCACTTTATATCTATTACATACTAACTTCATTTTAGCACATTACAAAGAATGAACTTTTACAATAAATCCTTAAATTAGTCAACAAATGTCAGTGAGAGGGTTGACACTGTTTTCTCTTGGTAAGATTCAGTATGTTTGGTTTGATATTTGACAGAGCACAGCGGAGAGATCACTTGCAACATCAAGTCGACAGCTCTGCTTTGTATTTATGACACTCCGCTTTGAAAATCCTGACTGGCAGTGCTTCAATGTCATTGGCAAACGGATTTCTTGTTAACATCCAGGACCATTCATCCGATGAGATATCAGGAAAGTAGAAGTTGAATTCTTGTGCCAGGGAAACTAAATGTGACTGAATTTGCACCCAAGTTTTTTACGATCACATTCATATTCCAGCAAGATTTCATTAAGGCAGTGAAAGGATGAGAAGTTGTTCAACTGAAGCCGGCGTTTCCATAACTGTATTTTTGCCACGAAAGTTCTGATGGCATCATAAGCAAGCATAATATTCGAGTTTTTGCCTTGGAGCTTTGGGAAGTTCAAACTGTTCAAAGCTTCAAAGAAATCACAAAGATATGCCAATGAGACGATAGAATTGGCATGAGACGATAGAATTGGCATTGATTTTGCTCCTTACAACACACCAAATTCCTTATTTCACCTCCAACCTCGCGGCTCCACGGAGCTTTGTGCCGACAGTCGGCAATTACCAGTGCTTTTGAACGATTGACTTGGAGCGACAATCACTTGGGGGGGGGGGGGGGGTTCGAAAAATGTTTATTATACAAAATTGTAATATTAGAGTTTTAAAAATCTTAATTCGGAAACCACTTCACGCCCCCCCTTGATAAAGCCCCACTCCCCCCAGGTTGGGAAACCCTGCTCTAACCATTGCAACAGTAGCTCAATTGATAACACCTGGCTATGAATGCCGAACGGGTACTTCTGCTATATATATATTTTTCTCCCTCTTCAATAGTCCATAACAAACTATGTTATAAATTGATAAATAACACACCTACATGGTTCCAAGCAAGGCTTCATAACTTAACATAACGAAAATGGTTGTTTGGGTAGGTTATGTAACAAAATGGGTCTTGGTCACATTGTGGTCGTTACGTTTCATATCCGGAAGTCATTTGTATCGCATGGTAACGTTATTGGGCCATATAACGTTATTCTGATATTGGTTATCGTAGAAACGAAATAGTATTGTCCGACAGGAATAACGTTATTTGAATAAGTCTCTCGAAAAATATCCCATAATACCGTTATTCGGACTAATAACGTTCTTCGGATATCGGTTATCGTAGAAACGAAATACTAGTGCCCACCTGAAATAACGTTATCGGAATACATATCTCGAAAAAAATCTCCTAATATCGTTATTTGGACTGATAACGTTATTCGAATATCAGTTAACCAAGGAACGAAATGGTAGTGCCCGCCTGAAATAACGTTATCGGAATACATATCTCGAAAAATATTCCCCCAATACCGTTATTAGGATTAATAACGTTATTCGGATATTGGTTATCTCAGGAACGAAATGGTAGTGTTCACTAGAAATAACGTTATTTGAATAGATCTCTCCAAAAAAAAAAACCCAATACCGTTATTCGGACTAATAACGTTATTCGTATATCGGTTATCGCGGGAACGAAATGGTAGTGCTCACTATAAATAACGTTATTTGAATACATCTCTCGAACATTATTCCCCCAATACCGTTATTCGGACTAATAACGTTATTCGGATATCGGTTATCGCAGGAACGAAATGGTAGTGCTGACTAGAAATAACGTTATTTGAATATATCTATCGAAAAATATTCCCTCAATACCGTTATTCGGACTAATAACGTTATTCGCATGTCGTTTATATATTACAAACGGCATCATCGATTGAGAATGGCACCATTTTGATACATTTTGCGTTGGAGAACTCCATAGAGTAGAAAGAGTGGAAGTGTCACTTTGCAACCTACGTCGTGTTAGGTCCGGACGTTTGTTTTAGACGATTGCCCTTGACCTTGAAGCCAGCGGGTGAGCCTATACAGAGTCACTCTCTCACACTATCGCTTCACGTTTGTCACCACCGATCTGATGTAATGGAATTCCAGACTGGAGCACCTGGCGACACTGACTTGCAGACAGTACAGTCAACGGCGAAGTATTGTGCGACAAGGAAGTACACGTTACGTATTTACGAACAGAACGTCATTATATTTGCCAATGACTGTACTTCAGTAGGAGTGTGAGACAGCTTCGTCAATCATCGGACCGCTTGGGGCAGCTGATAACAACACAGGTACTGCAGTAACTCGCCTCCAGGCTTCCATTAAGATTTTTCACTCGTCTAAAACAAACGTCCGGCCTGTAAATACTCGGAAGTGCTCACCGTGATAGGGTATTGTATTTTTAGCCTACTTTTCACATTTTGCAAAAATGAGGAAAAAGTAGACTTATGAGATCGATCTGGGCAAATGGTCTGTCTGTCTGTGCATGTCCCCCCCCCCCTATCAACTCCTAAACGGCTGAAGCAATCAAAACCAAATTTTGTATGAATATCTGAATATCTCAAAGCCATGAAAATGAAGTCAGTGCTACCAACTGCTGAAAAACCGCAATTGAAATTTGAGCTCCATGTTGGATATCTTGGAAGGTATGCATGGGAGCTATTCCAAAATTGGCACATAATTATATAGATAATAATATTTCAGTTTAATTTCCAGGAGGCCATACATGACAGTGTTGGCAAAATGATTCTAAGCATGCTGATAGGTCAAATTTTTAAATTAATAGAACTTCTACACTATCAATTGGATTTCAACCAAATTTCGTATGTAGTCTACTATGCGTACATAACCAGATATCACTATGCGTATTCTTAAGAGCAACCGGCTGCTGACAACTGTTGATAATTGCTGTCTCTACTTTTTTACCCTTATATTAATATATCAGAATGCATGCAAGCCAACAACGCTAAACTTTGCACACGTATAGTACCTGACATTCTAGATTAATTTAGAGTAACTAATATTATGCCAATGCCGCTAACATGATTCTAAGCCTGATGATAGGTTCAATTCTAAAATGCATGTAACTTCTATACATACAAATGGATTTCGTCAAAAATTGGCACAACAATAGATCATAATATGTCAGATTATTTCTGACCAAGACATGCATGACATTGTTGCCAACATGATTTTACGCGCACTGATAGATCCAATATCTAACTGCATGTAACGTCCACGTTATCCATTGAACTTCAATCAAATTTTGTGTTCTGTACCTTAAGAGATGAAACTAAGAATATATTAAGTCACCAGGGCTTCCAACTGTAGTGCAGGTATATTTCGAATTAATTAGGAATTTTGATATTACCAACTTAATTTCGTCATTAACTTAGATAGTTCCATATAGATTAAACATTGGCATGAATCTTTAAGTTTAAGAAAAATAGGCTCCTTGGTTTGTCACGGAACTGCTTGTTGAACTTGCGAAAGTGGCGAATGTCCGGAAAAACACTCTTAAATGCGCTTTTGAAGAAAGGAACAACAGACCGACACCACTTGAAATACATAGGCCTAGGTGGATAGCAAACGACCTGAAGCTTAATAGAGATCAAGTACTAGCGAATCAACTAGACAACGGGGAAAATTCAGTGTACATTAAATTAGTGTACACCTTACTTTATGAAAACATATTATCTCGACATGAAGGTGTGAAATCCTTCCGGCTAGCTAGCGGTAACACCACAAAGATAACTATCACTGCTTCAGACTCTTTAACAAAACGTGTGCGTGTCTGTTTAATCTCCTCCCGAAGTCAACAATGAAAGGCTCTCCCGCGTGCTTTCTACGCATGGAGTTCTCAAGGACATACGGTACGAGTGCTGGAATGAAGTATATGAATTTTCTGCTGTAAGTAATGGCATACGTATTGTAACAATTGAACTTAAATACCCCATTCCATCATAGTTGACGGTCAATGATTGTAAAGTTCTGTTAACGTGAAGGACAAGCTAAGTATTGCTTTTATTGTAAAGAAACCTCCCACTTACAAATAGACTGTCCGAACAGAAGGAATCGCTCGGTACTTCACGTCAGACAACAAACCTACAGCACGGTGCTGGCGAGTCAGATGGGAGTAGTAAGCTAAGCGACACTACCGACATGGAAACTGCAGTACCTTCCCCTGAATATCCAGCCATATCAGAGGCCTTTCATAACAGGCCCCATTCTACAAACACATATAGCATTGCGGAAGTAACTCAACCATCAGATAACGTAGCTGAAACATGCCTGACTACTTTACATTGCAATGAAGAGGGAACTGTGACGTCACGATCGGACAGCACGGGGAAGGGACACACCAGCAGGCAACACAGCAGTCTGTGCAGCAGCCAGATACTATTAAGACTAAATGTCCCGATTTTTAGTTTGTAATTCTGACACCACGTAGCAGCACCTAAGTGAGGCTCGTATTTGCGATGTCAAAACCACTATGTATACTAGAGTGCAATAAAATAGATATCAATTCAATGCATTTTCCAAAATGTGAAAAACAAAGACGTTACTAGCAGTTTTTTATATTTCTACTTAAAATATGAAAAAAAAAACTGGTAATACGAAAACGGAGATTTATTTCCTGATTCCAATGCATTTTTCATAAATAAAATCGGGTGAATGGAATCGTCGGCATTAGTTTGGGAATTGTTTTGAAAAGGGTGGTAGGAGTAGCGGCGCGGCTATACAAGATCTCTAGCGCAAGGAAAATGATGAACACGCCGAGTTGACGAATATTGTAGTTCGGCGAGTTACATGTACAAGTGCCTAGGCGAGGAACAATATCTGAGCAATAAAATTATAGTAATGTCATGCTTATGTAACGTTGACACAATGTGTTTATACAGATACTTTCTTACTTCCTCAAACATTCTTGTTCTTGTTCTTCTTGATAATATTACATTGTAGGGGCTTGGGACATCTTGGTCATCAGTCCCATGTAGTTGACTATGTGTGTTACTGTATTAGAGCCAGGGATGGGGCAGGTGCCCTGAGTCTTCAAGTAAGGTACTATCTCGGCATTTACCTGGAGGGAGTGTGGAAAACCCTGCGAAACACAAGACACAACTGAACTTCAGATGCAACCACAATGGTAGGTTGATTGACAGGTGAACTAGTCAATGAGAGATGTTGGACTGATGACAGTTTCCTAGGAAAAACATCATAAAATAAGAAGGAATTTCTGAATGGCAATAAACATCTGCTGTAAGAAACATTGTTTCAGTTCCTTACCTTTTATTTCGTTCAATACGCCAATACACAAGCTCTGCTGGGACTTTTCTTCGTTTTCTGTGAGCGTACAAAGGAAGTGGATATTTATGCAGGACGCTTGCACCTAGAGAACATGCGGTTGACTGTCGTCAGTATCTATTGTACCCATGTGTATAATCTCGATGGAAAATATGCTTCTGCCTCCAGCTAGCTTAAGGACTAGAGGGTGTACCGTCCTCCCACTGAGCAGTTGCATACTTTGGATTTGAGGCTAAAAGGTATCAACTCTACAATGATAAGGCACAACTCTATTCTAAAACTTTAATTCAGTAAATAAAATCATGGCTTTAAACAAATAAAACAATCCCCATAACCATAAAACAAAAGCAAACAAAAATTACTTTCCACAATCCACCAATATAAACAAATATATAATCATAATAAATTCATATCATACCACAAACCTTTACCCTTATGTGAACTTCACAAATATATTCTAGTGCGCTGATGCACATTCAACTTCAGAAACAAACTGTACATTGATTCTACTGTCATACAATGTGACTTCTTTAATATCACAAAATTACTGATTCATTAAACCTTCTTAATTTGACAATTATGTGTACAGTGTGTGTTTTGATCTTTCTTTTCCCACCAAATGCTTCACATGCATTAGCCTATTCTGGTGTTGCACAGCAGTCAACGTGCAACTCCATAATTATGTAAGCTACCCCTACTCCACTATTTATATAGTTCCACTGCATGCCGTTTTGTGATTTCATATAAAAACGTTATGTTATTGTTGTGTCGGATGGTATAATCAAACTACCTTGCGCGCGTAGCCTGTGGAATCTGGTAACCAACTTCTGAAAAAGCTGTCAGTGACAGTATAAGTGCAACGTTTAACCATTCGTTAGATAGCTAAAATCATGAACCATCAGGATAATATATAATTATCAATGTGTTCTTAAACCACATGGCTTCATTACTCAACATAACAATATTTCACTTCAAGTCATTAACAGGGTCTAAAATCTGTTCCTTTCAACCTTACTTTTACGGTCCGACTGGCCGTCCCCAGACCCTCTCCCCGAGCGGTCGGCATACAATAGAAATGGGATGGGTCTCCCTCACTAACTCGACCCTCGCTTTATGTCTGAAGGCTTATTTCCAAAGCATTGTAAGATTTTACAAGACAAACTGTGCTCCCAATGACACACATATCTCAATGGATTTTAACTGAATATTATGCACACAGGTAGTGAATGAGCTTTATATTTATTCCTACCCCGAGGATAAATAATAACTGGCACCAAACTAGGCCCATTTCAACATGAAGGTACGAGGTTCGTAAAACATTGGTCCATTAGGCAACCGGTGTCTTAAATAAATTATGCGGTCAGTCCAAGCTGCCGACATTTGAGGTTCGCTTCAACAAGCCGAATCACTCAACAATAAGTTCTCGGGGATCCATAAAGTGTCGAGGTGTCCAAACGTTTGCCTCGCACCTATCATGCGATTCCAATCCGGAACATTTCATCCATCATCAGAGTTAGGGTCCAACACTAAACACTCTGGCACAAAGTATATCTCCGCTATGCCCCCGGCATAGGAGATTTCATACGTAGAATAGACCACCTGGCTCCTTACCTAATGTTACGACTTCGTCCTATAATATTAAGAGAAATCTATCAATTACTCTATAAGCTTCTCACATAAGCTGCAAATTCAATTCACTAAAAGATCTTCCATTCCTGGCATAATTATATTCCCATTAATACAATATATTCTGATATCAAACTCTTTCTTTAATCCCGTAATGTAATCTTACTGTATAATCTTACTGCTTGGATCGATAAGTCTTGCAAATAGCGTAACTATTTCCTGTTTACAACAATTACCTGATGCGTTCATTAATACCTTTGATATTCATAATTGTTATTATATTTATTCTCACTGACATAAATTACCAAATCCTTCCTTAGTATTATTATTATATTTCTGACATAATTTACCAAAATCCGACACAACCAATCATCTCAAAACTCGAACAACTGTGCTCGTAACATTTACATAACTGATTGCCATCTTAATTAATAGTGGTAATGATTAATCCACTTATTGATGCACATTAACATCTCAACTCTATAAAAATCAACACAATAATGATTAAACCTGGAGGGTCTACCTTCTAATCTGATTCTTACTGGCATCTTTACTGAAATCACATAACATGCAGTGGCCCATATTCTCTAATTAACCATAATTTGTGGGGTACTCACATATCTCTAGGCTCCTCATGGTGGCTTCAACCAATCATATCCTTCCAAGTCGCCCGCCATATGCAGGTTTAACGCGACATTTTTATCTTGAATACACACATTTTATGACACATATTTTTCGTTAACCATACGGCACTTTGCATTTCTATAATGAAGCTATTGCTTCCAAACATGTGACACTTTATAACACTTATTAAACCACTACTTCAAAAGATATTTTACATATGCTTTATACATAACACACGTCACTTTGTACACTTTTCATTGCTTGAAATTCCCTAGCAAAGATATCAAAATTGCAGGTGTCGACGGCATCTCCCGTGCTCCTACCAACTCCTGATTGAAAGTCTGGTTTACCTGCCCTCGGAATTCACCAACAGTTTTTATCCATACTCCTACGGTAAGCTTCCTGCGTTGCATAAATATGCTAACTTCCGTCCTGAGCGTTATTATTTGGTATTCTTAAAACAATACCAAATGCTTCGTAAAGTTTCTCCCAGCGCATTCCAGCGTAATTAGACATGAATGATCAGTCGATATTTGATACATTGCGCTTAACACTGTCCATAACTTTACACAAATTTATTATTATTTACAATAGTTCTGCCACTCATCTTACGCGGTGCTTCCTACGTGAACACGCCATTGTTCATCCTGCTGAGTATACCTGCAGCGCGATTATTATTAATAAAAGCTTATTAAATGCTTCACTCAAATGTAGAAATCTTTGTGCGGGCGTCCTTTCATGCACCGGACCAACATATGTTCCGCCATGACGACTGTCTGCGACTCTCATGACAAACTGTGACGAAACTGGGGTGAGACTGGCTCCAACCGTCTGCAACTAGTGTAAGACTGACTTAAGACTGACTGCTCTGCTAAGGGTCGGCCTCCTTATATTAGTTTCACACAAAAAATAGAGCGAAATTTTCCCGCGTGATCTCGGCTCCTCTCCCAGCATGATTCTGGTCTCGAAACCATGTTCATCGGGTTCCTTTTTCTTCTCTGATCCCAGAACTGACTGCGTGCTAAAGAATCGCTCGGCCAATTAATTAATATTAATTCCTTTCTCTATAGCGTGGGGACGCTACCTCACTGGGATTCCCTGGCACCATCCTCAAATCCAGCCGCGAACAATGATAGTCCTACGGTCCTTCCGCACTTCCTTAAATATGCGTCAATTTCGCAGATTAAAGGCTCTAAAATTAGCCTCCAGTCTAAAGATTCACCTGTGGGCAAGTCTCATGTCATTTCGTTACTCCAATCACGAGTATTCAATGATTTTCCTTGTGATCTCTCCCCACCATTCTCAAATCCATTCTCCGTCGGGGAAGAACTGGGTCATTATTCAGGCCCTCACCCTCTTCCAGACGACAGAATGAGGTCAGAAAGATTGACTTGGCTGCACTGAACACCTCCCACAATTCTGGGCCTATTTGTAAAATGTCAACCTCTGCACTTGCAGTGCTCCAAGCCCCATATAGCCTACACCAAGTAGTCTAATAATGCTGTATTCTGCTCAATTTCCCTGCATTATTTTAATAAATAATGTCACTGCAACTGAAATCACACCAGTGATTTAATATACACTTCTCTCTATGGGTTTTTACAATGAAACTCCCTCCACAGACCTCGGGTTCGTTCCCTGGTGGAACCTTTATTACTGAGATCACAGTCTCTGAGAACCACGTTCGATTTCAGTCAGCATAACCTCCTCGGGTTCATATTCCCCTTGCAAAACTTATAGAAGTCAATTGCAAGTGGCTCTCTATAAGTAACCAGCTGACTGTCTATCACTGTCTGTGTTTACATCTGGGGTCCTTCACCTCGTCTGGCTGCGAGTAGGTTAGTACAGCTCCCCATTCCACGCTGCGCTCTTCCTAAGCTGTTCATTCTCCAGGCGGAGGGTCATATTTATTGCCTCAACCTCTCTCGCCGCTGCAACCATTTCTTCATAGAATTCTCGCAGACACTGGCATCTTTGTTGTTCGTCCCTTCCACTGGGCAAACTGTCTGCTTCTCGTTCCGTCTTGCCGCTCGAACTTTCAGTTCTGACTGCCTGGCTGACTTCGCTCTCCACGTTGAGTTGGGTGTGCACTGTTAATACTTCTTCTTGTTCGTCGAATTCTTCTGGCGGATAATAAACCTTTAAATTGGCTACATTCATAACGACCTCGTTTCCAGTTTCTAAATGCTTTAACCTGTATGCATTGTTCTGTAGGTCTCTTATCACCTCGAACGGGCCGTGGTAAGCAAAAATGAACTTCTTATACTTCCGTGCCTCTGGATCTGAACTGGCTGGTTTCCTAATTAAAACTTTCTCTCCGACGAGAAGCGGTCTATGATACCTCTTCGCACGATTTCTTCTCTGACTGTAACGTGTTTTTCGAGGGGTTTTATGCAACTGGCATAAGTCAGTAGGAAGCCATTCTATATTTATTTACGCGGCAAATTGTTCAGCCAAGAGAATTTTTCATGGTAATTTATTATTATTATTAATTTATTATAATTATTATTAAGGTATTTTTGGAGCATTTTATAAAAATTATTAGCATTCAGATAGGTTTTCTATGTCTTAGAAAACGCTATCCAGCAAATTATTACGAACGACGATATCATAGAAAATTATCTGATTACGGAATTTTACGGAGTTTTCGTCAGTTAGGGTATATCGAGAGACGTGACTCACTGGGATTTCAAGTACACGCTTAATCTTGTCGAGAAGCATGACGCAATCTTGGGTCGCAAGGTCTAGAAAAGGCGAATTTTTGGAACGGAAAACGACTTCTCCCTCTCGCGCGCCGAGTGTAAAGAAACCAGAGGAGGGGAACTAGCGGTGGGTCAACCAATCAGGGAGGACCACGCAAGCTGAAGCCGGCTGAAGGGTGGGGGAGCCAACGTGTGCATATATCGTTCGACGCGCCGTGAAACGAGGACTATCTGTGTAGAACTTGCGGAGTACGGTTGCAAGTGCGTGTCGCTCCGATGTTCAGTGGAGTTGAAGACTAACTTTTGCAAAACTTAACCAGTGCGGTTGTACGAGTGTTTGGGTCCGAGGTACGGACCATAGAATTATCTAAGCTACCATAATATCATCAAATTCCGACGGAGATGACGACGTCCAGGAGACTGTGGGAAGCTCACAGCATCAGCAAGTACGAGGGAAATGCCTTGGCAATTTCCAATGGTAAGCGCAAATGACGCAGAAATACGCAATCTCTCATTTTTCTTTGTTTTGCATTTCATATTTCAGTAACTTCATAGCTTGGAAATAAGAGTAAAATCAATTTATCAGACTCCGTTTTCACGTAATTTTCTATCGGTAATATTCAAATCACAACGCTCCAATTTAAATTTTGTACTTATTATTATTATTAATTTTGCTATACTGGTTTTATATAATAAATTCATTTCTTTTACAATGCAATCTTTGCTTTCAGTAGGTAGCATTAGATATAGACCAATTCCTTCTCCTGATACAATTGTTTGTTGGGTTAATGATCAAATCATACCACGATCTGAGTGAATAGTGTCTTGAAGGTGTTCTGCCAGAGCTAGACGTTGTTAAATACAAATTTAGATTTCAACATTGCATTGAGGTCTTGGCGCCCATTAAAACAACATAGCTTAGGCAAAGGTAAACAGTTACATTTATCACCCAACAGTGTGGGCTAGCCAAACTGTTACATTTGTCGCTACCAACATGGGGCATTAAAAAACGCTACATGACGTCTCTCCGCCTGTGCTTTGAGATATTCGAAGGTTCGTTGGATCCTCAATTCTCGACCTGGCTGTGCGTCTACTGGTAATGGAATGACACCATTCCACGGTCTCTCCGGTCTCTGATCCAAATGTAGAGTCACGGGAACCTGACCTGTCGCCTCATGTACAGTATTATTTATACAGTATTCAATTACTTCTAGGAATTCAATCCAACGCCAATTCGCTTCAGAGCAGTAGATCTTCATGTATTTCTGGATCTCTCTCATTACTCTTTCAACTGGACTTGCCTCAGGATGGCGAATGGTAGATAAAATCTGCCTAATTCCTAGAGTTTCCAGTTCTCGACGAAATTCTGCACTTGTAAAGCAACTTCCGTGGTCCGAGAGAATGTTATCCGGCTTCCCAAGAATCGGAATAACTCTCTCTTTCAGGCGTTTCAAGACCTGCTTTGAACTTGTGTTTTGTATGGGGCATAATACCACCATTTTCGAAAATACATCCATGGCTACAAAAATGTGTCTATTGCCTCTACGTGCTCTAGGCAATGGTCCAAAGTTGTCTATACTCAATAACTGCTTTGGCTTCTCCGGTAACAACGGGATAGGTCGTTGCCTCATTAAAAAGGGATTTGGCTTTACCCTTTGGCATAGATCACATGTCCTAATAGCATTTCTCACCGTTTCTCTCAACTTAGGCCAAGTAAATGCTTCCTTCAACAGAGCACAACTTTTGTCTATCCCCGGATGTCCAAATGCTCTGTGTGCTAGCCACACCAATCTCCTCTGCAATGCTGCAGGAATCACAATCCTTTGACGTGTATGATCTACATCATCCCACTTGTGTAATATCTGATTATACCATACATAATCTGTTGCCAATGCCTCTGCCTCTCTGTATATTGCAGTTCCCCTTGCTAAGCGTCCCTCGAAGTAATCGATCATCATCTTCAACCACGGGTCTTCGCGTTGTAGGTTGGTAAGATTCCTTAAGTCATCCAACGTCTTCTGATCTTGATTCTCAATCTGGACAGCTAGCGCTTCCTCTTCTCTAGGGTAACGGCTTAATATGTCCGGTATTACATTCTCTTTCCCTGGACAGTATTCTATTTCCACATTAAATTGTTGAATATACAGGGACCATCTTGTCAATCTCTGGCTAGACAAGTCTGTCTTTAACAAAAATGTTAAAGCTTTATGGTCTGTTCTGAGGACTATTTGGAAGCCATACACGAGTTTATGCCAAGATTGCAACGCGTACAAAATTGCGAGCAACTCTATCTCTGTAATCGTGTAGTTTTTCTCATGGGCTTTCAGCCTCCTACTTATAAAGGCAATAAAAACTTTCTTTTCAGGCTGGTCAACATTTTCCTGGAATAACATCGCTCCGACACCAATAAGTGATGCATCCGTCTGTATGATGAACTTCTGGGTATAATCCGGGTATCCCAGCTTCACATATTCCAAAAGCATTTGTTTTGACCTCACGAATGCTTCCTGACATTGCTCCGTCCAATTCCATCTGCCTCCTTTCTTCAATAGGTCCTGCAGGGGTGCTACTGTCGCAGTATAGTTTGGGCAGTGGTTCGAAAAGAATCCAATTACTCCCAAATACTGTCGGACGTGCTTTACTTTCGTGGGTCGAGGGAAATTTCGAATTACCTCCAATTTATCTGGATTAGGCTTCACTCCATTTGCATCAATAACATGCCCTAGGAATTTGACTTCCCTCTGACAGAAGTGCGATTTCTTGATATTAACCTTAAAGTTAGCTTCTCGAAGGTCATCTAGCAACTTCTTCAGGTCTCTCATGTGCTCCTCCAGAGATTCTGATGTGAGTAGAATGTCGTCTACATATCTGATGGTACTCTCTTTCACTTCATCTGATAGATTGCGATCTAACGCTCTTATCAGTGCTGAACCAGCTGTTTTCAACCCAAAAGGTAGCCTCAAAAATGTGTATGTATGTTGATCAAACATAAATCCTGTCAACAGACTAGTTTTCTTCTCTAATTCAAGATGATGGAAACTGGATGTGATGTCCAAATTTGTGAATACGGTTTTCCCTTTGAACTTCCTGAGGATCTCTTTAATAGGTGGCACTTGGTCAAATTCTGGAATAACCTTCAAATTTAAATGTCTCAGGTCCAGGCAGACTCTGACAGTCCCGTCTGTCTTCGGTACAATTACCAATGGACTTACATAAGGCGTAGGCGTCTTCTCAATAACACCGGCCTCCAACATCTCCTGAATTGCCTCTTTCACTTTAGCATAATGCTTTTCTGCTATAGGATAGGGTTTCTGCCTAAATGGTGTCCAATCACTGACTTGAAAAGCATAAGTGAAGTTCTTTATACGACCAGGTCTCGAATCAAAGACTTCCTTCTGTTCCAGTAATAACTGCTTTAAATTTTCCTTCTCTTTTAGCCCAATTTTCGCTTCTTCTAGCTTTTCCGAAATTTATTCTTCCAGTTTGGGTTCCAAATCTTTCTCCAGGTCTGTGGCTAGTGTTTTCAGCTCTTCTTCTAACTGCTCAATAACTAACACTTCTTCCTCAGCCACCTCTCTGTATGTATGCCATACTTGTTCACTTGACCCTGGTTCAATCTCATTGAGTGCGACCTCTAAGCCTTCAGCTTCTTCATTCACATGGAACATAACCCTGTCCTGTGCTAGGTCGATTATCACTCTGTATTCCCTTATAAATTCTGCCCCAATAAGTAGGTTATAAGGCAATTTGTTTACTAACAGAAAACTCTGTGAGAAAATAGAGCCTCCTATCTGTAAATCTAGGAATACCTGATATTTACATATCATCGTTCTGTCTGGAATTACCCCTTTTATCTTGACACTAGAGATAGGTATTTTCAAAATATTCTCTCTCCGGGCTATTTCATCATATAAAGCTTGTGTCATAAGGCTCACTGTTGACCCCGTGTCTAACAGACTTCTTACTTTTAATCCTGCCACTCTTACTATTATAATAGGCAATTCTCGCTTGACCATGACTTGTGATCCTCCTGTATCCTCGATTAGCTCTTCCGGTTTGGCTATCCAATTGATGATGTTAACAGACTTCCATCCCTCAGTCTCGAACTCTTCTAATTTTGGCGTTTTTTTTTTCTTCAGCGCCCGTCCCCTTGGAGTTTCTTCTCTCCTGTTCGCTGCGTTGTAGCTCCAAACTCTTAGCTCCATCTCCATATCTGTCTGGCGATGTCCTGTTCTGCATAACTTCTTGCCAGCGGACTTGTTGTTTCTGGGGCTCATCTCCCCTCTCCTCGAGGTATCGCAAAGAAGCGTGATATCGTTCTTCTACCTCGTCATCGAAGTTACTTCTTCTTTCTTGGGGTCTCCAATTTCTATTGTTGCCTTCTTGGCCATTGTTACCTCCATTGTTTTGGTACGGTTTACCCCTGGTATTCTGCTTATTCCACGAGTTTCGACCTCTTCCTCCTCTATTAGCATTCCCTTTGTACTTTGACTGCCATCTTCTGGGTTCCCGTTCCCATTGCCGTCCATAGGAATCTAATGTTTCAGTGCTCGTAGCTTTGTTGTTCCTTGGAGCTTGCTGTTGGTCAGTCTGCGTGTTGGTCACGTGTACCTGTTCCACGGTTCGACTCTGACGCATCGTATTTGCTGTTGTGAGGTCCAGTTGTCTAAGAACTGTCTCCATTTCTATAGCAGTTTTCGCATTAGCCGAGAATAGTAGTCTTTGGATCTCGTATGGAAGCTGCTTGGCGATAGCAATACATAATTCCAGCTCGCTCGGTTTTTGATCCAGTTCTTTGAAGCGACACATCTGCGATATAAACAATTCTGCATACTTCGTTTGGTTGTTAGTGCTGTATTTCTTTGCATATAAATCCAACCGTAAATTCTGTTGGACCGCTGCGTCCCAGTATCTCTTCAAAAATGCCTCCCGAAACTCCTCAACAGTATCGAAAGTGTAGCGGAAGCTGCGAAACCATAATGCACACTCCCCCTCTGCTAATTTCTCTATAGCTCGTAGCCTGCGCTCCTGTGGTATTCGCGCATCATTCAGATATTCAGTCACTTCCTTCAACCAATATTTTGGTGTCATATTACCGTGGCTACCTGAGAATTTCCTTGGTTTTTCTTCGCTTGCCCTGATGACGTTTATCACCTGGGTGTGCATAGCATTTTCATGTGGCGTCGATGCCGCAACTGGTATACCTGGCGTCATATAAGGACTTTCGCCTGGGCCTGTTGCACTCCTTATTATAGGTTGGGTTTCTAAGTCTGCCCACCTTGTTTTCCTCATATCTTCCATGCTGCCTTCACTTGACTTAGGATCTTTCAGAAGTGTTTCCTCCTGTGCGATTATCCTAGTCTCCATTTGATTGTGGCGCATCTCTGCTCTTTCCAGACGAGTAATGACTTCTTTCTCTATTCTTGTAAGCCTATCTCGATTTTCCTCGGCTACTTGAAATATTTTCTTCTTGTCTTCTTTCAGACTTTGTTTGATATGGGAGATTTCATCCTCTACATCTTCCTTAATTTGAGCAAGGGTCTTGTCGCTTGCCTCTGTTTTCTGGCCTTCTCTCACTTCGAGTTCTTCCCTCAATCCTTTGATTTCTTCTCGAATGTGTCCATTGACCTTTGACATTTCCTTCTGGACCTTAATAATTTCACCTCTATTCTCCTCTTGCCTTTTGTTGACTACAACAATGTCATTCTGAACTTGGTCAAGTTCTTGATGAACTTTGCTTATCTGGCCCTTCATGTTTCCTACCAGCTCTTTACTCTCGTTAACAACGGCCTTGATTTCACCTATTTCTTGACATTGACCTAATATATTCTGGTCCTGTTTCTTGAGATCACCGTTAATTGCTCTAGCATAGCTTTTCAATTTCTGGTCCCATTTAGAGTCGTTCTCCTCCAATCTCTGGTCTACCGTTCTCGTAAACTCTGAAAATTGTTTCGCTTGGCGTTCGAGATTCGCCTCATTTTGGATTTGAATATCCTTAATGTCGTTAGACAACGCGTCTAACCTACTGTTGGTTTCATCCTGAGCATGCTTACACGCTTGTAAGTTACTTTCAAGTTTGGCTTCTATAGCCTCAAAACGTTTATCTGTTTTAACCTGCATTTCCGATACAATGCTTACAACAGTTTCTGTTACTTCGGTCTTAATTACCTCTTGCATTTGACCTAACTTATTATTCAATTCAACCTGGTTGTCATTCATTGCAACCTGATTTGCCTTTATTGCCAGCTGATTGGCATCTAAACGAGTGTTTATTTCAACCTGATCAGCATCTAAACGGTTACTTAACTCACTCTGGTTGTGATTAATTGCCTCCTGATTGGCATCTAAACGAGTGTTTATACCCTCCTGGAAAGCCTTAGCTTCCAGCTTATTCTGCTCGTTAACAACATCAAAATGCTGTTTCAACCCTGCAATCACCTGCAAGATCTCCTCTGTGCCTGACATTTTCACAATAATACACTTAAATATGCAGGCAGGCTTCCTGGAAAAAAATGTGTGGATATGTTTTGAAAAGAAACATCAAACACTGTACACATATTGTAACGTCGTACAAAACCTGATAATATTATGATAAATTGTGGATCTGGTATGTAGCGCTCATACCCTTGGGTAATCCTCTTCTCAATAGAGAGATTCTGCGTTACATCAAAAGCCTACTGAACTTAAAAATCACTCAAACACAGTTTGAGGCAAAAACAATTACTATGGTTTTCCCCATGAAATACCATAAAAAATCTATGGGTTTTCCCTAAATCCCATAAGCTCCACGCAATCTGGGCGCCATGATAAATAAATGGAGTCATGGGAGGTGGTCCACGTTAAGACACAACAGCAACCCTCCAAGGTCTCGGTTGTACTGTCGAATGCCCCACTTGGGTCTCGCCATGATAACGAATATGCATACTAGACGTATTGCATTATCAAAATTTATATTGTGCGTATCAGAGCTTAGCTAGATTAGGTGCGGTCCTCCCCTACTTCATGTTAATTGTTACTTTAATAGAGTTGTGTGCATTAGATATAGACCGACTTTAGTTGTACCTATAGCTCAAATCACTGTACAGGACATCATTTTCCATGTACCCATGTGTATAATCTCGATGGAAAATATGCTTCTGCCTCCAGCTAGCTTCAGGACTCGAGGGTGTACCGTCCTCCCACTGAGCAGTTGCATACTTTGGATTTGAGGCTAAAAGGTATCAACTCTACAATGATAAGGCACAACTCTATTCTAAAACTTTAATTCAGTAAATAAAATCATGGCTTTAAACAAATAAAACAATCCCCATAACCATAAAACAAAAGCAAACAAAAATTACTTTCCACAATCCACCAATATAAACAAATATATAATCATAATAAATTCATATCATACCACAAACCTTTACCCTTATGTGAACTTCACAAAGATATTCTAGTGCGCTGATGCACATACAACTTCAGAAACAAACTGTACATTGATTCTACTGTCATACAATGTGACTTCTTTAATATCACAAAATTACTGATTCATTAAACCTTCTTAATTTGACAATTATGTGTACCGTGTGTGTTTTGATCTTTCTTTTCCCACCAAATGTTTCACATGCATTAGCCTATTCTGGTGTTGCACAGCAGTCAACGTGCAACTCCATAATTATGTAAGCTACCCCTACTCCACTATTTATATAGTTCCACTGCATGCCGTTTTGTGATTTCATATAAAAACTTTATGTTATTGTTGTGTCGGATGGTATAATCAAACTACCTTGCGCGCGTAGCCTGTGGAATCTGGTAACCAACTTCTGAAAAAGCTGTCAGTGACAGTATAAATGCAACGTCTAACCATTCGTTAGATAGCTAAAATCATGAACCATCAGGATAATATATAATTATCAATGTGTTCTTAAACCACATGGCTTCATTACTCAACATAACAATATTTCACTTCAAGTCATTAACAGGGTCTAAAATCTGTTCCTTTCAACCTTACTTTTACGGTCCGTCTGGCCGTCCCCAGACCCTCTCCCCGAGCGGTCGGCATACAATAGAAGTGGGATGGGTCTCCCTCACTAACTCGACCCTCGCTTTATGTCTGAAGGCTTATTTCCAAAGCATTGTAAGATTTTACAAGACAAACTGTACTCCCAATGACACACATATCTCAATGGATTTTAACTGAATATTATGCACACAGGTAGTGAATGAGCTTTATATTTATTCCTACCCCGAGGATAAATAATAACTGGCACCAAACTAGGCCCATTTCAACATGAAGGTACGAGGTTCGTAAAACATTGGTCCATTAGGCAACCGGTGTCTTAAATAAATTATGCGGTCAGTCCAAGCTGCCGACATTTGAGGTTCGCTTCAACAAGCCGAATCACTCAACAATAAGTTCTCGGGGATCCATAAAGTGTCGAGGTGTCCAAACGTTTGCCTCGCACCTATCATGCGATTCCAATCCGGAACATTTCATCCATCATCAGAGTTAGGGTCCAACACTAAACACTCTGGCACAAAGTATATCTCCGCTATGCCCCCGGCATAGGAGATTTCATACGTAGAATAGACCACCTGGCTCCTTACCTAATGTTACGACTTCGTCCTATAATATTAAGAGAAATCTATCAATTACTCTATAAGCTTCTCACATAAGCTGCAAATTCAATTCACTAAAAGATCTTCCATTCCTGGCATAATTATATTCCCATTAATACAATATATTCTGATATCAAACTCTTTCTTTAATCCCGTAATGTAATCTTACTGTATAATCTTACTGCTTGGATCGATAAGTCTTGCAAATAGCGTAACTATTTCCTGTTTACAACAATTACCTGATGCGTTCATTAATACCTTTGATATTCATAATTGTTATTATATTTATTCTCACTGACATAAATTACCAAATCCTTCCTTAGTATTATTATTATATTTCTGACATAATTTACCAAAATCCGACACAACCAATCATCTCAAAACTCGAACAACTGTGCTCGTAACATTTACATAACTGATTGCCATCTTAATTAATAGTGGTAATGATTATTATTATTATTATTATTTATTTACCATAAATCGTACACGAAGTATGGAAGGCCTAGTGAAAAAGGGCAAGCCCCACATACATATTTCATGCTTCACAGGCACAGCTTACATCTACATTTGTTTTAACAATATTTACAAGTTTTACAAAGATATTTGCAGTATTTACATATTTAGAATATTGACATAGTACATTTTCCTGTTCACTCACTCTCTCACGCACGCACTTTCATAACCTCGATCACGCGATACATACATTCATTCCATTCAGATACTCATTCATTCAGCGAGACAATCAATCACTCATACATACGTTTATTTGTACAATGTACTTTTTTACGTACGGCTTGAATTTCCTAAGAGGCAAGATCTTGGCATCCCCTGGCAGCGCGTTCCATAACCGCGCTGAGCGGCCGTAGAAACCTGTCAGGTAAGCATTGCTACGTGCGAAGGGCGGAACGAGGGTTACACCTCGTCCTCTCCGAACTGAGCGATATGCCAATGACAGTCGGCAAAAAGGGTCAATATTAATGGAACCTGTAAGGGATTTTTTAAGAAAAATTAGATCAATTTGTTTGGCTGTTGCCTCTATAGATGGAAATTTTGACAAAGGGGAAGGGGAATAACGAGCTATTAGCCTTTCTGCGCGGCGCTGTACACGCTGGAGCTTGTTCATGTTTTCCGCTGTAGTGGGATGCCAAGCAGGTAAGCCGTACGTTAATATCGGACGGACCATGCATGTGTAAGCCATCCTGAAGGCTCTAGGTTTACAACCTCTCATGTTTCTGTACAAGAAACCCCACTTATTGATGCACATTAACATCTCAACTCTATAAAAATCAACACAATAATGATTAAACCTGGAGGGTCTACCTCCTAATCTGATTCTTACTGGCATCTTTACTGAAATCACATAACATGCAGTGGCCCATATTCTCTAATTAACCATAATTTGTGGGGTACTCACATATCTCTAGGCTCCTCATGGTGGCTTCAACCAATCATATCCTTCCAAGTCGCCCGCCATATGCAGGTTTAACGCGACATTTTTAGCCTACTTTTCACATTTTGCAAAAATGAGGAAAAAGTAGACTTATGAGATCGGGCAAATGTGTGTCTGTCTGTCTGTCTGTCTGTCTGTCTGTCCTTCTGTCTGTCTGTCTGGCTGTGTGTGTGTCCCCCCCTATCAACTCCTAAACGGCTGCAGCAATCGAAACAAAATTTGGTAGGAGTAAAGATCTATACCTGAATATCTCACGGCCATATTTGAAAATGATGTCAGTGCTACCAACTGCTAAAAAATCGCAATTGAAATTTGAGCTCCATGTTGGATATCTTGGAAAGTATGAATGGGAGCTATTTCAAAATTGGCACACGTACAGATCATAATATTTCAGTTAAATTTCCAGGAGGCTTAACATGGCAGTGTTGCCAAAATGATTATAAGCCTCCTGATAGGTCCAATTTTTAAATGCATATAACTTCTATACTATCAATTGGAATTCAACCAAATTTCGTATGTTGTATGTGTACATAACCAGATATGACTGAGCGTATTCTTCAGACCTACCAGGGCTGCCAACTGTTAATAAATGCTCCTAATTTATTTTATCCAAATACCAATATATCAGAAAGTATGCAAGCCGACAGCTTTAAACTATGCACACGTATAGTCCCTGACATTCTATATTAATTTGGAGTAACTTATATACGTCAGTGCTACCAACATGATTCTAAGCCTGCTGACAGGTCCAACTTTAAATACATGTAACTTCCATACTATCATTTGGATTTCAACCAAATTTCGTATGTGCTATGTGTACCATAACAGATATGACTATGCGTATTCTAAGGAGCAACCAGTGCTGCCAACTGTTAATATGTGCTGTCCCTATTTTTGTTACCCTAATATCAATATATCAGAAAGTATGCAAGCCAATAGCTCTAAACTTTGCACACGTATAGTACCTGGCATTCTAGACGAATTTGGAGTAACTAATATACGTCAGTGCTGCCAACATGATTCTAAGCCTGCTGATAGGTCCAATTTTAAGATGCATGTAACTTCTATACTAACTAATGGATTTCATTCAAAATTGGCACAACAATAGATCATATTATTTCAGATTATTTCTGACCAATACATGCATGACATTGTTGCCAACATGATTTTACGCGCGCTGTTAGATCCAATGTTTAACTGCATGTAACGTCCATGCTATTTATTGGACTTCAATCAAATTTTGTATTTTGTACCTTAAGAGACGGAACTAAGAATATATTCAGTCATCAGGGCTGCCAACTGTAGTGCTCTATTAGGCTACATTATGCCAGGTATACAGTATTTCGAACTAATTGGAAATTTCGATATTAGCAACTTAATTTCGTCATTATTCTAGATAGGTTCATATTCTGTAGAATAATCATTGGCATGAAAAGTAGGCTGTATAGTTCTTCACGGAACTTCTTGTTTATCTTGAATACACACATTTTATGACACATATTTTTCGTTAACCATACGGCACTTTGCATTTCTATAATGAAGCTATTGCTTCCAAACATGTGACACTTTATAACACTTATTAAACCACTACTTCAAAAGATATTTTACATATGCTTTATACATAGCACACGTCACTTTGTACACTTTTAATTGCTTGAAATTCCCTAGCAAAGATATCAAAATTGCAGGTGTCGACGGCATCTCCCGTGCTCCTACCAACTCCTGATTGAAAGTCTGGTTTACCTGCCCTCGGAATTCACCAACAGTTTTTATCCATACTCCTACTGTAAGCTTCCTGCGTTGCATAAATATGCTAACTTCCGTCCTGAGCGTTATTATTTGGTATTCTTAAAACATTACCAAATGCTTCGTAAAGTTTCTCCCAGCGCATTCCAGCGTAATTAGACATGAATGATCAGTCGATATTTGATACATTGCGCTTAACACTGTCCATAACTTTACACAAATTTATTATTATTTACAATAGTTCTGCCACTCATCTTACGCGGTGCTTCCTACGTGAACACGCCATTGTTCATCCTGCTGAGTATACCTGCAGCGCGATTATTATTAATAAAAGCTTATTAAATGCTTCACTCAAATGTAGAAATCTTTGTGCGGGCGTCCTTTCATGCACCGGACCAACATATGTTCCGCCATGACGACTGTCTGCGACTCTCTTGACAAACTGTGACGAAACTGGGGTGAGACTGGCTCCAACCGTCTGCAACTAGTGTAAGACTGACTTAAGACTGACTGCTCTGCTAAGGGTCGGCCTCCTTATATTAGTTTCACACAAAAAATAGAGCGAAATTTTCCCGCGTGATCTCGGCTCCTCTCCCAGCATGATTCTGGTCTCGAAACCATGTTCATCGGGTTCCTTTTTCTTCTCTGATCCCAGAACTGACTGCGTGCTAAAGAATCGCTCGGCCAATTAATTAATATTAATTCCTTTCTCTATAGCGTGGGGACGCTACCTCACTGGGATTCCCTGGCACCATCCTCAAATCCAGCCGCGAACAATGATAGTCCTACGGTCCTTCCGCACTTCCTTAAATATGCGTCAATTTCGCAGATTAAAGGCTCTAAAATTAGCCTCCAGTCTAAAGATTCACCTGTGGGCAAGTCTCATGTCATTTCGTTACTCCAATCACGAGTAATCAATGATTTTCCTTGTGATCTCTCCCCACCATTCTCAAATCCATTCTCCGTCGGGGAAGAACTGGGTCATTATTCAGGCCCTCGCCCTCTTCCAGACGACAGAATGAGGTCAGAAAGATTGACTTGGCTCCACTGAACACCTCCCACAATTCTGGGCCTATTTGTAAAATGTCAACCTCTGCACTTGCAGTGCTCCAAGCCCCATATAGCCTACACCAAGTAGTCTAATAATGCTGTATTCTGCTCAATTTCCCTGCATTATTTTAATAAATAATGTCACTGCAACTGAAATCACACCAGTGATTTAATATACACTTCTCTCTAGGGGTTTTTACAATGAAACTCCCTCCACAGACCTCGGGTTCGTTCCCTGGTGGAACCTTTATTACTGAGATCACAGTCTCTGAGAACCACGTTCGATTTCAGTCAGCATAACCTCCTCGGGTTCACTATGGAGACCAATTTTCCATTTTCACAATGGCTGCGTCTTACTTTTCCACACAACGCATTGTTTCCGTTTGAATTCGAACTCTCCTCTCTGAAAAAGTTGTCACTGAATAGTTCGTGGTCTTGTACTCTTACACTTATATATTAGAAGTTCATAAAAAGACTAAACCCGTGGAGCGACAGCCGGTGAAGGGCCTAGTTCTACCAAGCAACGGCTGTTCAGCCAAGTAGCGTGCAGATTGTGGGGTGACGTTCAGTCATCCAACTTGTACAAATAAATTTAAAGTGAAATCAAAACTGCTCAGTACTTTACACATTCTCTAATGCAAGCGTAATTTCAAATATAAACTAGGGAAAAAATCTTATGTATGTGTAGAGGTTTTTCTTAGGGCCTGGCTTCCTTTTCTTAGTACAGTACTGTCGACCAAAATATTATGTGCACTCGAGTTTGAAGGTTGTTTGTGAAGTAACCAATAGACCTATATAAAATCCACTAACAAAATAATTTTCGTCGTTCTATTTTACGTTAGTTCATGTAGGTTTGGAATGTTTTATTTATATTTTTTTTATCGTAGTTGAAACACAAAAGGTGACCGTTTTTAAGCGTGTTTCAACCATACGTCACATATAATAATTATTATCTCACAAACCCGTCATCAGATCGAATCCAAATTTTAGCACAATATACATTGGAATGTTGTATAACAGGTTTATTAATTTCAACATGTCGTGTGTTCAAGAACGAATTTTGTTATCATTTTTGAAAGGTAACTATTTCTCGGTTCGGGGCGTTGTAAAATGTAGTTCTTGGTTGCGTTGTAATCCTTATACATCAAAAAGTTATGATGTGTGACTGTGAAATACGTAAATTAATTCACTTATTTTATATCGGTTTGTATTTATACGGGGAATTAAGACATGGTTCACCAGCTAGACGCTCCGGGATATTCTGTACAGCATTGCTGATATGGAGCCCATTACTTCCGAGCGAAGCGCGCCTTGACGCGTGATGGAGCCCATCTTGGCAACGCTGTACAGCTTTTACAGGAGCGGCCAACTGGTGAACCATGTCTTAATTCCCCATACAAATACAAACCGATATAAAATAAGTGAATTAATTTACGTATTTTACAATCATACAGCATACCTTTTTGATGTATAAGGATTACAACGCGACCAAGAACTACATTTTCAAAACAACCCGAGCCGAGAAAAAGTTACCTTACCAAAATGATAACAACTTTGTTTCTTGGCCATACAAAATTTTAAAATTAATGAACCAGTTATACAACATTTCAATGTATATTGTGTTAAAATTTGGATTCGATCTTTTGACGGGTTTGTGAGATAATAATTCTTAAATGTGACGCATGGTTGAAACACGCTTAAAAACGGGCACTTTTTGTGTTCCAACTGCGATAAGAAATATTAAAATATATTTTAAAAATCCAAACCAACATGAACTAACGTAAAACAGAACGACGAAAATGATGATGTTATTGGATTTTATGTAGGTCTATTGGTTACTTCACAAACAACCTTCAAACTCGAGTACACATAATATTTTGGTCAATGGTAGTCGCAATTCCCCCTGGGATTTAGTGGTATGCCCTTGAATCAGGGCTGGCATGCGAAACGAAATGTATGGCTGTGGGGGCGAATATATTTGAATTTCGCCGTGAGCGCGATACTCGGGAGCGAAATGACAATGATTGTCGGCGGGAAATTAAATCGAAGCGAAACTTAATTCGAAGCGAAATGACATAGCGAAATCAACGCGAAACTTAATAGCAACGCGAAATAACATTGTACAATTGAATAAAATTTCACTCACGGCGCGAAAAAAAATCGTTACAATCTTTTAATTTCGCTCCCGGCGCGAAATACAATTCATTACTGACTTTTAATTTCACTCGCGGCGCAAAATAAAATTCGATACAGACTTTTAATTTCGCTTCCGGTGCGAAATAAAATTCGTTGCAGTCTTTTAATTTCACTCCCGGCACGAAATACAATTCATTACAGACTTTTAATATTACTCGCGGCGCAAAATAAAATTCAATACAGACTTTTAATTTCGCTTCCGGTGCGAAATAAAATTCATCACAGACTTTTAATTTCGCTCCCGGCGCGAAATAAAACTCGGTTACAGACTTTTAATTTCGTTCCCTGCGCGAAATAAAATTCGTTACAGACTTTTAATTTCGCACCCGGCGTGAAATAAAATTCCCAAACGGTATTTAGTTTCGCCCTCCGATGTGAATTTAAAATGAATGGAACATTTCATTTCGTAGTTGAAATTAAAATGTATTCGTTTCGAGAGTGAAATTATGTTCCGAGCGATGTTCAAAGTCCTGACGTTGGCAGCAGTAGCAGTCTTATTACCGTTCACCGCCTGCACAATCTGCAGGGCTGCAACAGCAACGTGAGTCATTCAATGGTCATCACTCCAGTAGAGGAGAAAGTCAGTGCTATGGCATCAACATCACCATCGTCGTTGACTGCACCTCGGACTCGTGGCTGGCCCTCCCTGACGTTCATAACGCAATGGGGCAACAAGTACCTTTACTTGTTCTATAGCGAACAAGAAGACGAATGTGCTGTGTGGACAGACATTCAAGATAAGTGACGAACTCCAATTACAATACGAATTGTCAGTTGTAACTCTTCAGTCAGTCAACACTAATTTGCCCAATAACTGGGAGGGGTACAATGAATATTCAGTAATATGTAAATAACATTATATGTATTAGTTTATGGTCACGATTATAATGCAGCAATTTTAGTGATCTTAAATCTAATACATGTATTTTTTTCTTTTCAGGAGTGTTACTTACATCTTATATACTTTGTACCCCACCCAGTTATCGGGTAAATTAATGTTGACTGACTGAAGAGATACAAATAACAGAAAATCGTCTGTGGTAGTACCGCGGCGTATATGGAGTTCTGTTTCGGAGGCGGGTTACTCGAACAACAGGGTTGAGGGGATATTCCTCTCATTTCTACATTCTTTATTCTTACACTTCCGGAAATTTCGGGGGGGGGGGGGGGGGTCTTGGCATTCCTTACTACTTCCTTCTTACCCTCAGCGCATTTATACTGACCATGGCACGTACAGTATTTCGTTTCGCACTGCAATTAGTTTTGCGTCGCCTTTCACTATGTTATTGTGCTTAGAATTTCATTTTGCTTCCATTTTAATTTTCGCGCTTACAATCAATATCATTTCGCACCCGAATATCACGCTCATGGCGAAATTAAAATGTTAACGCGTCCACAACCATTTTGTTTCGCATGCCAGACCAGATTTAATTTCAGACATGAAATGATATGTTCCATGCATTTTAAATTCACGCCGGGGGCGAAACTAATTGCTGTTTGGGAATTTTGTGTCATTAAAATAAACCGTGGCACTACATCACATGAAAGGCCTAGGCCTACCAAGCGACCGCTGCCCAGGCATCTGCAGCCCAGGCATCTGCAGATATTGGTCAGCGCATCGGGTTCCCTTGGCCGTTAATCTTGGTTTTCGTGACTTTCAGACAGCTATTCTCGAGGCTGAGTGCACCCCGTTCCAACCCACACGTCCGTTTCTAAAATCACTAACGGAGCCGGGAATCGAACCCGGGGCCTCCAGGTGAGAAGCAGGCACGCTATCCCCAACACCATGGGGCCAGCAATTTTTGTCATACCAGGAGCAAAATTAACAGTCGTTAAAAATGTTATTTCGCGCCGGGAGCAAAATTAAAAGACTGTAGCGGTTTTTATTTCGTGCCTGGAGCGAAATGAAAAGTCTTGTATCGAATTTTATTTCAGGCCAGGAGCAAAATTAAAAGTCTGTAATGAATTTTATTTCGAGCCGGGAGCGAAATTGAAAGTCTGTAACGAATTTTATTTCGTGCCCGGAGTGAAATTGAAAGTCTGTAATTTTTTTTTTATTTCGCGCCGGAAGCGAATTTAAAAGACTAACGGTTTTTATTTTACGCCAAGAGCGAAATGATAAGTCTTCAATGAATTTTATTTCACGCCAGGAGCAAAGTTAAAACGGTCTGTTAAGAATTCTGTTTGTAGCCGGGAGCGAAATTAAAAGTCTGTAACGGATTTTATTTCACGCTGGGAGCGAAATTTAAAATCTGGTACAAATTTTATTTCGCACCGGGAGTGAAATTAAAAGTCAGTAATGCATTTTATTTCGCGCCGGAAGCGAAATTAAAAGACTAATGAATTTATTTCGCCTCTGCAGCGAAATTAAAATTCTGTTACTAATTTTATTTTGCGCCAGGAGTGAAATTTTATTCCTTTGAACAATTTAATTTCGCGACGCTAATTTAAATTGATAACACATTTCGTTTTGCATGCCAGTCCTGCCTTGAATCGATTTTGGTGGTGGCTCCATTTTTCACCTAAAATGTAAAACTAACTGCACTTGATGACCGTAATGCTCTCCATCAGTCGTACATGTATATGATCTACCTGAGATACTGTCCAAAAATAAATTGCCGAAAATAGAACACCTAACGAACACTAAAAATAATGGAGTTGCAGGTAAAATAAACTAAGTAAAAAGTAATTAAAGGGATCGATGAACTAAAAGCAGGAAGAACAACATGGAAAATTAGAAATCGTAAGTACAAACTGGTAAAATTTCAAAGGATCACTCAGAAATATCCAGAACTGAACAATAATTCAGAACTAGCCATCACAGTCACAGTCAATCGCAACATCGGACTAGATGCTCAGGAATCCCATGCCGTCAGGTAAGGGGTAAGGTCATCACTCTCTCACTTGACTTTCGCTCCCCTTTCCTGCTGCTGCGGTGGCCTTGGTCGAGCTTGTGGCGCGCGGTGGCTGCCTGCTTTAAGCGTGTGTACAATCCTGTATGAAATATTACCTTATAAAAGATGCTGGAAGTGTCGTCCTTCCTGGGTTATACAGACATAGTATCCGGTAACCACATTTTGGCTCACGCGAGTGAGTTCTGCCACTGTAATGATTCTGATTTTGTATTTTATGTTCTTTATTGAGCACTGAGTCAGTAGGCCTAGTGGCAAACTTATTTTACAATTACGTGAATCTGTGCTAGTGAAGGTGACACTTCATCAAGAAATTGCTGAACTTACCCACCGGGCCGACTCGTACTTAAAATAAGTTTTACATACAAAAATACGATGTTGCAATGATAACTGTCTGAACATGTTACCATCTGAGGTTCAGACTGGCGAATGACAACACCTGCACCCTTATTGCAAGGTCAAGTTTGTACTATGCGCGCGCTTTCAATACTACAGTAGGGGGCCGTGGGGCGCCAGAAACTCGGCCAAGCCCGCTGCAGTAGCGAATAACAAAACCGCCGCTCGTCGTTCTTACTTAATATGAAAGACCCTATATGTAGACCATAGAGTTATGTACTATTAGATGACTATTATTGCGTAGGTTCATTATTCAAACGTTGACTTCTATCGCATGATTGGGACACAAGAAATACAATAATTTTAAAATTTTGCACAACTGCCATCATGAGTGTATGTAAACAATTTAACAAAATTAGATATCAGTTCATTACAATGCATATAAACAATTGCTGTACCAAATTTCACTGCGTTCGGATGGTTAAATCGCCAGAAAAGTCTATTTAAATGTTTAAATTCACTTGGCCGCCATGTTCGTTTTGTAGTTAACAGGTTTATGAAAGTCACTTAAGTGACTTTTATCACCGTGCAAAATTTCATGGTGATATCGGTGACAGTTTCGGAGATATAGAATGCCAGTGAGATATTTCGCACAGCCACCATGTTGAATTGGTGAAACATAATAAGCTTTGAAGGGCACGATCGGGGTCGGCCAAAATAATAGGCCTACTATGACCTTACCGAATTTCATTGAAATCGCTCCAGCCGCTTAGATTTTATTAGGTGGGGTGTGGGGGAAGAGGGGGGTGGGGGAGGGGGGGGGGGGGGATGCACACCAAGGCCCGGCGTAGGTGCGTGACGTCATGTCATGTCAGTAGGTAATCTGTGTCCTCGACTCTCCCCGCCTGCCGCTAGCTACGTGTGCGAGTGAGCTGTGTATGGTATGTCGTGGTACCCTGCAAGCCAGGCAAGTGCTTTTAGGGCCATATGACCCAGGCGCACACTGTCAGCACTGTCTACGCTGGAACTCTCAGTTCAGGGGCGCGTGGCCAGCCTGTCGCGGCTGGATTTCTCGAAGTCGTTCTTCTCTTCTCGTCATATTATTATTATTATTATTAGTATTATTAGACTATTATTATTGGCAATAAAATGTTATTAGATACCAATAGACTACGTCCATACTGTTCCCGAGTACATTGTAGATCAATTCTCTATTATTGAATGGATTCATTTGATAGCAAAATTATGCCATTTACACTTAAGTTAGGCATACCCAAACACGATAAATTATTAAAAAAATGTTGATGTTGTTTCTTTCCCTTATTCGAAACGTACCACAAGCTTTCAATTCTCTTTGAAGCCTATCGTTAGCTCTAAACGACCTGTCTTGTTATGCCGATGGTTACTTCACATCTGATGGTGGGGTCCTGCATAAATCTTGTATCCTTCTTACGGCCAATAACAATTATTATTCTATTGTACTTTTGCTTCTAACACGAGGAAGACACGAAAACATGGATCGCGTAACATTTCTGAAATGTTACAGACGCATCTTAGATCTATGTCGGTGATTCCCTTCTTAATTTTGGTGTTTGAACGGGGCTAGGTTATCAGACACTCCACAGTGGTTGCAGCATACAGTCTCACACAAGAGCAACCTTTGCCTCCACCTATTTGTGCTTGACTACTCCCTTTCATGTGTACTTCTGGATAAATTGTTCTCCATTAAATATGGTGATTAGACACTTTCGCAATCAACCAGCAAGTTGATTGTGTATTTCCATACATCCGCTTCAGGCTTAATTCTCAAGTATTCCTTTGGTTCCTAACTAGTAAATCACCGTCTTCATCGTTACCACCATCTTCATCATCATCACCGTAATGAAAACCTCATTCGTTGTACAAACACAAATTACGCACCATGTCACCTTGCCGTCAAGCAATTCTTGCACTCTCTGTATATATGTGGCACGGTGTCCCTACATGATGATTACTATACTTTGGATGTTCATTCACTGAAAATTGCGAAATTAGCTTCGAGGTTTTCCTATGCCCAGAACATAGAATGCTATGAAAATCAAATGTTCTTAAATACGATGTGTGGATTACATATAAATATGCAATTGGATTAACTCACGACGGCTACTTGTAGCATTGGCCTTTGAGAATATTTTACGGAAGCTATTCTAACAACTCTACGAGGTGAGTTTCTCTCCGAGTTCCCATATGAATGTTCGAATTGCAGAATAAGAATGTAGAAAAAAAAGGAAAACTTGTGCTCACTGACCTGGTGCAAGTCCTCAAAATGAACTCCCCTTTGACGACTTAGGTATCATCGATACCATTTCAGTACCTCAAACCGAAATTAAATTTCTTGGCAGGCCAGGGAATCAAACCCGGACCACCGGGGCGACAGCCAAGAATGTTAGCCTCTACACCACAAGGTGTTCTCTTTCATTGTCAGCGCAATCTATTGCACGATGCCATGTAATTTCAGCACGAACTGTAATAGTACACCTTTCTTCTTATTTTTGGCATTACATTGCCCCTGGTAAGTTAGAGAGATGGTTCGCATACCATAACCAAAGAGCCGAATAGTTCCAAAAACCAACAAACAACCGAAAGAAATACCGACAAGCTGGTAGAAAGACAGACAACATATTTTGTAATTTTCAGAGCAAAATTGTTTTACAATGAAGAGCACTCTTGGTCTGCATACTGTTGAAATAATGAAAATTGTCCTAAAACTTCAAAAGTTAGAAGGATTTCATGTCAACTTGCTTATTTTGCCGTATATCTTATGTGTAGGTAAATTCCATGAGTTATTGTTTCAGGCGATGTTGTAAATACGAATAAAAGACATAAATTACCTCAGATTGCGACGGAATATTGTTCAGTTTATAAACCTGATAAATTTACTAACGCACGTTTCTCGAATTCACATATCCCTGAACAGCACCAATCTAATCAGTTGGTGAATTCAGAATCTTGTTATTGAAATACTGTAGACTATAGCTTTATAGTCCTAATGTAGTTTTTTTGTTCTACCCGTAATTATTTAGGTTGCTATGAGGAAGAGGATATGGTGAGACAGTTTTCTTGTGGGAATGATATTACGGATAGATGCCCTTCATGACGTCAATCTAATGAGAGGATTTAATGACAAATGAAATTAATGAGGCAAGGTATGAAATGGTTGTGTGTGGTATTTCGAGTTCGGTGTAGTCTGACCATGCACGTTAGCGTTTGTAGCTACATCGGCTGGTTTGTGACATTATGTCAACAAATTTAAAAAATATATTTTAACACTCCTGATTCCATACCGGCCCTGTTACTGTCACATGCATGATTACCAATATGCTTGATTCCATTTTTAGGATTATTATATCTCGCTGCACCTGCTACATCACCCAAAAAGTAGGGGCAGAAGACCTCGTATTTCCGCCCCTTAAAACAACAATAACTAACCCAACAAGTAGTTCCGTGAAGAATTATACAGCCTATATTCATATATCCTACTTATGTTAATTGCCTCTATCAACATACAAAAGTTCAGTTTGATTGCTATAATATATTCGCAGATATTGAGAACCGGCTAAATATTGCGCATGGTCTCCATGTTGGATTTTTATATCTGTAGGTCTTCGAGTTGTGTACTGTTACGTGAAGTGTATTGTGTGCGTGTAGAATTCAAACTTCAATCGCATGATTAGGACACAAGAAGTAAAAACGAGATTTTAAAATTTCGCACAGCTGCCATCTTGTGGTTATGGAAACAAATGAAAAAATTAGATGCCAGTGGATTAACATTTGTAGAAGGATTTACTGTACCAAGTGTCACTGCACTCGGATGGTTAAATTGCGAGAAACGACCAAGTGAATATTTATACTTCGCGTCGCCGCCATGTTGGATTTGTGATCACCAGGTTATTGAAAGTCCTATAGGTGAACTTATGTTCATAGCCCCAATGAAGATTAAAAAATTTAGTTTGATTGCTGTAATAGATTCGTAGATATTGAGATCCATCTAAATATTTCGGATGGTCACCATGTTGGATTGTTATATGTATAGGCCATAGAGTCACGTACCATTAAAGGAAAATTATTGCAAAGGTTCATTACTCAAACTCTCACTTCGATCGCATGATTACGACACAAGAAATAAAAACTTAATTTTAAGATTCAAACATTCGCCATCTTGAGGTTATGTAAACAATTGAACAAATATAGATACCAGTGCATTACAATGTGTATAAACATTTCCTGTACCAAGTTTCATTGCGTTTGGATCATTAAATCGCGAGAAAGGTCTATTTAAAATTTTCAAATTCGCTTGGCTGCCATATTCGTTTTTTAGTTAACCGGTTTTTGAAAGACTTATAGATGAAATTCCAGTAGTTCCCTTTATCTCTGTACAAAATTTCAGGGTGATATCGCTAATAGTTTCAGAGATATAGAATGCTAGTGAAATATTTCGCACAGCCGCCTTCTTGAGAGTATGTAAACAATTGAACGAAGTTAGATGTCGGTAGTGAGACCGTCGGTGGAGCTGCCAGGATAGCCAACAACCGCAATGACTTCCCTAACATCTCATCCGTCGGACATAATTGCCGAGAGGATCAGGTGAACTTCCTAATAGGCTAAAGCGGCACGAGAATCTGTAGTCCACAGGGATCGTGGTACATGGTTGGGTAGATTATTGGACAAGGAATAACCCACCCACCAAGGGAAGATGATTAAGAGAAGGAAGTAGATTTTGGACTGGAGAAAAAGGATAGAAAAATAGGAGGAGAGTTCCACAAAAGTTATGAATTTGACTTTCAATACACTTAGAGGCGGTTGCAACTGCAAATCCGCTCTCGGATACCTAAAGTGGGTAAGAGCTTGGTCTAAGCTGACGGGAACCGCAGCTAAGACTTGGGCGGTTTGCCAGAGAAAGGCTTTAGTGTATTTCCTCCCAAGCATGCATAAAAGTACTATGGGGAAGGGTGATGGTCTGGCAAGACTGAGAGTAACAAATTTACTGTATGTCTGCTCAAAGAAATTCGTTTTTGCAAAATAATTCGAAGAATGCCAATGATTTAACTCGGGTTTGGTATTTTCAATTTCCAAAATTATGGAGTTCCTGTAAAGGCGACCAAGTGTCTCTAAGAAGGAAAATGATAAAAGATTATGCCTTATGGAGTAATTTTGGTAAATGAACCAATGGTTGCATTGGAAAATGGCTAAGCTTTTACTCAGCGAGGAGCCGGCTAAAAGTTTAGACAAAAAAAACACTTGTCTTTTAGAAAACTGACCATAGGTTTTCGGAGAGGGTCTCCACAAGCAGGTAGCTGGCTTAGCGAGCTTTACTTGCCTTACTGGCCAATTAGAATTAGCTATTAAAGCTAATAGGAACTTTAGTAAGATGAAAATTAAGAGTTCTTGCTCAAATGCAACAAATGGTGAAAGCCCTATTAATGATTTTAATGGCATTGAGTAGGGAGAGCCAAGGAAGACAGGATTTTGCCTAAACTTTGTATTAGAAAATGAAAAAGCGAAAAGAAACGCTTCATTTATTTAACAATTCAAAGAAGTTTGAGGAAATTAACAATTATGTAATATAATTTTGACAAACATAGTTCATTTAAACTTTTTTAAGAAATGGGGTCGCAGACCTCCTCACATTAAACGATTGCTCCAGGCAATTTATGAGGTTTGAAACCTTACATGTTTCTAAAATCTTTATAAGAAAATAAAAAGACATGTGTAGTAATTAAAGTTTAAACATTTAAATTTAAATTTAGTACAAAGAGTGTACTTTAAGAAATTCTGGAGAGAATGTTCTAGAGAAAGTGACAACTTCGAAAATAACAATAAGAAAAACATGAAGAATAAGATAGAAGTTCCTACAACTTCTTATATTTATACAGAATTAACGTTGGTTATTATGCAAATAAGGGCAGGTCACTTACTGTGAAACCTGAAGAAAGTTAAAAGGAAGGTTCTAGACTTCCCAAGTTTGAGTAGGAATCACTAGCCAAATGGGACAGTTTCCATTTCGTGAAACCTGAACATGACTCGCTCAAGAGTTTAAAGAATTGTTTTCCCTGATTATAGGAAAGGAACAATATGAGTTTGAAACGTGTATCACACAAGCAATTATGCAGAAATTAATTAATGTTAAACTAGCAAAGTTGGAAGGGCACTTCGTGAGTGACACCTTATAGAAAAGTTACAATTTTATTAATATGGGTTGTTAGTAGAAGGTTGAGGAAAGATCATTGGGATATAGGATCAATGTTCATGGCCGTATTTAATGTAAACGGACGATCGCGACACGGTAGAAACGTGGAGCAAGCACTGGTTATCACTGTAGTCTGTAAAGATGGATGCAAAGTTCACTATAGAAACACTAAAGTTTGTAAGAAAGAAAATTATTGCAATTATGGAAATAACTGATTGCACTATATAGGTGAGAGTCTATTTCTTGAGAAAGTTGTGAGTGCCATAGAACATTCCAGCGGTTCCAGCGGTGGAAGAAAGTTAGCTATTGAGCTTTTAATTCAGGAATGAGATTCTTCAATTTTAAATAGCATACTCACAAGTGAGTGAAAATTTCAACGGCAGGACTTGCAGATAAAGTAAAAGATCTGGAGGGTTCCAGAACGATCTTAGTAGAAAAATGGGGCTAATGTAAATCCAACGGAGGAACTAGCTTGGTGAATTATAGACAGCGGGTATTAGGTAATATCCCACGTAGTGAGAGGATTTCTCATTTGAATAGCTTAAGAAAAGCTCTTTTTTAGTAAGATTAGCTTATACGAGCAAAAGCTCAACATGGCAAATCCCACGAAGAATAATTTTTGCCCCAAAATAAATAATTTCACACTGTCTATAAAAGTATCGTTAAAAGCACGTGGAAGTTAAAACCATGAAGATGAGGTTAAAACTTTTAAGATGGTACTTATCTTGATTTCATGTTGAAGGCGAAGTTCCTTAGATGACAACTACCTTGCCAACATGGCGTAGAAGAGAGTGTGCCTCTTGGTTTGAGGAGACTAGCTCGAGAGGAGCTTTAACTGACCGAGTCAACTGCCGATTGAGAAGTGAGACCTGCTCAACGGAGCACGGAGGGTCCAAGGAAGGGGAAAAGAGTGGGGGGGGGGGGGGGGGTAGGAGACAAAAGGAGAACATATAAGCATTGCCAATGTTACAACAAAAAATGATCTTCTCTTGCTGAGCTGGTATTCAAAGAGTTGATAACAGGCGATACTAGCGCAGCATGGTGAGTAAAAAAGTAGACGTAGATCTCTTGCTCATGGGGATAATAGCTGGCAATGGCAGCAAAATCTGGTGGCCAGATGGAGAAGGAATTCCTCTTGCACGAGGAAGAGTTGAAGAGCTTCAGAGATTCACTGCTAGATGACGCTAGGTGAGTCACAGAGAATATATATCTAGAACAGACTCATGAAGACATAAGAGACAGGAACCAAAGAGAAAATAGAAGATCACTGTTGGTGTTTGACAAAGAGGAAGGAAGAAATGAACATGCAAAAGCAATCAAAATTGTAATCTCTCGTACCGTGTATTCAATAATACACCATACTGGGAGGGATAACACCAACAGAGCACAAATAAGCAATTAAACATTTAAGAGTAATAAAGTAATTGAAGAGAAGTGGTCTTATGATCTGACCATTAGTGGTCAAAACTCTGACCACCCTGACTCTCCCATCTCTTCCAGGATAACACTCTGTCACTCTACCCGAGATCCAGACAAAGGGGGGAGAAACATCCCTAACTAAGACCAAGTCTCCCACTTTAATATCGGGACTGGAAAGAAACCACTTCTGTCTCCGTTGCAAGGAAGTTAAATATTCCAAGTTCCACCTCTTCCAAAAAGAATTACGGAGGGTTCAAGTTTACGCCAAGTGATGGGTAGATTGGAATCCCTGTAAGAATTAGGAAGGGGAGGAGGGGCAGAGAGAGAAGTGCGTGTAAGGAAGCGACCAGGTGTAAGTGGAAGGAGGTCATCAGGGTCATTGGAAATCGGAGTTAAAAACGAGATTTAACAACACCTTTAATCACGAAATAGCTGGAAGCTGAGAGAAATAAAGCACTAGTAAAGATTACGATACGATGCGAAAGGAGAATTGACAAGTTTAAACAAAGCGTATAGAAACAAGTACATCTATTCAGGACAAGAATATACCAAATAAACAAAGAAACTATGCGAGTAGAAAGCAAGAACGCCATAGGTAACAAACTAGTAGCCATAAACAATGACCTCAAGTTATAATGAGTATCAAAGGGGTTGATCAGAAAAATACTTAAGTCAGCGAGAAACGTGACGTGACAAGTATAAATGCAAAAACACATCGAATGTGACGACGAGAAAAAACAAGTTTGTTCATCAATGAACAATAAGATCGCAAAATATGTAAGCAAAGTACAATACATAAGCGCGTAAAGGATATGCGACGATGTTACGAGACAAGAATCGAAGCAATTGTAGAATACGAGCGTGAGTAAGTGGAATACAAAAGCAAGTGCGGTCTTGACCCACATAGTACAACGAGATAAGGCATATACATAGCTGAAAGAGTCCTTGAGCGGAACAAGTTTATTTTGGTGATGAGTTGAACGGCTTCTGTACTTGCAGGAGCGACTCACTAGACAATAGTTGGCAATCAGCCAGAGTTGAGATAAGAGAAACTTGCTTTGAACTTTGGCAGGCATACAGGAAATAAACAGTGACTTGACCTTACTCGGGCTTGTATACAAACAAGTTTGAAAAACAAGCAGTTCAAAGTACACAAACAACACTAGTTGAATCAGCTGTAACTTAAAGCAGATATTCAGGTTGGACGGCATGCAGTCAATCGTAACTTGGACGTGAAAAAACAATTTAAAGATATATGAAATAGAGTAGGAAATCAATTTCCTATAATTGAGAGGATCACGGAATCCGACAATTTTCGACAGGAAAAAGCTTGATTCTTCCGAACAGAGAAGAAAAGCTGGGACATTGAGAGGAAGGTTATGCATAAGAATAGTTATTCTAGATGTTAGGGAATTCAGATTTTCAAGCGGTTTCAAAAGCGGCTTCCAATTGTGAGGAAGGGGGGAGGAGCCGGCCGTGGCCATCCTTCTAAATAACGAAAGAAGTGAAACATAGCTTACAGCGAAGTGATGGTGACTGATAGCCATGGTTTTACACAAGGGAAAGATAGTTTTCGAGAAAGAGTTTAAGCAATTACCTGCAAAAAAAAGTGACATGAGAAGGTAAACGAAATAACACAAGGCAAGGCGAACTTGAATTGCCATCTTGTGCGGGAAGAAGGAAAAACCATTTAAACAACTTACAGAGGTAGCGTAGTTGTTCACGATGAGACATCGTTTCGGCAAGTGTTTTTCAAAAATATTGAGATCTGAAACATGAGCGTTCTCTTTTTCAGAAATGGGATTTATGTCAGCTGTAACGAAATGACATTGCGCTTTGGTTTGAACACTGGTATGTTTGATTTCACCAGTAATAACCCAACCAAAATCGGTGTCTCTGGCGACCACGGTTGAAGATAACTTGCGTGTTTGTTTGCGAAGGCACTTCCAAAAAACATTGGCACTGAAAAGTACATCAATGGGACCTTGAGCATTAAACTGAGGATCAGCTAACCTTAAGTGCGAGGGAATGTTTAATCCGGAGGTATTAATACAGCTGCTAGGAGTGTCCTTGCCAATACTGGTAAGAATGAGGCAGTTTATGTTAAGATTGGTGTTTCTTTGGCAAACGTCTCTGATTTTCAATTTTGAAGACTGCAAGACTTGAGTTTTCAAATTGTCAATGCCGGTCACATTGATAGAAGTCGGTGATGACGAAAGACCTAGTTTTTTAATCAACGATTGCGAAACAAAGTTGTGCGTTGAAGCGGAATCGAGAAGACCACGGGTTCGAACCCAATTTCCAAATTTATCTTGGATTTCGAATTGTACAGTGGACAAGAGGGCTTGCGCACTGTGAGAAGTTTCGGCGTTAGAAATGCAGGAAGAAGCATTAGTTTGTTCGGAGCGGCTCTGCAACGAGCTTGAAGAGGCGGGTGCTGGTGACCTCGATTTATCGTGAACGTGCAATAAAGAGTGGTGCGGTTTTTTGCAATGAAAACAGAGATTGGATGACGTACAGTTTGAAGAAGAATGCTTAGGTGACAAGCAATTGAAACAATGTTTGCTATTGAAGACAAACTTCCTTCGATCTTCGACAGACAATTCTTTAAAGGATTTGCACAAATACAATGTGTGAAGCTTTTTACAGAGCGTGCATTTTAACGATTTGTTGAGCGGCCTGATATGTTCTCTTGCATGATTGAAAGAAGAACGGGGTTGCTTGTTCTCGACAGATGGGGGCTGATGTCCCTTTGAAGAAGCAAGTTTTTTTTCAAAAATTTGACACTGATGATTCGTTTCGACCTTTTCGCACTGAAATGCGAGTGCTGTAAGGACTTGGCATCGGCTGTTAAGAAACGAGATTAAGTGTTCGAATGAAAATTCTTCCTTGCGAGCGAGTTCAATTTCCCAAGCCTTTAAAGTTGAAAAATCGAATCTTGATGTAGCCAGATGAATGAGTATGGTGTCCCATGTTTGGACAGGCTGCTTGAGTTGGTATAATGCTCTGACATTCAACTGTATAGAGTCTAAGAGGTCTCTTAAAGAGGTGACGTCATTAGGTTTGACGGCTGGCAGGCTGAAGAGACAGCGTATGTGGCGAGCTACACTCAAACGTAAATTGCCATATCTCTCTTTAAGGAGATTAAAGGCGATGTGGTAGTTGTCTGCGCTTAAAGGCAGTGACTCCACCAAGGCTAAGGCCTCACCTTCCAAAGACACACGAAGGAAATAAAATTTATGAATATCAGGAATTTCATTATTGTCATAAATGAGTGAACAGTAAAGTTCGTAAAAAGAATACCATTCACCTTCCTTGCCTGAGAAGTGAGGTAGGCTTATCTTAGGAAGTAACGGTTTCGGTTTGTTCTTGTGCACTGAAGCGGGTGCGAACTGGGCCGGATTGATGACCCTAGTGTCCGGTTCTGAGATATTGCGGATCAGTTGGTGGGCCTTAGCAATCCCTTCAAAGTACAAGGGTTTGACCTCGTCCCGATCCGATTGAAGTTCTGGGCAAACTGATTCAATCTCGGTTTGAATTTGATCATAATAATCATAAGACCGTTCGTACAACTTAAGGCGTTGTGTTAGGATGTCTAAATCACACTCGGTGGGATTTAATTTGTTGACGAAATTTCTGAATCTGGTGAGTTGCCCTTTATAAGAAGAACGTCTAGCAATGAGAGTTTCATCTTTTTCAGTAGGAGCCATGTCAAGATAAATAAATTGAAATGTAACTCACGAAACTGTTGAACTTGGGAGATGCTGTCAAGTTTGCAGCAGCGAATGGGTAGAAGGAACAGGACACACCAAAGGAGACAGGAGCGGCCTCTTTCCCCTTCACAGGCTTTGCATGATGTAGTTATAGCTGAAAAATTCAAAGCAGATATTAATAATTTGCAAAGTATTGTCAAATGACACTTCTTTAAAAAGAAAAAATTGAAAATGGACTCTCCCGGGTTTCTGGTACCAATTTTTGGGTAGATTATTGGACAAGGAATAACCCACCCACCAAGGGAAGATAATTAAGAGAAGGAAGTAGATTTTGGATTGGAGAAAAAGGATAGAAAAATAGGAGGAGAGTTCCACAAAAGTTATGAATTTGACTTTCAATACACTTAGAGGCGGTTGCAACTGCAAATCCGCTCTCGGATACCTAAAGTGGGTAAGAGCTTGGTCTAAGCTGACGGGAACCGCAGCTAAGACTTGGGCGGTTTGCCAGAGAAAGGCTTTAGTGTATTTCCTCCCAAGCATGCATAAAAGTACTATGGGGAAGGGTGATGGTCTGGCAAGACTGAGAGTAACAAATTTACTGTATGTCTGCTCAAAGAAATTCGTTTTTGCAAAATAATTCGAAGAATGCCAATGATTTAACTCGGGTTTGGTATTTTCAATTTCCAAAATTATGGAGTTCCTGTAAAGGTGACCAAGTGTCTCTAAGAAGGAAAATGATAAAAGATTATACCTTATGGAGTAATTTTGGTAAATGAACCAATGGTTGCATTGGAAAATGGCTAAGCTTTTACTCAGCGAGGAGCCGGCTAAAAGTTTAGACAAAAAAAAACACTTGTCTTTTAGAAAACTGACCATAAGTTTTCGGAGAGGGTCTCCACAAGCAGGTAGCTGGCTTAGCGAGCTTTACTTGCCTTACTGGCCAATTAGAATTAGCTATTAAAGCTAATAGGAACTTTAGTAAGATGAAAATTAAGAGTTCTTGCTCAAATGCAACAAATGATGAAAGCCCTATTAATGATTTTAATGGCATTGAGTAGGGAGAGCCAAGGAAGACAGGATTTTGCCTAAACTTTGTATTAGAAAATGAAAAAGCGAAAAGAAACGCTTCATTTATTTAACAATTCAAAGAAGTTTGAGGAAATTAACAATTATGTAATATAATTTTGACAAACATAGTTCATTTAAACTTTTTTAAGAAATGGGGTAGCAGACCTCCTCACATTAAACGATTGCTCCAGGCAATTGACAATTTATGAGGTTTGAAACCTTACATGTTTCTAAAATCTTTATAAGAAAATAAAAAGACATGTGTAGTAATTAAAGTTTAAACATTTAAATTTAGTACAAAGAGTGTACTTTAAGAAATTCTTGAGAGAATGTTCTAGAGAAAGTGACAACTTCGAAAATAACAATAAGAAAAACATGAAGAATAAGATAGAAGTTCCTACAACTTCTTATATTTATACAGAATTAACGTTGGTTATTATGCAAATAAGGGCAGGTCACTTACTGTGAAACCTGAAGAAAGTTAAAAGGAAGGTTCTAGACTTCCCAAGTTTGAGTAGGAATCACTAGCCAAATGGGACAGTTTCCATTTCGTGAAACCTGAACATGACTCGCTCAAGAGTTTAAAGAATTGTTTTCCCTGATTATAGGAAAGGAACAATATGAGTTTGAAACGTGTATCACACAAGCAATTATGCAGAAATTAATTAATGTTAAACTAGCAAAGTTGGAAGGGCACTTCGTGAGTGACACCTTATAGAAAAGTTACAATTTTATTAATATGGGTTGTTAGTAGAAGGTTGAGGAAAGATCATTGGGATATAGGATCAATGTTCATGGCCGTATTTAATGTAAACGGACGATCGCGACACGGTAGAAACGTGGAGCAAGCACTGGTTATCACTGTAGTCTGTAAAGATGGATGCAAAGTTCACTATAGAAACACTAAAGTTTGTAAGAAAGAAAATTATTGCAATTATGGAAATAACTGATTGCACTATATAGGTGAGAGTCTATTTCTTGAGAAAGTTGTGAGTTACAATTAAATGTGCCATAGAACATTCCAGCGGTTCCAGCGGTGGAAGAAAGTTAGCTATTGAGCTTTTAATTCAGGAATGAGATTCTTCAATTTTAAATAGCATACTCACAAGTGAGTGAAAATTTCAACGGCAGGACTTGCAGATAAAGTAAAAGATCTGGAGGGTTCCAGAACGATCTTAGTAGAAAAATGGGGCTAATGTAAATCCAACGGAGGAACTAGCTTGGTGAATTATAGACAGCGGGTATTAGGTAATATCCCACGTAGTGAGAGGATTTCTCATTTGAATAGCTTAAGAAAAGCTCTTTTTTAGTAAGATTAGCTTATACGAGCAAAAGCTCAACATGGCAAATCCCACGAAGAATGATTTTTGCCCCAAAATAAATAATTTCACACTGTCTATAAAAGTATCGTTAAAAGCACGTGGAAGTTAAAACCATGAAGATGAGGTTAAAACTTTTAAGATGGTACTTATCTTGATTTCATGTTGAAGGCGAAGTTCCTTAGATGACAACTACCTTGCCAACATGGCGTAGAAGAGAGTGTGCCTCTTGGTTTGAGGAGACTAGCTCGAGAGGAGCTTTAACTGACCGAGTCAACTGCCGACTGAGAAGTGAGACCTGCTCAACGGAGCACGGAGGGTCCAAGGAAGGGGAAAAGATTGGGGGGGGGGGGGGGGGTAGGAGACAAAAGGAGAACATATAAGCATTGCCAATGTTACAACAAAAAATGATCTTCTCTTGCTGAGCTGGTATTCAAAGAGTTGATAACAGGCGATACTAGCGCAGCATGGTGAGTAAAAAGTAGACGTAGATCTCTTGCTCATGGAGATAATAGCTGGCGATGGCAGCAAAATCTGGTGGCCAGATGGAGAAGGAATTCCTCTTGCACCAGGAAGAGTTGAAGAGCTTCAGAGATTCACTGCTAGATGACGCTAGGTGAGTCACAGAGAATATATATCTAGAACAGACTCATGAAGACATAAGAGACAGGAACCAAAGAGAAAATAGAAGATCACTGTTGGTGTTTGACAAAGAGGAAGGAAGAAATGAACATGCAAAAGCAATCAAAATTGTAATCTCTCGTACCGTGTATTCAAGAATACACCAATGGTGACGATGGTCATAGACTGCCTAAGGAAAGGTTCACCTTAAAAACTAGACTGAGAAATTAAACATCCAGACTTATGTAAAACACCGTGAAAATTTATTGTTAAAATTCACAAGCCCCTATCCTAGTTCGGAGGGTTTCAATCGGCTAGTTCGCAAGCTAATAAACAATCAAAAATAAAGAGCAGGTCCCTACCTGAGAAGTCACGGAAAACCCTCGCGAAAGATCTATCTCATAATAATAAAGCAACAACAGCAACACTAGGAAAATGGTACGACGCAAGTCCCTAGGTCAGGTTACAAGATCAAGCTAATATCAGAATTTACATTTAACAGGGTAGCAAAACAAATCTAAGGTAGGATGATGCCATCTCTGCATTTACATTTAACGTTAATTCGTCTAGCTAAGTCCTATCAATTAATAACAAAATTTACGGCGATGACGTCCGTAACAGAAAACAATTACATTCAAAGCTGTGAACAGCCATATAAAAAAAACATTTAATTATTCTTAGTAACTAAGTGCTAACAGCACGCAAGAGGGTAACATGTAGGATTCATACACTTTTACATCATAAATAATTAATAAGAGACAACAGTTTTATTAAAATGCCTGCCTGCACCTTGGTTTACTCTTTGTAAGCCATAGTCATCTAATGTGTGTAGTTACGGTGACGACTGCGTAGTAAAGACTACGTCTAACATCGCGTGGCCTGCGCTCCACAAGCTACGAACTCAAGGTTCGAGCAAGCTTCAGGTCGCTACAAAAGTGTCAGCTGTTTCTAAGTCATTTCCTCAAAAGGAAATACCTTCATTAGCACGGCCATGTTAGCAGCTTCCTAAGGCAAAAGAACAAGGTTAGATAGAAATCGTTTGTTAGCTTTTGTTTTACCAAAATTATGCGTTTTATTATTAAGATGTCGGTTTAGGTTTTCGTTGGTTTATGGCGAATAATACTGACAATAGCCTGGGCACGGAGTGTCTCCACTGAGATCAATCTCCACCAAAAGCCTCGACTCAAAAGTCGGAATACAATCAACGAGCAATAACAACTCGGACACACAATAACACAAGTTACCAGCGGCGCACAGCTCGCGTTCAATAACTCTGGGATGGGCCTGCACACTCAGTCACCCTCCATAACATCTGGTCAACGGGAACAATCCCGGACAAGGTACACACAAATACCTTCATACAATAAATACCTCCTTTAACAGGGCGGCCTACAACGTACTATAGAAAACCTGACATAACTGTACACGTCAACAACGGTACACGCAAAAGTGCGTTTAACTAACAAAAAACAATCTATAACAACATGTGATCAAATACAAGGATGGACACTGGGTTCCATGAGCTATAATTGCAATGAAAGGAAGAGCGAATACAACAAGCATTCTGTCCTCTGTCAAAGCAATTCTGTCTCATAATACAAGCGTGCTCTCAAGGGCACTGGGTCACAAACCAGTTTGTGTCGCTGCAGGCTACAACATTCCTGCGCTGTCGGACACAACACACTAACTATCAAGGCCGGCGATTTAAGCAAAATAAAAACTGTACAACTGGCCTCATCATAAAACCTTTACCATAGGTTATAAACCTCGAAGAATACGTGTATAAAAAACACGCTATAAATCTGAGTAAAATAATATAATTCTGTCTTCTACACCAAAGACATTTAAATGGTAGCAATGTCACATTGCTGGAGCTCTTTGCTCTCAAAGATAAAATACTTTAGTAGTTGCTTGTACAACATCAAATAAATACGTGTCTTCACGTGACACTAACAAAATAATAATTGTGACGCAGATTCCACACTCTGGATCTGCTTAATGATACGTTGGGAACTGAGTTCGATGCTAGACAACGAAACATCCCTTTTACTTATAAGGTCCACACTTGACCAGATGGCTTCTGAGCAACATCTCAAATGAAATATAATGCAGTTACAAAACTGGTGATTACAGTCGATTACCTAAATGATACGACTGCTCTAACGAAGTCAGGGGTGTAACAAAGACTGGTTGCAAAAAAGGCAGTTAAAGAAATATAACCATGGCATCTGATTGCCATAACTAAAGTCAGTAAAGACTTGAAAAATCACCCCAGTTAGGGTTAAACAAAGTAGCCTCAAATGACTACGGTCACGTTTAGCAAAAGATAGGCATTGACGTTCTACGACGTCCATCAAGCTGCACCAGGGCTGACCAAAATGTCTGACCCAAGGGTGACTCACTCTAACTGAAATAAATGACATCTAATTAGACTAGTTACATTCCCTACCTATAAAAATGGCTGTCATTGAGTTCGGTTGGTTCACAAACTACATTGAACCTACTATACCACCAGAAACTAGAACAAGAAAGGGAGTACAAAAACTGACGAAATGGAGGAGCTCTCACTCAGCCCTCTGTTCAACGACAAGGGTTGAACAAATTCACCTCTGGCTCTCCGGAACGGCATCATCCTCATCAGGACTCCCATCTGGACTCTCCCAAAGACCAGGGTTCGATCTGTCCCTGTCGTCAACTTCGTGAATGTACTGGACCTGCCTGGGAATGGCATCCTGGGTTCCTTCCTCCTCGTTCGCTGTTCTGGAAGTTCCACCATCATGCTGGTTCCAATAGATACATCACCCTCATACCATGATGGTATTAGCCCATGATGTCGGTCTCAAACATGGTGTAGAATAATTTGATCACGTGGGTGGTGGAATAAATCGTGTAGTAGTTCATTCTTTCACTTCAAAAATCACAATGTTCGTTGAAAATGTTACAGGCTTTAATTGCAATTGATAACACAGCCTTTACTTCACAGATATTGAATTAATACGTGATCAAGCACTGTTCTGTGGTTCTTCACGTGTACTGATGCCACTTTTTACATCACGTGGCATCCGTGAAATGTGCGTCGTTTTGTAATTGAAAAATTCACTGTGGCAATTCAAATCTATTGTACTTTCATAATCACAATTGCCTAAAATAGTTATAACACGTTTACCTCTATATTTTTCACCAGGCTCTCGGCCCTCCACAAACACGTGGGTACAAAAATGTGGTGTTACGGTAATGTTATAAAATTCACTATACTTGCCAATTATTTCACAATATGCTTCTTGTTGTTCACTGTGCATAAATAACAGTGATTTATAGAATATTCGTGCACGATGGCACCCGATGATAACTTCCACGCTAAACAGCGGATATTTTCTACGTCTGACACGACGGATACAACTTCACGCCAACACAGGGCGGATTTTCCAGATGTAGTGCAAATAATTCACTATACAATTCTTACTTATCACTCGTATCGTAACGTATTCGTGCTCGATGGCAGCTGATTATACTTTCCACGCTAAACAGCGGATATTTTCTACGTCTAACAAGACGGATGTAACTTCACGCCTACACGGGGCGGATTCTCCAGACGTAGTGCAAGGCACAGGGTTCCTCGAGGAAGTAGGTCGTCAAACCAAAGTCGTTGAGCGACTACTTACATTCCTATTTGCGTATCTGCAAGGGCATTACCTTACCTTAAGCGAAAATAACATTCTCCAAAATGTTTTAATAATGCTGAATGACGAAGTGGAATATTCTGAGTCTCGTGGAAAGATAAAATTGATTAATAAGACCTCAATAAATAATTAGCAGACTTCACCAAAGTCAAAAGTGCGATTCACCGCTACTTCAAAGAGCATAGCATGAGCTCTCAGCTCCACGTGGCTTTCTGGGTGTGTTCAAAGGTACTACATCCCATCATAAATGTGCTATCTTGGAAAATATCACATGAACCTTAGCCCAGCGGGTTCATCAGATTACAATGTGTATAAACATATACTGTACCAAGTTGCATTGCGTTTGGTTGGTTAAATCGTGAGAAACGTATATTTAAAAGTCGCAACTTTGCTTGGCCGCCATGTTGGTTCTGTAGTTATCAGGTTTTCAAAAATCACATTGGTGAACTTCTAGTAGTTCCCTTTATCACCCTGAAATATTCCAGGGTGATATCGGTAAAAGTTTCGTAGATATCGAATGCTGGTGAAATATTTCGCACAGCCGCCATGTTGGATTGGTGGGATGTAACAAAATTTGAAGGGCACGGTCGGGGTGGTGTGGAATAGTGCTATGAACTTCCCGAGTTTCATTGCAATCGCTCCAGCGGTTTACATGTTATTAGGGGGGGGGGGGCACACACCATATCACACACACACACGCGCACGCAGAGACAGACTCACGGACAAAAGGTGATCTCATAAGCTTATTTTTTCATAAATGAAAATAGGCTAAAAAGTATGCAACTTCTTATATCCTTGCAGATCTGGTTCATGTACGTCCAAATATCATGTTTTATACGTCTTCGGTGTGTTTCTTTAAGGTGTGACTTTCCCACTATGGTATGTTTGTGCTCCCCAGGCACAAAAGACGTTATGAGCACGGCAGACCACAAGCATATGACAAAATGTTGGCTCCAGTGCGCCTAGCGTCCAGGCTCTGCGCTCAGTACTAAACGTACTGCAGCACCCCGTCAAATGGACAGTGCTTGTGCGACTAAGCGCTGCAGTGCTACTGTCGACCAAAGTATTATGTGTACTCAAGTTTGAAGGTTGTTTGTGAAGTAACCAATAGACCTACATAAAATCCAATACCATCAACATTTTCGTCGTTCTATTTTACGTTAGTTCATGTAGGTTTGGATTTTTTGATTTATATTTTAATATTTTTTATCGCAGCTGGAACACAAAAAGTGCACGTTTTTAAGCGGGTTTCAACTATGCGTCACATTTAAGAATTATTATCTCAAAAGCCCGTCATCAGATAGAGTCCAAATTTCAACACAATATACATTGGGATGTTGTATAACTGGTTTATTCATTTCACATTTTTATGTGTCCAAGAAACAAAGTTGTTATCATTGTTGTAAGGTAACTTTTTCTCGGCTCGGGGTGGTTGGAAAATGTAGTTCTTGGTTGCGTTGTAATCGTTATGCATCATAAAGTTATGCTGTGTGTCTGTGAAATACGTAAATTAATTCACTTATTTTACATCGGTTTATATTTGTACGAGGAAATAACACATGGTTCACCAGCTAGCCGCTCCGGGAAAAGCTGTACAGCGTTGCTGAGATGGAGCCCAGCACTTTCGAGCGAGACGCGCCATGATGCGTGTGAGCACCATTTCGGCAACGCTGTACAGCTTTTCACGGAGCGGCTAGCTGGTGAACCATGTGTTATTTCCTGGTACATATACAAACCGATATAAAATAAGTGAATTAATTTACGTATTTCACAGTCATACAGCATAACTTTTTGATATATAACGATTACAACGCAACCAAGAACTACATTTTCCAACCACCCCGAGCCGAGAAAAAGTTACCTTACCAAAATGATAACAACTTTGTTTCTTGGACACACACAATTTTGAAATTAATAAACCAGTTATACAACATTCCAATGTATATTGTGTTAAAATTTGGATTCGATCTGATGATCGATTTTTGAGATAATAATTCTTAAATGTGACGCATGGTTGAAACACGCTTAAAAACGTGCGCGTTTTGTGTTCCAACTGCGATAAAAAATATTAAAATATAAATTAAAAATTCCAAACCTACATGAACTAACGTAAAATAGAACGACGAAAATGATTATGTTATTGGATTTTATGTAGGTCTATTGGTTACTTCACAAACAACCTTCAAACTCGCGTGCACATAATACTTTGGTCGACAGTAGTGTCCAGGCTCTGCGCTCAGTACTAAACGTACTGCAGCACCCCGTCAAATGGACAGTGCTTGTGCGACTAAGCGCTGCAGTGCTAGTGTGATGTCGGGCTGCACTGCTCAGAAATAGGCAGAATAGGGCTGAGCTTCACCTGCTAGCACTGCTTCACCTTGCCCATTGCACGGCCCTGGTGCACACACACGGACAAAAGGTGATCTCATAAGCCTTTTTTTTTTTTTTTTTTTTTTTTTTCATAAATGGAAATAGGCTAAATACGAGATTTTAAATTTTCGCACAGGCGCCTTCTTGTGGTTATGAAAACAATTCAGTTTGATTGCTGTCATTGATAGTTGACATTGAGAATCGTCTAAATATTTCTAAATATGTGTAGACCATTGAGCTATGTACTATTAGATGACGATTATTGCGTACGGTAGGTTCATTGTTCAAACGTTGGCTACGATCGCATGATTAGGACACAAGAAATTAAAACTTAATTTTTGAATTTCACACAGGCACCATCTTGCGGTTATGTAAACAATTGAGCTGAATAAGATATCAGTGCATTACAAGGTGTATAACATTTGCTATACCATTTGACGGCGCTCGAATGGTTTAATCGCGAAAAAAAAAAAAGATATATTTTAATGTATCAACTTCGCTTGGCCCCCATGTTCGTTTGTTACTTAACAGGAATTTTGAGAGTCCCATCTAGTAGTTCATTTTATCACCGTACAAAATGTCAGGGTGAAATCTGTAATAGTTTCGGAGATATGGAATGCCAGTGAAATATTTCACACAGTCGCCATGTTGGATTGGTGAGCTGTAATAAAAGTTGAAGATCACGGTCGGGGTCGGACAAAATAGTACTATGACTTTACCGAGTTTCATTGAAATCGCTCCAGCAGTTTATATTTTATTAGGGGACACACACATACGCACACACATGGACTAAATGTGATGTCATAAGCCTATTCTTTCATAAATGAAAATAATAAAGAAAGCTTTTCATTCGGTCTACGCGAATTTCGTGTTGACCGACTGAATAGCTTTCTTCATTCGAAATAACCATCACTGAAAAATGGCTTCTATCACTACTAAATGAAAATAGGATACCAAGTAAACGAAAAGCAAGAACGGGAGGTTTCATTTAGGAAAGAAATACTCTTATTGGTCACAAAGGAGTGAAAGTTTGGTGTGTAGGTTACACTCTGCCTTATATGGCAACACTGCGAGAAGATGAGTTCGATTCCCATCTTAGCTATCTTAGAGTGTTTTTCTGGGGTTTCCCACTTCCACTCCAGGAAAATGCGTGGATAGTTCCTAAGTCAAGGCCATTGCCAACTCCAAAAATAACAAAGTTTATCAGACTTCAACTACATGGGACTGATGAACAATAGGCTATGTTTCAAACCCCTATATGAAGCAACAAGAATTATTTCGAATCAATGGGATCCATCGTATTGATTTTAGGAAACATGTTTCTAACGTAGGCTACAATATGACCGTGATCGAAACGAGCAAGGTGCCTTGCCCTGTCTGATGGGGCACGCGCTCAGATTGAAATCATTATGTTGATTATTATTGATATTTCAAGAAGTAATTATCCTATGTTTGAATAAATAATTGGCCTGGAATTACATATGGCCCAGCATCGTCAGTTCACGGTCACCTTCCATGCTTGTCCGGGAAGCGGGCAAATAGACACTTCCATAACGTTATTGACGAGATTCTTTTCTGAAATAACGGAATCAATTTCTCCGCTTAGAATAATGTTACTGATAGCGCATAGCTGCTAAAAATCGCCTGTATACCGTTATTAGACTTATAACGTTGTTGGTGGGTTCGCATTTCAAAATAACTGAATTAATTTTTCTGCCCTGAATAACGTTATTGATAGCGTATGGCTGGTAAAATTCGCTCGTATACCGTTACTAGACTTATAACGTTATTGGTGGGTTCGCATTTCTAAATAACGGAATTATTTTTCTGCCATGAATAACGTTATTGACAGCGCAAAGCTCGTAAATATCGCTCGTATACCGTTACAAAGCTTATAACGTTATTGGTGGCTTCACATTTCTAAATAACGGAATAAATTTTTCTGCCCTGAATAACGTTATTGATAGCGTATAACTAGTTAAAATCTCTCGTAAACCGTTACTAGGCTTATAACGTTATTAGTAGGTTTGCATTTTGAAATAACCGAATCGATCACTCTGCCTGAATAACGTTATTGATGGCGCGCAGCGGGTCAAAATCGCTGTCATGCCGTTACTAGACTTATAAAGTTAATAACGGGAGCGCATTTTAAAATAACGGAATCTTTTCCTCTGCTGGTTATAACGTTAATAGCACAAACCAGGGAAAATTATAACCCCTTATTTCGTTGCCGCACTAAAAACGTTATTCATATACCATTTGTTTTGGTAACGTAACAAAAAACGTAACAAAAATTAATTCGTTATTTCTGACAATTCTGTTACGTTATGAAGCCTTGGTTCCAAGTTTCATAGGCCCTCGATGTATTCTCCAGCACTGCGTACAACGTGTTCCCAGCGACGCGGAAGCCGCTGGATTCCGTTGGCACTGCCCAATCTATCGATGGTGTGAAAAGAGCGTTTGGCAGCCTGCACAACATCTCCAATTGTAGGGTAGCAGTTCCCGCGCAGTGGCTCCATCATCTTCGGGATGAGATCAAAGTCGCAGGGACTTAAGTCGGGAGAGTAGGGGGGATGATAGAGCACCTCCCAGTTCCAGTGATTCAACAATGCAGACACAATTCCTGCCGTGTGTGCCATAGCATTGTCATGCAGAACGATGGACGGAGTATCGATGTGGTGTCGTCGTTTCCTTCTCAGAGCTGCTAGGAGATGGTTTTGCAGAAACGAACAATAGTACGTTGCATTAACGGTATGTTTTATGATCACACCATCCCAATCATAGACATGAATCAACATTACCTCCACATTGGTGGGGGTTTGCCGAACTGTTTGTTTTCGTGGTGATCCGTGGTGCCACCACTCATTCGATTGGCTTTTCAACTGTGGCTCATAAGATTTGGCCCACGTCTCATCAATGGTTACGATACGCCGTAAGAAGTCCTCTCCTTCGCGCTCACAACGCTGCAAGTGCGTACGAGAAGCGTCATATCGCAGCCATTTCTGCATGTCGGTTAAGTCACGCGGAACCCATTTTGAAGCAATTTTCCTCATTTTCAGGCAGTCCTTCAGGATGTGGAGGACAGTCGAATTGACCAGTCCTGTATCTTGCGCTAATTCACGAAGCATTACATTCCAATCCGCCTCCACTAACGGGGACACCATCTGTACATTTTCTGGTGGGTGACCACATCGAGGCATGTCTTCCACAAGTTCGCGCCCATCTGTAAAGGCTGCAACCCATCTTGCTACCGTTCTGTAAGGTAACGCAGATGCACCGCACGTCTCTTGCAGTCCTTGGTGGCACTCTCGAGCCGTGCGACCCCTAGCACACTGAAGTTTTATCCACGTTCTCTGCTCCTGCTTCGAAAACATTGCGACCGTCTTGCGTGAGCGCTTGCCCACAACTACTCATCTAACAGGCACCACTGCATACGAATGGGGAAGGGGACGGATGAGGTCATGTGCTCTAAGAGAGGGGATACAGGTTAACTAATTTTGGTAACAATGGCAGAGTCGAACACCGTTGCAACATAAAGCAGCAGCATCGTTGCCAAAACTGAAAAAGCAACCCTTGTATATATATTTTAATCACATGTATTTTTCAGGTTATTTTTCGCATGTCCCAGTAATTGGGATTACTTTGTGTTGGCCGATTGAAAAGTTGCAATATCAATTCAATAACATGCTCAAATGCGTTGAGGAAAGAATCAATGGCACACAGTAATCTTTCACTTGTAGATGGTCTTGGGGTACATACTGAGAGTCCAGTCTCAAAGGTTTTGGAATCAATTACTGGTTATACAGTCGCTTTCACTCATTCAAAAGGCGTCTATGGGACACGAAGATCCCACGCCGATCTCACAAAATGCCTCCACTGAACTCTGTTTTTGGCAAGTTCTTGCCAGTTGTCCACATTCAGATGTCTACAAAGTTTGAAGATTACATTTTTCCAGGAACTTCATGGTCTTCCGACTGGTCTTTTTCCTCTTGGTTCTTCTTTAAAGATTTGTAAGACCATCCTTAATAGATGACCACCCCATTGAAGTCTTCAGGAGTTAATATTGTTGAGTGTTGGTGCTTGCTGTGATAGTGAGTGTATGTATTTATTTTAATTTTTTAGCCAACATAGGACTACATTAGTCAGGTTTATGGAGGTTTTTCTTCTTTTTGTCAGCCCAATATTTCTTCATCCTTTCTGAACGTAATTTTCTTTCTGCTTCAGGAATGACTCTTCCTATTCTCTGCTTGTTGATTTTTGTCTGTAGTCTAGTGTGTTTGTCTTTCAGAATCTTGAGTGTGTCTGTCTTGTATTTTAAATCTTCTATTGTAATATGTAACTCTCTCATGTCTTCTTTAAGTTCTGTGATCCATCTAATATTGTTCTTACTCTTACTCGTCCATACTTTTTCTATTATTTTTCTACTTATTCTATTTTCTGGTGACCGTATTTGATGCCCTAAGAATGATATTCGTTTCTCTTTCATTGTGCTTGTCACTGGTTCTATTTCTTTATAAACTGTTTCGTTGGAAGCTAGTCTCCAGACTCCATTTACTTGATAACTTTTATACAGGTTCTCACTATTCTCCTTTCTAACTTGAGTACTCTATCTATTGTACTGTGTTTGTTGTCTTGAATAATGTTTCACATGCATATGTAATTTGTGGCTGGGTGACTGTTTTGTAGTGCTTCAATTTGGTTGCTATCGAGAGATATTTTTATTACAGTATATGTATTCTTGGTAACATGCTGTGCTCTAACCAGTTTATCTATTCTATTTTGTCATGCTGGTTTCTCGTTCAGGTTGTATGTGATTACTTCACCTAAGTATTTAAATTTTTCTACAATTTATATTTCTTGGTCTCCCAGCTTAATTTTGTTTGCAAGCGGAGGTTGAGTTAGCATAACTTCTGTTTTTTCAAATGAAATTTTCAAACCAATATTTTGAGCTATTTCCTGTATAGATTTTATTTGCAGTTTTGTTTCCTGAATATCATTGGCCAGAAGAGCTAGATCATCAGCAAATCCTAGACAGTTCAGATGTATGTTGTCTTTCTGGGTTCCAATTTTTATATTTTTCGAGTTGTTCTTGTACCATTCCCTCATAACGTACTCCAGCGCACAATTAAAAAGAAGAGGTGATAATCCGTCTTTATTAGATCTTTTTTTTTCTTCTCAGATTTGAGCTGTGAGGTCAAAAAATGGTCCAAATATTTTCCTATACACTTTATTTTCCAAAACCTGCAACTGGTGTTCTTCCTGTTTTGTTAAACTCCATTATTCTGCACCATAAGTTAGAACTGGCCTAATGATGGTAATGCTTTTTTTTGGTATTTCCCATCAAAAATTTGGATCCCAATAAAATCTGCTGAGAGTAGTACACTTTGTTAGGATTCTGTATTCTAACTTTCATTTCCACTTCTCTATTGATTCTGTTCATCAATCATGACTCCTAAGAATTTGAAATATGCAACCCACTCAAAACTATGCTTGCCAATAAGAAGGGTAACCGATTCCCAAACACGTCAATATTACTGGTTATGCCAAGAAATTTTATTCTGGTTTACGGGGTACACTCAGCCTTATAATGCAAAGCCGAGAATTGGTCTAGAGGTGGTTTTCTGTGATTTCCCACTTCTAATCCAGGTTAATGCCAGGATGGATTCAAGTTCAAGGCCACTCTTGGTCTCAATTATAAATACAGACATTACAATGGCACAGGTCATCAGACAAGTTGTGTACACATGCACTATTATTCACACACACTTACACTCTCTCTCAAATGCATGGGGCTGATGACCACGATATCCAAGTCCCTAAGTGAAATTACTGCAACTTGCTAGTTCAGATTAATTTGCTTTCTACTTCCAGGCCTCTGCTCCAGGAGAAGGCTCAAGATTTTTGCAGTGAATTGGAAAGGTAGGAGATGATGACATAACAGCTGGTTTCCTTAATAGTGGGCAGTGGTGGACAGAAATCAGCAACAAAAAAAATGAAAATTCCTTTTAACACAGGTTATGTTAAGTCCATCGAAAGGCCCACTACCACCCAGTCAATCAAAATGAACTGAGGTATGTAAATAATGGACGCTACCAGTGGAATGAACAGAATTGATTATCCAGAATATTTTTGGAGTAACAGAATTATCAACATCTCTGCTCCTTTGTTGCTGATTGGCAAGGGACTTCCTGTTTGATGTAACAAAAATTGTAATTGTTCTTTAGATTAGACCCTAATTTTAATCGCAACTTTTTATGAATTTCAGCATTACTCACAATTTCTGACTATTTTGCATGAATTTTCACAAAGTTTATTACGGTACCTTTTTAAAAATATTTTATATATGCTCTGAATGATACAAATTGAGTAAAATACAGTCAATGTTTTTTTTTTAATATTTTTTATAGTAGCCTACCAACTTTGCAAAGTCATAGTATATTATATCCAGTGTATATTCATATTCGAGCAACAAATCTCTTTGATTGTGGTCAATCGATAGGTACTATAAATCATTTACTTTTCCAATGCTGAGAAGAGGTGGGTTTGATTCCTACCTCAGCCATCCTGGAAGTGGTTTTCTGTGGTTTCCCCACCTCTACTCCAGGCAAATGCTGGAATTATACCTTAGAACTGAAGGTCACGGCCGCTTACTACCCAAATCCTACCTTAAGTACAAATACACACACTAGTACAGACATCACAGTGACACAGGTTATCAGACAATTTTGCAGTTGTATCCGCCTGACAATGCAGGTCCCCGCACAGCTGCATGCCTGTGCTGGAAAACTACTCTAGTATATGCCAAGGGGTACATGCCTGTATGGCATGTCAAACATTGGACCCCCTGGCAATGCCTTCCAAGCTAGGCGGGCCTTGCCTTGGCTGGGTAGAGCCTACAGAGACAGCCCGTGATTGGAGTCGGTGGCATTCAGGGAGGATGAAATGGCCATGGGTCAGAAAAGGAATATCTCACAACAGGGTGGTCCGCCACCCAAGTCTTTAACTTTTGATTCCCTACGGGGATCAACGACCTTGGAAACAGTCTGTTCTTGAGAATCTGGGTGCAAACACTCCCAAGTTTCTATTCGCAACCAGAACGGATGGGCGTGATTTCAAGATGGTAAAAGTCTATTTTGTTTTCTCGCCACATAGAAGGGGTCTATGGTGAGCTTGAGAAAGTACAAAAGATGAGAAACGGTAGCTTGTTGCTCAAGACTAGGACTGGTGAGCAGGTTGAACAACTTCTGAAATGTGACCACTTTGGCGATATCCCTGTCAAAGTGGAAAAGCACACGTCTCTGAATCTGGTCCGAGGAGTTATTTTCCACCGGGACCTGATTCTGAACACTGACGAGGAGCTCAAGGAGGATATACAGCACCGTCACGTGACTGATGTCCGGCGCATTACGCGCAAGGTCAATGGTCAAATCGTGGATACTGGTGCTTTCATTATGTCCTTTGAGCTTTCGGTGCTCCCGTAGAAAGTCAAGGTTACCAGTTACTGTTGTGACGTACGGCCTTATATCCCTCCACCAATGAGGTGTTATAAGTGCCAGAAGTTCGGGCACATGTTATCCCGATGCTCAAGCCCTCAAATCTGCGGCACATTCGGTAAGGTCCCCACGAAGCGGAAGAGTGCACCACACCATATCAGTGCACTAATTGCCCTGGATTTCATTCTCCTCGGGACAGGAACTGCCCTGTCTTCCTGAGTGAGAAGAAAATCCAGGAGATCAAAACCCTGGATGGTCTCACCTACCAGGAGGCCCGCAAGAAGTACCATACCACGATTTCGCCTTCTCCAAAGATTGATTATAGAGCTATAATACCCAATTTGGTCCCGGCTACCTCATCTTTTGTCTCAGCTGTGAAACCTTCAAATGTACCACCGCCATCTACATCTGTATCTACACCCCAGAATCGGAAAGAGAGCCTGAAGGTGACTTCAACCCCACCTTCGGCCCCAAAGAAGGCTGTGCGAGCGAAGGCTGCTCCGCCCGCACAGCAGGGGAAGAAGTTGAATAATTACTCCCCAAACGATCGGAGAAAGCCGCGCCGATGCCGGCGGAGGCGGCATCGTCGACCAGGGTCAGGAATAAGTCTCCTGACCCGTCTAAATATCTGAAAGAGGCGGGGAAGAAGGGAGCCCGCACTACGCGTTCCCTTTCTCCTCCAAAGAAAGGGAAGCCATCCGCCCCACCACCTGCGGATGCTTCTGCGCCTGGGGACGTTTTGGTCCCCGGATCTGCGCGCTCCCCACGGAGATCCCCCTGCCGCCAAACTGCGTCCAGGAAATCTTCCGCTGAGTCGATTCACTCCACGACCTCGCCTGAGGACATGGAGATTATAGTCGACGTAGTGGGTGAAGATCCTCCAGAGGATAAGTTGTAGCTTGCTGCTCCAACTTATTCCCTAGTTTATAAGTTCACACTATGGCACTGTTACAGTGGAATTGTAACAGTTATGACAGGCATTTGACAGAGCTCCGTCAGCTCATTGCACAATACGCAGCGAGTATAGTCTGCCTACAGGAACCAAACCTCAGACCTGATCACAAGACTGTTCTGAGAGGTTTCAGACTATACTCTAAAGAGCGACAAGACGCCGCCTGGGCTTCCGGGGGCGTTTGTACCTTCGTTCGCTGTGACTGCTACAGTGAAGAGTTTCCACTCGCTACTCCTCTGGAAGCTATTGCAGTTCGCGTGTCCTTGCCTGCTATGACAACTGTTTGTAACGTGTACCTTCCACCGAACCAGCCCCTTGATATTAATGACGTCTTTGATCTTGTTGATCAACTTCCAGTCCCTTTCCTTATCGTGGGTGATTTCAACTCGCATCACCCCCAATGGGGATCACCATCTTCCTGCCCCAGAGGAAGGGACGTGGAGGGCTTAATTCAGCGGTTGGATTTATATCTATTAAATACAGGGGAAGCTACACATTTTAGCTTAGCGCACGGCACGTACTCACACCTTGACTTGAGTGTGTTTAGCCGTGCGCTGGTCCCCCTATTTGGTTGGTATGTACACGACGACCTCTGTGAAAGTGACCATTTCCCGATCGTTCTTACACTTCTGAACCAGAAGCCCGTGTCGTTCCCCAGTCGTTGGGTACTTAAACGGGCCCATTGGCCATCATTTACAGAACGCGCAGTATTTGATGATCTGGGATGCCGGAGCATCGATGACGAGGTACAGCACATCACTGACGTGCTTCTTGCTGCCGCCGAGGAATCTATTCCCTCCTTTTCTGGGACTCATCGTCGCAAACTCGTCCCCTGGTGGACAGAGGATATTGCAGCGGCAATAAGAGACCGTCGTCGAGCTCATAAGCACTACCGTCGGCGTCCAACCATGGCCAATTTGGTGGCGTTTAAGAAATTTCGTGCCAAGGCACGGATTCTTATTCGCCAGAGTAAGAAACAATCCTGGGAACGGTATGTGTCGTCTGTTACGGCACATACCCCCTCCTCTCAAGTGTGGACTAAACTACGACGCATCTCGGGTATTCAGACATCTTCTACTGTACCGGTTACATATCCGTACCGCGTTGCAAACCATCTCGCATCTTATTTTGCGGATATATCCGGTTCCGATAACTATGATCCTGCCTTCGTGGCCATGAAGCGCGAGGCCGAACGTTTCGTGCTCAGTTTTGCTTCCCGCGCTTCGGAGGAGTACAACGTGCCCTTTACGGAGTGGGAACTCCGCGGAGCGCTGGCGCTCTGCAGGGACACGTCTCCCGGCCCGGATAATATTCACAACCAGATGCTTAAACACCTTAACGATGAGAGCATTCGTTATTTGCTCAGGGTGTTTAATCGTATCTGGTTGGAAGGTGTGTTTCCAGCGCAATGGCAGGAAGGTATCATTATACCTATCCTGAAGCCCGATAAGGATCCCAATTTGACAGGGAGTTACAGACCTATTTGTTTCACTAATGGTCTGTGCAAGCTCTTTGAGAGGATGGTCAATCGGCGCCTGATGTGGGTCCTGGAGAAGCGAGGACTCCTGTCTGAATACCAGTGTGGATTCAGGGCGTCTCGGTGTACCAACGACCATCTGGTACGCATGGAGACCGCCATACAGGACGCTTTTCTCCGGAGACAGCGCCTAGTCGCTGTTTTCTTTGACCTCGAGAGGGCCTATGACACCACTTGGCGTTACGGCATCCTCTCTACCCTGCATCAATGGAAATTCCGAGGTAACTTGCCGGTTTTTATTGCGAATTTTCTGTCCCTTCGCCTATTCCGTGTCCGAATAGGGGGGGACATATTCGCAATATCATATACAGGAAAACGGAGTCCCACAGGGATCCGTGCTTAGCGTAACATTATTTGCGATTGCCATAAACGGTATAGTCGCTGCTGCTGGTCCAGCAGTGGTACCGTCGCTATATGTAGACGACTTCGCTCTACATTATAGTGCGCAAAATATGGCGGTCGCTGAACGACAGCTACAACAAGCTATTCGTAGAGTGGAACGCTGGACCTAGAGCATGGCTTTCGGTTCTCAACCGCAAAGACCTCGGTTGTCCATTTCTGCCGAAAGCGTACTCTCCATCCTGATCCTGAGCTTTATCAGGGCGATGTAGCTTTGCCTGTTGTTGCTACGTACCAGTTCCTTGGGCTCCTTTTCGATCAGAACTTGACGTGGGAACCACACGTGCGGTGTTTGAAAACTGCCTGTGCTAAGAATCTCAACATGTTGCGGTTTCTTAGCGGTACATCGTGGGGGGCGGACCGCGCTGTGCTCCTACGTTTTTATAAGGCCCTGATTTTATCTAGATTAGATTATGGCAGTGTAGCATATGGTTCGGCCCGTAAGTCAGTGCTTGTTAAACTGGACAGTGTCCACCACGGCGGTGTGAGGCTGGCGACGGGAGCCTTTCGGACGAGCCCAGTCGTCAGCTTGCTCGCCGAGGCTGGCGTTCCTCCTTTACACCTGAGGCGCCAACAAGTACTGCTGTCCTATGCTGCAACTATTCGACAGATGCCACTTCATCCAAGCTATCCATGTTTGTTTACCAATCCGAATCGCCGGCTGTATGATGCGCTCGCCCGAGCCACTCGGCCGGCGGGGATTCGCTTGGATGACTTATACCGTCAGTTCCGATTTCCTTCTGTCTCCTGTATCGTCCGAGTACCTAGCAAGGCCCCTCCGTGGATGGTCTCTCGCCCTGATATCATCCTGGATCTGCACACCGGCCCCAAGTCGGACACGGACTCGGACTCCTCCGTCCATCGGAGGCTGTACCAGTCCGTGGTGAGCCAGTATCCAGGATCAGGGCTTCTATTCACGGATGGTTCTAGGGTAAACGAGAAAGTAGGCTGTGCATTTGTGGTTGAGGATCGTCGGTTTCTCTTTTCACTTCCCGAGGCTTGTGGCATGTACACAGCGGAGCTCTATGCCATCTTAGAGGCTCTGCGGTACCCGTTATCAGACGATCACCAGCACTTTCTTGTGTGTACTGACTCTTTGAGTGCGCTGCAAGCGCTCGATGTGTGTTTCCCGAAGCACCCGTTGGTCCAGCATGTGCACGACCTGCTCGTCAGTTCGTGTAACGCTGGAACCGGGGTGACCTTTGTGTGGCTTCCTAGCCACATGGGTATTGCGGGAAACGAGCTTGCTGATCAGGCGGCGAGAGAGGCAGTCGCACTGCCCTCGCTACCGTATAAGGTGCCTGCTAGTGATGTGCGCTCTCAGTTGCGGCATTCGATCCTGTCGCATTGGGAGGAAGCGTGGCGTGCCACGCCTCCACCCAACAAACTGCGAGGCATCAAGGAGACAACGAAGGTGTGGAAATCTTCCTTCCGATCTCTCCGGAAGGAAGCTGTGGTACTCTGTCGACTCCGGATCGGCCATGGGATTGCTACGCACTCCCACTTGCTACAGAGAGAAGATCCCCCTGTGTGTACTTGCGGTGCCCATCTAACTGTAGCACATATTCTCTTGGAGTGTGTGGATCTGGCCGATCTGCGAAGGACTCTTAAACTGCCTAATACCCTCTCCCTTATTCTCCGTGATGACGGGCCGTCAGTAGACCTCGTCATCCGGTTCATGAGGGAGAGTGATTACTTTTTTAAGTTTTAAAGTGTAGTTACGACTTTTAATTCAGGTTAAGTCTGTTTTATGTTTTTTATTATGTTGATCTATTTTATTGTTCACTATGCCTTATTTGTTTTATTCTTTTTTACCATCCGCCTTTTATTCTTTTTATTAAAATAAGGCATACTTTTTGGGGCTCGCTGTCTGTTTTATAAACAACATTTTCGTTTCATCCATGGCAGTGAGCTGTTTTTATCTACATCCTTTCATTTCACGCCATTTCATTTCATTAGGGGCGGAAAACCTCGATGTTAGGCCTCTTAAAACAACAATTATCATCATCATCATATCAGACAATTTCTACACACACCCATGTCCACAGAGCCACATGATTACGATGTCGCAAAGCCCCTAAAAGAATCAACAACCACTCTCACAGAGGGCAACATCACGATCTCTCTCTTCTCAGCACTGTCTGGTGGTCATGGTTTGGTTCCAGTGTCGTCCTCTGAATGCCATGTACTATTTGTATAGTACATGACCTGATAGCTGAAAGCTACCATTGTTATTATTATTATTATTATTATCAATTTAAAGATTCCCTGATCAGAAAATACCACTGTGTGGCGGTGTGAAGCCGGATACCGTCATTTGTTTCAAAATTAGCGGCAATCTCTGAGGAGGTTGGGCTATTGTAACGTCTGGGATCTTCTTGATGTTCATGGTAAAATATATATAACAGTTGACGTTTTTCTCTTAAAGCCAATTCATTCTCTTCACACAGTTCTGAATGCATTGTCTTATACAGTTAAATGTTGTTTAAAATATTGTTTAAAGTATGATGCAAGAATTTGTGGTGGCGCTGCAAAGTAGGAGAACATGAGTTTAAAACATTGTAAGTAACGAAATTGGTCAAAATAACTGTAGTAATGGTATCTGGAGATGATATAGTAATAGATGTTCACTCGTCCGCTGCCGTAGACCCACCCTAATAGGAGCACGACTTATATAGTTGAAATTGCTGCCCTGACTACCATGTTTGTGAAGAAGTCCATAATGCCAACCCCACACATTTGGAACTATATCGCATGTGGCAGACCAATGGTTTTGCCTAGACCAATATTTTCGTCCAGACCAATGGTGGATTGAAAGCGCGGGCCTGGGGGCTGCGTTAGCTAATAGATAACACCCCTGGTTTTTGTCACGCACAGTGGGGAAGTCACGCAACAATAATCTTTATCCAGTCCAATGGTTTTTCCTATTATTTCATTATTCATGTTGGCAACGTGTCACGTGGGTATGACGTAGTGTCCGGGGTGCATAATTTTTTTTTCAGCCCGAGCCTAGCCACAGTATGTAATTCTGAGCCTCTTATTGGCTGTTATGTCATGCCATTCTCCTGGTTCCGAATAGAGACGGTAGGTAGTAGCAGGGGTCACATCCGATCAAACATGGAGGAAAGTTATCGAGTGAGATGTGGATAATATTCGATGTTGAATTATATTATTAGCGTGAAACAGGCATGAAACGTTCTTTAGATCAAGTTTAAATTAACCCACGCAGCAAATGAATGCGTTCCAATCAACATTTAAGGTCCAAGTGAAATCATTCGACATTTATCCACATGTATTAAGACCTATGATAATATACTTCCTTTACGAGCAGAAATGTGCGCGAGTGGTAACGTGCGAGCTTGGTAACTTTGTGTCCCGGGTTCAAGACTGCCCGAGAGCAGAAATTTTTACTTCTTTTGAATTATTTTATTATATCCTCCCTCCTTTTTACTGCATGTTTTATGCCTTGCTTTATTGAAATTATCTGTATGGGTGATTGAAATAATAAACATTGTTAGGCGGAATTCTTCCATGTTCTCACTTCAATTTATAATCCTCTGCTTACTGTTCAACGCGGCTAGCGTTCTTGGCTGTCTCCCCAGAGGTCCGGGTTCGGTTCCCAGCTCTGCCGATGTATTTATTTATTTATTTATTTATTTATTTACAAGTAGGTGGGCTCAATGACCACCATGTCCAATTTGCTCAAATGAACAAGAGCAACATCAGCGTCGACTCCTACAGTGGTCAAGCTGCTTGCCTCACCAAGGTGGACCGGGTTCGATTCCCAACTCTGCCGATAAATTTCAATTCTGGTGTGAGGACTGCAACGAGGTACATTCAGCCTCGTGAGATAGAACTGAGTAGAGGTTGGTTCGATTCCCACCTCAGCGATCTTGGAAGTGATTTTCCATAGATTTCCACTTCTACTCCAGACAAATGCCGAAATTGTTCATAACAATGCCACGACCGCCTCCTTGCGAATCCTCGCCTAAATATCAAATACGCACCATACTACATACACCACAATAACACAGGTTATCAGAGAAATGTATTTTTTTTATTTATTTACTTATTTATTTATTTACAAGTAGGAGGGCTCATTGACCACCATGTCCAATTTGATCAAATTAACAAGAGCAACATCAGCGTCAACTTCTGCTTGCCTCTCCCCGAGGTGGACAGGGTTCGATTCCCGGTCAATTCACGCGAGATTTACGAAGGGAATAATCACGTTCTGAGTTTTGGTTTCTAACTAAATTGGAGGTTCCGTGTCTAATGATCGCGAGATTGTGTGTTTGAGTCTTCAGTCTTTTGACAGGTTTGATTCAGCTGTCCTGAGTTAATCTTTTCATCTCTACATAGCTACCACACCCTACATCCGAGGCAATCTGTTTGACATATTCTAACCTTGGTCTACCCGTACAGTTCTCGACCCTTCCGTCTAACAATGTTTATTATTTCAATCACCCATACAGATCATTTCAATAAAGCAAGGCATAAAACTTGCAGTAAAAAGGAGGGAGGATATAATAAGATAATTCGAAAGAAATAAAAATTTCTGCCCTCGAGCAGTCTTGAACCCGAGACACAAAGTTACCAAGCTCGCACGTTAGCACTCGTGCACATTTCCGCTCGTAATGGATGTATATTGTTTTAGATCCCTTAGTTGGGGGGCAGTTAGGGCTAAAACACTTATGTTATTGTACTAATTTGGAAGGTGATTCCTAGGAGAGGGTAGCTTCCCGTAGCTGGGTGAGCTTACCAGTGTAGTGTGTTGTTTAGCACTTAAATGCTAAGGGGTGTTCCTATAAAGACGTAAGTATCTGTTAGGGGATGGTCCTCTGGCTGCAGGCTGCTGTGCTGGTCTGCCAGCTGGACGGAGTGAGTGATATAATAGACGTGCTTATGTCAGCGGCTCGCTGCTATGCAGTCGCGTGCGGGAAGCACAATGAAACCTGAGCAAGCAATTACTGGCTACTATGGTCACGGTCAATCGTGACGAGAGTCAGGAAGGGTATGAGGATGTAAAGAGGCGTGTAATTATCAAGACAAGTGTAATTTACTGACCATGTGTTTATTGGTCAGTGAGTGTGAAATTGTAAGTCCCTTTTAGGGGAATGTAAGTAATGATACAAGTTGAGTGTACAAGATTGTGGATGGGTGTTTACAAAGTAAAGGATATCTGAACACTTGCTGAGTCTCACCTGATGATGGCAGCTGGCACAGTTGTCGGCTAGGGCCTTCGGCGGCGCACACTGTATGACAGATAATGCTCCAAAAGGCCTCCCTTATAGTTCCTGCCGTTGCTTAGTCAGCATTCCGTTGACGTAGCTGTCCCAGTTAGTTGTAGTGTTAATGTTTATGAATGTGTTGCAAGTGGTTGGCTAACCTCCCGAGCTGGGTGGTCGCCTCTTGCCGTGTAAAGGTGATGTTCTGGTCTTATGATGTTTGCCAGTTGGGGTGGTTTTAGTAGAAGATGGGGGGTGGCTCTCAGGGGGTACAGCCCCCCGGGCTTGTACAATATTATCATAGGTCTTAATACATGTGGTTAAATGTCGAATGATTTCACTTGGACCTTAAATGTTGATTGGAACGCATTCATTTGCTGCGTGGGTTGTTTTAAACTTGATCTAAACACGTTTCATGCCTGTTTCACGCTAATAATGCAATTCAACATCGAATATTATCAACATCTCACCCGATAACCTTCCTCCATGTTTGATCGGATGTGACCCCTGCTACTACCTACCGTCTCAATTCGGAACCAGGAGAATGGCATGACATAACAGCCAATAAGAGGCTCGGAATTATATACTGTGGCTAGGCTCGGGCTGAAAAAAAAATGCGTCCGGGGTGAATGGAAAATGGCCGACCTTGTGAACCCATGTGCCATCAGGTCCATGGATGGTCGAATCCATGCATTTGAGGAAGAAATCAAAGAAACGTACAGTTTCTAATGTAACTTAAAGAAAGATCAAGCTAGGAGGCCAGTATAAGGTTGTGCAACCAACGAGGACCAGGTGTTCGAGAGGATGATATCATCCCTCTTGACATTCAGAAGGGAGCGAGTCACGAGTATTAATAACCGAGTGGAAATTTCCCAGGATTAGACAAGGAAGCCTGAATCGGAATTCGAGCTGACGTTGCTGGAAAATGACAACACCGCTTATGCGCCAGAAGAGGAATAATTAAATTTAACCCATTTACAAGTATAATAATGAGTAAACAAGTACAGTACAGTGAATCATTTTGAATGAGAGATTTTTCAGTAAAGAGAAACCATTTAATAATTGCGCAGGAGAAAACTGCTAACGCAAGACGACGTCATTGGGGAATCACCAATGCCTGTGTGGAGGGGAGAAAGCAAAAGAAATGCAACACCCACACAATTGAGGACGAGAAATTAATTAATATCTCCGAATTGCACGATCGATTCTTAGGTGCAATGAGATTATTTGACATTGAGAAGACGAGCTTTCGGAAGGTATAATTTTTATATTTGTGGCACCATTATTTTAGAAATTGGCCACAGAAAAGGCTAGAGTCTTATTTTTTTGTAGTGAAATAGTATAAAGCTTCGGGCTTCACCAAGCCAATCATGCAGTTTCAAACGGCCTGAGGGCACGTCACTAGGCTACATCAAACACCGAATGCAGTTAGTCTGACAACCCGTGAGGGTGTTACTACACACGCAGTTCCGACAGCCCGTGAGGGGCGTAAGACTACATCACAGCACATCAGTATTCAGACAGCCGTGTGGGGCGTAACTCTGCGTCACATCGAGGAAAGTTACTAGTACTCCTTGAGGGGAGAAACGCTGTGTTACACCGCAGAAGTAATATCCGATAGCCATAGGCATCGCAGTATTAACGACTTGCTTGCCTCCATAAGGAGTGGTCAAGAAGAAATTTAAAGTATCGCCGTATTAAAAGAGTAGGAAAATCCTAGTTACAGGATTTAGGCCCGACTGTAGCCTATACAAGTTATAGTGAAAGTTCGTAAGATATAGTCAGAGCAGGCCGCGAACGTCGGACTTAAAGGCGATAGGTCGTTAAATAGACGAAAGAATATATAATAACGTACGGAAGTACCGTACCAGAAAGATAAACTGTTATTTAGCTTAAAGAACCCAAAAAGGGAAGAACAGAATAAGGTTCGGAACGTATGTCAGAAACGTAGGAGTGTTAGAACCGATCAAATAAAGAAGATCGGAGAATATAAACATTATCTCCAGAAAGCAGGTGAACTATTCTAAAAGTACTAGACTCGAGAAGTACTAGCTGCTATAAACTAAATCTATAGGTCATTGAGGAGACCTCGATCCGAATAGACTTTCGCTAGGATCGATAAGACAGATCTACAAAGAAGCCGTTCAAGCTAGATAAATAGCCGGTCATCCAGGATAGGAGTAGAAGAATTTGGATTCCAGGGAAACAGTAGATGTTTCGAGACTTTCGTATTCTGCAGGATAGGAAGCCCACATCGAATAAATTTCACCCTTGGAAACGGGAAATTAAGAAGGTCACGTGTAATAGGCTCAGAAATACGGCCTAGTGATCAAGAATTGTGAAGTGTAAATTTATCAAGATTGTGTGTTAAATTAATATTTTTAGTGTTTATTATGTGTTCAAAAGGGACACATCAGTGTATAAAAATGTCGTCAATGTTAAGTGTTTTAAATATATGTCAAAAAGTGTTTATACATAAGATGAATTCCTTTAATATGGAGTAAAAAGTTCAAAGTGGGCCCAAAATGAAGCACCGCACAAGAATAAAGATCATGGGACGATCTTAAAAACATGTGAGTACTGAATTTCATTCTATTTTGGTGTCAGGAATTGACTGTGTACAAATCCACCGGAGTTTTTGAGTAAAAGGGATGTGTTTTAAGAAATAAATTCTGAATAAGCAAGAACGCGGTCTGAACAATAATAGAAAATTTGAGAAATTATAAATGATTATGTAAAGAATAAATCCCGTAGAGGAAATAAGTGAATAAAATGTTAATGTATTTAACAAATGTCATAAGAGCAAGCGAAATATCAGTAATTACCATGAAAGATATTTAAATAAAGTAAAGTTGAGACATGAAAGAAATAGCTTTTGAGCGTGTGTAAAGAATAAAGATAATAATAATAACTAAATATGGAAATATTAAATAAAGATCAAATAAATTGATGTGAACATAAGAGCGTTAAAGCCTTAATATATGTGTAAGATATGATGTTCAATGGAATATTTTAAAAGGGAGCGATTTATCGGCAACGGAAAAGATTAATATAAGAATTAAAATAATATGAATTGTTACTAATGAGATTTATCAGTTCTTGGGAAGACAGTTCGGCTTAAAATAATGTATAGCGCAAAAGAGCGCCAATAATATTAAATGTCACGCTAGGAACGCGTAGAGGTTAAAATACTTGGTGAATTATTTATGGAGGGTAGTTGATTGCAGTGAATTGATAATTGTATAGGTCCTCTATTTTGTGACGTAGTATCACGAAGCATTGTGTATGTATTTGAAAGGGAGCTAATATATGGTATTATTGAGCGTATGTCATATGGGCCACGGCCGACTTTAAATCGCATTTTGTATAAGTCCTCTGTAAGGGAATGGTTCCCGAGGCATGTGTAGAGATTCGAACGCAGAATCTTCTTATGATAAAAGCCCCTTAATTCTTCGTCGTCGGATGTGTATTAATCTTCCCAATCAATGAGGACCCTCTCATAATTAATAAATGCCAAGGTTACGAAAGTGGTCTATGAACCAAAGAATTGTTGTTTGAATGAGTACGGTACAGTAAAAGCCGGTCTCTCCCCAGAACTGAATATAATGTGAAGGTTTGTTTTGAAAGCCTTGGAAATAAGCTACTAACGTGGGTTAGACAGGGAGTCGCCGTCAACCTCCGTGTCATAAATCGCGCCCGAGTAGAAGGGTCTAGCTCTCTTAGAGCGAGAGGGGCCAGAAACCGTCTCGTAAGATGTTGTAAAGAGAAATGAATACACCAGGAGTGTTTAAAGTTGTTAACGACCCGGGCGTTGAACCGAGGTCCTTGTAGATTGATATTTTCGTTTGCCTGTTCAGATCGTAGTTTCTTATATGATAATGGTCTTATAAAATATAAGAGATAAATAACAATCCCTATTGTAATGATGGATGGACGTAGGATTCCACGAGTTAATTGAAGGCAACTAAGTTTCGGGAGTAACTATAGTTTTTTGACTGTGTCAAGTATCTTCACGCTCTGGACTACACTATTGATTTCCTGATTACCTTAATATATTTGTGAAATAAAGAGAGATGATAACAATTGAATGTGTGGAAATGCCCAAAATATTGAGTTAGATAATTAATATAAATTTTAAATGTAATTATAAATTTGTTTTTGAGAATTAAGAAAATATAAAGGGTAGTATTTGAGGTGTACAAGAATGACACCATTATTATGTAAAGCATGGAGCCAAAAGAGCTCGGAGTTATATAAAACTTACAGTTAATGCTTTATGGAAGTAAGACTAAGTAGGAATTGTTGGTTTATGTGGAAACCATATGTTTAAATACAATATTTGTTTTATTATATTTGTGATTCCTTGTTCATTTGGAACAAGTAGATGATTATGGGTCAGTAATTAAATTATTAAAATGTTTGTAGCGCCATTAATTTTATGAATTAAATGTGTTAAAATAGGAGTTGATTTTGTTGTTATTTTTGCAAGTGTATCCTCTAATTAATCCAAAATATGTGAGTCACAGAGTGGGGGAACTTACCGCTGCCCCGAAAATTCCGAATTGAGCTACGCTGGTATACTGTGATTGGCATATTTCTTGCTAAAAGGGTACACTTGTTCAAATGAACACGACCAATAATGCTGTATTCACGTTAAAGGTAACAATAGCAGTGACAATTGAAATTGTGATACGACTCCCAACAACTCCGAGAACGGTTTGTCAATCATAGATACTATATTTTCAATAATATACCCGGTTAAAAGTTACGAAAATGCATGTTCTCCTACTCTGAAGAATTAATGAATTTGCTTGAATTGCTAGTCTGATTTGATTAGCTTCTGAGGAGTCTAATATATACAACTGACGCTTGCAATATAAGGAAGAAATTTTTAAACAATATGGACCATATTCAGGTGGCACAGTAACATTTGCACCTAAGGAAACAAAGGACATTCAATTGTTGTACTTCAGAATATTCTATGTGAAATTCCTTGAGGTAGTGAAAAATTGTTTCAGCTTATCAAGTATTTTATATTCCTGCAGATCAATTTAACCATTACAACAGCAAAGGCCAGGGTAACCTCTCGCAAGAGAGGTACATTGCTGAACAATGTTTACATTCGTTCATCAAGGACCCAACACTGTACAGCAAGAATGCCAACAATCTAGCCTAGAAATCGTTTTTGTAATACAAAGATGTAAGAATAGGAATTTGTCAGGTTTTTGAGTTGAGTTGATTTTATGAAGACATACCTAGGTAGTATTTGACAGAAAGCACACTCTTACCTCAGGTGATGACTGGATGATCGGGACGTCGTCCTGCAGGGCCTAGGGTGACAACAGATGTTTAGTTCTCTCGGGTCTTCCTTTTTAAGGGTTCTCGAGTTGCTGAGTCGGCTGTTATATTTGGAAATAAGATTTTAAGCGATTTATGTTCTTTTGTTTTTCTAATAGAACAACACAACGTTAAAAGTTGGGAAGATGACTGGCATGGTGCGTGGATATTAGTCTACTCACTTTGTTCTGTCCTGCTGGTTTGGTGCTGCCCCAAGCAATTGGCTATGTACTCTGTTGTCTTATAGTTTTCACTGTCATTATTGAGAGAACATCTGAACCGATTGAGTTGTAAAGCACTGTGACGAAAGCTCTTGGGCTCTATATTGTTCAGTCCCGGTGTTAGGAGATGGGATGAACAAGGGTGTGTTGATGTCCAATTTAGGGGTGGTTTCCGAAAGGGTGCAAGTTTCCACGTAATTGGGGAAAACTGCAAGTGTGTGTGTTTGTAAAAGGATGTAATGAAATGGGGGCGCAATTCTATGGGGGTGCAACTACTTACCAAGGGATGTGCGATCAAAATGAGAGTGCTTGCGGCTATGAGCAGACAGCTGCAAGTGTGTGTGGAGCCTAACTGCTGACCTAGCGCCTGCCTGGCTACTCGAGTACGCTAGCACGAAAACAATGGAAGGTCTTACCTTGCACTTCTCTGGTTTGACGGTCACGGGCAATTAAGGCTGTCAGAGAGGGAGTGAGGACGTGAAGGCGAATGTAATGATGGACAAAGCTTACTGATCAAAGGTTTATTTGATCAGTATGAGTGTTATGTGCGGTCCCTTTCAAGGTGGGACAATGTGAATCAATTTGTTTTACAAGTACAATTTTAGTATAGGTGTGAAGGGAATGGATTACAATAAAATATGAGGATGTCTGAGCACACTCTTACCTCAGGTGATGACTGGATGATCGGGACGTCGTCCTGCAGGGCCTAGGGTGACAACAGATGTTTAGTTCTCTCGGGTCTTCCTTTTAAGGGTTCTCGAGTTGCTGAGTCGGCGTGTCGTCATTGCTGATGCTCCCAATACCAGTGATAGTGTCTTTGTTTATGTGTGATGTAAGATGTTGACTAACTACCTTGTGTCAAGTGGCCGTCTCCTTACAGTGTGAAGAAAATGTATAGGCTTATTATATTCCCAGCCTGGGGGGGATTTTGGGTAGAAGAAGGTGTTTAGGTGTTTTTGGAGAAGTCTGGTGGTCGTAGGTTTAGATATCGATGTCCAGCGTGTGAGGTCAGTGGCGTAGGTCCCCTCTCCCTTTTAGGGTCGTAGGGTCCTGAGCCCTAAGGGCTCGGCCGTTAACAAGACCTCCTCGGCCTTTAGTTCGTGGCCTCACGAACGGGAAATAGTGTAGGTGTTGCGGTGTCGTAGTCCTTCTTCTTCTTCTGCTTCTTCTTCTTCTCTGATCCTGTGTAGATGTGGATGTCGTGTGGCCGTGTCGTCCTGTCTGCTTGGCGATGTGTGGTTAGAGTGTGCTCACAGGGGGGTGGGTATTGGGTACGGAACATAGTTTGTTATTGACATAAAATTATTCATTATAAAATTTGACTTTGGAGTTAAAAATACATAGTTTACAATATATGGTGTGGGAAATTATTCATTCATGGTTTTGCAGGAGGAAAAAAAACATCGGTGTTGGTTGTGATGCTGCTTTGCAGCTGGATGAAAAAAATGCCTTCTGCGTGAGGTGTAAAATGTAACAATGAAAATACAGAGATAATGTAGAGAGAAAGAAAAAAATAACTGTCTTAAGGTGTGATTAATGGTTTAATATAATATGTTTTTATTGCTCGAGATGAGGTAAGACATTTTTACAAAATTTAAGTTAGAAGGGTAGAAAGGAAAGTCAGTGTGTACATGTGTGTGATAAATAAGAATATGTGTGTTTACAATGTGTGGCATCATTAGTAACAAATTTTGTGTAAGGTGCCTCTTATCAGTATTACATAATTTTCTTTTACATTATTCACTTATATCTACCTTAATTATTTTATACCTAGACGGCCGTATCTACTGTACCTTGCGTGCACGCTACTCTTTGTATTCATGTGCCCTCTCATGGCTATATCCTGTCCGTTCGCTTCCGGTGCAGTTTAGTGGTCGTGCTGCTGATATACCCTAACCTGTGGATCATTCTCTGTGGGCGAATGCCTCCACACTTGACAGTGAGAGTCGCCGCCACAAATCGGTTGCGCCCTCAGTGTCGTATGTTACGTCACATCTTTGACGCTATTTTTTATTTTTTCTGTCAGTAGGCCTGATACCCCACAGGTATCAATCCTAGCTGTGCAGATTTCCGTGTTCTGGAGTGTTGCTGTGAAAGAAGGTGGTGAGTGTGTTGCATTATGTTAGAATGTGTACAAATTAGTGAGTAAAGGTGGTGCATAATAATAGCATGGCAAAATGAACAACATGTTGCTGCTGTATGGCAGTGAAATCATCGTCACCAGTGTTATGTATCTGGTGCAGCCGTCTGTAAAGTGGAGAAGTAAAAAAAAACATGTAATCATTAGCGTAATCTCCATATCGCCTCTTGTGTCGGCGTGTCTACTTTCTGAAATCAAAATTACAGGTATTATTGTCTGTCAATACACTCGTGTCGTCCGTCTTGTTCTTAGTCTGGCGCCTTCTTATCATGCCTTACTCTATACCTTCTTATGCCGGCTATGACTTATGTCTATACCTTTGTGTTTATTGTTATGTCTCCTCAGTGTATACCTGTGTATGAGTGTGTGTTTGTTCGGTGGTCCACCTTACCTTATACCATGATCATTTTTGGGTTCCATTCCTTGGTGCAGTGTTGGAGCTCTTTGCTGAAATATAAAAACATGTTAGCAATACCCTTGGCCAAATATATATATTGCGCATCTATCGCAGCGCTGTTTTAAGGTTGGCCTCAGTTGTGCCACCCTAGAGACCTCTTCGGCGTCTCGCGTGTCGGTTAGGTCGGTCGGCTCCGGTGGCTGTACCGTTCACCCCGCTGGTGGGTCGGCCGGCTTCAGTGCCTCCGCCCTGTTATGTTTTTATCGGTAATTTATCGATTTATCGGACTTATCCTGGCAACGTCTAGCCGCCAGGTGCCGAACGCTCTGTGTCGCGTTCGCATTATATATACCGTTGGATGTTGTTCGGTCTTACCCTATATGGTGCCGAATTATTATATATATATATATATAGTGTAAAAGTGTATTTTATATCTAGCTAACATTAATCTATATCTAAAAAAAATATGCCGCAAATGTTTCCTTATTCTAATGCCGAAATATGTGTTGTAAGCTACTGTCTCGCAACCGTGCTTACTAAATTTGCTTAAATCTAAGTTGCCTTCCAAATGCAACTGTCTTACGTACTAGAATTTTGACCGAGGGTCTTCGGGCATGTGCATACTCTGCCGGGGGCCGAACCCAACGGAATATGCCAGACTGAATCCTTGCATCCCTCGCCTCTTTATATAATAATGTGAGGATCTGTTTGGTCGGCGAACCTCCCAAACGCCGTCGCATGCCGTCTACCAGGACCGGCATCCTGGTAGGGGCCCTTCACCCCTCCTAAATCTAATTGTCGACTTCCCCCCTTAATGCTAATGTGTTTGTGTGTGAAGGCCTGTGTAATTGTGTTGCTAAAAATAGCAAACACTTCGCGCGGATATCCATTTTCGTCTGCAGGTACCGTAATATTTCACACACACACACACACACACACACACACATATATATATATATATATATGGCTTATAGCCGCTTTATTTATCATTCATATTTATTAATGGGTTGCCTAGGCCCCTGTGGGGGGGGGGGGGTCGCTCCCCTCCCATGTACATCTCTGGGGGCTCGCTGCACTTCCCATTTAAGCTCTGGGGGCCCGCTGCCCTCCATTTACTTGGGCTGGAACATAATCGTATTCGTTCATTTGTTGTTCCTTATTGAGTGTGTGTGTGTTCTCTTCGCCGCATGTCCGGGTGAGGGCTCTGTTTTTTCACTCCCTGCGAACGGAAAACTACCCTCTACCCCTCCGAGGGTTTACTTAGCATTAGAATTTAGCTAAAATGTCAAGTCTTAAATGTGGTCGTCTCTAGGTGGAGTTTCTATCCTGTCCGAGGGTGAGTGGGCTATTTCTCCCCTCAGCCAATCAAGTTGCCACCTGCGGGTCTGACTCCGGAACTGTAACGCATAGTGGGTATGACCAAATCCGAGACGACATGGAAGCTACCCTTCTGTCGAGCTCTCAGTGCCTCCCAGCGCTGCAGTCCCGTTGTTTTGACCTTACGTCGTTCTGTCTTGAGTCTGTGTCAGGATCTGTCACCGTTTTCTCCGGCTCTGCCTTTCATCGTCCCTTTACGTCGTCCTGACGTAATACCTGTCACCACCTGGTGTGACCTCAGCTCCTTTATCTGTTTGGGGGAGTAATTTTGTGTATCAATGTAATGTATATTTTTGTGTAAAAATATATGTAATGATATTTGTGTACATTGTAAAATTTTAGTGTAATATGGGGCTGTAGAACATTCGAATCGCATTGCCTGCTTTAGTCCTTCTTGCCTTTTTTTCGGATCTCCAGTGCTGATGTTTCAGTATCTCTCTGGACATGTTAGTTGGTTTGTGGAATGTAAGGTCCTTTATTATTAAGGTCTGGTAGGGCGTTATTTGTTAATATAGGGTTTATATCGAGGTTGGGAAGGTTGTAGCATCGTTGGACTCTATATTTATGGTGGCCGAGAGTCGGTAATGCTATGGGGATGTTTTTACTGTGAATGGATGGGGTGGGTTTTCCCCAGGTGTCCAAATTTCAAATATGTCATGCGGGTATGATAAAAATACAACCCTTGGTGTTTGGGCGGGATGTCCCATGCATGTAGATGGATGTGAGCGCATGTCTGGCACTCAAGTAAGGAGAAGGGGTGTGTTTGGGGATAATAAGTTTATAACTTGCATGCTGGAGCATTAAGTAAAATGTCTGTTAGTACATGTTATGGCCTTTCATCTATGTGTATAGATGTACATACAGCGCTTAATATTGGCGTCCGAACTCCCCTAGTATTCGGGATAAGGCAGTATGGCACAGGGTGCAGTGGACCAGTACTGTGAAAAGCAGGAAGTCTACAGTCCCCGTGTTCAATTAGTGTATTTTGTATATGTGTTTGTGTGTAAATGGGTATTGGGTATTGGGATGTGTCGAGGAATGGTATTGGGATCTCTGCCCGTATGTTATTCTATGGGGAAATCGAAGTGCGGTGCTTTTCCGCGCTTTGTGCTATGTGTCCATTCTCTCTGGGCTATGTTCTGTTTTCTTCGCTCCTGAGCGCTATTAGAATATGTGCTCGTATTTGTGGGCACATCATCTCTCATCTCTATTAATATGCCTAATCGTCTGGTTAATGCGCCCTTTTAGAATATTCCTACTGTAATAATAGTGTAGAATTTATGCGCTCAGAGCTCTGTGGTCTACCTCCCTATATTTGTGGGCAGCCTTAAGCCTTTATCTATGTATGTTTTACACCCTCTAGTGTGCAATGTGAATGTCTCTGTGCTCAGTTCTTGCCTGGGCGGGAGACGGCCCTGGCCTCTGTGCGTGAGAAGTCTGTCTCGCTTCGCGAGTGTGTGAACATATGTCTGCTCTCGTTATCTCCACGCGCCTAGCGGTGTTAGGTGAGCTACCTTGTTATCAGTTCTTACGGCAGGCTGGTCACACGTCAACCGCCTACAGTGGTCATGTGTTCGGTTTATATTAGTGGTGTCAACTGTGGTGTATTTTGGCTTTGCATGCTCGTGTACCAAGTGTAGAATATGTTGGCGGAAGTATTTCCTTAAAAATAGTGTCGAGCCCTGTGATTATGTAAGCGTGTTACCAAAGCTGGGCTGTCGTGAGCTTGTTGCTTGCTTATTCCGCAATTTCACGTTATGTTTTTGTTTACCGCCCGTGGGTGCAATTCCTTCCGGTATGTGTATCGGCATTTCAAAGGAACGCACGGTACGTATGTCCTTCGCTAGCTTGTGTTTTGATTGCTGCAATTGTTGACTCTGTCTCAATCTTTGTTTTGAAGTACAATAATGTTTTACCGCTGTGCTGACTGTGTTTCGCTATATTTAGGTTTAAAATGTGGCAACCTGTGTAAAATATATCCCTCTATCTATTTCTACTGTCTGATAGGCATTTTAGGCCTATTTTCGGGGTAATTTTGTGTTAGTGTACCTCTGTGTTTGTTGGTCTCTGTATGAATGCGATGCCCTCCTAGGTCTGATGACCTGTATGTTTGGGGTGCGTAATCTTCAGCCAGTCAACCCCTTTCAGTTTTACCTCTCGGCCCGTCCGTTCTTACTTAGAATGCGGACCCCTGACCTACGTGTAACGCTCCGTGTTCTATGTCTGCGATGTCTAGCCGATAGTTTTTTTTTCTATCCTCAAGTGTGGCTTCCCGTCGTGTCTGTTGTGCCAAAATGCCATTGGTTAGCGTGATTTTTGGCACAGCTGTCTCGTGTTTTTTATGTGTTTACTGTATTACCCTGTTCGCAATAACTGGCGGGGTGCTGATCACCTCTCGCATTTTTGCTTTTACATTGTCCCCAATTTTGGGTTAATGTTATCCTGACGCAAATATATCCCTGTCCGTAATGTCTCTGTTAGTGTAGCTCATTCATCTGTGTACGTGTACCTCCGGGCTTCTAGTCGCGTGTCTGGCAGCTAGGTGCCGGTGTTAACTTTGATTTTTGTGGCCTGTCAAACCCTGCTGACGTGACTGCCCGTTATCACTGTGTGTCTTCCATGTGGATGGCTACTTGGCCTTACGCTTCTGATATTCAGAGGATCGCGGGTTTGAGACCGCCTTCGTGCAGGATAATCATTCCTATTGCCTTTTAGGCCTGTGTCTCTTGTGTGAATTTGTCTGTGTCCCCTGTAGTGTGTCTTACTCCCTGTTGCCGTCTGGCACGTGTTTAAGATTCCCTGCCTGTAGTGTTTCTGCTTTACCGCCAATGCGGGCTTTACGCGACTGGCAGAGTGTTGTGTGGCCTTGGTAAAGCCGGGTATGCCTGATACGTCCCCTATTGCTGTCCCGGGGTCGCTAACGCTCTAATTACGTTATCGTAGCGAGTATCGTGAGACAGGCATACGTATGTAAAAATGCCTCCTGTTTGTGGTGTCTGTGCAAATTTTTGTGGTCCCCGTTTTTGAAATGTGGGCGCAGTGAGGTTTTGAATCTGTCATGAATGAGTTTCTAGCGACCGTAATGTTACTATAATCGTGCTACTGTCTTGGTTCTGGCCGCCTTGTACAACGCGCGTTCGCGCTGACCTTGCACCAGTGTCGTGTTACCTGTGCGATAACACATGCTGGACAGCAGACTGCTTCCAGGCCGTCTGTTGACACTTCAAATGTAAAGTATTCATGTTGTGATTTTGCCTGAGTGGCCCTACCGTCGTTTAACACTAATTGTAATAAGCTTTTGCCCCGTGTACTTTGTTTATGTCCCATCCATTGTTGTGGCTGCGTAATGACGCTACGTGTACGGTGAGAGTTGTGTGCTTTGTTCCAACCAATCTCCCGAATGCCTTGTAAAAGATCCTGTGCCTGTTTACAATTACCGCGTTGTCAATTTTTGTGTTCTACTGTGTTTGATAAGTGTATGCCCCTTGATTATGATATCTCTGTCTGTGGAGCTCATACGTCTGTGTACTTGTACCTCAGGACCTCTAGTCGCATGTCTGGCAACTAGGTGTGGGTGACAGTTTTGTCATTATGTCATTCGTATTTGGATGCGGTTCTCGCGGTCCGAGTCCTAGATTATGGCTTTCTTACCCTTTCTGATTTAATTATTGAGTGTTCGGTAATTTGTGTTAAATATTTGCGCATACTCGTATGCGGCGTGTAGAGTTTTTATTTAACGCCCGAGCGCTCTCGCTCTACGGGGTGAATAACTGCGCCCTGTTATTAAGGCATAGGCCTCTGGTTCCCATTGGGGTGCTTCTTTACTGTTTTCTCTGGGCGTTTTTTAGTAAAGTGAGCTTGGGCCTATGTTCACCGTGGTGCCTGTTTATCGGCCTAGGTATGCTGGCGCCTGAAGGGCTGCATCGACCTCGCACTACTCTAGCAGTGTCTATAGGGGTGTGTGTCCTCCTGTCGGACTGGCCTTGTGGGGCAGGTAATAAAACTTTCCTTATGCCCCGTGTATTGTGTGTTTGCACCTGGGCAGTGTGCAAAGGCGTGCGCTTTGCACCCTGAGGGGCTGAAAGCAACACCCTCTTATGCATTTGTCCTGATGGGGCTGTTGTATGGTTTGGCCTTCGTTCTGGCAAAATTGCCCTCTGAACTGGCGGTCTAGGTTGTGTGGATGTTGGGGGTTGGAGGCAAGCTCGCTGTTCCGGGCCACTGCTGTCTCCTTCCCCTCGTGTTATACGGTGTATTGATTGACATTCGTGCGAATTGCTGTGTGATTGCATCGACGTCATCATTGATTTGTGTGGGCCCTGTATTTATGTTACCCTGCCATGTTTTGGAGGGTAGGTTGGCCTGTTTCTGTTTTATGGCCATGCCCTACTCCTTCTCTCGCGTGTCGTCATTTAAAGAGGTGGATATCTGTGTGAATGCTCTGGTGAATGTGTATGTGTCACTATCCTCTTTCTGTTGTGTGAGACCTCCTGCCGCGAATTCAAATATCATGTTGCCTCCCAAATTTGAGCATATTCCCTGTTAAGGCGTATGGCCTGCTCGGCTAATTTTGTTCCGCTTGTCCCTATGTATAAATGTTGTTCCCGAAGGCTGTCATACTGCTGGAACATAACCTCATGCAGCATGTGTAATCTCCAGTGCGATTTGTTAAGTTGTGTACGGAGGGTGGGGATTTTTGCCCTAATCTTTTGATTCTTGCCGCTGCTCCGTGGCCGGACAAGTGCCCTTATTATTCTCATATACTGAGCGTGCAGGAGCTGCTGATACCTCCCGAGGTAGTCCTGCCTTGTCTCAAAGACCTTGTGCCATTTAATAAGGTCTTGATACTCCCCAATTTTCTCTAAAACGTTTACTCTGTATGATGGGGCCATATTTGTGTGTTAGTGTCTAGTGTTACTAAGTGTCCGTATGTAAGATGTATAATATGTCCTGTGGGGTTTGTGTGATCCTTAGTGTTATTAATAATAAGCGAATGTGGGCTGGTAGGGCTAATATATTTTTGATATGGCCGGATAGTGGAGAAAAACAAAACAAATTCTGGCCTCTGCACAATGCTTGAATTCAATGCCTTTCGCAAAGTACTGATAGCCCCTGGCCTCTTTTTCGAGCGGTGTATCTTCTAACTGCTTTTGAGGGAGGGTGGGTGGGTTCAATAATGCAAATCCCCGTGAAATAAAGATAAAATGTGGAGCGTATTCTGAAAAAAAAAGTGATTTCGCTTGGCTGTCTCTAGGTACTTCCAGCGATCTACCACGAGGGCTCGTTGTATCAGTCCCTACCCTTAAATTGCGTGGTACCCGGCCTCCACCAATTTGTTCAGTCCCGGTGTTAGGGGATGGGATGAACAAGGGTGTGTTGATGTCCAATTTAGGGGTGGTTTCCGAAAGGGTGCAAGTTTCCACGTAATTGGGGGAAACTGCAAGTGTGTGTGTTTGTAAAAGGATGTAATGAAATGGGGGCGCAATTCTATGGGGGTGCAACTACTTACCAAGGGACGTGCGATCAGAATGAGAGTGCTTGCGGCTATGAGCAGACAGCTGCAAATGTGTGTGGAGCCTAACTGCTGACCTAGTGCCTGCCTGGCTACTCGAGTACGCTAGCACGAACACAATGGAAGGTCTTACCTTGCACTTCTCTGGTTTGACGGTCACGGGCAATTAAGACTGTCAGAGAGGGAGTGAGGACGTGAAGGCGAATGTAATGATGGACAAAGCTTACTGATCAAAGGTTTATTTGATCAGTATGAGTGTTATGTGCGGTCCCTTTCAAGGTGGGACAATGTGAATCAATTTGTTTTACAAGTACAATTTTAGTATAGGTGTGAAGGGAATGGATTACAATAAAATATGAGGATGTCTGAGCACACTCTTACCTCAGGTGATGACTGGATGATCGGGACGTCGTCCAGCAGGGCCTAGGGCGACAACAGATGTTTAGTTCTCTCGGGTCTTCCTTTTTAAGGGTTCTCGAGTTGCTGAGTCGGCGTGTCGTCATTGTTGATGCTCCCAATACCAGCGATAGTGTCTTTGTTTATGTGTGATGTAAGATGTTGACTAACACCTTGTGTCAAGTGGCCGTCTCCTTACAGTGTGAAGAAAATGTATAGGCTTATTATATTCCCAGCCTGGGGGCGGATTTTTGGTAGTATAAGGTGTTTAGGTGTTTTTGGAGAAGTCTGGTGGTCGTAGGTTTAGATATCGATGTCCAGCGTGTGAGGTCAGTGGCGTAGGTCCCCTCTCCCTTTTAGGGTCGTAGGGTCCTGAGCCCTAAGGGCACGGCCCTTAACAATATATGCAGAGTGTGTTTAAAAGAAAAAAATATATTTTGAAAAAATGAGGAAAATGTAGACTTTTGAGATCGATCCAGGAAAATGTCTGTCTGTCTGTCTGTCTGTCTGTCTGTCTGTCTGTCTATCTGGCTGGCTGTGTGTGTGTCCCCCCTATCAACTCCTAAATGGCTGCAGCAATCGAAACCAAATTTAGTATGAGTAAAGATGTATACTGGAATATCTCAAGCCCATATTTGAAAATGATGTCAGTGCTACCTACTGCTGAAAAAACGCAATAGAAAATTTAGCTCCATGTTGGATATCTTGGAAGGTATGAATGGGAGCTATTCCAAAATTGGCACACATGTAGATAATTCTATTTCTGTTCAATTTTCAGGAGGCCATACATGACAGTGTTGCCAAGATAATTTTAAGCCTTCTTATAGGGCCAATTTTTAAATACATATAACTTCTACACTATCAATTGGATTTCAACCAAATTTTGTATATTATATGTGTACATAAACAGATATGGCTGAGCGTATTCTTAAGAGCAATCAGGTCTGCCAACTGTTAATAAATGCTGTCTATATTTTTTACCCTAATATCAATATATCAGAAAGTATGCAAGCCAACAGCTCTATACTTTGCACACGTATAGCACCTGGCATTCTAGATTAATTTGGAGTAATTAATATAAGTCAGTGTTGCCAACATGATTCTATGCCTGCTGATAGGTCTAATTTTAAAATACAAGTAACTTCTATACTAACAAATGGATTTCATCCAAAATTGGCACAGCAAGATATCATAATATTTCAGATTATTTCTGACTAGCACACGCATGACATTGTTTCCAACATGCTTTTACGCATGCTGATAGATCCAATTTCTTTATGTATGTAACGTCCTTTGGACGTCAACCAAATTTTGTATTCTGCACCTTAAGAAATAGAACTAAGAATATGTTCAGTCACCAGGGCTGCCAACTGTAGTGGTCTATTAGGCTACATTATACCAGGTATATTTTAAACTAATTAGACATTTCGATATTACCAAGTTAGTTTCGTCATTATTCTAGATAGGTTCCTATACTGTAGATTAATCATTGGCATGAATCTTAATTTTAAGAAAAGTAGGCTCTTTAGTTCGTCAGGGAACTTCTTGTTAAATTATTAAAGAAAAAGACTGATAGTCAGTCTGGAAGACTAGACTTTATATCATTTTAAATGCTACAAATGCTGCGTGAACGCAAAGTCCGTTAGCAAGTGCAAACCAAGGTCAAAGGGGTAGCTGGCTGGATGATGTCACGCTCACCGGAGCGCGCGGTGAAAGGAGGAAGCTCAAGCAGTAGTATGACGTCACACACCTCAGTGCATTCTCGGTACATTTCGTCATGTTACCGTAACGTAACGCCAGACTCCAGCGTAACGACGAAGTCGACAAGATCATTTAATGTGATAAAATGTAGCATTCAGCCAAGAATACTATCCGCTACATCATGAGGTAAACCATTAAATTATTGAATTATATTATATCCAGCTGTTTTCAGTCTGCAAATTAGCTCCTACATCTTTGTACTACAAAAATGATTTCTAGGCTAGATTGCACAAACATAAAGGCAGGAATTGAGTCATCACTACCCTCTACATTCTTTGGCATGAAGCGCATATGAAATTTCTTGATTGTTAACAATTAACTTTAATTTTATTAATATAGATCGTGAATCTTGCAATGTTTAGAATTGTCTTAGAATCTTGAGCAAGGTGCAGCATGTATCTGTATGAACGCTGTTTCAAAGCTATTTGCATGGCATGAACATGTTATTAATTAGAGCAGTTTATTACAGTGTAATCTCTGCTATTTCAGTATCCTGTTAGCTGTGAAGGTGTACAAGAAAGAACTTCCATTTCATAAAATGCAGCACATGTCTTGGCAAGAGGTTAAGGTGGCAAGAAAAGCTTTCCGGGATGAAGAACCACCAGAGAAGAAAGCACTACGGTAATTTTTGAAATTGATTTGGTACATAACGCCATATCTTATTTTTGCCTGTTTAGTAAGGTGAACAACTGGTTTCACTGTCATTATGACATCATCAGGTGGTGAAGGATGACTGAGCGATTTTCATTTCATTAGCTCTGATTGTATGCAAATGGAGCTGGTTTCTTTCTGGGGTAAGTTTAATTTCACTGGCCATTTAATGAACAAGTGCATGGTGCAAAACGTTGTTTAGGTGACCGCAAGTAACAGTCGAGAATAGAGAGCATGCATGCCATTGCCAAGTATTTGACCGTGGAAATTAAAAATTTGTCTCGCATTAATAAAATGAGAAATAGGAAAATTGAGAAATTTCATGAACGGCAGGCACACATAATCTGTGATATTAAGAGGGTATACCTTTTCCCTCCTAGGGTTAGGTTTTGTATAAAGAATGGTGTGACAATAGCTTCCATTCTCTTCGTCATTTGGGTGAGGGTGAGTTCGAGGTCGTCATTTCGGAGCCCTTTGCTGCTCTGCTGTGAACCAATTCATATAAGAGATTAATTGTGCTCAATTGTGTAAATATTAGGAATTAGGATTTTTTTTCCAATTATCTTCCATCCATTTGTATCTATGCTGCTCAAAAAAATTAAAACACCACTTTTTTCAAAGGCCACCAAATTTTGAAAAGTTCACCGCACAAGCTCGAAATCTCAGTATGACGTTTGTCCTGACGCCTACCAAGCATATGCTTCAGCACAACTCCCCAACTTGAGTAGTTTCGGGGTAGCGCCCCGAAAACCAGCCCATTTTCGAAAACCGCAAATTGAAATTTGCTAAAAAAAAACGCCGTAGGACTTGTCGCAGGTTGCCAAAGCAGTCGAAAATGAATCAGTCTTGCTCTTAAAGGTTCCACAAACACGTTGAAATCGTTGCATTTGATGTTTGAGTATTTTCAACCCCCTTCATCATCCCCTAAACATGGACTACCATTGGGGGCGTCTGAGAAGGTACCCGGTGAGTTTAACCACCTGAAAACCTGCACACCGTCGTCAGTTGCTGATTGCAGTAAGTTATTAAGGCCTCCGGCAATGTTCCTTATCATCATCATCATCATCATCGGTTATCCACTATAGTTGCCCGGGTGTGGTATACGAGCGCTCTCCACTTCTGTCTGACCATGTAAAGTACCACTCTTCTATAATTAGGTACAAGTTGTTCGGGCTTGTAGGCCATGTTCCAGGCAGGATATCTACCGACGTTTCACCAGAAACTGCGTCTGGCATTATCAAGGGTTCCACTCCTTTCATTCGTCAGCAGTGGAATGAGGACCAGCTCCACTGCTCGCAGTATTTATACCATGAGAGCCGAGTGTTCTCTGCACAGTCAGACTACAGTAGATCGTCTGGACTCATGTACATGTTGCGGGGTGCGGCATGTGCTCAGATTGCGGCGACCAAATTTGTGAGGATCAGGTGTTCCCTGGGCGACTGCCAGGCTGTGGCGGGAAGGTTCTTCAGGTTGATGTCTGAAATGCTCTGTTACAGTGAAATGTGTCCTCGGTAGAACCTTTATTCATAAGAATTCGGACCGTATCTTTATAAACAAGAATTATTTATTCAACCACCTAGTCAATACTTGAATACACATAAAAACGTAATATAGTTTTGTGAACATTTTCAGATATTTATAAATCATCCTTCAGCACAATCAGATGGTCAACTTAAATCTAATATACTACTACTACTACTACTACTACTACTACTACTACTACTACTACTACTACTACTACTACTACTACTCCATGGCTCTACAGCTCTTGAAGAGCCTTGGCCTCCTTGATGACATTTGCCCATTCTGCTCGGTCCACTGCCTTCCTTCTCCATCCTCGGATTCCCATGCAATGGAGGTGGTCCTCGACATCATCCAGCCACAGCTTCCTTGGTCTGCCTCTACTCCTCTGTCCTTGTGGTTTTCCTTGGAAAACCTTCTTTACAGGATTGCTGTCCTCCATACGCTGAACATGTCCCAACCCCCTCAGCCTACTCCTCTTAATTTCCGTCACAAGATCTGGCTCCCCATACAGTACTTTCAGCTCTGCATTTGTTCTAATTCTCCATTCTTCATTCTCCTTCACAGTGCCAAAAATCTTCCGCAAAATTTTCCTCTCCCATACTCCTATCCTGTTCTCATCTACTTTGGTTAAAGTCCACGTTTACGCACCGTACATGATTACTGGTCGAATTATTACTCGATAGACACGCAACTTCAACCTTCTGGATAACAAACGCGATCGCAGGAGAGGTAACAATGCGTAGTAGCATCTGTTCGCAGACAACATTCTTTCTTTTATCTCTGTCTGTACTTCGTAGTGATCACACATCCTAGGTATTTAAACTGTGGGACCCTCTCAAAGTTGTAATTATCTATGACTATGCATGTTTGGTGTTTATGATCTCGACTGGCTATCAAATATTTCGTTTTTCCTTCATTTACTCCTAGACCCAGCTTTCTGCTCTCCCTTTCTATATGGCTGAAACCCTCAGACACAAATCTTTGGCTTCTGCTTATCAAAGCTACATCATCTGCATAAGCAAGATACTGAAGTGTCCTATTGAAAATGGATCCTCCTCGATTGCATTCTATACTCCTCATAACTTTCTCTAAGGCCACATTGAAGAGCAATGTTGACAGTACATCTCCTTGTCTAAGTCCTCGTTTCACTTCGAAGGATTCTGAAAGCATTCCTTGAACTTTAACTTTTGACCTGGTATTCCTCAAAGTCTTTTTTACAAGACCAACAAGTTTCTTAGGTATTCCAAGCTCTAACATTGCTGCATACAACTGAGGTCTCCTAACACTGTCATACGCCTGTTTAAAATCAATGAACAGTTGATGTAGAGTAATATTATACTCATAACATTTCTTCATGATTGATCTCGGCAAGAAAATCTGATCAGAGGTGGATCTACCACTCCTAAATCCACACTGGTATTCTCCTAGTGCACTCTCAACAAATGGTTTTAATCGCAAGGCCAATATTTTGGTAAGCACTTTGTATGTCACATTTAGCAATGAAATTCCCCTGAAGTTTCTACAGTTGGTCTTATCTCCTTTCTTATGAAGTGGGCAAATTATGGCCTCATTCCATTCCTGGGGCATTTCCTCCATCTCCCAGATTCTAGCCAATTCATAGATGCACTGTCTCATCTCTTTTCCACTATGTTTCAACAATTCAGAACAGATTCCATCCTCTCCTAGTGCTTTATTATTTTTTAGGCTCTTAATAGCTTCATTGACTTCCTCAAATGATGGTTTCTCTATCAGCAACTATGGTTCATCATATAGGGTCTCCTGGTTCTCAACTGCAGTGATTAGCTCATCTTCCTCCTCGTCCTCCAGATTTAATAGCATCTCAAAATACTCTACCCATCTCTTCATAACTCCATCGGCATCTCCAACTAGATTACCATATCTGTCCCTACAGAAGGATGTTCGTGGTTGGAATCCTCTTTTCAATTCTCTTGCCCTGTTGTAAAAATTTCGTACCTCTCTTTTGTCATGCATCTCCTCCATGTCCAGCAACCTTTTCTTCTCTAGTTCCCTTTCCTTCCTTTGACATACTCTTTTTGCATCTCTCCTTTTGTCCTCGTACTCACTTTTTGCGGCTCGGGTCATCCGTTGTAGCATTTTCAATCTGGCCTGGTATCGTTCATCAAGTGCTTGCTGACATTCTTCATTAAACCATTCAGCTCTAGCTGGTGGTGGTTGCCTCCCCAGTACTTCTTCGGCTGTGCTAGTAATTGTGCTTTTGATCTGTTTCCACCGTTCTTCTCTAGCCATGCATGTATTTACCACCTCCTTTGCCGACTGCAATCGTTCCTCCAGTCTTTCACTATATGTTCTAGCTATCTGCTCATCCTTCAACTTCTCAACAGCAAACCTTTTCTGCCTCTGTCCAATTTCTTTTTTGTTGTTCGCTATCCTCTGTCTGAACCTTAGCAGTACCATTCGGTGGTCACTATCACAGTCTTCCCCTCTGTAACTTCTAACATCCATTACTCCTGATCCATAACGTCTCTCCACCAAGACATGGTCAATCTGATTCGCTGTATTACCATCTGGGGATGTCCAAGTTTCCAAGTGTATCCGTTTATGAGGAAAAAGGGTGCTGCTTACCGTCATGTTTCTACTTACTGCAAAATCTATCAGCCTAACTCCGTTGCCATTAGATCTTTCGTGTAGGCTACGTTGTCCTGTCGTAGGTCTGTAAATCTCCTCTCTTCCCACTTTGGCATTCATGTCACCCAGTATCATCTTTATATCATATCTTGGTTGTCTGTCAAATACCTCTTCAAGTTTTTTGTAGAACTGATCTTTCTCTTCCTCGTCACTTTCTTCAGTAGGTGCATGCACACATATTAATGTGGTGTTGAAGAATCTTCCTCGGATCCGTATCACACACATTCTCTCATTGACTGGCTCAAAATTCATCACGGCATGCTTCATAACCACAAATGCAGTTCCAAATGTCTTATTTATATTGCTGCTATTAAAGAAGGTATAATCCCTGAAATCCATTATCCCTGTACCCTTCCATCTCACCTCTTGGAGAGCAGCTATCTCAACTTTGTATTTTGCCATCTCTTGCTGGAGGTTCCTCATAGCTCCGACTCTATTGAGGCTCAGCACATTCCATGTGGCGATCCGTAAATCATTTGTCCTTTTTCTATCCAATAAATCTGTCCGGCTTTTGTCATTGTGTGGTTTCGTAACAGGTGCTTTTTTCTAGAGTAGGTTGTTAGCCTCACATCCAACCCCAAACCTGGAGGACCAGGGACTCTTCTGTCAGGGTTACCATACCTTAGCCGTGATGATCCAGTTTTAAGGCGCTGAAAATTCGCCCTCACCCATCCCTTAGAGGTAGGATTTGCTGGTTGTGTAAGTAGGCAAGCCTACAAACTTGAGCATTTCTCGGTACTTACTGGTGGCACCTTCTCGACATTAGTACCCCCACCAAGACTCAGTAACCAGCCAACCCTCCCCATTTTCCTGGGCTTGGGACCGGCATTGAGTTGAGCTGGATTGCTCCCCCAATGGCTGGGTTTAAATCTAAAATATTTATCATTAATTTAAGCCTTTTGAATAGTTATCGACAGTTAATTAATGAGAAATATTTTAGATTTAAGTTGTCCATCTGATTGTGCTGAAGGATTTGTAAAAATCCAAAACATGTTCACAAAATGATATTAAATTCTTATGTGCATTAAGTATTGACTTGGTGAATAAATAATTCTTGTTTATAAAGATATTTGTAAGTCAATACGGATCCTCGATATAAAAAACCGTCATGTTTCATTTTATGCCTTATAATTCAGACCATATAAGAAAATCTCTCTTTTTTTAAATTAGGGGTTAATACAGGGTCATTATCTATGTGCGCCCCGATAAACACAGCAAGCTAAGCCAGCTGTGATAGTCGCAGATTGCGTGCGCGCGTACCAGGTTCAGCCGGTTGTTGGTGCGCACTTTTACACTTTTACCAAACATGTTCAATAATGTGTACTTACAGTGCTCATATGCAATGCTGAAAATGTCCTCTCTCTCTTGTAACACACACCTGACATCTTCTGATGAAAGAATGTCCGTCAATTCTTTTATTATTTACGAAGCCAGTTTCCTTGAATCGTTTAGCGAGCCTCCTAACTAATTGTACTGGCATTAGGCACAGGTCTTCCTGGAAACTTGATTCGAAATTTTCGTCTCGTTTCAGAACAAGATTTTCTGCTTTTCATATACGAATTATGGATATACACACATTCGCGCAATGTGAATTGGTGTCTAGGCATGACCAACAATCACAGTATTCACAATACTCGCTAAACGTACAACACTAACGCCTAAGCTTTGCAGATACACATCCATATGAATGACAAAACACGTGTGAAATAACGATATGAGTCAGCTGAGCGCGCCTACCACCGGCTGAACCGTGTACGCGCTTCCGCGATCTGCGTCGGTCACAGCTGGCTTAGCTTGCCGTGTTTATCGGAGCGCACATAGATATTGACTCTGTTTTTTAGTTCCGTTTGGGCCGGCTGTGGACCACGTGGTTCTTATCTCTGGCAGCTTTCCTCCTAGCCCAGTATTCCTTCATTCTGGCACTGTGAACGTCCTTCCGCTCCTGAGTCCATTTCACACCTACTCCTGGACGCACTGCTTTTGCTGTTAGTGACTGGAGAGAGTCTTGATGTTCTGACTAAAGTCCTGTATTTATTCCTGTCATAGATGTTACTGGGGTCAATATCCAATTGTTCAAGGTCTTTTCTGACTAGTTTCGACCACTTGGCGTTAGTTGCTTTCCCTCTAGAGACAGTGTTGAAAATTCTGGAGGTGAGCCTCTGATTATCCATTCTCACAATATGACCATAGAAGATCAGCCTCCTCTTCCTCATAGCTGTTGTAATGCTCTCCACTTGTTCATAGAGTTCATTGTTGTGCCTGATTCTATACTTGCCTTCCTCTTTAATAGGGCCCATGATTTTTCGTAGAATCTTCCGGTCCTTCAGCTCCAATTTCCGGAGTTGTCCTTTTCTGACCATATTTAGGCATTCTGAGGCATATAGTACTGATGGTCTCACTACAGTACTGTAGTGTCTGAGTTTGAAATTCATTGAGAGGGATTTGGATTTGTACATATTCTTGCATAGGTGGTAGGCTCTCTCCAGTTTGATGCATCTGTCGTTCATGGCCAGGTCTTCATTGATGTTTGGGGTTATCCATTCTCCTAGGTATTTGAAGGAGTTAGTCCTTTGTACTACTTTGTCCCCCAGTGGGATTGACTCGGGCGCATCTCTGATGTTGCTGATAAACTGTGTTTTGTTGATGGCGATCTTTAAGCCTACTTTAGCTGCTATATAGTTCAGAGAGGATAGTTGATGGTTAGCTTCCTCCACACTGGACGCTAGGAGTGCAAGGTCGTCTGCAAAGGCTAAACAGGGGACTGTTAACTTGTCTTTCTTGTAGCCTATTCTTAATCCAAAATCATCCTTCAGAGTTTTCGTCCACTCACGAATTACTTTTTCTAGTAGGCAATTGAAGAGGATCGGAGACAAGCCATCCCCTTGTCTAACACCAGTTCTGACCTCGAAGCTCTTGGACAGTTCCCCTCTGAATTTGACTTTGACTGTGGTGTTAGTGAGAGTCGCTTTCACTAGATTCAGGGTCTTTTTATCTAGCCCCAATTCAGCCAGTGTCTCAAAGAGTGACTCTCTATCTACTGAGTATACTGAGTATACTGACTCTGTATTTACATATAATTGTTTTTATTTTCTTAATCTGCCAGAGCCTAAAGATGACCACTGGAATTCAGTTATAATCAAAATGCAAAGCCAACTCCGTACAGGCCATGGAGGCCCTGGGAGTAGTGGAAGGTAGAGGCTTCCACTCTTTGTGACATCGGCACCAGATAGGATGGAGTTGTCGGCTCCATGCCCGGCCGTCTTTGCTCCCAGGAATTACCCTGGTACTCCTTTCTGGTGTAGGCTGAGTGAACCCCAGGGCTAATTGTGTTTCCGAAAGTGTCAGTTATAATCAGGACCAACAAAGTACCATATTAAACAGCTGCAAATACCAAAATAGTTAAGTACAGTAAAATCTGTGAAAAATATACCAAAGAAGGATACAAAAGGACTAGCTACAGATAAAGCAGTGCAGCCAATAAAGTGCGCCAGCACAGGGCCGGGTTCGATTCCTGGCTCTGTCAGCGAGTTTAGAACTGAAGTGAAGAGAACTCAGCCTTGGTTGGTTCCTCAGTTTAGGGGCTGTGACCTCGCGGTCATGTAGCCCCATGTACTTTGGGTGTGTGTAGAATCTGTCAGATAATCGGTGTTAATTGTGTTGAACTCAGACTTGTTAGCTTGAATAGCTTACTTACTTACTTATTTACTGGTCGGCGCTACAGTCCTTGAAGAACCTTGGCCTCCTTTATCACCTGCCTCCATTCATCTCTATCTTCCGCCTTCCTTCTCCAGTTCCTGATTCCCAGACTCCTAAGGTCGTCTTCCTCATCATCTATCCACCGTCTCCTGGGTCTTCCTCTTCTCCTCCTTCCATCCGGTCTTTGCGTAAACACCTTTTTGACACTCCGTGATTCTGGCATTCTCTGAACGTGTCCTGTCCATCTTATCCTCCCCTGCTTAATTTTGACCACAATATCTGCCTGTCCGAAGAGTTCCTGTAGTTCCACATCTGTCCTTATTCTCCAACCTTCCTCCTCTCTTACTGCCCCGTATATTTTCCTCAAGATCTTCCTTTCCCATCTTCGCAGCCAGTCTTCTTCTCTTCTATTGAGAACCCAACCTTCCGATCCATACATAACCACAGGTCTTAGTCATCATCATCATCATCATCATCTTGAGCAGTTTCCAACCGCTGGTCGGGTCTGCTTGGAACATAAGCCTCTCCATCGTTTCCTGTCCATCCACCATCTCTCGTCATTTACTGTGTCCCAGCACACTCCTCTTTCCTCCACACTCTTCTTAACTCCTTTTGTCCATCTGTCCCTTGGTCTTCCCCTTGGCCTCCTTCCCGTCATTTCCATTCCAAACATCTTCTTCGGTATCCTCTCCTCTTCCATCCTCCTCACATGTCCATACCATTGTAGCCTAGATCGCTCTATTCTATTTTGCAATGGTTCCTCTCTTACCATCTCCCTGACTCTCTCATTCCTTACTCTGTCCATTCTTGTCACTCCTAACCTACTCCTCTGAACTTCATCTCCACTGCTCGTATTTTATTCTTGTCCCTTTCCTTCATCACCCATGTTTCTGAACCATATGTCAAAATTGGCACAAAGTAGGTCTTGTAGATGATTCCTTTACATTTTTGTGGTACATCTTTATTCCATATCATCCCCCTAACACTCTTGAAAAATCCATCTGCGCACCTTCCCCTCTCATTTATTTCCATCCTATTGCCTCCCTTTTCTTCAATTATGCTTCCCAAGTACTTGAAGCATTCTACTTTCTGCAACTGCTGTCCTCCAAGTGTTATGCCCATATCCAGTCTGTTCTTCTTCCTCGTTGTGATGACCACTTCACTCTTTTGTGCTGAGAACTTCATCCCATATGATAACACTACCTTCTCCCATTCATCTAATTGCTCTTGTACTTCTTCCTCATCCTCTCCCCATACCAGAAGGTCATCAGCAAACAACATTGCCTTCATTTTCCTTTCCCCAATGCTATTTACCACTTTTCGTATGATTTCATCCATCACCACTATAAATAACAGGGGTGAGAGGGCACTTCCCTGTTTCAGACCACTCTCCAGTTGAAACCATTCCGTTCTCTCTCTTCCCACCTTTACACAGCTTTTGCTTCCCTCGTACATTGCTTTCACTCTTGCCACTGTCTCCTTGTTCACTCCCCTCAGGGGCTCACATCTAGTGGGACGTGGGTTGGCGACCACGGGACCCCAGCTGAGTCCGGCATTGCTTCCACTTACTTGTGCCGGGCTCCTCTCTGTCTTCTTTCCTGTCGACCTCCCTTGGTCAACTCTTGTTCTTTTCCGACCCCGACGGTATTAGGGTATCCGAGGCCTAGGGAGTCTCTTCCTTTCCCGCCTTAATTGGCCCTTGTCTCATCTTTTCTGATGCCCTCCTTCTGCGAGGGGTCAGCCTTCTTTTCTTTTCCTTTTACCTCCTGCCTTGTGCTCAAGGCCCTTAAGGAGGCAGGGTGTATGTAGCCCCACCACTTCTGGTGCACCCTAGATAATGCTACACCCTCAGGGGCTCACGGCTGGTGAGTTCGGGAGTTGGCGACCCCGAGGGATTCCTGAGCCGGGTCCGTTTTCCCCTTTTGTCCCTTACCTTTGGGGCGGACCCTCTCCTCTTTCACTTTCCTATCTGCCTTTCATGGCTCTCCTTCCTTCCAAGTCCCTCAATCCGCCTTCTTCGAGGGTTGAGGGCATTTATTTTCCTCCTGTCCTTTATTTGCCTTATTTTCATTTAGTTTTCCCTTTCTTCTTCTAGTCTGTAGGTTAGTAGTTAGTTTTAGTTCTAAGTTCGCTTTTCATTTTCATCTTCACGATCATCCAAACCATCAGGGGCCGATAACCTAGATGTTAGGCCCCTTAAAACAACAATTATCATCATCATCATTCTCCTCTCTCCCCTCCCCTCTCCTCTCCTCTCCTCTCCTCTCCACTCCTATTTTCCTCATATTTACTTTTCTCTTTAAGATTCCAGCACTGTTTTTGTTACTTGGTTCACCGTGTGTCTAAATTCCCTTCTACCATTTTTTTAAAGGCATTTTTAATCTACGTTGCATTTTGTAAGTTTTTTCGATCTAAATTACATCTCGCGATTGTTTTCAACTTCAATTGCATTTTGTAAAGATTGACAATCTAAATTGCTTTTTGGTAAGTCTTTCAATGCAGGTTGCGGGGCCTTTTAGTGAGAATTTTGAATTTCAATTGCATTTTGTAAGTATTTTCAACCAAAACCGCATTTTGCACGAATTTTGAATCTAAATTGCATTTTGTTTGGTGGGCATTTTGCACATATTTTGATTCTTAATTGCATTTTGTGGGTATTTTGAATCTTAATTACATTTTGTCAAGTATTTTCAATCTAAATTGCATTTTGTAAGTATTGTCAATCCACATGAGTCGTTTGAATCTACCGTACATTTTGTAAGCATTTTCAATTTCAGTTGCATTTTGTAAGTATTTTGAATTTCAATTGCACTTTGTGATTAATTTGGATTGGAACTGGGATATTTCAATCTGAATTGCATTGTGTATTTTCAATTTCAATTGCATTTTGTAAGTATTTTGAACCTCAATTGCATTTTGTACGTCATTTCGATCTCATTTGCATTTTGTGAGTATTTTGAATTTCAGTTGCATTTTGTAAGTATTTCGACGCTACATTGCACTTTGTACGTATTTTGAATCTAGCCTACGTTTTGTGTGTGTTTTACTTTTCGTCCTAAATTCCCTTTTTTCAGACCATATTGTGAGTTGTTTCCATCTGAGTTCTTTTATATACGTATTTTCCGTCTCAGATAATTTTGTTCTGGTTTCCATTTCATTATCATTTTCGCTATCACCCAGATCATTAGGGGCCGATAACCTCGATGTTAGGCCCCTTAAAACAACAATTATCATCATCATCATCCTTGTTCACTGCTTTTGCTCTCATTGCTTCCCATACCTTGTTTCTATTAATACTATCATATGCTTTCTCAATATCCAAGAAGGTCATCACCAGATCTTTCCCATATTCATAATGGTGTTCTTGTAGCTGTCTTACTGCAAAGATGAGGTCAACTGTTGACCTTCCTGGCCTGAATCCATACTGTTCTTCCCTCAGCCCATCTTCAACTTCTGTCCGAATTCTTCTCTCCAGTACCTTCTCAAATATTTTGGCGCAGTGGCACATGAGTGTAATTCCCCTGTAGTTCTTGCATTCCTTCCTACTTCCCTTTTTAAATAGGGGTATTATTATCCCTCTTTTCCAGTCCTCTGGTATTTTCTTCTCCCTCCATATCACTTTCATTACTCGAAAGAGCCACTGTGTTCCTATCACCCCTGCTGCTCTCACCATCTCCACACTCACTTCGTCTATTCCCGGTGCCTTTCCCCCTTTCATCTTCTTTAATGCTTCCTCCACTTCTTTCCATGTCAATTCCTTCTCTGAAATGTCTTGGTCACTGTCTGTTTCTTCCTCCACAATGTCCACTACGCTGGTTTTAGTTGGATTTAGGAGTTCCTTGAAGTATTCTCTCCAGATAACCTTTACTTCTTCCATATTTTCGACCTCCTTTCCATTCCTGTCCACCATTCTGACATTTTCCCCTGTATCTCTTCTCTTTGCCTTTATCATTCCATACAACACTTTCTTACTGCCATCACAGTCCTCCTCCATCATTTCTGTCCATTTCTCCAGCCATTTCTTTTTCTCTTCCTTCACTACTTCTCCTGCTTCTTTCTTCCGCTCTTGGTATTCTTCTCTTGTTCTGTCTGTCCTCTGTTGGAACCATTTCCTGAATGCTTCATTTTTCTTTTTCACTGCTTCCTTAGTTCTGGGGTTCCACCATGGTGTTTCCTTCCACCTTTTCTTTCCACTAGTTCTGCCACACACGACTTCCGCTGCTTCTACGAACACGTCCTTGAACCTATTCCATTCTTCTTCACCTGTTTTCGGATCATCCTTCGGTAATTTGTTCCTCACTAATATCTGGAACTTCTCCTTATTTCCATCCTCCTTCAGCTTCCATGTCCTTATTCTTCTTTCTTGGTTCTCAGTTCTCCTCTTTTCCTTCAGTCCTCTCACCTTGGCGACCAGCAGACGGTGGTCACTGTCCAGGGCTTCTGAAGGTATTACCCTTATATCCGTGATACTCTTCTTTGTCTCCTTCCCGCATAGAATATAGTCCACCACTGATTTCCTAGTCAAATCCCTGCTGTACCAAGTAATTTTATGGCTCTCTCTCTTCTTGTACCATGTGTTTCCAACCATTAGCCCATTTATCTTGCACAGTTCCAACAATCTCTCTCCTTCCTTATTCCTGTTTCCCCATCCTTCACCACCAATCACTTCCTCAAAACCTCTTCTATCAGTTCCGACATGGGCATTTAGGTCTCCCATGACTATCAGGTCTCTCCCCACTAACTGCTTCTGTAACTCCTCTTCAAACTCGTCCTTCTCGCCTTCTGTGCATCCCACCTGTGGTGCATAGACTTGCAGAATGTCCAGGTTTCTACCTTTCACAGTGATTCTGGCTCTAATTATTCTATCACTTACCCTCTTTACTTCCTCCCTCAGCCCTTCTCTCACCACCATTCCCACTCCATTTCTCTTCCCCTCCTCATTTCCTATCCAGTATAGCTGCAAGCCATTTCTCAGTTCTTTTCTTCCTTCCCCTCTCCATCTGGTCTCTGCCAGTCCGAGTACATCCAGTTTTCTCCTCTCCATCATATCCACAACCTCCTCCACTCTTCCCGTCAATGAAGTTATATTCAAAGTTCCGATTCGTAGTCCATTTCCATAGCCAGGTCTGCTTCCTTTAGATCTGTCCTTTCCGAGGCCCGTTCCCGTTTTAAAAGCAGTTTCATATCCACTACTGGCTTGCTAGGCCTAACGTAGCTTCACCATAACCCTGGCGAGGGGCCTGTTTTTGGTCCGCGAGAGGTATTTTATTTCCCTCAAACCCTCCGGACAAGTCCGGCGAGCCCCCCTATCCGCCACCTGGGACGCGCCCGATAGAGGAACAGGCAAACCCCCACGGGACAGGTCTTAGTATTGTACGTAAATTTTTATTTTAGTATTCCTACTAACATTTCTCGATTTAAACATGCTTTGCAGAGCATAATAGCATCTATTTCCACTTTTAATTCTTTCTTGTATTTCCACTGATGTTCTGTTATCCTCAGTTATTATTGAGCCCAAATATTTGAATTCTTCTACTCTTTGATATTCTTTCCCATTTAATTTAATATACGGATCTCTTCTTGCCTCTCTGGAGTTTCCCATCTTCATATACTTGGTTCTACTTGTATTCACTTCTAATCCTAACTTTCGTGCCTTTTCTTCCAACTGGACATAGCTCTCTTCTGATGCTTTACTGTTCCTTTCAATTAATGCTACATCATCCGCATATGCTATCACCTGCACTTGTCTGTTAAATATGGTCCCTCCTGGATTGATTGGCAGTTGTTGAATTATTTTTTCTAGAGCTACATTAAAGAGTAATGTAGAAATTACATCTCCTTGTTGCAAATCCCTTTCTACAATGAATTCTTCGGACATCTCTTGTTCTAATCTAACCTTACAGATTGTGGTTTCCATAGTCATTTCTGTCAGCTTGACCAATTTTATCGGGATCTTAAACTCTTTCATAATTTTAAAAATCTCCTTTCTATCCAAACTGTCATATGCCTGCTTAAAATCTATATACAGCTGATCCAGCTGCTTATCATGTTCATAAAACTTCTCCAGTATCTGCCTCACTACAAATATCTGGTCCATTGTAGAGCGATTCCTTCTAAATCCAGCTTGATAGTCCCCCAATATTTTCTCTACACAACGCTCCAGTCTAGAGGCTAAAATCTTACTGAACACCTTATATGTTACGTCCAAGAGAGTAATCCCACGATAATTGCCGCATACTGATTTATCCCCTTTCTTATACAAAGGACATATTATTCCTACAGTCCAATCCCTGGGCATTTCTTCTTTCGTCCAAACTTCCTTTATCAGTTCATGTATTGCTTTTACCACTACCTCTCCACCGAATTTTAGCAACTCCGCTTCTATTCCGTCTTCTCCGGCGGCTTTATTGTTCTTTAATACCTTGATTGTATCTCTAACTTCCTCTAAATACGGTGTGTCAACTTCTTCTTGCTCATCAATCCCTACATGTTCCGCTTCTTCCCCATTTGCGGTTTCCTCTTCTCCCCCATTCGCGGTTTCCTCTTCACCCCGTCCATTGAGTAGCTCTGTGAAATATTCCTGCCATCTCTGTAGCATCTTGTTCTTATCTCCTATAAAATTTCCTTCTTTGTCCTTATAAAAGACTGCTCTTGGTGAAACCCTTTCCTCAATCTCTTGCTCTTTCATAAAATCTCCGAATCTCCCCACTCTCCCTCATTTTATCTAATTGTTCTATTCTTTCTCTTTCATACTGCCTTTTCTTAACCCTACGTAACTTGCTTGCCCTTTTCCTTTTCTCTATATTCCTCCACTGTCTGTCTTGTTCTTCGTTGCCACATTCTTTGCCTTGCTTCGTTTCTTTCATGGATTGCCTCCGAGCATTCTTCATCGAACCATTGTATATTTCTCTTGAATTCGGCTCTCCCCAGCGTTTCCTCTGCAACTTCACTGATGGTGTTTCTCAGTAACTCCCATTTAGTTTCCACATTACCTTCTTCCCAGAGGTTCTTATTGTTTTCCATGTTTTCTCCCACTTTCAATCTATACTCCTCTTGTACTTCCTTGTTGCTTTGAAGCCTTCCAATATTATGCTTCATCTTCCTTTCACTTTTTTGTTTCCTCGCTGAATCTATTTTTTGTCTATACTTGATTCTTACCAAGTAATGATCTGTGTCCCCATCTGCTCCTCTACAACTACTTACTTCCATTATATCCGATCATGTCGTTTGTCAATAATCACATGATCTATTTGATTCCTTGTAACTCCGTCCGGAGACACCCGGGTCTCTTTCTTGATATCTTTCCTTGGGTGCCAAGTACTTTTCACCACAATTTCTTTCCCAATGGCAAAGTCTATCAACCGCAATCCATTGTCATTACTACCTTCGTGTAAACTTTCCTTCCCTATTATATCTCTGAACACCTCTTCCTTCCCGACTTTGGCATTTAGGTCCCCAAGGATTATTTTCACATCATGTCTTTGTACTTTGTTGACCTCCTCCTCCAACTTAGTGTAGAAGCTATCCTTTTCTTCTTCTGCCTCTTCTGTGGGGGCATAGACACAGAACATGGTGATGTTAAAAAACTTTGCTCGTAGTCGCACTGAGCACATCCTTTCATTTACAGCATTGAAGTTTATTACACTTGACTTAACAGACTTTTGTATAAGAAAGCCTGTACCACCATAACCGGTGTTTCCTCCACTGTACATCAGTATATGTTCCCCTGACGCTATCATTCCTTGGCCTTTCCATCGTATTTCTTGTAGTGCAGCTATTTCCACTCGGTATTTTCCCATTTCTTCTCTAATCTCTCTCAATTTCCCAGGTCTCCTTAGGGTTTTCACATTCCATGTCGCTAACTAATATCCGCTTTCCTTCTCATTAACCGTTTCCTTTGCCGGTTCGTCATCGGGTGATCAGCATTCTGAGGCACTTGTAAGGTATCCGTAACATTGAGATTTTTTTTACAGTGTAGGGTTGTTAACCCTACGCCCAACCCCCAACCTGGAGGACCAGGGTATCCCTCTTAGTCTGGCCCATCACCTTTGACCTGTCCGGCATGGGTGGCCCTACCAGGAGCTTACGCTCCCGCCGGCATAGCTCGCAGGATCATTTGAACTCTCAAGCCCCCACATCACGTCAAGATGAGAATACCATCGTGAGGGAGCTTGAATAGCTGTCTGATCCAAAAGACAGCACCCTGGTCAAGAAAGCCAAGATTAACAGCTGAGGAGACACATCACGCTGACCACATGGATATAACTCTAGTATAGTTCGTCTACTGTAAGTTTGCACTCTTTTGACAGTTCTCGCGGGAACAATACTCCCACAGAACATATCAATCCGCCTCTACCACGTGCATTCCAGCCAATGAGCTATCACCCACATGGCAGCCAGCAATGGCAGCTGTATTCCGTCAAGGTGTCAACAGCTGTTATGAGTTGCCTAAACCTACATTCATCTCGCAATATCAATTCATTGCCCTTTTTAAAGGAAACTTGTATTTCTTTGTGACATTTATCAAATAATCGTTCTAACAGCATACCTAAAACCCACTGACGGCTCGCTGACAGAATGTTAAATCATTGGACTCGCTATGAGCAAGACCTTGACACAGCAGCTGATAACTTAAATGTGAGTGTGGTATTATTTTAGGCCCATCATTTCACAGCTCAAGGAAAATGCATACTAGGGTATGGTGTAAGATGTCCTTAAGACGATAAGATCATTACTTGACCTGTTGGATTGATATTAAAATAAAACTTACGAAACATTTCACCATGTAAGTTAACTTTTAGGCCTAGTCTACACAACAACTCATATTTTAGGCCTACTTTTTTGCACAAATCATGCCATATGAAAATTATTCACCAGGCCAATGTTCTTGGGGAAATCAATAGTTCTGATGCCTTTTCTTTTACCTTCAAAACGAGAGAAATAAAATAAATATCTTGAACAAGAAATTCCGTATCTGCTTCCGACTCGATGTTCAAAACAAAGATGTCCGACCTGGAGACATCTCAGGCTACATATTTACTCAACATTTAAGATAACCACTATATATTTATCTGAAAAGTGGAAATAATACTTTCAGATGACTTTGCGCAATATTATCAATTATAATTTAATATTATTTAATTAATTAACACGTTATGTTCTCAGGCGGATGAACACAGTAAAGTGTCCATTACCAACCGCACGCCCATCCCACGAGCACGTGGTAGTTCAGTTTGATAATGCAACTTTTCAGTCTGGCCGACAGAGTATGTTGCCAATATATTCACAATTACGGGGACAAGCGAAAAATAACCTGAAGAAACTTACATGTGATTAAAACCTGTATATATATGTTATGGACTACATGTTATAAATTGAGTCTTTCCTTATGAAGATTGGCAACCCTAGCTGTCAAAAAAGTGCAAACTTACAGTAGATGAACTATAGAGTTCTTTTTGACTCATAGAGTCACCCATTTTTCCGTATTGACTTGCTATAATAATCGAAAGATGTATTTAGTTCCGCCTTGTCAATACAATTTATGCCAACTCAGTGCAGCACAGTCCCCATCTAGCACAACACGGCTCGGTTCAACTCTTACCGCATATTACGTAAGTTTTGCAAATAAGTAAGTATACTTTTCCAAATTCTTTTCATTCTATTATTCAAATTTTCTTACTCCTAGCGTCATTTCTTTCCAGTTGGGAATGGAAACCCTTGTCCAGAAATTTCGGAGATAACATCAGGTACTAAGTTTGAAAACCTCAAGAAAGAAAAGCAAAACCTTCAAGGCTTTTGTAATGAGTATCTACCATATTTTTAAAAACTTTTTTTTTTTTTTTTAAAGACTTTTAAAGTGATTTAGTGTATAAGTGATTTGAGTGTGTTTTTATGTTAACATTTTATCACATCCAATGTACAAAGTGATTTTTAAGTGCTGCCAATACATTGAAAAGGTGATGATGATGCCAATGCAAATAGGCATCGAAACATGTATCGATGCAAATTAAGTGACATGTGATTATATCACGAAAATGTGAATAAATTGTATTGACGAGGCGGAACTAAAGAAATCTTTTGATTATTATGAACTATAGAGTACGGACGGAATTTGGTGAGGATTCAAGATCAAGCTGACCGCTCTGGGCAGGCAGATTTCCAGCCATGTTTCAGTGGTGTGGGAGCAGCGACAGCAATCAGTAGTCATCCGCTGTGCTGTCGACATCACGTGTTATTGCTTAAAATGTGTGAATGCAATCGTCTTGAGCTCTCGCTGTTAACCTTCAGAGTGGTATCAACGAAACGGTTCGTCACCAATGGTACCACACAGTGGTGCTAATGACAAAACGGTTCGTCGCTACATGCACGCCGTTTTAGTTCCACATGCCAGCTGTTTGTGGCTATATTATTTGAAAGTAGACTTACCTGCTCTTTGGTGATAGTCCATGGAACTATTTACTTTGCATTTTTAATCTCTATGGTGATGCGAATTACGCTATTCATTTGCTCAAAGAGATGGAAAAGTTTGACTTCTGTGCGCTGTAATGGCTGACAACAGACCTAGTAGTTAGGAATATTATTATTATCCATGATTGGTTCGTTTTGACAAATTTAGTTCAAGTTAGTATAATTAAATGTTTCCGTCTAGTCGATACTTGGCATTATTTAGTGTTTATTTACACTTCTTCAGTACATGTTTTAGCTTGCCACGGTGGGTGAGTGGTTATAGTGTCGGACTACCAACCCTAAGATTGCAGGTTCGCCCCTGGCCATGGTAAGTGATTTTTGAAGGTGACAAAAATCACGATACTCATGTCATACTTTGTTGGCATGTTAAAGAACCCATTTGAATTCAGTAGGCCGTGTTCAATGGCAAAATTAATCTCGGGATTTTCCGCCAACACAAAGTTCCTCCATTCTCTACTTGAAAGCGCTGTAGTGTCAAGGAGTTTAGATATCTAACCTCTTTGACTTTCATAGCGTTCAAAGGAACGACGAAATTCGACATGCAAGCTACCCTCTGGGTGTCAATTTCAAAGCTTGCACCAGGCACCCGAGGCCATACAATATTATTATTATTAGTACATGTTTTAGGGCATGGGGAAACTAGAGAAAAGCTTTTGCCCCTTCATCAGCTTTTGTCTTTTCGTATATCCAGTCATAAATAAAGCCAAGTATTGACTAGACGGAATTGTTTAATTAATCTAACTTTAGACCTAGTAGTAGTTCAAGTAGTCAAACAAAAAACAAAAAAACCCTGGCACTATCCAGCCCATGACGGGCTAAGGCCGACCAAGCGACCGCTGCCCAGCCATTCGGCCTGCAGATATTGGGGTGACGCGGGTCCCCTCGGCAGTTAATCTTGGTTTTCGTGATCGGGGTGCTGTCTCACTGTCAGACAGCTACTCAATTGTCCTCACGAGGCTGAGTGCACCCCGTTCCTACCCTCACATCAGTTTTAAAATCCCTGACGGAGCCGGGGATCGAACCCGGGGCCTCCGGGTGAGAGGCAGGCGCGTTACCCCTACACCACGGGGACGGCTTAGTTCAAGTAGTGGTGATTCTAAACGTTTACCGTACCCAGGAGGAGGCATAGGGAATATATCCCCCCCTAAAAGTCTAATTTGTCAACCCTAGTGAAAGGCCATTTAGCCAGTCACTACATAAGGCAGTCTATACCTACATCCAGTTCAACTATCCCCCCGGAAATTATTATGCGGGTGCGCCTCTGAAGAAAACTTATTTGAGTACGGCTGTGTAAAATGTGACCCACTGTGATATGTAATATATGAAACTTAAATATATGAATGCAAATATCGTATATACCCGAATGTAAGACGACCCTGAATATAAGACGAGGCCTAGTTATCAACTGCCTCTTACAGATTTTTTCCAAAAAATACTCGCTAACTCATAACTTGCACAATATATGCCCTCAAGGTCGTGCTTTCATTTTTATAACGTCTCGTGTTATCGGATATCCCTCTGTCCGCTTTTCCAAGACATACTGTATAATTTCTTTGCTCGAGAATGGGAGACGTTATTAAATTAAGATACGTTGATCACTCAATTACTGCTCGTAAAACTGACTGGTTGTTCTTGTAAAGATTGTTTTAGAACATATTTCCGTATGCTTTCGAACATATAATTTATCCGCTTAAAATGACGTGTATGCGTAAATCCTAACCTCAAAATGTATGCTATTCGTATATGCATGGTAATTAAACATAACAAACCATATTTTAATCTTCATTAACGCATTGATTTGTTGCGAGTTACAAGATGCCAACACCACATACTACTTGCAAATAATAATAATAACAATTTAAAAAAAAAAATTGAATACCCTGAATATAAGGCGACCCTAAATTTTTATAACACAAAAAGTGGGAAAAAACCTAGTCTTACATTCGGGTATATACGGTACATTTGCCATTGATAGCACAAATGTTTGTAGATATCCGTATTGATAGATGAACTCAAAGTTTAAATTATACGTCAATCAATACTTAGTTATTGTTGTTTTAAGGGGAGGTACTAAGAGGTCATCTGCCCCTAATCAATACTTACACAAATATATCTATTATATATTGCACATGTTTCGACCTGACATTGAGGTCTTCTTCAGCTTTATGCTATCAATGGCAAATGGATTTAGGAGCCAGCCAGGCTTATAAAACACTTAAAAGAAGCTGAAGAAGACTTCAATGTCAGTCGAAACATGTACAATAAATAATAGATATATTTGTGTAAGTATTGATTGGCATATAATTTAAATTTTGAACTAAATATATGAAACCTAAATTGATTTAGGGCCTTCATGTAGAATGGGGCTAAGATGTGTGAAATTAACTCAGCACAGGAGTGTTTATTCGTCTGGAAATACAGTACATAGCAGTTAAAAGGTTAAGGGAGAGGTTTCTCCTCCAGCGCTACAACTCCCTGCATCGCGACCTTGAAACCTCACCTATACCGTCCATACTATACCTTGTGATTTCAGAGCACTGCTGCTGACGGGAATGAGCGCTGTGGCTAAAGCTCTGGAGAAGAACGTCACCATCTGCTGCGCGTTGTTGGCTGCCGATGTGGAACCCAAGGACCTGGCTCGTCATGTAGCACTTATGTGTGCCCATCGTAAGGTCCCTGTTCTTGTAGTACCCTCGCTCGCAAAGATCGTCAAAGCCACCTTTGGCTTCTCTGCAATTGCTTTGGGGCTCAAGGTATGTATCTTGGTCATCAGCCCTGGTATTATTGTGGCAAGTATTGTAGTGTCTTGGCAGGGTTATGGCTACTGGGTAGGCACAAACCCTCCTGGTTGCCCGGGTTGCCCCCTAGATTATGTAGGAACAAGTAATAAAAACAACAGTGTTGTAAAGTATGCAATGCATTGCTATTAGCACTATAATATTTGCATATTCTTCACTAACTTACTCTTGAAAATACAAATTTTCAATGTTTTAGTGTTGCCAATTAAGCAATATTGTCACTGAATCGAGTGTTTTTTTTTTTTAATTTAATGGGGTAGCGATGTGATTGATTTCAGACAGTGTTATGGAGAAAAAGTTGAATGCACCACAAAACACCACCTCTAGAGTTTGACCTTCACGTTCATATTCCGTGGTTTGATGCTGCCCTAAAGCTGATGTTAGCTATATTGTTTCAGAGCTGTGTTGCTGAAGATAAAGACAACCATTACCATGGGCTCTATCTGAAAATACTGGAGTTGTCGGCAGGGTTTCCTGTGGGTGAACCGTCAACATTCTTCCAGGACAAATCTGAAGAAGTGGAGACGAAGCAGAATGTTGGGGAGACAGTGGGTCCCTTGGAGTCTCCTAGATCTCCTTCCAGCATCTACCTCCATCGAAGCTCAACCAAGGAGCGCGCCTTTGTGCCAAGTCTGGATGTTGCTCCAAAACCAGTGTCTCAAAAGGACTTCTTGTCATTGAATTCTTCCAGCACGGATATGGAGGTGGAAAGTGAGGATGGCTCAGAGCCACCAGCAGCCACACGGCAGTATATAGCCCCAGTCATCAAGAGGCTGCAGCCCAACCCCAACAAAACGAAGAAGAAACAGAAGCGGAGGAAGAAGAACAAGACCTGACAATGTTGTATTGTTTCAAACAGAATACCGTATCAATTAGCAGTCCTCTATGTGAGTAGAACCAAATACAGTGCCATAAAATGACTATAACTTGGTGACGATGTTTTCTTTGTTGTTGTTGTTTGAGTCTTAAGTCCTTTGACTGGTTTGATGCAGGTCTCCATACCTCCCTGTCCTGAGCTAACCGTTTCATCTCTACATAGCTACCACACCCTACATCCGAGGCAATCTGTTTAACATATTCTAACCTTGGTCTACCCCTACAGTTCTTATCCTCGACCCTTCCTTCTATAACTAAGTTTGCTATTGCTGGGTGTCTTAGTATGTGTCCTACCAACCTATCTCTTCTCTTCATTAGCAGTCGCCAGAAAAATCTCTCCTCTCCCACTCGTCTTAATACCTCTTCGTTTGTAACCCTATCTACCCATCTGACCTTCATCATTCTCCTGTAACACCACATTTCAAACGCTTCAATTCTCCTCTTTTCTGCTGCACCAATAGTCCAAGTTTCACTTCAATAGAGTGCCACACTCCAGACAAAGGATTTCAAAAATTACTTCCCAATACCTGAATCTATATTCAATGTCAACAGATTCCTTTTCTGTAGAAATGCTTTCCTTGCCTGAGCCAACCTACTTAATATATCCTTTTTGCTTCGTCCGTCACTGGTTATTTTGCTTCCTAAGTAACAGAAGTCTCGCACTTCCTTTAGTTTTTCACCTGCCTGTTTGATGTCCATAAAGGTTTCTAATTTATTTCGGCTGCATTCCAATATTTTTGTTTTACATTTATTAATTGTCATCGTGAATTCTTTCCTCAAGATAATATTATCTGATAAGCAATGCTCAAAGGTAATGATTTCACTCACAATCTGTCCAGCCATTGGCCTAACTACCTATCTGACAGGTGTGTACGTCGATCATATTGCCCGTTTTTACTTACAGTACTTTTATTCCAAATTATGAACATTACATAGTTTTGCCATACAACTCTGGTTGGTTCCTCAGTTTAGGGGCTGCGACAATGCGGTCATGTAGCCCCGTGTACTTTGGGTGTGAAGCACAGTTGAGTTAGTTGCAAGGCCTATCCACTACTCCATGCCTCTCGATCTTGTCGCTCTGTAAGAACTTGAGTTATCTGCAAGACATATCCACTGCTCCATGCCTCTCCAACTTGTTGCCAAGCAACTACATAGTAAGTCTAGCAAGTGGCTGGTTTTGCCATTTTATAGTACCGAACAGTATTTGGTAATGTCCTGCGAACATGCAAATCCACAAGTCCTTCATCCTTATCTACAACTATTTATAATACTGTATATATGTGTAATAAAATCAACATTACAACTTCTTTATTCTACATATTTACCTGATCTTGTGAAATCTTCCAACAATTTCTTCACTGAAGGAAACAACAGAGAATGCCAATTACATTCAAATAAACACTTTATTCTACATATTGATACATACTGATCTTGTGAAATTGTTAGCAATTACTTACTACTATTATGTTCTAGAAACTCATCAGAAAATTGTTTCTGAATAGCATCTCCATCTTCGAAGTCTTTCAATTCCTTTCTTAATACAGTATAACCCCGATTTTGCGTGACCTCGATTTAGTGTAAACCCGCATTTAATGGAAGAAATTTCAAGTCCCGAAAATTATTCCCTAAGTGCAATGCAATTTTATATTCGATGTAACGTAATTCGCATTACGGCAAAACCCGCATTTAGCGTTAGGAAATGTTAAAATTCTCAAGTAAGCCTATTTATTTCTATTCGTTATGGTTATGCGACATTAAGAACCTATGAAAAAGACGTCATAAGCTCGTTAAGGATGATTCAAGGCAGAATTTAGAGTGCAGACTCGTAGCGATCGATATGATCTATATATTCCATATCGATTACTCGCTACATGCACGAGCGAGTAACCCGCGGCTGAAGCATGCTAACCTTACGCCGCGCCGCTTTGCATTCTTGCATGCGGTCAAGCTCTGATGGGACGAAATACGTAAAGACGAAATCATTGAGATTCGAGAAGACTGAACTGCGTTTCTCTGCGATGTAACAGTAGGCCTACTTGCGCAATCTTCGAAACATAGAGCATGTTGGCGCCAGTGGTATAGCACAGATTTCCTTATCTTCGAAGCCCAAACAATACAAGAGGAATGCACTTCACTCGGAACCTACCCTCCCTTTGACAACAGCCACACTGCAAGGTCGATGATCTGTGAGTTGTGAAGGATGGATACGTAGACAGCGTATTGTAAACAGCGATATTGCCTAATGGCGCAAACTTGCGCGACACCGAGAGCGTGTTTGTTTGATGCTCTTGATGCAGTCAAGCAGTCAACAAGTCATGGGAGTAAGATACCGCTACTAAGTTACGCTCGTACAAAAGCAAGCGCATGCCGACTTCTGTAACGACTATAATTCGAACGGGCAAGTTAGGCGCCGATAAAGAGGATTATGATTTAAGACATGAAAGCAAAGAAGAAATGGCACGGAATTTGACTGTTGGTGAGGAAAACTGAAATCCAGTTGATATCGAGTGCGGGAGTGATGCTACGGAAATCCCGAAATTTTCCCACAGTCAAGCTAGTGTCTCTAGTCACACTTAACTTATCTCTTAATAGAAAATCGAGTTGAATTTTCGTTCTCATATAATGTTTTCTTCTGAAATGTGCAATCGAAAATTAGAATAAACGATCTAAGAAACAGTTTTGTTTTTACTAGGCTTAACAATAATAACTGCGGATAATTTGCGGAAGTTCGTTCATTGATAACCGCGAATTAACGAGAGTGCACTGACTTTTTTGTTGTTGTTAAATATTAAGGTAGGCATAATCCACATAGGCCTTCCTCTAGCCTAGCATGTCTTATAGGACACTACAAGTGTTATAATTATTATTTTGTGTATTCAAACATATTTCAATATTTTATCCAATAGTTTTGTTTTTACTAGGCTTAACAAAAATAACTTGCGGAAAATTCGCGGAAGTTCGTGCATTAATTACTGAGAGTTAGTGCAGTTAGTGATGAAATCTATCGAAACCTCGGTTTAAGGTAAACCCCCATTTAAGGTTAAAAAATACCGGTCCCTAGAAAAACGTTAATAGGGGTTCTATTGTAATTTGCTTCTCTCTTGAGAACACTGAAGTAGTAGTTTCTCGTGGATAGCCGACATGGTTTAGGGCATCTTGTACATCATTGACGATTACTTCCTGCGATTCAATAATGGAGTGCAGAAGCTTCCCTGCTTGTGAATAAGAGTCTGGGTAAGGATGAACCATTTTGCTAACACCTTGCAAACAGGTAGCAGTACCATCCATTATTTCCTGGAATTCACCAATCTCAGAATAGGCAAGTGGAACTTTAATATCCGTGGTGGACACTATATGGCATAATGTATTTAATTTGTTGATTATACCAACTGAATCCTTCAGGTTATTCTTGTCCAAAATGTCCAAAACATTATCACATTCATTATTCTGATAATTTAAGAATTTCTCCTTGCAGTTTCTCAGTGTTTCTCAGAATTTCTCAGTTCAGTTGCCTTTGCTGATGACATCTGGGGAGAAACCGAAGAAGAAGTCCAGACAAGGCTCAACGCATGGGCAGCAAAGTTCCAGGAGTTTAACCTCAAAATCAGTGAGACTAAAGGTACGATTTGGATCCTCGCCGCCAAGGCGGCGCGCTGCCGCTGCAAAGGCGGCGTGCTGCCATGGCGGCGGAAGCTCACTACCGCTCCACGTGTATTTAGATGGGATACATTTCGAACTCCACCGTCGCTGCCCATGCAGCGTTGCCTGTGCAGCGCCGCATGGGCAGCGTGGCCGCCCAGCCGCGCCAGGACCGGTCTGGCGGCTCTGCGGCGCCGCCTGTTGGCAACGAAATTATACAAAGCCCGGAAATGGAGCATAAAACTGCTATCCAAAATGACGTTTGATAGAAGTCCGCTAGATGTCTTGACTTGTCGCTAATTTTCCCGTACCAATTATTGGAAAATAATTTCATCTTTTGCCATTTTTAAGGCCGAAAAAGTTAATTATTCAAATAATACGGCATCTAAAGAACTTTTAAATTGCATTTAATTTAATTTTAGGCCAATTTTATGTAACGGAAATATGTCATTAGGCTAAATTACGTATGGATTGGAGTGACCCGGTTAGGCCTAAATAAAAATAAATACTTTACAATGCTTGGGAGCCAATATTTTCATGCTTGACCGCCATACCACTAGGTGTGCTGCAGTAGATTGTTGTTGTCATGCTTTATCTTGCGTCTATTAACTTACTTCTATTATAATTGATATCCTGTTGCATACATTTCCCAGCCGAGTGCTTTGTATCAACAATGTCGTCCTTAGCGGCAGATGACGAAAAACTCGTTGAGTTTGTATCCAAATAGGTACCCAGTTTTGTATGGTGCAATATTTCGATCTATATTTTAAAGCACCCCTCGTTCTCTCGGGTTTTGTAGATCTCTTTCGTGGCTTTCCTTTTTCTTTTTCGCACCAATAGGGCTAGAATTTAGTTGTAATCGTCTTCCTCTTCCTCCGATAATCTTTTAATTCCTGTTTTGGAAGCGGCACTACACATGATGATCGTACCTCTATTAAATTACCTCAATGTAAACAGCCTACTGAACCTCTGCCGCGCTGCCCAGGCAGCGAGGAACGAAAACACCACAACTTCCCAGGCAGCGCTGCCATTGGAGCGGCAGCGCGCCGCCTTGGCGGCGAGGATCCAAATCGTACCTTAAGACTGTCGTAATGACAGTGAACAGAAATGCCTGTCCAACAAGCATCAAACTTGGTGACTACCAGCTGAAGAGTGTGGACAATTTCACATACCTGGGTAGTATAGTTTCCAAGGACAATCTAGCCACGAAAGAAATCACCAACAGTGTGCAGAAGAGTTCCATCTTCTACCAACAAGTGCGGCCCCTTCTCTGGGATGACAAGATCCAAAAAAAAGCAAAATTAACTATGTTCAATAGTTACTTTGTACCAATCTTGACGTATGGTATCGAAACATGCACCCTCATAAAGCGAGACTCGTCAAGACTTCAAGCATCAAAGATGAAATTCCTGAGGTCCACCATCCAGAGAACCAAGATGGATAAGTTAAGGAGTGAAGAGGTAGGAGGGAAACTGGGATCAAGACATGTCTACTTGCCAGAGTCACCTCATCACGACTTCAGTGGTTTGGACACGTGATGAGAATGGAACCTACGAGGTCAGCAAGAATACAGCTAGAAAGGGAGGTGGATGGTAAACGAAGGGTGGGAAGACCAAGAACTCGTTGGATGGACATGGTCAAGTCAGACATTGCAACCAAGGGAAGGATACTAGATGATGTCATAAAGAACAAGACGTACATGGACAGAGGAGAGCGTAAGAGGCTTGTCAACAGTACCCGGGTGGTCCAACCTTTAGTTACCCGAGGGCCAATCAAACTTTAGTATAGGAATGTGAGGGGCAGAGACATTCCAGAAAGAAAACGTATTACATATTTTACTCAAAAACATATATTAAAGTTTATATTAAAAGAAGTTTAATATTATTAGTTTAATATACCACTTCATTTTACAGTCAAGAAATCAATTTGTAAATTGGCACTGCTTTCCTGATACAAGTGTATCAATGTACACTGTAAGATCTGTAAGGCAAAGTCTCAGGCTCGATTCCAATGAAGCACTTTCAATTCGATTTCTAGTTTTTGATTTAATTCGTTTGAGAGCAGAAAAAGCACTTAAGCACACATACGTACTGCCAAACAGCGATAACACTTGCAGAGAGAACTTAAGCCGTTTAGGAAAACGTTCTTTAGAAATCAGTTTCCAGAAATTTTCAGGGACATCACACTTTTTAGTCCGGTAGAATGGGTCTGCCTGAAGATCACAAATTTCCATTTGAAGGCCGCAGGGCACCTCACTCACTTCAATATCCATGGGGTTGTTGAACAGTGCAAGGTTTGGTGTTAGGGAGTCAAAATCCTGAAATCTGTTCTGGAACTCTTTCTGGATATCTTATTATTATTTCATGAAACATACTATAATTTAAGTCACTTTTTTCTTTTTTCGCTGCTGACAAGATGGGAAGTCTGCTAATTATTTGCCTTCAATGCAATTTGCATTACATCAAGTATTTTGTGGAAGCCCTCAATATGTGCATAAAGCTGGGAGATATTTTGTTTTCTGCCTTGTAGTTTCAGGTTTAAAGCGTGTAGATGGGATGTCAAATCTGTCAGAAAAGCAACATTGTTTAAAAACTGGACTTCTTCCAGTTTTTCTTAATACTCATGCCCAATGTTTTCATTTTTAAGATAAGCAAGAATTTCATTCCTCAACCCAAAAAACTGTTGCAAGCAATTTCCAGCACTTAACCAACGCACTTTACATTTTTCCAAAATGCTCTTGAGAGAACCTGAAACTTCACCAGCCATATCATTAATTCTTCTACTGTCTGATGAGACAAGGAAACTGTTTCAAAATTTTTAGCCATCCTATTATCTCCAAATGAAGATGCCATTTTTACAGCACATCTCTTAATGAGCTCACCATCCCTAAAAGACTTTTTACTTTTAGATAGCTCTAAACATACCTCATAAGATACCGTTCTAACTGGCAGTGTTTGATGGTTGCTGAAATATATTCTTCTGTCTTGTTAGTTTCAGCTTCAAATCATTAAACACACAACTTCTGGCAATTCCCTGGTATTGATCGTATTTTGATTTATGCAAGCTGGTATAGTGTCTATTCACGTTATACTTCTTCGAAACACCTAAGACTTGAGAACAGATAACATACTGTGGTTTTCCATTATGTTCAACAAAAAAGTAACTTTCCTGCCACTTTGACTGAAATTGTCGTTTCTCATCTTCAACACGCTGTTTATTAAGACCCGCCATATTAGGTACCACTCTCGCAACAACGATGACAACAAACTCTCGTCATACTAAATCTCTCGAACGACCTCTCTCGTCAAAAACATCTTCAAACAGCCCTGCGCTCTACACCCTTTTATAGGGAAATCCGCCGCAGCACACGAACGATCGCGAACTTATCGGCAGTCAACCAGTTTTCGCATGGAGGTGGGGGGCGCTTCTCGTGCCGTACGTATTCGTGGAAAGGGATCTTTCCTTTCCCAGCTGGCTCCTTCGTAACATTACTGAATGAAAGTGAAAATTAAAGTAGGCATGCCACGGATTGTAACTGTCGAGGGGTGAAGGGCAAGGGCCAACAATAATTAACAGGCGGGCCGCAGGTTGGACCACACTGTGGTATAAGATAGGAAGCCATGTCGAAACAAATAGTTACTCCATGACCTCCTGAGACCAAGAGGATGTTGGTAATGAAACTATAGAGGGCAGCCATGAATTACTTAAGGAATAATCATCAACTCTATTAAAAGTCAACAACAATAAATATAATATAAGTGATCGATGGACTAAATTATGGCAAACCAGTGCTACAAAGGAACAACTGAAGATGCCCTGTATCAAAACCAGGCCACCAGGATTTGATAAACACAGGAAGATTTGGACCACTCTGAATAGAATACGAACTAATTGTGGTAGATGCGCCGATTCTCTACATAAATGGGGGATGACATCCTCCCCGCGCTGTGATTGTGGTGTTGAACATCAAACAGTTCAGCACATTGTCCAAGCATGTGGTGTTGAACGTCAAACAGTTCAGCACATTGTCCCAGCGTGCCCCTTACGAGCATTCCATGGTGACCCGCAGGAGTTCCTCTTCGCAACAAATAAGGCTATTGAATACATCACAAATCTGGATATCTGTTTGTGACTCAGTGTATAGATTATTATGTAAATATGTATATAGACTATAATTATCTTTGTGCAATGTGTTTCCAAAAGCTAAATAGATAAAATCTCTATTAAAGTTCTTTGGTTGGTTACTTATTTTGTTTCGGGAAGCGATTGAAATAAGTAAACAAAAATGGTTATCCGTTAAGTAAATCATCGCTGCCCTCTATAGTTTCATTACCAACATCCTCTTGGTCTCAGGAGGTCATGGAGTAACTATTTGTTTTGACATGGCTTCCTATTTTATACCATTTATCTATGAAGGCTATATGCCATTGTTTACTCATTTCTTCTTTCTTTCTTGACAAACCTTGATAAAGAGACAAGCAGCTGTCTCGAAACGTCGGCTTTTAAAATACTACTCGACCTAATAGCCCCCAAAGCTATATTATGGAATCTTTTAGATTCTTACTGGCTTTCCTCAATGCATTTCTCAGCCCTTCCAATTCTTTAGACAAAGAAGTAAGATCTCTCCCCTATAACTTGGTCAATTATTATTGCACTTGTGAAAATACTCTGCAAATATATTGTGTAATCATATCGAGGTAAATTTTCCTAATGACTACTATTTTCATTCTTCTTTGAAACATTTTTGTGTATAGTATTCCTATGCACAGCATTTTTTGTCAGAGGATGCTTTTTCTTTGTAGTACTCTTTGGAATAGGAGTGAAATTTGCATCCCAGTCTTTTGGCCCTGATGTGCCAGAGGCCATTGTTGAACAGAAAATTGTAGAAGTATTCTCCCGATGTTTCTGCATTCTTCTTATTCGCTGTAATAAATGAATAGCTGATTGCCGATGACTGAGGGTTAATTGAAACTGATTGAACCTAAACCGCGTTTTGACAGGGGTGTATGAAACTTTTCGGACCTCATTTTAAACACAAGGAGGGATATTTTAAACGAAACTGAGATGTTTCATGAGCCCACGCCTGAGTGTATTTGTAAATTGCGTAAAACGACATGTGATAGATATCACGCTCTTCTGTGTCTTAAGAGGTTGTCGTCAATAACAGAATTTTGTAAATAATTTTAATGTAATGCACATTGTGCGCATTTATCCTTAATAATATATATGTGTAAGAAATTGGTTCATTCAGTCAAACCTGGGTTGGTTGCCAATTGTGGATCCTATTTTCAAAATCTGACATTTTTTACTAAAAATAGATTTTGTTGATTTCATATTCCTCTTGGAAAACACATCAATTGGATGGTGTAAGATGTTCCAAAACATGATATTTGTGGTTAAAAACCAATATTAAGTTTGACTTTATTTCCAAATCTCGACATCTGCTCTGTTAAGTTATTTCCATAATCCGACATCTGCACTTCGTACCTTAAAAAAAAATAGAATGATACAGTGCCGGATTAAGCCAAGATGTATCTAGCTTTTTGCATTTCATGATTATTATATATTTTTGGGCCCCAATTTGTTTTTCAAAAACCAAAAACATTTAATAACATCAAAACGGTGTGAGATATCAAAATATGATAAAAGGTAAAAAGGTTGCTAATTACTGAGATCTTACGCCTGTATATTTAACTTTTTCGATAGGACCGTCGGTTTCCGAGATATAACGATTCGAAAAAATAGTATGAAATTCAGGGCCCCAAAAATAGAAAACCATATCAAAACATCATATGGGATAGAAAAGTTGCTAATCACTGAGATCTTACACCAGTAGATTTAACTTTTTCGATAGGACCGACGGTTTCCCAGATATATCGATTCCAGAAAAAAGGATAAAATTCAGGGCCCAAAAAAATAAAATGGTGAGAGATATCAAAAAATCATGAGGGTTAAAAAAGTCGCTAATCACTGAGATCTTACACCTGTAGATTTAACTTTGTTCGATACGGCCAACCGTTTCCCAGATATAAAGTTTCGAAAAAAAAAGGGAAGAAATTCAGGGCCCCAGAAAATGAAAACGGTGAGAGATATCAAAACATCATACGGGGTAAAATGATTCTAATCACTGCGATCTTACTCCTGTAAATTTAACTTGTTTCGATACGTCAACCGTTTCCCAGATATATCGATTCCAAAAAAAAGGATAAAATTCTGGGCCCAAAAAAAGAAAATGGTGAGAGATATCAAAAAATGATAAGGGTTAAAAGAGTTGCTAATCACTGAGATCTTACACCTGTAGATTTAACATTGTTCGATACGACCATCCATTTCCCAGATATAACGATTCGAAAAAAAAAAAAATCAGGACCCCAGAAAATGAAAACGGTGAGAGATATCAAAACATTATAAGGGGTAAAAAAGATTCTAATCACTGCGATCTTACTCCTGTAAATTTAACTTGTTTCGATACGACCAACCGTTTCCCAGATATATCGATACCAAAAAATAGGATAAAATTCAGGGTCCCAAAAAAAGAAAATGGTGAGAGATATCAAAGAATCATACGGGTTAAAAATTTGCTAATCACTGAGATCTTACACCTGTAGATTTAACTTTGTTCGATACGACCAACCGTTTTCAAGATATAACGATTCGAAAAAAAGGAGGAAATTAAGGGCCCCAGAAAATGAAAACGGTGAGAGATATCAAAAAATCATAAGGGGTAAAAAAAGATGCTAATCATTGCGATCTTACTCCTGTAAATTTAACCTGTTTCGACACGACCAACCGTTTCCGAGAAATGTCGATTCAAAAAAGGATAAAATTCAGGGCCCCAAAAAAAGAAAATGGTGAGAGATATCAAAAATTCATAAGGGTTAGAAAAGTTGCAAATCACTGAGATCTAACACCTGTAGCTTTAACTTTGTCCGATAAGACCAACCGTTTCCCAGATATAACGATTCGAATAAACAGAAATAAATTCAGGGCCCCATAAAATGAAAACGGTGAGAGATATCAAAAAATCGTTTAGGATAAAAAAAAGTTGCCACTCACAGAGATCTTACACCTGTAGATTTAACTTTTTTGGATAGGACCAACCGTTTCCAAGATAATATGAGTCTGAATAAAAAGGATGAAATTCAGGGTCCCAAAAAAATGTCCGGCCCTGCACCGAATTTAACGCCCAACATTAGGGTTCGTCACAGGCCCCAACTCTTTCACTGTACCAAATTTCAGCTCGATATCTTGAAAATTACGACCTGTACTTTGCTAAACGCAAAAACGTCACGCACATACGTACGTACGTACATACATACATACAGACAGACTTTTTTTTTTTTAAATTTCGACTCCGATTCGATTGGAATAGGTTTGAACACTGGGCGACGCTTAGTTTCCGAGATCTCTAAAAAACCTACCACGGCTATATGAAAGCCGGATCGGCTTTCATAACAAGTATGATTCATGGTTTAGAGAAAAAGTAATATTATCGCCGACAAATGAACAAGTTGTGAAAATTAATGACTTGGTGTTCTCCAAATTCACTGCCCAGGCCCAAGTGTAGTACTCAGTAGACGCAGTAGTCGATAATGAAGAAGCTGTTCATTAACCTACAGAATTCCTAAATTCTTTACTTCCTTCTGGCTTGCCACCACACAAGCTTATTTTAAAAGTGGGAGTGCCTATTATATTGATACGTAATTTACACCCACCAAAGTTATGCAATGGGACGCGATTGGTAGTGAAAACTTTGAAAAACTGTTTCATTGAATCAACTATCTTAACAAGCTGTGGTACAGGAGAAACAGTCTTGGTACCCAGAATCCTTATGATTCCATCAGATTTCAAACGAGCACAATTACCAGTAAGAGTCTGCTTTGGCATGACTATAAACAAAGCACAGGGTCAGGCACTTAGCGTGACTGGAGTTGATCTCAGTGGAGAATGTTTTTCTCATGGACAGCTTTACGTAGCTCTATTGCGTGTTACATCAAACTGAAATCTTTTCGTGTTCACTGCTGGAGGGAAAACGACTAATGTCGTATACAAGGAAATCTTATAAGACCTCGGTTTAAAGTAGCATATCACCTTGCATTCATAACTGTTCCCGGGTGAAGCCGGGGCGGGTTGCTAGTTAAGAATAAATTGAGTTCGTAGTAGGGGTCAACAGTAATGACAAAATTGTCCTCATCTTTGAAATGATGCATTTGCCATTAAAAATGTGAAATGCCGAATTAGAAAAAAATTGTAAGATCATTTTAAATGTGTTTCTTATAATGTGTGTAACAGGGTGCTAAATAAGAGCCTAATCTTGCCGCTTCTCAAAAATGGTCAAATCTCTTGAACCACGCTTCTGTTTCTTATCATAGGGGACGTTATATGGTGGTTTTACTATATCAACTAAAGTGACTTATGAAATATGGCTTATCCCAGAAAAAACGCTCTTGAATTTCCAAATATCCATTCTAAGTGGGTCATAGGAAAAATGTACATATCAAATTTCATAATTCCATTTCTCGCTTGCTGAACCCAAGGTTGCAGGATCGAATGCTGACGCAGCCAGTTGGCATTTGAAGGTGCACAAATGCGAGGGAGTCGTGTCAGTATATTTACTTGCAAGTTAAAGATCCCCTTCGGAGCAAAATTCCGGCAACCCGACGTCTCTGAAAGCTGCAGTTGTCAAAAGGGACATAAAAGCAATAACAATATTATTATAATTCTAGATCAAGGGGTTGTGCTGGGCCATTATGAATTGTATCTTAATAACTTAATACTGTAAATATAGATTTGGCTCATCATTGATGTTATTTTTCAATATCCTATAATAGGGGTTGACATTGAGGAGGGTTCAGGTCATTTGTATCGTATTTTAGGTAATAAATGGAGTGACATGCCCTCTTACAGACAGAAATGGGAAGTTGAGCTGTGGTTGGCATGGTTAAGTTTGGTCCTGTTTACCAGAGGGAGGATAGTATTTTTGAAATATTTCAAAAGTGTAGGTTTTAGGGCCATAAAATGTGTTTTTTAGGGTCCCCTTGAAACCTACGGAGTATTGTTTCTCGTATCAAGGAGCTCAAAATGAGCTATGTCTGGTCTTTGCACGACAACTTCAATATTTTGTCTATATTAGCCTATCATCGTGTGCCAAAGAGCCGAATAGACTCACTTAGGTCTTGAATTTTCTGTAACTGTTTCTTAGAGCAAGAGCAACCAACATGCTAAATTTCAGCTTCCTAGGCCTTATGGTTGCTGAGCTGCGTTGAGTACATCTTTTTTAGATTATATATAAGTAGATGGATAGATGGGACTGGTCGGACACAAAGAACATTGTAGAAGGACTGGACTGAAGTAATTTACACCCCTCAATGCGAGAAGCAATACTCCGGAGTTCCACAAAGTTCATCATCATCATCAAGTTTCCACTCCAGTTTCCGGGGTGTTTTTACGAGCACTCTCCATTTTAGTCGATTCATGTACCACTGCTCCTTCAGACGGGCGGATCCAGAGGAGGGCGACCGCCCAGGGCCCCGCGGTCCGGGAGGCCCCGCACCATGGATTTTTTAAAATTTAATTAATTAATTTAATAATAAATATCGTATGACCTCGGATGCCGGGTGCAAGCTTTGTTATTTCACACCCAGAGGGTAGCTTGCATGTCGAAATGAATTAATTAATTATACTTTTCAAACTAATTTATAATTCATCATCCTTTTTTCAGTGCAGCTATGACCTCCCGTGACCGTTTAGCAAGTTAAGATTTCAGTGAAATAAAGAAGACCTTAGCCGGGAAAGAAGTTGCAAAGTAATATTTTATATTTTATAGTTTACATAATCTTCAAGTCACGAGTTTCCCATACCTCGGAAGTTTAATCACAAATGATAACCGCTGCAGCAAAGAGATAAGAAGAAGAATAGCGCTTGCCAATCAAGCATTCAGCAACAAAAGAACTCTTCTGACCAATATACATCTAGACATTGAGATTAGGAAAAATTTTGTGATGTCATTCGTGTGGAGCGTACTCTTATATGGATGCGAATCTTGGACAATTCGAGAACAGGATAGGAAACGGCTTGAAGCGTTTGAGATGTGGGTCTGGAGGCGAATGCTAAAGGTCAGTTGGACTGAAAAAAGAACAAACGAAAGTGTACTGCGAGAAATTCAGGGAAGGAAACAGCTGATGGTAACAGTACATAGAAGAACAGCTAAATTCATTGGACACACCGTGCGTCATAATACCTTTCTAACCAATCTACTAGAAGGAAAGGTCTTAGGAAAGAAGGGACGAGGTCGACCTAGGAAGCAATTCCTTCAAGCATTGATACAAAACGTAAGATGTGGTTCCTATTGTGAGATGAAAAGACAAGCTGAAGACAGAAGACAATGGTTGAATCGACAAGGCATTGCCTTTAGACATTGATTGATTGATTGATTGATTGATTGATTGATTGATTGACATAATCTTCTTCAAGGGGACTTGAAAGTTTCTTTCATATGATTAAAAAATGTACTGTAGTGTATTCAAAATAGTGTAACTATTCTTTATTTTATTATTACCAATCTATTTTCCATTTGATTTGATTTTTTAAATTTCATATTGTTATGGGCCCCACCTTATTATATCGCCCAGGGCCCCGCAAGGCCTGGATCCACCACTGCCTTCAGAACTTCATCCCAGTTGATTCCCTTGGATGTGATATCTTCCTTCACTTGGTCCAGCCATCTCCTCCTAGGTCTTCAAACAGGTCTCTTTCCAGTAATCTCAGTATGTAACCATTGTTTTGCAATTCTTCTGTCATACGTTTGACGTGACCAAATCATCGCAAACGTGCCCTAGTTATGGTCTCCTTCAGGGACTGTTTATTCCAGCTTGTTCTCTTATCTTCCCATTTCTTACTTTGTCTTTCCGAGTTTTTTGAAGCATGCGTCTTAGAAACTTCATTTCTGAAGTTTGCTGTCGTCTTTTTTTGGTAGTTGTGCATGTTTCCAACCCATAACTCAATATAGGGACAAAGTATGTTCGAAACAGAGTTTGTTTTCATCTTAGTGGCACTTGCTTATTCCATAGTAGATATCAAACTTGCTGATAGAATTGACCCATAAGTCAATATAGGGACAAAGTATGTTTGAAACAGAGTTTGTTTTGATCTTACGTGTCACTTGCTTATTCCAGAGTAGATATCGAACTTGCTGATATAATTGACTTGATTTCTGAATACGGTTATTTAATTCAAGCTGTATTCTGTTGTCACTTGATATTAAGCATCCAAGGTACTGATACCGGTTTACTGTTTCCAATTGTACACCCTCCAGCATTATATTATCTTTACTTCTCTGTCTGTTAACAGACATTGCAGCAGTTTTTGTAGCACTTACTTTCAGTCCATATTTTTTCAAATGATCATTCCAGACGTTCAGCCTTTCCTGGACTTCCAGCTCACTATTTCCCCAGATAACTATATCATCTGCAAAAGCAAATACTTTAAGATCCATATTGGTGTTCTGCTTCACTTCCTTTATGATTTCATCCATGATGGAGATGAATAGTAATGGTGAAAGGGCACTGCCTTGTTGCACTCCTCTAGATGCCTGGAACCAATCTAAATATCCATTTCCTACTTGAACACAGCTGTAGCAGTCATCGTAAAGCAATTTTACTCTCTGAATGAGTTCCATAGACACATTCTTCCTTTTAAGACACTCCCATATAGTTGTTCTAGGGACACTATCGAATGCTTTTTCGATGTCTAGAGACACAAATGTCAAATTACGATCTTTCTCCCAGTGCTTTTCTAATATCATTTTCAGTGTGAATATGAGGTCTATGGATGATCTATCTTTCCTAAATCCATATTGTTCTTCTTGCAGTTGGGGTTCAATAATTTTCCTTAATGTTTTCTCAAGAATCTTCTCAAATATTTTTAAACCATGGGACAGTAAAGTAATCCCTCTATAGTCGTTGCACTTTTTTCGACTTCCTTTCTTAAACAGGGGAACTATAACTCCCTTCTTCCAGTCATCTGGTATTATTTTATCCTTCCATATTGCCCTGTATAGCCATTGAATTCCTTGTGGGCCAGCAGCTGCACTTAGTTCATCAAAGCCAGTAGCTCGTTCATTGCGCATACTTTTAAGGGCTGATTCTACTTCACTACAAGTTGGTGGTGTTTCTTCAGATATATTATCACTTGACTGAATCTGTGCATTAGTACTGGAGTCCTTTATACCATTGTACAAACTCTCAAAATATAATTTCATAATTTCTCTTATTTCTGTGTATTCCCTAGTAATGCTCCCCTCTGGTTTCTGTAAAGCTGTTATTTGCTCATAACTACTCCAGATATCTTTAATAACACTGTGCAGCAATATGGAATTTGCTTTACTATCTTCTTCCAATTTATTTGTAAAATCAATCCAAGACTTGCTTTTCTTCTGCTACTATTCGTTTCACTCGCAGTCTACAATCTCTGTCTGTCTGTTGTAATTCACTCATTTTTAATTCATCTTTTCCATCTCCTTTCTGAATTTCATTATCTCGAGCCTTTCTTGCTTCATTTTTCTTCTGAGCTGCACTCTTTACTTCATCATTCCACCAGGCTGTTTTTTTTTTCTTTTACTTTACTACTAGTTTTGCCACATATTTCTACAGCAGCTCCAACAAGACATTCTTTGAATCTGTTCCACTCTGTATTTCCTCCTTGTGTTCTGTCTCTAGATATTTTGGAGGCCACGTTTTTTGTATACATCATTTTGTTTTCTACTTTTTTCAGTTCCCAGATTTTAATCTTTGGTTTTTTGGTTTTCCATGGTGTATGGATTTTTACATTTTTGATGATTGCAAGAAGCAGTCTGTGGTCGCTATCTAAGCTCTCACTTGGCACTTCCACAAAGTTATGGATATATTTGATAACATGGTTGGTTGGTTCCTCAGTTTAGGGGCTCCGACAATGTGGTCATGTAGCTTGGTGAACTCTGGGTGTGTGTAGAATCTGTCTGATAACCAGTGTTAATTTTGATACCTGTATTATTGTGTGTTACCGGTATCTGTAATTCAGGTAAGGACTGCAGACCATCAATTTCAAGTAGTTGCTACCAAATGCTACCGTAACGGTATCTAGTTGTGACCTTGGCTACTAGATGTCACCGCAACCCGCACCTGGTGGCGAACGTTGGAACTTAATGGAGCGTTAATCAAATCTAACCTATAAATTTTAGCTTCACACAATTGAAGTTAGTGGATGGTTCTTTTACTTGCCATAAATCTATGACATGGGCCCGCCAGCTTAACTTTCCCTCCAAAGAAAGGCATACTGGGGGATTTTTAACGCTCTTAAAAAAAACGACGACTTCGGCTGGGTTTGACCCTGCGATCTTGGAGCATGCTGCCAACTACGCCACCAAAGCCACTTTGATAACATGGTAATAAGACAACTAAATTGTGAATGAGTGATTGTATGATTGATTTTAGCCAGCAAGTACCAAAGGCCGTTCAAAGAATGTGTACTTAAGCTTCACTACCGAGTTTTAACAGCGGCCAAAATGTAGGGTCTTACTGAAAGAAAAGAAGGATGTATTTGGATTCATTTATTTGTGTGTTGAACCCACCTCCACCACTTCTGATAGTTCAACATTTTGTGTCATTTTTATTTGACAATTCGTACTTTGCTGTATACTAAGTTTCTTCTAGTGCCATGTAGTTGGAGGATGACCATGAAGTCAATAGACTCATACCTCACCACTTCAGTGGGCAACTTTCCAACAATATGCTGTTGATACCAATGACTAAGTCAATTTTGGAGTCAGAATGGCTCTCTCCCCAGCCAAGACAAATTTAATTCCATCCTCGTGCAAGTTGGGATATATCCTGTCAGTTAAGACATCCAGGTGGGGCGGTATGACCCAGACTTTCAGGTATGCTTATCGGAACATCTTCTTCCAACAGCTTGCATCACCTATATTTTTAAAAATTAATTTGAAGAACTCTTCAGACTTCAAGTCATCATTAACCCTATATAAGTGCCATGGCGATATTCTGCAGTCTCAGGTGTTCATGCTGAAAACTTAAGGCCGTAGAAAATATTTTATGAAACTGTTAAACATTATCAGAAACTAACAATAATGATGAGAAGTCAAATGTAAACCGAACACCCACTACAATGTGACCAAGGTGGTGTGGTTTTATTCAAAAGTAATCACCACTAGTGTTAATACAGTTATCACACTGGGAAATGACATGATGAATTCCAGTTTTGTAGAAAGAGGTAGGCTGCTGACGGATTTACAACCGCACCCGCTCGTCCGAATGAAACCGGCGTCCACGAATGTGTTTCTTCAGTTTGCCAAAATTGTTAAAATCACAAGGGGAAAGATCTGGGCTACACAGAGGATGTTGAAGTGTTTCCCAGCCAAATCGCTGCAGCGTAGCCTTCACTAGATTGCCAGTATGGGGGCAGACACTATCAAGAAACAGTATGATTCCGTCCGACAGCATCAATCGTATGTCCCTCTGTCAGTTGATGCGAAACCCACTGCACACAAATTTTGCGGAAATGCAAGTGATCTTTGATAATGGCATGCACGGAGCCATGGCTAATGCCGACCTGAACACAAAAATCTTCCTCCGTGATTCGTCGGATTTCCCGAATAAGTCATACAATCTGCGCTATCACATCAGGATCAATGGCTCGATGGGCCTGTCCTGGGCGCGCATCGTCTTGCAGTGATGTGCGCCCTTCTTGGAATCTCGCATGCCACTCGTGCACACTCATCAAGAACATGCAGTGTTTGCCATTCACAGGAGACATGCGACGATGAGTTTCATGTATTCAGCATCCTCAGCCACCAGAAAACGAATCACACTTCTCTGCTCTTCTTTGCTTGCCTCCATTTCTACAGCTGGAAGAACACACTGGGCAGTCTGCAATCAACAAAGACATACCTCTACACCTGTGTGCACCTGAGAGTTGCCACTATGCAGTTCCCCTACCACAGCGATGGTAGTATTGATACGTAACAGTAGTGTTGTCACCCTTCGCGTGGAATGTGTGGTATGGCGGGTGTTTGGTTTTCATTTGACTGCCCCTCACATATGCACCATTTTGATCTGAAAAGATAGTTTTGCAATTTAAAAACTATGAAAATATAAGAACCAAAGACACTTTATACATAGAAAACTTTATTGTTGGTTTGAATGTTGGTTATTTAGAAAATTCGAAGTGAAATTGCACAAAAATTATAAATCATAACAAGAAAAGCTGAAATATACAAAACATTGCTTATGCAATTCTGTAACAATGCTGCGAGTTTGGTGAAAATCAGTTCATAATTAGCATTTCTGAAACACTCTATGTCATACTAGGGGGATAAAAAGAAAACATTCACTTCTTCTTTCCATGTAGCTTTTTTTTATTATTATTAGGGCAGATGACCTTGCTGTTCCATCCCTTAAAGCAACAATAACTAACTTCTTATTCTACTTCCTCTTCCTGGGCTCTCTTCCTTCTGTGTAAATTTACAGATCCCCAGGATAGATCACCTTTTGAAACCTATCTGGTAATTGTACAGGCCTATTTACATGTGCCTGATCAAGTCTGGTCTGCAATGACTTATCGTCATTCGACTATTCAAGCTTCCTCCAGCTTTGCCTGGAATTTCATTGTCCTCAGAACCACTATCAATTTCACCATCTTCAAAATCACTTAAGTCACTACCCTCATCAAAAGCTTAAAAATATTTTATCACAGTCCCATGACAACAACTACCAAGATTCATAGACATGAAACCCCAACAAATACTTTCAAAAGTAACAATAGTGGTGATATGCATAAATTAGAGAAATTCACATTGGCATAGTACAAATATTTCACCAACAGATGGCATAACTGGCGAGAAAACATGCATCTACTAAGGATCTCAATAAGATATCCTGGCACCATAGGAAGGTGCAAATGAGCCAATTTTAGTGATCCTTGGCACTCTGAGATGGTCCATGTTGAAAGGCAAGTTGGAGGCAGAATGGGCAGGTTTTCCACCTTCAATAAGGGTTGCGGCAATAGCTGACGAAGAAACAGCGATGGCGATCTTCCTTTCACTCCTAACTTTGGCCAACAACAAATTAAATGATAGAAATGAATCCATCTAATCGATACAATATTTAAGACTTTAAAACTTAATTGTGTGCTTGTTTCAGACTGTGATGATTCCTTCATTAACACAAAATGAAGGAGGTATCATCTCTGTCTGAAACATGTAAAAAATTAAGCATTAAACTTTGAAATATATTATAATAATAATATCGTATGGCCTCGGGTGCCGGGTGCAAGCTTTGATATTTGACACCCAAAGGGTAGCTTGCATGTCGAATTTTGTTATTCCTTGAAGCACTATGAAAGTCAAGGAGGTTAGATATCCAAGCTCCTTGAACACTAGCCTATAGCGCTTTTTAGTAGAGAAATGAGCAAGGCTTCATAACTTAACGTAACGAAAATGGTTGTTTGGTAGATTATGTAACAAAATGGGTCTTGGTCGCATTGTGGTCGTTACATTTCATATCCGGAAGTCATTTGTATCGCATGGTAACGTTATTGGGCCATATAACATTATTCTGATATTGGTTATCGTAGAAACGAAATAGTATTGTCCGACAGAAATAACGTTATTTGAATAAGTCTCTCGAAAAATATCCCCTAATACCGTTATTCGGACTAATAACGTTCTTTGGATATCGGTTATCGTAGAAACGAAATACTAGTGCCCACCTGAAATAACGTTATCGGAATACATATCTCGAAAAACATCTCCTAATATCGTTATTTGGACTGATAACGTTATTCGAATATCAGTTAACCAAGGAACGAAATGGTAGGGCCCGCCTGAAATAACTTTATCGGAATACATATCTCGAAAAATATTCCCCCAATACCGTTATTAGGATTAATAACGTTATTCGGAGATTGGTTATCTCAGGAACGAAATGGTAGTGCTCACTAGAAATAACGTTATTTGAATAGTTCTCTCCAAAAAAAAAAAAACCAATACCGTTATTCGGACTAATAACGTTATTCGGATATCGGTTATCACGGGAACGAAATGGTAGTGCTCACTATAAATAACGTTTTTTGAATACATCTTTCGAACATTATTCCCCCAATACCGTTATTCGGATATCGGTTATCGCAGGAACGAAATGGTAGTGCTCACTAGAAATAACGTTATTTGAATACATCGAAAAATATTCCCTCAATACCGTTATTCGGACTAATAACGTTATTCGCATATCGTTTATATACTGTATTACAAACGACATCATCGATTGAGAATGGCACCATTTTGATACATTTTGCGTTGGAGAACTCCATAGAGTAGAAAGAGTGGAAGTGTCACTTTGCGACCTACGTCGTGTTAGGTTCTGAGTTTAGCCGCGAGGTTAATAAATACTCGGAAGTGCTTACCAGAGCCTCCGTGGCTCAGGCGGCAGCACGCCGGCCTCTCACCGCTGGGTCCGTGGTTCAAATCCCGGTCACTCCATGTGAGATCTGTGCTGGACAAAACGGAGGCAGACAGGTTTTTCTCCGGGTACTCCGGTTTTCCCTGTCAATATTTCATTCCAGCAACACTCTCCACTATCATTTCATTTCATCTGTCATTCATTTAATCATTGCCCCAGAGGAGTGCGTCAGGCCTCGGCAGCCGGCACAGTTCATATCCTCGCCGCTAGATAGGGGCTTCATTCATTCCATTCCTGACCCGGTCGGAGACTGGAAGCAGGCTGTGGATTTTCATTCATTTCAAGTGCTTACCGTGATAGGGTATTGTATTTTTAGCCTACTTTTCCCATTTTGCAAAAATGAGGAAAATGTAGACTTATGAGATCGATCTGGGCAAATGTCTGTCTGTCTGTGCATGTCCCCCCCCTTATCAACTCCTAAACGGCTGAAGCAATCAAAACCAAATTTGGTATGAGTAAAGATCTATATCTGAATATCTCAAGGCCATAAAAATGAAGTCAGTGCTACCAACTGCTGAAAAACCGCAATTGAAATTTGAGCTCCATTTTGGATATCTTGGAAGGTATGCATGGGAGCTATTCCAAAATTGGCAAATAATTATATAGATAATAATATTTCAGTTTAATTTCCAGGAGGCCATACATGACAGTGTTGGCAAAATGATTCTAAGCATGCTGATAGGTCAAATTTTTAAATTAATAGAACTTCTACACTATCAATTGGATTTCAACCAAATTTCGTATGTAGTCTACTATGTGTACATAACCAGATATCACTATGCGTATTCTTAAGAGCAACCAGCTGCTGACAACTGTTGATAATTGAAGGGGTCCCCCGAAAAACGTTGGATAATCCAATTTCAACGAAAGTGAGTTTTCGTTGGAATTACGTTGGATATCCAATGCCTGATAAGATCAAGGAATAAATGAGTTGCTATTTCAGTTGGTATCCTTGGTAACCAGCTTTGAAATACGAGCTCCGTGAAAAAACGTTGAACATCCTGACAACATGGCGGAGGAAGAATTGTGTTTACCATCTGTTGCGCAGTTATTACGAGTGAATAAGGGCAGAAAACGACCCATTAATCTGACCAAGTGGAAGGATAATGTGCGTAAATGTAAAAGGAATAGTGGTAAAGAGTATGAAACAAGGAAAGGTGTGGTAAAACCTGGAAAATGTCCTCCAAGTAAGGTGCGTGGAATAATGTTGTATATCACATATATTGTAGGTTAAGTTAGGTATGTTGCTTTGAAGGTGGCATTTCATGTGTATTGTGCAAACCAAAGCTTTACGTTATAATAGGATAATATATGAGTGAGTGAGCGGGCAATGTAACAGTGGGGTATTTTAGTTACAGGATGTTTACAAAGTAAGTGACTGTGTGTTTCTCTTTCTGTGTAGGACCGTGTTTGTACATGTCTTCACAGCGATTGCAAAAAAACTTACCGTGGACATGAAGAAAGATGCCTTCAGTGATTTTTATGCTTTAAATTACAATGGGCAGTCTAAACTTCTAGCCTCAAATATGGACATAACTGAACCTAAACGTCGTCGAGTTGAAGAGGCTGTTTCACATAAATCGTGTTCGTTCAGGTACTATATTCCATGATGATAATAATTGTTGTTTTAAGGGGCCTAACATCTAGGTTATCGGCCCCTGATGGTTTGGGTGATCGTGAAGGTACTATATTCCAGTGAAGGCGAAGCGTCTTCAGGTCTGCCAAAAACATTTTGTGATACTTTTCAGATAACACAAAGAAGAGTGCAGATCTTACAGCAAAAAAATAAAAATGGGGAAACAAGACTTCAAGGATGGCCGGGGTTCCCATAAAAACAGACCACACCGTGTTCCGGATGAAGACAAACAGTCGGTGTGTGATCATATCAACTGTTTCCCCATCCAAGAGAGTCACTATAGCAGGAAAGACAACGCTAAAAAATGCCTTAGTTCAGACCTGAATGTTGCTACAATGTACAGGATATTCCAGAATGTGCACCCCAATTCTAGGGTCTCGTTGCATTTGTACAGTGATATTTTCACTTCAGATTTTAATGTACGTTTTGGGCTTCCAAGACCGGACAGCTGTGCTACATGTGACAAACTGTTTGTGAAGTTGATTACAGCAGAATCAGATGAAGAAAGGAACAAAATAAGTGTGGAAAACGAACGTAACCATCGGAAAGCAGAAAAGGCTTATACAACAATGAAGGACGATATTGCTGTTGCTAGTGAAAAAGACAATGTAGTTGTGTTTTGATCTTCAACAAGTACTGTTCTGTCCTACGTTCACACATTCTAATATTTTTTATCAGAGGCAATATGCTACATATAATTTTGCCATTTTTAATCCAGTGAGACCAACAAAGATGCATGTGTGGCATGAATCCATAGCTCGAAGAGGGGCAACTGAGATTGCATCATGTGTGCTGAACTACGTTCATACGCACTATGAACCTCTTTCGCAATACCAAGAGCGCACACTCATTCTGTGGTCTGATCGCTGTGTAGCTCAAAATAACAACTGGACAATGATTATTTTGATGCAGTGGATGGTTGCATCGAGGTATTTCACTCAGGTGAACCAAAAGTTTCTTTGTAGTGGGCACAGCTTTTTACCGTGTGAAAGGGCATTTGCCCAAGTCGAAAAGAAGAAGAGAGTATCCACAGTTCATGTGCCATTCCAGTGGGAAGAAGTCATCAAAAATGCATGCCCAAATAAACCATTTGATGTAAAAATGATGACTCAAGGTGACTTTCTTGATGTGACTCAGCTTGTGTGCAACCTGAGGAAAGATCCTGCCTTAAAAATAACTGAGGCGATGTGGATGCGGATTTGTGCAGACAGTCCTACAGTGCTTCAAGTGAGAGCAGGTCATACTGTCCTTCACCCTTGGAACTGTTACAGTCTCACTAAGCAGCAACGTGGGAAAAGCCAGGCGAACGAAAAATGTATTTTGGCCCCATTTTCAAGCCTTACCCCGGTATACCAGGAGCCTTTGCCGATTAAGAAAGAGAAGAAAAAGGACTTATTAAGCATGTGTGCATTCCTTGAACCTCAGTTCAGAGTCTTTTACGTCAATTTGCCTTGTGAATAAGTGAGTAAAGTATTGCTGTATAGATATCCAACGTTTTTCCTATTTTGAACACACACTGTAGCCACATATACTTGTAAAATAATTGAGTGGCACACTACTAATGTATTCGTTCACCATTAATTGTGAATTATTCAATAAAACATCCAAACCTGTGACTTTGGGTGAATTATTTAGTTTTATGCCTCTCTTGTAAAATTACTGAAATGGATTATACAACGTTTTTCGGGGGAGCCCTTCAATTGCTGCCTCTACTTTTTTACCCTTATATTAATACTAGCAGAAGTACCCGTTCTTCGAACGGTCTTTGATATGAATAACCAGACGTTATCAATTCAGCTACTGTTGCAATGGTTAACGGTTTGTCATTCCTTCAAAAGTTTTTTCAGAACGAAGTTAGTTTTCTGTGAATATCACACACACTGTTAATTTAGGGGCCTTAAAATGTGGTTTTCGGAGACCCTTTATAGTCCCCCGAATTTTGTGTCTCACATTGAGAAGCGCAACATATGCTTTGGTCGTCCTTCTAGAATAATTTTTATATTTCGCCTATTTTAGCATGTATTTTGAAACTTTATTTCCCTATACCCACCCTTCTATGAGAAGTACAGTGAAGTGATTAGTGTATTGACTCTCATGGATACCTACCTAATTTTACGATGCTCCAAGCATCCGAACACGAGTTATAAGTGTACATAAAGATACACAGAAATACAGACACACAAATCCACGTTTTGCTTGCATCCGTCAAAAAACAAACCGAAACGCGTAAAAGAAAGAAAATTGAAACTTTAATAAACAAACAATCATATGTTTATAGATAGGTGTATTTATGCAGGAGCAAAGGCAGCTAGTGGCCATGAGGCAGACTAACTCTATTGACTACAACGTATCACCCAGATGTCCAAATATGGATATATCAACCACACAGTATCTAACAAATTGAAGGGGCAGATGACCTCGTAGTTCCACCCTTTAAAACAACAATAACTAACTCAAACAAAATCATCCTTACGATGTACCCGTTTGTTGACAAAAAGAATGATTAGTTAAAATGTGCTCTCAAACTAAATTCACCTAACGTGTACTACCTGACGTGAAAATAAAATTGAATACCTCAAATTCCTAAAAAGCCGCAAAAATACTAATTCAATTCAGGAATTGTTGAAAATAATATTGCTGTTTGGAGATATAATAGACCTTCTGTACAACATATCGCACGTGTATGTCGGCTGAAAGAATTCTGGAGTGCCCCTTGACCCCCTTAAGCGCATTGACGAATTTTACAGTCTTAGTTGGTTCCGTGATAACCTTATAGCCATTTGCAAACGTTCACAGATTTTTAATAAATGGAGTGGTATTGCTTCTTACAGAAAGAGATGGAAAGTTGGATGTCATCTCTTGAGATACTGTTGTCATGGTTACCGGCTTATATTCCTTGATTAGTTTATTAAATGAAATTAGTTTTCAGGGATTATCTCAGAAACTGTGGGTTAGAGAGCCTTAAAATTTAGTTTTCGGGGACACGTTAGGGCCCCCGTGTTTTGTTTCCGACACAGAGGGGCTGAAATTGAGCTTTGTCTCGTCGTTGTGTGCCATTATATAATTTTTTTTTTTTATTTAGTCAATTTACCCTCTAGGTTGGTGGTTCCCACGGACTCAGCGAGGGAACTCACCACTACCGCCTCGATGGGCAGTGTCCTGGAGCTTGGAACATCTGGTCGGGAGGGATACAACTGGGGAGGTGTGATCAGCACTTCGCCCAGGCGGCTTCACCTGCAAAGCGAACAGGGGCCTCATGAGGGATGGGAAGGGATGGAAGAGGGAAGGAGGCGGCCGTGGCCTTACAGTAGGTACCATCCCGGCATTTTCCCGAAGACGAAGTGGGAAACCACGGAAAACCACTTCGAGGATGGCTGAGGTGGGAATCGAACCTCCTCTACTCATTTGGGCCACCCGAGGCTGAGTAGACCCCGTTCCAGTCCTCATACCACTTTTCAAATTTCGTGGCAGAGCCGGGAATCGAACCCAGGACCTCCGGGGCGGCAGCTAACCATGCTGACCGCTACGCTACGGAGGCGACATAATAATAATAATAATAATAATTGTATAATTATATAGAGATAGGGATTAAATAGACCTTCCGTACCACACCCACACGTGTAAATCACGTGAAAGAATTCTAGAGTACCTCTTGATCCCCTTAAGCGCAGTATACTGTATGTATTGAAGCATTTTACACCGTAATTTGGTTCCGTGATAACCGTATAGCCGTTTACAAACTTTCACAGTAATGTAATAATTGGAATTGTATTGCGTCTAACAATGACCTGTGAGATTCTGTTGCCATAGTTACCGGGTTGCATACTTTCATTATTTTATTAATTCAAATTAGTTTTCTGGGAATAACTCAAAAACTATTGGTTTTAGGGCCTTAAAATGTGGTTTTCCGGGCCCTTCGGGCCTCCGAGTTCTGTTTCTGATATTGAGGGGCTGAAAATGAGCTTTGTCTGGCCCTTCTACACCTATTTCAGCATGCATTTTAAGGGGGTATGCCCCTCATATGAGAGGTACGGAGAAGAGTTACATCAATGATTAGTGTCGTGCCTCTGAAGGATATCTGTACCAAATTTTACGTTGATCCACCCAGCCGTTCTCGAGTTATAAGGGAACATACTTGTCCACAGACAAACAAACAAACAGACAGACAGACAGACAAAAATTTCATTTTCGCGCGCATCCGTCATAAAACAGTCTAAAACGCGTAAATAACGCAAATTTCCGTAAAAATTCAGAAAAAACAGACAAACTTTCATTCTTTTATATATAGAGATATCAGAATGCATCCGAGCCAACAACTCTAAACTTTGCACACGTATAGTACCTGCCATTCCAGATTAATTTGGAGTAAATAATATTATGCCAATGCCGCTAACATGATTCTAAGCCTGATGATAGGTTCAATTCTAAAATGCATGTAAATTCTATACATACAAATGGATTTCGTCCAAAATTGGCACAACAATAGATGATAATGTGTCAGATTATTTCTGACCAAGACATGCATGACATTGCTGCCAACATGATTTTACGCGCACTGATAGATCCAATATCTAACTGCATGTAACGTCCACGTTATCCATTGAACTTCAATCAAATTTTGTATTCTGTACCTTAAGAGATGGAACTAAGAATATATTGTCACCAGGGCTCCCAACTGTAGTGCAGATATATTTCGAATTAATTATAAATGTTGATATTACCAACTTAATTTCGTCATTAACTTAGATAGTTCCATATAGATTAAACATTGGCATGAATCTTTAAGTTTAAGAAAAATAGACTCCTTAGTTTGTCACGGAACTGCTTGTTGAACTTGCGAAAGTGGCGAATGTCCGGAAAAACACTCTTAAATGCGCTTTTGAAGAAAGGAACAACAGACCGACACCACTTGAAATACATAGGCCTAGGTGGATAGCAAGCGACCCGAAGCTTAATAAAGATCAAGTACTAGCGAATCAACTAGACAACGGGGAAAATTTAGTGTACATTAAATTAGTGTACACCTTACTTTATGAAAACATATTATCTCGACATGAAGGTGTGAAATCCTTCCGGCTAGCTAGCGGTAACACCACAAAGATAACTATCACTGCTTCAGACTCTTTAACAAAACGTGTGCGTGTCTGTTTAATCTCCTCCCGAAGTCAACAATGAAAGGCTCTCCCGCGTGTTTTCTACGCATGGAGTTCTCAAGGACATACGGAACGAGTGCTGGAATGAAGTATACGAATTTTCTGCTGTATGTAATGGCATACGTAGGCCTATTGTAACAATTGAACTTAAATACCCCATTCCATCATATTTGACGGTCAATGATTGTAAAGTTCTGTTAACATATGAAGGACAAGCTAAGTATTGCTTTTATTGTAAAGAACCCTCCCACTTACAAATAGACTGTCCGAACAGAAGGAATCGCCCGGTACTTCATGTCAGACAACAAACCTAAAGCACGGTGCTGGGCGAGTCAGATGGGAGTAGTAAGCTAAGCAACACTACCGACATGGAAACTGCAGTACCTTCCCCTGAATATCCAGCCATATCAGAGGCCTTTCATAACAGGCCCCATTCTACAAACACATATAGCATTGCGGAAGTAACTCAACCATAAGATAACGTAGCTGAAACATCCCTGACTACTTTACATAGCAATGAAGAGGGAACTGTGACGTCACGATCGGACAGCACGGGGAAGGGACACACCAGCAGGCAACTCAGCAGTCTGTGCAGCAGCCAGATACTATTAAGACTAAATGTCCCGATTTTTAGTTTGTAATTCTGGCACCACGTAGCAGCACCAAAGTGAGGCAATTTCTCTTGAATGGAAGCTCGTATTTGCGATGTCAAACCACTATGTATACTAGAGTGCAATAGAATTGATATCAATTCAATGCATTTTCCAAAATGTGAAAAACAAAGACGTTACTAGCAGTTTTTATATTTCTGCTTAAAATATGAAAAAAAACTGGTAATACGAAAACGGAGATTTATTTCCTGATTCCAATGCATTTTTCATAAATAAAATCGGGTGAATGGAATCATCGGCATTAGTTTGGGAATTGTTTTGAAAAGGGTGGTAGGAGTATCGACGCGGCTATACAAGATCTCTAGCGCAAGGAAAATGATGAACACGCCGAGTTGACGAATATTGTAGTTCGGCGAGTTACAGGTACAAGTGCCTAGGCGTGGAACAATATCTGAGCAATAAAATTATAGTAATGTCACGCTTATGTAACGTTGACACAATGTGTTTATACAGATACTTTCTTACTTCCTCAAACATTCTTGTTCTTGTTGATAATAATACATTGTAGGGGCTTGGGACATCTTGGTCATCAGTCCCATGTAGTTGACAATGTGTGTTACTGTATTAGAGCCAGGGATGGGGCAGGTGCCCTGAGTCTTCAAGTAAGGTACTATCTCAGCATTTACCTGGAGGGAGTGTGGAAAACCCTGCGAAACACAAGACACAACTGAACTTCAGGTGCAACCACAATGGTAGGTTGATTGACAGGTGAACTAGTCAATGAGAGATATTGGACTGATGACAGTTTCCTAGGAAAAAAATCATAAAATAAGAAGGAATTTCTGAATGGCAATAAACATCTGATGTAAGAAACATTGTTTCAGTTCCTTACCTTTTATTTCATTCAATACGCCAATACACAAGCTCTGCTGGGACTTTTCTTCGTTTTCTGTGAGCGTACAAAGGAAGTGGATATTTATGCAGGACGCTTGCACCTAGAGAACATGCGCTTGACTGTCGTCAGTATCTATGGAGACCAATTTTCCATTTTCACAATGGCTACGTCTTACTTTTCCACACAACGCATTGTTTCCGTTTGAATACGAACTCTCTTCTCTGAAAAAAGTTGTCACTGAATAGTTCGTGGTCTTGTACTCTTATAATTATATATTAGAAGTTCAAAAAAAGACTAAACCCGTGGCGCGACAGCCGTTGAAGGGCCTAGTTCTACCAAGCAACCGCTGTTCAGCCATTTAGCTTGCACATTGTGGGGTGACGTTTAGTCATCCAACTTGTACAAATAAATTTAAAGTGAAATCAAAACTGCTCAGTACATTACACATTCTCTAATGCAAGCGTAATTTCAAATATAAACTAGGGAAAACATGTTATGTAGGCCTATGTGTAGAGGTTTTTCTTAGGGCCAGGCTTCCTTTTCTTGGTACAGTACTTACTGTCGACCAAAATAGTATGTGCACTCGAGTTTGAAGGTTGTTTGTGAAGTAACCAATAGACCTATATAAAATCCAGTAACATAATCATTTTCGTCGTTCTATTTTACGTTAGTTCATGAAGGTTTGGATTTTTTATTTATATTTTAATTTTTTATCGCAGTTTAAACACAAAAGGTGACCGTTTTTAAGCGTGTTTCAACCATGCGTCACATTTAATAATTATTATCTCACAAACCCGTCATCAGATCGAATCCAAATTTTAGCACAATATACATTGGAATGTTGTAAAACAGGTTTATTAATTTCAATATTTTGTGTGTTCAAGAACGAAATTTGTTATCATTTTTGTAAGGTAACTATTTCTAGGCTCGGGGTCGTTGTAAAATGTAGTTCTTGGTTGCGTTGTAATCCTTATACATCAAAAAGTTATGTTGTATGACTGTGAAATACGTAAATTAATTCACTTATTTTATATCGGTTTGTATTTATACGGGGAATTAAGACATGGTTCACCAGCTAGACGCTCCGGGATATTCTGTACAGCGTTGCTGATATGGAGCCCATTACTTCCAAGCGAAGCGTGCATTGACGCGTGATGGAGCCCATCTTGACAACGCTGTACAGCTTTTACAGGAGCGGCCAAATGGTGAACCATGTCTTAATTCCCCATACAAATACAAACCGATATAAAATAAGTGAATTAATTTACGTATTTCACAATCATACAGCATACCTTTTTGATGTATAAGGATTACAACGTGACCAAGAACTACATTTTCAAACCAACCCGAGCCGAGAAAAAGTTACCTTACCAAAATGATAACAACTTTGTTTCTTGGCCATACAAAATTTTAAAATTAATGAACCAGTTATACAACATTCCAAAGTATATTGTGTTAACATTTGGATTCGATCTGTTGACGGGTTTGTGAGATAATAATTCTTAAATGTGACACATGGTTGAAACACGCTTAAAAACGGGCACTTTTTGTGTTCCAACTGCGATAAGAAATATTAAAATATATAAAAAATCCAAACCAACATGAACTAACGTAAAACAGAACGACTAAAATGATGATGTTATTGGATTTGATGTAGGTCTATTGGTTACTTCACAAACAACCTTCAAACTCGAGTACACATAATATTTTGGTCAATGGTAGTCGCAATTCCCCCTGGGATTTAGTGGTATGCCCTTGAATCAGGGCTGGCATGCGAAACGAAATGTATGGCTGTGGGGGCGAATATATTTGAATTTCGCCGTGAGCGCGATACTCGGGAGCGAAATGACAATGATTGTCGACGGGGAATTAAATCGAAGCGAAACTTAATTCGAAGCGAAATGACATAGCGAAATCAACGCGAAACTTAATAGCAACGCGAAATTACATTGTACAATTGAATAAAATTTCACTCACGGCGCGAAAAAAAATCGTTACCATCTTTTAATTTCGCTCCCGGCGCGAAATACAATTCATTACAGACTTTGAATTTTACTCGCGGCGCAAAATAAAATTCAATACAGACTTTTAATTTCGCTTCCGGTGCGAAATAAAATTCGTTACAGACTTTTAATTTCGCTCCCGGCGCGAAATAAAACTCTGTTACAGACTTTTAATTTCGCTCCCTGCGCGAAATAAAATTCGTTACAGACTTTTAATTTCGCACCCGGCGTGAAATAAAATTCCCAAACGGTATTTAGTTTCGCCCTCCGATGTGAATTTAAAATGAATGGAACATTTCATTTCGTTGTTGAAATTAAAATGTATTCGTTTCGAGAGTGAAATTATGTTCGGAGCGATGTTCAAAGTCCTGACGTTGGCAGCAGTAGCAGTCTTATTACCGTTCACCGCCTGCACAATCTGCAAGGCTGCAACAGCAACGTGAGTCATTCAATGGTCATCACTCCAGTAGAGGAGAAAGTCAGTGGTATGGCATCAACATCACCATCGTCGTTGACTGCACCTCGGACTCGTGGCTGGCCCTCCCTGACGTTCATAACGCAATGGGGCAACAAGTACCTTTACTTGTTCTATAGCGAACAAGAAGACGAATGTGCTGTGTGGACAGACATTCAAGATAAGTGACGAACTCCAATTACAATACAAATTGTCAGTTGTAACTCTTCAGTCAGTCAACACTAATTTGCCCAATAACTGGGAGGGGTACAATGTATATACAGTAATATGTAAATAACATTATATGTATTAGTTTATGGTCACGATTATAATGCAGCAATTTTAGTGATCTTAAATCTAATACATGTATTTTTTTCAGGAGTGTTACTTACATCTTATATACGTTGTACCCCACCCAGTTATCGGGTAAATTAATGTTGACTGACTGAAGAGTTACAAATAACAGAAAATCGTCTGTAGTAGTACCGCGGCGTATATGGAGTTCTGTTTCGGAGGCGGGTTACTCGAACAACAGGGTTGAGGGGTCATTCCTCTCATTTCTACATTCTTTATTCTTACACTTCCGGAAATTTCGGGGGGGGGGGGCGGCTTGGCATTCCTTACTACTTCCTTCTTGCCCTCAGCGCATTTATACTGACCATGGCACGAAAGCAAACTCCTGTGCCAAGTACAGTATTTCGTTTCGCACTGCAATTAGTTTAGCGTCGCCTTTCACTATGTTATTGTGCTTAGAATTACATTTTGCTTCCATTTTAATTTTCGCGCTTACAATCAATATCATTTCGCACCCGAATATCACGCTCATGGCGAAATTAAAATGTTAACGCGTCCACAACCATTTTGTTTCGCATGCCAGACCAGATTTAATTTCAGACATGAAATGATAAAATGTTCCATGCATTTTAAATTCACGCCGGGGGCGAAACTAAATGCTGTTTGGGAATTTTGTGTCATTAAAATAAACCGTGGCACTACATCCCATGAAAGGCCTAGGCCTACCAAGCGACCGCTGCCCAGGTATCTGCAGATATTGGTCAGCGCATCGGGTTCCCTCGGCCGTTAATCTTGGTTTTCGTGACTTTCAGACAGCTACTCTCGAGGCTGAGTGCACCCCGTTCCAACCCACACGTCCGTTTCTAAAATCACTAAGGGAGCCGGGAATCGAACCCGGGGCTTCCAGGTGAGAATCAAGCACGCTATCCCCAACACCATGGGGCCAGCAATTTTTGTCATACCAGGAGCAAAATTAACAGTCGTTAAAAATGTTATTTCGCGCCGGGAGTAAAATTAAGAGACTGTGGCGGTTTTCATTTCGTGCCAGGAGCGAAATGAAAAGTCTTGTATCGAATTTTATTTTAGGCCAGGAGCAAAATTAAAAGTCTGAAATGAATTTTATTTCGAGCCGGGAGCGAAATTGAAAGTCTGTAACGAATTTTATTTCGTGCCCGGAGTGAAATTGAAAGTCTGTATTTTTTTTATTTCGCGCCGGAAGCGAATTTAAAAGACTATCGGTTTTTATTTTACGCCAAGAGCGAAGTTAAAAGTCTGTTAAGAATTCTGTTTGTAGCCGGGAGCGAAATTAAAAGTCTGTAACGGATTTTATTTCACGCTGGGAGCGAAATTTAAAGTCTGGTACGAATTTTATTTCGCACCGGGAGCGAAATTAAAAGTCAGTAATGCATTTTATTTCGCGCCGAAAGCGAAATTAAAAGACTAATGAATTTATTTCGCCTCTGCAGCGAAATTAAAATTCTGTTACTAATTTTATTTTGCGCCAGGAGTGAAATTTTATTCCTTTGAACAATTTAATTTCGCGACGCTAATTTAAATTGATGATACATTTCGTTTTGCATGCCAGTCCTGCCTTGAATCGGTTTTGGTGGTGGCTTCATTTTTCACCTAAAATGTAAAACTGACTGCACTTGATGACCGTAATGCTCTCCATCAGTCGTACCTATATGTACATCGTACATGTATATGATCTACCAGAGATACTGTCCAAAAATAAATTGACGAAAATAGAACACCTAACGAACACTAAAAATAATGGAGTTGCAGGTAAAATAAACTAAGTAAAAAGTAATTAAAGGGATCGATGAACTAAAAGCAGGAAGAACAACATGGAAAATTAGAAGTCGTAAGTACAAACTGGTAAAATTTCAAAGGATCACTCAGATATATCCAGAACTGAACAATAATTCAGAAACTAGCCATCACAGTCACAGTCAATCGTAACATCGGACTAGATGCTCAGGAATCCCATACCGTCAGGTAAGGGGTAAGGTCATCACTCTCTCACTTGACTTTCGCTCCCGTTTCCTGCTGCTGCGATGGCCTTGGTCGAGCTTGTGGCGTGCCGTGGCCGCCTGCTTTAAGCGTGTGTACAATCCTGTATGAAATATTACCTTATAAAAGATGCTGGAAGTGTCGTCCTTCCTGGGTTATATAGGCATTGTATCCGGTAACCACATTTTGGCTCACGCGAGTGAGTTCTGCCACTGTAATGTTTCTGATTTTGTATTTTATGTTCTTTATTGAGCACTGAGTCTGTAGGCCTAGTGGAAAACTTATTTACAATTACGTGAATCTGTGCTATTGAAGGTGACACTTCATCAGGAAATTGCTGAACTTACCCACCGGGCCGACTCGTACTTAAAATAAGTTTTACATACAAAAATACGATGTTGCAATGATAACTGTCTGAACATGTTACCATCTGAGGTTCAGACTGGCGACTGATAACACCTGCACGCTTATTGCAAGGTCAAGTTTGTACTATGCGCGCGCTTTCAGTACTACAGCAGGGGGCCGTGGGGCGCCAGAAACTCGGCCAAGCCCGCTGCAGTAACGAATAACGAAACCGCCGCTCGTCGTTCTTACTTAACATGAAAGACCCTATATGTAGACCATAGAGTTATGTACTATTAGATGACTATTATTGCGTAGGTTCATTATTCAAACGTTGACTTCTATCGCATGATTGGGACACAAGAAATAAAAAAATAATTTTAAAATTTTGCACAGCTGCCATCTTGAGTGTATGCAAACAATTTAACAAAATTAGATATCCGTTCATTACAATGTATATAAACAATTGCTGTACCAAATTTCACTGCGTTAGGATGGTTAAATCGCCAGAAAAGTCTATTTAAATGTTCAAATTCACTTGGCTGCCATGTTCGTTTTGTAGTTAACAGGTTTATGAAAGTCACTTAAGTGACTTTTATCACCGTACAAAATTTCAGGGTGATATCGGTGACAGTTTCGGAGATATAGAATGCCAGTGAGATATTTCGCACAGCCACCATGTTGAATTGGTGAAACATAATAAGCTTTGAAGGGCACGATCGGGGTCGGCCAAAATAGTAGGCCCACTATGACCTTACCGAATTTCATTGAAATCGCTCCAGCCGCTTAGATTTTATTAGGTGGGGTGTGTGGGAAGAGGGGGAGGGGTGGGGATGCACACCAAGGCCCGGCGTAGGTGCGTGACGTCATGTCATGTCAGTAGGTAATCTGTGTCCTTGACTCTCCCCGCCTGCCGCTAGCTACGTATGCGAGTGAGCTGTGTATAGTATGTCGTGGTACCCTGCAAGCCAGGCAAGTGCTTTTAGGGCCATATGACCCAGGCGCACACTCTCTACGCTGGAACTCTCAGTTCAGGGGCGCGTGGCCAGCCTGTCGCGGCTGGATTTCTCGAAGTCGTTCTCTTCTCTTCATATTATTATTATTATTATTATTAGACTATTATTATTGGCAATAACATGTTATTGGATACCAATAGACTACGTCTCATACTGTAGATCAATTCTCTATTATTGAATGGATTTATTTGATAGAAAAATTATGCCATTTACACTTAAGTTAGGCATACCCAAACACGATAAGTTATTAAAAAATGTTGATGTTTTTTTTTCCTTATTCGAAACAAGCTTTCAATTCTCTTTGAAGCCTATCGTTAGCTCTAAACGGCCTGTCTTGTTATGCCGATGGTTACTTCACATCTGATGGTGGGGTCCAGCATAAATCTTGTATCCTTCTTACGGCCAATAACAATTATTATTCTATTGTACTTTATCTTCTAACACGAGGAAGACACGAAAACATGGATCGCGTAACATTTCTGAAATGTTACAGATGCATCTTAGATCTATGTCGGTGATTCCCTTCTTAATTTTGGTGTTTGAACGGAGCTAGGTTATCAGACACTCCACAGTGGTTGCAGCATACAGTCTCACACAAGAGCAACCTTTGCCTCCACCTATTTGTGCTTGACTACTCCCATTCATGTGTACTTCTGGATAAGTTGTTCTCCATAAAATATGGTGATTAGACACTTTCGCAATCAACCAGCAAGTTCATTTTGTTTTTTCCATGCATCCGCTTCAGGCTTAATTCTCAAGTATTCCTTTGGTTCCTAACTAGTAAATCACCGTCTTCATCGTTACCACCATCTTCATCATCATCACCGTAATGAAAACCTCATTCGTTGTACAAACACAAATTACGCACCATGTCACCTTGCCTTCAAGCAATTCTTGCACTCTCTGTATATATGTGGCACGTTGTCCCTACACGATGATTACTATACTTTGGATGTTCATTCACTGAAAATTGCGAAATTAGCTTCGAGGTTTTCCTATGCCCAGAACATAGAATGCTATGAAAATCAAATGTTCTTAAATACGATGTGTGGATTACATTTAAATATACAATTGGATTAACTCACGACGGCTACTTGTAGCATTGGCCTTTGAGAATATTTTACGGAAGCTATTCTAACAACTCTACGAGGTGAGTTTCTCTCCGAGTTCCCATATGAATGTTCGAATTGCAGAATAAGAATGTAGAAAAAAAAAAGAAAGGAAAACTTGTGCTCACTGACCTGGTGCAAGTCCTCAAAATGAACACCCCTTTGATGACTTGGGTATCATCGATACCATTTCAGTACCTCAAACCGAAATTAAATTTCTTGGCAGGCCAGGGAATCAAACCCGGACCACCGGGGGCGACAGCCAAGAATGTTAGCCGCTACACCACAAGGTGATCTCTTTCATTGTCAGCGCAATCTATTGCACGATGCCATGTAATTTCAGCACGAACTATAATAGTACACCTTTCTTCGTATTTTTGGCATTACATTGCCCCTGGTAAGTTAGAGAGATGGTTCGCATACCATAACCAAAGAGCCGAATAGTTCCAAAAAAAAACAACCGAAAGAAATACCGACAAGCTGGTAGAAAGACAGACAACAGATTTTGTAATTTTCAGAGCAAAATTGTTTTAGAATGAAGAGCACTCTTAGTCTCCATACTGTTGAAATAATGAAAATTGTCCTAAAACTTCAAAAGTTAGAAGGATTTCATGTCAACTTGCTTATTTTGCCGTATATCTTATGTGTAGGTAAATTCCATGAGTTATTGTTTCAGGCGATGTTGAAAATACGAATAAAAGACATAAATTACCTCAGATTGCGACGGAATATTTTTCAGTTTAAAAACCTGATAAATTTACTAACGCACGTTTCTCGAATTCACATATCCCTGAACAGCACCAATCTAATCAGTTGGTGAATTCAGAATCTTGTTATTGAAATTCTGTAGACTATAGCTTTATAGTCCTAATGTAGATTTTTTGTTCTACCCGTAATTATTTAGGTTGCTATGAGGAAGGGGATATGGTGAGACAGTTTCCTTGTAGGAATGATATTACGGATAGATGCCCTTCATGACGTCAATCTAATGAGAGGATTTAAAGACAAATGAAATTAATGAGGCAAGGTATGAAATGGTTGTGTGTGGTATTTGGAGTTCGGTGTAGTCTGACCATGCACATTAGCGTGTGTAGCTACGTCAGCTGGTTTGTGACATTATGTCAACAAATTTAAAAAAATATTTTAACACTCCTGATTCCATACCGGCCCTGTTACTGTCACATGCATGATTACCAATATGCTTGATTCCATTTTTAGGATTATTGTATCTCGCTGCACCTGCTACATCACCCAAAAAGTAGGGGCAGAAGACCTCGTAGTTCCGCTCCTTAAAACAACAATAACTAACCCAACAAGTAGTTCCGTGAAGAATTATACAGCCTATTTTCATATATCCTACTTATGTTAACTGCCTCTATCAACATACAGAAGTTCAGTTTGATTGCTGTAATAGATTCGAAGATATTGAGAACCGGCTAAATATTGCGCATGGTCGCCATGTTGGATTTTTATATCTGTAGGTCTTAGAGTTATGTACTGTCACATGAAGTGTATTGTGTATGTGTAGTATTCAAACTTCAATCGCATGATTAGGACACAAGAAGTAAAAACGAGATTTTAAAATTTCGCACAGCTGCCATCTTGTGGTTATGGAAACAAATGAAAAAATTAGATGCCAGTGGATTAACATTTGTAGAAGGATATACTGTACCAAGTGTCACTGCACTCGGATGGTTATATTGCGAGGAACGACCATGTGAATATTTATACTTCGCGTCGCCGCCATGTTGGATTTGAGATCACCAGGATATTGAAAGTCCTATAGGTGAACTTATGTTCATAGCCCCAATGAAGATTAAAAAATTTAGTTTGATTGCTGTAATAGATTCGTAGATATTGAGATCCATCTAAATATTTCGGATGGTCGCCATGTTGGATTGTTATATGTATAGGTCATAGAGTCACGTACCATTAAAGGAAAATTATTGCAAGGGTTCATTACTCAAACTCTCACTTCGATCGCATGATTACGACACAAGAAATAAAAACTTAATTTTAAAATTCGCACATTCGCCATCTTGAGGTTATGTAAACAATTGAACTAATAAAGATACTAGTGCATTACAATGTGTATAAACATTTCCTGTACCAAGTTTCATTGCGTTTGGATCATTAAATCGCGAGAAAGGTCTATTTAAAATTTTCAAATTCGCTTGGCTGCCATATTCTTCGTTTAATTAACCGGTTTTTGATCGTCTTATAGATGAAATTTCAGTAGTGCCCTTTATCTCCGTACAAAATTTCAGGGTGATATCGCTAATAGTTTCTGAGATATAGAATGCCGGTGAAATATTTCGCACAGCCGCCTTCTTGAGGTTATGTAAACAATTGAATGAAGTTAGATGTCGGTACATTACAATGTGTATAAACATATACTGTTGATGTTGCTCACGTCCGTAGGTATAACCTTAAAGTACCCTACACGTGACCCCTGGGTGGTGCTAAGCGAGCAACAATATTCTGGCAGCCAGTCTATCTGCAAGATCTCCTGGCTATCACATGATGACAAGAACATCTAATGGAAACGGCTCTTTTCAGAGCTCCTTAACAAGAAACATTGGACCTTCCATCCGTATTTTACAACTCAACATCGAAAATATCAGCAAAGCCAAGTGTGACTTTCTGTCGAAAGTTCTGCTGGATAATAACATAGATATTGCTGTCATACAGGAAACACATACTGCCAATGAAGAACAGTTCCAGAAGAGGGGTCGTATTGCGGGCTATACAGCTCTTGGAGTGACTTACCATGATGTCTACGGTGTTGCTACGTACGCTCGGAATAACATCCAAGGAGCTTCACTTCTGTCCCAAAGTGTAGATGGAGACATCCACAGTGTAACGATACGGCTGAATAATGTCACCATTGTCAACATTTATAAACCACCCAGTACATCTTGGCCCGACGCTGTCCTACCAACTGCTGAACATCCTGCAGTCTATGTGGGTGACTTTAACAGCCACCATGAATCATGGAAGTACTCAAAAAATAATGAATGTGGTATTAAACTCTCAGAATGGGCTGAAGTCAACAATCTTCATCTAGTTTTTGATGCCAAAGATCATGGCACCTTCCGATCAGCTGCATGGGGTAGTGATACTAATCCTGACTTGTGTTTTGTCAGCTGCAATGAAAATGGATATCCTCTGCACATCATACGAAAAGTGATTGGAAACTTCCCTCACAGTCAGCATCGACCTGTAATATTAGAAATTGGCACCTCAATCCCAATTGTAAGATCTACACCACATGCCCGGTGGAATTTTCGGAAAGCTAATTGGACTACGTTCTCTGCTGAGCTGGATAAATCTGTTCGCTGGATCCAGCCAAAGCACCAAAACTACAAACGATTTTTAGGTGCAGTAATGTCAGCAGCTAAGAAAAGCATGCCGAGAGGGTACAGGAAGGAATACATCCCTGGTTGGAGCGCAGAGAGTGAGGCACTTTACAATGGCTTCCAACAAAGTGGAGACTTACATGTTGCTGATCAACTCCTGTCAAGTTTGGATGCTAACCGAAGTCAAAGATGGGCTGAAACTGTAGGAAATATGGACTTCACTCACTCCAGTCGAAAGGCATGGAGCCTCCTTAGAAAACTCGGAGAAAGCGCACCAGTTGTTAAAAACCAGCCTGCGGTGACACCTGATGAAATAGCGTCTCACATCGTTGCAACATCTCGAGTTCCAGCAGATAAGAAACACACCAGGTACATCAGACGGCAGCTTCGAGCTCTGAAATTAACAACACCTCGCAAATCTAACTACTCTTGTGCCTTCACATCTGACGAAATAGATGCCTCACTCAAGGATCTGAAGTCCGGTAAAGCTCCTGGTTTCGATGGAGTTCACCCAGAATTCCTCATACACATGGGTAATAATGCAAAGAGATGGCTGGCAGAGTTCTTTACGGACATTTTAAACACTGGGGAAATCCCATCAGAATTCAAGAAGGCAAAGATAATATCTGTCCTGAAACCTGGAAAACTCTCTAATAGACCTGAAAGTTATAGACCGATAGCTCTTCTTAGCTGCTGCTACAAACTGTTTGAGAGGCTTATCTTTAACAGAATTAACTCCACAATCTTGGCACACATTCCTGCAGATCAGGCAGGTTTTAGACCAAGTCGCAGCTGTTGTGATCAAGTACTATCACTCACATCATATATTGAGGCAGGATTCCAAAAGAAGCTTAAAACATCTGCTGCGTTTATAGACCTCACTGCTGCCTTCGATACTGTCTGGAGAGAAGGTTTGATCTACAAGCTCCTCAAAGTCATACCCTGCAGAACCATCGTTCAGGTTATCAACAACATGCTAAGTGACAGGAGATTCCAGGTGTACTCAGGCAACAGTAAGAGCACAGAGAGAAAACTCAAGAATGGTTTACCCCAAGGATCAGTTCTGTCCCCTCGACTGTTCAATCTATACATCTCTGATCTTCCTGAGACAAATTGCAGGAAATTCTGTTATGCTGATGATCTTGCACTAGCCACACAGCACCAAGATCTCAAGGAAACTGAGGAAATCCTCACAAGGGACCTGTCCACTCTAGAGGTCTATTTCAAGAAATGGAGACTCAGTCCTAGTGCAAGTAAAACAGAAGTGTCATGCTTCCACTTAAATAACCGACTGGCTAACAGCAAATTGAACATAAGCTTCTGTAACCGAGTTCTTCGTCATAACTGGTTTCCTAAATATCTTGGTATAACCTTAGATCGCACTTTATCATTCAAGCAACATCTATTAAACTTATCAAAGAAACTGAAAAGTCGGAACAACATTCTTCAGAAACTGTGTGGGACCACTTGGGGATCTACTGCAAGCACTCTACGACATTCTGCCCTTGGTCTGGTTTACTCCAGTGCAGAGTACTGCTCTGCAGTATGGTTAAATAGCCCGTATACCCGATATGTTGACACGCAGCTGAACAACAGCATGCGCCTTATTTCGGGCACAATCAGATCCACGCCAATCCATTGGCTCCCGCTGCTCACGGGAATAATTCCACCTGGTCTGCGCAGATCGAATGCCCTATTAAGAGAGTACCAAAAAATCTGCAGAAATCCTGAACTACCCATACAAGAAGACATCCCTGCACTCAATCTTCAAAGATTGAAGTCACGCCATCCACCTTTGCGTGATGCTACCGACATGGCTCACAACAACTTCGACGCTGTGAAAGTTTGGAAAGACCGTTGGGAAACTTCCACAGACTTGTCCCTACACAACATCTTTTCTGGTGCGCAAATTGCTAGTGGATTCCATCTACCACGCCGGCAGTGGGCCACTCTTAACAGAGTTCGGACAGGCCATGGAAGATGCAGGGACTCACTCTACAAGTGGAACTGTTTAACGTCACCAGAATGCGACTGTGGTGCTCCACGGCAAACCATCGCTCATATCGTCGGCAGCTGCAAGCTGAGAGCCTACTCGGGTAGCTGGGCTGATTTCTTGATCCCATCAGAGGCAGCACTAAAGTGGATCGAAGGACTGGACATTTCTATTTGAAATTGTTTCTTGTTATTGTATCATATTTAATTGTATATATGTTACTTATGCCATACGCTAAATAATAATACTGTACCAAGTTGCATTGCGTTTGGTTGGTTAAATCGTGAGAAACGTCTATTTAAAAGTCGCAACTTTGCTTGGCCGCTATGTTGGTTCTGTGGTTATCAGGTTTTCAAAAATCACATAGGTGAACTTCTAGTAGTTCCCTTTATCACCGTGAAATATTCCAGGGTGATATCGGTAATAGTTTCGTAGATATCGAATGCTGGTGAAATATTTCGCACAGCCGCCATGTTGGATTGGTGGGATGTAACAACATTTGAAGGGCACGGTCGGGGTGGTGTGGAATAGTGCTATGAACTTACCGAGTTTCATTGCAATCGCTCCAGCGGTTTAGAAGATATTAGGGGGGGGCACACCATATCACACACACGCACACAGAGACGGACACACTGGCAAAAGGTGATCTCATAAGCCTATTTTTTTTCATAAATGAAAATAGGCTAAAAAGTATGCAACTTCTTGTATCCTTGTTGCAGATCTGGTTCATGTACGTCCAAATATCATGTTTTATACGTCTTCGGTGTGTTTCTTTAAGGTGTGACTTTCCCACTATGGTATGTTTGTGCTGCCCAGGCACAAAAGACGTTATGAGCACGGCAGACCACAAGCATATGACAAAATGTTGGCTCCAGTGTGCCTACTGTCGACCAAAGTATTATGTGCACTCGAGTTTGAAGGTCGTTTGTGAAGTAACCAATAGACCAACATAAAATACAATAACATCATCATTTTCGTCGTTCTATTTTACGTTAGTTCATGTAGGTTTGGAATTTTTAATTTATATTTTAATATTTTTATCGCAGTTGGAACACAAAATGTGCCCGTTTTTAAGCGTGTTTCAACCATGTGTCACATTTAAGAATTATTATCTCAAAACTCCCTCATCAGATCGAATGCAAATTTTAACACAATATACAGGGTCATTCATATAAAGTAAGAACGGCGAGCGGCGGTTTTGTCATTCGCTGCTGAAGCTGGCTTGGCCGACCTTGTGACGCGCCACGGCCCCCTGCTGTAGTATTGAAAGCGCGCGCATAGTACAAACTTGACCTTGCAATAAGCGTGCAGGTGTTGTCAGTCGCCAGTCTGAACCACAGCTGCTAACATGTTGAGACAGTTATCATTGCAACATCGTATTTTTGTATGTAAAATTTATTTTAATTACGATTCGGCTCGGCGGGTACGTGATGCATTTGTTCAGCAATTTCCTGATGAAGTGCCACCTTCACTAGCACAGATTCACGTAATTGTAAATAACGTTGACACTACTGGTTCAGTGCTCAATAAAAAACACAAAATAAAAAATCAGAAAAAATACAGAGGCATGACTCACTCGCGTCAGCCAAAATGTGGTTACCAGCAGGGGCGGTTCTAGGCGTAGTGCCACCGTGCCATGGCACTGCCCTCTAAGAGAAAATAAATTATTCATAGTCCTGAAAGAATAATTTCGAACGCCTACGTTTAATACCAATATATAATTAGTTTCAAATTACTTTGTAGTTAAAATATTCCTTCCGTAGAGTATGATTATTGAGTCCATCTTCGCCCCAGTGATATCTTGAGCCGCGGCCTATATGGCACGGTTGACGCATGCGCAGTCCAATTTACGATCTTTTCCGTAGCCTCTCTCGTCACTCGCTATGAGGAAATATGCTGGGCTCCGTGCCGAATCGAGTTTGGCTCAAAGCGGTACTGAAAGTGAAGGGCAATGCTATCTATCGGCCAGCCATCGGTACTGGGCCAGCGACATGCCTGTCACAAGCTGTCACAAACGGAAGAGGGTGTGGGCCAATGGCCTGATTGGCTGGAAGTAATTTGACTCATTGGTTATTGGTGGGGTGGGGCGTTGGTTGACACAAACTGACAACCAATCGCTCCCACACAAAGAGTATTAATTCTCGATTTCTCTAAAAGGGGGCTCTGGGTCCAACAGTGAAATTTAAATTTGCCGTAATAAATAGTGAAAATAATATGTATGTATTTATTAATTCCTTATTTGGTAAAGTGAATAACTAAGTGAATGAATAAAAGAGAAAGAAAGTAAGATCATGACTACCATAGGCCTACATGTTTAAGGCTTCACGGATTACTCTCGGTAGCTAAGGCTTGGATGAAATCGCGCGAATTCCTATTTGTAGTCTAGTCTATCTTCAGTTCTTGTTAACGGTTCGTGGTTATTTTTAGTGAGTCAAGGTTATAAAGAGTCAAACATTGAGTTTGTGTTGTAGGCTATTAGTGACTGATTGGTTGAGTGCTGAAAAAGTTTCTTTTATATATTTTTATATATTTTCTTATCGTATATATTATATTCAGTAAGTCCCGATGTGAAATGTTGACTATCAAGATTAGTGTAGGTCCTATATATACATCGGAAATCGAACCCTGCTCTGATATACTGTTATGAAAATACCAATATTTTCATATTTTTTACTTGGCACTACCCCTTGTGCGGGACTGGAGCCGCCTCTGGTTACCAGATACAATGCCTGTATAACCCAGGAAGGACGACACTTCCAGGACCTTTTATAAGGTAATATTTCATAGAGGATTGTACACACGCTTAGAGCAGGGGGCCACGGTTCGCCACAAACTCGGTCAAGGCCACCACACTAGCGGATAACAAACCCGCCGCTTGGCGTTCTTACTTTATATGAAAGACCCTGTACATTGGAATGTTGTATAACTGGTTTATTAATTTCAAAATTTTGTGTGTCCAAGAAACAAAGTTGTTTTCATTTTTGTAAGGTAACTTATTCTCGTCTCGGGGTGGTTGGAAAATATAGCTCTTGGTCGCGTTGTAATCCTTATATATCAAGAAGTATGCTGTATGACTGTGAAATACGTAAATTAATTCAATTATTTTATATCGGTTTGTATTTGTTCGTGGAAATAAGGCATGATTATCCAGCCAGCCACTCCGGGGTAAGCTGCACAGCGTTGCTGAGATGGAGCCCATCATAGCCGAGCGAGGCGAGGTCGTATTTCCCCGTTCAAATATAAACCGTTATAAAATAAGTGAATTAATTTACGTAATTTTAAGTCATACAGCATAACTTCTTGATGTATAAGGATTACAACGCGACCAAGAGCTATATTTTCCAACCACCCCGAGCCGAGAAAAAGTTACCTTACATAAATGATAACAACTTTGTTTCTTGGGCACACCAAATTTTGAAATTAATAAACCAGTTATACAACATTCCAATGTATATTGTGTTAAAATTTGGATTCGATCTGATGACGGGTTTGTGAGATAATAATTCTTAAATGTGACGCATGGTTGAAACACGCTTTAAAACGGGCACTTTTTGTGTTCCAACTGCGATAAAAAATATTAAAATATAAACTAAAAATTTCAAACCTACATGAACTCACGTAAAATAGAACGACAAAAATGATTATGTTATTGGATTTTAAGTATGTCTTCTGGTTACGTCACAAACAACCTTCAAACTCGAGTACACATAATACTTTGGTCGACAGTAGTGTCCAGGCTCTGCACTCAGTACTAAACGTACTGCAGCACCCCGTCAAATGGACAATGCTTGTGCGACTAAGCGCTGCAGTGCTAGTGTGATGACATGCTGCACTGCTCAGAAATAGGCAGAATAGGGCTGCGCTTCACCTGCTAGCACTGCTTCACCTTGCCCATTGCACGGTCCTGGTGCACACACACGGACAAAAGGTGATCTCATAAGCCTATTTTTTCATAAATGGAAATAGGCTAAATACGAGATTTTAAAATTTCACACAGGCGCCATCTTGTGGATATGAAAACAATTCAGTTTGATTGCTGTCATTGATTAGTTGACATTGAGAATTGTCTACATATTTCTAAATATGTGTAGACCATTGAGCTATGTACTATTAGATGACGATTATTGCGTACGGTAGGTTCATTGTTCAAACGTTGACTACGATCGCATGATTAGGACACAAGAAATTAAAACTTAATTTTTAAATTTCTCACAGGCACCATCTTGCAGTTATGTAAACAATTGAGCTGAATAAGATATCAGTGCATTACAAGGTGTATAACATTTGCTATACCATTTGACGGCGCTCGAATGGTTTAATCGCGAAAAAAAAAAAAACTATTTTAATGTATCAACTTCGCTTGGCCCCCATGTTCGTTTGTTATTTAACAGGAATTTTGAGAGTCCCATCTAGTAGTTCATTTTATCACCGTACAAAATGTCAGGGTGATATCTGTAATAGTTTCGGAGATATGGAATGCCAGTGAAATATTTCGCACAGTCGCCATGTTGGATTGGTGAGCTGTAATAAAATTTGAAGATCACGGTCGGGGTCGGACAAAATAGTACTATGACTTTACCGAGTTTCATTGAAATCGCTCCAGCCGTTTATATTTTATTAGGGGACACACACACATATGCACACACACGGACTAAATGTGATGTCATAAGCCTATTTTTTCATAAATGAAAATAATAAAGAAAGCTTTTCATTCGGTCCACGCGAATTTCGTGTTGACCGACTGAAAAGCTTTCTTCATTAGAAATAACCATCACTGAAAAATGGCTTCTATCACTACTAAATGAAAATAGGATACCAAGTAAACGAAAAGCAAGAACGGGAGGTTTCATTTAGGAAAGAAATACTCTTATTGGTCACAAAGGAGTGAAAGTTTGGTGTGTAGGTTACACTCTGCCTTATATGGCAACACTGCGAGAAGGTGAGTTCGATTCCCATCTTAGCTATCTTAGAGTGTTTTTCTGGGGTTTCCCACTTCCACTCCAGGAAAATGCGTGGATAGTTCCTAAGTCAAGGCCATTGCCAACTCCAAAAATAGCAACGTTTATCAGACTTCAACTACATGGGGCTGGTGAACAATAGGCTATGTTCCAAACCCCTATATGAAGCAACAAGAAATATTTCGAATCAATGGGATCCATCGTATTGATTTTAGGAAACATGTTTCTAACGTAGGCTACAATATGACCGCGATCGAAACGAGCAAGGTGCCTTGCCCTGTCTGATGGGGCACGCGCTCAGATTGAAATCATTATGTTGATTATTATTGATATTTCAAGAAGTAATTGGCCTGGAATTACATATGGCCCAGCATCGTCAGTTCACGGTCACCTTCCATGCTTGTCCGGGAAGCGGGCAAATAGACACTTCCATAACGTTATTGACGAGATTCTTTTCTGAAATAACGGAATCAATTTCTCCGCTTAGAATAATGTTACTGATAGTGCATAGCTGGTAAAAATCGCATGTATACCGTTATTAGACTTATAACGTTGTTGGTGGGTTCGCACTTCAAAATAACTGAATTATTTTTTCTGCCCTGAATAACGTTATTGATAGCGCAAAGCTCGTAAATATCGCTCGTATACCGTTACAAACCTTATAACGTTATTGGTGGGTTCACATTTCTAAATAACGGAATTAATTTTTCTGCCCTGAATAACGTTATTGATAGCGTATAACAGGTTAAAATCTCTCGTATACCGTTACTAGGCTTATAACGTTATTGGTAGGTTTGTATTTTGAAATAACCGAATCGATCACTCTGCCTGAATAACGTTATTGATGGCGCGCAGCGGGTCAAAATCGCTGTCATACCGTTACTAGACTTATAACGTTAATAACGGGAGCGCATTTTAAAATAACGGAATCTTTTCCTCTGCTGGTTATAACGTTAATAGCACAAACCAGGGAAAATTATAACCCCTTATTTCGTTGCCGCACTATAAACGTTATTCATATACCATTTGTTTTGGGTACGGAAGCAGTAACGTAACAAAAATTAATTCGTTATTTCTGATAATTCTGTCACGTTATGAAGCCTTGGAAATGAGGAACTTTGTGTTGGTGGAAACTCCCGAGATTAATTTTGCCATTATGAATATCGCCTACAGAATTCAAATGGGTTCTTTGACATGCCATCATCGTATGACATGGTGTAGTAATTTTTGCCACCTTTCAAAAATCACTTACCACGGCCAGGAGCGAACCTGCAAGCTTGGCGTTAGTAGACCAACACGTTGACCACTCACCCACTCTGGCAAGCAATATTGTATTGATTAGACTGATTCATTTCTATCATTTATTTAAAATCAATATGGATCAAGTTTTCTTTAACCAACATGGTTTAATATCAGACCATCTTATAACAAATTGATTTAAAATGTTTTGCCTGTAACACCAGCAGCATTCAGGAAGAACAGACTCTGAGGTGATGCTCTCCAATATTTTGTCATAGGCTTGTCTTTGTTCAGTATTGAGCTTAGGATGATTTTCAGCAACTGACTTACCGAGCTGGACTGTATCACAAGACATCTCCCTCAGGTAGTCACGATTAATCGTGTTGGCTCCCTGCTCTCTTGAAGGTGGTGGAATCCCAAACGATTGGAGTGGTTGGTCAGACATTGTGAACACAACACATTTTATAAGAATAAGACATGGGTTGTACACGATATCCATTAGTAGATGGGCGCTTTCAACACTCTCTTTCCATTTCCTTCTAACATCCTCCATGAGACTGTCTCTTTATGTTTTTACCACAGTGCCACAGGATCGTTAAGCTAACAGAACACCAACATGATTGTGAACAGCTCACGGATCTTATAAGAGGGGAAAGCATCTTCCTACATGTGGTCCCAGTGAGCATCGTCTTCGAGTAAGTGATGAGCTTGACAGGCTGACTGAAATGGAGGTCTTAATATATATAAATATGATATGTAACTTTGTGTTTTTTAATGTCCATCTTGTTAATACACCGTAGAGTTCTTCACCCACTTTTAATGTGTATTTTTAGTGCCTATTTCAATGTTTTTGATATGTGTGAAACATTCACTGATTGAGTGGCTGATGAAGAGTGCCAGGTGACCTTGAAACATGTACCACTAGTTGTAAGAGACAAACATTGTATTGATTGATGAAATTTTATAATATGTACTCAGTGACATTTTGTCAATACGGACCAAGTATGGAGGAAGTTAATCCCAGATGAAATGTAGGGTGTACCTCTCCCTCGACAGTTTTCAGGGCATCGAATGAAGTGGGCCTCGTACCTCGTGCAAAAATACCCACAGGTAACAGCATTCAGAGTTGCCGGGATGCACTGTATACTCCTTGCCTAGATCATTCAATTCAGGATGGCCTTGAACTGCCTTCCCGTTTCCTTATGCGGAATGTTCTGTTTGTCCATACGTAAATTAGTAGGTTAACACTTCACTGTACAGAACTGTTCTTGCAAAGCTATCTACTTTGCAAAGATCGAAGAAGACCGGGAGTGTAGTTTTTGGAGGGTTATTGATTCTTTGGACCATGTTTTCTTCTGTGAAGTAGGCTACACCCTTTAATCATTCTCTTTGTGGACTGCAAGATGTACAACAAGAGGGGACCTATCATAAATGGGATAGCTCCAATTTCACCAGACCACCACAGAACTGCTAATGTAGCACCCAGCTTTGTACCTTTACACCTCGTCCAGGTCCTCAATGGTGAACGCTGCCTGGTCAGTACCTTTATTGACATACTTACAAATGTATTTGATTGACTCAAATTGACTCAACGTTGATATGAGCCGAGAAGATAGGACAGGGTTTATGAGTAGGCTACTACCCAGCGATTGTCAAGTTCAACCCCCTTGATATTGATAGCAAAACCACCATCTGCTGGGTAACACCTTCAGTACTGAAGGTAGCCACCTACTCCGGTATGTGTCTCGTTAGCAAGGTGTCGAGGGTACTTCTTACTGCAGTGCATGAACCGTTCACCATGCAGGGCGGTTTACAGTTGAGATTCCCACACGGGCGGTGTATCATGCTGGACAATCTCATAGAGTTTTGGTTGATGTTCGAGATCAGGGATCTTGGCACTAATTGCGTTGTCATTAAAATAGGCTTTAATTTTTTCTTCCAACCACAGAAGAATGTGAACGTGGGAGAAGGCGTAGTTTCTGCCATTCCACAGAGTACATGTGACATCTGGTATCATCAAAAATACATCCTTTAGTAGGAAGTTTCACAATTTGTTTCACCTTTAAATCAAAGACGTCGTGCCCGTCGTGAGGTTTTTTGCCTTCACTCAAGAGCTCTCAGTTTTCTGACAATTTTGGTTTACACGTTAACATAATGAAAAGGGCAAGACTTCTGAAATGTCTCACATAGGTCGTGACATCTTGAGTACATTCGTGCACATAAGTTAGCGGGGACCTCCAGTGTAAGATGATGTGAGCACCGCCATCCTGCTCATTTCGGATGGCTGACCGTCAGATCAACTCATAACGTCGCTTAGGTGCACATAGTCCTCACTTCTTATCGACTTTTGGTTGTAACGAATCCAGTTGAGACGTTCAGTTTCTATTTTTTCAAACATATCAAACAGAAATTGATTTAAATGATTGCGAAACAGCAGAATATAAAAAATCTCCCCCACTACGTTCCAAGACCATGTGGCTGTAGAAATCGGCGAGACCAAGTTTTCTTGTTTCTTTACAGGCTGATTTGAAAAATGTTGATGGAGTAACCATCCTCTCCACGGCAGAATATGAGCGGGTACTGGAGAGTGTTGTAGGCACGGAGTGTCTCACTGATCCGTATTTGCCGGCCGTGCCTGCTGTGGAGCACGATGTATCTCCGCTCAAATTCCCACAATCAGGATAACGATCTTCTTAGTGGTGGACACCCGTGGGCTTCCTGTCAGCGTTGATTACCATTTGGAAGTTCCGCTGACTTTCAGGAACAGACTCGACAGCAGCTTTGAGTTCTGATTATAATGATTCAGTAACTCCTGTAGTTGGCCAACCAGCTGTCGTTTAACCCCGGAAAGGTGCCGCATCTGATGTCCCTCTCGTTCCTGTTGTCCCAAGAAAGTATATTTACAGGACTGACGGATGCTGTTGACGTGCTGGCATCAAACTACCAATCGTGTGGTAGATCTGACCTTGAACCATGATGTCGGCATGAAATTGTCCTCCTTCTCTTAAGCCCAAAAAGAAGTCATTAGGAAGCACCCGTAATACTTTCGGATGTTGGTGAGAAAGTGTTCGGAATTGAGGTGCTCGCGCGTCACGAGGCTATGCAAAGGTTCAGGGATCTTTTGTATGGTAGGAAGCTGAACTTGGCCGCTACTACACCACATACCAAAATTTTCATCCTTCCATTTTGTATCGGGGCAAAATGAACATTCCACTCTAGAACCCAAATCAGCAGTCTTGATGTTTTGAATTATAGGCCTACTTGCCTACCGCTTTTCATTGGACCTCAGGATTGCTCTTGGCATATTTACAAACTGCTTCCCTCATTTGTCTCTTTCCAACGGTATCTGTGAACTGTCTCCTACGTTTTCATTGAGGTTGGCTAGGCGATTCAGGGGCAGACTCATCAGAAACGGTCAGAGGAGCAGGTTGTGTTTGGGGAAGCAGATTGGAGGAACAGGATGGCTGACACTCCTTGGGGTCAGCAGAGGCACTAGCCGGAGGTAAGGCAGGTGGTGTTGACTGTGTGAATGGAACTAACACTTCAAAGTGGCCCTCCAAATAGTTTCCACTGAAACGAGGCCGTTTTGTTCCCCAACTACCGTGTCCGTACCGTATTTGGCTAGAAGTGCGCCGTCCCAGTAGAGAAATATCTCTCCCGCCACCTTGAGTTCGCATGATGTTAAAAAAAGCTTTCCAGTCGGTCGACCGACTGGAATGTTTTCTTTAATAGAATACCGGTACGGTAATTATGCAACACTGAAAAATGGCTTCTATCACTTGAATTTGCATGATGTGCCGTACACCTTACGTTTGACATCTCAGAGACGAACTGGGAGTTTGTGGAATAGGTTACGCTTGTTAAGGTCACGATATACAGTTTGTGAGTCTCCACCAGCTGTTGGACACATGGTAGGCTACATGATATAGTCCAGAGTTCCGAAACTCAGGCGCCCGCGAGATTGTTGCGTGCACAATATGGGACAGTGAGTAAAGCAGTCACGTGCCGTCTCCAGAAACCTCAATCACATGATGTGGGATCTACTGGTCGTCAACAGCCATCCATTATCGAATGTTTTGAATATATATTCCGGTACAGGCCTATATAAAGAATTAGCAAGTTTTCAGAAACCTGAATCAAACCGTAGCCTACTACTGTACCGATACGCTTCAATACTACCGAAGGCAGGCGATAAGAAATTGACTTAAGAACTGTGAACGTCTGGAATCAAATTCCAATTGAAAAAAAGGAAGCTTGTAGTTTAACGTGACCGTTAATCGAAATCCCAATTGAAAACACGTCCACCCAGATCAACAATGTGCGAACACTATTTGCCATAGATAACAACTGAACAACACTAAGAAGTGGGGCTTCGACTTTTTTTCGTTCCTATTGGCAAGTCAAACTATCACTTGGGGCGCTGCGGTCGGTCAAACATGGCCGGGATACGTAGGATAAAACACTCAATAACACAGGATTGCTACGGAACACTTTCGTATTGTCCTGTTATAATCAGTAAATATGGTCCTTAAAATACTGATGACTATGTATGTTACTATGTATAACAATGTGATACGGTTCATGCGATCTAATTTGTGTGTTCCACTGGATTTTATGTGTTAATTGCGTAGGGCTCATTATCAACCATTACCGTATCTGCTCGGATTTGTTTTTATGCATTTCGAATCATGACGCTGTTACTTTTCAAAGCTATATTCGAGTTTGCTAACTGCACCATAGACTCTAGAAACTTTACAGAAAGGGTAGAAATGTTATTTGCAAACATGTCTTGTGGAAGAGTAGACAATGATGAAACTATTTAGTCAATTTACGCTCTTGAGCTCCAGGCGTTGCAGCTCCACCCCACATGGTTACAAGAGAAATATTGAAAGGATAAAGCTATCAATCAAGCAGTTTCAATGTTCTTGCAAGGCAGGTAGCCTACATCAGAATGTTGCAAACATGTTTTATCACTACGTCTTTTCTGCCACATGTAATTAGGGTCTATTAGTCCATTATTATTATTACCGTAGATTATTATTAATATTATTAGTAGTACTACCTTAAATGGCTAGACTGTCTCCCAACGTCCTCACCAACTGTATTCCAACTCGTTCCTGTTCTCCGTATTTATTCGTGATCGCCACCTTTCGACCATTGCTATTTGCATCTTTTGGGTTTTTGTGGGTATCTACTCACATAACGTAACGGCGGTGCTTTTTGAGGATCCAACCAGCCTTCGGGCTGACTACCTAACACAATGACAATTTATATCCGTATCGTAGCCATCTTATACATAGGCTTGCAGCCGTAAACTGAGCAATATACGTTGCTTTTATTCATTTACTCATTGTCTAACAATGAGTACAACTCATTAATTGTGTATAAAAACACAAACAAATTAACACGCTCTCTTCACCCATACAAGAAACAATACAAACTGTCACCATGTGGTAGATTTATCCTACTTGGTAAGATTCTTATTTTCATCGCTAGATGGTACATTAGATAGCTGGAGTTGCCAAGATAACAGCACATGCTCTCGATCATTGAACTGTAGGGGCGGGGTCCTGTTTAGTTAACGGTTGTGCCATACAGTAATCCTCTTTGGGTTGTACTGATTAATTAGACACACAATTATTGCCAACAGATGTAAATTGACACTATGTAGTGGGGAATTAAAAGCATTTTTCCTTTAAGCTATTCAGGGTGTACTTTTCCCACAATTATTGATGATTTGAACGTCAACATGTCACTATTAATAGACCAATAGCTAAAATTTCTCTCGCCTTGGCCGTTGATGTGCATTGTGCAGCCTTTTCCAGTGTTACATCCCAGGGATTGTAATTCTCCAACAACCCTTTTGCCTCACATGCCTCTCTTCCCCAGTCAAATTGATGGTGATCGTCGCGTATGACGTCAGGGGTGTCATTGTTTGCCATTTTGTTCCACATGGCAGAACAGTAACCGCGTAGTACTGCAGGGACTTCCTGGTGCGACAGGTACGATGTGGCGTTCGGGAGAAACGTCAGGATCTTCTGGACAATGCAATAATCCTGCACGACAATGCAAGACCACATAAAGAAGGGTGGGTAGGGCAGCTACTGCGACGTTGGGGATGGGAAGAATTGGAGTACCCACCGTACTCTCCCGACATTTCGCCCTGTGACTTCGATCTCATTCGAAATATTAAGGAACCACTACGTGGTAGGCGGTTTGCAGCACGAGAGGACATTGCTAATGCTGTGCGCCAACAGGTGACCCGATTCACACATGGTGCTGCAAATGCTGAGGCAGATGGTATTCAGCGCCTCCCACATCATTGGCAGCGTGTGGTGACAGTAGCATGGGACTACTTTGAGGGTCTTTAGGCCCAGGTTTGTCATGTCAACTGTATGTGTACTGTGTTGTCATTCTTTTGCACCATGAAGGCCATATTGCCCTATATACTACCGTAATAAATTAAATTAGTGTGTTACGATATTTCAGTGCTATTCATTGCCCACACTTGTAGTTAACACCTTGTCCTTTTGTCTGTATATGTCACATTTTCCAACCGGACTGGTATCTTCATGAAAAAAAAAGTTGCCATGACTTTTGCCCCAACCCTCGTATATCATAAAATAAATACTTTTTTTTTTCTTTCTATAAAATAGGATTTGTATGATTTAAAAAAATATGATTGTGCATCAGAATATTTTCAAAATGATATTGTCTTTCCGGAATAGCTAGTAGTGCATAGTAATAATTAAACGTACTTCAAGAGGAGCCCGAGAAGAAAAAATGCATAAGGCCCCTTAAATACTCCCTCACTTGATTTTTGTTAGAATTAGTCTCAATCTCAAAAAACAATGGGAGAATGGTATTTCAAACGAAATGCATGTTAGCTTGAAGGACTTAATTATTTCTTCGAAAGTAATTGACAAACCTAGAAATAGCCACGTCTAACAAGTCAGCTGATGGAAACCAAGATGAGCGGCTTCGGTGGCGTAGTTGGTAGCATTCTGAGTTTCTATGCCCAAGATTGCGGGTTCAAATCCGGCCGAAGTCGTCGGATTTTTTAAGAGCGTTAAAAATCCCTCAGTATGCCTTCCCTCGGTGGAGAAGTAAAGCCGGCGGTCCCATGTCATAGATTTATGGCATGTTAAAGAACCTTCCACTCATTACACCTGAGTGAAGCTAAATTGTATAGGTTAAGAATGTAAACAACGCTCTTAGGTTCCCACGTTCGTTGCCAAGAGCCGACTGCGGTGGCGTCTGGTAGCTAAGTTCTGAACTAGTAGTCGTTGACGGTGGCGTTTGGCAGCAAAATTAGGATCTATTTGAAAAATTCAAAAGTCTGCAGTCCTTACTTGAATTAAAAAACAGATAACACACACTAATACAGTCATCACAATTAACACCGGTTATCAGACAGATTCTACACACACCCAAAATACACGGGGCTACATGACCGCGTTGTCGCAGCCCCTAAACTTAAGAACCAACCAACCACCAACGGAAACCAAGATGAGGTCAAGCGTGGTACAAGTTCAAGGGGACCACACAGAGCCTTCGCCTCCACGTCACCGTATTGTGTGCTTTGTAAAACATCTCACAGTTTGCATAAATGCCCAAAATTTAAGAACTTGGATGTAAATAGCCGCATAATCGTTGTGAAGGATATAATCTCTGTTTCAATTGTTTGAGAAGTGGCCACATAGCCAACAATTGCAGCTCAGGTACCGGTAACTGTAGGATATGCAATAAAGGTCATCCACACATTATTGTATACTAGCGGACCCGTGCGAGAACTCTCGCATAATGGGCTGTATGCGCCTCATCTGTACAAACTTCCCGCCAGGCACTAGTGCTATGCGGACTGTAAGCGCAACAGTTCTGCCAGGGGCTATCGTCTTGTTTATTTGTATAAAAGCACTTTATAAACAAAAATATATATTTCCGTTGACTTTTCACAATATTCAAGATTTTTCCTGTACTATTGAAACGATTTGGAAGACTTTGATACAAACCACACCTTCTAACTCCCTCTGTTTTAGGAGCTTGAGTTTATGAAACGTACACCTTAGCGTATTATATAATAAGATAGACCGCAGTGCCCACACAGTGTATCCCAACACCAATCGTATTGTTCTGTTAGAGACGCTTACCCGCAATATGAAGTATTATCGTCAACTGCTGTTGTTAACATTAGAGATAGCGAAGAGCGAATGCATCAATGCCGAGTACTATTAGACAATGTCTCACAGATGAACTTCGTGTCTTGAGACTTAGTGGACCGTTTGGATATCAAGTTGAATCGGCATTCGGTACCTATTAATGGCATTAGCAATACGCGAGCGACATTATCCTCTCACTTCCCCTTCTGTCAACTTCAGAGAGAGTCAAGAGTTCGTAGTTATAGTAGGCAGGGTCGCCGAGAGGATTTAAGGGCCCCTATGCAATATTTAGCCCGGGCCCCTCTTGAAATACTTTTTAATTATTACTTTCAACTACCATACCGTACTAAGTATTCTGGAAAGGCCCATTCTCAGAAAAGCATCTGATGATTAGTCACAATTTAAGAAACATAGACATGTTTTCATAGAACACCTTGGCATTAAACCTATTTTGTGAAATATATTTTGCATAGTCCACAATTTATTTTGAATGTTTTAGTTATCTTAATGCATTTAAATGATTCAAGGCATCGCTTTATTCCTATCAATTCCGTTTTACACTCAGCTGAGGGATTTACATTCTTGCTTTCATTTACTGCGTGCCTATGAGTGAGTAATAGGTGTTTGCCAAATGGTTTAACACGGTCAACACGAACTGACCTGGTTTTTGATAGGCCATGGAAGGAACAACCTAATGTACTCTCTAGTAGCCTATCTCCTCTCTCTGATGAAAAAGTTATATGCGTGTTGAATCATACAAAAAAAAAAAACAATTGGCAACTCCAGCTATCTGATACGACATCTAGCGGTAAAAATGAGAAACTTACCAAGAAGGGTACATTTGTCACGTGGTGACTGTTTGTATTTGGTTTCTTGTATTGGTAAGCCGATTGTGGTAAATTCTTCATGTCTTTATACAAAAGTAATAAGTTTAACTCGTTGATAAGAGTGCAAAATGAGTAAAAGCAAAGTATATAGCTCAGTTTACGGTTGTAATTCGATGTATAAGAGGGCTGCGGATATAAGTTTTCATCACTTTCCACTTTCCAAAAGATGCAAATAGCAATAGCTGAACGGTGACGATACCAAATAAATACGGGCAACAGGAGCGGGTTGGACCACTCACCACTACGTACCAAGACAGCCAAGCCTACACCAGCCGAAGACAGCCAAGCTTCCCCGCTCCCTAGTTCATTTCCAATAACCCTACCAATCGCCATCACCTCGCTCTGCGATATCCGAGCCATTCCATTACGAGTCATATAGGCCTAGTTTGACATCGGAGGGTAAATATCTACTCTGCGAGAACCTGCTACCAGTCCGATATTCAACACCAAACCCACCTGCTAACCATCCAAATCAAGCAATTCCGAGTTTTAATACAAGTTAAACTCATCCCTTCGCCCTACCAAGCAGCAAATAATTTCTCGAGTCTATGGTTCAGTGAGCAAACTCAAATATGGCTTTTAAACGTAACAGCGCCATGACTCGAACTGCTCAGAAACAAATACCAGCAGACAACCGATGCTTGATAATATGCAATTGGCACATAAAATCCAGTGGAACACACAAATTAGATCACGTGTATCGCCCAGTTATACATATTTGCAATTAAAAATAACACTGTCATTATTTTAGGGGCCACATTTACTGATTATAACCGAAAAATAGAAAGTGTTCCATATCAAACGCGTGTTATTGAGTATTTTTACCCTACTTATCCAGACCGACCGCAGCGCCCCAAGTGTTAGTTTGGGTTGCCAATAGACTTGACTTTGCACACCAAAGTTACTAAAAGTGAAAAATTGCATATTTGTAATTGCCTACGCGACATATTCGCTCCATTGCCATATCCCTTCCCCCTGCAATCTTTTAAAGGGAATTTGTGCTTATCTAATTATTCAGTTCTCGCATTAGCAATGTCTCGTCCAGTTTTCTTATTGCACTCTACAAAACTCTGCATTACTTTAAACCAGTGGTTCTGAACCCGTAGAAGTCTGCGGACCACTCAGGCTGAAATTGAATCATGTAAGGACCACCCGCCGTCCCCCAGACCCCCTCCCTCCCCCAATAAACCTAATCAGTTGTAACCCTTCCTCAATAACACTCATTTTAAAGATGTTTCAATTCAAAATCTGCTAGTCATCGCCGCGAATACATTCGGACGATTCTCGTTCAACGCACACCGTTTTCGAAATTCCCATTTATTGGCCCCTTTTCTCCCGCGGACCACTCCCGAGGCACTGACGGACCACCTGTGGTCCACGGATCACCGGTTAAGAACCACTGCTTTAAACGAAGAATCAACAGTCCAGAATATATCTCAAAATTAATGTCATTAGTTCTTTATTCAAAGTCGGAGTACTGTAGCATCAGCTAATATTGCAATGTACTTCATTTTTTTCCTTTCTGAGAGGACAGCCTGAAGAACCTTGTTACTGCAAGCTGCATTGAACTCCATTTGGCAATCTACTGAAAGATAGTGAGTTTGAAGTAATTTCTCTTACTGTGACTCTTGAACTTTCGTCACGTGTTTTCGTAACAGCGGATCATACTAAGCGAACAACTAAAAATTCCGAGGAAGTTGCCATTGTCCGATGATCCTATTTTGCTAGAAGAACCCTGAAATGCCAGATCCTCTCACCAAGAAATAAAGTAACAGACAGAATCCTGAGAAATGAATCACTCAAATATTTCAGTTTAGAGACATTTTCAAAATGTATATGATACTGAATGTCATAGTGCGGTCTTCTATCTAATCCTCTACATTCAGTTCCTCGTGATGTAGTGGCTAGCATTCTCGGCTGTCACCCCAGTGGTCTGGGTTAGATTCCCGGTTCTGCCAAGACATTTAATTCGGGTCTGAGGACTGGAACTGGGTACACTCAACTTTGTGAGGAAAAACTGAGAAGAGGTGTGTTCGATTCCCACCTCAGCCATCCTGGAAGTGGTTTTCCGTGGTTTCCCACTTCTACTCCAGGCAAATTCCTGGGTGGTTCCAAACTTAAGGCCACGGCCGTCTCTTTCCCAATTCTCACCTAAATATTGTTAAGGTTTTAACCTAACAATTTGTTTGGTGAGGTAGAGGCGGTTCCCCCGGAGAGCGGTCGTTAGAATCGACTCAACCCCGGCGCTTCTACCATTTGTTAATGTTTTAACCTTAAGGGGAGTTCCAATGGATAAAATATGAAAAAATATCAGTTTTCAGATTTTTATATGATGTGAAAGCTGACACATTGACTTTTAAAATGGTGTATAATACTTGAAATGAAAATCCACTGCCTGCTTCCAGTCTCCGACCGGGTCAGGAATGGAATGAATGAAGCCCCCATCTAGCGGCGAGGATATGAACTGTGCCGGCTGCCGAGGCCTGACGCACTCCTCTGGGGCAATGATTAAATGAATGACAAATGAAATGATAGTGGAGAGTGTTGCTGGAATGAAATTTTGACAGGGAAAACCGGAGTACCCGGAGAAAAACCTGTCTGCCTCCGTTTTGTCCAGCACAGATCTCACATGGAGTGACCGGGATTTGAACCACGGACCCAGCGGTGAGAGGCCGGCGTGCTACCGCCTAAGCCACGGAGGCTGTATAATACTTAATGTATATTATTTGCAAAACATGTGTAACATTTCTTTAAACAATGCAGTGCACATTAGACAACACTGAAAATTAGAACATACAAGTCTTCTCTATGAATTTGGTTTTATATGAAGGAAAATTATCTTGTACTGAGAGCTTTGATTTTTCTGGAGTTGGTTATATTGTAATAGGATACTCTTGATTCTAATTTTAAATCTTTTCACCTATCCAATATGGCGGCCGCGAAAAATATTTCGCTAGCATTCTTTATCTCCGCAACAGTAACAGATATCACCCTGAAAATTTTTACGGTGATAAAGTGTATTACTAGAAGTTCACGTATGTGTTTTATAAAACATAAGTACAAAACCAACATGGCGGCCAAACGAATTTAACATATTTAAATGGAATTTCCGTGCACTTTTATCATCCCAGCGCAGTGAAACTTGGAACGGTAAATGTTTATAAAATATTCAATCTACTGGCATCTAATTTAATTCAATTGTATTTAAAAACTGAAGATAGTGGCTGTGCGAAATTTTAAAACGATCCATTTCATGTCTCCTAATCATGCAATCGAAATGAAAGTTTGAATAATAAACTTACGCAATGATCTTCATCTAATGGTGCATAACTCTATGGTCATACATATAGAACAATCCATCATGGCGACCATCCAAAATGTGTAGACGGTTCTCAATATTTACGAATCTATTACAGCAATCATACTGAAATGTTGTATGTTGATAGAGGCTAAAGCAGGGGTGTCAAACTCAATTTTGTAGAGGGCCATATATTAAATTTAGAATGTGTAGGCGGGCCAGATTCAAATAAAAAAAATGTAGTCTACTGAATTATTATAACATTTTATTTACTTAATTATATTGTATATAATATACGGTTGTTAAAAATCATATCAAAGTTATAAAAGAGGGTAATTATTTTGAGCTCGAGGATCCAGATACCTGACTTCTCTTGGTTTTGACAAGCTCATTGATGTCAGGTATCATATTCGTTGTAATTATTTTAAGAATTGATTGGAGATGTTCATTCGTAAGTCTTGTGCGATGTTTGTTCTTATTTATGTTCATGACGGAAAACATCTGCTCACATAAATAGGTGCTACCAAACATGCACAGAATGCGTGCTGCATGCTTTTTTTAATTGCGGGTAGTTAACCAAACTCTTGAAATATTGTGTATAAAGTGTAAGAGCGTTAACCTCTTTAAATTTTTCTTTCAAAATACTGTCTGATTGAAGATCTATCAACTCCATTTGCAAATGAACTGGTGCCTGTGAAGCTTCAAAATTGAATGGATTGTTGAAAATTGGGAATTCCATTTCATTCATTTTGTGGAAGTCTTCAAAACGATTGTTGAATTCCGTGATCAGATTTTGCAGAAGTTGAGAATATTGATCCAATTTATTTTGGTTCACCGTGCCAAATGATTTTAAATGAGGGAAATGATCAAAAGTTTGATTTTTTACCTGATTTTCCCACAGCCTCAACTTTGTTTAAAAGGCTTGAATACATGAATACATTTGAGTGACAATCAGATTTTTACCCTGTAACTTTACATTCAGATCAGTCAAGTGTTTATTCACATCTACTAAAAAGGCGCAATCAACCCACCAGTCATTGTCATAATCAATTGGGTTGCCTTTTTCTAACATGAAAGCTTGAATAGGGTCACGTAATGCAAAAAAAAAAAAAATCTTTCTAAAACTACTCTTCGACTGAGCCAACGAACTTCGGTGAAATAAGGGACATCAGAAAACTTTTCGTCCAAATCTTGTAAAAACTGCCTGAACTGTCGGTGATTTAGTCCTCTGCTCCTTATAAAATTTACTATTTTAATTATAGGTTGCATGACATGGTCCATTTTTAAATGTTTGGATGCCAATGATTCCTGATGAATTATACAGTGAAATCCCACAAAATTCCCTGATGTTTTCTAACTTTGTTACAACGCCCGAATGTTTGCCAGACATGGCAGGAGCGCCATCCGTAGTTGTGCTGCTAAGTATATTCCAGTCGAGTTCATATTCTGCTATCAAATGCTCAATTGCAGAATAAATATAATTTGCTCTCGTAGTACCTGTCAATGGGACGCACTTTAATAGTTCTTCAGTTATTTCAAAGTTACTGTTAATGCCTCGTATAAAAACAGCAAGTTGAGCTGTATCCTCAGTATCAGTGCTCTCGTCAACAGCCAGTGAAAAGTTTGTAAATTCCTTAATTTTCTCCTTCAGTTTAAGAACTAAATTTTGAGATAAATCATTTATTCTTGAAGCAACAGTGTTTCTTGACAGCGAAATATTTTTTATTATTGACTTTTGAAATGGAAATGAAACATCGGCCACTTTCAACATGCAGTCTTTAATAAACTCACCATCTGTGAAAGGTTTTGATCTCTTCGCGATTTCTAATGCAATAATAAAACTTGATTTCAGGGCATCTTCGCTCTCAGTATTAGCTTTAGTAAACATAGATTGTTGACCTTGAAGTTTAGATTTTAAAGATGACAATGTGTCTATTCTTATTTTTTCAGTGTAACAATCGAATTTTGATTTATGATTCGTATCATAGTGTCTCTTCAAGTTAAACTCCTTACAAACAGCAACTGTTTGATTGCAAATCAAACACAGTGGTTTACCTTTCCATTCTATGAAAAAATATGCAATTTCCCATTTAGACTGAAAAACTCTGCACTCACTATCAACTTTACGTTTTTGTGATATTATACCAAAATCGTAACAATTATGGAACTCGACACAACAATTATGGATATCGCATGCGCACGCCTCAAACAAATGCACAATACCTTCACAATCATTGGACTTCACAATCACTATGTCGCAGTACAACTAAATTAACTGAAATCTTTCTTCGACCGTATCGCTTTGATTACTCGACTCAACTGACTAACGTCGTGCCGACGCACTCCTTTTATATCAATAAGGAAGGTTCTAGTCTAGACTCGAAGCGCGTGGAAGATTCTAGCCTTCGTGGTATTTCCGCTTGTTGCTAAGAGATGGCGTTACTGTCTACCTCTCTCGCTTGTCTAGGCACGCGCTGCCCTTGACATTACTTATAAATGTTGTAGTGTGCGCATTTTAAAACTTCCGTAGAGGAATCGAGTGAAGTCATGATTCTTCTGTCTGTCACACATTGCGATTGCGGGCCGTATTGTTACGGCCCGGGGGCCGTATCTTTGACATCCCTGGGCTAAAGCATAAGATTACTTATGGGACCTCATGAACATGGTGAGCACAAAACCAACATGGCGTCCATACAATATATTCTACCTTTTCACAATATCTCCCAAACTATTTAAGAGGATCCAGATAGTTTGAAGAAGAGGAGGATCCAGATAGCCCCTCATATTATCCAGGGATACACTAGCTATACCAGAAGACGTACTTCTCCTGGTCTGTGTCTGTTAGGTAGTCAGCCCGAAGGCTGGTTGGTTCCTCAAAAGCACCGCCGTTACGTTATGTGAGTAGATACCCACAAAAACCCAAGGCAGCGCTATATTGAGGCGTTCTAGGCAAGAAGAGGAGTGAGGTAGTTTGCCATTGCTTTCCTCACTGAGTCAGAACAGTAGTCCTAACCCTATGAGTAGAACCTTTCACAGCATTCACAGGCACTGACTGTGCCCTGAATGCCATTACTAAGCATCACCCATACCTCAGTAGCTTCCATATAATCACAGCCATGAGTGAGACTGAGACATCGGTGAAAAGCCACCTTTTACTCTAGCCTGTGCCAACTGACAAATGCAAATGTACTGTATTCATCAAGAGATGGCAAACAGGCCAACTTCTCCTGGTACTAAACTTTAAATGGCATTTTCTCAGAACGTGTTGCACATAAATGTTCAATTTTTTCAGTTGTCACTAATCACAGAAGTCTAAAATGTTTACCATCTTTAGCTCTGCTTGTACAAGAGATTTTAACACGGGATTATTTTTCTAGCTGATATACATTTCGAAAAAAAAATTGATATATTTATAATTTTTTAAACCAAAAATTCGAGATTAAATTTAAAAAAATATTATTACGGTCACAATAGTAGAAACATCGAACGCTCGTGTTAAAGTACTAAGAAATGATCACTAAGTATGGAAATAAAATTTCATCTAAATCTACCAAGTAGTTTCTATGAAAAAGGAACATGAAGTTGTTATAAATTAACATTAAGAAGATAGGCCATTTGAACTCCCCTTAAGGGGTAAGATTGTTTTACTGGTTTGGTGGGATAGAGGTGGTTCCTCCGGATAGCGCCTGAACCCTTTTGTTAAGGTTTGGAGGGTGTACCCTGCGCTAGGGTGTGTGTTTAAGGGGTCGGACGTTAGGGGTAGGTTTACTTGTATGGTGAGGTAGGACTGCAATGTGGGGGAGAGGGTGTATTAGCTGTACAAGGGGAAGAATGTAGGGGATTGTGAAAAACCTCAGTATGGGCACTTACCCTGCTGTTAGCACGCGTGTCATCTGCGGATGCAGTGACATGCGGGCGTCCATGAGGTCTTCGTAACACCGGCGGGCTGCAAGCGGTTGCGGCAGGCGGCGTACTCTAACTTAATTAGGAACTAAGGGGACGGGATTATGCTAACAAGAGGAAATGAGAAAGAGAGATTCCTTAACTGTACTTAGGATTTATTGCAATAAAATAAGGGGCGAGAGTGTAGATGAAGGGAAGATATGAAAAAAAAGAAGGATAGCAGACACACTCACCGTAAAGCATCTAGTAGTCGTCCATCCTGAAGCTGCGTTGGGGCCGCCGAAGGGCGCAGCCCTCTGGCTCCTGGTCGCGACGCACTGTTCTACTGTCTAACAGATAATCGAGCTCCCAATGGGCCGGCGCGAATGTGTCCTCAGTATTTGAGGACTTAATTAGGTTATTCGTTGTCAGCGGAATGTACACCTGTACACCTGCTATTGTTATGGTTATGTAACACTGCAAGCTTGAGGTTACCGTGTTATGACCATATTGCAATGGTTGCTACTTTAGCTGTCTGTCCATCTTATCCGTAGTTCCTTCCTGTATTAATTATAAATTATGTGTTTCTGTAGTCACAACCCCTGTATTAGCGTTGGGGCTATAACAATATCAAATACACACACCAATACAGCCATCACAATAACACAGGTTGTCACACAAAATTCCACACATACCCAAGTACACGGGGCTGAATGACCACGATGACCAAGCCTCTCAAATGAAACATCAATATAGCGTAGTTTGTGACTGGCACTCATTGCATTAACTGACAGCATATTATACAGCTTACGCCAAGAACGATATTTTCTCCAGCCTTCGTCAGTAGCTAAAACTGACCTATGGAAGTCAGGGTTGCGACCAAATAATCTGCAAGAAAAATAATATATTGATTGATTTGTATCACTCCATACTAACCAGTCTCTAAGAACACGTTCTCCATTCTGTAGTTATGTTCTCCGGAAGGGTCTTGTTCCGTCACTTGGAAGGTTATTACGCATTGCATGGGCACCTCTTCGAACAATATCTTCAATAACACTTACTCTTGTCCTGCCAGGTTTTAAATAAAAATAAATTCAAAATAAATAAAACAATATTCGCAAGAACATGAAAAGAATCACTATCTAACGGGCCATCATTGCTTACGGGCCCCCATCGCCTACGGGCCTCTAGGCATTTTCCCCCCTCCCCCCTTCTCGGCGGCCCTGATAGCAGGCATAGGTTATAGTAGGTTCCGTCCTGCTGCAGATTACTGGTCCACTTCCCTCAGCTGGAATAGAGTACGAGGACTGGCAATTGCCCGCTATCATTCCACTTGTCGATCCTAATTTCTACCAGCCAAGGGATATAGATCTGCTGTTACGTGCTACTGTATTTTTTGAAGTTTTGAGACCAGAACAATAATTATTGAGGAATGGTTACCCAACGCTTCAAAATACACGACTTGGTTGGGTGCTATCTGGATGTTTGCCTCCTGAGTCCAATAACGAGGGAATGGAACAACATCATAGTTATCCACGACTGAAGCCTTGCACACACAGGTGGAATGCTCTAACAAAACCATCATCCTGATCTTACGATAACGACCGCTATTATAATCACTATAGAATATAGAATGTATACACCACGAAGCAACCCGTCATAACAAAGTGACGCACTTGACTGCCACTTCATCATTGTCCGTCCATATTAAGAGTGGACTACGAGCACTGATACGCTTTTACATTTAGCGGTTGGTTGGTTCCTCAGTTTAGGGGCTGCGACAACGCGGTCATGTAGCCCCGTGTACTTGGGGTATGTGTAGAATCTGTCTGATAACCGGTGTTAATTGTGATGACTGTATTAGTGTGTGTTATTTGTAATTCGCGTAAGGACTGCAGGCGATCAATTTCAAGTAGTTCCTACTTTTGCTACCAAATGCTAACGTCAACGACATCTAGCTGGGAACATGGCTACTAGAAGCCACCGCAACCGGTACCTGGCGGCGAACATTGGAACTTAATGGAGCGTTAATCAAATCTAACCTACAAATTTAGCTTCACACAATTGTAGTGAGTGGAAGATTCTTTTACATGCCATACATCCATGACATGGGCTCGTCGGCTTTACATCCCCTTCGAAGGAAGGCATACTGAGGGATTTTTAAAGCTCTTAAAAAATCCGACGACTTCGGCTGGGTTTGAACCCGCGATCTTGGGCATAGAAGCTCAGCATGCTACCAACTACGCCACCGAAGCCGCCATTACATTTAGTGGACTCCCCCAAAATTGATTAATTCGAAGTCTTTAAAAACTGCATTTCCCTAGTCTTATATACCGGTAATAGCATATTGGTCATGAATGGATAGTACACGATGCTAGACGGTCATTTCGTGATACGTAATTAATACATTCACAATATACAACGTGATTTTGTAACTCGTCTGATAGTAGTGCCCGCACGCTGGATGGAACAGCCCGTACACTGTTGTACTTGGTTTAGAGCTTCACACAACGCACGAGTACAGATCGCTTCAAGGTATTTCAAACAGTGTGTTGAGAAGTTCACGATAGCGAGTGTTTTGCGACATAAAACAATTAGACCTATATAAAGGTACGTGCTATTTATGAACACACCTGATGTTCCATTTGCTTTTTCTATACAACTTGACGATGTATGCTGTGTTGTAGCTGGCAAGTTTTTCATTATTGATGTTATCAGTGTCGTAGTTCCTCGTGTTACGTGCTGTACCATAGCTGCGCCGCTACACGCGTCAATACTTGTGTCATAAGAGATGCAGTCCACTCTTTACTCTGGACGGACAGTAGTAGTTCCATATATACGGTAGTCACGAGGACTATATTTGTAAACCAAGTTAACTATTTCTTATGCCACTGACGCTCTATGCAATGCATTTCACAATGACTGTACTACTGAGGAGCATATAACAAAAGGTAGTGTATTATAGTAATCAACGCAACCATCGGAGGGTTAACAGGGTTCAGAATTAACAACAAGCCTCCTCGAGTGACATCCGTGTTCTTATCTTTAAAATACAGCACTTCAGTTGTTATCAAATTAACAAAATTGAACAATAACATTTCCACACATTTAAAGAGTCCTGTAGATCAAAAATGGCTACAATCAGTTCGAAAAGTTAATGTTTGTGAGTGCTTACAGCATGAGTATTGTGGGTTCATATTAAACAGTAAAATAACATCATTTAATCTTATTTGGTTTTTATGAGTTTGACTGTTAGAATCGATAAGGTGATCTAGAGTAGCTATGTACAATTCATATACATTTATATATAATATAAAAAGAGAAGAGTAAACGAGAAACACTTTGCAGTCCCAGTCCGTCATTTGCTGATTGATAAATGGTCCACACCAACACTGACTGAAACAACGAGAAAGACATTTTATTAGCATCCTTTTTAAGTCACAACTCTCGAAACACGTGCTTCGAGAACACAAACTGGCGTTCCAACTCTCGAAACACGTGCTTCGAGAACACAAACTGGCGTTCCAACTCTCGGTACACATGCCTCGAGGAATCAAACTAACATTTCTACTCTAGAAAAGTGCTTATTTAAAAGAAGCTGACGTTCCAACACTCGGAGCACGTGCTTCGAAACAACAAACTAATATTTGAACTCTAAAAAAGTGCTTATTAATAACATTTAGTTTCAGTTCCTCCGCTACACTGAGAAAAATCTAGATGTAAATGATGAATACTTGGTAAGTATATACGAGACCTAGATGGACTTTGCACTTCAGATAGGTCTATAGATGATGAGTACTACCTTGGTAACCATACAAGAGACCTGGCCTTTGCACTTCAGATTTTAGATGATGAATACGTGTTGCCTTGTTAACCATTTAGGATGCCTAGATGACCGTCACACCTTTATTAGGTCTTATTACGCAATTAATGTTTGATTGACCCTCAGCCCAAAAGCATATCCACGATTAAAACCTAACGTTCCAACTGTCGGAACACGTGCTTCGAGGAAACAAACTGGCGTTCCAAATCTCGGTACGAGCTTCTTGGAAACAAACTCACATTTCTACCCTAGAAAAAGTTCTTAAGAACACATGCTTCGAGGAAACAAAATAAGATTTCTACCGTGGAAAAAGGGCATATTTAAAAATAACTGGCGTGCCAAATCTCGGATCGCGTGCTTTGAGGAAACAAACTAACATTTCTACTCTTGAAAAATTGCTTATTAAAAATAATGATGTTCCTACTCTCGGAACACGTGCTTCGAGGGAACAAACTAACATTTCTACCGTAGATAAAATGCTTATTTAAAAAAAATGACGCTCCAAATCTCGGAACAGTACTGTGCCTGATTCGGAGCTATTTCACTTTTCTTCATGAGCGTGAGCACTCGCGGCTCCTAACCTAATCTAATCTAACCTAACCCGTGGCTCTTCCATGATGTAATAAGATTCAATCACTTGGTAAAACAGTCTATCTGGTGAACTGACAAATTCATATCCCCAAAATGGAAAATTCTGAATTTATGGCTTAATGCCCCAAACCTACCGTAGCTATTAAAACACCTTTTCAACGCGATAGGCTATTTCAACCCCAAAACCATTTATACAGATGACACAGACAAAAATAGGACTTGAACACTTTAACATGATAATTCATAGGCCTATATCGTTTCTGACAAAAATAGTGTGAGGGTGAAAACCGCCCCTGAATTGAAAAATCGTTCTCTGAAACCATGAATCCTGAAATCATGGGCTATAACTCCATATCAATTGAAATCCCTTAACAACGCGACAGGAAATTTTACTCGTAAAACTATTGATACAAAGTACGCTACACATTCGAAAATGGACCTTAAGCGTAAGAGTTCTTGTTTTCACCACTTTCACCACAAGATGGCGTAGTGATCAGGGCCGGATTTAAGAGTGTGCCGCCTATAGGCTTAAGTCAATTTTCCGCCCCCTCTATAATTCATATTAGCTTAATACATTTGTTTTATACAACAAAAGAGGATAGTTCATTGGCGTTTTCATCCTTTTTTTAACATAAAGTTCATTTAGTTTAGGTAAAACTACAAATTTAATGGTTTACATAATAAATCATGTAATGAAATTAGTCATCTACTTATTTTTTAGGGGGGCAGATGACCTCGTAGTTCCGCCCCTTAAAACAACAATAAGTAACTTGTTTTTTACTTACATTTTTTAAGATTCGTTAAAAATGAAATGGGATTCGAACTTAATTAATTTATTCTTGGAGATAAGTGATCACTATTTTACACATATGTTTATATTTTAATTAGACATGAATGACAGCTTTAGACTCAGACAGACTACTGACAGCGGAGCCACTGGGCCTTCCGCCAACAGTATTGTCAGATCGAATCGCTGCGCTTGAGCTAGTGTTGTCAAACCAAATTACATTGCACTATAAGAAAGTCTTAATACAAGATGAAGTGGTGTTAATTTGTATTATGTTATAGTTTTAGAAAGAAGGCTATGTTGAAGGAATAAAACATATTTTTAAGTAAGATGTATTCTTAAATTCGTACGGAAAATGTTATTAACGTCTGAAATACTTCATTTTAACTTTTGAATAAATTGCTAAACTGCCGCCCCTGAAACTTTGCCGCTCTAGGCTGCAGCCTACTTAGCCTATTTAGAAATACGGCCCTGGTAGTGATCCTAGATGACTGTTTATAGCGAATGATTTGAAATTATGAGTTGAGAGCTGGAGTATGAGATGGTGTAGTAATCTAAGATGGCTTTCTATAGCCTCCTTCAAACAGTCAACAATCACACCGAACTGGCCAATGAAATAAAACAAATGTGGACGTCATACCACGTGTAGGCTACATCAGGCCTCTCATTCCATTTGCAACTTCGGTCGTACTATCGAACTGCTGGACCAACTGCAGGCTCTAGACTGGCAGAGAACTTGCCTTATACTGCGACGATTCGTAAATAGGCTCCGAAAGTCGTTATTTTCAGCATTGTACCTTTTCAAATTATTATTATTATTAGTCTATTAATCTTGATTGGTCACATTGAACCACTTGAGTCGTTTCACAATCACTTCTTCTTTGAAGGTAGTATTGCTTGGTTCTTGCGTTCTTTCCAGTACTTTTTCATTCTTTCAGATCGGTATTTTCTCAACTCATCTGAAATCTCCATAGGCTTTCTATGTGTCATTTCTGCAGACAATTTGTGAGTTTTAAGAATGGTGTTAATTTTATTTTTCTCCTCTGCATCTGTTATCTTGAGTCCAACTGCTTTGAGATCTTGTTGGATTTCTTGGATCCATTTTGCTCCAGTTCTCTTTCCTAGATTTCTCATCACTAGTTGGCGTACAATTCTGTTTTCTGGAAGCCGTAAGATGTGAAAAAATATGAAATTCTTTTCTTCTTCATTGTGCTGGTGATGGGATCAATCTCACGATAGACAGTTTCATTTGGGAGAATCCTCCAGACTCCCTCCCATCTGATACTTTTTATTTATGCACGTTCTAATAATTCTTCTTTCCGTTTTGAGGAGCTGATCAGTGCTTTCTTAATTTTTAATTTGGAACAGTGTTTCACAAGCATAAGTGGCTTCAGGGAGAGTCACAGTTTTATAATGTTGGATCTTAGTAGCTATTGATAGGCATTTTTAGCCTACTTTTCACATTTTGCAAAAATGAGGAAAAAGTAGACTTATGAGATCGGGCAAATGTGTGTCTGTCTGTCTGTCCTTCTGTCTGTCAGTCTGGCTGGCTGTGTGTGTGTGTGTGTGTGTGTCCCCCTATCAACTCCTAAACGGCTGCAGCAATCGAAACAAAATTTGGTATGAGTAAAGATCTATTCCTGAATATCTCACGGCCATATTTGAAAATGATGTCAGTGCTACCAACTGCTGAAAATCGCAATTGAAATTTGAGCTCCTTGTTGGATATCTTGGAAGGTATGAATGGGAGCTATTTCAAAATTGGCACACGTATAGATAATAATATTGCAGTTTAATTTCCAGGAAGCCATACATGGCAGTGTTGCCAAAATGATTATAAGCCTGCGGATAGGTCCACATTTTAAAATGCATATAACTTCTACACTATCAATTGGATTTCAACCAAATTTTGTATGTGCTATGTGTACATAAGTAGATATGACTGAGCGTATTCTTAAGAGCCACCAGGGCTGCCAACTGTTAATAAATGCTCTCAATTGTTTTTATCCAAATACCCATATATCATAAAGTATGCAAGCCGACAGCTTTAAACTACGCACACGTATAGTACCCGACATTCTGTATTAATTTGGAGTAACATATATACGTCAGTGCTGCCAACGTGATTCTAAGCCTGCTGATAGGTCCAATTTTAAAATGCATTTAACTTTTATACTAACTAATGGATTTCATTCAAAATTGACACAACAATAGATCATATTATTTCAGATTATTTCGGACCAATACATGTATGTCATTGTTGCCAACATGATTTTACGCGCGCTTTTAGATTCAATGTTTAACTGCATGTTACGTCCATGCTATCCATTGGACTTCAACAAAATTTTGTATTCTGTACCTTAAGAGATGGAACTAAGAATATATTCAGTCACCAGGGCTGCCAACTGTAGTTCTCTATTAGGCTGCATTATGCCAGGTATACAGTATTTCGAACTAATTAGAAATGTCGATATTATCAACTTAATTTCGTCATTATTCTAGATAGATCCATATAGATTAATCATTGGCATGAATCTTAAATTTTAAGAAAAGTAGGCTCTTTAGTTCTTCACAGAACTTCTTGTTTATTATATGTTGACCAGGTTAGAGATTGTGCCTTTTTCATTTTATTTGTTCTATTTATCCAAGTTACTTTTTTAAATTATTGTATATAATAATAATAATAATAATGATAATATCGCATGGCCTCGGGTGCTGGGTGCAAGTTTTGTAATTTGACACCCAGAGGGTAGCTTGAATGTTGAATTTCGTTGTTCCTTGAATCACTATGAAAGTCAAGGAGGTTATATATCTAAGCACCTTGAACACTATAGCGCTTCTAGTAGAGAAATGAGGAACTTTTGGGTTGGCGAAAAATCCCGAGATTAATTTTGCCATTATAAACACGGCCCACTGAATTCAAATGGGTTATTTGACATGCCAACATCGTATGACATGTGTTTCGTATTTTTGCCGCCTTTCAAAAAATCACTTACCACGGTCAGGAACGAACCTGCAATCTTGGGGTTAGTAGACCGACACGCTATCCACTCACCCACCATGGCAAGCTATAATAATGATGATGATAATGATGAGCGTCCCGTGGTGTAGCGGTTATAATCATCGGCTGCCACCCCGGAGGACCAACTTCAAAATCCCGTCTATTCCAAGATATGTAATTCTGGTTTGACAATTGATATAGCAACTTTTCAGTCGGTCAACACAATATAATCCCAATTACTGGGACACCAGAAAACCGACAGTAGTGGCTACGCTGGCTCAAGCTCAGCATTAGGTCATGGGGCCAAGCTCTCTGCTGACTCGGTAGACGCGTGGGTTCGAGCCCCACCGTCGGCCGTCCTTGAAATGGTTTCCCATTTTCAACACCAGGCAAATGCTGGGACGGTGCCTTCTGACAGGCCACGGCCGCTTCCTTCCATATCCTTGCCCAGTTTCATTCACCATCATTCACTTCATTTCTCATTAACTCCTCTCATGAGGTTGGCGTCAGGAAGGGCATGCGGCCGTAAAAAACATCGCCACAAAGACTTCCATCGCATCTCATCCCCGACCCCGTTGGAAAACGGGAATAATAAGGGGTAGACATATATACACTGGGACACCAGAAATAACCTGAAATATTTACATGTGATATATTATATAACATATACTTGAGAAAACAGTCTATCTGGTGAAAATCACCCCTAAACTGAAAATAAATCCTGTCTACAAAACAAAATATCCTTTTTTTTATTATTATTGTTCATACTCTCTGCATGCTCCACTACATAAGTAGTACTACATGCACTTACATTACATTTTATAAATGAACAAAATAAATTACATTATAATAATTCAATAATTACTAGATGACTTAGTCTTAACAATATCAAACAATATTATTCATCGTTTTTCCTCAGAGCTTGAAAATCCAGAGCATTAACAAATTTAGAAAATTCCTTCAAATACTTTTTTAATAGCACAGATTTCTGAATCGGCCAGTTATCATCTCTATTAACACTATTGATCAAGAATTGCCTAATATTTTTCACTTCACTGCACACGAAAATTATATGATCTATAGTCTGAGGGCTACTTTTACAGGAACACTCGGGATTACGTATAATTTTAAGTCTGTGTAAGTACGAAGCAATATTTCCATGTCCAGTCAGTATTGTAGTCATATTAGGTGTTAAGGTGATTTTGGATTTTAATCTACCTGCAACTGTTGGAAAGAATTCTTTTGTAAGTGTGCCTTTTGAAGTTTGTTCCCATTTTTGCTGCCATTCATGAATTGATTCTTCTTTGAGATTTCTTTTAAAAGTTGAGATGGGAAATTCAATCGAAACAAACCTCGCTTAATTTTGTAGCCTCCTTTGCAATTTTATCAGCCAGTTCATTGCCTGCAACACCTGTATGTGCCTTAACCCATTCAAATTTTACTATCCATTTTTTTTTCTTTTTAGAATAGCTGTAGTCCTTCTTATATACTCAATTAGTTCGTTATGATTTCTGAAGTCCGCAATGGAGTCAATTGCTATTTTACTATCTGTGTAAATAATTACTTTCTTATCTTCATCATCCTCTGTCCTAGTAGTATCTAAGAACTCCAGAGATTTAAGTATAGCTAATTGCTCCGCCTGATTATTCGAACAGTTGTCTTGCAGTCTATATTTCAATTGGTCTACTAATTCGTGCAATCTGAATATAGCTATGCCAGCTCCCACTCCTTCTTCACTTTTGCTTCCATCTGTGTAAATTTTCCATGGGATATATTCATTTAATGCTATTCTTGGATCTTCGGTACCAGGAAAATAGGCTGGATGGAGCCATCTCATAGGTTTTTCGGGGTGGTCAATGACATAGTTCATAGTTGTTTTTCCTGATTTGATTTTGTATAGAGTAACAATCTCTTTAGCCATTATATCTATAGGAGTAATTCCTGTAATAATGCACAGTGCCTCATGAGATACAGTGCGGTACGATTTTGCTATTCTCAAGAGAATAAGTCTTTGCACACTCACGTATTTAATCATATTACATTTCTTTTCTAGGGATTCAATCCAGATCGGAGCAGCATATAACAGCATTGGCAATATTGCTCCTTTATAAATTGTTTCCAAAGCCTGGTGTTTTAGACCCCATCCTATTCTAGCCGATTTTGATAATGCGTTTATTAATTTAATACATTTTTCACTAACTTTATTGATGTGGTCATTGAACTTAAAGCGAGAGTCTATAGTTATTCCTAGATATTCCATCGTATCTACTTGTACAAGACGTTTCCAATTCATAAAGATATCAATTGTCTTCTTTGCTTTTCTTCTTCTTGATATTAGAATAACTCTTGACTTACTTTCATTAAAACGGGTTTTGTTTTCTGTTGACCACTTAGTAACTTTCCGTAATTCCATATTCACAATACTGTATTTTCTGCTTCAATTTCAGTTTCAGCCCTGACTGCATTTATAAGGTCATCAGCAAATGCTATAGCTTTGGTGTTTTTACCGTATTCCAAACTGAGCAGTGAATTATACTGTACATTCCAGTACCCCGGTCCACAACATGAACCTTGAGGACATCCTTTATTAACTACTGTTTCTACTTGGATACTATTGGAATTCATGAACGTCGTTCTATCCTTGAAGTAGCTCTTAGTCAGGTAGTACACATTTCTCGGGCATTTGAAGTCTTTTAGGGCCTTTAGGACGCATGGCCACCACGCAGAGTCAAAAGCTCCTTTGTCATCAAGACTAACTATAACGGTAATTTGACCATTTTTGAACGCCTCAGTTATAAATTCCTTAAGTGCCATAGCTGCATCAGTAGTAGACCTTTGAACTGTGAAGCCATATTGATTTTCGTTCAGTAGTTTATTGGTATGGAGGTAGTGATTTATTCTATTTATTAGAAGTTTCTCTAATACTTTGCCCGCCACATTTATCAGGCTTATTAGTCGGAATTTAGAGGGATCCTGAATCTTATCTTTCCCTGGTTTTGTGATTGGTATAAGTCTCGCATTTTTCCATCGCTTCGGGAAACAAGCATTCTTCAAGCAACCATTATATAATGATGTCATAGTTCTAGGGATACTTTCATACGTCCACCATAGTATTTTACTAGTGATTCCATCTTCACCTGGTGTCTTTTTGTGACCTAGATCTTTGATTGCAGATTTAATTTCTTCTTCTGTAAATTCCCAGTCGTCCAGAGTTTCTATTGGTTCCTCTACTTCCTTCCTTATTTGCTTTTGCTGAGCAGTATCTTCCATTTCATCATCCTTCTGAATGAGATGGTTTAATATACATTGCATTGTTTCCTTTAAGTCTCTTGTGTAGTGTCCTTCATTGTTAATAAGAGTTGATACAATTTGAGTGTTCTTAATTTTTCCTGACGCTGATTTATAGACTATGTCCCAGGGATTTGAAGAAATTTTACTACAGTATTCTTTCCAAGACAGTATCTTTGCATTTCTGATTTTAGCTTGGTATTTAGTTTTTTCAGCAAGGTATTCAGTTTTTCGCTGATCTCGGAGGTCATTATTATTTAACGTTCTCTGGAATTTTCTTCTGAATGCATTTACTTTCTTCCGCATTATCGTAAGTTCTTCATTCCACCAAGGCACTGTTCTATGTTTTAGGCTGATGATTTTGCCAGAAGGTCTACTAACTTTGATAGCCTGCATGCAAACTTTCGTCTGGGCAGAGCTAACTTTATTTACTATGTCCTCCATATCTGCAGAATTATTTATGTACACTGATAGTTTGTTGTCAATATCTTCAGTATGTTCTTCCTGTATTATTCCCCAGAACTGTCTTGCTATTTCTTTCTTTAACATTTCTTGATAAAATTCACGATCTTCTTCTCTCGTTATATATTTGATACCGGTGAATCTGGTTTCTGTTGTATCATAACAGAAGTTTTGTGCTACTAAGAATTGCAAAATTCTGTGATCTGAACAACTCTCTTCTTCGCTTATCCTCCAGTTATATATTTCCTTGAGGAGTTTATTATTGCTGATGGTCAAGTCCACGTTACTTTTTCCTCTACTACTTTGGAAAGTGGTTAATTCACTGTATTCGTTATGTACAAACAGCTGATTTATTATTAGGAATTCCTCTAAATTCTTTCCCCTTTCATTGGTTAATGTATCATGCCATGTTGTAGATCTGGAATTACTGTCCATAGTAATGAGTAGCCCTTGTTCACATGTATATTTCAAAATGTTGTTAATTTTGTTAAAGTCACTTTCTATTATTTCTTGACTATCAAGATACATATTAACAGAATAAAATTTTAAACTCCTGTATGTTAATTCCACAACTACTGTGTCTTTGTCAGTCAATTCATTTATAAGTAGAGCGTCTATCTGAGGGTTTGTCACCAACGTGACTGTACGACATCGACCTTCACTTGCAGCAAACTTCCTATATCTATTTGTAATACCAGTGGGCCTATTGTTGATAATTCGTGGCTCTTGTATAAATATCACATCTATTCCTTCTTGTAGTATCAGATTCATCAAGCTATCAGTTGCAGCTATCGAGTGTTGTAAATTAATCTGTAGGCAGTTGATCTTGTCATAATTGTTTGAGTTTTTAATACCTGTTAATTTCTTGGTATTGGTTGCTGAATACATATTAATAGTCTGTATTCTGAATTTGCTTCATAATTGCAGCTTGCAAGCTTGGACAATTCCTGTCAAGAGAAGTGTGATTTATGCACGTTGTGTGATTAGGGTTATATTTTTTGTAGGTTAAGCAATTAATGCATTTGTATTCTTCATTTGAAGCTTTACATTCCTTTAAACTATGTGGGCCTGTACATATGGGGCAAGCTACTTCTCCTTTACAGTCTGTATGTCTATGATTGAATTTACTACACTTGAAGCAACGATTAACTCGAAAATAATCTTCAACATTGCAAATCAACCAACCTATCTCAGTTTGGATCAACCGACGGGTTTGGGAGTTAACTTCTATCACTAGATTCCTTTTATTACGCTTAGTGTTAAATACGAATTTAGGCGTGATCTTAACTTCTACTGATTGTAATTCTGGGTTTTGATTTATTATTACATTAGATGCATTCTCCGTTGTAATTTCTTCAGGAATATCGTATATAACTAATCGCGGCTGACATAGTTCCTGTACCGTAGCTTCCAGTTCTCTCCCACATTTATCTTCTACAGATTTGCTTACTTTCTCTATATCTTCCTTACTACATGTTTCTATTAATATTCTTCCATCTTTAAGAGTCTTGAATGCGCTGATGCCGACTTTCATCTCTACTGGATTAAGGTTTGTTTTTAGTATATTCTTTATCGTTTCCGCAGAATGATTTCCTTTAGTCTTTACTGTAAGCTTGAACTTACTCTCTTTCCGTTTAGTGGCAACAACATCTGCAAATGATTTCTTATTTATGTCACCAGATGGACACTTACCCTCCCTGCTTGCATCGTCCTTGCTGATAAATTCCGGTTTACGTCCGAGGCTTGTAGACTGCGCCACTTGTCCCGCTATGCATGTGTCTAGTCTGTCAATCTTCTCTTTGACATTAATAACCTCTATATGCAGTTCACTATTTTCACGTGTCAAATCGTCTACTCTCTTATTTAGATCATAAAAGAGTTTTCTGATAGTACTTACTGATTCTAATATTGTCGTCTTCGATTGCTTCTTCAGATTTGTATTGTTATCCACGACAACGAGGATACTTTCTAGAGCACTATCAACATCATGACATTCCTCTTCCGCCATCTTAACTATTCATTTAACTATTTATTTATTTATTTATTTATTTATTTATTTAGCGTATGGCTTTTAGTGCCGGGAGTGTCCGAGGACATGTTCGGCTCGCCAGTTTTTGTAGCTGCTTCGAGGCGGACACCCAATGGGTGAGGCTACACGTACCGTCGCGTATGGAGTGTGATTGTAAGGACAAGGAGTTGGAAGGTAGCGGCTGTGGCCTATAGTTAGGGGCCAACCCCGGCATTTCCCTGGAAGGAAGTTGGGAAACCACAGAAGACCATCTCCAAGGTTGCCGGCGGGGGGATTCGAACCACCTCGCCTCCCGGATGTGAGCGACTGCCAGCAGTCATGCCGTAACGACCACGGCTAACTCACCCGGTAAAACATCCTAAAATTATGTTCTACTAGGGAACCTGTGCAAGAAATCTCGCATGTTCATTAACCACACGCCCGGCTTTAACTGTTATGTGGGCTTCTATAAATATGTTTATTTGTTTAAACGCACTTTTTAAACAAATTGTCGATATTTATGAAATCAGAGTGCAATCCGTCACCGCTGTGGATAATTCTGTTTGAATATTCTTTTCAATACACAATGGGTTGTGCGCGCCCCATGTGTATAGACTACCGCCCGGTTCTAGTGCTATGCGGATTGGACGCGACTCAGTTCTGCCAGGGGCTATCGTCTTGTTTATTTGTTTAAACACACGTTTTAAACAAATACATATATTTCCGTTGACTTTTCAAGAAATGCATGTACTATTGAAACGATTTGGAAGAATTTGGCACAAACCGCACCTTCTAACTCCTTCTGGTTCAGGAGCTTGAGATTTTTGTCGGTTGAACTTAGCTTATTATATATATAGATAGCTCTAAACATAGCTACAGTATTAAAATTTCTTTCAGCGCGATAGGTCTTTTCAATCTCAAAACCATTTATACAAATGACACAGACAAACATAAGTCTTAAACACTTCAAATTATAATGCATAGGCTATATCGTTTTAGCCAAAAAATAGTACATTATGAAACGAGCCTATAATGGCAATAAATAAGACACGAGTACGTTTATAAAACGAGCGCAAGCGAGTTTTATAATTTCCATACGAGTGTCTTAAATACCATTATAAGTGAGTTGCATACGACTGTTTATGTTCGTCGATAATTATAACTTTATTAGACTATATGTTTTAACATGAATATTTTAACATGAGTAGGGTTGTCTAATACGAAGTTATGATGAAACTAAAGGTTTACAATGTAAAGTAATAAATGTAACCGCCAGCAACCAGTCATTTTTCTGAGTGAGGCACAGCTGAACGATAACCAGTGAAAATAATAATGAAAGTATTTAATCCATGAATTAAAGGTTTGTAAATGAATTATTTAACGCCAGTGACATCCATATATAAATATATATTTTTCTTTTGGTTATTACATTTAGTTAGAAGGAGATCGAATGAGGCAATAATTTTTCCTTTGAATATTTTCTCATATTTATGCATCTGCTCAACGGAGAGGTGACATAGCATTTTGAAGTAATGTTTGTAATACTAGGGTGATATAGCTCTGATCTCCGTAAGTTATTTCGTATCCAAAGATTAGGACGCCCGGAGATTTTTGTCCTCATTAATTTGAATTTTGCTTCTGCGTCATTAATTTATTTGCACATCAAGAGTAATTTTGAGAAGTCTCCGAGCGAAGGTAGGCTTCTATGTTTGATTTTATGTATTTCGTGGTGTGGTTCTGTAATAAATGGTGGATGAGTTTTATTTTAACAGCGGAGTTTTTTGTCATTCTTGTTCGTTGTCATACTTGTGTGTCCACCGGATCAATTTTGAGATTTTACCCCAGTTGTACTCATCTTTATTAAGACCTCGGGATTGCTTGAATCTCGTTCCCGACATAGTTTTTTTTAATGCCAAAATTGATTCGGACATTCAAGATTTTTTTCTTTTCGAGTTGTACCGAATTCTGGGTGAGGGTTGACGTGTGTGTCGGGCCACCCAATCCAAAGCCAGATTATCGGGCACAACAAGCCTATTCATATTGAACGGTAGAAAGTTATCAACCGTTGTTAAGGCAACACTGAAAAATGTTCATTTTGATCTAGCCTACTTACTCAGAGTCATCTGCATCAATGTCCCTAGAGGTTCAGTTTTTTGAATTCTCCCTTTCCTATGGTCAAATAACACATGAATGTTCCCTATTTTTCTTAAGGGGATTCAATGATCTTATGCTGAACTAATTAAGAATAGCGCATGTACCCCAACCCCTTAAAATATGAAGTTGTCAGGATAAAAACATGTCCATAGCCATCAGAAACTTGAGGACACTGAGATCAGGAGAATGTTGATCGACCATGGATGCAAGACCAGAAAGTCTTAAAGAGGAGTGTTTCATTTAGAGGCTTGGAACATCATGGTCAAGACCCCTGTACTTGGGTTTGTGCTCAATCTGTTTGAAAACCCGTTGACAGATCATGAGTTAATCTGTGGCTGGAATCCACTCCATGCTATGCTATGCTGTTAGTGCTGGGCGCCATTAGTGATCTGTAACTACTGTATCAATTTATGAAAGTTGTGTCATAGGCCTATGCCTAGACAAGTCGCTGAGAATGTTCTCTGAATGGTGAATACCAGTAGGCTAGCCTACTTAGCTGCCTCCTTCACTAGCATTTCCAGGTACCTGGTTAGTTGGTAAAATAAAATAGAAAAATCACTTGAATGGTTAAAGTTGACCTTGATTGTCCTCGTGGGACAGTGTGCCCCATTTCAGATCTTAGTTCAGCATAATAATGTAATAATGTAGTTTTATAATGCACAAAAGGTTATTGTACTGAATGTATTTCGAACTGATGAATAAAACTGGTGGATACGACAGCCAATTGATTTGCATCCAAAGTAGTAGAAACTTTCAGTTGATCAGCAAGAGTGTTGATTTGTACTTTTATTTTCACAAATTTTGATGAGCAGTGTCACGCTGCAATTTAAATATAAACGTACATACAATTCCTCATCAGTAAATGATTTGCACTTCATACTGTCATGAACTGGAATCGATTTCTAGAATTTAATATATGTAGAAATCTATTCCCCTCGTCGCCATGTTGGTGATAATTGTAAACAAGCCAGCGGGCAGCCAATGGCTGGTAATAATTGCCAGCCAATGACAAACCAGGATGACGCAGTGACCAACGGATCATAATTCACGTTTCACTCTCATTGCGTTTTAACTTTAGGTGACGAATCAGCTGTTCGTTAACGCCACGGGGTGCCATTATTACACCCTGAATGTGCGAACACAATCCTACCACTACTGCTCTAGCAAGATACTGCCAACAGCACTGTTTAAGTGCGAACACAATGCTACCACTACAAGATACTGCCAACTGCGAACACAATACTACCACTACCAGATAGCCTACTGCCAACACAATGCTACCACTACCAGAAACTGCAAACTGCTCTGTTTAATTTCCAACCTAATGCTGTCACTACTGATCTAACAAAGTAGTACTATGCGATACTGCTAACACACTGAATGCTACCACAATACTACCACTACTGTCTTAGGAAGGTGGCACAATGTGATAGTGCCAACACACTGAATGCTACCACAACCAGAAACTGCGAACTGCTCTGTTTAAGTCCGAACATAATGCTCCCACTATTGATCTAGCAAGCTAGCACTATGTGATACTGCTAACACACTGAATGCTACCACTACTGTCTTAGCAAGGTGGCACAAGGTGATAATGCCAACTGCACTGTCTGAATATGCTACCATTACTGACCTGAGTTTATTATGGACTTCCCATGGCACTAAGGGAATCCCCACCGCCAGACTTGGTTCCATTGGTTCTTATGTTCAAGTTCCGCTGGTCACCCTCTGCACAGACAATAAACATCAAGACATACATTGTGATACACAGATCAGCCTACTGCTCCCCCCTAACCAATATGCTACCCTAAGATCCAACCGGGCAATAATAACTCTGTCAATGGTTGTGTTATTCCATTCAGCGCGACTCGTGTTCTAAGCGGCGAACATCCTCTACTTGACCATCTTACCGACAGGGGCGTTGCTAGGTTGACCCGCTTGTGAGCCTGTCCAAGTGCCCAATTCCGCTTACTTTTCTACTTGTTTGTTACATGTGTAATTCGAAAAGTGTAGTGATGGTCAATTAGGTGTTGGTCTTGATGCGTTGATATTTTGTATTGCTTAGTTACAGCATTTAAAAGCCTCCATGGCTTATGCCCATTGCTCACGGTAAAATGTTTCTTAAAATTTATTTTACAACTAATTTTATAAAAATTTGACGAAAGCAAGCTGTGTTGTTCACGGTAAAATTATTTTATAAAATCCGTGGATGTATCAGGATCGCCATCTACCGAGTAACTTCTGAACCAAGAATCAGCTGTTCAACACACATTGGTTTGAGAGTATGGCTCCAACAAAGCAAAAATTGCTGCTTTGGGTACAATTATATGTCGTACAGTAGTAAAAAGGAAGAAAAGAAATGCTAGGAAGTCCTGGACTCGGGAATGGATAAAAAGAAGAGAAGAGTTGAGGTTAGAAGATCAGAATTCATACAGGAATTTTCTAAGAATGGAGGAAAGCAGTTTTAAAAAACTCCTAGATCTTATTGGTCCCAAAATTATTTGACAGGACACTAACATGAGGCAAGCCATTTCTCCGGAAATGAGACTGCAAGTGAGTTCGAAGCCCGTTTATCTTCGTCTTAACATCAGCCTGGCTTGTGTTCGGTCGAATTTGTGCAACATACTCGGCGATTGAGATTTCTGCCTCCCTTCTTGCATTTCTACTGTGGTATATGGGCGTTTTAACCTCATACAAACACTGATATTTCTGGTACTCATCCAGTAAAACACCAACAGCCTTCTTAGTCCAGCCGGAGACTGCCATTTTCGAAGTGTTGGTTTACAAACGAGCTTCACAATGTTCTCACCACGTGGCGCTAGCATCATCTTCATGTCAGCTTCCCTGATTGGTTCGTTTCGTAAAATTAATTTTACGGAATAGAACATGTCCTGTTTTATGGAAAGTTTTATCAAAGGTTTTATAAAACTTGAATTTGACCGTGAGCAACAGAAATTTTATAAAATTTATTTATTGTACAATAAATTTGAAGGAAAATTTTACCGTGAGCAACGAGCATTAGGCGGCAGCACGCCGGCCTCTCACCGCTGGGTCCGTGGTTCAAATCCCGGTCACTCCATGTGAGATTTGTGCTGGACAAATTGGAGGCAAACAGGTTTTTCTCCGGGTACTCCGGTTTTCCCTATCACTATTTCATTTCAGCAACACTCTCCACTATCTTTTCATTTCATCTGTCATTCATTTAATCATTGCCCCAGGAGAGTGCGACAGGCTTCGGCAGCCAGCACAGTTCATATCCCCACCGCTAGATGGGGGCTTCATTCATTCCATTCCCTGATCTGGTCGGTCGACTGGAAGCAGGATATGGATTTTCATTTTCAGTGACAGCATTTTAACTACCCCTCAATAATGTTGTCATTCCTATGCAACATACAGATATGTGTGCTTATTTAATTGAAATATCAACCTTAGGCTGTTATAACCATATCGAGGAGAAGCAATAACTTTCATTGCCGTAGGTGATTGTTTGTCACTGCAGTGTTCCATACTGCAAGATTACGAGTTGGAATGTAAGAGGCATTTCGTTTCATGAATTCCCGTGTGATGCAGAAATAAGACAAAAATGGCTTAAAAATGTTTCTCGAGATAATTAATGTGTACCGAAGTTTGAGTAAAGAAATTCGCACGTGGACGGCGTTTTCTTGAATCTGATTAGCCTATTGCCCAGGGCTGAAAATAAAGAAAATTGAAGGATAATATCTTCCCCACGCTATTTGAAGATTATCCTGCACATAAAGTACATAAACCAACCTTAGAGACGGAAACCATGGTAAGAAAAGAAAGCGAGATGACGATATCGTGGAAGATTTCCAGCATTGTAGCCTAATGACGTCACGATCATAGCCGACATGGCCTATTACACCGAGGGAGTTGATCAGATGCGAGGTCATGGTAACAAGTTTGCTGAAGTTCAGACAGATAGTCAAGCACATAATAAAATTCGCAGACGCTGGAAGACATTTATCTTCACTTAGATTAAAAATATGGCGAGCAAATGGAACAATTAAAATAACGAAAGTGGAACTAGAAAACTAAAAGAGACAACTACACCAGTACGACTACCAATAGGCCTAACATTTTATTTTTTATACAGTAAAACCTGTCTTTAATGGAATCTTGTCCACAACGGATAAAATCACTGGTCCCGTGAATTATGAACTATTATTCCTGTTAATTTACCGGTATGTATCGGAACCTGTCTAGCACGTAGTTACTTAGTTAATGTTTTTAAGGAGCGGAACACTACGTGGCCATCTTTAACACAGATTAAAGAATACAAATTTGGAAGGGAATTTAAAATTAGAGGAGGACACCTAAATTTGATAAGACCTAAAATTAATAAAATAAAAAATTAAATAAAAATAATAATTATAAACATAAACAAAAATTACGAAAAAACAAAAAATTATCATTCAAAAACGAACAAGTCGTTGAGTCAATGTTCACTGGAAAATTTAGATTGCTGGCCCTAACCCACTATCACTTATAAAGTGGATAAGCGATCAGCAGCCACCGCGTCATCGGCTAATATAAGTTTGAATGCCATCTGCAAAGCAAGGTTTCTTCGTAAGTCAGCAAGATACACACACTCGGTGAAAATGTGGGCCACGGTGAAAACGGCTCCACAGGTACAAAGTGGGGGGTCTTCCCTTCTCATTAGGTACGAGTGGGTGGATCTTGTACGACCTATCCTTAGCCTACACAAATTGACGGACTCTCTCCGTGACCGGAAAGAGCTCCGCCACACGCGAGTAGTTCCCTTGATCGCTCTCAGTTTACTGGGCAGTGGGTCAGCTAGCCACTGACTCTCCCAAAATGCCAAAACTTGTAGGGGTAACTGAGAGCGAATATTTCTAGCGGGTACCTCCATTGGTCGAGGTGGTAGTGATACCGCCTCTTTTGCAGCTTGATCCGCTAACTCATTTCCCGTAATTCCCATGTGGCTTGGAAGCCACAGAAAGGTTATTCGAGTGTCAGAGCGGCAGAGCCCGGCTAGTAGGTCGTGGATTCGCTGCATTAGGGAGTGTTGCGGGAAACATGTAGCACGTAAACGGAAACAAATTACAGTTTATTTAACGGAAAATTGTGTTTCATTTACAGAACAGGAATGTTTTACGAACTCATTCGACTACACATTATGTTCATTTTGCGTGGTTCGGACATCCCTTGGCGAGGTTTCTCAAGTCTTGTGCGACCTTCACTTGGCAAGGGAATGCCCCACATTCTTGTGAGGAATAATGTGCAGGGGTACGGTAATGAGAAGGAATGCCACTTGACGTTACAGACAGTTAGGAACGGGGCTCCGAGTGAAAGCCGAAGTTAAACGATTGACTTCGCGTCACCACATGGTAGCTTTACGATTGGTTACAAAGTGAGAAGCTTATTATCCTCTCTGTTTCAAAATAAATCATGTGATTGTGCCAGAACTTATCTATATTTACGACACTTTACTAAATGTAAAATACTGTAGTATAATATTCAACATATCATATTCTCAGAATACATTACATTGAAGTACCTCCATTTTCTGCACAATGCACATCGCACAGTTGATCTAGGGGTATGATTCCTGCTTTGAGTGCGAGAGGTCCCGGGTTCAAACCCCGGAAGAGCCTAGCATTTTTATTACTTTTGTTTTTATCTCTTGAAAAGATTCAAAAAGTATGTAAAAGAACCTTAGGAACGTTCTTTTTTCGGGCGAGACTTCCTGTAATTTAAATACATAGGTTGAGGTAAACGCTTCTTTTTTCCCCGTCGGTTTACCCTCCAGGTTGGCTTTTCCCTCGGACTTAGGTTGGTTGGTTGGTTGCTTCCTCAGTTTAGGGGCTGTGACAACGCGGACATGTAGCCCCGTGTACTTTGGGTGGGTGTAGAATCTGTCTGATAACCGGTGTTAATTGTGATGGCTGTATTAGTGTGTGTTATCTGTTTTTAATTCAAGTAAGGACTGCAGACATTGATTTTTTGAAGTAGTTCCTACTTTTGCCGCCAAACGCCACCATCAACAACTACTAGTTCATAACTTGGTTACTAGACGCCACCGCAGTCGGCTCCTGGCAACGAACGTTCTTCGTTAAAGAACGAAGGTTCTTTAACATGCCAACAATCTATGACATGGGACTGCCGGCTTTACTTCCCCTCCGAAGAAAGGCATACTGAGGGATTTTTAACGACGGCTTCGGCCGGGTTTGAACCCGCGATCTTGGGCATAGAAGAACAGCATGTACCAACTACGCCACCAAAGCCGCTACCCTTCCTTGGACTCAGCGAGGGATCCCACCATAACCACCGTAAGGGCAGTGTCCTGGAGCTTGAAACACCTGGTTGGGGGATACCACTGGGGAGGTGGGGCCACCCTCCTTGCCTCTTCCTTGCCTATTCCTCCCAATCTTCCTCTCACTTTTCATCCCTCATGAGGCCCATGTTCGCTTTGCAGGTGAGGCCGCCTGGGCGAGGTGCTGGTCCCACCTCCCCAGTTTTATCCTTCGCCCAGGTGTTTCAAGCTCCAGGACACCGCCCTGGTGGCGGTAATGGTGGGATCCCCGCAGAATCCGAGGGAAAAGCCAACCTGTAGGGTAAAGCGACTAAAATAAAAAATTGCGTTTGACCTCAAACTATGTATTTATATTACTGGCACACAGTAAGTACAAGTCTCGCACGAAAAAAAAAGTTCGTAAGGTTCTTTTATATACTTTTTGAATATTTTCAAGAGATAAAACAATAGTAAAAATGCTAGCCACTTCCGGGATTTGAACCCGGGACCTCTCGCACTCAAAGCAGGAATCATACCCCCAGACCGACAGGGCAACGTTCATTATTCAGAAAATGGAGGTACTTCAATGTTATGTATTCTGAGAATATATGTTGAATATTACACTACAGTATTTTACATTTAGTAAAGTGTCGTAAATATAGATAAGTTCTGGCACAATCACGTGATTTATTTTGAAACAGAGAGGATAATAAGCTTCTCACTTTGTAACCAATCGTAAAGCTACCATGTGGTGACGCGAAGTCAATCGTTTAACTTCGGCTTTCACTCGGAGCCCCGTTCCTAACTGTCTGTAACGTCAAGTTATGGCCAGGTCTGATGCCTCTCACACAATACTGTAAGATTCTTATTTTACATTGACCCATTGTAGAAAGTTGCGCTGTTGTTAAGTCCGTAAGTGATGGAAATTAAATTAAAGTTATTGAAGCTAGTGTTAGAAAACATTGCGGAATTTGTCGAGCATCACCGCCAAGAAAAATGACGCGGAGTTGTTTGATATTGGTTTGATAATGTTTGTACACGCGTGTACTCTCCATGGCATTGTAAAATATATGAATAAATATTTAAAAAAACTGAAATAAACGTGAAACCACAGCAAGAATTCAATAAATAGGCTATATAAATGTATCGCCAATTATATGTTTGAAAACAACAGTAGGTAGATATGTTAGACCGCGACACAATAGCCCACATCCGCAACATTAAAATGAGCTAATTGTAACCTCAGCCTTCTACAGTAGGTCAAGAACTTCCTGACGTATCAATGATTAAGTAAATTGCGCCAAAATCCATCTAACGTAGACGTTGATCAAAAAAGTAAAAACATAATTAAAAATACTTCTAGGAGGAATTTTTATACAAATAATGCACCATAATGTTCGTAAAAGTCCCAGTTGTAACGTAAGTCGAAAAAAAAAAACATTTTTTCCGATTTTGGCATTTGGTCTCCTCTTAACACTGCTATTTATGATGCCTAAAGAACTAACCGGCAGATAATAACCTGGACATATGATTGCATTAACTGCTATGTATGATGTCTAGAGAACCAAACGGCAGATAATAACCTGGACATATTATTGTATTAACTTCTCTATATAATGTGTAGAGACCAAACGTACGGTTGTAGAGTTTTGTAGGTAGGGACCAAATGGCTAATTATAATATCGACTAGCGATAGTAATAGTATTAACCGACGAAACTCATACGTTTAGAACCAAGTAGCAAACGCTTAGCTGATTTAAGAGTACATTGAATTCTTCTCGTATTTATTGACCCCTGTTAGGCAAAACAGCCAGTTGTCAGGTCATGGTGAAGCAGAAACCCTAAAAGTTTCTAATTATACTGTTTTCACAACATTTTCATTGTTCTGACAACAACAAAGAGAAGAAGAATTCCGAGATAATTTTGTTCCATAATTTCGCCAAATGGGGTAGCTTGTTGATTGGACATATCTGATAGCTTTCAAATACATTTAAGGGGTCAAGCGATTTCTCTACGTTCATTAACAGATGTTGTGTGTTTGAACTAGTGAGGATAGGAACTTATCAAACCCCAGATCGAAGAAGACATCACTGAGCTTCTGAAACCCACTATTGTTCCAATGGAAAACATTTTCACGTAAGGCTACAGCAAATGAAGGGAACTGGGAATTTACCCAACTTAGAGAATGAAAAGATGAAACTTTCAAAATCGATAATAGTTTGCTGTCAATGCGACGATATGAATGTTGAAAACATATTGAGAGTTGTTCAGATATGGAAATGATTACAACACACGAACACCGCACTTCGCACAGTCGAATGCTCATGTAACAATAAGTTTCAGCGTAAAATAAAAACTGTATGTACTATCATTTGTAATTGTCATTATTACTACACCGCCTCCCTTCCTTGGTCCTCCGAGAGTTAGAGCAGCTTAAGAGTCTTGGAAGAATCAGGCAGTAATACGAATCTCATAGGGTCGGGTAGGGGAGGTCAACAGGAGTAGCGAGTTATTCGAACGAGAACAATCTAGTCCTGTGTTGTTCAACTCGTACCGAGGCCTGAGTAGGGGTTGTCAACAGGAATCGCGAGCACCTCGATACGAGAACAACCTAGTTGTGTGTTGTTCAACTCGTACCGAGGCCTGAGTAGGGGTTGTCAACAGGAGTAGCGAGTTACTCGAGCGAGAACAACCTAGTCCTGTGTTGTTCAACTCGTACCGAGGCCTGGGTAGGGGTTGTCAACAGGATAGAAAACAGGATATTCCTGTTTTGCTAAGAGGGCCTTTCAATGAGGGATGTACTCACCCGTTTTGGGGTGGTTTGCCTTAATGGCGTTCATGCGCCTGTTCTGTGGCGCTGGCGGTGGACAGCCCCCGCCTGGCCCCACGCCCCCACCACTGCCAGGCGGCATCTGAGGCGGAGCTCCGGGCAAGCGCGGGGCCCGCGGTTGTTCCACGGGTAGCACACGCCGTCTCTTCTTAGGCAGCTTGGCTCTGGCTTGAGTGTGTGAGTAGTACATCGCAAAGTTGGAAACGATGACGGGAACCGGCAGAGCTATCGTCAACACGCCTGCTAGGGCACACAGTGCTCCCACGAACATACCGACATAGGTCTTTGGGACCATGTCACCGTAACCAACTGTAGTCATGGTGACCAGCGCCCACCACAGCCCAAGCGGGATACTGTTGAAGTCATTGTGAGGGTTAGCCTGGATCCTCTCAGCGTAGTAAACCAGACTCGCAAAGATAACGATACCAAGCACCAGGAAGAATACTAAGAGCGTTAACTCCTTGGCAGAGGCACGGAATGTCTGAATTAGGATCTTGAGACCAGACGAGTGCCTGGTAAGCTTGAACAGTCTCATTATGCGAATGATGCTAAAGAAATATCGGCATTCTCCAGATGAGCAGCGAACTTCTGCAAAACCAGATCGATGTAGAAACTCAGCGTGGCCACGTAGTCGATGATGTTGACCGACGCCTTGATGAAGTCCCACCTGTTGGGAGATGCGATGAACCGAATGAAGAACTCAAAAGTGAACCACGCGTTGCACACACACTCGATGTAGAAGAAGGCGACATGCGCATTTGTTTGCGTTTTGTCCAGGATCCATGTGGTCAAGTTGGACGGGGTGTTTACGGTCATGTTGCGTATGACTGGAACACGCATGTCCGGGTGCGTCTTGAGGCAGAACGACAGTATGGAGACGCAGATGAAGAACACCGAGATGACACCAATGATCTGGAAGATGAAAACAAAATATTATCGACAATATTGTCCTAAGAAATTCTATGTAAAGAACAATTCATAAACGCGTGTTAGGTTACATTAATCTAGTAAACATAGATACACAAACGCACTACATTGGCAGTTGTGTTTTATTATAGTAAAGTAAATCCGTCAAATCAATACTATTTTGGTAAAACTTATAGCAAGTTTAATGTTTAAGAAACATGTTTCGACTCAACTTTGGAGTTTTCTTCAGCAATGTAAATTGTAGTAGGAAATTATTATCTTGAAAGTTCTTAAATAAAGAAAAAAATATACTAATCTAAAACTAGCTCTTTCTTCTTTTTTTTTTCTTCAGCATTTGTCCCACAAATTAGCAGCGTCTGCTTTTTTTTTTTTTTTTGGCTCTCTGTCGCCATATTACACGATTGTGTGCAATGTTAGGATGAAGTCGGGAAATTTTTAGATCTTCATGTTGGATGTCAAGCCAACGCTGTCTCGGTCGTCCTATTGGTCTCTTCCCATTTATCCGCAATGCCAATCCAGTGTGTGCAACTGTTGTTTCAGCAGCTCGTAAGACATGCCCATACCAGTAGAGACGGCTTTCCCCCATTTTTTCAGTAATTGGCGCTACTCCATATCGCTTGCTCTAAAATTAAATATAAAGTATTTATTATTCAAATCAAATTTAAATGCAATAAAAGTTTTGCTAACTTTTGTGTGTGTTAAAATGAACTTTTATGTATGTAGTCTTTATTGTCATACAGATAGAATCCACTTGTGACATTATAATAATTAACAATAGCATTTACAATATAAACAAAAGAAACAACAACACGAACGAAAAAGGAAATACGGTATTATATGTCAACAAACACAACCATACACAGGCGCGGATCTAGAGTTTGGTTTTGGGGGGGGGGGGGTCAGAGATTCGATCTAGAGTTTGGCTTTGGGGGGGGGGGGGGGTCGGAGAATCGAAATTTTTAAGAAAAATGGTATCACTAAAAACGCAATCACAAAATAACCAAACGTACAAAACCAGGCCAATTTTTTTTGCAAGCTTCATGGATAGAAATTTGATGCGTTTAGAGCACCAAAAATATTCGTACAAATTGCAACGGCGTGTTTTGCGGCTTTTACATCGAGCTTCGAGAAAAGGATCAAGGTACGTTACAGTTTCGGCAAGTCGAGTTGATACCGACAAAGGGAGAAAGTCACAGCTTAAATTGCCAACCAAGCTTGCAGTTTGGACGTCGGCAAAAATTTTTGGTGCGAAAAAATCCCCAGTTTCCTATCCGTGCATTGCTGCACATTCATCGTGACATCACTATAAACATCGACTCGGTAATCACAAGGTTTGCTAAACAAAATAGACGAGTTGATTTTGTTGTATAACTAATAGTTTTTATACAAGAGGTTTGAAGTTTTAAATATGTACAGTTGTAACAGAACATAATAATTCCAATAAAGATAATTCAGTATTGAATAAAATGAAAAAAAAAACTGTTTTTCAGTTAAAATTCGTTAAGTTTTATTTGTCTGGTAATTGTGTTTTCGTTTTTTGAGTTTGCAAAAAAATTTGGTCCCCGTTTGGGGGGGGGGGTCATGACCCCCGTGACCCCCCCCCCCCCTTGAATCCGCGCCTGACCATACAGACACGAGCTCTAGCTTTCATTCATACAATCCCTTTATACAAGAAACATTAAAATAATTATTACAGAAAAATCAAAACTATCCACAGTAAACGGAAAAAGGCAAAAACATAAATGAAAAGATAGGAAGAAAAATTTCAGAAACTGGGAAAAGAAAACAATACAAGAGTGACGTTCGAGGATCTAGAAAACAGAAAAAGAAAAAGAAAACATTAGGCTACTTCAGTCACTCGTATATTCAATTTAAAAAAAACAATCAACCATTCATTCAACCACACATTCAATCAACCAATAAAACACAAAAACATATTATACATTACAATATTTTACAGCCCACTTGAGATGTTTCTCATAACAGTTGAAAGAGAGTCGAAGTGAATGTCAGTAGCACTTTTACTTTCCATCAAGCTGTATGTTGACTGCAACCGGATCAGACATGAATTGTTGTGCACATTAATCCTCGATCTGACCCCATCGAAGGTGTGCTTCCGTCTGGTGATTCTCTGGGGACGTGAAAACCCAAGTCACCTAGCAAGGCACATGAGCAATAAGTCAAATAAATCCCGGAATGTATACATTTGAATCTACTGTCTACAATTAATACAGTATTTGTAAGAAACTACATGGTTAAAGTTAACATTATATCGCTTATCACCATTGGGTAAGTTTTGCATGTACCTTTCATATAATACATATTTAAAGTACTTTTACCTTTCCTCAATAATTATTTTCTTCAATACCGGTAGCATCCTGGTGGGCACCTAGATCACTCATTGCAAAATAACTTCATATCTGTAACTATAACATCAACAACTATTTCATGGCTTAAATTTTCCATTGGATCCACATTATACGTAGATTCACTGAGCACAAATTTTGACTTCAACAGTAAAACCAACAATTTGCATGACAATTTGCATCCAAATTATTTGTATTAACTTAATGTTCATTAAACATTAAACTTGCTATATGTTTTACCAACATAGTATTGGTATGACGGATTCACTTACTATAATAATTTCCACCAATGCGGATATATATCCGTTAAACATTGTGGTTAATATTGGAGATTTTTTAATGAAGTTATGGTTTTCCTATCACTGCGAGAGCTGTGTAATAAGCCTCCTAATTGGATGATTTCATGACGTAAATGCGTAGGACTATAGAGTAAAACACTATACTAAGGGCTACTCAGAGTGTATTCCTACCATAAGGTAGAGTGATTGCACTTACTTTCATGTATTTGTGAACGTAATTCAAACGAGCATAACCTCAATATGTGGTGAATATTACAGTACGGTATATCATGGACTCGCTACTATTCGAGCAACAAGATTCTCATTACCGGTACCGTTATATTCAACATTTATCAGACAAAAGTGTTTCAATGAAATCGGTCGTCTATTCCCGACTGACTAAGTAATGGTACACTGTCCTCTGCCTTCAAATCTCGCGAATGCCTGTTAGTTTTCCGTAGGATTATCACCCAGACGCCCCCTGACTATAGGCTAGTATTTAGCTCCCCCAACAACTGCTCATGCATTGCCTTTCGGAATATTACTGACCAAATTCCAGTTCCAAATGTTCAGTGTGGTCAGGTTATGCACGGAGTTATCTTCATCCTGACTATCGCCTTCAGGAGCGGAGTCGCTGTTTTCAGACGCACTAAAACTACTACTATCAGATAATTCTGAGTTATCATCGTCACCATTTCAAGAAGAAATTGCCGAAATCTTTCCTCTTCCTCCTCGCGATCTTTACATGACATCTTGCTCAGTAGCATTCATTTCATGAACAAGATGACCAACTTTAGAAGCAAAATATACATTGACGAAATGGCCTTTGGATAATAAGGTTGGTATGTAAACACGCTAGCACTATCTAGGAACGTGATTCTAAAATACAACATCACAATCGAAGTAAATCGATAGTAAATTGATGGTCAGACGGACGTATTTCCACCTTGAGTAGGCCTATACGGTGACGGTTTTACCTGTCAGGTTATGCACGGAGTTATCTTCATCCTGACTATCGCCTTCATGTTAATGATGCGTAGCTCGTGATGGTTGTACCAGTCATTGTAGCAGAATGGGTTTCACCCGAAAGCGATGGAACTTGGCAAAGCAAATCTTTATTAAGAGCTTAGTATAGAGAAATTTCATATTTAATTTGTTTTCAAGAATTCATGCTGGCATCAGTTGGACATTTTGAAACCTTTTTATTTCTCGTATCCTATTCAAGTGATCGAAGAGAAGATTTGTATGATGGACTATTATAATAATCATTTTTAATAGCGCCAAATTCTGTAGCTTACTTTTCGTAAATCATAGAAGCCGTGCATTTGTCGTTTCTTATAATTACCTCCGTGGTTCGTTACAGAAAGATGCCATCTCACGGGAGGAGTCTTAACCTGTTGACGAGTGCACCAAAGGACAGTCAATAGAGGGAGCACGGCATTTGTCGTTTTAGGCTAGTAATGAGAAATGCGTAGACAATAACCATTATGAATATGGTATTAAATATTATCCGTGTTGACTGTTATTAATCTCCAATTATAAAATCTGCCTTGTCAAACACTTAGGAAGTTTAATAATTAAATTAAATTTCAAAATTATGTCGTCCAACCGTGGAGAGACGACATCTAATGAACTGAACAGCGCATAAAATTTCAAAAAGATGTCGTCCAACCCTGGAGAGACATCTTTTTGAAATTTTAGCGCTGTTCCGTTCACTAGCTTATACCTAGCTAGAAGCAACAACACATAGCTCTCAGCAGCGACGTCCGGTAGACAGTCCATTAAGGCAGAATTACATTAACTTTTAATCTTGTTCTTTTATGTATTTTCTAATTTTTTTGTGAACTTTCATTTATTTACTTTCTAATGCTTTTGTGAGGATATCCATTTTCTCTTTGTATTTGTTATCATAGTTTTCAAGATTCTTTTTATTTAATCTACGCTGACGAAGGTATCAATGTTTTACCGAAACATGTACGTTTGAATTTAATTATTAAACTTCTTAGTGTTTGACAAGGTGGATTTTATAATTGGAGATTAGTAATGAGAACTTTTGATATTCCGTTCTTTATACATGAAAAATGCGTTCAAAACATAAATGTTTAGTAAATGAAAAACAGTTTTGTGTACCACTTTATAGTTTTTCTTGTCGAATCATTGAATGAGACCATGATATCACATTTGTCTACTGGTCCCATATTTGCATTATACAGTTATTTGGTACAGATTTTGGCGTTACTATTATTCCTACTCTTCAAATGTTGTTTACTGGTCAAATACGTACTCGGATGCGCCCGTCATATTGCACGGCATATACCATGCGCACTCGTCAAAAGGTTAATCACCGATACTGAAAGTTGAATATTATAGCACATACTTTCTCTATGTAATGGTGTTGGTGGAGATTGTTTTATGGGGTAAAACATCAAGGTAATCTACCCCAATTTTCTATTGCAGGTATCGTAAATTATGGAATATACGCATGTTCATATCTGAAGACGATTTTACTGTGTTCTATTGAACCTGTCTCTCGGTAAGTTGATTAACCAGTACATAAACTCCGTCCAAGCAATCTGCCGAAGTACCAGTGTGAAAACACGCAGTCTGCTCACAGGAGTGACTCGGCTGACTGGCCAATGAGGGGCGATGTCACTGAATAATAAGCGCAGGAGGGAGGCGCGACATTGGCTTCAACCAACTCTCGCAACGGCTGGGCTGCCAAGTTTACCCATAGCATTCTCTTCTCACTTCCTCTGTGTGAGATCATGCGCAAACCTAATTCACAGATTCCGTGGATGAGGAATAGTTCCTTAGTGTTGTATTCAAGTATTGTAGATAAGCCTCATTCTGTAACTTTGGGCACATATTTTCTAGTGCTGAAAGTGTTTTGACATGACTTATCTTGAGACAGGGCATGCATTAGTAACATAGCAAAACCATTTTGCTTTCTTTAAACATTATGTTTAAGTTCATTGACTGAAATGACTGCAACTTATGGACATTGAGTTTGAAAATGTTTCTCTATAATTTATCACAACCTAGGTCATGTAACAAAAGTTATTTAGTACTGTACCCTTATGGAAGTACGGCAGCATATTGTTATTGCAACGAATGCAACGTGATAGTGAGATGACTCAACGTGAAAGACGTCACGCAGAGACCAGCTGAAGCGAAGAGCGCAAAGCCTCATCCAACTAGGACGGCAGCATTTAAAAATTAATGGCATGATAGCATGTTAAATCAAATAAAATGGTATGTTTAGAATCAAGAATACCTCATGGAGAAGCCCTGTTTGAAAATGGCAGATTTCTATCATACGGATGAGAAGGAATGGAATTTTTCAATTTGTACCAATCATCGTCAGGACCCGAATGAGGATATTAGCCGAGTCCTCGCACTACTTTCTATCATACCTTATCCTACCTTACATCGAAGTAAAGTAGCCTATAAGACGCAGCTTGGAGCACGCAACGAAGCGGTCTAGCCACTAAAGAGTATAAAATAACGATTCCTGAAGGTAGGTTGGTTCGTTCCTCAGTTTAGGGGCTACGACAACGCGGTCATGTAGCCCTGTGTACTTTGGGTGTGTGTAGAATCTGTCTCATAACCGGTGTTAATTATGATGGCTGTATTAGTGTGTGTTAACTTTTTTAAATTCGAGTAAGGACTGCAGACATTCGATTTCAATTAGTTCCAACTTTGGCTACGAAACGTTACCGTCAACGACCAACTAGTTCCGAACTTTGTTACTAGATGCCACCGCAGGCGGATCCTGGCGACGAACGTTGTAACCTATGAGCGTTAGTCAAATATAACCTATAATTTAGCTTCACACAAGTGTATTTAGTGGAAGGTTCTTTATCATGCCATAAATCTATAACATGGGACCACCGGCTTTACTTCCCCTCCGAGGGAAGGCATACTGAGGGATTTTAACGCTCTTAAAAATCCGACGACTTCGGCCGGGTTTGAACCCACGATCTTGAGTATAGAAGCTCAGCTTGCTACCAACTACGCCACCGAAGCCGCCCAGTCCTGAAGGTACAGATCTTGCTTATGGTCAACCTTTGCTACGCGAGGACTTCGAAATAGTTCGTGTTTGAGAAACGCAAGTTCAGCCGGAGAGTCGAATGGAATGCCGTAAACTTTATCTACGTGAAGATCACGGAGCGAAGGAAAATGTAATCCATGGAGTGTGTAGTCGCCGAGGCTAAGTATAACCGTGGTTCGGGAGTGAACATTAGTAATAATAAATTGCACCATTCAGAATGATTTTTAAGGCTAAACGAATAACGTACAGTGTTAGTAGCCATGTTACAGACTCTTGGAACTCAGTAAACAAATGACTTGTGTGTGCTCTTACAGTACCACTTAACGAGAGAAGATTATTATTACAATGAATTTTTACGTACGATAGAGTGTGGACTATGAACGATGTACGCCAATTAACACCACCATAGGTTTTTTATTTTTTTAAATTTATTTAGCGTATGGGCCGGAATCGTCCGAGGACATGTTCGGCTCGCCAGAGTTTGTAGCTGCTTCTATGCGGACACCCATGGGGTGAGCTACAAGTACCGTCACATGAGGGGTGTTGTCTGGGGAGGAAAGTGTGAATGCAAGGATGAGGAATTAGAAGGTAGCGGCTGTGGCCTATAGTTAGGGACCAACCCTGGCATTTGCCTATAAGGAAGATGGCAAACCACAGAATATCATCTTCAAGGTTGCCGGCGGGGGGATTCGAACCTCCTCGCCTCCCGGATGTGAGCTACTGTCTGCAGTCACGCCGTAACGACCATGGCTAACTCACCCGGTACCATGAACTACTAGACTGGAATAACGGGACTGAACGAGACAACATGGCAGCATGGGAGCATCGCCGATCCAGGAAAATGCTGGGATGGACCCATTTCACCATTGGACACCTGGAGGTTCAACGACCATCACAATATTGTCTATTTGGTGTTGTTACCTTCCCAGGTTTCAAGGGATCGAACCCTTACTTTCGGGACGTGCGATTTTAATTATCGTCCATATGTTTTATATGATGCCTTTTTATGTTTAATAATTATTTAGGGAAGTGTATGATATCATGTAATTGATTTCCGATTAATTTGTTTAGGTTTTAAGAGATTGTAATTGGCAGGATCTGAGTCAGGTTATATGTGAATATTTTAACATTGGAATAATCTTCAGTCAGTTAGTCTGGAATTGTGTTCAGCAACCAGGAAATAAGGCTTGTTACCGCGGGGTTTCTCTCGAGAGCCGAGTGGAAGGTGAGTCATACAGGTGGTAGGCTTGACAACCCTGTGCTAGGGGTGTGTCTTTGATACATCGTTCGAGCAAAACACAACTCCTTATTTGGGACTGCTGTGTTTCTTGTTGTTGTGATTGGCTGCACCCGTGGGGGAAGCCAGGTAAACCAGTGATGTGTGGAGGAGAATGAGGACTGTTATTAGCTTGGTCGAGGCAAGCAGAGAGGACTCAATTTTCGAACTTCGTGTAGAAAGGACTCTCAAATTTCAGATTCCGTGAGAGACGGAACTCATTCTTAGGACTCCGTGTGTAGTGCGGCGGTAATTCTTGTTGTTGACTCCGTGAGGGAGTCGAGTTCGTATTTTGGACTTGTGTGATTTTGTGGAGAAGGAAGTATTTCAGAGGATCACAAGTTTGTGTTCAAGGTGCAATTACTGAGTTGCTGGCTATACGTTCTCTAGGGAATTATGAGCCTAGTCTCAAACAAATCTTCTAGATTGTTTGTTTCGAAACGCATGAAGTATTGTGAATTACCGTCTGTGTACCAACATTCTGAGACCATAATGTTAAATTGTTGTACGACGAACACTAGTAAAATATGCTACGTGTTAGTAAATTCAGGAACCAACTAGGTGCGACAATCCAACACACGGATTTAAAGCATCTTATTATAATCAGATCCGCGAAGCAAAGTAAATCGTTGGATGCTGACCATCAATTGAATAATGTACATATTCTTCATAATCGAAAAGCTTGCGTGTGAGACATATAGTAATTGTGTTGCGAGTAAGTAGGACTGATCCTTTGGGAGCACTAACCCCAGAATCAGTAGAGTTAGCCATCACTGCTGAAGTCATCGCCTGTAAGTACCAGTCCGCAATACTTCCAAGGGTCATCAATATGTCATATGTGTACCTGTGTAAATATGATAGGGAGTTTTGGTATAGTCTGTACGACGAGGATCCTGCGTAGTGCATTTTATGTCTGGTATCAGAATAGATTGTGATTTTTACCAGATCTCTAGTGTCTTTATTTCTGAGGTGACCATCATAGTTAAGAGTGAATGTATATTGCTGCTGCTTATACCGTACAGGTGTTTAACCCCCACGCACCCCGTGTATATAATTATTGAGAGGCAGAGTAGTTACAATTGGCGCCCAACGTGGGGTTCGAAGTACGGTACAGCAACAACAATAACATTCACGTGTACTCATACGCCAATAGACTTAGCCAAATTTTTATGCAGGTTAGATGTTATCGGAGGAAAGGTTAGAATTAAGAAGAAGAACTATCAGAAAAATTAACGTTAAGATGGTGGATAAGAACTTGGGTATGACCGTGGACAAAAGTGGGAAGGGTGAAGGCTTAATAGAGACACCACCCGGGGAATCTATTAATTCCGAGAAAAGACAGATCACTATACAGGAGGGTAGTAAAAGTAACGATAATGGGGGGGATGTGAACAATAGTCTGCTCCAAATGCTTGCGGCTATGAATGAGTCTTTAAGCAAGGAAATAGGAGAGTATATCAAGAAGCAAGGAGAATCTTTAAGTAAGGAGATTGGTGAAGTCAGAGAGTCTATTAAACAGAAGGAAGAGTCTATGAGAGAGTCTATGGGTCAGCAGAAGCAAGAATTAGGCAAACAAATAGAATTTGTAGGTAAGCAGGTGGAATCTGTGAAATTATATGTAGATGAGGCAGTGAAGAAACAAACAGGCAGATGCCACGAATGCTAAAATAGAAGAATTAAGTAAAGAAGTACAGGAGCATAAATCAGTTATGAGCAGTAGGCTGGAAAACTTAGAGAAAGATCTTAGTAATAAGATAGCTAAGAGTGAATGTATATTGCTCCTGCTTATACCGTGCAGGTGTTTAACCCCCACGCACCCCATGTATATAGTTATTGAGAAGCAGAGCAGTTACAATTGGTCGCCCGAGTGGGGCAGAACGGTTACAGTGTGAGGGCAGGAGAGGGGTACGCTCATCCTCATGAGGCAAAAATGAGAAGAGGAGGGCTCGATTCCCACTTCAGCCAACTCCGGTAGTGTTTACCGTGGTTTGCCCATTTCTATTACAGGAAAATGCAGAGATGGTTCCTAACTTAAGGCCTCGGCCGCCTCCTACCCAATCCAAGCCCCAATTTACAACACTGGCAGAAAAATATCCCAACACCATGAAATAAGGAATTTAGAGTACGGAAATTTCGGCAATATATTTGGCGAGGTAACATATTTAATTGTTTAGAGGTACGAGACAAAAGGTTACTGTCCGCGCGAGAAAAGCCATCGCAAATGCGCCATGCTGGTCCCTTAATAACCGGTATAATCGCCAGACTGTTGAATGCAGCCATGCAAACGTGCATGCATTGTGTCGTACAGGTACAGGATGTCAGCTTGTGGGATGGACTTCCAAGCCTGTTGCACTTGCTCGGTCAATACAGGGACGGTTAATGCCGGTTGTGGATGACGATGGAGTTGTCGTCCAATGATGTCCCTTACGTGCTCGGTTAGGGACATATCGGGGGTTCGAGCAGGCCAAGGCAGCATGTCGACGAACTGTAGAGCACTTTGGGTTACAACAGCGACATGGGGGCGTGCATTATCCAGTTGGAAAACACACCCCGGGAATGCTGTTCATGAATGGCAGCACAGCAAGTCGAATCACCAGACGGACGTACACATCTGCGGTCAGGGTGCATGGGATAACCACGAGAGTGCTCCTGCTGTCATAGGAAATTGCTCCCCAGACCAGAACGCCCGGTGTAGGTCCAGTGTGTCGACGCCGCACACATATGGCATGTAGGTGCTCATATGGTCACCTTCTAACCATCACACGGCCATCACTTGCACCAAGGCAGAATCGACTTTTATCGGAAAACACAATGGACGTCCACTCCATCCTCCAATGAGCTCTCGTTTGACACCACTGAAGTCGCAGATGGCGGTGGTTTGGGGTAAGTGGAATGCACGCCGCAGGGCGTCTGGCTCGGAGCTATCCTTCAAGCAACCGATTTCAAACAGTTCGTTGCGACACTGTGGTACCAACTGCCGCTCGAATAACTTCTGCAGACGCCGTCCGATACGCCAAAGCCATACGCCGCATACGGCGGTCCTCGCTCTCGGTGGTGCCATGGGGACGTCCGGAGTCCGGTCTTCTTGCGACGGTACCTTATCGTGACCACTGCTGCCAGTACACATGCACAGTGGAGACATTCCTGCCAAGTCGCCCTGCAATAGCGCGGAAGGAAAACCCACCTTCACCTAGTCCTATTAAACGGCCTCGTTGAAACGCAGTGAGCTGTTGATATTGGCCTCTTCGTCGTCGTAAAGGCATTCTTGACCCACTCACAATCACTCCGTCCAATCTCACAGGTAACTAACGCTCTCGCACATTACAGCCAGTATTTAAAGCAAACCTGATGTGCAACGTCATGGGGCCACTACTAGCGCCACGCTAATGCGATTTGAATCAACGTCATCTTTCAGATGTAAAAACACGCCTACCAACGTTCGTTAATCTAGCACCCCCTTCTTGGTGTTGGGATATTTGTTTCCGCCAGTGTACGTGCACACACTAGTACAGCTATCACACAATTTCCACACACACACCCAAATACACGAGGCTATAATTATGATCACGACGTCGCAGCCCCTAAAATAAGCAACAACAATCTTGTTTAGTTGTGTGGTTTACTTTCTTCTTTATTGTAAACAGTATATTGTTTTGCCCTGAATTGGTCGGCACCTCCAGCCTTTGTTGAGGTTTACCCGGCGGCTCGACCAAATTGTTTTGTCCTCGGTCCACTAAATTGTTTTACCCTGGGGTTGTTAACTTTGTTGGGGGACTTCGTCTGAAAGATGCGTGTAATTGTTTACAGGGCTAAACTCGAGTGTGCAATGTTGTACATAAGTGAGGGGAAGATTGAGTGAAAGAGAGAGAGAGAGCAGGCAGATTGCTGCTGCCAGGAAGTGCTAACTTGAGCTTAATGCTGACGTCTGTTTACCAAATTGACAACAAGACAATGGCCTCGACCTGGTCAGGCATTGTGGCGAAATGGACTGGGGTTCGCTGGATTTAAGTAATACAACAGGGTGAACTAAATGAATGTAAAATGGTTTAATTGCTTTTTAGCGTGAAATGTGTGCAGATTCGCTAGTTGAATTCTAGCGAAGTAAAAAGTACAATGATGAATGTGATGATTACAATTTTTAGAGGTCTGGTTTTAGAAAGGATGATTCAGGATTTTAAAAACCTTAAGTACGCACTCACCGGATCTGCTGTCAAACGGGCGGCACTTCGTCGTCGTTCAGCGTCGAGTGTCGGAGAGAGACCCCAGTCCTTACTGTAGGCGGGTTTTTATTGGAAGCGTCAACGCTGTGTCAGAAAATCAGCACATTCTTGTTCTACTTTGGAAAGTTCCGAAAAGGTTGTCACATTCCTTGTTCCACTTGTGTTAAGGAAGTGTTGAAAAGATTGCAACATGTATGATGAACTAGCTGGCCAAGCTTTGAGTGTAATTTGTGAGGCTAGATGCTTGTAGTTGCTGGCTCCTTTATAAAATAGGGACTGAAGGGTGGTGAAAGGGGGCTGATAGGGGGTGGTTATACCCTGTTGGAACCCCAGGGTATAACAATATTTATTTTGTCGACTATTTTGTTTGGACTTATTTCGAGAATCACCAAATGAGCATGAGCTTCCCTTAAAATAGTGGCCTGTGCACGTTATGTTAATATAGCAGTGGCATAAATTACAACCCTGCGAGGAGGACAGACATTCAAAAACATTCAGTACGTTTATTACTTCGTTTAGACCCGTCTGTGATGACTGAAGAATCATGAAAGGTTTACCAGACGATTTTAACAAAACTACTTAAGTTACCATTTATAGATGACTACCCTATTTAAATTATCATTGAGTGATGAGTGAGGCTAGACATATGGGCAGGATAGAATCACTGAGATGTAGTGAGGAAGACCAACATAATTAGGAATTGTGCTAATCTATGGATATTTGAAGATTGCGTTGATTGCGTTGGACGCAATCGTGTTATAAATGGTTATTGAAGAGATGACATTTTAGCAAAATTATGGTAAAGATCACGTTTTGAATGCCAATTCCAAAGTGTTATGGAAATAGTTGGGTCCACTATAAATAATGAGGGTGATAAAGCACTTACGCAGCACACATAGTATTGGTGTATTTTTTGGTAAACAAGCTACGACATGTGAATGATTAATAATAATAATAATAATAATAATATCGTATGGCCTCGGATGCCGGGTGCAAGCTTTGTTATTTGACACCCAGAGGGTAGCTTGCATGTCGCTTTTCGTTGTTCCTTGACTATGAAAGTCAAGGAGGTTAGATGTTAGATATCTAAGCTTCTTGAACATTATAGCGCTTTCTAGTAGAGAAATGAGGAACTTTGTGTTGGCGGAAACTCCCGAGATTAATTAATTTTGCCATTATGAACTCGGCCTACTGAATTCAAATGGGTTCTTTGACATGCCAACATCGTATGACATGCGTATCGTATTTTTGCCGCCTTTCAAAAATCACTTACCACGGTCAGGAGCGAACCTGCAATCTCGGGGTTAGTAGACCGACACGCTATCCACAGTCATATGGTAAATTGTCTGTAATGAATATGACATTGAGTTAAGTGGGTCAATTTCAGATTAATTGTGAATAATGCTAGGCTATGCTTTTCGATAGAATACTAATTGAATGCATAATGGATTTAGACGCTATTGTTACGGGAACTAGTGTTCGCTCACTAAATAAAAATAGGCTATAACTGGTAGAGTGCGGTACTAATCACTAAATTGCATTGGGCCTTCTATCAGTTGTAACTCTTCAGTCGGTCAACACAATTCGCCCAATATGACTGGGCGGGGGCACAATGTTTTAAATAAAAAATAAATAAACACTCTTGAAAGAAATTCATCTATTAGTTATGATTACTGGGCAATTTAGGATTACACGTCAAGCAGTTATCACTAGGTTTGAGGAATTTACACACAAATATTACTAGGTGTGGTAGTCTTTTTAATGTTTATGTTCGACGATGTCGAAATGTAAATATTATACGTCAGAAAACTGTATCATAATGATGGTCATTATAGTACTGTTTTTCATTATGAGACAGTTTCTCCAGCCAATCAGAGCTCATTCATTGATCAATTAGATAAGGATACCTTCGCGCACGCGCTCAAAATCCTACATGTCGGACATGAATTACATGATTTGAAAGTTCAAATTGGATATCGGATCAACCATTGTAGTTACAATCTCAACACACAAAGACAAAATCAGCACGAACCTTTACGGTAACAAGAAAATACTATGACATATGCAAGAAATTTAGCAACACAGCATCCTTCTATATAAATTACCGACATGGAAAGTGCCCCGTCCACATGTTCGCGTAAATATACTGGCGAATATGAGACAAGAAATAGCACTGTACCGTAATATCCCCAACTCCAATTTCTACACAGCGTATTGCTTTCAAACGGCTTCGGTGACAATATTAGCGAATGCTAGAGCTGGACGGCACTAGTCGTCATGCAGGCTGTAAACAATAGCATTGCCAAGCAAAGTAAATGGTCTCTGCTTTCGAAGTTCGTTTACCCACGCATGCGCTCTGTTCAGTCAGCAGAGCCAGCGCGCCCTGTTCACTAACTGAGGTAACAGAATTCCACAGATGTTTATGAATATTTATGTTAAAACATATAATAAAGTTATAATTATCGTTGAACATAAACAGTCGTATGCAACTCGCCTATAATGGTAATTAAGACACTCGTATGGAAATTATAAAAATCGCTACGCTCGTTTTATAAACATACTCGTGTCTTAAATATTGCCATTAAAGGCTCGTTGCATAATGTACTATTATATAACGATTTTCAATGTGAAACTCGTTATTTAAAGTTAGTTTGTAGTATATAGATTTGTGAACTACGTATGGATATTATGCACGTGTATAAGCCTACAGTTAAAACAGAAACAATATAACAAAACTAGAGCTTTTACTCTGAATTCTACTATGTACTGTATATGGTTACTTATCCGACTTCTCAGCATGTTCGTTATACTGGTGTACGCTAAGCTTGCCTGCTCCCGGCTGACTCACCATTGACTGAGTCAGCCTGAACATCCTTGCATCTGTTAGCAGAAGTTGTATCTAACTAAGTTGTGACTTCTGGAACTAATATCATTAAACTATTGTAGGCTATTTAACCCATCTGCCAAGCTTAGACAAAGGTGCATATATGTTTACAACCGGTCTTCAAGATGGAATGAGATCCTATAATATTGCCTCCTTGAGGCATCGGGTTGTTGAGAATCAGCACTCCTGCAATAACATATTTCCAATATGCATTCATTCCCTAATTTTATCGTAACAAGTGTGGATTTACTTTATCTAGCAGCGTGAAAAGTGGGGATTTTTCGAAAAATATATATTTGTTAAGATTCTCCGGATTATGTCTCTTTGTTAGGTAATAATAATAATAATAATAATAATAATAATATCGTATGGCCTCGGGTGCCTGGAGCAAGCTTTGTTAATTGACACCCAGAGGGTAGCTTGCATGTCGAATTTCGTCGTTCCTTTGAACGCTATGAAAGTCAAGGAGAATGGAGGAACTTTGTGTTGGCGGAAAATCCCGAGATTAATTTTGCCATTGAACACGGCCTACTGAATTCAAATGGGTTCTTTAACATACCAACAACGTATGACATGAGTGTTGTGATTTTTGTCGCCTTTCAAAAATCACTTACCATGGCCAGGAGCGAACCTGCAATCTTGGGGTTGGTAGTCCGACACTATAACCACTCACCCACCGTGGCAAGCTTTGTTGGGTGATTTCTATGGATTCTTTAATGTCGAGAGCCTTACTCCTTGCTTCGTGGTGTAGAATTTTTACGTCTGTTTCTATGTTGGTGAACCTATAATTATAGTTGTCATGCATGTTTTCGCAAATAGCTGAGTGTTTATTTTGTTTATTCTCATTTCTGTGTTCCTTGAAACGCGTTTCTGGCTGTCTTTTACTTTGCCCTACATAGTTAGCCTTACATCCTTCATCTTGACATTTGAACAAATATACACCTGCTTTTAATGCGGCGTTTTCTTTGTAAAGTTGCTGTTATGTACTGTAGGTGCTTACCAAGTGTGTTGTTTGTTCTGAAAGCTGGATTGAGTCCTATATTGTGCGGACACTGAACGAACATATGTTTTTGAAAGATCCCCACTTTTCGCTCTGCTAATAAAGTAAATCCTCATTTATAACGATTAAATGAAGAATTAAATGCATTTGGTAAGGAATAAATACCAAACCTGTTAATATTTGTTTATAAATTTAAACATAAACCCTGGTAATCAGGATCTGATGATGACCGCTTTACGGTCGAAAAGCGTAATCCTAAATTGCCCGTTATTTACTAGTGATCATAACTAATATATGTACTTTTTTCAGGAATGTTTATTTATATTTTATAGACTATAATATATTGTACTGTACAAGTATTTACACAATTCTCACGCAGCAGGCTGCAAAAACCACAGTCGCCGCTCGGTGACGTCTCGTCGTGCAGCTCCCACCGAGTCCCACTTTTGGTCTCCGTATCTGCCCAGGATCCCGCAGCGCTGTTCGCTACTACCCTCTACTGGCTTCACTTTCTGCACACAGCTGCCAGTCAGCTGCACGTGAGCCTCGTGGGACTCTGGCCTACCCCAGACCTATTGCGCGATTACCTGTGTTCCGGAGGTTCGCCTTGCGTCTAGCTGCTTCTAGCAACCAGGCGGTTTACTGGCCTGCGTGAATCACCTGGCCTTTGGTTGCGAACTAGGGGTACGCCCGGGAACTCCGTCCTCTGGTCGGGCAGACCTGTCACACTAGTTATGGCAATAAGATGATTCTGTTATGTCATATGTTAATTCCAATCAGACTAATGACAACGAAGCCACTGAAAATATTGAACAAGAGTTATTAAATTTATTAGGAACAAGACAATGTAAATGGAAAATGGTGATCAATGTGAATATTTAGCCTGTTAAAAGGATCATGTGAAATTGCGAGTTGAAAGAATTTGTAATTTAAGATGAAAACGTAAAATCAGTGTTGTGGTCTTAACATTGCTATGACTTTGATTTATGAAGGTTCAATTTGGCGTAGTTAGATAGGGCAACCGAGGGATCCTTAGAGAATAGGATGTTTATCTATTTCAAAACAATATTTTGTTAGAATGTTGTTGATTATTCCTACGGACTAGGAGGCGAGATTGTTATTTTTGCAAATTTCACTAATAATGTACAAGTTGTTTTCATCGTATGTGCTCTGTTTGTGTATTTTATATTATTCCTACCCTTCAAGTGGTGGGATTTGAGAACTCCGTACTTCACCCCTAGACGCTCCGAGATTCGATTCGCATGCTCTCATGTTTCACATAATTATGCGTTCGTTGTTTCGCGGATGTGAAGTGGCTCGCCGCCAACCATGTGTAGTCTAACGGGCACAGTATGGAAAATCCTTTTAATAGACGGAAGAGAATATATGAAAATAGGCTATTTAGTGCTTCACAGAACTACTTGTATTATAACTCTGCAAATCTTCTAGGTTTTCGCGGGGCTTCAGATAGGTGCACCAAATCAGGCTCATAAGCGGGCTCTTGGTGACCGTGTCCAGACCTCTGCAGGGGACACCAGCGTGAAGCCCAATATGCCACCTTCTTGTTGTATTTTGATTCACTGAGTCACAAAGTAATAGCGGCTTCGGTGGCGTAGTTGGTAGCATGCCGAACTTCTATGCCCAAGATCGCGGGTTCAAACCCGGCCGAAGACGTCCGATTTTTAAGAGCATTAAAAATCTCTCAGTATGCCTTCCTTCGGAGGGGAAATAAAGCCGGCGGGCCAATGTTAGATTTATAGCGTGTAAAAGAACCGTCCACTAACTACAATTGTGTGAAGCTAAATTTGTAGGTTAGATTTGATTAACGCTCTATTAGTTCCAACGTTCAGGCTTATCAGATTACTCTTTGTCCGTGTGCGTGTGTCTGAGTTTGTGCGTGTGCGTATGTGTTTGTATGTGTGTGTACATGTCCCCCAAATAAAATCTAAATTACTGGAGTGATTTCAATGAAACTTACTGAAGTTTTACCACTACCTTCTCCAACCTCGACCGTACCTTTCAAATTTAATACGTTCAACCAATCCAACATGGCGGCCGTTCGAAATATTTCACCGGCATTCTATATCTTCGAAATGATTAATAATGTCGCGCTGGAATTTGTATAGCAATATTATTATTATTATTATTTCCAATAAATTGTATCGACAATAATGGATGGGTGATGAAGGAAGGACAAACCCCACATACATAGTAGTGTCTCCATTTCCGTTTGTTAAATATAGCCCATTCTAAACAAGTCTGTATATATTAGGCTACATATAACTTATAGACTATACAATTTACAAGTTTGCAACTTCAAATTACACACATAAACTCCTGTCGATGACAACTGTAACATACAATTCTTAATACGAGTAAATGGGAAGAGTGGGAAAAATAACACACACACGTAGAAAGATAGGAGGGTTACTAAATAAAACTCTATCATTCTAAAAAGATGGTATATTGGCTTTCACGGCCAAGGAAATAAAACTCAACAATTTTTTCTAGGTTTATGCCGTGTCTTGTGCGGGGTTTCGCCTAGGAACACCAAGATAGGCTCATCAGCGGGCTCTTGGTGTCCGTGCCTGGACCCTCACAGGAGTAGTGACTTCGCGCTACCTCCCTTCTTATTAAGCGCACCTGCGCTTCTTTACTGTGAGAGCTAAAAGCTCAAGCACGGGCACAGACACCAAGAGCCCACTGATGAGTCTATTTTGGTGTTCCTAGGCAAAACCCCGCACAAGGCACGGTATAAACCAAGAAGAATTGCTGAGTTCTATCCTTCTACTCCATTTCTAAAGATTCCACTCCACTTTGTAAGCTTCTACTCCAACCTAACCTAACCTCACATTGTAAGCTTCTACTACATTCCTTAAGCTTCTACTCCAACCAAACCTAACCTCACATTGTAAGCTTCTACTCCATTCCTTCAGCTTCTACTCCAACCAAACCTAATCTAGCTCCACTTTGTAAGCTCCTACTCCAACCTACCCAAACCTAACCTCACTTTGTAAGCTTCTACTCCATTCCTTAAGCTTGTACTCCAACCTTACCTAACCTTACATTGTAAGCTTCTACTACATTCCTTAAGCTTTTACTCCAACCTAAACTAAGCTAACTCCACTTTGCAAGCTTCTACTACATTCCTTAAGCTTCTACTCCAACCTAACCTCACATTGTAAGCTTCTACTACATTCCTTAAGCTTCTACTCCAAACTAACCTATCCTCACATTGTAAGCTTCTACTACAATCCTTAAGCTTCTACTCCAACCTACCCTAAGCTAACTCCACTTTGAAAGCTTCTACTACATTCCTTAAGTTTCTACTCCAACGTAACCTAATCTAACTCCACTTTGCAAGCTTCTATTATATTCCTTAAGATTCTACTCTAACCTACCATAACCTAACCTAACCTCACTTTGTAAGCTTCTACTCCAACCTAACCTAACCTCACATTGTAAGCTTCTACTACATTCCTTAAGCTTCTACTCCAACCTAACCTAACCTTACATTGTAAGCTTCTACTACTTGCTTTAAGCTTCTACTCCAACCTAAACTAAGCTAACTCCACTTTGAAAGCTTCTACTACATTCCTTAAGCTTCTACTCCAACGTAACCTAACCTAACTCCACTTTCCAAGCTTCTATTATATTCCTTATGATTCTACTCTAACCTACCATAACCTAACCTAACTCCACTTTGCAAGCTTCTACTACATTCCTTAAGATTTACTACATCCTACCCTAACCTAACTCCACTTTGTAAGCTTCTACTACATTCCTTAAGCTTCTATTTCAACCTAGCCTAACTCCACTTTGTAAACTTCAACTACATTCTTAAACTTCTACTTCAACCTAGCCTAACTCCACTTTGTAAGCTTTTACTACTTTCCCTAAGCTTCTATTTCAACTTAGCCTAGCTCCACTTCGCATGCTTCTACACCATTCCTTAAGCATCTACTTCAAACTAGCCTAGCCTAAGCTACCCTAAGCTAATCTAGCCAAACCTAAGCTAACCTAAACCAAGCTAAGGTAACCAAACCAAACCCGCGGCTCCTTTTAAAGGACGGGCAATTGATTGATATTATCGATTGTTTGATTATTGAAAAAAAAACTCTTAATGGTGGCAAGAAATTCCCTGCCACCTGACCAAGTTGTTGGCAGGTGTAAACCTCAAGGTCATGTGACGTCACCGGTGGGATTCCAGTCAGGGGTGAAACACATAGAAGAAAAAACCTAAATACTATAGATTTCTGAATTCGGTGCTACAATTTATTTTGAGTGATACGAAAATATTAAAGGTCCTTGATTTAAAAATACATGTTGTGTCGTAATCTATGGTAGTCTTCTTATCGAAAATGTATTGAAAAAGGATTTTGTCATGTGTTATGTTTTAGTTTCAATTGTAGTTCTCATGGGTATCCGCAAAATATCCATTGAAGCAAGAACATAAATACATATACCTTATGCTACACTCCACAAGGAGTCTTATTCATCACATAGGAAACTCACTTCACACCCTGTATACTAGCTCAAGATATTTTTAAGGGAAAATTTTAGACTGTTTTATATGTACCGTTATATACTGTACAATGCCAACTTTTTAGATACATGTCATTTCCGCAAAATTATTTTTATTTACATCAATAATTAAAGCCCTTATTTGTTACAAATTTGCAGCCTCCGTGGCTTAGGCGGCAGCACGCCGGCCTCTCACCGCTGGGTCCGTGGTTCAAATCCCGGTCACTCCATGTGAGATCTGTGCTGGACAAAACGGAGGCAGACAGGTTTTTCTCCGGGTACTCCGGTTTTCCCTGTCAAAATTTCATTCCAGCAACACTCTCCACTATCATTTCATTTCATCTGCCATTCATTTAATCATTGCCCCAGAGGAGTGCGTCAGGCCTCGGCAGCCGGCACAGTTCATATCCTCGCCGCTAGATGGGGGCTTCATTCATTCCGTTCCTGACCCGGTCGGAGACTGGAAGCAGGCTGTGGATTTTCATTTGTTACAAATTTTGTTTTAACTATTTTTATAAAATTATTCATAGAAAACCCAAGTAAAATATTATTAACAAAGCTTTGCTCGTAAATACATTAGTTAATTTCTTTTTAACAACACCACTGAAGAAGACCATAATATGGCAGAAACTGGCTCATTTCATTAATTAATGCACATTAATTTATTTTTATTGACTAATGTGCAATACATTTATTAAATACCCTTTTTGTATTTCATTTAGACATGCATCTTAGTCAAAAACCAAAATGGCTGACCACTTAAAAACAAGATGGCCTACTATCTCTCTTTCTTATAAGATATGGCAAGAACCAAAATGACCGACTCTCTCTTTCTCCCAAGATATGTCTTGTTGATTGCCATAACGTGCCGTCATACGCTGTCCCAAAAACAAGAATCAGCTTGTTTGTGAAGTCGCGTGGACAGCACCTTCATCAGACCACGTGCCTGGAGGCTGGAACCATATGTTAGGTCAACATATGCCTGCTGTTGGCATGCGTGGTCACCATGCCAACTGTGTCATCATGACAACCTAGATTGTTTATCTCCTGGATCATTCAGTGCAAAATGCAAACCTAAATGAATTTTACAAAATGTAGGGAAATTTCATTGCTCACAAGTTTGTACCTCCTTAATTATTCAAAATAAGCACCAGCGAGTCACCATGACAATCCTTTAGGATTATCCATGGTTTATTTACTGCTAAATTTGGGGGAAATCTCGTGAAGTTTCATCTCTCACAGGCTAGTATCCCCTCAAATATTCAAAATGACGGTCGCTACGTCACCCTGACAACCCGCTTTGTTTACAGAAACAACTGTTTAGTGCTAAATTTAAATATTTGTAAAAATAGAGTGTTTAATCACTCACACATTGGTACCCTCTTAAATGTTCAAAATGACCGCCACTGATTCACCATAACAACCCATTTTGTTCATCCAATAGACCACTTAGCACTCAATTCAAATCTAAGGGAATTTTGAAAACAGCCTTGTTGAGTTTCATTACTCACAGGTTGGTACCCTCTTATTATTCAAAATATCCGCCACTGCGTCACCATGACAACCCGATTTGTTTATCTCATGAATCATTTAGCGCTAAAATTCCAAATCTCGTACCAAAATTCAAATCTTGGGGATTTTAAAAAGATTTGGGTAAATGTAGGGATATTTCACACCTATAGGTTTGTTTACCACATTTTTATGAATGCAGTACATTTGCATTTGTCTGTTGGCGCAGGCTAAAGTAAAATGTTGCTTTTGACCGATGCCTCTGGCTCATTCATGGCTGTGATTTTATGGAAGCTACTGAGGTATGGGTGGTGCTGACTGCTGAGTAATGGCATTCAGGGAGCAACCAGTACATGCGGATGTTGTGATAGATTCTACTCGAAGGGTTAGTACTTCTAAACTGGCTCAGCGAGGAAAGCAATGGCAAACTACCTCACTCCTCACCTTGCCTAGTACGCCTCAATATAGCACTCCCTTGGGTTTTTGTGGGTTTCTACCTACATAACCTACGGTGGCACCTTTTGAGGGTCGACCAGCCTCCGGGCTTACTACTCAACATGACAAACCCCATGACAAAACCCATCTTGTTTACCTTGAGCGCGCCAAAATTCAAATGTATTGCCAAAATTAACATCTACGGGAATTTAAGGTAAGATCTGGGGAATTTATGGATATTTCACACTCGTGGGTTGGCTAAATGTTGAGGAATCCCCTCGTGACGTGAAGTGGCCTTGGGGAATTCCCCGTCGATATCTTGGTCACTTGACGGGAAATCCCCCGCCGCCAGCTTGGATCTTGCTGTTTTGGCCTCCAGCAAGACCTCCAGCCCTTGTATTTAAATTAAGTGTGGTGGATATTTTATGCCTTGATATAATGTTTTACCGCTGACCTTGGCAGTGTTGGACGAGTAGGGCTCATCAAAGAGCGACCACATCTTGGGCTTGACTCCTTGCCACCATGACAGTGTGCCCTTGTAGTAGTCCTCCTCAAAGCCGAACTTCCGCGCCAGCTCCTCATCGCTTGGCTTCTCAGTGTCCAGGTCCAGTCGGTCCAGGACGGCAAGCGTTTCCTGCGTGTCTCGATGCTGCAACACACATGGTCCAAATTTGAGAACATACCATACACCTCGATCACTGCGGTAGACTACTTCTGTTATACGGATAACATACCGTACTAATAATTGTCAATTATCAGGAAGGATTGAAATTTCAAAAGTGCAGGTTAAATCAAGCCCAGATGTGTTGAAACAGCTCCATTAAGAACGTTCAGATAAAGCAGGACTGCAGTTGGTCGAATGCCTATTTTATCAGGAACGTACAGGATAAAACCCTACAGTTGCTCAAATTACTCTATCATTATTGAAGACCGGGTTAAGGCAAGCTTGCAGATGTTCAAACGACTCCATTATTAGGAACGTACAGATAGAAACCGGCCTGCAGTTGTTCAAATCTACTGTAGTCTATATACAGGGTGTAACAAAAATGTACGGCACAAATTGCAGGACACATTCCTCACACGTAGACGAAGAAATTATGTTATAAGAACATGGGTCCGGAAACGCTTTGTTTCCATGTTATACCTCATTGTTTCCAACTCATTTATCATGGGAAACATACAAGAACAGAACGTACCAGCATACCACATGCAACCCTTTCTCACAGGAAATGTTCAATATGCCCTCCGTGCATCAACCCACCGTCGGTCGTAGTGAATCTCGGATGCGCTGATGTATCCCTGGAGTACTGCGTATGGTTTTCGTAGCCTTCCATAATACGGGCACGGAGACTGTCAACCATCTTATACTGGGGTTCGATACACAAGAACTTTCAAATGCCCTCACAAATAAAGTTCAGTGATTTTAGGTCCGGAGAGCGTGGAGGCCAGGCAATTGGTCCACCTCTACCTATCCATTTGTCACCAAACCTGTTATTTAGAAGCCGACGGACATTAGCACTAAAATGAGGAGGTGCTCCATCGTGCATGAAGTACATGTTTTGTCGCACAGCTAAAGGCACATCTGCTAAGTCGCATGGCAACGGGGCCATGTAAAACAAAACACTGGCAGTGCACCTAGGATAATGACAACGTAACCAAGAGTGCATGTTCCCCACGATTCTGACGTTCTGTTCTTGTGTGATTCCCATTCGTAATGAGTTGAGACAAGGAGGTGTAACATGGAAACAAAGCGTTTACGGACCCATGTTCATATAACACAATTTCTTCGTCTAGGTGTGAGGAATGTGTGCTGCAATTTGTGCCATACCTTTATGTTACACCTGTATACAGTATATAAAAGGAAAAGTTTGTCTGTTATGTATACCAATCTACACCGTTTCTCCGAATTGAAAAAACGAACACTTGTACTTACCTTTTGAACCTAGCGGATAGCAGTGTCTAGTTGAAATTTGGACAGCCCTCTCCATTCCCTAGATTTATGCCCTTTAGCACAAGGGCGAAATATTGTAGACTGACCAAACCTGGCTCATTTCAAGCCTCGCAATGCAAAAGACAGTATTCGAAAAGTTCCGATGGAACTGGAAAACCACGTTTTAAAGTCCTAGAACCAACAGTTTGCCAGTAGTTAGTAACTAGTCTTCTTCATTTTCATTATCATCATTATCATTACGGACAAATGACGTCATCATTATCATTAGGGACAAATGACGTAGATGTTACGTCCATTATGGGAATCAAGGGGTATTACATTCACTTTTCTTAAGTAATTTGTATGGAGGGCGTTTCTAAAAATACGGTACCGTAATTGAGTTGTCAGTTCCATTATTTCCTGAGGTATCTCAGACGTAACACTGCAGAACAAATTTTAATGTTTTGTTTGCGACATGAATGAAAGCTATCTTAAGGAGTATGCTGAACATTATGACGATGAAAATGCTATATTGGCTCCGATTTAAGGATAAATTACAATATTCATAATTTCTACAAAAATCTGTTTGACGCCATGCATTACATTTCTTTCTCTTTCTCTTTGCTTCCCTTTCGTATTCAAGTTCAGGAGTATCCCTGATGACTGTCCATCAGCAGTCAGCAAGCATTCTTACATTACACTATCCTTGGTAAAGTTTTTCACTAAGGAGATTTGTTGGTGGAAAAGTTCGACAGAATTTTCAGTATTTTTTTGTATTCTCTGAGTCTCATTGTGTGAAGCCAGCATGTCGTTTGGTGTTTTTTTTCTCATATTTCATAAATGCATACATTGAGTGTAATCTGCCTTCCGTAATGCATTCAGCACCTACACAGTCCACTGGAAGTTGGTTGGTTGGTTCCTTAGCTTAGGGGCTGCGACAACGCGGTCATGTAACCCCGTGTACTAAGGGTGTGTGTAGAATTTGTCTGATAACCGGTGTTAATTGTGATGGCTGTATTAGTGTGTGTTATTTGTGATTCAGGTAAGGACTGCAGACTATCAATTTTCAAGTAGTTCCTAATTTTGCTACCAAGTGCTACCGTCCACGACACCTAGCTGTGGACTTGGCTACTAGATGCCATCGCAGCTAGCACTTTGGAACTAATATAGCGTTATCAATTCTAACCTACAAATGTTGGCTTCACACAAGTGTAGTTAGTGGAAGATTCTTTTTCATGCCATAAATCTATGACATGGGACCGCCGGCTTTACTTCCCCTCCGAAGGAAGGCATACTGAAGGATTTTTAACGCTCCTAAAAATCCGACGACTTCGGAAGGTTTTGAACCAGTGACCTTGGGCATAGGAGCTCAGCGTGCTACCAACTACGCCACCGAAGCCGCCAGTCCATTAGAAGGTACATCCATCAAACCACAACATGTTTTGGTCCATCACGGGCACGAATGGCAGGGATTTCAACAAGCAACTATTACAGGTCAGATCAACTCCTTCCTTGGTGTACTTAGACTATTCAGCATTATAATGGATCAAAATCAAATAAGCAAACGTATCAGAGAACGTGGAAGCTTAGAGAGTAGAATCACAAGAAATAAAAATTACGTTGAACAACTCAATCAAGAAACCAACATTACTTTGTACAGTATGTATTGAGGGTTATGTACGATGCAATCCTGAAACTCGAATCAAAGTGCGACCCAGTTCAAACAACTTGAAATAGAAGATACTAATTCAGATCATTCAGTAGATAGGGAAGAAGTGTAAACAATCTTGTGTTCACTAAAAGCAAAAATCTAAGGCTTGATATTACCGATCAAGGCAGTACCAGACTTCAAAGTCCAGTACCGTAGTGTGAATAAAGTCACGAATATAAAACTACCAGCAATTAAACTTCCTACATTCAGTGGGAATTATGGACATTGGATCCCATTTGCAGATAATTACAAATTGCTTCTATACACAACAATGATAGTTTGTGAACAATTCAAAAGTTTCACTATCTCCTTAGTTCAGTTCAAGGCAGTGCCAAATTATTAATACAACATTTTCCAACTACTGAAGGCAATTACAATGTAGCCTGGGAATTGCTCTGCAGTCGATTTGAAAATAAGAAAGCTATAACTTCGAAGTACATCAGTGAAATCTTGAATATTAGGCCTGTGCAAAATGAAACGGTCAGTAACCTTAGGGAATTCATCAATACATTCAATAGCAACCTACAAGCTCTCAAGGCACTATCATTAGATGCAACCCTTGAAGAAATCATTCTAACACAGCATGTACTTGATCGAATTGATGTAGATACCAGGAGAAGCTGGGAATCACCGACAAGCCCAACATAAATTCCTTCTCTTCAACAGTTACTTAAATTCCTAGAACAAAAATGCTTGCCACTTGAAACCATTTAAAACAACTTGAACGTTCCAACCAAATGACAAGCTAGTAAACCCAATACAGTCAGGAATAAGGCACCAGCCTATTCTCATGTAACATGTTTTGAAACCAGTGTTTATTTTGCAATCAAGAGCATAGAGCAGGACTGTTTGCATGCCCTATATTTCTAGAATTAATCCTTCAGCAGAGATCTTAGTGTGCACGAGAAAATGGATTTTGTTTCAATTGCCTGAAACAGGGACACACAGTAAATCAATGTACCTCAAGTAATAATTGCCGTAAATGTGATAAGAAAACACAATTCATTATTGCATGAGGACACTAGCAGTGATAGACGTGTCAGTCAACCTACATCAGATGGAGTAACCATTGCAAGTGTACACACAGACATAAATCCATACAATCAGATCGCCAGAAAGCCTTATGTCACACTCGCAACCACTGTTGTGAAGGTACTGAACCCGTATTTAAAAGAGCCCAATGAATGACGTGAGACTAGGATCGAACCTGTCTACGCGTGATTATGTCCCAATTTAAAGGAAACGAGTATGTTTGTGCACTACAGGCGTGCATGCAAACGTAACCAGGAGCTGTGACTTCGCTGCGTAGATTTATAAAATGAGCAGAGAAATACGACGTTTTTATTGAAGAATATTTTTAGCATTGGTTAATTGAGATTCAAAGTTAACTGGAACTCGACACATTTACGAGTCCTTGAAAGGTTTCGTTTGTAGAAAGCAGTTTTGGTCAATCTTGTGAAAGAGAGGGGAGACAGTCTCCGGCGCGCGAATTGATGCACTCGACCCTTGTCAAAAGCGTGTCGAAAGCAAGCCACAGCACACGTCACCACTTATTGGCGCGTGTCTGAAGAAGGCATGTGACACCACCTAAACCAATGAAATAATTAATATCGTATGACGCAAATCTAATTATAATGACTCTTCAAGACAATTATAAGTAATTAATTTACAGAAATATGGAGATACTTGAAAATAAAACGTATTGGATTAAACAACATTTTAAGTTGAAAGCCCGATAAGGCAATATTTAATTATGAAGGGAACAGTCATTGTTCGCGCCCATTGACGCCATTTTTTAAATTAAGGAGGGGAGACGCATCGCCACAGAGAGATTATTCCACTTAGAAGCCTAGTTGAGGCAAGACGTACATTTTTGAGCTCCGAGAAGTACACTGAACCGAGGTCTTCGAGGAAAGTCATATTTGACGGGAAGAACGACACTTCCTTCGGTCAAGCTACGTGAAGCAGCTTCGCTGAGATTTTATTATACATGGGAAGGACTTAAGACTGATAGCTACGTGAAATTGAAATATTTTACAATATTGTAAACGAAGTGAATTCGTTATTCAACATTTATAAGAAAGTCGACAGAGTTGATATATAGAAGAAGCGCATTTACGACATAATTAATCCACAGAATAATATTACGACGATTCTACAAAGCAGTAAGTTATTTTCGACTTAGAATATTTTAACCATCACTTCAAAACATTCTACATGCTATCGAATTTGAGTCGGCGAGGATATTTTAGCATGAATACTTCAGCTGGAATTATGAGCTACTAAATACATGCAGGGGAACTAACTTATACTCAATTATGTGGATTCCAGAGGAGACCTAGGCAACGAAGGAATTAACATGAGAATGTGGTTCTGCATTTCCATCAGCAGTCCACAGAAGTCACTAACAAATATGCAACTACGTGAGTTTCCAACATCAACTCGGAAATCTCAATATATAAATGCAATATACTATCAATTCACCGATGATCTTCGAGTGAGGGCCGTTTGCAGAGAATTAAGACAGAACCGTCTGATTAAAAAGCGTACGAGATATCCAGGTTTGAGATCCGAGGAACGAGCAATGGCAGTATTGGTTCTACTCCAGGCGAGCGGAGAGGTGTCGCCCGTGAAGCGGGCCATATCAGCTGTTCGGAACTCCTTGCAGCCAGGCAACCGTGCCTGACTTACAGCAATGCTTGGAATGTCTCGAGGAATGCAGTCGTCTTCTCCATCAATAACCCAGGTTATCAGAAGAAGTATACGGGCAGAAGGTAGTTGAGCGATTTTATTACATTTAGTACATGATTGCCATATTTGGGATATCTAGAATGACCAATATTTTATGTAGCTTTGTGACCACTGTATTTTCCATGTTTTTAGCTTTGTTTAGTTCATTTTTAATTGACATTTCAAGTTAACACTTTTAACGTAATCGTGTGTCGATATTGACGTTGCGTAAAATTAATTTTTATTCTTCGTTGCAATTTTTAATAGTGAATAATTTTTTGAATGTATTCGAAATCGTTTTATAGAGTGTAGAATGCTTCATTATAATGTTTCAATATATTTCGTAATTGTTCCGAAATATTTCAGCATATTTTTATAATGCTTCATGATTATGCTTCAGCATAATATTTCAATTATTCAACGATAAGGTTGTAGACTACAATACCATGGAAAGCATAAGAATATTATAAATACTTTATTGTATTTTATTCTACGAATTTAAGGAATATGTCAGTATTTTATGACTTTGATCATGTTTACAAGTTATTTAAATCTGAGTACTTATTAAAGCAGCTAACTGAATTCAATATCGAATGGCAGTGCATTTATTAGGAAGAAAGCAACAGGGTGTTGACTTTAATATATTTGAAAGAGGAATTAACAGCTCATTTGTAAGAGCGGAATTATAACAACGCTAAGTTAGCGGTAAAATATACAAAATAATGAGATGCAATCGAAAGACATCGACCCATTGTTATGTGAGGTTGATAATGCTGAATTGAACATTTGTTCAATGAATATAACAGGAATTGTGAGGATATGAATTTAATTTTATTAATCTAATGGTTATATCCAGACGTATCATACAATGTAATGGTTAAATGAACGTGGTTTTTTAATAAGAAAACGATGACAAGATAATATCGCAATTGAATCGCTGCAGTGTGTAATGAGATGAAATGTTTTATAATGAAATGATAATGCGTAGAAGTTGGAACAAGTTAATTGTATTACAAGCACGATGGAATGTATAATCGATAGAGGAGTTGTAATTCGAAAGTTATAGCACGTAGTTGTGTATGGCTAGTAGACTTACTGTATTTCATGCATCCTAGAGGTGTGTAGAAATGGTTTATTTATTTTTATTATTGGAATTCCGTGCATTTCGTAAGTTGCGATGTAAAGAAATGGTATTGTTGAAATGTGTGCGTATAAGGTAACGCAAATTGAGGAACTTGTTCGGTGAAAACAGTACATGAATATTTCAAATGTTTACATCGTGGAATAGCGATCTGTAAGTCGTATAATATGACAGTGTTGTCAATGTGAAATAATACATGAATAATGCGATGTATATAATGCAATGTGGAGTACCGCAAACCACTATAAACGAGTAAGTAATAACCACAATGATCGTCTGTCGTATAATTAATTATTTTATCGTTTTCATTAATGATTGTGACTAACTCTGAACAGTAATTAGCTAAATTGTTCGTTACATAATTATGTACTCAAGTAAATGACGAATTAAGCGAATTTAAACTGGATTGTTGTGTAATCTTACAATGAATGAGAAGTAAGAAAATATATGTTATGATCTATAAAGATCGGTGAGAAGGTAGGAATATCGTGCAGGACACGATACATTTGAATATAGTTGTGAATAATTAATAATAATTATAATTTGAAGTTTTAATATTTTATTATGAATGTAGTATTTATAGAAACGACATATTAAGGAGCATATGTATCATGCAGGGTTGAACAATGTATATAATAGCGTATTTTTACAAGATTTAATCGATTTTCGAACTACAGTATGATCATAGCGTATACGCTATGGTATGATCAACGAGTGGTGGATATTTTTAAACACTCCATAGACAAGACGTCTATTAAATAATATTTTATTTTCTCCTTAATGAGGACAGAGAGAATGTCCTGACACTGAAATTCACGGTATATTTTGATTTTAGAAGAAGTTAATATTTATTTTTATTTCAACGTGTGATCTGATTATTTGTCACTGGACATTGTTATATGTGTTGTCCTGAATAAATGCTAGCAGGCACTAGTTAGTTTGCCTGTTTCTTTTTATAGAACTTTACGATCTCTTCATTTAATAATTCATTGCGGTGGTACTACTAGTTAGGTACTGGCGCCCACATTTTAAACCGTTCACCCTCAAGATTCCGAGAATCTCGTCCTACCATACTTTGTCGTAGGTTTTTTTTTACCGTAACTAGGTAGTAGTACTATCGTGTTTTAATAAATATCCTTGTACCGAGAGGTTCCTAGCTAACCATCTAGCGGGGATTTGTTGGTTTATCTGGCTGGGTATCAGCAGTCCTTGTGATCCTTTCCATCCGTCGGATAATAGGTGGTGGCTATGTGAATTTCGGGTACAGTACGAGATAGTAATGGTTCATTTCACAAGGTTAGCTCTTCTTGATTGTGGCAGTCACGCACACATAATCACAGAAGATGTTGCTAACAAACTCAAATTAAGACACAATAAGGAAAACAGCAATTTTAGGCATTAACAATGCTTCATCCACTATGAAACACAGTGTATAGATTGAAGTTCAATCAATGGCAACTCCATACAAGGCTAAAATGAAATGTTTAATTGTTCCTAAAATGACGGGTCAAACGCCTTCAATACAACTAGATTATAAATTGTGGGATATTATCTGATCCACATTTCTACCACCCAGGAAATGTCGCTTTAATAATCGGGGCAGAATTGTTCTACAACACCTGAAGGCAGATCGTAAACTACGAGATAGTGATTATCCAGTACTACAGAACACTCAATTAGGATGGATAATCTCTGGAAAACTGTCAGGAGAATCATGTTAGTATCACCACCGTAAATTCATTCTTATCGAAACAGAAGGAAATCTTGACCATCAACTACACAAATGTTGGGAAATTGAGGAATTAGACTCTAAACAAAGAATAGTAGAGGAACAAAGGTCCATGCAATATTTCAAGGACACTATCACAAGGGATAGTGATGACAGGTTCAGAGTGATACTTCCATTCAAGGAAAATCGTCAACAATTGGGAAATTTATATGAACAAGCCAGGCAAAGGTTTCAACTATTAGAGCAGACATTTCAGAAACAGCCTGAATTATAAATGGAGGATATACACAGTTTATGACAGAATACAAAGATATAGGTCATATGACGGAAGTAACCACCACAGACACCAACAACAAAGGGTGTTACTTTCTTCCACATCATGCAGTATTCAAACCAGATAGCACCACAACTGCCACAAGAGTTGTTTTTGACGGTTCAGCAAAATATTCCACCGGAGTGTCATTGAATAGCATACTCATGGTAGCCAACTGTGCAACAAGATTATATTCGATCACACTTCGCTTCAGAACCCATCAAATTGCATTTACAGCTGACATCACAAAGATGTATATACAGATTAGAATACACAAGGATGACACAAAGTTGCAACGAATATTATGGAGAAATTCTCATGAAGAAGCATTAAAATCCTACGAATTACAGACAGTAATGGTACAGCATCAGCTCCATTTTCAGCAACGCAACATTTGAATAATCTGGCAGAAAAAGAAGGCAATTTCTACCCAGCAGCAGCCGAAGTCCTTCAGAGAGATTTTTATGTAAACGATGGCGTAAGTTCTTCAAGTGTACCGAAGCATTACAAATTCAGAAGGAATTAATGGCACTACTCAAGAAAGGGGGATTCTCTCTCAGGAAATGGTGCTCCATCATCCAGATCTTCTTCAAGCACTTCCAGACTCAGACACATTGACATAATTAGAGTTGGATGTAGATTAGCAAGTACATTACATCCATTCTCTACCAAACATCAGATCGTACTACCACCCAAGTATCATATTACAAAGCCTAGAGTTCAACAAACACCACCCTTCAACATTTGTGGCATTGATTACGGAGGACCTATTCCTTTGCGTCCTATGAACAAAAGAAGTAACGTGAGAATTAAGGCATATATAGCACCTTTTGTTTGCTTCACTACAAAGGAAATCCACATTGAATTAGTCAGTGGCTTCACCAATGAATCGTTCTTAGCTGCATTACGTCGTTTTATTTCAAGAAGAGGAAGACCAGCAGACATCTACAGTGAAAATGCAACTACCTTTGTAGGAGCTGATGAGGAACTTCAAAAACTTAACAAATTCATGACAACCAACAAGTTTCAAGAAGATATTATCGCCAATGCCATGGCCAACAAAGGAATCAAATGGCACTTCATATCAACACAATCAACTCACTTCGGAGGCATATGAGAGGCTGGATTTAAATCAGTAAAATATCATCTTCATCGAGTTATTGGCAATTGCGCGCTGACGTTAGAAGAATTGTATACTCTACTAAATCAAATTGAAGCTTGCTTAAATTCCAAACCAATTACAACTCTTTCGTCAGATCTGTCTGATCCCACAGCATTAACCCTAAGTCATTTTCTGGTTAGCAAAGGTCTAACTGTAATCCCTGATCCCGACCTGACCATAATGCCTTCTAAAATAGGTTGACCCTGTGGAAAAGAACTCAACAACTAGTTCAGCATTTCTGGAGTAGATGGCATAAGGAGTAGGCCCTATCTCACTCAACTTCAACAGAGGCCCAAATGGATAGACAACCAGATCAATCTCCAATTTGGAGTTGTAGTTGCAATCACGGATGACAACCTACCGCCGATAAAATGGAGGTTAGCACTCGTGGCAGAACTTCATCCAGGGGCAGACGGATTGGTTCGTGTAGCAACTGTAATGACTACTCATGGAGAATTCAAGAGATCCATAGTGAAACTTTGCCCACTTCCAATGAAAATATTCATGGACATTAACATCATTGTATTATTGTTCTCTGTTTTTATGCTTTGTTTCAGTTTCAATTATTTGAATTGCAATCAACAGGTGGGAGAATGTTCAGCTCTCATCAATCACTCTTTGGAATAGTTCAAACGTTCGCCACTAGATGGTACATCTTCATTTGTGAACTGGCATTTTATCTCTGCATTTTTTTTTTTTTGTATTCTCTGAGTCTCATTAACAATGTGAAGCCATCATGTCGTTTGGTGTTTTTTCTTATATTTCATAAATACATACATTGAGTGTAATCTGCCTTCCGTTATGAATTCAGCACCTATACAGTCCACTAGAAGGTACATCAAACCACAACAGTGACTAATGTTCACAGACCCCAATGAGTCAATTGGCAACTCAAGCTATCTGATATGACATCTGGCGGTAAAAATTAGAAACTTACCAAGTAGGGTACATTTGTCACGTGGTGACTGTTTGTATATGGTTTCTTGTATTGGTAAGCAGATCGTCGTGAATTCTTCGTGCGTTTATACATAAATAATCAGTTTTACTCGTTGATAGAGTGCAAAATGAGTAAAAGCAAAGTGTATTGCTCAGTTTACGGCTGTAAGTCGATGTATAAGAGGGCTGCGGATATAAGTTTTCATCACTTCCCAAAATATGCAAATAGCAATAGCCGAAAGGTGACTATACAAAATAAATACGGGCAACAGGAGCGGGTTGGAATACAGTTGGCTTGGACGTTGGTGTTGAAGATGGGGAAGAAAGTGACGCCTTCAATGAGAGTGTGCTCTTTTCATTTTAGTGAAGACGACTTTATTTCTTCAGGTGGGTCCTTTTTTTTCATGAGCAAGTAGGTAGTGTGATTTTTAAGAGCTAATTCTTTGTTTTATTGTAATTAATAATAATTTCACTGAATAGAATTTATATGCAACACTTAAGTTATTACAATTGAGTTTTAGTGGGTCTTCTCTTAATAGGCTAGGCCTGCCTTTGTTTCTTCAACTTTGAGGTTGGAAATGTCATCTTCCAAACTCAACAAAACTTATTGCTCAATGCATACAACTAATGCATGTAACAAGTGATAACATATTTGGGGCAAATGACCTTGCAGTCATGCCCCCTTAAAGCACCAATCGTCAAAGTATCTTTATGTTTGTAGGCACGCCAGCGAGGAGGAGAATATTGAAAAAGAATGCTGTTCCATCCCAGAATCTTCCTGTCCTTCCTCAGAGGTCCAGTCAGCGAAGTCTTTCAAAGGTTACCTACAGTGCAGCGATGAGGGCAGCTAGGGCATGTAATAGAGAAACACTGAAGGCATCACCACCGAAGGAAGTGTCAACTCGACATGAGGAGGCAGCATTTGCCCTGTTGGAATTAGCCAAGTGTCATCCTCATTTAAATCTTTTATCAGAAGAGCTTGGTAGTCCTACAGACCTAGGCCCAAGCAAAAGTGATAAATGCCATCAAGTGTCGAGCGGGGATTTGATGAGCAATTTTGTCACTATTATTGATAGTGAAAAAAAGTTGAACCTTTTTACAGGTTTGCCCAGTTTTGACATTTTGCATTGGTTGGTGGAGGAAGTCACTTTAGTAACTAATGATAAAAGAATTCATAAAACTTTCTGTTTATGAGCGAGTGGTGTTGACACTCATAAAACTAAAGCAGAATCTGTCGTTCTCATTGTTGAGTGCTTTATTTGGCAATGTGACTGCTACAACATGCAAAACCATTTTTAAAGAAACAGTGATCATTTTATCTGAAATTTTGAAAGCAGTGGTACCATGGCCACCGAAAGAAGAAATTTTAAACAGAATGCCGAAGTGTTTCGAAAACTTTAAAAACGTAAGAGTTGTATTAGATTGTACTGAAATTTTGATACAAAAATGCAAATGTTTAGTGTGTAGAATTAAACTGTATTCACATTATAAGTCGGGGCTCACAGTTAAATTTATGACTGGGGTTACGCCTGCTGGGTTGATAAGTTATGTGAGTACTGCATATGGAGGAAAAGCGTCAGATAAGACAATTTTTGACCAGTCAGGACTTATATCACTAATGGAGGTAGGGGATGCTATCATGGTAGATAAAGGTTTCTTAATTGACAGCACTTGTGCTCAACACAAGATAACCTTCATTCGACCTCCATTTCTAAGAGGGAAAGAAAGGTTCAGTCGCGAAGGAGCTCTCTTAAGCAGAGAGATTGCAAGTGCCAGAGTGCATATCGAACGATCCAATCAGAGGATTAAAATGTTCAAAATATTTGCAGCCAAGTTTGAGATGTGTTTATTTGAAATTGTTAATGAATGTTTTGTCACCGTGTGTGGGCTGACAAATTTATGTTCCCCTATTTTAGGGGATGATAAGTTTTAGTCTTTCTTGTGCCGATGTTGAACAACTTCAGGGGGACATCCAAGCAAACACACGAATGATAATGGAACTCTTTTGCACAGAATATGAAGAAAACTTGGGTAATTCTTCGGGAGTGATGATCCTGGATCCAACATTTTCATACCTTATTTGATATTCAGGGAGTTATTACCAATTGAAATTACTGTCCATTATCACTACTGCATAGGAAATTTGTGCTAAATCCTGTAAATATGTGACTTAAGTCATTATATCTTGTCCATTCAATGACAGCAATCGTCATTGCTCATCTGCTACTGAAAGAGGCGCGTTAGGTCTTCAACTGTTACCGAGATGCACACAGGCATATATATTGATGTTATTTCACTGTTGCAAATGTAAGGTAGCCTACCAAAAAAAAACGCAGGTTATGCGTAGCGAGTGGAGTGAGATTCCATTGGCTTGTCTGGCAGAAAATTACTGCTTGTACTACAAGTAAGTGGACGTCAGCCCCAGGTTAGGTTTGTTTTTGTATGTAAAACCTTATCATAGAAACTCGAAGAAGCAAGCTGAGCATAAAACAAACACTACACGGCCACACTTACCGTATGTGTGGGGTTGGCAACATTGTCCCATAAATCACGTGTACAATGTCCGACACATCTGAAATTTCACTATATAAATCTGTGTTATAAAAAGGGGATGGCAGGTGGGTTATAGACAGCGGAGGATAAAACATCTATCATTTCCACAATTATTATTCATCATTACACAAGGTTTTTCGGCTAATTTAAGTACAGAGAGATTAGTTTGGATGTATCGGAGACCCTCGCTAGCCCGTGGCGCGAGCCTGTCTCCCGCCACGCACTTTGCCATTATGCGGCGCCTGCGCGGCACTGAGTCATTGAGTATAGGAATTTGTACTTACCTAGTTCACAGCTGGTGCTGAAAATGTTCGCCATTCACTGCTACACATCGCTGGCACCTTTTTTATGAAACTGGCATGTACTTCTCTGAAGTTCCTCAGCACCGATTGACTGTATTTCAGCTGAAATATAGTCTTTAAGCTCATTTATAGTGGAGGGTTTCTCACATACACTCAATTTTGAAGCGTCCCCCACAAATAAAAGTCACATGGTGATAAGTCTGGGCTTCGCGGGGGCCACACGTTCCGACTTATAATCCTAGTACCAAAAATGCGACGCAATTCTGTCATGGATGCTTCATCAGTGTGAGCAGTGGCAGAATCTTGTTGAAAATAAGTTGACAATCGCACTCCGTAAATCAGTTCGTCAAAAAATTGGTCAAGGCTGACATTGCAGTACAAATTCCTATACCCAATGACTCAATGCCGCGCGGGCGCCGCATAACGGCAAAGTGCCTGGCGGGAGACGGGTGAGCGAGGGTCTCCGATACATCCAAACTAATTTCTCTGTAGTATTGTACTACAGTAAGGCCCCTCCCTGTAGAACGGAGTCTGACAGTGGCTGTGCAATGGAAAGGTCACAATGACTCACCACGAGATTTTTAGCATGTACCGATTACAACCTGGTCGGAAAGCCGTGGATGCTGTCATAGCATATATTACATACACAGCTGGCAAGATACCTTAGTTGAGATAATGAATTGTGGTGAAGTACTGTAAGCTGCTCTTGTATCGCATGAACATGGTTAGGAAGGCCAGAACAAAACAACAAATTTTCCTAGTGGAAACTTATCTTCTCAAGAAGTAGTTTGCAGTAAATTTGTTCATAAGTTTCAGCACCGTGCTATTCTTACTTGTGGGGGAATCTCAAACAAAAGGTAAACTCAAACAATTTGCATACTCTGGAGGCTCTCAAGAACGAAATAACTGCACTGATACAAAATATCAGTGAGGATGAATTACAGCGAGTGTACCAAAACTTCCTACGTTGGTGCAATGTGTGTTTAGAAATTGAAGGACAGCATTTCCAGCAACTACTCTGAAATTATAATTGTAATTATAATTATTAAATATGTTAAAAAGTGTAAATGTGTTAAACTTATAGGGCACTACGCTGCAATATGCAGTGCCTTGGCCGCCATGCACCTTTGCGAGTCTCAGTTCTATAGGAAGGATCGTCACTGTAGGTTAATCACTCCTGAAGCGTTACCAAATTTGTATTTAAGGCGAAATCAAGTAAACATTTTGTGGAATTAAGAAAATATTTAAAAAATATGAGTGCACCTAACCCAACCGCCATTTTCGACCCTTCCAGGTTAGATCACAACTTATATAGTAAAATTCCAGCATGTTCCCCATTAACTTATACATGTGAATTATGGACAAATAGTTATCTTGCAACAAGAAAACGCGTTTTTTTCCCCTCTACCAATACTTAGTTAGTGCAGGGCTGCGTTGGCCATATATGCACCCATTTATTTTTTTATTTTTTATTTTTCACATAAGCTTAAATACAGAGAGTATATTTTGTATCTGATGGAGACCCTCGCTCGCCCGCGGCGCGAGCCGGTCTCCCGCCGAGCACTTGGCCGTAATCCGCTTCTTGGCGCCACAAGTTTTCCTCCTTTGCAGTCTGCTGAGAGCTTTAACAGTGTGACATTCAGTTTAGTCAATTGTTCACGTGTTTAGTAAAAGAAAGCTTGAAGCTTGTGGTTTAACGTGACTGTTAATCTTGCGATCATGGTCCACGGGACACACGTGTTTAGTGCTCAGTGTGCTGTTCCAATGCAATTTTCATTACGTGAACGTGTGTATATATATAATACCTTCATAAAGTACAGGAAATCTTGTGCGAAAACACGACGGAAATTCCGTCAGAAATTTCTAAACAGACCACTGCCTAGCGTCAATACAAAAAAAGATCTAGCAAAAAAGTTCAAACGGTGAGTGACGAACATTTTCAGCACCAGCTGTGAACTAGGCAAGTACAAATTCCTATACTCAATGACTCAGTGCCGGGCTGGCGCCGCATAACGACAAAGTGCGTAGCGGGAGACAGGCTCGCGGCGCGGGCGAGTGGGCAAGCGAGGGTCTCTGTCAGATACAAACTAAACTCTCCTTACAATATTACCTATATATTAAGCATGACCTGAGTAGTGTATTTTCTTCGCCATACTTCACGGGCAGTGTCAGTGATGCAACTTTTACATTTATTTAATGATAAAATAGAAATATTTCCTCGAATGCTGCAAAATTGTTGCCGTAAATACAAGTTTTCTTTACTTTCCATTATCATTGACGTGTTTGCTCGGATGTACCCCAACTTCAGGTTTAATAAAAGAAAGTAGAGAGAGACCAGTGTCATTAGCATATTTGCACTTTACGGTTTTCGTATCCACTTTATCGTATGGGATAAGGAACATGACTAGAATTCTTCCATGAAATTCTTCCCTTAAGCTTGATTTTAAGACTACGTTTTGTTTTTATTGCACAAGTGTTAAAACGACATTATGAATATATAGTTTTCTCACTATACTTTTGGTATTTTATAATGTTCATTTGAATTTGATATTGTAAATATTTGTCATCTCTTTTAAATTTTGTCATACATGTTTGAGTTTGGTACTGTAAGTTAAATAATATTTGTTTTAAACTTTGATTTTGTTTTTATTTGCACATCACACTGTCTGCTCTGTTCCACCTGTTAAAACCACAACACACTTCTGACATACTGACTAGATTCATTGTAGTCTTGATGGGTCAAGTGAATAAGTGAGTTGATTGCAAACTCTACGCGTTGGCGTTTAACGAGTTCCACAGGTAGGCTTCAATGCTCTTTGAGTTCGTTAGTCAATTGCTACAAGTCGGACGTTTGTTTTAGACGATTGCCCTTGACCTTGAAGCTTGCGGGTGAGCCTGTACACAGTATCTCTCTCGCCCTCTCGCTTCATAGTTGTCACCACCGGTCTGATGTAATGGAATTCCAGACTTCAGCACGTGACGACACCATCGTTCAGACCAGTACAGTCGACATCGAAGTATTGTGTGACGCGGAAGTGCACGTTACATAGTTACGAACAGAACGCCATTATATTTGCCAATGACTGTACTTCAGCAGAAGCGTGAGATCGATATGTCAATCATCTGACCGCATGGGACAGGTGACAACACAGGCACTGTAGTAACTTGCCTCCAGGCTTCCATTAAGATTTTTCACTCGTCTAAAACAAACGTCTGGCCTGTACATGTTTTCCGCAACACTCCTTTGTGCAGCTAATCTACAGCCTACTAGCCGGGTTGTCCCGCGCTGACACTTGAATCGCCTTTCTGTGGTTTCCAAGCCACGTGGGAATTGCGGGAAATGAGTTAGCGGATCACCTCGACCCGCTAGAGATCGCTCTCAGTTACGCCGACAAGAACTGGCATTCTGGGAGAGTCAGTGGCTAGCTGACCAAATGCTCGATAAACAGGGCGAACTACACGTGTGTGGTGGAGCTCTTTCCGGCCACGGAGGGAGTCCGTCATTTTGTGAAGACTAAGGATAGGTCATGCAAAATCCAGCCACTTGTACCTAATGAAAAGGGAAGACTACCCACTTTGTACCTTGGTGACTTATTCACCGAGGCCTACATTTTAACTGAGTGTGTAATCTTGCTGACATACGAAGAAACCTTGGTTTGCCGATGATGTGGTAGCTGCTGATCTCGTCATCCGCTTTGTAGGGCCAGCAATCTAAATTTACAAGTGTTCATTGACTCAAAGACTTAGTTCTTTTTTGTTTTCCGTAATTGTGTGTTTATAATTATACCTATTAGTTTTATTTAATTTTTTGTTTTATTAATTTTCAGTCTTTACACATTTAGGTATCCCCCTCAAAATTTAAGTTTATAATCCAAATTTGCATAATTTTGTGTTAAGAGGGACAGATGACCTCGTAGTTCTGCCAATTAAAACAAGTACTATCTGATCAAAACAAATCACAGCATTGTTTGGCGGCAAAAGCTTACCAATTTTTTATTTTTTACTAAAAAGTTAGTTATTTTATACTCTGATTTACGAAAGGTGAACGGTGATGGTTGTCGTCCCCTTGAAGGGCGAGGTGAGAAGAAGAGAGTGGCAACTGTCTCCATGGCAAGAGCGAGCAGTGTTGCAATGCATGCGGACACAGCAGTGTTCTACTGTGCCTTGACTCGTCACTGTCATTAGATCGCCAGGCAGGGGAGCTAACTTTCCCAGTATTTGTGTCTTCCTGCAAGCCTCTTGGAATGTTATGAGCCATGATCTGTCTCAGTGGCAACGCAGCATTTCCCCACGTGCTAGCTTTGACAGACGTCAGTGTTCATTATTGGTAATCCACAGAGTATTACTATGACAAATATCAAGGAACACCGTTAATCAATACAATATAATTACAAAATTTTTACACTTTTGGTACATGTTTCGAGCTCATAAAGCTGAAGAAGGGCTGTATGAGCTTCAAACATGTACCCTGAAGTGTAAAAATTATATTGTATTGATTGACGGAGTTCCTTGATATTTGTCTTGGTAATTTTACTGTCAATACGGACCTAACAGATTCCAATATGGAGTCTAATAACATTGAGAATACAGAGTATAGTGATAAATATTTAATGTCATTGGGCACAATTTGTGTTGACTGAAAACCCTTCATGTATGCCAAACTGTTTCTAATCCTTAGTTTCATAGTTTATGGGCTCCGACAACGCGGTCATGTAGCTTTATATTCCTTGTTTTGCCTAATGGTGTAGTTTCTTTGAAGACAAACTTTTCAATTGGTCGAAGACTGGAGGACAAATTAAACCTACGGTACCTTTGTTTCTATTCATGACACGTAATTCATAGACTTCCCTTGGAACATACACTGGAGTGTGACAATAAGCCAATGCCCAATCTAAGCCAGCAATGGATTGGCACTGTCTTACATTGTAACGGGGGAGTTGTTTCAACTGGGATATCTGGATTTGGTTCAAACTAAAAGGATTAAAACTAATTAAAAATTCAAGATATCTGCGAGATACCCGAGCGATCCCACCTAAAAAATCTTTAAAGCAAAGTGAAGTTTCATATTTTTCCATACGACAGGTGGTTAGAAAACTGGAATTTAAATCAATGAACACCAGCCACACAAAAACAACACTGAATGGTTGTGTAAATTTACAAAATAACTGGTACTGATCACGAGAGAATTCATAAAACTCCACATCATGACCTTAAAATAGGAGTTTGGTATGCTAAATATATTGTAGGGCAGATTTTTTTTAACGACACCATCCATTCTGACCAATACATAGAATTAGAGTATGGACGGTATATGGTGAGGCTTAAAGGACAAGCTGACTGATCTGGGCAGACAGATTCCCAGTCATGTTTCAGCCCGCTGTATTGTCAACATCGCGTTTTAATGCTTAAAATCTCTGCCTGCCATAGTCTTAAGCTCCGCACAGTTAAGGGAACGCTCCACCATTCTTACTGCACTGCGACCTTAAAGCCTCACCACATACTGTCTGTACTCTAATACTGAAATGGCTGAACAGGAAAGGTCACTTGGGTATTTTCAGCAATCATTGCATGGAATAAATAGAGCAGGTTTATGACCAGTGTGCTCTCCTGATTTAACGCCTCAACTGGGAGATCTCGATTTGGTTCTACATGAATGGATTAAAACTAATTAAAAAATTCAAGATCTGAGCGATTCCACCCAAAAATCCTTTAAAGCAAAGTGACGTTTCATATTCTTCTATGCGACTTCTACTTGTGGGGTAATTTCAAAGACAAGAGAGAGTAGAAATAATCACAGATCCACCACCCATAGAGGAACTGAAATATGCAATTCACATAGAAAATTTGAAGAGTCAAGAGGCCAAGGCAAATGTCAGGATGGTTCTTAACTTAAGGCCAGGGCCACTTCATACCCAAGCATCACCTGAATTACAAATACACACATTACTACAGGCATCGCAGGTTATCAGACAAAATCTACAAAATGACCATGATGTCGAAGCCCCTCACCAAGGCCGAGTTTCAGAGTGTGAACCGTCGTCGGAATTTTTAAGAGCGTTAAAAATCCCACAGTATGCCTTCCTTTGGAGGAGAAGTAAAGCCGATGGTCCTATGTCCGATTTATGGCATGAAACAGAACCTTCCACTTACTACACTTGTGTGAAGCCAAAATTTGTAGTTAGGTTTGATTAATGCTCTTAAGTTCCGACGTTCGTCACCGGCTGCTGGTTGCGATGGCATCTAGTAGTAACGAAGTTCCCAGCTAGATGTCATGGATGGTAGCATTTTGTAGCGAAAGAAAACAGATAACGCACATTAATACAATAATCACAATTAACACCGGTTGTCAGACAGATTCTACACACACCCAAAGTACACAGGGCACATGACCGCGTTGTCACAGCCCCTAAACTAAGGAACCAACCACCAGAGTGTGAACCAGAATATCTACAGGCTGAGGGAGATCATTTTCAATACTTAATGTAATGAGGTAAGTTTCTCTACTAGTAGTGCAATTTGATTTTTAAATAATTTTTTACAGGCGTACGAGAAAAGCAAGGTTCGAGTTGGGTTTCCTTCAATTCCCACTACCTGTGAGAGAATCACTAAATGTTTCGCATCTTGCAATGTACAGTTTGCTCCTCCAATTGTTGCCAGTATCCTCAACAGCTCACGCATTAGAGCACATTCTCGAGTCCACTGGAAGCTCTGAGAACATGTATTTGGTCTTCAGCAGGCACACAAAACATGGTTTCTCCACAATATTGACATGGCCAAGCTCTCTGCCTTACTGACAATGTGTCAGCATGCATGCCCCAGAATTTGAGGCGTACAGCTCATCTGATATCCCACAATGCAACCAGAAAGCACAAACAGAAAACAATGGAGCAAACTGTACATTTAAGCCAAACTTTTCAAGTTGTTACTAAAACAAGGGGTAGGTACGCCCTGGACCAAACTGGGATGGACATGGCATGCAGGGGCTGGTATAAGGCGAGACTGTTTTATGCTACAAATTTCAATACATTATAGCCTTGAATAGCATTGTTTATTACAAAATAAGCAGCAAGTATTTTTCCTTGTATCTGAAAAGTTAAATTTGATGCCTTCATACACAATTCTTAATACCTTGACAAGTCTTCTTTGCGGAATATGATTCTTTTATTGCAAGAAAATAAAACTTCAGTCTCCAAAATTATTAGCCATGTAAACAAGTTGATAAATTAAAAGGCAAATTATTTACATTACAATATTTACAGGAAGGTCAATGCAAACACACACCAACGTTAATCAATAGCCTAGATTGTTTCTCCTTACACTAAACAATTCCCCCCAGACACAAAATACAGCACACTAAAGGCTTGTAAGTGTTGCCTTAACGAGCCAGGCTGTACTACGATCGACCTGGAATAACCTAACCTCCTCACATTATAGCCTTGAATAGCATTGTTTATTACAAAATAAGCAGCAAGTAAGTTATTTTTCCTTGTAAATTATGTGTGTTGAAAAGGCTTCATATTAAAACAAACCTAACCTGGGGCTTAGGACTCGGATCCCGTCGTTTGTAGTAGAACCTAGTCGCAGCCAATGGTTTTGTCCAGATATTCGTCTCGCATAGTAGTGACCAATGGTATTGCCTCACCGAAGAATGCAGAGCAATTTTCAAATTTAACTAAAAGTAATTTATGAATATTCGTTATTTACGACCAAACCTCTCATTTGAACAAATGTGACTGCATCTACATGTAACGACGAACCGTTTAAAACTTCATTCAGCAGCATAACATAGCGGCAATTCTAAACACTACATCGACGACCATGCGTTGTCAACTGAACTAAAAATTTCCCCTATACATATAGGAATCACGGTATAACTTACATGAAATATCAAGAATATATTTATGGGCAAAACGAGAAAATGTTGTGGCATTCCAATGAACATTACTATTTAATCTTTAAATAAAGCACTTGACCTACTTTCATTGTACATGAAATAAGCTTAAATGACTAGGTATCAATTTCAAATGTAGGCCTAGGATTATAAAAGCAAGCATGATAGCCGCACTTCGCACATCCTCTGCTTGCTTGGCATATGGGAAGCTTGATAGACCCAATGGTTGTGCTATCTACTAGATCAAACCTCGAAAGATCAATGATTGTAGCATTATCTTTACTGTGTGAATGCACAGCAATCAGAATTAAATGTTGTTTTTAAATGCAAATTGTTTGTTAAGTGATGCATTGAACAGTTCCAGTACTGACAATAAACGTGTAGCCTAATTAATACCTATGCTTCAAAATTATGACTTGAACTAAGCGTCTTATTTTATAAGAAAAACATTGGTGTGTTTGCACTAACATACCCATATTTATTTAACACTAACTTTTCAATGATTTTTACAAAATATTGGCAACATATGTTTAAAATATTTCAACTTCAATTCAGATACCAATAACTGACCAAATTTGGTATCCAAGTGAATTCGTTCAATAAACATACTATTGTCTTTGCTGCAATAAACAACAAAATCACACACAAAAACATTCGTCAATATCATACCCAAGGTAATTTGCCCATAGTATGGATGTTTCCTCTTCAAACAATACCCACTGTCAGGATTGTGTGAAAGAAAACTGCATTTGGGCAACACTTCTTCTATGCAACTGTCCTTTCCCTCGTATGGACACTTAATTTCAATTAAACCCACTGGCTTGCCAGTGTCCATAATCATTCCATCGGGTGAATAACCTAACCAAGGTTCACATTCACTGACCACTAGCCCACACTCGGCCACTCTGCACTTTCTAACCTCTTCATACCGTAGTCTAGCTGCAGGCTCCTGCAGAATGCCATGTTCAATACACTTGTTAGAAAATGCTCTGGCATTAAACATGCGCATTGTCTTTCCTTGCCAGTCATTTCCTTTATAAGTATACAAGCCGTAGCAGCGGCTGCCCGTAACTCTATAGCTCCTTTCCTTTCTCCACTCGCTTCTCTCAATAGTTCTCACACACAACTCGTATGCATTATAAATTACAACATTATGCAAATAAAACTCTCTACAACAATCCTGGGGTTCATCAATATAGCAGTCTCTTGTTAATTCCACAAGCAGATTGGATGAATTTGACTGAGATATGATAATCTTCACAGTTTCATTAGGCACATCCTCAGTCCACTCCTCTTCCGTTACTTTTGTGTTCGAACCTGCTGCGTGCATTGCCAAAGCAGACTTTGGGAGTCTTGCAACAGCCCGTTGGTAAATTTCTTCGCGGTGCAAATTGAACACCCTCCGTTCTGTTGCTTTATGGCAACAGAAAGTGGTAACTGGTTCTGCTATTTGATATCCTTGAAGAGCTGTCCCCTTCAGCTCACTCCACAGACACTTCTTGTCTGTTGAAGACAGGACTTCCAGCGAGTTCATGTCTGTTCTAAATGAAAAGAAAGAAAATTGTCAAATGCAAATACATCAGAACCTATTAATTCACACACTATTATACTCATCAATTTGCTTTAATGGTATCAATAACAGTCAGTTACTTTTACATAGTAATAATAATAATAAAGGACTAAAAGGCCCATTTACCTGTGACAGAAAAGCAGGACTGCTAAAACATGTTTGCAGCATTCTGATGCACCTGCCTTGCATGAACATTGAAACTGTTTAATTGTGAGCGTTCTCCTTTCAATTTCTCCTGTGACCACGTGTGGCGGAGCGGATAAAGCCGACGTCTGGAGCACAAGAGCGTAAATTGACCAAACGTTGTCATCGTTGTTCACTCTTCCACATAACATGACATGTTTGGCAAATAATACTTCTTCCTCTTCCGTAAAATTTCTCGAGTCTATGGTACAGTGAGCAAACTCAAATATAGCTTTTAAACGTAACAACGCCATGACTCGAACTGAACAAAAACAAATACCAGCGGACAACCGATGCTTGATAATATGCAATTGACACATAAAATCCAGTGGAACACACAAATTAGATCACGTGTATCGCACAGTTATACATATATACAATTAAAAATAACACTGTCATTATTTTAGGGACCACATTTACTGATTATAACCGAAAAATAAAAAGTGTTCCATATCAAACGCGTGTTATTGAGTAAATTTACCCTACTTATCCAGACCGACCGCAGCGCCCCAAGTGTTAGTTTGAGTTGCCAATAGCATCACTTCAAAACACTGAAACGCCTTCTGCAGAAAAAGTTTTTCTGAGGCCACGAAAACATGACACAACTTTTTCAGCAAGATAGTTTCCATTGTTGGATTCTGGAGCCTATCAGCTCTATCTTGGCTTTTGGAAGTTCCAGATCTCTTACTAAATCATTTAATTCACTCTGGTTAATATTCTACTGTCACAATGTCGCTTATTGTGGTCCGTATTGACGTTAATATTTTGAATGAATATTCAAGTATCCGCCTTTTCAATAAACTTTATTAAATATTACTCACAGGTACGTGTTTCGGAGGCTTTAACACCCCCCCCTTCCTTCAACAGCCTGCTTGACAAACCTTTTAAGAACTTCCCTTGTTCCCAAGCACACATGTACCTGTGAGTAATATTTAATAAATTGTATTGAAAAGGCGGATATTTTAATATTCATTCAAAATATTGTACTGTTCAGATATGCAATGTCAGGCTCTGTAGATATGGATTGTAAGGTTCGTCTTCTGAGTCCATGGAATATGACTCAGGGAATGTGGCAGTAGGTAGTTCATCATTACAAGGCACAGGACGAGTAGCAGAATGCATGCTTCTTTTTATTCGACATCCCTTGGACTGGTGGAACCATACAAAAATGACAGTCATCTGTGTGATTTGTGGGCTCCAGCCAAATCATGGGGATGGCAAAAGGCATCGAAGGCCTCCTGTGATTCAACCAGTCCAAAAGATTCGTGTTGCATGTCTTACAACAGATATGTGAAGTCCATTTCTTTTCTTGGTATCCTAATTTGCAGAATTTACCAAGATAAAGATTGTTAGCCTTTTTACTATAGGAGTGATATTTCTCCATTGCACAGCAAACACCACTTGACCGCAAATGTAACAAACGGTTTGGATTATTTATGCATTGATGACAAATAAATGTTAACAGATTAGTACTGTACATTTGTTTGACACCAAGTCACACACTTTGTTACGGCGATTTAAGAAGTATTGACTTGATTTTTAATAGAAAAAAAGGAAGCTTGTAGTTTAACGTGACCGTTAATCTTGAGATCATGAGCCACGGGACCTCCTTTTTACGTGGAATCCGAACCACAGGACATGGCATTTCACTTCGAAAATCTCACATGCATTGACCGGGAATCGAACCCGGACCGCCTTGGTGAGAGGCATACAGCTAGACCGCTGAGCCACCACGCCCCCGTTTTTTAATAGACTTAGGCTGTGTCCCAATACTACATTTCCAGCCGTACTGAACCAGTGACGTCATAAGTCACGATCCAAAACTGCTTAGCACATAGCAATCAAGTCTGTAGTAGCTAGTGGACGAAAGTGGTTGATTGTCGACTACTTCAAGGAAGATATAGAAATTGTAGTTTGGTTTGGTATTGGCAACTCCAGCTATCTGATATGACATCTAGCGGTAAAAATGAGAAACTTACCAAGTAGGGTACATTTGTCACGTGGTGACTGTTTGTATATGGTTTCTTGTATTGGTAAACAGATCGTGGTAAATTGTTCGTGTCTTTATACATAAGTAATGTTTTACTCGTTGATAGAGGGAAAAATGAGTAAAAGCAAATTGTATTGCTCAGTTTACGGCTGTAAGTCGATGTATAAGAGGGCTGCGGATATACGTTTTCATCACTTTCCAAAAGATGCAAATAGCAATAGCCGAAAAGTGATGATACCTAATAATACCTAAGTTAATACCTAATAATAATACCTTTCCACCCCGGGAAGGATCTAACACTTGTCGAGGTAGACAGACAGAAGACCTGCGACGTAAAGCCAGCGAAGGTTATTCAGTTTAAAAACAGCTGTTACGATGGGCGCGCTGGTAAGATTGAAGTTACTTGAATAATTAATTAAATAATTAATTATTGGCTGCTTGGTAGGGAGAAGGGATGAGTTTAACTTGTATTAACACTCGGGGGGCGACAGGAATTGCTTGATTTGGATGGTTAAAAGGTGGGTTTGGTGTTGAATATTTGAATGGTAGCGGAATCACTCATTCTACAGTGCCCACGGGGAGGCAAATTAGGCCTAAATGACTCGTAGTGGAATAGCTCGAATATCGAAGAACATAGCGATTACGAGGTGTAGGCTTGGCGGAAAGGCTGGCGGATCATCAGTTTGACATCAATTCACGATATAAGTCGGAGTTTGGAACAGTGGCGTCTGGTTTGCGTGGATGCTAGTCTCGGAATGATAAAAGTAGCACAGCTTCGGTGTGTTATTTATTTGTTTATGTACCGTATTTCTCTATTTGAATGTCCTCGGCGTTGACTCAGGATCGACATTTACATTATATTGCGCATAGTAGTACCGAAATAATGTCCGAAGTGTAGCCCTATGTAAATTTGAATCAGCTGATCTACATCAACCATAAAAACTGATGCTTGATAATATGCAAATGACACCAAAAAATTCAGTGGAACACACAAATTAGATCACGTGTATCGCACAGTTATACATATATACAATTAAAAATAACACTGTCATTACTTTAGAGACCACATTTACTGATTATAACCGAAAAATAAAAAGTGTTCCATATCAAACGCGTGTTATTGAGTATTTTAAACCCTACTTATCCAGACCGACCGCAGCGCCCCAAGTGTTAGTTTGAGTTGCCAATTAGCATGTAAGCCCAGTGCGTTGCTGAACACAAGTATGCTACATGATGGTGGCCATGAATCAAGCAGACATGTCCCAAATCTCCGTAGTGCATAGCACATAGTGCGTAGTTGCTAGCAGCCAGTCAATAGTTATCAAAGGGTCCGGATGTTGATGACATGTCATCTTTTTACTGAGCTGTCTAAAACATTGCTAATAATAATAATAATATCGTATGGCCTCGGGTGCCTGGTGCAAGCTTTGCTATTTGACACCCAGAGGGTAGCTTGCATGTCGAATTTCGTAGTTCCTAGACTATGAAAGTCAAGGAGGTTAGATGTTAGATATCTAATCTCCTTGAACACAATAGCGCTTTCTAGTAGAGAAATGAGAAACTTTGTGCTGGCGGAAACTCCCGAGATTAATTTTGCCATTTTGAACTCGGCCTACTGAATTCAAATGGGTTCTTTGACATGCCAACATCGTATGACATGCGTATCGTATTTTTGCCGCCTTTCAAAAATCACTTACCACGGTCAGGGGCGAACCTGCAATCTTGGGGTTAGTAGACCGACACGCTATCCCTCACCCACCGCGGCAAGCTGAAGTACATAGAAACTCCGGATGGGCCACCCCGTCTTCAAATATATCATTTTTATTTTGCATCTTTTTACATTTTTTGTACTATTTTTCAATTTTAAGAGCTTTTTCTTAAGTTTGATAGATTTTTTTGGTCTTATTTTAGAAAAATCGGCCTTTTTAGGTCATCTTTTTCCAATTTAGTTAAGTCACAGCTTTATATGAGGGAGTTACGTCTCTCAGAGTTAAGAAGAAGCTAGTAGCAGATATAAGACAATTTAAAATATTGAAATATTGATTCCATTCCCGTAATCAAGCGGCCAGAAACTAGTCTTAGCAACAATCGTGGCGAAATTGCTGGGGGTTTGCATCAAAACTGAAAAAAGTGCTGGACGAAAACACCAGGTATAAAACATTATGGTAAATCTCAGACATTATTTCTGGTGAAAACTGCTGCATGGATGGGAGAGGAGGATTTAGCAGCAAACGACCTTCCTCACTTCAAGTACACTCCGATCACATCAGTTGATGTTGAACGCAGCTTTTCGAAATATAAAAACGTGTTGGCTGATAACCGCAGATTATTTACATTTGACAACATCAGAATGGCATTTGTAGTGCACTGCAACTCAGACTAAAGTGAACATAAACCTTTTGTTAAGTGCTAGAAATCTATTTTGATTGACTTTTCAGTTTGAGCTTTAGATGCAATTTTTGAAATATTGGTGAGTACATTATTATAAGATCATTTTCTCCATTTTATAGTGCATTTTTCGAATTTTTAGGTAATTTAAAACAGTCATTTTTGAAAATTAACTTTTTTACGGCATCAACATCCGGGCCCCAGTTATCAATATTTGCACTATGAAAAGCTTCACACGCATAGAGTGGACTTACTGTAAATGCATTTTTTGTTTTGTACCTTTGTGTGTCAGTCCTTTCCTCACAATAATAAACACTAGATATACGATAAACTCAGCCTCTTAAAGAGTGTTGACATCATCCTTTACAGTGCGGTTTAGAACTTCCTGTCATCAGTAGTGTGTCCTACTATTAAAAAAAAGATGAGTCTTTGCCATTTCGAAGTGAGTGCGCTCTCCTCTGTTTGCATGTGTCTATCGGCGAGTCATGACTACTGTCGACCAAAGTATTATGTCCACTCGAGTTTGAAGGTTGTTTGTGAAGTAACCAATAGACCTACATAAAATCCAATAACATAATCATTTTCGTCGTTCTATTTTACTTTAGTTCATGTAGGTTTGAAATTTAAAATTTATATTTTAATATTTTTTATCGCAGTTGGAACACAAAACGTGCACGTTTTTAAGCGTGTTTCAACAATGCGTCACATTTAAGAATTATTATCTCAAAAATCCGGCATCAGATCGAATCGAAATTTTAACACAATATACATTGGAATGCTCTAAAACTGGTTTATTAATTTCAAAATGTTGTGTGTCCAAGAAACAAAGTTGTTATCATTTTTGTAAGGTAACTTTTTCTCGGCTCGGGGTGGTTGGAAAATGTAGTTCTTGGTCGCGTGGTAATCCTTGTACATCGAAAAGTTATGCTGTATGACTGTGTAATACGTATATTAATTCTCTTATTTTATATCAGTTTGTATTTGTAGGGGAGGGGGGGGGGGGGGGAAGACATGGTTCCCCAGCTAGCCGCTCCGGGGAAAGCTGTACAGCGTTGCCGAAATGGAGCCCACACGCATGATGGCTCACCTCGCTCGGAAGTGATGGGCTCTATCTCAGCAACGCTGTACAGCTTTTCTCGGAGCGGCTAGCTGGTGAACCATGTGTTATATCCCCGTACAAATACAAACCGATATAAAATAAGTGAATTAATTTACGTATTTCACAGTCATACAGCATAACTTTTTGATGTATAAGGATTACAACGCTACCAAGAACTACATTTTCCAACCACCCCGAGCCGAGAAAAAGTTACCTTACAACAATGATAACAACTTTGTTTCTTGGACACACAAAATTGTGAAATTAATAAACCAGTTATACAACATTCCAATGTATATTGTGTTAAAATTTGATTCGATGTGATGACAGGTTTTTGAGAGAATAAATCTTAAATATGACGCATGGTTGAAACACGCTTAAAAACGTGCACTTTTTGTGTTCCAACTGCGATAAAAAAATATTAAAATATAAATTAAAAAATCCAAACCTACATGAACTAACGTAAAATAGACGACGAAAATGATGATGGTATTGGATTTTATGTAGGTCTATTGGTTACTTCACAAACAACCTTCAGACTCGAGTGCACATCATACTTGGGTCGACAGTAGTGCGCGGACAAGTGGGAAGGCACAAACGTACACTCCGCATCAAGCGTTATTGCCACTAGCAGATTGCGTGCTGTTCTGGTGATGGTGCCAATATACTACATTACTTCCGCTACTCCTCCTCTTAATACAACTACAATTTAAAGGCAGATAATATGAAGCTGTATACGGACTTACGTTACGGCAATCGTTTAACAAATTCCATCAACCCATTTATCTAAGTCATCCTGATACTTCTACCTACAGCTTTAGCCGTCCTCTTATTACCCATTTAAGATTTGATTGCCGCTGAGCAAAGCTGCGCCACCGTTTGTTGATTATTGTAGCAGGAGCCCCGCGGGTTAAATAGGAGGATACAGTGATGACACTGTGCAGTCTGCACATAAGTCAAGCAGCATTGCGCGCGCTACCTGTCTTAGAAGCGTACATAAGCGTCACAGGAGCTCATGTCACCACGGGCAGCTACTGGAGCTGAGTCATATCCTACATGCGCAACTGTACCTGTCAACGAAGCAGAGTAACGTGTGACACAAGTAAACAGAGAATAGTTCCCATCTCGACCGCCGGCAATCAATTCGTGAAAGGGTAATAACAGTTTTCTGTAACGGGATGGTAATAATAATACTAGACTAATATTGTATGGCCTCGGTGCCGGGTGCAAGCTTTTTTATTTGACACCCAGAGGGCAGCTTGCATGTCGAATTTCGTCGTTGCTTGGAACGCTATGAAAGTCAAGGAGGTTAGATATCTAAGCTCCTTGACACTATAGCGCGTTCTAGTAGAGAATGGAGGAACTTTGTGTTGGCGGAAAATCCCGAAATTAATTTTGCCATTATGGACACTGAATTCAAATTGGTTCTTTAACATGCCAACAACGTATGACATGCGTATCGTGATTTTTGTCGCCTTTCAAAAATCTCTTACCACGGGCAGGAGCGAACCTGCAAGCTTGGGGTTGGTAGTCCGACACGTTAACCACTCACCCACCGTGATAATTTCACAGAATTTCAGAATATTGTATTAATATGACTCTTCTACTATGATATCGGATCACTTCACACGATTCTTCTGGAGGCATTTACATTATACAGTATACTGTAACTAAATGTGGAAACTACTCTCAACTTATAGGATACCAAGAAACATCTGGGCTTCTTTATTTAAAGCTTGCAGGGAACTGTTGTTTATGATATCTACTTCTGTACTTCACACCCTCACTCAGGAATTATTAGTGGCCTTGATTATCGCGCCTCGTTTGGTTGAAGTTCTCAAGTGGCCTGTCAGGCCTCACATCATCACAAGTTATAAATGTGAATGGTTGTTGCGCGCTCAGCGTATGGCTGAGCCGGCTGGTCCAATCTACAGTTCTTGAGTTCGAGGAGGATATTAGTGAACTGATAAATGAAGAGTGTAGGCCTACTAATATTGAGAGTGTATTGATGATAATTGTGTACCTACAGAGGTAGCTATGCTCACTAAGGTGCAGTGCTAGACCATGGAGCCAAGCTACCTGCCGACTCTATGGGTATGGGTTTGAACCCCACCATCACGTCGGCCGTCCTAGAAATGATTTTCCATGGTTTCTATTTTTACTTTCCCTGCAGCTTCCACCCAACTCTTTTGTCCAGTTTCATTCATCTCTTATTCACTCAGAGTCAGGAAGGGAATCTGGTCGTAAAAAGCACCAACCACATAGAAATTCATCACATAATTCGTTGAAAATGGAATAATAAAGGACAGGCATACACGCATTTATAATGGTTATGTAATTGAAACTGGATACAATAGCGATACAGAGGAAGAATTGTGAAGGTTAATTATTTATAGGGAAGTATCGATGGTAGGGAAGATAAAGGAACTCGGAGATACAATTACGAAATTGATTTTGTAACAATCAGTCGGTCAACACAAAATAAAAAGTACACGGGGCTACATGACCGCGTTGTCGCAGCTCCTAAACTGAGGAACCAAACAACACAAAATAATTCCAATTAGAATATGAAAAAATAACCTGAAATAAATTACTAGGCCATCACTTCCATTAAACTCATTAAATATTATACCAGCTGCACCTTAAAATTAACGCCGACAACAAGTGCTCGAAGTGGGTGTATTGAGGGCTGGCAAAGCGGGCTGCATCACACCACCCCTAGGATAAATGACAGCCTGCTAGGAAGAGAACTATGGAACCCTAGCTAACTGAGGTAACTGTGAAATTCCTTGAAATGGAACAAAATACTTAGATACCGGTATCTTGGTTAAACTGGGACAGCCATCTTACCTGTCCCATTCTACACATGGGACAGTAGAGAGGCTCGAGTTAGCAGTAGAATTGATGTAAAGTATGGATGATCAACAAGTTGTATCAATATTATACAGTATAAAGCAGAATGTTTGTGTGTTTGCTTCTTACGCGATTTTTAATACTTCCACTACCTTTACCAAAATCCTTGAACTGTAACTCCTTAGGACCTTACGGACATAACTGACTCTATGCCATTGGGATACACATTCTGCACATGGAACAGTAGCGAGGCTCAAGGGATGTGGCAGGTACACCCAGTATCAGTGAGTACGGCCTCTGCTACTCCTCCTTCAGGATGGTTGAAGATTTGCTAGTCATGCTACAACATAGCTGCTGTAAGCACTGTGCACTTATTGAATGTGAGATAAGAGCCATATTAATGTTTGCATAATAATGGATTTCAACCAAGAATCCTTCGGTCTCGGAGGAAAGGTCTACATGAGTCAGTTAGTTATTCGACGCATCAATGTCGACATCTTTCTGGTTGAGGTCATACGGATGACAGTCGTTCAGTACTTTCTGCGTCCACTGCTGAAGCTTGATGGCTGTACATTACTCAACGATGGTTAACTGTATATCCCTTAAGTGAAGAAGATCCAGCAGTGGGTACTTGTCATCTGCTTTGACACCATCTTGATGTGTGAGATCCTTCATCGTCTGCAATGCGCTGGATCAGCATTTGGAAGGCTTCGTTCGAGAGTCTTCGACAATCACTACATCAGTTGTTCTACCAATATATTCGTGTACAAATCTGTTGTACTATCAGCTCTCTTATAATATGGATGTGAGACGTGGACAACCTACAGGTGTCACAAAAAGTGCTTGAGAAATTCCAGCAAACATATCTTGAAAGTCACTTGGAGAGATAAACGCACAAATACTAGCGTTCTGGATGACGTCGGTATTACGAGGACAGAAGCAATGTTAGCCCAACACCAATTCCGATGGGTGGGTCACGTGATCCAATGCCAAATCATCGCATTCCAAAACACTTCGTGAGTGCATTCGGCGCTATGGAGGTCAGAGAAAGAAATATACACACTGCCTCCAATCCACCCTAAAGAAATGTAACAACAATGATGGTAACTGGGAAATGCATGCGCTGGACCGTCCAATATGGAGAAGCACCATTCATCAAGGGTTGCTGTTTTTGAAGAGCAGAGACGGAGCAGTGCAGCAGAACTGCGCACGAGGAGAAAACAGATCTTGAGGCGGAATGGTCATTGCCAGCAGGTTGCTCAATATATGTGTGTCATCGCTGCAATAGAGTGTGTAGCTCACGGATTGGACTGATCAGTCATCTGAAGAAACATCAATAGGAACACTAATTCATACTCGCTCGCGAGTGAATGCCAATAAATGTATATATATATATATATGGGAAAGTCATGCCTGCCAAGAAAGTATCTCTGAAGATTCTTCACTTGCTTTGCATGTAAGTGGATAATGCCCGTAAGCCTCATTATTATTATAATTATGAAATATTATTAATATTAATAATAATAAAAACTAAGGACTGAGGCAGGCCTACAGGTGCTCAAATGACTTCATTCTTCTTCTTCTTCTTCTTATTATTATTATTATTATTATTATTACAGTCGAACCTCGATATCTCGAATTGTTAGATGTCAAAATAAATTTCGAGTCATAGAGATATGTAACCTGTACTGGTGGCAAAATACTGTATGTTGGTTTACAACACATAGTTGCCTAAATTGATGTCATAAAATGGATGTTCGTAATGATGACAGCTTTATTACATTATCTAAGTAAGTATAGAAGTTCCATACGGTTTACACAACTACAGTAATGGGCGGAAAATTCCAATGAAACAAGTTGCACTGCAAAAATACCTCAATGTTCGAGATTAAAAAGCAAGTTTAAGAGCCAGGGATACCAGTATAATTAGGCTTCGAAATATGGAACAATTCGAGTTATAGAAATTCGACTTAAAGAGAAAAAATACATGAAAATTATTCGAAGTTTGTTCGGGAAATGATTACTACGAGTTATGGAACATTCGAGCAATGGAGGTTCGAGATATTATTATTGTTGTTATTATTATTATTATTGTATGTAAGTACATATATTATAAAACCCGCCAACCTGGGCCCATCATATGGGAAGCCAGGCAATGCCTGTCACAAGCCAGGGAAAAGTGGTGAGTGATAGTGGAGTAACACCTCAGTACAAATCCTTGGTCCAAATGGTCCAGCTGGTAATACCTCGTAAGGTCCCCTTGCCAGGGTTGCGGTCAAGATGGTCAACGGTTTTGAAAGCGGAAGAAGGCTTCGGGTCTCAACGGTGGATAAGGCGGAGGAACTATCTTCATTTAGCAGCGTCTGTTCTTCAGTGAAGCGGCTGCGAAAGGCGTCTGTCTCCAGAGGGGCGGCCTGTTATTGAGCTCCGTGGCTTACAACCTCGGTTCTATTACTGGGAAGGAGCTTTCTGACCCACACGGGTTTGAACAACGAAGCATTATGGAATGTCGTCACAAAAGGGACACTACCCCAGGTAGTACCTCGTTGGGGGAATCTACCGTTCTTAGGAGCGCAATCAGGCCTGTGGATTCTGGGAAGCCTGAAACTAGATGATTTAAGGGTACGGTATTGCTACAAGTACAAAATTTAAGACGAAACAGAAATACTACTTTGGAACGCCGAACGTTAATTCACTACTGAAAGTTGGGAAACACAAAGAATTGACAATGATGATGGACAATAATGACATAACCATCTTGGCCATCCAAGAAACTAGATACCTACAGTAACCATGCCATACGCTAAATAATAAATAATAACCTACAGTAGATGAGGACATAGTGGACTTGGCACAGCTTTTGTTGTTCGTAAGAAGGTTGTCAGTTCAATAGTGGAATTCTTTAGCCCTTCTGAGAGGCTTTCTATTCTAACTCTCAGCTGCGGTAACAAAGGATACACACTGATCAATTCGCATGCACCGATCAATGAGTACAACAGCCGTACCTAATCCTGAGAAAGTTCAACAGCTTTGGGTCCTCCTTGAAGAAAAGTTGGAGAAAATACTATCAAAAAACATCATGATCTTACTAGGTGACTTTAACGCTCAGCTGGGAATAGAACCGCAATTCAGATCAACAATTGGAAACTATCCTGCTCACAAGATGACTAACAGAAATGGTATAAGACTTGTCAATCTGTGTCGCACCTTCAATCTTCAGATAATGTCAACGTTCTACAAACACAAAGCAAACAAACAAAGGAGTTGGCGGTCACCGGGCAATGTATGTGGAGAGAAACAGATCGATCATGTAGCAATCTCTAGGAGAGCGAGTAAGGAAATAATGAACGTTAAAGTGCAGAGAGGTGCCCAGTCCAGATTGATTCAAATCATTACCTCTCTAAGATCAAAATAAATTTCATTCCTCTCAATAAGACCCAGAAACAGGGAAATAGGATTTGTAAATATGACCTTGAAAAGTTGAAAATCCATCAAAATGTGTTAAAACAATACCACCAGCAACTGACATTTGAATCTCATAAATGGACGGACATCCAACAAGCAACTAATAATACAATCCTGACAGTTAAGAAGAGAAAGCATTGATGGTGGAATGAGGTTTGTGATGAAGTGCTGACTCAAAGAACAAATGCCTGGAAAAAGTGGAACTCTACCCGAAGACCTGAAGATTTCGATGTGTTCCGTGAAGCTCGAAAATAAGCAGCCAGAACTTTCCGAAGGGCCAAGCGATTATATGAGAAACAGCAGCTAGAAGAGATGGATCAGGATTTCTGGAAAAACAATGCCAGAGACTTCTATCAAACATTCAAGTCTTTGAAATGGTATCAACTTGATACTATCAAGCCCCTAGCCTCTGTTTTAGAGATGAACCAACAAAGAAAACTGTATGATCATGTCTCGTTATTTTGAAAAACTACTTAATTGTGATGAACCGAAAGAACGATTCCCTGTGTGCGATCCGATCCACAAACTACCCAACTTATCCCCAACTTGTAAAGAGGAGATCAAACAGATTATCAACAGTTTAAAGAATAATAAGGCATCTGGTGAAGATTAAATAGTGGCGGACCTACTGAGGCTGGCGAATGATGAAACTCTATATGTACTAGTCAGGCTTTTTGAAGAGATATGGAGAACTGGGATGTTACTAATTTAATGGCTGTCAGCACTAATCCATCCTCTACACAAAAAGGAGTGATAAAAAGAATGTCAACAACTATGTGGACTTCTCATTAGTATCTGTTCCTTATAAGATTTTCTCCAAAGCAGTTCAGAACAGAATAGAAGCACATATTGACCAAAAGATCGGGGAATACCAGTCTGGTTTCAGAAAGGGTCGTTAATGCCCGGAACATATCATTAACCTGAAGAACATCATCAGGTACAAGAAGACAGGAGGACATAGTTACACGGTCGTGTTTGTTGAATTTCAGAAAGCGTATGACTCCATCAACCGGGAGTCATTAATGAATATTTTGGAAGAGTTTGGAGTGGATGATACATCAAGAAATTTGATCAAACTCTAACCACAAAGTGTCGAAAGTCAAATAACAAAAAGTCTATGAGTATAGGGGCCAAGTTCAAACACTATATCACAGTTGTAAAACTTGAGGGATTATATGCGTCCGAAACTTTGACCATGGATAGTAAAGGTTCTGGTTAAGGTAGGACTATGGATGGGCGGATGAATCTATTATTATTAACGTAGAGGTTGAAGTAGACCTACATTTGTGCATATTAGCCTACTTTTAAATTAGTAACGTTGTTATGGTAGGTTACCTGGGTGTAAGTCATCCAACAGCACGGCTCCACCTGGTTGGAATCCAGCCCCCAGAACTCGAGCTCCTCCTCGAAGAGCGGACCACACACGTCCGTTGGGTAGTGCAGTTTGCCTGTGCGGTAATAGTTGAGTACTTGCGCGAACACTCCAGGGTGGCGGTCGAAGAAGTACTCGTTGAGGATAGGATCGTAGTTGGCTAACGCTTCAGTGAGTCGTGACAGGCGGGTGGCCGGGATCTTCTTAAGCGTTGCCTTGTACGTCTCGTGCCGTATTCCTCCGACATTGAGCACGACGCGGTTCTCCGCGTCCATGTTGATAAGGTTCATGTTGGGGCCGCCCGCGCCTGCAACAGACAGTCATCATCAGGGCTCGGATTTTTAGGTAAATACATATTTTTTAATGTAAATAGGCTATATATTTTAAGCACTTTTTCTACAAATACATACATTCCTGCTTTTCACATATTAGCACATAAAAAGACATAATATTTACATTTTTTTAAATAATAATAATAATAATAATATCTTGGGGAATGGATCGGCTGGAATGCGCTAGAGAAAAAGGCAATGGAATCTAGGAGAAATAAAGTTGAATTGGCCTTCCAATTTACGAAGGACACTTAAAACAAGAAGTCTCTCTCCTGGAATACCAAGATAAGACATTATAACACGGTAATTAAATCAGAAGCCTTATAGGCAGCCGAAACATTGTCTCTCACCACCCAAGGGCCGCTTAAAAGGCTGGAGGTCAAGGAAAGAAAGATAATACGCAAACTCTTAGGCCCCAAATTTCATAACAACAAATTAATCCATGTCAGGAACGAAACTCTTTATCAAAAAAACTGAAAAACTCTCAGACACAATAAGAAAACGGAGAATTGATTGTTATGGGCACATCCTCCGGATGAATGCAAATAGATTAACCAAAAAAGATCTTCGACCACTTCCGTAATAAAAAAAAACTCTTTGGTTTCAGGAAACCGAGAAAGACCTTGTGGAACTCCAAATTACAGACGCCATGCTCATGGACAAAACAGCCAAAACTGTCACCAAGGATAAGAAACAACGGTTCCAAGTGAAACTGAAACAAAAGCGTACGATCCACATCTCTGCCGAAGAAAGGGAAGCAAGATCTCAAAGGATGAGGCAATACTGGGCCAAAAGGAAAGCTCAAAACCATAAAAAGTGATTGATTTCATGTACCCCAAAGTTGGGTGAAACAAATAAAAATAAAAAAATAAAAATCGTATGGCCTCGGGTGACGGGTGCAAGCTTCGTTATTTGACTCCCAGAGGGTAGCTTGCATGTCTAATTTCGTTGTTCCTTGAAGCACTATAACAGTCAAGGAGGTTAGATATCTAAGCTCCTTGAACATTATAGCGCTTGCTAGTAGAGAAATGAGGAATTTTGTGTTGGCGGAAACTCCCGAGATTAATTTTGCCATTATGAACACGGCCTACTGAATTCAAATGGGTTCTCTGACATGCCAACATCGTATGACATGCGTGTCGTGTTTTTGCCGCCTTTCAAAAATCACTTACCACGGCCAGGAGTGAACCTGCAAGCTTGGGGTTAGTAGACCGACACGTTAACCACTCACCCACAGTGAGATCTTTCAGTTTATTGCATTTTTGTTCCGAGTTACTTCAACGGGGAAGAACCTATGAGCTAACTAATCTTCATGCAGAGCGTATGTCAGCTTGCAACTGTTTTATTCTTAACTTGTCACCCCGTGCCACTCACTATGAAAGCCGGAGATTTCCTTGTCCATAGCCATATTGCACCACGTGCTAGAACTTACCCCTCAGTTACCTGGAACCAGTGTCACTCACAAGCAGTTCATTTCTGGCACTATGAAGTGTAAGCAGTTCTACGATGCCTTAAGTAAAAGTAACTACAAGTTAATGTCTGCCGCAGTATGTTGCAGAATTTAAAGAAAATTTTACATCTGATGGGGGCATTCTGTTCTGCCAACCATGTGGGAAAGCAATCAAGGCTGAACAGCGATCTCAACACCTCGAAGGCAAGAAACATATTGCCGCAGTTCGCGCCTTCAGAAGAAGTGTTTCGCGATAATCGTCGGTCATTTGTGATGGACAACCTGAAGATGTATCTCGTTGTGTATTGTAATGCTTCATCAGTCAGTGAGGCATAGCATTCGTGAGTACTGCATATTGTTCATATTCACATTAATAAACTAAATTATAATTACATATTTTTATTTGTTGTCATATATTTTAGGTATCTTTAACACATAAAAAATAAATATTTCCCTGATTTTTAGCACCTAAAAGTCCGAGCCCAAGTCATCATCACTGTTAGGGGCTGGAGTCCGGAAAATGGCTGCTGTGCATCGTATCGACTACTGCCAATGGTGGCGGTGGATTGCCATGTGTGGCTAATTTGAATTTATTTCCGTTTGATTCCTCAATACACTGCAATATTTTAGGGCTGGAAGGATCAAAAAGTGTTGTATAAACATGGAGGAGGAAATTAATATTTATTGAGATAATATACGAAAACATTAATCAATGTCACAGGATCCGTATTTATATCACTCACGTGAATGATACGCCTTAATAAATATTAAATAATCAAATTATGTCAATTAGTATACATGTTCCCCGTACTAGTATCGGCACTCAATGCTCCCATCTTCAGCGAACTTAGGAAACAAGTGAAAATTAACCTAGGGATACATATAAAATCTAATGAAATTCTTAATTCCTTATGCGAGTTCTGCGAACATTAATATCAGTAAAAATTTTGAATGTGGTTGCTTACAAAATATGGTTTTAAATGTAACAGACGATTTTTTGTTTTTGATTCTAACATTTTTTTAAAGCAGATTTTATTTTATATTTGGAAGGTTATTCAACGGATACTTAATATTTTTATTTTAGTGCTCAATTTTTATTTATAGATTTAGAATGTTTTTAGATTATGATGCTATTAGTTTAATGTATTTAAAATTTGATTTTAGCTGAGGATGGTTACAAGTTAACCGAAACTAGTCGTATGTACGTTATTCTATTTCAATATACCATACTGACTTAGGTGGAATAAATCTACTTTACCAATTCATAGGTAGGCCTATTTTAATTTATATGGCAATACGGATAACTTTTATGAAATTACTTCATATCAATGCGTTAAGCGGTTTCGGTGGCGTAGTCAGTAGCATGCTGAGCTTCGATGTCCATGATCGCGGGTTCAAACCCGGCCGAAGTCGTCAGTATTTTTAAGAGCGTTAAAATCCCTCAGTATGCCTTCCTTCGGAGGGAAAGTAAAGCCGGCGAGCCCATGTCATAGATTTATGGCATGTAAAAGAACCTTCCACTAACTAAACTTGTATGAAGCAAAGTTTGTAGGTTAGGTTTGATTAATGCTATTAAGTTCCAACGTTCGTCACCAGGCGCTGGTTGCGATGGCATCTAATATTAGGCAAGTCCGCAAGCTAGGTGTTGTGGACGGTAGCATTTGGTAGCGAAAGTAGGAACTACTTGAAATTATTGTCTGCAGTCCTTACTTGAATTAAAAACAGATAACACACACTAGTACAGTCATCACAATTAACACCAGACATATTCTTCACACACACAAATTACACGGGGATACATAACCGTATTGTCGCAGCCCCTAAATTAAGGAACCAACCATTCTTTCTTTAATGTGTTCCTTGGTTCAATATCCTTAGGCGCTTTTTGTCATTTTTTGAAAATCTGCACACCGGAAATAGTTATAAGAGCTTACGTGAAACTCTATTTTGACTCACACTAGCGATCGTAGTGGTAGAAAATGGAAACTTCCAAGCTAATCGACCGTATATGGTTGAGTTTCAATGACCCACGCTAGCCCTCGTAGTGGTAGAAATGGTAAACTGCTAATCTAATCGAACGGATATGTTTGAGTTTCCGGTGAACAATCAACAACCGCGTGTCATCATCAGGGGCGGATCGACCTTGTACATCTAGGAGGGGGGTGAGAATTTAAAAAATGCCGACTGGCTGTTTAACATTGCCGACTATACGCTTAAAACTGAGCAACGGGAGGGAAAGGGGGGGGGGGGGCGGCGGCGGCGGTGGCAAACGATACACAAGACAAATATACTTAATTAACACCTTTCATTGAAAATGTATTTTATTAGTTCCAAAATTTTGAATCATAGGAAAATTTGATAAATGAACAAAATAAGTGTTTAAATATTACAAGAATGAAAACAAGTAGTTCCGTGACAAACTAAAGAGCCTACTTTTCTTAAAATTTCAGAATGATGCCAATCTATTGTGCCCTTGCAAGCAATAAATACGTGATAATAGTCCGCTAGCCCAATAGGACATTTGGGGTATGGTACATTCTCCCACTCTATGATTCACGTATTTTGGATCAAAGCATAAGGATAACACTCAAATAAACATCAAAATCAAAATATAAAAACTATTGAATATAACTCAAAATTAGGCGCTACAAAAACAAAACTTTACAATGATATATTTCACACTTGTCCTTAAATGTATAAGGAATCATAGGAACTTATCCTGAAAATATCAATGGTTAAGGTTCCACTGAACCTGACAAAATATTAACTAACAGTCACTTCCATAAAGCACTTCCCTTAAACTGCACATACGAGCTCCAGATGGCTCGGTGTTAACATTTACAAGATTATACATGGTCAAAACACACTCTTTACTCCCTTATTGGAGTATTACTGTACTGGGCTAATTATTTATAATGATAATAACAATTACCATTTCATTGGGTCCACATGAGCTTTAAATTATCATCTCACTTCATACAATTCTACTACATTGCATTGTCCGGGAAGAATTCGTGCACCCCTGGAGTTTTGGAAACTACTGAATAAATCAAATTAGGACAAACTCCCCAGGTTGTCTTAGGATTTCCACATACTCTGGAGCAATATTTATGTTGTTTATCAAACAAAGGAAATTTTACTATAATCTCCATAATGATTATATAATTATTAACACGGTTCTGAACGATACTTGGCAAGAATAGTTAATATCAATAGATCTCAGGTGTTTATTATTTCTGTAGACCGCATGAACACATGGGGCTATTCTTGACCTACCACAATCATTTGAAAGCGACACTTCTCGCTTGTCAAGATACTTAGGCTGATTTATGAGTAGAGCCGTGCGGTCTCAACCACTCTGACGGGATTCTTACAAGGCCGGCTGGCTACAAGTATATTTCTTTCTTAAACTGGAAAAGCAACACGATTGTTTCTTTAAACTTAGATTATGCGGCTATAACATCAGCTCATTTGGCTCAGGTGAGAACAATAATTGTGGAGTATTCACGTTGGCGGGTATGAGATTAATACAACCAATAATAAAGGGGCTTTCGAAGCAACTGAACATGAGTTCATATCTGGCCGGCCCCCTAGGCAAATTCCATTTTGGGAGGACTTAGGACCTTTATAACGGAGCGAGGGCATATTAATACCAATCCTCCTTAATTAGCGACTTCCGGGCGGCATAGCACGGTCCCCTGCGCGTAACATAATATTAATTTCAGCACCCTTTCAAATTTGCATTTAGCAAATACACACAATTCTTCAGTACCGCACGCAACTACACCCCACAATGAATTACTTCCTGGCATAAGATCACAGCATTCCTAGCGTGAAAATAAAATATATACGCTATACTTGCGTTAATTACAATAGTATTTACGTGATGCCTTTCAAGTAAGATTATTTACTTCTTAACAATTATTTAATCTTCCTCTATTTAACATTATTTGCCTTTTGTAATTTAATTCTTGGCATTTCTTTAACTGGAACACAATAGTTCAACACTCATATATTATTATTTCAAGGAACCTAACGGCTTCCATAATTCATTATTACTGAAAATTAGTTTTTTCAAATATCATACTGACAGGAAATCTCCCTCCAGAGTTCAAACAGACAAAGATTCTGGCCATCCTGAAACCAGGGAAACCTGCCGAAAACCCAGAGAGCTATAGACCAATAGCCTTGATGAGTGTTTGTTACAAACTCCTGGAACGGCTCATATATAATAGGATTAGCCCACAAGTAAATGGAATTCTCCCTCTTGAGCAGGCTGGTTTCAGACCAAATCGGAGCTGTGAAGACCAAGTGCTAGCACTGATGACGCATATTGAAGCAGGCTTCGAAAAAAGACTGAAGAGTGGTGCAGTGTTTATAGACCTTACAGCTGCTTACGACACGGTTTGTAGGGAAGGTGTTGTGTACAAGTTCCTTGAACTGACAGGCTGCAAGCTAATGGCACAATTACTAAACAACATGTTATCAAATAGAATGGTACAGGTTGTAATGGGTGGTAAACGAAGTAAAGTTAAAGTCCTAAACTTTGGTCTTCCTCAAGGCTCTGTGCTGTCTCCTCTTCTGTTCAATATGTACATCGCGGACATACCACTTACCACCTCTCGTCAGTTTGCTTATGCTGATGACCTGGCGATGGTAACTCAACATTACTCTACAGAACAGATTGAGGAAATTCTTAATGCAGATCTCTCTACCTTGAGTAATTACTTCAGAAAGTGGTGTCTGAGATCAAATACCACCAAAACAGAAAGTTGTTTTTCCATCTCAACAACCGACTGGTAAATGTTGCTTTCAAGGTCTCACTTGAAGGTTCACCACTACCTTACAACCCACACCCAAAATACCTGGGCGTTAGTCTCGATCGCACGCTATCTTTCAAGAAACACCTAAACAATAGTGCTGCTAAAATACAGACTAGGAACAACATCCTCCACAAACTCACTGGTTCAACATGGGGAGCTTCTGCATCCACTCTTCGAACGTCAGCAATGGCATTAGTGTACTCTACAGCAGAGTATTGCTCTTCAGTGTGGCTAAACATTCCTTATGTCAAGAAGATCGACGTAGTCTTGAATGAAACCATGCGAATCATCTGCGGCACCGTTAAATCTACTCCACTGTTTTGGTTACCTGTGTTGAGTCATATTGAGCCTCCAGATATAAGACGCCACAACAACCTGGTAAGAGAGTACAGAAAAATAACATCTAACACAGCCCTTCCTATCCACCAGGACATAGCTGTAGGATTCGGGCGCTTAAAATCGAGATCACCACCAGTTCAGACGGCACAGTTGCTCACCAGCAGAAGCTTTAATGGAAAAGCAGAATGGCAATCTGTTTGGAACAGCACAGCTCCGAAGGAGTGGCAGCCATTATTTAACATCAAGCACCCTCCGGCTGGTTTTGATCTCCCACGAAGAACTTGGGTTGCCCTCAACAGAATCCGAACCAAGCACGGGCGATGTGGATCACTGGTTCATAAGTGGGGCATGCGAACTTCCCCCAGCTGTGACAGTGGTGCAATGAATCAAACCATCCACCATATTGTAGCAGAATGTCCGAGGAGGGCGTACTCTGGATCAATGGACGACTTTCTGGTGACATCTACTCAGGCCATACAGTGGCTAGACGAACTGGACATACAGCTGTGAAATCTGTAGGGCTAAGTTGATTGTTTTAATGGTTTGCTCCCTTTTTGTATATATATGTAAATAGTATATCGGTTTTGTGTACAAGCCCATAAGCATAAATAAAAATAACTGAAAATTAATTTAACAATTGATTCATTCATGAAGTTTTACTTTCTATTCTTGATTTTACAAACTTTTACATTATCATTTATTTTATTGGTATTCCAAATGAATACAACTCCACTGAGTATTTATTTAACACAATTAATTGGTTAATTTCATAATTAAGTTATCGTTCAGAAACCCGTATATTTCATCATACACACTGTTTTCACATATCCCTGTTTTTATATGAGAATACTTTCTCCATATTCTTTGTTAGACGAATTCTCCCAAGAAACAACACATAATCAAAATATGTTACTTACATGACTTCCAGAGCTACTCGCCCCGGATCCCTATGAATCGACTTTTCCACCCACATATTTGGGCTTAAGCCGTCATCCCACTCAGTGTGACACACGTTATACACACTGATTCTTCCTGAAATTTCTACATTTTACATACACTGATAACATCTGCTTGAGGAAATACACTCATGATTTCGTTTAGCTCTTAAAAACACTATAATATTTATAAAAACACTTGAAAATATTTGTTACACTTGAAAAATATTTACATACACAAATTTTCTCTTCTCGCATGAAATAATGCCTTTCGCACACTCGTGTTACACGTTTTCCTTCTTTCCTCCTCCGAGGGTGTAGATACTAGCGTCGCCTTCCTAGATCTAACTCCTAGCTGGGTTGTTTGAAAGTCTCGTTCGCAGCTTCCCTGAACTGGTAACGGATAATTATATCCTAAATCTGGCATCTTTTAGTTATCGGCACTCCGTGAACAATTGCACGATACTATTCTCGTTCGATTGGCAAGATCCTGTCTTGCAGAATGTCTATGCTTGACATTAGTCCTAGAGTCGCTGTTTATGGTTACTAACGCGCTCTAATAATGTTTTCTATTTCGTCCACGTTTGCACTTTGTCCCTGGAATACTATAGTTCTGTATTCTACTCGTGGAACGATTTCCAAAGTCTTTCCTTATTTGACTTGGCAATTACTGCCTTTACTTCAGATTTCTCTGATCTATCGTCACTTGGGCACTAATCTCCTAAGCACAGGAAGATTAGGCTGTTATCCTACGTTTCGACCCTGACACGGTTCTTTAACGCACTTGCATAAATTAGAGTTTCAATGCTCTTTTAAAGTCTCGTTCACTGTTGAGATGTTTCGGTACTGTCTTCGTTAACTGATTCTATTACTGTTCGTTTTCTAAGACTTTACAACGCCTTCGTCGGCTAAATATACTTCTTCAATACTCTGCCAATGTCCCAAGGACTGGTTGTTAATGTTCGTAGCACGAAGATAAGTTCCTTCCACCGAGGATCACGAAGACTGAATGTACGGTGACGCAGCACGACCCTTCACGGTCTGATGAAGACTGCATAGTGAATGATTGTTGATCCAGCGTGAAGCGACTCTGCGCTCACTGTAGAGTGAATGATTACCCTTGGTTTAACGGCCTATTTATTCGAATCCTCTAATAATAGACTAGTTTCGCTCTTTCTGAAAACTAATTTCTAAAATAAACGTCGTACGTTTGTGAAAAAATAATCTACTTGTTGCTCACGACCTAAACGTTTCAATGATACTAAAATTTTTACAAATCGATCGTGACAAAGTACTTATCAAAAATAAAAGGTGCTCCTGTAGTGTGTAGGTGTAAGGTCATTTTGCACCTCTCTCTGAGCCATTCACTAACTCAATCCACCATTACGTAGTGACTACTCAGCGTTTCTATTCTGTTCACTTATTACAAATTTTTATACCACTTAAAATTCTGAATTCCAGGATGATTAACATTTCCGATGTGATCTTTCAAGATTTCTGCCTGTTTCTTGCCAATTCCAGTATTACACCACAATTTCTGGTCCCGCCTCTCAGACAGTGTTGCCGTTTTATCGCTGAGTCAGGACTTCCAAGTGATTCCCCTGTCTCTGTGTAGCGATGGAAATTTCCTCTGTAACATTGCATCTTCAAACGCAAGCAACTTTAATCACGTAGGCTGGATGATCTCATACACGGGTTGCGTGTAATAACTCAGATAGCGCCTTATCGTCCCTGAGTCACGCATGGATGATCTCAACTCACCATCCAGCTGGCTTGAAACTGTACTGAATCCTTTAGATTCTCTTCCTTTCTTTTCTTAAAAGATCATGGATTCGATGCTTGTGCCACCCAAATGGGCACACTATATAGACCTCTCTAGAATAATGACGAAATCAAGTAATAGATTAATAGAGTTTCTTACTACAGTAGGCAGCCCTGGTGACTCTGAATATATTCTTAGTTCCATCTCTTAATGGGTAGAATGCACATACAAAATTTGGCTGAAATCTAATGGATAGTGTGCACGTTACATGCTGTTTGATATTGGATTTATCAGTGCGCGTAAAATCATGTTGGGAACAATGTCATGTATGTGATGCTCAGAATTAATCTGAAATATTACGATCTATTATAGTGCCAATTTTGGAAAAAATCCATTTGTTAGTATAGAAGTTACATGTAATTAAAAATTCAAACTATCAGAAAGCTTAGAATCATGTTGGCAGCAATTTAGTTACTCCAAATACATCTAGAATGTCAGGTACTATAGGCTACGTGTGCAAAGTTTAGAGATGATGACTTGCATACTTTCTTATATATTGACAGACTATTAGGATTAAACAAACAGAGAGAGCATTTATTAACATTTGGCAGGCCTGCTTGTTCTTACGAATACGCATAGTCATAACTGTTATGGTACACAAAGCTCATATGAAATTTGGTTTAAATCCATTTGTTAGTATTGAAGTTATATGCATTTAAAACCTGGACCTATCAGCAGGCTTAGAATCATGTTGGAAACACTGATGTATATGTCGTAGTCAGATAGTGAAATCCATCATTTCATGAAGATTCTAGGCACTTCATGAAAAGCCGGCATATGATGTAAAAAGAGATAGTTACACCATCTGACGCGTTTCTTCATGAAGTGAGGGACCCATTTAGGCAGATGGTGTAAGAAATGATTTTACATTATCAGCCGAGGCACTTCATGAAGATCCGGTGTTTGTTGATTCGGCACTTCATGAAATGACTGAAGCAATGAAGCCGTACATTAATTCTTTTAATTGTTCTATTCCAAGAAATAAATTAATGCTTGTTTATTATGGTTTTCGAAATTAATTTTCACATAACAATCTAAATCTAATCGTGAAATACCGGTTACTCTTTACTCTCTATCTCTTTTTTTGTTATTGTAGAAGTTTGTATTTTTATATTTTTTATTTGTACAGTATTTGTTTTTCTAATCTCTAATGCATACGTTCATAATTTCATTTGTAGTTTTTCTTTTTGTTCTTCAATTGTGCATCTTTTTTCTCTCTTTACTTCACTGATGCAATTTGTATTTTTGAACTTGACATGCCAAGAAGAAACATAATTGGGCTTACGCCTGTGTACCTTAATATTGTTAAATAAATAAATGAATAGCCTAAATAAATAAATAAATAAATAAATGAATACACACATACATTAGAATACTTAGATTGCATAGTATACTGTAAAATATTTGTCGAGGGATTTCTGCTGGGTTAAAAATGGCAACAGCTTCATTTCATTTTCTGAAGGAGGGTGGGGGCTGGGGGGCGTTAGCAAGCTAGTATACGCTGTCACGCAAGATACGTTGAACAACCAGCAGGGTGACGTAGCTTGAGGCTGCACTGTATTATTTAGAACTTTCCAAAATTAAATAAATAGTAAGTTCTTTGGATTATAACGATTGAATTAGCTCTGGAATCTCAATCAACCAAAGAGGAAATATTTGTGGCCTATAGGCTGTATTCCTATGGGCTAATATTTATTGTGGGAGACAAGTGAAGGAGAGTTTGCATGTTATGGTGAAAAAATCCACAGCCTGCTTCCAGTCTCCGACCGGGTCAGGAATAGAATGAATGAAGCCCCCATCTAGCGGCGAGGATATGAACTGTGCGGGATGCTGAGGCCTGACGCACTCCTCTGGGGCAATGATTAAATGAATGACAGATGAAATGAAATGATAGGGGAGAGTGTTGCTGGAATGAAAGTGTTGAAAGGGAAAACCGGAGTACCCGGAGAAAAACCTGTCTGCCTCCGTTTTGTCCAGCACTGATCTCACATGGAGTGACCGGGATTTGAACCACGGACCCAGCGGTGAGAGTCCGGCGTGCTGCCGCCTAAGCCACGGAGGCTTCCGTATGTAATGGTAATAATAGTAATTATGTGGGTTTGTCATCATTCATACTAACAGCGATATCTACATTCACTAACGCAAAGCTCTAGGCCAGGAGTTCCAGAGTGCTCTTTAGATGACATTTGTGTTCCCGTCATACGAGCAAAAAAGTGCTCGCGAGCACAACCTCCCCTGAGATCCATTCTTTAATTCAAATTCTGTTGCATGAACAAGAATAATAGGGTTTTCACTAGAAGGATTGACAGTGAAAAATTTTATCTTGTAAAATAGTATTTATTAATCATCAGTAATCATAATTGGACATCCCTGCTTTATGAGTAAAGCGAAAGATGCTGATTCGACTCGACTGAACATACGTAAATGATCTTATCTGCATGAGTCACGCAAGCAGCTGCAGCATGCCTGGTGAGCGGTGAATCACTAGATATTTCAGCACTTCAATGGGAGAGAGACACAGGAAAAGAAAAGAGAGGCGCATGCTTGTTGCATTATTATTATTATTATTGACTTAATGGTGCTCGGGGACTTGGTATGGCATTATGGTGGTGGTCACAGTCTCAAAAAAAATTGAGAACTCCGCTCTAGGGTGTGTCGTAGTCAGATAGTGAAAACCAAGCTACAGGCTATACGGACTTGTCGAGTGGTTCAAACCCCACTTACAGCGGCCAATAAAATGATATTTCCCATTTGAAACTCTAAGGCAAATGCTGGGACGGTACCTTCTAATCGGCCACAGACCGCTTCCTTCCATATCTTGGTCCAGTTTCAATCAATCTCTCAATAACCACATAGAAATTGATTGAACATCATCCCCAAGCCCATTGAAACTGGAATGAGTCCCGCGATGTGGCCTTGCACGTACAAATCTTGCACCCCGGCCACAAAGGTAGCTGCAGCAAGTCGGGAGATCGTAGGTGCTAAACCCGGCGATGACAGTGGCTAACCAGAGTGTGGTTTCTCCCCGTGGATTTTTCACACTCCCTTCACCCAAATGCCGGGATAGTACCACTTCAAGTTCCAGGGCGCCTACCCCATCCCTTTCCCTAATAGCCCAGGCATTATACGCAAAAAAAAAAAACACTGCCAACCTAAAAAAAAATAATGTAAAGCAGAAATTTGGCATAGATGTTCCCTAGTACCCTAGTAACAAATCCTGAAAAGTCCCCAACTCTGCGGTGTCTGCGTCATAGTTTTTGGGGGGTTCAAAATGGCTTAAGTGGGGCCTAAGTGCCAAAAACAGCATTTTTGCTTCCTGCGTTCAAAATATTGATCCAAATTAAGTTCTCGCGAGCTTTATCAATTAATAAAAATAAACCAGTAGGATAACGGACTTATCAGGCCTAATTATTGCTATTGATGAAGGAAAAAAAACGACTAATTTAAATTTTTTAGCACAATTTTTACACGAAAATTTCGTTAATTTGTCATTATTTTTTAAACAAATGCTGATATTGACTTAAGACCCAGAATGAAAGTTATAAAGCATACTTTTAGCTTTACATTGGTACATTACCCATGTCTATGCGAGAAACGGTTACCGAGTTAAGGTCCCAAAGCATATCCGCTGTTGAAAGGGCAACCGATCGCGTTTCTAGCATGCTGAGCTTGTATGCCCAAGATAACGGGTTCAAACCCGGCCGAAGCCGTCGGATTTTTTAAGAGCGTTAAAAATCCCTCAGTATGCCTTCCTTCGGAGGGGAAGTAAAACCGGCGGTCCCATGTTATGGATTTATGGCATGTTAAGAAACTTACCACTAATTACACCTGTGTGAAGCTAAATTGGATAGGTTAAAAATGTAAACAACGCTCTTAGGTTTCTACGTTCGTTGCCAAGAGCCGACTGCGGTGGCGTCTAGTAGCTAAGTTCTGAACTTGGCCTAGTAGTCGTTGACGGTGGCGCTTGGCAGCAAAAGTAGGAACTATTTGAAAGATTCTAAGTTGCAGTCTGTACTTAAATTAAAAAACAGATAACACACACTAATACAGTCATCACAATTAACACCGGTTATCAGACAGATTCTACACACACCCAAAGTACACGGGGCTACATGACTGCGTTGTCGCAGCCCCTAAACTTAAGAACCAACCAACCAAACAGTCTTGGATTTTCAGTAAATGTGGGGGAAGTCCACAGGTACGAAGTTTCAGCGCTTCGTGAAGAACGTCCAATCCTGAATGCTGGAGCTTTCACACAGTTTTGCTTTGACAACGCTGACTTTAACATAAGGACATTGGACGGGCGAAACACATTTCACTGCATGGAAGGCATCAAGTGCACAGATGCAGTGCCTGACAGTGAAATATCTTCACTCCCACGTACACGAGACGTTCCTAACGCTGGTGTGATTGCGGCGATGGGAAAGTTGAACATTTCGTGGTATCGGAAGCCCTCTTCTCCTGGTTCAAAGAACGTCAATATTAAGGAGTTAACTGTGGAAGCCCCAAACTCTGTGGCTATTGCGTCGATGATGGACTCCTTGTGGTTATCAGGACGGTGGTCAGGTATTAATTTACCCGCCTCGTGGAACGGCTTTATGAAGACGTTACTGTCTGCTCATGCTCAACCAGCTCCCCAGACGAAGTCAATTGATGCCCTGCCGTTCATTAACTCGGAACCGAGCAATCCATCAACTATATATTCCGCGTTGAAGTTTGCCGCAAGAGAGTGCGCGGAACTGAAACAAAGCACTTGTTTCGTATCCTTTGACCTGCCTCTATACGCGAAAGCTGCAAAGATAGTCGCATCGGACAATTCAGAGGAACTCAAAAACGTGGTTGTTCGTCTAGGCGGATTTCACCTTCTAATACCGTTTCTTGGGGCAATCGGCTACGTGATGAATGGAAGCGGTTTGGTGGAGTTCTGGGCGGAAATATACGCTAAATCGTCAGTGACTCACAGGATGTCTGGACACGCATATTCTAGGTAGGCTTGCGATTAGCTCGCTCTTAAAAATGATAACGTTATGCCTTCAATTTCAAATGTATCAATAACGCGAAACTGTGTATGTTCTAGGGCCCTCAGAGCGCATTTTCTGACAAAACAGGCTGTCGGGACAATGTTACTCAACATGAACGACGGGCTGAAGGATGACTAGGACGAAATTCAGGCGCTTTTTACCGCATTCCAAGAAGGCACCGCCAAAGACTTGCTATCATATCCTTGCCTTCAACGTCTCAAAGAGTCGCTTCATGACACATCTACTTCAATGAGCCAGAAATCTCGCACAGGAAAGCTGTGGTTCGAGTACATCATACAGCAAGCCTGGAAAATATTGAAGGATTCCGCATCTTTACGCGAGGAAATGAAGGTATTCGTCTCTACGGCGCCAGATGAAAAGGCCATAATATCCGCTGGAGAGAAGTTCGCCATTTGTCTCTACAACAGTGCCAAATCGGAGTGCAAAAGCCTCGACGAACTTCGGGTAGTGAAATACAGCCAAAAAATTGCCAAACAACCGGTCACAGCGTCGTTTCAGCTGGCTCCACTTCCGCCGACTTCGGCGGCATGCAAACAACATTCACTGCGGGTATATTTGCAAGTTCAGGAATAATTAAGATTTTCTTTGGACCCGACCCAATGGGGATGGAAAATCCAACACTCAGCTTTATTACCAGTGGCAACTCATCTTCCATTTGGTGTCCTGCAACTGCAAGAGCTCTTGTGGCAGCCGGTGTGAGTGTGTACGTTCCGGTTTAGAATGCTCTTTAATGTGTGGGCACTGCAGTGGGAAAGCGTGTGGCAACGTCACGTTTGATGGCTCAGACGATGAGGAGGACGATTGAGTCCGATGTAAGCTCTGTTTTTCAAGTTTTCTTTGTCTAAAGAAAGCTTTCTAAGCTTTGTTTTGTTATTATTTGCATTATGCATATTGTGAATGTACGTTTAACTGCTAACTGCATTAAACTCGTTTTGTTCTATGCTAACTGTTTCTGCTAGTTTACCTGGATTCAAAGGAATACCATCCTAAAAGCTCTTGAGCAAAGATACAAAATGGTGTCAGCAAAGGTGAATAGATGGAGCCCACCAGCGTAAATGGGCGTTCGTTCGGAAAGCGACTCGGATGAACATGGGCAATGTATCATTTTAAAGCTACAAGTGTGCTTTACAACTTTTACTTGGGGTCTTTAGTCGCTATCAGCAGCTGTTTGCACGATAAGTCCCGGCTCATGACAAATTAGCTAAATTTTCGTGAGAAAAGTTGAGCTAAAAATGTTTGATTAGTCATCGGTTGAAATGTATGGCAATAATTACGACCCATAGGAGCGTTATATTTAACGCAGTCCTTCTCTTATAGTATCAAACCTCATTAGAACTGATTTTGGATCAATATTTTGAACGCTGGAAGCAAAAATGCTGTTTTTTGCACTTAAGCCCCATTTAAGCCCTTTTGAACTCTCCAAAAACTGTGACGTGGACACCGCAGAGATGGGGACTTTTCAGGATTTGTTACTAGGGTACTAGGGAACATCTGTGCCAAATTTCAGCTTTACATTTTTTTTTTAGGTTAAAACTTAAAATGCCTGGGCTATAATGCAGTTCCATCCACACCTACAGTCATCATATAAATATAAGTTCAATTCACACCCAATTACACGGGGCTGATGATTGTGGTGACCCAAGTCCCCCAAATGAATTAACAACAAAACTTGAACGATAAAAGGTAAGATACACACAATGAAGACAAATGCAGAATCATTCTTTCAAATATTTCTGTCTAGAATAAATAGGCTGAAATTCGAGATTTTCTCGAAGGTGAACCCTCCACTAAATCAACCAAATGTAAAGCTTTTGCGCATGCCCCTCTTACTTCTTGCGAAACTGTCGCGCTGAGACACAATGGACCAAGTATCACGCTGTAATTTCATTTGAGGTACTTCGACATGTGGTCATTCAGCCCTGTGTACTTGGGAGTGTGTAGAATCTGTCTGATAATCAGTATTATTATGGTATTTGTAGTAGTGTGTGTACTTGTAGTTCAGGTTAAGAATGGGAAGGAGGCGGTCGTGGCTTAAGTTAGGAACCAACCAGGCATTTGCCTAGAGGAGAAGGGGGAAACCACGGAAAACCAATTCCAGGATGGCTAAGGTTTTGCCTCCCGATGATGAGTGTACCCCAATTTAACCCTCAGACCATAATTATGTTCCTATCCTTGGTAACCATAGCTGATTTCATAAGTCTACTTAATGAGTAGGCCTATATGCTGGTTCGAATCCCGTCGCTGACTGTGGCGTTTTCCACCAGGTCTTTCCTCACACCCTCTCGGCAAATTCCGGGATGGTACTTCATTTCAAGGGGCAGATGACCTCGTAGTTCCGCCCCTTAAAACAACAATAAATAACTAACTACTTAATTTCAAGTCTCGAGACACCTTCCGAAATTATTTACCCACACACTACTTCAGTCATCACGCAAACACAGGTTGTGGCAGTTTGGCTAGCCCACACTGTTGGGAGATAAATGTAACTGTTTACCTTTGCCTAAGCTATGTTGTTTTAATGGGCGCCAAGACCTCAATGCAATGTTGAAATCTAAATTTGTATTTAACAACGTCTAGCTCTGGCAGAACACATTCAAGACTCTATTCACTCAGATCGTGGTATGATTTGATCATTAACCCAACAAACAATTGTATCAGGAGAAGGAATTGGTCTATATCTAATGCTACCTACTGAAAGCAAAGATTGCATTGTAAAAGAAATGAATTTATTATATAAAACAAGTATAGCAAAATTAATAATAATAATAATAATAATAAGTATAAAATTTAAATTGGAGCGTTGTGATTTGAATATTACCGATAGAAAATTACGTGAAAACGGAGTCTGATAAATTGATTTTACTCTTATTTCCAAGCTATGAAGTTACTGAAATATGAAATGTAAAACAAAGAAAATGAGAGATTTCGTATTTCTGCGTCATTTGCGCTTACCACTGGAAATTGCCAAAGCATTTCCCTCGTACTTGATGATGCTGTGAACTTCCCACAGTCTCCTGGATGTCGTCATCTTCGTCGATGTTTGATGATATACTGGTAGATTAGATAATTCTATGGTCCGTACATCGGACCCAAACACTCGTATAACCACACTGGTTAAGTTTTACCAAAGTTAGTCATCAACTCCACTGAACATCGGAGCGATTCCCGCGTACAACATACTCGTTAAATTCTATACAGATTGTCGCTAACTCCACCGAACATCGGAGCTACACGCACGCGCACCCATACTTGTCAAGTCGAACGATATATGCACCTGTCGGCTCCCCCACTCTTCAGCCGGCTTCTAGCTTACTTGGTCCTCTACTGACTGGCTGACCCACCACGCGATCTTCCCCTCCTCTGGGTCATTACACTCGGCGGGGGGGTTCCGTTTCAACAATTCGCCTTTCCTGGACGATGCGAGCCCTCTTGCGTAATACTTCCCGACAGGATTAAGCTTGTATTTGAATTCCCAGTGAGTCACGTCTCTCAAATACCCTAACTGACAAAACTCCGTAAAATTCCGTAATCAGATAATTTTCTATGATATCGTCGTTCGTAATAATTTGCTTGATAGTGTTTTCTAAGACATAGAAAACCTATCTGTATGCTTATAAGTTTTATAAAATGCTCCGAAATATCTTAATAATAATTATAATAAATTAATAATAATAATAAATTAACATGAAAAATTCTCTTGGCTGAACAATTTGCCGCGTAAATAAATATAGAATGGCTTCCTACTGACTTATGCCAGTTGCATAAAAACCCCTCGAAAAACACGTTACATATTCGCCTCGGATCATCGGATGATTTACCGTGACGACGGTCCATTATCCGATTATCCCAGACACGTTAATAAACCCCATCCAAAATACATATTACATAAATTAAATCTCCCTAAATTACAGATATATACACTCATAATTTTCTTCACGCACTTTGCGTCAAAGTTTGTTGTCACTATGGATTGCACTTTGCAACCAGTCCAATGTTTTACATATAGAATAGTGTTCCACGGATATTTCCGCCTCTCAAATTTCTCTATGTTGGAGAAATAGGCATAATTAAGGTGTGAGCACTATGTATTTATGATGTCATATTACACGAATTGAAGGTGTTCTGATATATTTATATCACCATAGAACTTCCTAATTTCACTGGAGGTCCCTTCCTTATGGTGAAATTTAATCTCACTTGTCACTGAGCACACGATCACACTATTGTGGCAGCGCCTCGTGACCATAATACTTAATCTCTCTTTAAAGTAGATTAAATTAATATTGACTTCTGAAAAAAAAAACAGTAAATGCGCATTACATATAACACCAAATATTTCTGTGCCGTAATCGCCCTGTCTTGTTAAGTTCCCGTAGACCATATTCTACTTAATACTAGTTCTCAACACAGAAATAATACCATTGTACAAATTACCTTAAATTACACACTTACAAATCTTACATGGCGAGGCCGTAAACAGAAATCACGTGTGCTGATATGTATGAGTTTCATGAAGGACTGTCTCGCATTCTGATGGCCCATCTTTTGCCTCGTGGACGCCTTAAGCAAAAATACCATGTACAAGCGCTCACCCATCTCTTGGAGGCAAATGGGAATTCACCAGCGCTACCAAATTCTGGCCTTGGTGTATCGAGACATTTTAGTGCTCAAGAGCATCCGACAATCCCGTCATATTTCCCTGTACCTTAAAAACTCTCATTTACTTACATACTACCCCCCTGTGCGACTTCTGATACGCCTGCCTTGAAGACCAGATCTCCCACGCACCAGACACCACACTTACTCATTTGATAGGCTGGCTCGCCAGCTAAATACACTCACTTTATGACACATATTTTCGTAGACTATGAATATTATACGTTCCGTATAATCTGTTTCCCTCACTATTCTCCAGCACATATGCTGTTTTCCCAATACGTTTGGAAACTATAAATGTTTCTGTGTCACCTGCTTCCAACCTTGCAAGTGGCTCCCTTAAATGAACGTCCTCACGTTGCTCTACCTACCTATTTCTCAGTATCTGTAACGATGCCCTGTTGCTACTGTCCACACATGCTAACCCTACTTTCCTCTGGTGTAACACCTCTACTTGACACTCTATGACCTAAAAATGTCACTTCTGACTGACAGTATGACGACTTAGACAGCTTCAAAGTGAACCCTGCCTGATCTAACTTCTGAAAAACTATATCTAAATGACGTAGATGCTCCTCAAAACTGCGTGAACTAATTACCATATCATCAATGTAAATGGTTACAAACTCTCCTGTGTCATCCCCTAATGCGATGTTTAAAGCCCTAATTAAAGCTGCTGAACTACTCTTTAACCCATAAGGTGTTCTACAAAATTGATAAAGGTTATATTTATGACTAAAAGCTGTAAATGGTCTATCTTCGTACATAAGTGGCACTTGCCAAAAACTGGAACTCAAATCTACACAAGTGAAATACTTCTTCCCCTCAAATGTTTGCATTAATTCCTCTATTGACATAGATTTCAGCTGATCTGAACTAATTCTACTGTTAACCAAACGAGCGTCTAAACAAATACGAACAGTGCCGTCGGTCTTGGGTACCGTGATCAAAGAATTAACATATGGACTGTTAGAGTGCTCAATAATCCCATCTTCAAGCATCTGATTAATTTGTGCCTCAACTGCACTCTGATAAGCGAAAGGTACAGGATATCTATGTCCTGTGAATACTGACCTATCAATAACGTTCAATGAATGTGTATAGCAATTGGCTATACCAATGCGATCCTCAAACACTCTCCTATTACACCATAACACATCATAGAGCCGAACACATTGTTCCACCTCTATATTACCCTGAAATGCAGCCTCACGTAACGAGTCCTCTAGACTTCCGTTCGTAATCACACTGCCCACAAAACATGGAGAACCCCGCTCTACGGCTGGCGATATCTCATTTAAAGTACAAATCACACCTACAATACTACTCCTCTGAATATGGTCATTGAACGCTACTTCTACTTCAGAATCTCCCCATTTAAATTTCAAACTCCCTACATCATAACATAAGTTACCAGACACTCTACTTAGCCACTCTGAACCCAAGATAACACTGAATACTAAATTTGGAATTACAAGGCAAATCTGCTTCTCTACATGATTATTAATTTTAATGTCTACTAAAACTTGCTTAGAAATTACTTTAGACCTCTTCCCAACAGCTGTGATAACAAAAGTGCTTTTAATTGGCATCTCCTCAAAATTTACTCCAGTTCCTTTCATTTTATCATAAAATGCACTACTTATGCAACTCTTCATACAACCACTATCAATTAAAACATCTGTGTACGCCTCGGACACGTTAAATTTAACTATGGGGCTCTTACTAACCACTTCCTGAATAATACCTTCATCATTTAGTTCATGTAATAATTCATTTCTTACATTTAGGTCATAGGCTTCCTGTATAATTGTATGGACAGGGCATGCTACAGACTGAGATTCTGACCTTACTTCGCAGCCTGGTTCGCGTTTAAAGAACCGCTACAGCTGGCCGTAGTACTACTAACTACTGAACTGGTCTGGTTGTTCTGGGCTGTGTTGTCATTGTTTGGCTGTATATTACTACCACTAGGCTGTCCTCTTCCTTGACCCCTATTCTGGTTGTAATTATTGTCATTATAATTTCTCCCTTGATTTCCCCTGAAATCATTGTTTCTCCCTTGATTTCCCCTGTAATCATTGTTCCTCCCTTGATTTCCCCTGAAATCATTGTTCCTCCCTTGATACTGATTACCATAGCCATTTCCTCTGTTCTGATTTAGCTAATTATTATTATTTCTATTTTGAGCGTTGGCCCCTTCGCCACCGTTCCCTTGAACTTCTTGATGCCTGGCTTAATTAGGCCTATTATTATTATTACCCTGGTTCCGATTGAAATTGTCCTCATAACCCCCTCTCCCTAGTGCATCAAATGTGCTTAACAAATTTTCTACTTGTGATATTGTCTTTACATTCTGGATACAAGCAGCCTCCTTGATCCTATAGGGAAAGTGCCTAAGTAGCAACCTTACCACATCACTTTCCTCCTTCAAGCCATCCAGATATTTACACACTAATACCTGCCCTAAAAAGTATTCGGTCATGGTGGAGCTTCCTTTAGGGTTATATTTACCACACACTACTCCCTCACGATGCTGCGACTGAATAACCTCATTCCAGAACTTTTCACAGAATTTCATTTTAAAATCATTGATATCAGTAAACTTGTCTCTGTAGACAGCAAACCAATTCCTCGTTTCCCCCACAAACACTTGTTCTAAAATTTCAACTACCTGGCACCACTCAATACTACCATTTTCCAACCTCTCCCCGAATTTATTTTCTATAGTGTTCATGAACTCCATTGGGCACCCCTGTCGATTGCTGAACTTACCCAGTTCTACCTCCCTGTGTGTGCTATTCACAAAAACTGGCCTATTCTGACTATTTTCTTGCCTGATCCTAGCTTTTAATTTTAACTCTAATTCTGCGATTTTCTCCTCAGCCTTCCTCTCAATACTGTTTACTGTTAATTTAATGTTTCCTTCTGATTCTTCTACTTTATCATATAGCTTTGCTTGTTTCTCCTCCATCTTGCTAATGCTCTCTCTATTACTCTCTCTTAAATCATTTACTTCTGCAACTATTTGCGAGTGGACTTTCTCAATTCTACCCCCCAGCTGTTCCTTAACCTCTTTAGTTGCTACCTGAATTTTGTCAATTTCTCCCACAAATTGCTTTTTGACCTGCTGTGTTTCCAGTTGCACTAGTTCTTTTAAATTTTCAGCCTGTGTACTGATTCTAATTTCCAACTCCTCCTGTACTTTTCCTAATTTTCTGTCTACATCTGCAATAATCTCTTTAGCCTTTTCTTCCATCACCCCCCTGATCTCACCTCTAATCAGTTCGAATTTGTCACTCATTTCCCTACTGTTTTGTTCTAATTTAGCATTTAAAGTTTCAGTACTCTCTCTATTTTCCTTACTGTTTTGTTCTAATCTGGCGTTTAAAGTTTCATTACTCTCTCTATTTTCCCTACTGTTTTGTTCTAATCTGGCGTTTAAAGTTTCATTACTCTCTCTATTTTCCCTACTGTTTTGTTATAATTTAGCATTTAAGGCATCTGTACTTTCTTTATTTTCCCTACTGTTTTGTTCTAATTTTGCATTATTCTGTTCTAATTTTGCATTTAAGGCATCACTACTAACTTTGTTCTGATACATGAACTCGAGAAGTAAAGTTTTTAATTCTGGTTGGCCGCCTACACTCCCTGTTTCAGTATCGGGATTTACCTCCGCTACCCCGGTACTACCATCACTCGACATACTGCTCGTATCATCACTCTCCCGTTGATGACCACTACGTAACCTCATCTGTCTTTCTTTCTCATCCCCCATAATGATATACACTGATACAGACAAATAACCCCCAAAATACTGGCACAGAAATATATACCCTTCTCCTTCCACAAATGTTATTAGGTTTTCAGCCCCAAGTTGTCGGCGACAAATGTGGCAGTTTGGCTAGCCCACACTGTTGGGAGATAAATGTAACTGTTTACCTTTGCCTAAGCTATGTTGTTTTAATGGGCGCCAAGACCTCAATGCAATGTTGAAATCTAAATTTGTATTTAACAACGTCTAGCTCTGGCAGAACACATTCAAGACTCTATTCACTCAGATCGTGGTATGATTTGATCATTAACCCAACAAACAATTGTATCAGGAGAAGGAATTGGTCTATATCTAATGCTACCTACTGAAAGCAAAGATTGCATTGTAAAAGAAATGAATTTATTATATAAAACAAGTATAGCAAAATTAATAATAATAATAATAATAAGTATAAAATTTAAATTGGAGCGTTGTGATTTGAATATTACCGATAGAAAATTACGTGAAAACGGAGTCTGATAAATTGATTTTACTCTTATTTCCAAGCTATGAAGTTACTGAAATATGAAATGTAAAACAAAGAAAATGAGAGATTTCGTATTTCTGCGTCATTTGCGCTTACCACTGGAAATTGCCAAAGCATTTCCCTCGTACTTGATGATGCTGTGAGCTTCCCACAGTCTCCTGGATGTCGTCATCTTCGTCGATGTTTGATGATATACTGGTAGATTAGATAATTCTATGGTCCGTACATCGGACCCAAACACTCGTATAACCACACTGGTTAAGTTTTACCAAAGTTAGTCTTCAACTCCACTGAACATCGGAGCGATTCCCGCGTACAACATACTCGTTAAATTCTATACAGATTGTCGCTAACTCCACCGAACATCGGAGCCACACGCACGCGCACCCATACTTGTCAAGTATTTCACAGATTGTCCTCGTTCGACGGCGCGTCGAACGATATATGCACCTGTCGGCTCCCCCACTCTTCAGCCGGCTTCTAGCTTACTTGGTCCTCTACTGATTGGCTGACCCACCACGCGATCTTCCCCTCCTCTGGGTCATTACACTCGGCGGGAGGGTTCCGTTTCAACAATTCGCCTTTCCTGGACGATGCGAGCCCTCTTGCGTAATACTTCCCGACAGGATTAAGCTTGTATTTGAATTCCCAGTGAGTCACGTCTCTCAAATACCCTAACTGACAAAACTCCGTAAAATTCCGTAATCAGATAATTTTCTATGATATCGTCGTTCGTAATAATTTGCTTGATAGTGTTTTCTAAGACATAGAAAACCTATCTGTATGCTTATAAGTTTTATAAAATGCTCCGAAATATCTTAATAATAATTATAATAAATTAATAATAATAATAAATTAACATGAAAAATTCTCTTGGCTGAACAATTTGCCGCGTAAATAAATATAGAATGGCTTCCTACTGACTTATGCCAGTTGCATAAAAACCCCTCGAAAAACACGTTACAAGGTTATCAGAAAACAACCACCCAAATACACTGGGCTGATGACCAAGATGTCCCTAGCCCTTAAAATAAATATACAAGAAAACAACTATAAAACAAGGCAACAACTGAACTATATTAAAATGTGCTGATTGAACAACAAATACAGAAATAGTTACTTAGCAAAAATATGAGCTTTCAGTGGGGTTCTCACTCACCAAGTAGCGTTCCGGAAACTAACACCATACCCCGGGACCACAACTTCACTGAGAGTATCTGTTGCTAAGAGCTGTACAAGATCTCGTTATTGCGCGTCCCTAACCGAGTTAGTTCTTGTTGTTTTAAAGGGTGGGCGAAACCAAGTCATATTATACTATCGGTTATCTACTGTATCTCTCATGTTTTAGAAACAAAATGGTTCTGAACGACGTTCTTCTTCCATTCACTGTACGGCAGCATAATATTCCTTCTAGGCGCAAGATGCAGGGGAGGGAATTAGGGGATAAATGAGGTCCAGACCATTAGACATTTGTACCATATGTCACAGTGTTCACTTTCTGAGGAAATAACAGTCCTTTAGTGTCCACATGTTTATCCGATTAATTCTTGGAAATCTCACTTCCCTCACACGTGATCGCCGCTGCCGCTACGGTACTTCATGAAGTGACGGGCTGGATTTCCCGTCAGATGATGTACAAAATGAATTACACTATGTGACGTCGGAATTTAGTCATTTCATGAAATCACGCGTCAGATAGTGCGACTGTACCTTTTTACATCATATGCCGGCTCTCAATGAAGTACCTAGTTTTTTCATGAAATGATGGATTTCACTATCTGACTACGACATGTATACTGTACGTTACTCCAAACTAAGTTAGAATGACAGGTAGTATACGTATGCAAAGTTTAGAGCTGTTGGCTTGTATACTTTTCGATATATTGATATTAGAGTTAAACTATAGAGAGAGCATTTATTAAGAGTTGGCAGCCCTGGTGGCTCATTAGAATACGCACAGTCATATCTGCTGTAGTACACATAGTATATACGAAATCTGGTTGAAATCCAATCGATAGTATAGAAGTTACATGCATTTAGAAATTGGACCTATCGGCAGGCTTATAATCATGTTGGCAATACGGGTATGTATAGTCTTCTGAAAAGTAATCTGGAGTGCTATTGTCTATACGTGTGCCAATTTTGGAATCGTTCGCATGCGTAACTTATGAGATATCCAACATAGAGCTCAAATTACAATTGCGATTTTTCAGCAGTTGGTAGCACTGACGTCAATTTAAAATATGGCCGTGAGATATTTAGGTAGCCTATAGATCTTTACTCTCACCAAATTTGGTTTCGATAGCTGCAGCCATTTGGGGGGACACATACACAGCCAGGCAGACAGACAGACAGACGGACAGACACACATTTTCCCGGATCGATCTCATAAGCCTACTTTCTCCACATTTTTGCAAAATGAGAAAAGTAGGCTAAAAATCTAGTTATTCTTTCTAAATCCCTACGGTACTCTACGATGTTTTAACAAGGACCACTTCTCCACTATCTCCGTAATTTCAATGTCGTCGACCTTATCTTTCGTTGAAGACAACATCATGAGGGAGTCAAAGCGGTCGTCACCCATCGATGTCCGCAAATGTTTGAAAATGAGCTTCAACTTGCTGAAGGACCGTTCGGAAGCAGTAGAAGACACTGGGGATGTTAAAATCAGTTGAACTACTTGATAACCACGCGGGATAATCCTCTTTAATTTAACAGCAACTTTTGCGATTTCTTTAAAAGATGAGCACTGTTTACTGACATCAAGCTCAGCCAGCACAAGCCCTTCATCTCAAAGGATGATTTTCGGGTGTGATTGCTTTGTAGATCAGACGCGCTCGATGGTGCAGTTTTTTTTATGTCAGCGGGTATCTTGAAAATTATGTGGAATGGCCCTAGCAAAGAAATTAGTTTTGCGAGATTGTCTTGGACGCTTGTAGTAAAAACATCCACAAGTATTCGGAAATCCTTTCTGTAGAATGTAAGGAAAGAAATTTCTACTGTCGTTTCAGCGTGCGCGTCATCATTCTTTGCAAGTCGCCGGGTCCTGTGGTGCTTTAAGAAGTCTTCCTCCGCATTTACTTGCATACTTTTCGCAAATGACGATGCACTCTTTATTAAAGCGTTCATCTTGCCGTCGTCGTTGATATCTTCAAAAGACTTCAAAGCGCTCTGAATCAGCTACATCGCGTCTACTACATTCAGCTCCTCCGCTTCTAAAACCTGGGTTACGTTCTTAATTTTAAACATGATGTTTTTGGTAAAGTACATGCTGCAGATAAAATCAAAGTCTAGAAGCTTTTTTGCAGGCCTGACGCAAAGTTCGGGTTTTACTGTCAAATTCAGAATTGAATGAGGTTTTCATCGTTTCCAATGCTGTGGCTATCTCTTCATAAGACGTAGAAACAGCTCTCACCGATTCGGCGCAGGCAGTCCACCTTGTTTTTGATAAATTCTTAAGTTGAAGTGAATTTTCAATTTTATCCAGCTCTTTCTGCAAACTTAAATGTCCTTTCGTGCTACCAAAAAAAAAACGTACAATCCTTCAAGTGTGTCAAAAAACTATCGGATAAGCTCTCTAGCATTGCAAGCTGTCTCTACGACAATGTTTAACCTGTGAGCTTGGCAAGGAACGTACGGAATATCTATTTTGCACTTCTCTGATAGCTTTTTCTGAGTGCCATTGTATATGCTAGACATGTTACTAGCAGTGTCGTACGATTGAAACGCTAGTTTATCGAGTGGAAGTAAAAGTTCTTCTGAATTAAAAATTAAAAATATGTTTTCAGGCAACTCCTCTCCAGTCGTTTTTGTTAAAACAGCGTCTATTTTTAAAAGATGCTCCACAGGAACGAGCTCATCATCTTTTTTGACGACGTATCGGATATTCAACGCGAGGCGGTCTTTATGTGACATCGCGAGTAGTGTCTGCTATAACGGAGAACATACCGACGTTCTTGATCTCTTCTGCAATTATTTCACGAGTTTTCCCTCCAAGTAGATGGATGAATTCATTTTGAGAGTCCTTGCTCATATACGTAACGTTGTGCTTCCGCGTATTCACTTCTTCCAATCACCAATTCATGACTGGACTATGCCGTGAAAGTAACTTCACAATTTGCGTGAAGTTTCCATTATCTTGAGTGATTCCATCCTCGTGATCTCGGAAAGCCAAACCTTGGCGATAAAGGGTTTTTATCTGGATAACTCTATTGTGGAAATTCTTTTCTTGTTCTTCCTCAATTCTGATCGTCCGAAAATGTTTATCAAGGAGAACGTCTACATGGCCCTTTCCATTGACAAAGTGGCACAAATCTGCCATCGCTGCTTGATGAGCTTCTGAAGTGAAGTGTTCGTGTAATTTGCCCTTATTCTTCTTTTCGCGAATTTTCAATTTGTGCCACTGACGTACTCCAGCGTGCGACATTCTTCACTTGCGGACGCACTTCCTCGTCCGTTTGGGAATAAGCCACAGGCAAAACAAAACACCGCGTCTTTTTCAATGCTGTACTCCAACATGGGAAAATCCGTATACCAGGCCGGATTAAATCGAAGCTGCTTATTTTATGGCATGTCTGGATTTGCTGGAAATGCACTAAGTTTTGGCTGGAAGGCCCCATGTGAAGTCAGGTACAGTCGTTCGTTTGCCGTGATAATTCTTTTTCGCTTTTCAGGATCGTGATTAACAGGTAAATCACCCGCTTGGATGTGTACTGCGTCCGCACGCATGTTATTTCCCTCCGCTCTTGCTCGTTGAAGCAACTGACCGCTTTCATCGTGCATTCTGGATAAGCAGTCTTATCATTTCTACCATAAAAAGTTTTGTGTTTGGAATAGCGTCTTCTTTTATTGTTTTCAAAATACCTTCAGCTCTTTTGAAATGCGTTATAAACTCACTAACTTGGTCAGAAAAAATAATCCACGAAAATTCGCTACTACGCGGTGTAGGACCGTCACCACTACAACCGGCATCCCATGAAGTTCCAGCAGCTCGTAACTTGCGAACGTCAGATGTGTTGGGGGATAGTGATGGTTCAACGGTTCGCGATGACTCAACGGTGGCCAATGGCTCAACGGTAGACGATGGCTCAACAGTAGATGATGGCTCAACGATGGGCGATGGCTCAACGGTGGTAAATGGCGCAACGGTGGACGATCTCTCAAGGGTAGACGATGGCTCAACGGTAGACGATGACTCAATGGTAGACGATGGCTCAACGGTAGATGATGCTCATCGGAGGTAAATGGCGCAACGGTGGTAAATGGCGCAACGGTGGACGATGGCTCAACGGTGGACGATCTATCAACATTAGACGATGGCTCAAGGGTAGGCGATGGCTCAACGGTGGGCGATGGGTCAACGGTGGTCAATGGCGCAACGGTGGACGATGGCTCTACGGTGGGAAATGGCTCGACGAACGGTGAAGTTCCGACAGTGGACAGTGACCCAACGATGCCTGATGGCTCACCTACGCTAGTCGATGGCTGGACTATGGTTAACAGCTCAAAGGAAGTCAGTTCGCTCGTAGGTGCTGTTACAGGTGAAGTAACTCTCCTTTTCGAAGCTTCGAACGTGTTTTGCGGCGCTCCAACATTTTTCAATTTGACTTTTTTTTTTTCATGGTGTTGTCCTTTTTCATGTCGAAACTTGTAGTCATCATCAAACTGACTGCCACATTCAACAAATTCTAATTAAATGCGTTTTCTTGGAGGCTTGGACATTGTAACCTGCAAAGACAGTATGCAGTACAGTAATATCGTACGATCTTTAAAAAAGTATGGTGCAAGAGCTGCCTATTTTTCAAGTCGAATGCGTAGAAAAAAGCAGTGCGAGTAGCGCGATTTCGTTTGTTGAATTGACTATTTGTTATTATTTCTAAGACACATACGCCATAACCGCGAAAAGTGAAAGTAGGCTTAGAGCTGTATATAAAGGGAGCAACATATATAAAAATAACTAAACTTTTTAACAGACAAAAGGTTTACTACAGTGAAAGCTTAGTTATACGACGCTTAGTTGTACGACGATCCCATTTATACGACGTTTATAGCCGGTCCCTTCAGCAAAAAAAAAAAAAAAGCTCACTTATACGACGCCTATCAGACAAGTGCTGTTTTTGCAAGACGTTTCCCAGATCTAAACCGCATTAAGAGTGAGAATGAATGCCTTACATGATAAAGACAGGTCAAAGAAAGCACACATTAACTTATGCGACGCTCTCAACTGCGTTTTTGGCCAGTACCCTCCATTGGACGTCGTATAACCGAGCTTTCATCGCAATAAAGTGCGAAAAATGAATGGCAAAAGGGAAACAAGAAGTTCCGTGACGAACTAAAGAGCCTACTTTTCTTAAAATTAAGATTCATGCCAATGATTAATCTATATGGACCTATCTAGAATAATGACGAAATTTAGTTGGTAATATCGAAATATACCTGGTATAATGTAGCCAAATAGAGCACTACAGTTGGCAGCCCCGGTGACTGAATTTATATTCTTTGTTCCATCTCTAAAAGTACATAATACAAAATTTGGTTGACGTCCAATGGATAGCATGGACGTTACACGTAGTTAGACATTGGATCCATCAGCGCGAGTAAAATCATGTTGGCAACAATGTCATGCATGTGTTGGTCAGAAATAATTTGGATAAAAGAATAGGGAGAACATTTATTGACAGTTAGCAGCCCTGGTGGCTCTTGAGAATACGCTCAGTCATATCTCTGTATGTACACATAGTACATTCGAAATTTGGTTGAAATTCAATTGATAGTGTAGAAGTTATATGCATTTAAAAATTGGACCTATCAGCAGGCTTAGAATCATTTTGGCAACACTGCCATGTAGGGCTTCCCGGAAATTAAACTGAAATATTATTGTCTATATGTGTGCTAATTTTAGAATAGCTCATATGCATACCTTCCAAGATATTAACATGGAGCTCAAATTTCAATGCAGTTTTTAGCGGTTGGTAGCACTGATGTAATTTTCAAATATGGGCTTGAGATATTCAGGTATATATCTTTACTCATACCAAATTTGGTTCCGATTGCTGCAGCCGTTTAGTTGTTGATTGGGCGGGGGAAGGGGGGGGGGGGGCACACAGACAGACAGAAGGACTGACAGACACACAATTTTCCCGGATCGATCTCATAAGTCTACTTTTTCCTCATTTTTAGCCTATTTTCATTTATGAAATAAATAGGCTTATGAGATCACCTTTTGTCCGTGTGTCTGTGTGTGCGTGTGTGATGGTGTGTGTCCCCCCTAATAACTTCTAAACGGCTGGAGTGATTTCAATGAAACACGGTAAGTTCATAGCACTATTTCGGCCGACTCCGACCGTGCCCTTCAAATTTTGTTACGTCTCACCAATCCAACGTGGTGGCTATGCGAAATATTTTACCAGCGTTCAATATCTCCGAAACTATTACCGATATCACCCTGGAATATTTAACAGCGATAAAGGAAACTACTGGAAGGTCACCTATGTGACTTTTGAAAACCTGGTAGCTACAAACCCAACATGGCGGACAAGCGAAGTTGCGACTTTTAAATAGACGTTTCTCGCGATTTAAACAACCAAATGCAATAAATCTTGGTACAGTATATGTTTATATACATTGTAATGCACCGACATCTAACTTCGTGCATTTATTTACATAACCTCAGTATGACGGCTGTGCGAAATATTTCACTGGCATTCTATATCTCTGAAACTATTAGCGGTATCACCCTGATTTTTTTACGGAGATAAAGGGCACTACTGGAATTTCATCTATAAGACTTTCTAAAACCGGTTAACTACAAAACGAATATGGCGGCCAAGCGAATTTGAAAATTTTAAATAGACCTTTCTCGCGATTTAATTATCCAAACGTGAATGAAACTTGGTACAGGAAATGTTTATATTCGTATATACACATATATATAGATATGTTTATACACATTGTAATGCACTGGTATCTAATTTAGTTAAATTGTTTACACAACCTCAAGATGGCGGCTGTGCGAATTTCAAAATTAAGTTTTTATTTCTTGTGTCGTAATCATGCGATCAAAGTGAAAGTTTGAACAATGAACCTACGCAATAATTTTCCTTCATTGGTACATGACTCTATGGCCTATATATAACAATCCAACATGGCGACCATCCGAAATATTTAGACGGTTCTCAATATCAACGAATCTATTACATCAATCACCCTGATTCTCTTTTATGTTTATATGAGCTATGAACATAAGTTCACCTATAGGACTTTCAATAACCTGGTGATCACAAATCCAACATGGCGGCGACGCGAAGTTTAAATATTTAAATGGACGTTTCTCGCAATTTAACCATCCGAGTGCAGTGAAACTTGGTACAGTAAATGCTTATAGAAATGTTAATCCACTGGCATCTAATTTATTTCAATTGTCTCCATAACCACAAGATGGCAGCTGTGCGATATTTTAAAATCTCGTCTTTACTTCTTGTGTCCTAATCATGTGATTGAGGTTTGTATACTACACGTACACAATAATCGTTATGTAACAGTACATAACTCTAAGACCTACATATATAAAAATCCAACATGGCGACCATCCGCAATATGTAGTCGGTTCTCAATATCTACGAATCTATTACAGCAATCAAACTGAAATTTTGTATGTTGGTAGAGGCAATTAACATAAGTTGGATATATGAAAATAGGCTGTATAGTTCTTCACGGAACTACTTGTTGCAAAATGAGAAAAGTAGGCTAAAAATCGACCGGACCGGTATCAGGGTGCTGACTAAGATTTGATGGTTTTTAAGGTATATGCGCTCAATAACGCCTTTGAAAGAAAGGAGGAGGTAAAACATGAAAATATATAACACGTGCAACTCACTAAAATAACGATACGTAACAGATTGAAAAATAAATGCACACTATACGAGGATACAAGGCGAAATAGCTCTCATATTAACATAGTCCGATTGGTACAGTCTGGTTTGAAAACTGTTCATTTTACACATTGCTTTGAAGTATGCAAAAATTATATAGGGTGTTTACAGATGTCGAATCTACAATTCATTAACAAAATCAGTATAGAGCAGGCTCAAGTTTGGCCGAATCGTTTTGGAGAGTACCGTATACAGGTTGTTCCAAAATTCAGTGACAAGAAAACCGGGTCGGGGTGGAGGAGACAATTCTAAACCAGTTAGTCCATAAATGCTCCCCTACGACGCTGGACTTTGTCAAAGTAGGCAGAAGGCTTAGTTGGTATCTGTCGGATAGCTTAATTACTCATAAGACCAGATTAAATCTTAGCGGAATGGATAGAGTACATAAATAGGAGTAAACTTCGTATGGAGAGATTTTCTGGTAACGTGTAAGGTTTATGCGCTAGTCACCAAAAATGATGTGTATGAATTATTGCCAACTATACAGGGTAAATACATTTTCAAGCACCTAACCCTAACGAGCTACATGAAAAGTCGCCATAACGACATTTACCCATGATACTCTATCCATTCGGCTAAGGTTTAATTTGATTTTAATTGTACCTTAGATACCCGATGGGCATTAAGTTCAACCCTTTGAAGACGTCGAGCGTCGCAGGGGTGCTTTTCCGGATATTCGTTCCTTCGACAAAGTTACTTGGAGTTGTCTCCTCCACCCCGCCCCGGTTTTCTCGTTACTGGTTTTTAAAACACTCTGAAAGTTTTATTTAAATAAAAAAGATGGATTAAAAGAGAACTAATTTCCTCCCCCACAAAGGTCGACTTTTATGGATTTATCGGGTATATTTTCTTGTTAACACCATTAAACATAAACATGGCTGAAAATACGCATGTATTTATTGTATTATTATTACTTACGTTTGATGGGTACGCGATGTTCCATGAAAATGTGCCGTGCCGGCGAAAATTCACGTCCCACAGCCACTGTACTTGCACCTAGTTATCACTGTAAAAGTTGCTGGTAGCAGGTCATAACATTCCTCCGACAACATCTCAATGAGTTGGCTTGACCTCACCAACATCTTTTGTCTAGCCACATGGCACAGATGCTGGGCTCGCTTCGCTGTGAAGCTGAGTCGCTCTGCATAATGAACGCAGGATGTTACACCCACCCAGGAACGTGTCGATGAGTTCATCCTTCGTCCTTGGTCCCATATTGCTCATCTGTCATTCTTCATTCAGTTTCCATACAAAGAAACGAAATGGCAAGTGTCAGCCGGTGCACCGAGGATGGAAGTGAAACTTTTAAAATGGTTATTTTGCCGACTCTTCCTCTTGCCGCACTGGGCTATTGACTGGCTGTACGAAATTATTGCAGCGTCCGTTTGTGCCGACTGTCAGTATAAATGCCGACTGTCAGTATATTTTTTGTTTTTGTTTTAATCGGACCACATCGTATATGGCCATGCCCCGTTTTGCTTTTTTAAATGCTGTTTTGGGAAATGTTACGACTTCTTGAGGATTTGCCGACTGCCGACTGATGTTAAATTTGCCGACTGAGAAAATGCCGGCACCTCGTAAGAAACGTTTAGTGTGTCCTTTACGTTTGGAAAAGTGGAGAAAAAACGACAATTAATTAATAGGGCTCGGATTTTTAGGTGCTAAAAATCTCTTTTTTGTATTAAAAATACCTGAAATATGTGACGAAAGAGTAAAAATATTTAATTATAATTTAGTTTATTAATGTGAATATAAACAATATGCAGTACTCACGAATGCAATTTATGCTATGCCTCGCTGACTACTGAAGAATTACAATACACAACGAGATACATCTTCAGGTTGTTCATCACAAATAACCGACGATTATCGCGAAACACTTCTTCTGAAGGTGTGAAACTGCAGTAATATGTTTCTTGCCCTCGAGGTGTTGTGTAACTTGAGATCGCTGTTCAGCCTTGATTGCTTTCCCACATGGTTGGCAGAACAGAACATCCCCATAAGAAGTAAAATTATCTTTAAATTCTGCAACATACTGCTGCAGACGATAACTTGTAGTTGATTTCACTTTAGGCATCGTAGAACTGCCTTACACTTCACAGGAGAGGGTGGGGTAGTCTTGCACATGGTGCAATATGGCAATGGGCAAGGAAATCCCCGGCTTCCACAGTGAGTGGCACGGGGTGACAAGTTAAGAAAAACACAGTTGCCAGCTGGCATACAATCTGCATGGAGATTAGATAGCTCACAGGTTGAAGTAACACATAAGAAAAATGCAATAAACTGAAAGATTTAGCATACGGTACTGATTTAAAAAATATAAATATTATATATTATTATGTGCTAATAAGTGAAAAACAGGAATTTATGTATTTATAGAAAAAATGCTTAAAATATGTATTTACATAAAAAAATATTTATTTACCTAAAATCCGAGCCCTATTAATTACAAATGCTTGAAAAAAGGAATAGGCCTAGTGTTCATGGAATGTTTAGTCTATGACATTAAAAGATGTTTTCAACATTGAGTTACTGGGTGAGTTAGCCGTGGTCCTTACGGCGTGGCTGCTGGCAGTCGCTCACATCCGGGAGGCGAGGAGGTTCAAATCCCCCAACCGGCAACCTTGAAGATGGTCTTCTGTGGTTTCCCATCTTCCTTCCAGGCAAATGCCGGGGTTGGTCCCTAACTATAGGCCACATCCCCTACCTTCCAAATCCTCGCCCTCTTACATTCACACTTTCCTCCCCAGACATCACTCCACACGCGACGGTCCTTTTAGCTCACCCCATGGGTGACCGCATTGAAGCAGCTACAAACTCTGGCGAGCCGAACATGTCCTCGGACACTCCCGGCACTAAAAGCCATACGCTAAAAAGAAACATGGAGTTGCTCGCCTCGTGGGATTTTTTACCCAATTGAGCACTGAATATTCTTTTCTGACACCTTTCACTTGACGCATACAACATAATATTTGCCAGGTGGTGAAATATATCTATTAACGTTATTTCAACCTAGAAATACTTTAATGTAACAGGTATATTTAGACGTATTTCCATTTACTTACAGGTTTGGTTGGCACATCTCTAATTGAACTAAATAGAAATACGCAAGTATTTTATACTACTTTTCAAGATTTGAATGATTTAAGTTTTACTTCCATTTTTGTTAATTAATTTTCAGAGTTAAATTTAGTTAGTTAGTTATTGAGGTTTTAAGGGGCGGAACTACGAGGCCATCTGCCCCTAAGAGAGTTAAATTTAAACCGTCTTTTGTAAGGAATTCCATTCAAAATATTTACATATATTAATGTTCGCAGAACTCATAGGGAATCTGTCGGCATTTTCAGAAGCAATTAAGAATGTTATTGGACTTAATATGTATCCCTAGGTTAGATTTCACTTGTTTTCCATGTTCACTGAAGATGGCAGCATTGAGTGCCGCAGCTAGTATAACATGATTTTATTCTTTAGTATTGAATAAAGCGTGGGGAGCGTGATGGTGCAGTGGCTTAGCTGCTCGTCTTTCACCCGGACGGCCGGGGTTCGAATCCCGGTGACAGCGGGGTGGAATTTGCAACTGAAAAATCACGTGGCGTCAGGAAGGGCATCCGGCCTTAAATCCCCGGTCAAAACCAAAATGAGCCTGGTTGGCTCCGGCGACCCCAATTAATTGGGAAAAGCCGAAGAAAGTTTTAGTATTGAATAAGGCGTATCATTCACCTGGGTCATTTATTGCACCATGTTCAGTATCTTACACAAAGTGTTTGAAATGCCCAACCTCTTCCATAATGCAGGCTTCTGCTTGTCGTCACATTGAGGTACGAACACCTGGGGTTGTTCGTATTCTTTGACAATTTTGCACAACCCATGCATGAAGCAATCATTCTCAAGCAGTTGAATACACAATCGACTTAAAACACCCCCACAACAAAAGAAACGTGCAATGGTTTCAAGTTCGGTGAATGTGGAGGCTAAACAATCGGTCCACCTCACTTATCCGGTTATTTTTAACAGAGTTCTGTGAAATAAGGCAATTTATGAGTATAAAGCCCGAATGTCTAACGTAAAGAGAAATGAGAGGGATAATTTGGTGGTTAATGTGGGTGTATAAGAACAAAGCCTTGAGAGAAGTAGGAAGAGAGGACCTTTGCCTTTTTATGGGAAGGTTATGGGTGCAGCACACCTGATCAGGGAATGCAATGAAACCAAAATAATAAGAGCAAAGTCTGTAGATAAGGGAAATATAAACAGAATATAAGTGAAAATGAATATCACACTCTAATAATAAAAATAATAGCCCCTGGCACTACAGCCCTTGAAGAGCCTAGGCCTACCAAACGACCGCTGCCCAGCCATTTGGCCTGCAGATATTGGGGTGACGCGTGGTCAGCGCATCGGTTCCCCTAGGCCGTTAATCTTGGTTTTCGTGACCGGGGCGCTGTCTCACAGTCAGACAGCTACACAATTGTCCTCACGAGGCTGAGTGCACCCCGTTCCAGCCCTCACGTCAGTTTCTAAAATCCCTGACGGAGCCGGGAATCGAACCCGGGGCCTCCGGCTGAGAGGCAGGTGCGCTACCCCAACACCACAGGGCCGGCATCACACTCTAATAAAATTACTAAATAGGGAATGGAGGAAGTCAGGTAAATGTTGTCAGGGGAATGTGGGATAGGAAAGCGACAGATGAGAAACGCAACCAAATGCATGTGATACAAATATACGGGTACAGGAGACGATATCCTAACTATAAAACTTAGTTTAAGTCTACGATATCCTCTGTGGATCAATTAGAATAAGATTTAGATACGGTAGTACATAATTAATAGCAATTTATTATTAGTGATTTGATTTATTTATTTATTTATTTATTTATTTATTTATTTCGTATGGCAAAACAAGGATACATTATAAATACACATATCTTCCAATTTTATATACATTAATTACAGATCAATGATACACATTCAAAACTTAATGTCCAGACTTTTCAGCAAGTCCACTGTTTCCGTAGAGGCACTATGTAATTCTTGGGCAGATCCATTGAATTTTCTCTTTGGGCAGTCCATAACAATGTGCTGGATAGTCTGAGGCACATTACCACAGTCGCAGAATGGGTCTTAAGATTTTCCCCACTTATGAAGCCAGAATTTACACCTTCCATGATTTGTCTTGATTCTGTTTAGAGATGTCCATTCCCTTCTCGGTAAGTTGAAACCAGGCAGAGCTCTACAAGGATCATGGATTTAACCCAGGTGGTCAGATCTCATCAGCATCAAAATGTGTTTCCAGGAGCTTCTCACCTAGCTTCCATGATGGGTGTCTGGACTTTAATCTCTTCGGTTTCTGAGGGTTGCAGTCCTGATGTAAGGGCAGTTGAGGATTACTGCGCCATTTCTGCCATTCTCTAACAAGAGCTAGTTCTCTTCGTATGTGAGGGGGATGGATGTTGGATAAGACGGGTAACCAATTTAGAGGTGTCGATTTGATGGTGCCTGATATTGTCCTCATGGTATCATTCAGTTGGGTATCAACTTTTGAAGTGTGTGCACTGTTAATCCACACAGGGCAGCAATATTCTGCAACTGGGTAGACCAAGGCAAGAGCTGATGTCCGTAGTACTGCCGCGTTTGCTCCCCATCCTGTTCCACTGAGCTTGTGTAATATGTTGTTCCTTGTTTTTATCTTGGCTGCAGTGTTAGAGAGATGTTGCTTGTATGCAAGTGTCCGGTCCATTGTGACACCCAGATACTTTGGATAGGGGTTATACTTAATTTGTTGGCCTTTGAATTCGACTTGAGGTACATAGCTGGCTTTTTGGTTGTCTAGATGGAAGCAGCTTACTTCATTTTTGTTCAGGTTAGGTTTAAGTCGCCATGTACTGAAATATTTGTTCAGGTTATGGAGATCCTTTGTGAGTGTAGTTTCTGCTGTTTTGAAGTCACTAGATTGGGCAGTCAGAGCTAAGTCATCTGCATATATGAATTTCATGGAAGTAGTTTCTGGAAGATCTGCAGTATAGATGCTGAACAGTAGCGGAGCAAGAACTGATCCTTGAGGTAAACCATCGTTTAGTGCATAAGGCTTACTCTTACTTCCATTTAAATGCACTTCAAACACTCTATTTCATAGCATGTTGTTGAGCAGTGTAGCAAGAATCTTACAGGGAATGATCTTCAAGAGTTTCAAAATCATTCCTTGTCGCCACACTGTGTCATAAGCTGATGTCAAGTCCACAAAAACAGCGATGGTCTTCTTCTTGTCTTGAAATCCGTTCTCAATGTGGCTGGTGAGTGCCAAAACCTGGTTCACAGCAGCTTCGATTAGGTCGGAATCCAGCTTGTTCAGCTGGTATGTGTTGGAAGGCTGTGGCAGAGATTCTGTTGTAAATCATTCTTTCCATTAACTTGTAGCAAATACTTAAGAGTGGTATTGGTCGATAATCTTCAGGACTATCTGCACTTTTTCCGGGCTTTAGGATGGCAACTATTTTAGTTCTCTTAAACAGGGATGGAAGCTTACCACTTCTTAGGATGTCATTAAAGAACATAACTAACCAGTGTAGAGTTCTAGGTCCACAATGTTTCAGAAACTCTGGATATATTCCATCCACTCCTGCTGCTTTGCCTGGTTTTACTTCTTTTAGAGCTGTTGAGATTTCTGCAGTTGTGAATACTCCTGAGAACTGGGAGATTGATTCAGTCGAGGATAGCCTGGTTTTTAGCTCTTTCTTGAGCTTTTTGGATTCATTTTTATTGACATTATCTGGTATCTTGGATAGCTTGACGATTCTTTTGGCTACATCTATTGGAGATAACTCTGAGCTCTTATTAATATAATTGGGAGTACAACTTCCAAGTTTTTTAAGAAGAGTCCATGCTTTTCTGCTTGAGTGTTGAAAATTCATATTTGCTGTCATTGAGTTCCATTTATCTTTTCTGGCAGAATCTAGGCAGTGCAATAGTTCATCAGCGACTTCTGTTCTGTTGCTGAGTTGGTATTCTTCGTAAAATCCATCACATCTTCTATTCCATCCCGGGATATATTCTTTTCTAAATCCTCTGGGAATGTGTTTCTTTGCTATGGAGCATATTAAACCAACAAATCGTTTATAGTTGTCCAGTTTGGATGGAATCCACTGGATATTGTGATCCATCTCATTAGTAAACGCTTCCCAGTTTGCTTTTTCAAAATTCCAGCGAGGTACAGGTGTTGATCTTATTATTGGAACTTCAATGCCAATTTTTAGAAGAATTGGTCTATGCTGACTTCGAGGAAAATTGTTCAGTACTTTTCTGCTGCACTGTAAAGGTCTTCCATGCTCGTCCCTTGAAACAAAACAGAGATCTGGGTTGGTGTCTTTCTTCCATCTTCCTGAATGTAAGGAGCCTCTCTCTTTTGCATCGTACACAAGGAAGACGTCTTCTGTTTCAGACCATTCTAACACACCAAGACCATCTGTATTAGTATCTCCATACCCCCAGGAAGTACTCCTACTGTTGAAATCTCCCATGATGACTGCTGGATGATTTACATTCTTGATGGCTTCATTACACCAAGGTTGAGATGGTGGTTTGTAAATATTTACTATTTCCAAGTCTGCAACTTTAATGCTGGTGGTGAAAATGTTATCAGAGCTGTTGTCTAGAATTTCTACTTGCTCAATATTATTTCGAATGTGCGTAGAGATGCCGTAGTTTTTATGGAAGGTAGCTGCAGCAAGATTGAATCCTGGTAGTTTACATCTGGAGTGAAGTTGGATTTCATTCTCACAATGTGTTTCTTGAAGCAGTACGACATCTACGTGGTTGTTGTTAAGCACTTTTAAGAGGTAGTCACTTTTGGATCGGCTTATTCCCTCAACATTCAGTTGTAGGATCTTCAAAGTGGGCCCTATATCCTTTGTTTGGCTCTGAAAAGAACCTTTTTGATTGGGATAATGTTCCGTCATTATTGCCGAAGTTCTTTTAATGTAGCCTATCCTATATTTGCTGGGATATCCATTAAGCAGTGCTTAAGGTCCAGTGTTTTGATAATTGTTTATAACATTCAATACCATGTACATTATTTGTATCTCCATACCCCCAGGATGTACTCCGACTGTTGAAATCTCCCATGATGACTGCTGGATGATTTACATTTTTGATGGCTTCATTACACCAAGGTAACAAGTGAAAAATGAATGACGTATGACGTGTTAATGTGCATAATAATCGTGTCTAACTCGAATAACTGAGAATACCAAACAATTTAAAGTGTAACTAATATTCTACTATACGATTGCGGAATTGTATGTAGCATCAGCGTGTATATTTGATATAATAATACATTGTAATAACATAAGGTTAGTATCAAACTAAACACAGAAAATCTTCAGCCATATTTACTAAATTCCGTAATATTCGAGACCAACGAGAGAGAAAATATTCTCCCGTATCCCGCGAATTATTGTTGACAGTAACAACCAAGAGTATCAGTAGGTACTAATTTCTAACGTATCCCGCGTCAGTTTGGTAACTCATAATGGTCAATGAGCAAATAACCGACTTAGCTCAATGTAGCAGTTGCAACATGAGAGTAAATAATAAGGAAGACGCCATAGAATGTGAAAAATGCCATAAATGGCAGCACTTAGAATGTTGCGGGCTGACAAAGGGTTAATTTGACGTAATGAGACGGAAAACTAGCAAGCTCACGTGGTTATGCTCTGAGTGTAAACCAAAACTCCTTTGCATGGCCGACATAGAAGAAAGAGTAACGACAGATGTATTAACGCAAATGAAGGCCATTATAGAATCGATGATGGAAGGCATCCAAGAAGCTATAAAGACGAGAATTAAATCTGCATTGACCCCTAACATAATCAACCATACTGAACCACAAACAGTAAAGTCACGGGCTCCTAAACCACCAATTCAGTCATGCGACGTTATGGCATATGAGGGAAACGATGTACATAACGTAATTATGACAGATTGACAGATCAACGCAAGAAGGAAGGAAGAACAATCTTTGTTCTCAAGTTCCTTGTGAAGAACCAGCCGATCGACCAATGGACGGAGATGGTCAAACGAGGGAGTCAACAAATAATAGGAACAAAGGAGAATACCAGGCTGAAGGCAGCACCGCGCAAAGATTGGTTATATGTAGGAAGACTTGATGAAGAGACCAAAGCAGAAAACATTATAGCACATCTCCGAGAGGGGGGTATCGCAGAAAATATAACATGTGAAGAGATAGATATTAGGGGGCGAAACAAGGCTTTTAAAGTGAGTTTCAACTTCGATGATCTGGAAAAAACTAAGGACCCATTGTTCTGGCCGCGAAATGTGATAGTACGACCCTACCGCTTTCCAAGACAACGTTCAGGACTCATAACTACAAGTACAAGTGAGCCCACCCAATGACTTTTGGATACAAATTCAAGTCAAGTAAACTATATTAATCCAAGTATTAGCGAACTGAGAGATAAGTCTAATTCAATCAGGTTACAGACATTACTATGGAATATTGAGGGAATTACAAGTGCGCTAGACCTTGTCCCGAACAACCTACTACAACGATACGACATTGTGATTCTTAATGAAACTTACCTCACAAAACATTGGGAAACGCATAACTTTTACTGCCTCCACAGGTACGCATCAAAGGGAGACAAAGGCGGCATTTCTTGCCTACTCAAACCGTCTCTATCACCATTCACAAAACCGTTTGAAACTGACAATGTGATGCTGGTACTAACGAACAGGCTATCAATATTGTGCGCATACTTCCAACCAGACCTAACAGAAGTAGGCATTATAGACGAATTAGGCACAGCATTGTCGATAGTACCTACCACAAATCCGATAATGATAGCCGGAGACTTGAACTGCCGCATTGATGTCCCATGCAGGAAAACATGCTTGAATACTTAGAAGAAGAGGGCTTTTCCTTAACGAACACAAGTGATGAGAAGACATACATAGCTTTCAATGGCACAAGCACGATAGATCTTTTATTCATAAGCAACGACATAGAAACATTGCATCAAGAAGTACGATCCAATGTTGTAGCAAGAAAACACCTCCCATTAGCAACCACCCTCTCAGTTAACATCAATATAAACATTCAAAAAAGCTCCAGAACCCCTATTTCGCGGAAAATAGACATGAACAAATTGAGCACTATAGACATGGAAGGAATCACGAACATAATCAAATGTGGAAACATAGACGCCGCGCTAACACTGATCGAGAATCATATCAAGGACGCAACTCCTAAGATACGTCAAAATACAAGAAGAGCAAAACCATGGTTCACTACAGAATGTTACCAATGGAGGAAGGAGACGCTAGCAGCATTACACAAGATAAAAAGGGCAAGTACACATACAGCACTACAAGAGTATGTCGAGAAAAGAAGATATTATAAGGAGGTAGTTAAAAGAGCAAAGGAAAGCTATCAACAATTGAAGGAAGCTCAACTAATACAGGAGGCTGAGACAAACCCTTTCTCAGCCCTAAATCCCAGAAGACCCAAATTCCCAAAGGACATTCCTAGGTAATACAGGAGACCCGAATTCCTATCGTGGTATCGCTTTGGAAAACACAATCTTTAAGATCTTTACGAAAATACTCACTAGAAGACTCACAGATTTAGTTGACAACAAGATACCTGAAGAACAGTTTGGCTTCCGGAAAGGAAAGAATACACTACAAGCCATTAACTGTCTTTTAACGAATGTAGAAGACGCGCTAAGACAGAAAATAAGAAAGCTATATGCAGTATTCGTCGACTACACCAAGGCGTTTGATCTAGTGAGTAGAAACACTTTGCTCAGGAAACTTGAAAATATGATCGGAAAAGAACATTACCTTTTTGGGATAATAAGGGACATTCTCCACAAAAACGGCCTACAAATAGACGACAGTATAGTTCAATCAGAACGAATAGAACAAACAAATGGTGTACTTCAGGGTGACCCTTTGAGCCCGTTACTATTTAACATCGCTACAGCTGATGTCATTGAGACTATTTATCTTGAGGGAGCGAAAATGTACATCTACGCGGATGATATGGTTGTGGCATCGACATCAAAGGAAACCTTGCAGTCGTCCATTGATAAACTTACCCCATGGGCTCAACAAAACGATATGACGATAAACTGCACCAAGACAGTAATGCTGGCATTCCGTAAAGGCGGGAAACTATCCGCAGATGAGCATATACTACTAAATGGAGAACCCCTAGTAAACGTAAATCATTTCAAATACCTAGGAGTAGTAATGCAAATGCAAGGGAACGTATTCACGCGACATGTCAGGGATAGAACATCCGCCATAAAAGCAATGCAAGACATAATGCAACTGGGAAATCTATCTTTACAAACCGCAATTAATTTATTCAGAACGAAAATAACTCCAATAGTGGCATACGGCATTCAAATAACTTGGGATCATTTGACACAAAGTAACCTTCGAGAGATAGAAAGAGTTAAGTCTACTTTTCTAAAGAAAATTCTGCACTTATCAAAATACACGCCATCTCGTCTAACGTACGTACTAGCAAGGGAGACTTTCCTCATAGAAGACCTGCGTTTGAAGAACTCCCTACCATCAACAGTGCAATACCAGAGACTGATCGAAGAACTAAACCTCAAGCGTAATGACATATGGCCTGATTTCTATTCCACAGAAGCTCTTATGTCAACGGACTGGATGAATGCCAACTTTGAACTACGGCATACGATCACCCGTTTTGCAGTCCACGGTTTTCATTTTAAGATATGCACAGCAAGAGGATTTCATGACCCAGGCCCCCAATGCACCTGCCCTCTGTGTGGTAGTGCTTGTGACAGATATCACGCCATTTCCTGCGCCCAGAGGAAAGTATCGCTAACACGCTTCTGCTGCGAATAACTATATATATAGCAAACAGAACCTGTCAGACACTTTGTATATAGACACTTTGATGGGTAAGATATAAGTTATCAGTATTAGTTTTGTATCTCGGCATGGCTATTTGCTCTAATAAATGATTATTATTATTATTATTATTTTTAGGTTCTGTGACTTATTCTTTAAAATGCATGTTGCGATTTATTAATCTAACTGAGAAGGATTCTTGTATTGGGCTATTAGGGAATCACAACGCTCTAACAGGACATACACTACGTTGAGGGAGGAGAATAGCGATGCATGCACAATGAACAGCCAGTGAGTGTTACTTTACTTGTCTAACGTAATAAAGTCGGATCATTTGCCAAGTTATACTTATACAGTCATATCAAAAGCTAAAATATATATGTATGTCCCTGTGTTTGTCTACACCGTTCCATCAATCTCAACCAAATTTTGCACACACACATTTTAGAAACGAACATAAATCACTGGCTACATGAAGTTTCGATAACTTCTTCCTTTCTTCTGGTTGGTTGGTTGGTTGGTTCCTTAGTTTAGGGGCTGCGACAACGCGGTCATGTAGCTCGTGTATTTTGGGTGTGTGTAGAATCTGTCTGATAACCGATGTTAATTGTGATGACTGTATTAGTGCGTGTATCTGTTTTCTTTTATTCAAGTAAGGACTGCAACTTTGAATGTTTCAAATAGTTCCTACTTTTGCCGCCAAACGCCACCGACTACTAGGCCTAGTTCAGAACTTAGCTACTAAACGGCTCTTGGCAACGAACGTAGCAACCTAAGAGCGTTGTTTACATTCTTAACCTATACAATTTAGTTACACACAGGTGTAATTAGTGAAAAGTTCTTTAACATGCCATAAATCTATGACATGGGACCGCCGGCTTTACTTCCTCTCCAAAGGAAGGCATACTTAGGGATTTTTAACGCTCTTAGACCTTTTGGCACCCCAACATTAGCTAATACTGCATAGCCAATATCGAAGTTGTCGTACAAATACCGGATATAGCTCATTTTATGCCCTTGAAGCGAGAAACACTTCCATCAAAAACCTAATTTTAAGACCCAGACTCAGATATTCCCAAAATACAATCTTCGCTTTGAAGCCATTTTTCAGTGGTCTTGTTGACAGTTGACACTGCGACTTTTCAGTGGGTCTTCACAATATAACCCCAATTACTGGGAATGCTAAAAACATCCTGAAAAAATACATCAATATTTGTTATTGTTTACAAAAGAGCTAATAAAGATGACATGACATGTTTCGCTCGTCCAGCGAGCATCATCAAATCCAAATATAAAAGACAAAACAATATCGAACCCACAAACGGTCTCTGCCCTCCAGAAACAAAACAAACAACGCCAGAAACTTAGAAAGTGTGGCAACTATTACTGAAAAATACTAAAGCATTAAACACCCGAAAAAAATACTATTTATTTTAATACAACCTGTGACAATAAAGTTCGCCGAATAGTCCTGTACTATCAACATAGATGAACAATGCATGACAGTGACCCTAGTGTCCTTCGAAATAGTCCCCTCCCGTAACTATGCAAAGCTGAGATTGGCGATACATGTCCTGGATACTTTGCAAGACGGCGTCTTTTCGGATGGTGTTCAAAAGGCTCGTTATGTGACCGAAATGTTCGGTGAATGGGTCTATATTACGAACGGATTGTTGGCTTACCTGAAACAGCAGTTACTGTCCTTCGAAGTAATCCCCGTGGATGGTTATGCACTTCTGAGAATGTCTGTACAAGTCCTGGAAACTCTTTAGGGATAATCCTTCAGTTGGGGCGTCACATTACGTTGGATGTCCGAAATGTTCGAAAACCTCTGGCCCTTCCGGGCTTTTCGGTGACCCTGGACCTGGACCCCGCTACTCCATACTTTGATGCTTGACTTTGGGGTCGTACCTCAGACACCAGATCTCGTCGGCCGTGACGATGGTTTTCAGATAAGCCATTGCATTCCACAGAACATTCACTCTTCTCACTGCCACCCGCAAAATAGATGTGCATGGTAGGTTGCATAAATTCATCCTTCTCACTGCAACCCGCCGAACAGGTGTGCATGGTAGGTTGCATAAATTCATCCTTCTAAACACGCACTGTGTCAAACAGGACGTGTTGCTAATGTTGCCAGGTAGACCTTTCTGACTTTATTCACCGAACGCAACGTGACGAGGCTTTTGAACACTATCCCAAAGGACGCCTTCTTGCAAAGTAGGCAAAGTATCGCCAATATCAGCATTGCATAGTTACGGGACGGGACTATTTCGAAGGACAATAGGGTTACTGTCATGAATTGTTCATCTATGTTGATAGTAAAGGACTATTCACCGAACTTTATTGTCACTGGTTGTATATACAAGGTTGCAAGACTGAGAAATGGCGATCCCATCAACAAACTGTCTCCCTCCACCAACTAGTGTAGCTTCTGTTGCTGTGTTACACTTAAGCGATAAGACCTAAACTACATTAGAATTGTAAACTAATATGCGGAAATGACCTAGGAGTGCTCTGCTGAGATTATGGTAAAAAGCTAGAATTGCAACATACAAAAGCAGTGTTTGTCTTTATCGGATGCTTAATGCTTTAGTATTTATGAGCAATACTTGCTACACTTTCTAAGATTTTGCCGTGCTTTTTGAATTTGAAGGACAACGACCGTTTGTGATGCCAATTGTGAGTTTGGTGGATTTTAAGCCTATTTTCATTTATGAAAAAAAAAATAGGCTTATGAGCTCACCTTTTGTCCGCATGTGCGTGTGTGTGTGTGTGCGTATGTGTGTGCCCTCACCCTAATAAAATCCAAACGGCCGGAGAGATGTCAATGAAACTCGGTAAGGTACTAAGGTACTATTTCGGCCGACCCCGACCGTGCCCTTCAAATTTTATTACGTCTCACCAACCAAACATGGCGTCTGTGTGAAATATTACATCGGCATTATATATCACCGAAACTACTACCGATATCACCCTGAAATCTTTTTGCGGTGATAAAGGGCACTACTGGAAGTTCACCATGTAACTTTCAAAAACCTGTTAACTACAAAACGAACATGGTGGGCAAGCGAAGTTGAAACATTTCAATAGACTTTTCACGCGATTTAACCATTCGAATGCAGTGAAACGTTGTACAGCAAATGTCTATACACATTATAATGCACAGACATCTAATTTAGTTCAATTGTTGACATAACCTCAAGATGGCCGCTGTGCGAAATTTTAAAATTAAGTCTTTATTTCTAGTATCGTAATCATACGATCGAAGTCAACGTTTGAATAATGAACCTACGCAATAATCTTCATGTAATAGTGTATAACTCTATGGCCTACATATATAAAATCCAACATGACGACCAACCGAAATATTTAGACGGTTCTCAATATCCACAGCAATCAAACTGAAATGTTGTATGGTGATAGAGGCAATTAACATAAGTAGGATATATGAAAATATGCTATTTAGTTCTTCACGGAACTACTTGTCGATCTATTTTGTCTTGTATAATTGGATCTGATGACGCTCGCTTGACGAGCGAAACATGTCATCCGTATTAGCTCTTCAGTAATCCATAACAAATGCAGTAGAAGCCCGATACACCGCGGTCCGATATACCGTGGATTCGGATATAACGCGGATGAACTATGTCTCCCAAAATAAAATACTGTAATACTGAATGATTTTCGCACTCTCAGTGGAAACTTGCAAAAGCGTTTTTGCAGTATAATTTACAACTGCAAACTTCAAGCTCTCGATACAATAACCAAAAGAGATGGACGTAATTAAACTGAACCTTTGGTTCTTCTTATCAACATACATACTGTATCAAGATTGTTGCTAGACAGAAGCTTTGAATACACGGTTAACATTGTGACACAGACAACAAAGTGACTATGCAACAGTGCTTGGCAATAATCGAAATGAACACAACCAACATGTGGATCATACATTATTCATTCATAATCTAGATTTCTGTGTGCCTGTGTCGATTTCTTAGAAACAGAAAGCATAGGTATTCTGTGAGCGATTAAAACTTCTTGATCGTGTGAAGAATGTCGAAACGAAAGCAAGTTTATCACGCGAGGTTATTGTTTGGTCGACGTTTGAGTTAAGTTTGTCTAATTGCTGTACCCTATTTGGTAAGTTTCTGAAATGTTTTACGGTATGTACATCTAAGAAATGTTCTTTAAATTAAAAAACAGGGCTCTCGTGTAGTATCCGTTGCCCGTTTCGAAAGTGCGTTATTTTACTTAGTAGCGCTCTGAAAATGGTTTGTAATTACTCTGCCACGTTATTAAAGTCATGTGCCATTAACAAACACCGCGTAAACACTTCCAAAATAAGGAAATTGTCAACGTTAACTTTCAAGTAATAAACTTATCAAAAAGCACGCCGCCATGTTTGCTGCCAACTTACTGATTTTACTACTATGCAAATCCATTGGACTGGATAAAGATTATTGACGCGTGAATACCCCCACTGGGTCTGGATGAAAATATTGGTCTGGTAACAATAATGTTGGCACTCTGAAAAAAATCACTAACATCCTCTAGCGATAAAATATTTAACTCCTGCATCTTAGTAACATTGGCCATTTCTATAGAATTTTTTTCGGATTTCAATGGCGGCGGGCAACGTATACTACACGAGTTCCAAATACAGTACAGTATATATACTCTGTGAGCTGCCAGAATGGGATTGACATTTGGCCGGAAATTCCACGTCAGTCATCACCCCTCTGCCTCTTGACCAATCCATGTTCGCATATTTAGGGGCAGATGACCTCGAAGTTCCGCCCCTTAAAACAACAATAACTAACATGTTCGTATAGTTGATGTCATAATATTCTGCGTTGCAATATTACAACCCACGTGCTTCAGTGCCAGGTCATTTAGTTGTATCTCTGGGTTGTATAGTTTGGCAACTTCGTACTCAGACCACATGGCGAGACGAGAACTGCCAATCCTATTCTGGCAGCTCTCAGAGTATAGTACAATATGTATAATACTGCATTGCATTATGTATTCTACCTAACATTCCATGCTTAGTTCGTCATTACGCGGCTCATTCGATATACCAGGTGGGTAAAGCATGTCCCCCGACAACCGCGTTATATCGGGCTTCTACTGTTTACATCTTTTAATCACATGTGATTCTTTTCAGGTCGTTTCTTCGCAATTTCCAGTTATTGGAATTATATTGCGTTGACAAACTGAAAAGTTGCAATAATTATTGATAAACACACAGTAAAACGTAAACAATGCCAACGCCGGCTCAAGAAGTCCCATTCATCTGTCTCTCTATTTCATACTTCAACTACGAAACGAACTTTGGGTATCTTAAGGTCATCCCTCTTTCAAGATACAGTATAAGCTATTATACATACCAGTATAATGCTGAAATTCTTACATGGAGGGACGGATGCCCGACTTGAACATACTTAATCACAAATGGCAGCAACTTTAAAGTCTGCACCCCTGTCATAAAAATCTAAAATCCATATTTTATTAATTACTAGCTGAACCCGGCATGCGTTGCAATGCCAATCAAAGAAAGTTTTGGCGTTGTAACATTGCTTGTTGAAGTGCTTTTGGATTCCCAATATTTTTTTTCTTTTTCCGTTAACCACTTCTAAACTATTGCAAAATTGATTTACTATCTCAAAAAATCATGGGAGCGTGCTCAACAACTCAACAAAGTTTCATCGCAATAAAATGAATGGTATAGATTAGATTAGATTAGATTTTTATTAAATCCATTTGATCAATTACATGTATACAATACATTTTTGATATAGGACACGTCAGAATTTACATCTATAAAATAAAAGTACTAATAGGTATATATAGTAATACTAATACTATAACTATTTATAACTTATTATAATAACAGATCTTAAGAGATACAATCTTATTGGACAACTATTTACAACTTACTCTATTATCATAATATGAAAACTTAATTCTATAAATACAACAACTTACAGCTAGGTATTACAATTAAAATAGAAAAGTAAAATATAATTATAGATTTCATCGCTCCTATACACTAAGATATTCAACTACAGAGTAAAAACAATGGCACTGCAGATAAGCTTTCTACATTCTATGAAAGGTTTTTATATTTGGGGCAAGTTTTATATACTGGGGTAGTTTATTGTATAATTTAACTCCTGTGTGGTAAGTTCCTTTTTGATATATGCTTGTGTGTGTGTGTGTGTGAAATATGAATGTTTTGATTTTGTCTTGTGTTATGCCTATGAACATCATTGTTTGTTTTAAGAAAAACATCTTTCTTCATTAAATCCTTTTTAAAAAACATAATACTTTCAAAATATATATGCAAGGCAGTGGGAGAATGTTTAAATCTTTAAACAGAGGTCTACATGATTCTCTAGTGTTTACATTTGCCATAATTCTAATCGCCCTCTTTTGTATCCTAAACGTGCTTACTAGTAGTACATCTGGTGACATACCCCAAAATATGACCCCATATCGTAAGTATGAATGGAAATAAGCAAAATACGTATTTCTTAATGTGTGCATGCTAGTGCAGGTTTTCAAAATACGTAACGCAAAGCACATCGAGTTCAGTTTAGTATTCAGATATTGTATATGTTTATTCCATTTCAAGTCATAATGTATCCATAGTCCTAAAAACTTTGTTTCTGTTTTATTTTCAATTTGATGACCATTTAATGTAATATTGGGCTTCGCAGGATTCCTATTCTGTATAGTGTGGAAATTTAGAGATACTGTTTTTTTATAGTTTATTATGAGGCGTTTATCTTGTGACCATTTGGTTAACTCTTCTGTAACGGAGTCAGCAGACTGCTGTATGACCTGTTTAGTTTCACCTTTTATTACGAGTGTTGTATCGTCCGCAAACAAAATTTCCTTATGTGAATGAACGTGTGTTATATCATTGATATATAGAAGAAAGAGTAGTGGGCCCAAAACCGATCCCTGGGGTACTCCAAATTTAATAATTCCCTCATTGGACAATGTTTCATTAAGTAATTTGGTTCCATCATCCTTGTGTCTCAAGCTTACTATTTGTTTACGACTTGTTAAGTAAGACTCTATCCATTTATTAGCTACACCTCTAATACCATATTGATTTAGTTTTGTAAGGAGGATTTTATGGTCAACAACATCAGATGCTTTCGATAAATCCAAGAATAGGCCAGTTACATGTTCCTTATTGTCAATTAATTTCAGTATACTATTACTACATTCATAAATTGCTGTCTGCGTAGATTTTTCCGTTCTGAATCCATGTTGTGAGTTTGATAATATTTTATTTTTCTCTATAAAACTTATCAGTCTCCTATACATGGTTTTTTCCACAATTTTTGCAATACCAGTTGGTAAGGTAATAGGACGATAGTTATCTAATTCATATTTTGAACCGTTTTTGTGCACTGGAATTACTTTTGATAACTTCAAAATATCCGGGTAAGTTCCTGAGAGAATTGAACTGTTTATTAAGTGCGTACGTGGATTTATTATATTTTCTGCACATTTCTTTAAAATTGCATCAGGGATGCCATCAATGCCAGCACAGAATTTATTTTTTAGTTCTTTTATAACTATTCTTATCTCTTCAATTGTGACATGATTTATAAATAAAGAATCACTGCATATATTTATTTTATTATTAGAATTTAGTGTATTTACCTGTGATTTATTTAATAATTTTGTGGAATTTCCAGAAAATAGTCATTAAATGTGTTTACTATTTCATCTGGATTATTCATCACTTTATTATTCCTGGTCAGTGTAATGTCCATTTGTATTTTAGCAGATTTTCCAGTTTCTTTTTTTATCACGGACCACATAGTTCTGTTTTTATTAGATGATTGGGAAATAAAATTATCATTGTGCATTTTCTTTGCTAGTCTTATTACCTTATTTAATATGTTAGTGTATTTTTGTAGTATAAATTGAATTCAGGTGTTGTGTGGTATTGTTTATATAATTTGTGTAGAAATTTATTTCTTTGACATGAATTTATAATCCCTGTTGTTATCCAATTGCTAGTTTTATTATTTTGAATAGTTCTTTGTTTATAGGGAAATGCTGCTTCAAAATAGTGTTTTAGAATACTGTTAAATGCATTAAAATTTATCATTTACATTTTCTAGTTTATACATTTCTGACCATGTTTCCTTATTTAATAAGTCATTGAAATATGTAACATTTGTTTCAGTGAATGACCTGCTCTTTGATTTTGTTCCTTTATCATTATTATTGATTGTTTCGGGTACTTCAAAACTCAGTATTTGTCCATGGTGGTCACTAAAACCCGGACAATAGACTTCTATTGAATGGTGATATTTTTCTGTATTTATAAAAATTTGATCAGGAGTTGTTTTACTAAATTTTGTTATTCTTGTTGGGGTATTTACTGTAGGTTTCAGTCCATAGGAAATTAGTCATCATCATCATCTTGCACAGTTTCAAGCCACTGGCCGGGTCTGTTTGGAACACAAGCCTCTCCAACGTCTTCTGTCTCCCCACCATCTCTCAGCCTCCACCCTTATCCAGTCTTCTCCTCTCTTCTTCACGCCTTCTTCCACCCTCTTCAGCCACCTGTCTCTCGGTCTTCCTCTCGGTCTCTTTCCTTCCCACTTCGTCTCGTGTACTCTCCTGGGTATCCTCTTCTCCTCCATTCAATTTGCATGTTCATACCATCTAAGTCTAGATTTCTCTATACCATCCTGTAATTGTTCCTCCTTCATTAATTCTCTGGTCCTCTCATTTCTTATTCTGTCCATCTTTGTAGCTCCAATACTGCTTCTCAAGAACCTCATCTCACTGGCCTGTATTTTGCTCTTCTCCCTTCCTTTCATAACCCAGGTCTCCGAGGCATACGTCAGGATAGGGACATAGTACGTCCGATATATGATCTTTTTGCTGTTCTGAGGGACATCCTTACTCCATAACATGCTTCTCACACTCCTCCGGACTTTAGACTTAGTAACTGTGTTAATAATTCACAATTTCTATCACATTTTTAGAAATCCACATTTACATCCCCACAAATTATTATATCGAAATTTACTTTGCTCATGTTATTGAGTAACAATTCTAATTTATCTATAAATAAACGAAACTTTCCTGTCGGAGAACGGTATATGCATACAATTATTAACTTAAACTGCTGTATTTTAACGGCAGAGAATTCAAAATCCTTTTCCATAATTAGATAATCATAAGCTGTTAACTGTTCATGATCTAAATTATTTCTTAAGAAGATACAAGTACCACCATGGCTAATATTAGATCTAGAGTATTTACTAGCTAGTATAAACCCTGGGAATTGAATTAATTTGAGTTGTTCCTCTTTCAGCCAATGTTCTGAAATTCATAGTGCTGAGATGTCTTTACGTTCATTTTTAGCCTATTTTCAATTTTGAAAAAATAGGCTTATGAGATCACCTTTTGTCCGTGTGTGTGTGTGCGTGTGTGTGTGTGCGTGTGTGTGTGTGTGATTCGTGTGTGTGTCCCCCCCCTAATAAAATCTAAACGGCAGGAGCGATTTCAATGAAACTCGGAAAGTTCATAGCACTATTCCGGGCGACCTCGACCGTGCCCTTCAAATTTTGTTACGACTCACCAATCAAACATGGTGGCTGTGCGAAATATTTCACCAGCATTCAATATCTCCGAAACTATTACCTATATTACCCTGACATTTTCTATGGTGATAGAGGGAACTACTATAAGTTCACTTATGTGACCTTTGAAAACCTGGTAACTACAAAACCAACATGGCGGCCAAGCGAATTTGCGACTTTTAAATAGACGTTTCTTGTGATTTGGCCAACCAAACGCAATGAAACTTGGTACAGTATATGTTTATATACATTTTAATGCACAGACATCTAACTTCGTTCAATTGTTTACATAATCACAAGATGGCGGATGTGCGAAATATTTCACCGGCATTCTATATCTCTGAAACTATTAGCGGTATCTCCCTAAAATTTTGTACGGAGATAAAGGGCACTACTGAAAGTCCATCTATAAGACTTTCAAAAACCGGTTAACTACAAAACGAACATGGCGGCCAAGCGAATTTGAAAATTTTAAATAGACCTTTCTCGCGATTTAATGTTCCAAGCGCACTGAAACCTGGTACAGGAAATATTTATACACATTGTAATCCACTGGTATCTAATTTAGTTCAATTGTTTACATAACCTCAAGATGGCGGCAGTACGAATTTTAAAATTAAGTTTTTATTTCTTGTGATGTAGTCATGCGATCGAAGTGAAAGTTTGAATAATGAACCTACGCAATAATTTTCCTTTAATGGTACATGACTCTATGGCCTATACATTTAACAATCCAACATGGCGACCATCCGAAATATTAAGACGATACGGGATATCTACGAATCTATTTTAGCAATCAAACTGCATTTTTTAATGTCCATAGGGGCTATGAACTTAAGTTCACCTATAGGACTTTAAATAACCTGGTGATCACAAATCCAACATGGCGGCGACGCGAATTATAAATATTCACAAGGACGTTTCTAGCAATTTAACCATCCGCGTGCAGTGAAACTTGGTACAGTAAATCCTTATACGAATGTTAATCCACTGGCATCTAATTTATTTCAATTGTTTCCATAACCTCAAGATGGCAGCTGTGAAAAATTTTAAAATCTCCTTGTTACTTCTTGTGTCCTAAATATGCGATTGAAGTTTGAATACTACACGTTCACAATAATCTGCATGTAACAGTACATAACTCTAGGACCTACATATATAAAATTCAACATGGCGACCATTCGAAATATTTAGTCGGTTCTCAATATCTACGAATCTATTACAGCAATCAAACTGAAATTGTGTATGTTGATACTGGCAATTAACATAAGTAGGATATATGAAAATAGGCTGTATAGTTCTTCACGGAACTACTTGTTAAGCATTAGATTTATGTAATCAATTTTATTATAGAGAGACTGAACATTCTGGTGGTAAATTTTAAATTTTGTACTTTTGCAGGCTTGTGTTGGTGATTTATTTACATTATTATCATAATTGTTATTATTATTGTTGCTAGACAAATCCGAAATACCCTTGTTGCACTCAGTTAAATTTAACATCAAAAGATACTCATCTGAATGCCAAACCTCACGTTTGGCTTCTTTTACCAGTTTCCCTGCTTCCACTCTAAATATATTACTGTTGAACTATTCTTACCATTTGAATTTACAATTTTGCAGATTTCGTCACTAAGATACTCTTTTCCTAACCTATTTAAGTATAGGCCATGCCGAGTGTGGAACTTTCTGTCTAATTTACTTACATCTATAATTTGGACATTTGGAAAACTCTTACAAATTTTATTAATTTTTCCATTTGTAGCCTCTATTTCCACATTTACACATGATTTGGGAATTAAGTCATATCTCTGCGGAATGTTTACAATAATGGCATTTGTGTTATGCATGGATGGCAATGTACCCTTTAAATCTTTGATTACCTTTTTACTCTCGTTTCTAAAGACGTCGTTTGCTCCAGCGATGATAACTGCGTAGTCCTTTGAAGTATGAGACGCACACTCTTCTACTATCCCGTTCGTGACCGCTGAAATTGAAGCTCCTGGCTTTACTGTCGAAGTGACCTCCATTTCTCTGCTTCTCTCCAATACGCTTGCTGCTACATCTCGCCCGTGACTATCCGCAAATATCCGCATCTTCCTGTTTTTTTTTTCTTTATCACATTCTTCTTTTCTTCTTGATGAAAGTCATCATTTTCTTCGACGAGCGCTCCAAATGAAGTTGAGACGGGAATTTCAGTTACATGTACTCCATTTTTAGGCCTAGGCTTACCGTTATTCAATCTTACTCTACCAGCAACCACTGTCGACCAAGTTTCCTTGCTTTCTTCTCTGTTTCCTTTTAATTTATTCAACTCTTCCATTAACTTAGCAATATCTTCCTTCAGCAGCTTTATAATTTCATCTTTTGAGGACAGTTCGTTTCTCAGGTTATGACAATCGTATGCCGGTACCGGTAGGCCTACATTGCGACAATCGGTTTCACTTTTCTCCTCACTCAATTTTGCCTGAGATCTTGTGATGATTTTATTTGCATTTTTACTTTTATTTTGCACGACGAGCATAAATCCGTAACGGTTACACTACCTAACGAGACTCGAACACTGTTTACTGACGACATACTAGAGATCTAAGTTAGCCTAGATGTTTACACCAAATTACGCTAAATTTATTTTAATTATTACAACCTAAATGAATTAATCTAATTACCTACCAATAAAGAAACATGTGAAATACGTATACCTTCCAATCGGGTGAAATCTCGTAAAAGCACCACTGCTCTACTTGGTTCAAACAGTTATTGAAGAAGTCACCGAATCATTGGATACACGTTCCCACAAGTTAGTTTAAGTTTATTAAATTACCAATACGAATTTCAAAATACTATCAATATTCCGTATTTCACTTGACCTAAGGAAAGTAACTTAATAGATTTTAAACCTCTGTTATAATATTTTACCACTTTTATCAAATATTTACACTAGCTGCTATTTCACGCATACGGGACTTGGTTGAAACGATTCGAGTGCCGTCACCCAATTGTTGAATATACTCGTACGCTACCTATTGTAAAATGGATTTACTAATTCGAAAACCTTGCCTAGCGTGTACACAACAATTCATCAAAGTTTCGCCGCACTCGGATGAATGGCATATGAACTTATACGGGATTTTGTTTAAACGATTCGCGTGCCGTCAATCATTTGTTGAATCTACTTGTGCGCCACCCATTGAAAAACGGATTTACTAATTCATATACCTTCGCAGGATTGTACTTAACTCACTAAAGTTTTATCACAATCGGATGAATGGTATATGAACGCATACGGGATTTGGTTGAAACGATTCACGCGCTGTCGCTCATTAGTTGAATCTACTCGTGCGCTACCAATTGTAAAATGGATTTTCTAAATCAGAAATCTTCGCGGTAGTGGAAACAACATTTCACCAAATTTCATTGCAATCGCTTGCAGTCGCATCAATGGTATCTGAACGCATACAGAGTTTTTTTAATTGATACGCGCGCCGTTACTCATTTGTTGAATCTACTCGTGTGCTACCTATTGTAAAAAGGATTTACTATGTCAGAAACTTTTCCTGGAGTGTGCACAACAATTCACCAAAGTTTCATAGCAATCGGATGAATGGTATATGAACGAATACGGGACTTTGTTTAAACGATTCTCGTGCCGTCGCTCATTTGTTGAGTCTACTTGTGCGATACCTATTGTAAAGTGGATTTACTAAGCCAGAAACCTTCCCTGAAGTGTACACAACATCTCACCCAAGTTTAATCGCTATCGGACGAATGGTATATGAACGCATACGGGACTTTGTTGAAACGCTTCGCGTGTCTTCCCTCATTTGTTGAATCTACTTATGCGATACCTATTGTAAAATAGATTTACTAAGCCTGAAACTTTCCCTGGAGTGTACACAACAACTCACCCAAGTTTAGTCGCTATCGGACGATTGGTATATGAACGCATACGGGACTATGTTGAAACACTTGCACGTCGTCGCTCATTTGTTTAATCTACTTGTGCGATACCTATTGTAAAGTGGATTTACTAAGCCAGAAACCTTCCCTGATGTGTACACAATATCTCACCCAAGTTTCATCGCTATCAAACGAATAGTATAAGAACGCATACGGGACTTTGTTGAAACGCTTCGCGCGTCGTTGCTCATGTGTTGAATCTACTCGTGTGCTACCCATTATAGCATGGATTTACTAAGCTAGAAACCTTGCCTGTAGTGTACACAACCTCTCACCCAAGTTTCATCGCTATCGGACGAATGGTATGTGAACGCATACAGGACTTTGTTGAAACGCTTCGCCCGTCGTCGCTCCTTTGTTGAATCTACTCGTGCGCTACCTGTTGTTGAGTGGATTCACTGAGCCAGAAACCTTACATGAAGGGTACAGAACTTCTCACCCAAGTTTCATCGCAATGGGATGAATGGTATATGAACTAATGTGGGACTTTCTTGCAACAAACGCACGCCATTTTGTTGAAGCTACTCGCGCGCCATCGATTGGAAATTGGATTTACTACGCCTATAACTTTTTCTGGACTGTGCACAACAACTCACCAAAATTTGATCGCAATCGGACGAATTGTATATGAACGCATCGCCATTACGCATTTGTTTAAACTACTCGCGCGCTATCTATTGTGAAATGGATTAACTTTGCCTATGACCATCCCGGAAATGTTTACAAGAACTCACCAAAATTTGATCGCAATCGGATGAATGGTTTATGAACGCATAAAAGACGAACAAACGCACATTCATTTATATATACAGTGTGGTCCACCCGCCCCTTATTTTTTTTGGAGGAAGGCAACCCAACTAACGCGTATATCACAGTCATCCTAAAAACATTAGTACGTCCATTGTACAACTGTACCGTTGAGTACATCCTCGCGAATATAGTAGAAATCAATAGTGGCAGTGTTCTTTCATTGACCTCAAATATAATACATGATTGAAACGATCAGAGCTCCGAATAACACCTTCTTACGTTTGGACAGGAAGTGTCTACGAATAGATTCAATACATGCCACCAATACACTATGGTTCTCGGTAGCTATGGTGGCTAAATCAAGAATTGCTAGAGTAGCGTCAATGATGTCGCATTGTAGTAGGTTCGAACCTTGAACTAGTACATTTTTTTTTTGCTTAATGTCGTTTATTGTGGATGTACTATGGACGCATATCTATCTGTTCCAACGAGTGATTTTTTATTTGGTCCTCAAAAGGACCGTACTTTTCCGATGGTACGCAGCCAGATTGGACGACGACATAACGATCTGTAGAACGAAAACATGGTATCCTGTATATTCAAGGTAGCAAGTGTTCGAAATTTTGACCACCTTTGTTTAAATGAAAACTCCGACTAAATCAGACGACCCACATAACAAATAGATTTGTTATGTGGGTAGGCTCACGAATAAATACATCAGACCGAAACTATAATTTCTTTCAGCGGCTTCTGTGCGAAAAGCGATTGCTATACACTTACAGTAATAGCTAGTTAGTGAGGTTTTAAGGGGCGGAACTACGAGATCATCTGCCCCAAACATACAGTAAATACAGATAATTATAATGCTATTGGTTTTACGTCCCTTTTAACTACTCTGGCTTTTAGAGACGTCAGGGTGCCGGAATTTTGCTCCGAAGGGTATCTTCAACGTGCCAGTAAATCTACTGACACGGCTCCCTCGCATTTGTGCACCCTCAAAAGCCAGCTGACTGCGCCAGGATACGAACCTGCAACCTTGGGCACAGCAAGCGAGAACGTTACCGTTCAGCCTCGCAGCAAGGCAGTAATTACAGTTTTTTTTTGTCGATTTACCCACTAGGTTGGTGGTTCCAACGGACTCAGCGAGGGAACTTACCACTACCGCCTCTATGGGCAGTGTCCTGGAGCTTGGAACATCTGGTCGGAGGGGATACAACTGGTGAGGTGTGATCAGCACCTCGCCCAGGCGGCCTCACCTGCAAAGCGAACAGGGGCCTCATGAGGGAAGGGAGGAGGGGAAGATTAGGATGGATAGGCAAGGAAGGGGGAAGGAGACGGCCGTGGCCTTGAAGTAGGAACCATCCCGGCATTTGCCCGAAGACGAAGTGGGAAACCACGGAAAACTACTTCGAGGATGACTGAGGTGGGAATCGAACCCCCTCTACTTATTTGGGCCACCCGAGGCTGAGTAGACCCCGTTCCAGTCCTCATACCACTTTTTTCAAATTTCGTGGCAGAGCCGGGAATCGAACCCAGGACCTTCGGGGCGGCAGCTAACCATGCTGACCGCTACGCTACGGAGGCGACAGTAATTACAGAACGTGTCATATTATTATTCTGGGATAAATATTGAACTATTAAAATTCTATTTATCACGAATATAGTCGCCTCCGTTGCGTAGTGGTCAGCGAGATTAGCTGCCACCCCGGACGTCCTGGGTTCGATTCCCACCTCTGCCACGAAATTGGAAAAGTGGTATGAGGACTGGGACGGGGTCTGCTCAGCCTCGGGTGGTCCAAATAAGTAGAGGGGTTCGATTCCCACCTCACCCATCCTCAAAGTGGTTTTCCGTGGTTTCCCACTTGGCCTTCGGGTAAATACCGTGATGTTGCCTACCGTACGGCCACGGCCGCCTTCTTCCCTCTTCCTTGCCTGTCCCTCCCGATCTTCCCCTCCCTTCCCATCCGTCAAGAGGACCCTGTTCGCTTTGCAGGTGAGGCCACCTGGGCGAGGTGCTGATCCCACCTCCCCAGTTGTATCCCCCAGACGAGATGTTTCAAGCTCCAGGACACTGCCCGTAGAGGCGGTAATGATGGGATCCCTCGCCGAGTCCGTGGGAAAACCTAACATGGAGGGTAAAATCGACTAAAAATATAATAATTATAACGAATACTATCCATCCATGGTTTTGAACAGTATTTAGGGAAAATAGCCATTTAAATGAGACAAGAAAATAACTTTCCCTATCGTCTTCGTAGATAATGTGAACAAAACCAAGTTGGAATCTTGTTGTACGAGGTAGGGAGGGTATAATAAAATAGTTAAAAAGAATTTTAAAAGTCTGCCGTTGGATAGTCGTGAACCCGGGATCTTCGAAAGAGCGAGCGGGCGCAATAACACTTGCACACATTTTCAACACACTCTGGAGGTTTTTGTTGCGCTTCTTATTAACGCGTATGGTAAAATATTAAATTATTACAGTTGGATCTTAAATGAAAAATGAAAATCCACAGCCTGCTTCCAGTCTCCGACTGGGTCAGGAATGGAATGAATGAAGCCCCCATCTAGCGGCGAGGATATGAACTGTGCCGGCTGCCGAGGCCTGACGCACTCCTGATAGTGGAGAGTGTTGCTGGAATGAAATTTTGACAGGGAAAACCGGAGTACCCGGAGAAAAACCTGTCTGCCTCCGTTTTGTCCAGCACAGATCTCACATGGAGTGACCGGGATTTGAACCACGGACCCAGCGGTGAGAGGCCGGCGTGCTGCCGCCTAAACCACGGAGGCTTGTACAGTTAGATCTTAAATATTGATTGGAATGCATTCAGTACCAAGCATGTTTTCTAATTTACTTAAAGCAAGTTTCGCGACCGTTTTGCGTTATTAAGGCGAATTAACTGCAAATAATGCCCTCAACGGCAGCCCTTTGGTTTTATTTCATACAACTTAGCGTACAAAATGCTAGCGTGTGATACACTTCGGTCATACAAGCAGGTGTACTGACGAAGAGAACAGAATCATACAGGATTTTGTACCAGCGATCACAGCAGCTTCCTTGTCAGCGAGTGTCGTGTGATACAGGCCTAAAGATATGTTAAAATTTAATAACAAAACAAGATGTTCGGTAAAGAACGTATAGCCTACTTTCTCCTAAATGAATGGATATTGTTATAATTCGTTGTCCTTTTCAAGGAGTATAATTGAATGTTAGTTGTAGTAGCTTCTTGAAATACAACGTGCTATACGGATATTTTACATGAATATGATGTGCCCTTTGCTAGTGCTACCTCTGTAAAAAAAATTGAATTGATATGGGGAATCGATTTGCACACATACATGGCCGCTATCTGCGAACTATTGGGTTGATGACCTCGTAGTTCAGCCAAGAGATGCTTCCCACAAAAAGGCATGTTGTTGACAAACTTGGTAGAGATCAAATGATTTGGTTGGTCGTAATTTGATTTAAGCTTTTAACATTTCGGTGGCCGCCATTCCGTTTCGGTCAAGATGGCGGCGATATACAACATGACACTGAGGTGGCCTTTGCTAGTGCTACCTCTGTACCAAACTTCGTTCCATTCGGTTTCACCGTGTTTGAAAAGATAGGGGGAATCGATTTGCACACATACATGGCCGCCATCCGCACATTATTGGCCTGATGACCTTGTAGTGTGGTCAGAAGATTTTCTACACATAAAGGTATGTTGTTGCAAAATTTAGTAGAGATCAGATTATTTGGTTGGTCGTAATTTGATTCAAGCTTTTAACATTAGGATGGCCGCCATTACGTTTTCGTCAAGATGGCGGCAATATAAAACATGGCACTGGAGTGCCCTTCGCTAGTGCTATCTCTGTACCAAATTTCGTTCAATTCGGTTTCACCGTAATTGAATTGATTGGGGGAATCAATTTGCACACATACATGGCCGCCATCTGCACACTAATTGGATGATGACCTTGTAGTTCACACAAACGACGCTCGCCATATAAGTATATGTTGTTGCAAAATTTAGTGGAGATCGGATGATTAGGTTAGTCGTAATTTGATTTAAGCTTTGAACATTTTGGAGGCCGCCATTACGTTTTCGTCAAGATGGCGGCGATATAAAACATAACACTGAGGTGGCCTTCGCTAGTGCTACCCCTGTACCAAATGTCGTTCAATTCGGTTTCACCGTGTTTGAATTGATAGGGGGAATCGATTTGCACACATACATGGCCGCCATCTGCAAACTATTGGGCTGATTACCTTGTAATTTGGTCAAAAGACGCTCGCCATATAAATATATGTTGTTGAAAAATTTGGTAGAGATCGGATGATTAGGTTATTCGTAATTTGATTTAAGCTTTGAACATTTGGGTGGCCGCCATTACGTTTCCGTCAAGATGGCGGCGATATAAAACATGACACTGAGGTGCCCTTTGCTAGTTCTACCTCTGTACCAAATTTCGTTCAATTAGGTTTCACCGTGTTCGAATTGATAGGGTGGGGCAGACATTCAGAGTACATACACTCACACACACACACTCACACACAGACACACAATTTTTGGCCCTGTGTAGATCTCATAAGTCTTCTTTCATTTTTTGCAAAAATCGAAAGTATGCTAATAATACCATGGGAAATTCTAAGGAATACGTATACTTCGATGCAAGCACTGGCGATCAGAATATCCTTCGATATGTTGTTGTTTTGTTTCATGTGAGGGGCTAGAACATGGCGGTCATTTAGCCCCGTTTACTTGGGAGTGTGTGTAGAATTTGTCTGATAACCTGAGTTATTGCGGGCTTATAATGATGTGTGTATTTGCAATTAAGGATTGGGAAGGAGGCGGCCGTGGCCTTAAGATAGAATCCGTCCCGGAATTTGGCCGGAGTAGAAGTGGAAAACCACGGAAAACCATTTCCAGGGTGGCTGAGGTGGGAATCGAACCCACTTATTCTCATATTTGCTTCACGAGGCTACGTGTACCCAATTTCAGCCCTCAGACAAATATTACATTTCTTGGCAAAGCTGGGAATCGAACCCGGACCTCCGGAGCGACACTTCGATATGTTATATTAATATTCATGCCAGTTTTTAAATTTGCTGCCATTACAGGTCACGTGGCATAACGTACCAGTTCGATCGTATTCTCGTAAATAAATCAGCAAAATTCAACGTATTCGTCACAAAAATACGTCGTAAGGCAATAAATGTGGCAATGTAGTTACATCCCCACTAAAATGGAATGTGGGCTTTCGTTCAAAAAAGTATGCCTACTACTGGATTCGAAGCAGAATTCAACCCGCTCGCGCCCATCATGTACGGTCAGGCTTTAAACCTCTCAGCCACCAACACATGGTAGCTACCGCTCGCTAAACGTTGTGTAGTTACAGTAGCCGTCCCACCTCAAACGTTTAAGTCCATCTCAAAGTCTTCAATCACGATTTATGGTGTTGATTTAACTTTCTACTATTACAGATCACGTGGCGTAAGCTATTAATTCGATCGGATTGCGTGTATGTGTGTTATTTCAAGGAGCAGTGAGTCATATGTTAGTAGAATGGGCCATAGTATTTGGCGGGGAAAAGTTTAAGGTCGGTTTTTCTTTGCTAGACCCATGGCCCAATTACATTGCTGTCGCACAGTCAGAGCGCAGAGCAATATCGACCATCGGGAGAAATGCCGTGTTAGTTGGGTTTCATAAAACTAAATAATAAGGGGCGGGTGGACCACACTGTATATAAGATAAGATAAGTAGAGCAGAATAGCTGGGTCGGTTCTGGCCCAATGTGTGAACAACACTGGTTGCCATGGTAACCAAGCCGCGTCCATCTTGGATTCCGCGTGGCGGCCATGTTGGATTTACAGTGATGTCGACCTGTGAGTGTGAAACTCCCCTTGATTTCCAGTTTCCTCCAGATTTGAATTATGGCGTTACGAGAATTTGAGAGTTGCCAACCTTTGAGTGTGAAATAGGCTAAATTTCCCCTGTTTTGAATTTTGGCGCGAAATTTTAACTTTGACGCAGAATTTGTATGTTGGCGCTTAATGGATGTTGTAAATAAAATGAGTTGTCATGGTGATCCAATTTGGTTGCGAACCTACGGGTGTGAAATATCCCTAAATTCTCCAGAATTTTTCAAGTCCACTTTATTTGAATTTTAGAGCGATTTTTGAAATGTTGGCGCTGAATGATCCACTAGATACATAGGCTGTCATGGTTAATTAGAGGTGGCGATTATATTTAAGGGGATACCAAGCTGTGACTAATGAAATATCTCAATTTTTTTCAAAGTTCCACAAGATTTATATTTAGCGCTAAACGATTTATGAGACAAACAAAATGAGTTGGCATGGTGACTTGGAGGTTGTCATTTTGGATATTTACGGGTGCCAAGTGAAATCTCGCAAGATTTTTTCAAAATTCCCCAAGATTTGGATTTAGCACTAAATGATTTACGAGATAAACAAACCGGGTTGCCGTGGTGACTAGTGGCAGTTATTTTGAATATTTAAAGAGTTCCAACCTGGTTGATTGGTTATTAAGTTTAGGGGCTGCGACAACGCGGTCATGTAGCCCCGTGTACTTTGGGTGTGTGTAGAATCTGTTTGATAACCGGTGTTAATTGTGATGACTGTAATAGTGTGTATTATCTGTTTTTTTAATTTAAGTACTGCAACTTAGAATTTTTTAAATAGTTCCTACTTTTGCCGCCAAGCGCCACCGTCAACGACTACTAGGCCAAGTTCAGAACTTAGCTACTAGACGCCACCGCAGTCGGCTCTTGGCAACGAACGTAGAAACCTAAGGGTGTTGTTTACATTCTTAACCTATCCAATTTAGCTTCACACAGGTGCAATTAGTGGAAGGTTCTTTAACATGCCATAAATCTATGACATGGGACCACCGGCTTTACTTCCCCTCCGAAGGTAGGCATACTGAGGGATTTTTAACGCTCTTAAAAAATCCGAGGGCTTCGGCCGGGTTTGAACCCGCTATCTTAGTTCCAACCTGGGAGTGGTGAAATTCTCTCAGATTTTTAAAATCGCCTAAATTCGAATTTTGGCGCTAAGTGATCCATGATATAAATAAAAATCATAGTATTTTGGCACTAGAATATTAGCCATTTCACTTTCTAAGTCCGCCTCGTTGCTTAATGGCTAGCATTCAAGAAATTTGATTCTGGTCTGAGGACTGGAACGGGGTACACTCAGCCTCGTGAGGCAAAACTGGCAAGAGGTGGGTTCGATTCCCACATCAGCCATCCTGGAAATGGTTTGCCGTGGTTCCCCCACCCCCCTACTTTTACTCCAAGTAAATGCTGGGATGGTTCCTAAGTTAAGATCACGGCCACCGCCTTTCCAATCCTATCCCAATTTACAAATACACATACTAGTACAGCCATCACAATAACACAGGTTATCACATAAATTACACACACCCAAATATACGGGCCTATATGACCACGATGTCGCAGCCCCTAAAATAAACAACAGCACTTGTGGTTTCTACCCAGCTACACACTTTGAAGTTTCTGTATCTTAAACGAACAAAACACTATAACCAAAAAATCATTCGGCCCAATTATCTTACTTACTTACTTAATTCCTGCCGCTCCTTCCTGAGCCTTGGCGTAATTTCTACACGCAGAACGGTTCCTGGCCATTCTCTTCACTTGACTCCAGTTCTTGTCCACCTCTGCAATTTAATTTTCGATCTTTCTCTTCCAGGTCTTCTTAGGTCGACCTCGCTTCCTGGCGCCTTGGGGATTCCAGTCTAGCGCCGCTCTCTCAACAGCTCCGTCCGGCTTCCTTAGTGTGTGACCAATCCAGCGCTATTTCCTCTCCTTGATCTGGATGCTAATCGGTTGTTGATTGGTGATGGTCCAAAGATCTTCATTTGATATTATGTCCGGCCACCTCACATTCACGATGAGACGCAGACATCTGTTAGTGACTACCTGTAGCTGGTTGTTGATCGGTTTTGTGACTTTCCATGTTTCACAGCCGTAGAGAAGCATCGATTTTACGTTGTTATAGAAAAGGCGGAGCTTGGTCTTCCTGGAAATGATTCTAAGCCCAATTATCTAATGAAATTTAAATGCTTTTCAATCTGTCAACACAATTGTACCATTGTAATGAGTGTCATTCCCTAAACTAAAAAAAACGGGTTTATGGAATAACACTCATTACAATTCATTACTGCCCAAGTTACATTTTTGCCGAAATTGAGTTATGGCTGCCATTTTATTCTACTCTCAAAGTTCGATGTTCTGAAGGCAAAACCGGCCCAAGTACAAAATGTTGGCCTGGATTTAAACGAGAAATAAAATCAACCTCAAGTCAAGAACTACCCAAGTCGGGCGTACATGGATGTTTCTTCCCATGAGGTTGGTAGTCTTGTCATTTGCAGCAGACAACCAGCTAATTTTATTATGTAGCAAGTCTAACCTCTTCTCTGTGAATGTGTATGACTTACTATGAAAAGTTGTATTGTTTAACACACCAAAACCATGTTTATAATGAATTTGTATACTACTTGGTGCACAGAAAACCTAAACTTATGGTAATAATCTATGTTACACGCTCAAGTCAAAAACTAAGTAGCCTACAAAACTTATTTCAATTTGTCTTTACTTAACCTAGCATTTAATGGGGAAAATCAGTATATGAATTATGTTTATGGCATTATTTAGTGCAGCAAAACAAAAACAAATGATTTTTAAAACAATATTAACAAAGCTATCAAGTTTTTACGTTTTTCCGATAACTGTCGGAATGTTACTTTTTGACTTGACCCATTCAATTACGTTGACTGACTGAAAAGCATTTAAATTTCATTCACTAAGGCAGATCTGACAAGTAGTTCCGTGAAGAACTATGTAGCCTATTTTCATATATCCTACTTATGTTAATTGCCTCTATCAATATACAAAATTTCAGTTTGCTGTAATGTATTCGTAGATATTGCGAACCGTCTAAATATTTTCGATGGTCGCCATGTTGGATTTATATATATATATATATATATATATATATGCCTTAGAGTTATGTACTACAGAGAGTTTAGTTTGTATGTAACGGAGACCCTCGCTTGCCCGCTCGCCCGTGGCGTGAGCCTGTCTCCCGCCACGCACCTCGCCGTTATGCGGCGCCCGCGCGGCACAGAGTCAATGTGTATAGGAATTTGTACTTACCTAGTTCACAGCTGGTGCTGAAAATGTTCGCCATTCACTGCTACACATCGCTGGCACCTTTTTATGAAACTGGCATTTACTCTCTGAAGGTCCTCAGCACCGATTGACTGTATTTCAGCTGTAATATAGTCTTTAAGCTCATTGATAGTGTGAGGGTTTCTCGCATACACTCTATTTTTAAGCGTCCCCCACAAATAAAAGTCACATGGTGATAAGTCTGGGCTTCGCGGGGGCCACACGTTCCGACTTATAATCCTCGTTCCGAAAATGCGACGCAATTCTGTCATGGATGCTTCGGCAGTGTGAGCAGTGGCAGAGTCTTGTTGAAAGTAATTTGACAATCGCTCTCCGTAAGTCAGTTCGTCAAAAAAATTGGTCAAGGATCACATTGAAGTACAAATTAAGGTACAAATTCCTATACTCAATGACTCAGTGCTGCGCAAGCGCCGCATAACGGCAGAGTGCCTGGCGGGAGACAGGCGCGCAACGCGGGCGAGCGGGCAAGCGAGGGTCTCCGTTACATACAAACTAAAGTCTCTGTACTATCTGAATATTATTGTGTAGGTGTTTTATTCAAACTTCAATCGCATGATTAGGACACAATAAAAAAAGACTTAATTTTAAAATTTCGCACTGCCACCATCTTGAGGTTATGTAAACAACTGACTAAATTTAGATGTCAGTGTAAAGTTTCACTGCGTTAGGATGGTTAAATCGCGAGAAAAGTCTATTTAAATGTTTCAAATTCGCTTGGCCGCCATGTTCGTTTTGTAGTTAACAGGATTTTGATAGTCACATAGATGAACGTCTAGTAGTGCCCTTATCACCGTCCAAAATTTCAGGGTGATATGAGTAATAGTTTCTGAGATATAGAATGCCGGTGAAATATTTCGCACAGCCACCGTGCTTGATTGGTGAGACGTAATAAAATTTGAAGGGCACGATCGGGGTCGGCCGAAATAGTACTATGACCTTACCGAGTTTCATTGAAATTGCTCCAGCCATTTAGAATTATTAGGGGTGGGGGGTGGGGGGGACACATACATGGACACACACAAATACACACACACGGACAAAAGGTGATCTCATAAGTCTATTTTTTCATAAATGAAAATAGGCTACAAATGTGTTCCAGCACGTTAACCAATGACTGCTACTCACTGGTGCGCTAGAGCGTGGCAGGCAGCCTCTCCCACTGGCCAGCAGGCTCCAGGCCTTGTAGCAGTGGCTCCTGCAACAAGAGCACATAACATCGAGATCATTTGCCACTCTTAACACAGATAAAATTATGTTTATTAAACATTTAGATGTGTACTCAATATGAAAAAAAAAGTCTAAAATATTAAATTAAACAAGATGTTCAGTAAAGAATATATAGCCCAGGTCCGCCCCTTAAAACAACAATAAGTAACTAATTAACATATAGCCTACTTTCTCCTAAATGCATGGGTATAGTTATAACTCGTTGTCCTTTTCAAGGAGTATGATTGAATGTTGGTTGTAGTAGCTTGTTGAAATACAACGTGCTATACGGATATTATACGTTGATTGATTGAATCCTCACCTGAATCATACAACCTGTGACAATAAAGTTCGGTGAATGGTTCTATACTATCAACATAGATGAACAATGCGCGACAGTGACCCTATTCTCCTTCGAAATAGTCCCTTCCCGTAACTATGCTATGCTGAGATCGGCGATACATGTCCTGGAAACTTTGCAAGAAGGCGTCCTTTGGGATGGTGTTCAAAAGCCTCATCACGTTGCGTTCGGTGAATAAAGTCAGAACGGTCAACCTGGCAACATTGGCGACACACAACGCAACGTGTAAGACCTGATTGACACAGTGCGTGTTTAGAAGGATGAGTTTGTGCAACCTACCATGCACACCTGTTCAGCGGGTTGCAGTGAGAAGGATGAATTTATGGAACCTACCATGCACATCTGTTTGGTGGGTGGCAGTGAGAAGGGTGAATGTTCTGTGGAATAGAATGGCTTATCTGAAAACTATCGTCACAGACGACGAGACCTGGTGTCTGAGGTACGGCCCCGAATTCATGCGTCAAAGTATTGTACAGCCCGGGGGGCTGTACCCCCTGAGAGCCACCCCCCTTCATTTACCAAAACCACCCCAACTGGCAACACCATAAGACCAGGACATTATCTATACACAGCAAGCGGCGGCCGCCTAAGCCTAGGAGGTTAGCCAACTGCTTGCAAAACATACACAAACATTTACACTTACAACTATCTGGGGCAGCTACATTGACGCAATGCTGACCAAGCAGCGCCGGAAGGTATACGAATGGAGTCCAAACTGGAGCCGTTATCTGTTCTACTCTGTGCTTCGCCAGCGGCCCTGTCCGACGTCTGTTCCAGCTATCACCAGGTGAGATTCAGCTCGTGCTCAGACTCCTTTAATTCTTGTGAACACCTACCCCAAACTTGTACACACAAATTGTATTTTATACTTGTCTGAATTCCCCAAGAGGGACATACCAATCTACATCTACTGACCAATAAATACATGGTCAGTAAGCTACACTTGCATTACTAATTACACTCCACTTCACATCCTCATGCCCCACCTGACCTTCGTCACAATTGCCCGTGACCGTAGTAGCCAGTAATTGCTTTGTCAGACTCCATTGTACTCACGGCACGCGACTCGACTGCATAGCGTCGAGCCGCTGACCCAGAACATTTATTGAGTTACTCATTCCGCTCAGCTGGCAGGCCAGTATAGTAGCCTGCATTTAGAGGTCCATCCCCTAGCAGATACTTGCATCTTGCAGGGACACCCCCAAGAGATTAAACACTAAACACCAACACACTATACTAGTAAGCTCTCCCAGGCACGGGAAGCTACTCTCATCCAGGAACAGTCTCCTAAATTAGCACAGTGACACAACCGTGTTTTATCCCACTTCTACCACGCACAATAAGGGTAGGGACACAAACAACGAGCCCCCGTGGTAGAACGATCCGTACCGCAAATAGCCAAGCGAGACTATTTTTTTTTCTCCTAAATTACGTCCCACACTTTTTCTTTTTATCTACTCCCCTTTATTACACGGGGATTTGTATTATTACACCCACCCCCACCCTCCCCATAGTGCAAGGTCGGTGGAAATTAAATGACCACGTTTAGAACCACACTAAGGGACTTTGCGCACCATTTGTCGGCTAGCACAACTCCACTCCTGCCGAAGTTAAAAATTAAGAACAGTGACTTGATAACTGAACAGACTGCGATACAACTCCTTAAAGAACTCGAATTAAAGGCATCAGAGATCCGCGCTCAACACCCTGCAGCGGCAGCACAAGTCACACATTTTACACGATCCCAGGCCCAGACCAGTGCGCACGGACAAGAATCACCAATATCTAGCGCTAGTGAAGCAGATTGCTTGCCAACACTCCACCCCCTATTGCTGCAGCAACTGCAAATCACAGAGCAGAAGACTAATAATCTGCTCGCGCGCATCACAAAGTTACTGGATACAGCCGCTGTTAAGGCAGACAATCACACGACAGAGGCAGTCCTCGATATACACACTATTTTGGAAACAGTGAAACAGGATCTAAACAAGACAGTGGAAGTAGTCAAGTCCACACAGTACGACAACACACCATCGATCAGTGACGATATATCAGGTGACGAGCCACCTGGTAACGTAACACACGTGTCATACACGGGGAGTGAGGCTAATTCCCCTCAGAACAACACAAACACCTTGTCACACGATAGCAGTGCGAACAGCGTAAACAGATTAGAATCCTTACACGGCCAACGAGAGACAGACGAACAGGAAATGACCAGGCACACAGAATACCCCATGATCCACCCCACAAAGTTCACGGGGGAAGGCCAGGATCCCGAGGAATACATCAAGGCCTTCAATAGAACGGCTCGGATCAATGGCTGGAGCGACGAAGTCAGGAAACGGCTCCTCCCTGCAAACCTCACGAAGGCGGCCATGACATGGTACGAGCTCCATGAGGACACTTTAGAAGATGCCACATGGGAGGAAATCACTTTGTTGATGAAAAGTGAATTCCAGCTCATACCAGATGATGAGGACCTGTATGACCAAATTCGACAGAGGTCACAGGGACCTAAAGAGAGCGCACAGTCATACGTAAACGCAAAACTGCTGATGTGCGACAAATATAACACAGCTATGACGAATAAGCAAAAAGTTAAGCTGCTAATGCAGGGCCTTAGACCATCCATAGTGGACAAGTTATGCATAATTAATAACCCCACGGTCCAACATATGTTAAACAATATTAAACAATAGAGGCAGGGAAAAAGATCACGGAAAAAGCTACGGAGAAAGCCGTGAATCAGCATTTCAATCCACAAAATGACGATCCCAGCCAGAAGATGGATGAATTAGTGGACAGGATGGAGAAGCTAACGATAGCCGCCATCCAAGCAGGCGGGAGACCGCTTAGGGATGAACACACGGACACGGGAGAACTCTATTATCCCGAAAGGGACAGGGGGTACACGGAAAGGAGACACTACGAGAGGGAGAAAACATACTACCCTCCACAGCGGCCAACATCACCACATACACAGGACAGGCCACACTACCCTCCGCGGTACTCACCAGTCTCATACGCGGACGTAGAGCCGACATACCCCTCACGGCGACCATCATCCCCATACACACCGGAGTACTACCCTCAAGAGTACGACCACAGCATCCCCCGGCGAAGCAGCCCGCCACCAGGCAGACAGGGCTACGCTGCCCCACAATACAGGGGAAACGAGGAGTATCGGGAAAACCCGCCTCCAAGCAGGCAAGGCTATGCAGCCCCACAGTATAGGGGAAATGGGGACTATCGGGAGAACCCGCCCCCACGCAGGCAAGGCTATGCATCCCCACAATATAGGGGAAATGGGGACTATCGGGGAAACCCACCCCCAATCAGACAAGAGTATGCATCCCCACAACACAGGGGAAACGGGGAGTACCGGGAGAACCCACCCCCAGGCAGACAGGGATATGCACCCTCCCAGTATAGGGAAAAGGGGAATCGCCGGGAAAACCCGCCCCCGCAGCAGCAGACATACACCCCACCCTGGCGGAGACAAGAAAACAGACCGCCGGGCAATAACCGCAAGACAACAAACCCACAAAAAGGACGGGAAACCAGGGACACGTACACAAAGGGACCAGAACACTATCCACTCCCCGACGAACATCCGAGGGAGTTTAGGGATGAGGCACCCCGCCGGGCAGACAGGGGGGCAATACTTCCCACACCCAGTTACCCACCGCAAGCGGGGAGTTGGCGCAGCCACCCCGAGGGGGGGGGGCGTACATACAGCACAGGGAGACGAACGCCCACGTTTCCAAAAAACGCCTAGACGGGGAGGTTCGGCCAGCTGAAAAAGCGGCAGAGGTTCTTCCCCTAACACAACACCAGAGAGGCCCCTCACCTAAACAGACTCGTAAGAGCAAGGGGAAGAAGCAGCCAGCTAAAGCCGATCCGCCCCCGGACCGTTTCCAAACACACCCCGTACAAGGGGACGGCAACTGTCTGTTCAGGGCCATTAGCTTCTTAGTCCGGCATACCGAGGGTCATCACAGGGACTACAGACGGAAAACGGTCCAACATATCCTGGCCAACTGGAAAGAGTACCGGGATATTGTATCGGACGAGCGGTAAAACCCATTCCAGACCGGGGCGGACTACCAAAGATACATGGGTAGGGACGGTACCTATGCCGGCGCCGTAGAGGTGACTGCTCTCGGCAAGGTACTTGAAACAAACATACACGTATACACTGACGTGCACTCGCCCCCGCTATTCACAACCGCGGGAGTTGACAGGGACCTGCACATACTATTTACGGGGAACCCTAGGGCGGGACACTATACGCCCCTCACAATCACGCGCGAACAAACCAAAGGCAAACCCACATCCTCTAGACGGGAAACCATACCCCCTACACCACAACACGGGGCGGGAAGTGACCCCACACAGGCGCAGGACGCGAGCTCACTTGGCATAGGGGAGCCAGCAACAGGAGTCGAACTCGCGACCGCCTGGAACAAAAAACGAGGTCACAAGTGCAAACGTAGAGTTAGGTTTGCAGACACACCCTCCCAGGAGGGAGAAAGGAACAACACACCTACACAAAAACTGGGAACTGTCAACACATTAAACGTTCGCCAGAATCCCTGTATTTTCACAGCGCGGGCAGTGAAGAGAGCAGGCAGTGTACTGAATGGACACATTTCGCTGACCGAGGCAAAGAGCTCGAGCCAGGAAGTAAGCCGAGAGGCCAAGCGTGCCAAGTACAATAAGCGGCCAGCTCCATGCCTTTTCAGCACAAATGTTACGCAGGGCATCAACACTGGCGCACACAGTGACCAGGACATTACGCCAGTAGCAACAACAACAACATACACCCTATACAACACATCTTTGCAGGGCAAAGGACTCCAGTTATCGGCACTGACAGTTCACGCCAGCATAAATGGCCACAGGGTGCAAGCCCTAATTGACACTGGCGCAGCGGTAAGCTGTGTCAACAGAAAACACGTTACCGAAGGGCAGATACACGGTGTCACGGGCGACATCCGGCTGGTAGCGGCCAATGCTCAGACGCTAGAAAACACGGGGTGGCAAATATATACCTCAGGCTAGACCATTTTGCCACAACACACCCCATGTTCGTTATAGAACATCTTTCTGCGTCAGCAATAATTGGCATGGATTTCCTCGCCAAGTATGAAGCTAGCATAAATTTTGCTAGCGGCAAGATGCTTTTAATGCATGACCAAAGGCTCACCACACATCCCATGATATACACCAGAAACACAGATGGGATTCGAGCGGAGCGAGAAATCCACGGGCGCCAGGCCCCTACATTGAACACAATCAGCAAACACACAGACACACACACAGATAAGGCGGTCAATCAGACTCACAGACAGGACCTGACACCGGAGCAAAATAGAAGGCTCGCGGAGCTCCTGGAAGCCAATAGGGATATCTTTGCCCATTCACTGAAGGATCTCGCAGTGACAGACCTTATCGAGCATCATGTCACACTCACCAGTGACCGGCCAGTCCACCAGCCCCCCTTCAGGGTGAGTCAGAAGGAGAGGCACGCCATCGACACTCAGATCACAGAGATGCTCGAGGCGGGGGTCATAGTGCCAGTGATCTCGAATTACAGTGCTCCGGTCTTGCTTACCAAGAAACGAGACGGTTCCCACAGGTTCTGTACTGATTACCGTAGGCTCAATAAGTTAGTGGAAAATGACAGTTATCCACTACCACGGGCCGACACCTATTTGGATGCCCTTGGTGGGGCTAGCTGGTTCAGTTCGATGGATTGCTACAGTGGATTCTATTCAATCCCCGTTTATGAACCGGACAGGCACAAGCTGGCGTTCGTTACAGAAAACGGCCTCTATACCTATACAAGGTTACCAATGGGCCTCCGTAACGCCAGCCAGACCTTCCAAAAGCTAGTGGATAAAACATTTTCAGGGCTAAAATGGCGCTCAGTGCTAGTCTACGTGGATGACATAACGGTCTTCTCCAACACCTTTGACGAGCATCTCGTACACTTGGAGGAGGCTTTCGCAAGGATCAGAGAGTCCAAATTAAGGCTTAAACCTGCGAAATGTCAATTCGCCAGACAGCAGATTAACATATTGGGCCATATTGTCAACAGAGAGGGCATTATTCCCGACCCAGCGAAGACTGACGCAATAACGGACATCCAAATGCCCACAAATTTGAAACAATTGCGCAACTTCATTGGTCTCGCCTCTTATTACAGAAAGTACATCCACAGGTTCGCGCACATCGCCCATCCCCTAACCGAACTCACACGTGAGAAGACGCCCTTCAACATTAAACAGGAACATATAGATGCCTTCAACACACTGAAGCAACTATTGACCACACCACCATTACTGCAACACTTCCATAGTGAGAGACCCACATTTTTACGTGGACGCCAGCCAGTACGGGCTGGGAGCGGCCCTATTACAGGAAGATGCAGAAGGGCGCATACGGCCCATAGCTTACGCTAGCAGAAAATTAACGGCCGTCGAAACTAGAAACTCTGCCACAGAGCGGGAAATGCTGGCATTTTCATGGGGAGTGAACTATTTTCGGGCATACCTCTATGGTATCCAGTTCACGGTAGTGACTGACCACGCGAGCCTGCTTTTTTGGGACAAATTCAAAAACCCAAATTCGCGGCTCAATAGGTTTATATTCCGCCTGTATGAATATAACTTCGTGGTCAAGCACAAGAAAGGCGCTACACACCTAGATGCAGATGGGTTGTCTAGGCTGCCAGTAGCCGATCCCCCAGATGACAGTAAGGACCACGAATGGGACGACATGCCCACTTTTGCCCTGACGGTGGTTAACATAAAGCAGGAGCAAGAACGTGATCCATACTTGAAACAGATTCTAATGGCACTAGAAAACTTGGATAAGGCGGATTCCAAGACGGCACGGCTGTCTAGGCGATTTTTTTCTAGACAAAGACGGGGTACTGAAATTTACAACCACAGCCATGCACGATAATGCACCTATAGCGGTTCCGGAGTCATTGAAAGAGAGTATCATGACCGGACACCATAATAGCCCAATGGCAGGGCCACATTTGGGTACGCATAAAACATACCATAGAATCCGGGACAAGTATTACTGGGTAAACATGAAGGCCGACATAGACACCTTCGTAAAGGCATGTCACACTTGCCAGCGATTTAAAGCAAGACCTGGCAAGCCTCATGGATTACTCAACCCTATTCCCGTAGGAGAGCTATTCCATAGAGTCGGGATAGATGTGAAAGGCCCCATCACTACATCTGAAAAAGGTAATAAATATATACTTGTGGCCACAGAGTATCTCACCCGGTATATGATCACAAAGGCTGTTCCCAAAGCAGACACGAACAGCATAGTCGAATTCCTATTTGACATAGTCACGCGATATGGCCTATTCCAAACCCTACTATCCGATAGAGGGACTATTTTCACCTCGAGAGTGCTCCAACAGTTTTTGGAGGTACTCTGGATACACGACCACGAGTTTTTTCCCCACAAACCAATGGACTCACGGAAAGTATGAATAAAATAATTGGAATAGCGTTAGCCAAGTTCACGGGGGAAACAGGGACAGACTGGGATAATTATTTGCAGCCCATTACATTTAGCTACAATACTTCCATATCCACGGCCACAAAACACTCTCCACACTTCCTGTTTCACGGATATACACCTAGAAGTCCATAGACAACATATGCATCCCACAGGACACTCTCCCAGACAACGCAGCCCGGCTAGAGCACCTGCAGATAGCTCGCATGGACGCCAGAAAGAACATAGCCGCGGCACAGAAAAAGCAAAAAGAACGGTACGATCGGCAAAGGAAGACCGTAGAATACACACCCGGGCAATTGGTTATGGTTTCCAATTCCGCCCGTAAGAAAAATGTGTCCGAGTTCCTCCTGCCACGTTGGACAGGTCCCTTCAAAGTCTGCAGGAAGGTATCTGACCTAAACTATATAGTAAACGTGCGCCATGGACGCAAACTCATCAAGGACACTATACACGCCCGCCGTATGAAGGCATATCACACCCGAAAAACAACACCTACACGTAAAGGCGGGAACACTGTCAAAAGGAAGGGAAATTATTCCACTGGCAGACGTGAAAAGAAAGCCAAGAAATAGCCTTCGAACCCCGATGACCTCACCGGGATACGAACCTAACACTGACAAAACTGTCCCGGAGACACAGGCCCAAAAGGCAACAGGAATGGTTACCCTGGACAAAGACGGTCTCGAACCCGCGACCTTCTGAATACCAGGAATGCAAGGTCGGGTAACTATCCAATTGGAGGATAGAGCAATAAGGGACAGTCACACTAACAGGAATTAATATGCACAAATTAATAAAACCACCTCCGACACCTAGTCACCAAACACGCGACTAGAGGACCGGAGGCACACGTACATAAAGACATCTAACTACCACTAACAGGAATATATTCACCCCACGCCTACAATAACACAAAATTTGGGGACACAATATATGAACAGAGGTAGGTTCTTTTCCATTACGAGGAACCCAAGGCACACTGTATATGCAGACATTAGAAAGGCGCGTCAGCAAACCTACACACATTGTCTTGGCACATGTGGCAAGCAGGCCGCCAGACAAGCAAGCAAGTACTTCCTACACAATTGAAACTTAATACTATCGCAGTCAGCGATAAGGCGTAATGGGACAGCCGACCTTCGCGTGCGCCAGACAGACTAAGAGCGCTCCGCTCCGGCTGTGACAGACACAATCATTCACGCCATTTTCAAAGCCTGATAACTCCCGAAATTAGGGTACGAGGGTCGTCCCGAATAGCATAAAACACTCACACTAACGTATATTTTCATACGCGTGTCTCAAACACACAATACACGCGCCATGGTACATAAAACACAAAAATTGTAATACCGAGGCCTTAGACCAAGGCGTGGGCGAACACACAGAAACACGATACAAACGCGCCAAAGAGGAAGCTAGCCAATGGCATTTATGGCGCGAAAACACAATCAGAGGCCACACTAGGGACGCACAAATCCCAACAGACGACGCAGGCATAAAACACGGAGCATTACACGGGATCGCGGGTCCGAATGCCCAATAAAATCGGACGCCGTGGAAAACAAGAATCCAGATAGACCCATTCACAGGGGAAAATTTACGCCCACCTAGACGGAAATTGGCCAAAATTAAGGCAATCCGCAGTTACGTCCAAATTAAAACCAGGAATATGGACGCGGGAACAGAAAATTACACGGGCAGCATCGCACAAATAGCATGCATAGACCATCCCCTACATAAAAACCACAGGGTCCCATACAGACACTGTGCCCCATAGAGTGGAGCCAAGAGTGAAAATAGGCATTAGAATGTTTAAATTATGCATATATAAATGGCATGTTATCACAGAGTACACGCTTTAAATATGCACTAGAGGTAGCAAATGCAATGCAATAGTGCCATACACAAGCACATAAAAGGTTGAGCCACACAATTATGAACACAGGGAGGTTCTTTAACATACATACAGGAGCATAGATTCGTTCCAAGGTACTCGCTACAACAGCCTACCTAGGGCATTAGCGACCCCGGGATTCCCAATAGGGGGCATACCGAGAATGCTAGGCCTCTACGGGGACCACAAGATACTTTCCTCTGAACCATAGCGCCCGAAACCTAGATACGGGGGACGCCACTCTCACAGACACAAAACAGGTAACACCACATTTCTACGGCCAAAAAAATCATAGCAAATTTGGATTACCCCGAACATAGGCAATAGACTTCCTAGACACAAATCACAAATATTTACACAAGGCAAAGGTCTTGCGGAAGAAATGTCCACACAACATTGGTAGCGAAAACAGGACAGGTTAACACATTGGCCCTCCCAGAATGCAAAACAATGTCAACATACGGACAATGGCAAAAGTCACGTTCCGTCAGCCGCCATACATAACATCAGAGACTTTCCGTATGCAAGGACGCAAAAACAAACACAACAAAACACTGAGTTGCGAATTCCAGTGCATTGCAGCACTGTTGCCGGTAGACATTGCCAGCATAGCCAGACGTGACAATGACACGCAAATAGGATGATACTATCAAAAAAGAACCAACAATAATAACAACATACAAATACACGGATATTGACACAGGATTCATTGTTATTACAATAGGCCTGGCATTCAGCAATGTACAAATACTATAGGCCGGATTCATCTTAGGAACACATGAGCATGTATACAAGGATGTTAACACGCAATAAGCGACACCCGTCGATTAGCCACGCGACACGAGATAGGCCTCCTCCGATAACGGCCCACGCGCCAGCGTGCTGCAGCGGTACGCGACCACACACACGCAGCCGCGCTAATCACAGCCACGGGCACCTCCTGCCTACACGCGCGCAACAATCAGGGGCGGATACAGACAGTATCCATCAGGGAACAACCCCCCTAATAACTTCTTTTCTTGTTTTTGTATCTTTAAAAACCATCATAGGTGATCAGGACATGACCATTTACACTTACAATCACTTGCTACCCTAACGTTATGAATAGGAGACCAGATTAGGCAGTGACGTCACAGCGTCACCGCACTTAACCATCCCAAAGGGCAGCCCGAAGGCGGCGCCCACAGACAGAAACATTTATACACAACGTGGGTATCACTGACCCACAGGCATTCTACAGACTGGTATTCTAGAACATAGTAGATGCTTTATGGCATCTCAATTTCACCAGTGCACATCCCAAGAAAAGATAGAGAACACATCGAGACCAAGAGAGGATGACAGGAGCAGAGATGGATAGTGCCATCAGGATGGCCAAGGTACCAAATACGGGCTACCATTCTAGCACCCTTCTCCCTACATAACCCTGTCCCTTACAACACTATCCAACACAGACATACAGACACATAAAAGCAGCTAGACTACATTCCAAAATATGCATCGGGGTTGATAGACTTCATGCGTCTACCCAAATTCGGGTATGCTACACCCTGGTCCCAAATGCCTACACCCGAGTATTAGGGGTGAGTCGGAAACAATATCAAGCTAATGCACATCTCTATGTAAAGAGATGAGGCCGCATTTACACTAACAAGTATTTTCTTACTAAATAATCCCGCATGCAAGGGACATAGAGTTATCATACCTCGACCCATACTTTATCCTCAAATGAGAGCGAATACGCCTCATATCCATCCCCATGCATGGAATATCCCACCCACATACCAGGGCTTATTACTATTACACCTGCATGGCACTTTTAAAAACTTTTTGCACACTTGGGAAAATGTAAAGACATCCTAGCAGCATCATCGGCTCCCGGCCACCATTAACATGGAGACCAACGATGCACGACCCTCTCCTACCACGCTTTAAGCCCATTCAGCAAATAACACCCCCGGATCCCAATAACAAGGGACCCAACGCCATAAAAACCTACTAACGCCTCTAGGAAATTACCAAGGCTTTACCGCTGGAAATCCGACATGGCGACTACAGGCCTAAAGTAGACTATGCATTTAGAAGATCCTACAGCCCCAGAACACTTAAAATTTTACGTAATTACATGATACACACACACTTATTTACAAATTACACTTTTTTTTAAAAAAAAGGAGTCTGACATCACAATGAATGGTGATGAGATGTAAATGGAAGGCAGAGGCGCCACACAAGAACAGAGCTGGAGAAGGCGATTATTAGGCCTGACCCAGTTGACTGACTGACAGACGTAGGGTTGAAGCATCGATGGCTTAGCGCGGGCAAACGTCAAGATCTAGGGGTGCGTCTAGCCTACCCCCCTTGTAGGAGACAGTTATACCCACTATGCGCTACGGTCATCGAAGCCAAAACCTGCAGGGGAGACTTTTGACGGCTGGTGGGAGAATTAGCCAGCTCCACACTAGACTCAGGAGACGAACCTAGAAACGACCACATTAGGACTAGACTTCTAGTTAGTATATAACCTAAGTAGAGCTTCTATGGCGGGACGTTAGTCTTCCATTCGCGTGAAGTGAAGAAGGATCTCAGGATTCAGCGGGAGCAATCCTAGATCCGCCAAGTCCTTGCCCCGCGAGGCAAGGTGAAGTCGATCTAACAAATAAATGAATAATGAATAATGCGTATGGAATGAATGCGATCATTCGGTCCCGTGCCCACATAGATGGATGACACCGGGTCTCCAGAGCTTAAATGGTCACGCACCGGGCGGCCAGAGATATTAAATAGGTATGCAACGGGCTGCCAAAAGAGGTTTCGTGGGCAAACCCAATAATAAATATATAAACAAATGATAAATGGAGAATAATGACGACAGAGGCAAGTATAACAACGACGAACAGGATAGCCGGGCGAGGCGTTTGCTCTTTAGCAGCGCAGTCGCCCAGGACTTTATTAATTACTATTAATTTATTAATTACTAATAAGGTAATGCCGACAACTAGTATTAAGACGGAGGGGACTACGAGCCATTGTTGGGTTCCGGTCTCAGCAATAGGTTACAAGGGCCCCGGGAGAGAAATCGACCGGACGAGCCTCCATCAAAATTCTAGCGTTTAAGTTACAGTGCCATTTCAAAGGCAACTTAGATTTAAGCAAATTTAATAAGCACTGTTACAAAACAGTAGCTATACTACATTTCGGCATTAGGTTAAGGTCCACCTCGACATGTATATACAGAATATTCTCTCATTTAGTATTAATTAATATAGTTTAGGTCAAACATTTTTTTTAATTAAGATAAAACCGTTCGGCACCTGGTAATTAAAATCCGATACCAGGGTAAGCCCGACAATACATAGCATAAATAGGATTAAGATAAAACCGTTCGGCACCTGGCAACTAAAATCCGTTACCAGGGTAAGCCCGACAATACATAGCATAAATAGGATTAAGATAAAACCGTTCGGCACCTGGTAACTAAAATCCGTTACCAGGGTAAGCCCGACAACACATAGCATAAATAAGATTAAGATAGAACGCTCGGCACCTGGTGACCAAAATCCGTTACCAGGGCAAGCCCGACAATACATAGGCTAAGCTAGACTAACATAGGCTAACCTAGATTAAGTTAGATTTAGATGGCGCCATATGCATATGAAAAGGCATGCGCAAAACAGAGATGAAGGGTATATGACAACTGTATGTGATCACAGTAATCCATTACATCTTTTGCAGGTTCACAAGGAGCCAACGTAAATGCGCACGATGGCGCATGAAAGACACTACATATTTAATTTTCAGGAAGGCAGACATATAAGAATTCACCCCTTGTAAATATAGCCCCCAAGCCAACATACCTTACACTAATGATGCCACACAGAACTACACTGTTTCTCACCGTTTTCAGTCTCACTAGTAAGGTGATGACGCCAGGCGGCAGCTACGCGAGGTGACCGTGGGGCACCGAGCGATGCTGACGCGACCACACACGTAGAAACGCTTCATTAAGGAGCGACACACGGTAGACAGGGGCAGCGCAGAGATTGTAAGCGCCCACCCTCGCTACCAAGGTGAATTTTTTCTACCCACGAGGAAAGATTCACGATAGGTAAATACATGCATTAGCGGCATGACCACTAAACAGCAGCTACGGAGGAAGTAGCATACGAAAAGAAAAGGAGTAGCAAAAGAGCGCTAAAGGAAGGCCTAGAGAGTGATAAAAAAGGTATCAGGCTCATGAGCGGAACGGTATACTAATAAGGCTTTATATCATAATTGTAAAAAAATATATTGTAAATTCAAGGCACACACAACAATGTTCTCACACAAGTGTGTACCTACACATACGTCACAGCATTCAACAATGACTATACTGTTTTTCTTTCCTTTCCATTCTAATAACGACAAAATTTGTGAAGGTGTCCCGTTTCACCCCAACACAATAAACCATTTTATATATATTCCTTTAACTTATACCCTGGGGCACCTGTTTTCTCTATCTTCTTCCATCTTTTACACAATACACTGCAAGGCGCAATTTTTTCTCCAACACAGCGCCGGACGGCACAACCACCCGTGCAGCCATGGTTTTTCTTCCTCCCTGGATAATACCAACATATATATATAATGTCAAAATCATGTATTTTTTTGTACCTTTATCATTACTATTTCAAATGTCAACTTTTAAAATGAGCAATTCTAGATTAACTATGTATAACTATGTACACCCAAAACCTACCCCTCTGAGCACACGCTGGACTCACATCACCACGACATCGCTACACCTACACGACACCGACACGGAAGACAAAGAATAAGAGGTACGAGGAGAAACCAAGAAGAAAACATCACATCGACACGCCCACTCTACTTCCCGTTCACGGGGACGCGAACTAATCGATGAGGGGGACTTGTACAGCCCGGGGGGGGGGCAGTACCCCCTGAGAGCCACCCCCTATCTTTTACCAAAACCACCCCAACTGGCAACACCATAAGACCAGGACATTATCTATACACAGCAAGCGGCGGCCGCCTAAGCCTAGGAGGTTAGCCAACTGCTTGCAAAACATACACAAACATTTACACTTACAACTATCTGGGGCAGCTACATTGACGCAATGCTGACCAAGCAGCGCCGGAAGGTATAAGAATGGAGTCCAAACTGAAGCCATTATCTGTTCTAATCTGTGCTTCGCCAGCGGCCCTGTCCGACGTCTGTTCCAGTTTTATCACCAGGTGAGATTCAGCTCGTGCTCAGACTCCTTTAATTCTTGTGAACACCTACCCCAAACTTGTACACACAAATTGTATTTTATACTTGTCTAAATTCCCCAAGAGGGACATACCAATCTACACCTACTGACCAATAAATACATGGTCAGTAAGCTACATTTGCATTACTAATTACACTCCACTTCACATCCTCATACCCCACCTGACCTTCGTCACAATTGCTCGTGACCGTAGAAGCCAGTAATTGCTTTGTCAGACTCCATTGTACTCCCAGCACGCGACTCGACTGCATAGCGTCGAGCCGCTGACTAAGCACGTCTATTGAATTACTCATTCCGCTCAGCTGGCAGGCCAGTATAGTAGCCTGCATTTAGAGATCCATCCCCTAGCAGATACTTGCATCTTGCAGGGACACCCCCGAGAGATTAAACACTAAACACCACCACACTACACTAGTAAGCTCTCCCAGCTACGGGAAGCCACTCTCACCCAGGAACAGTCTTCTAAATTAGCACAGTGACACAACCGTGTTTTATCCCAACTACCCCCCAACCCAGGGATTAAAACATATTTATGTACTCGATGTCTAAGAGGGCTGCGGATATACGTTTTCATCACTTTCCAAAAGATGCAAATAGCAATAGCCGAAAGGTGACGATACCAAATAAATACGGGCAACAAGAGCGGGTTGGACCACTCACCACTACACTCACTGACGACAGGACGGGTTGTTCACTTACGCCGAGCCAAGCCGCACCTAGACAGCCAAGCACAGTCTCGCCAAGCTAAGCCGTGCCAAGACAGCCAAGCCTACACCAGCCGAGGACAGCCAAGCTTCATCAGTCAGGTATCCTTCCCCGCTCCCTAGTTCATTTCCAATAACCCTACCAACCGCCATCACCTCGCTCTGCGATATCCGAGCCATTCCACTACGAGTCATATAGGCCTAATTTGACTTCGCAGGGTTAATACCTAGCATCCAAATCAAGCAATTCCTGTCTACCCCGAGTTTTAATACAAGTTAAACTCATCCCTTCGCCCTACCAAGCAGCAAATAATTTCTAGAGTCTATGGTACAGTGAGCAAACTCAAATATAGCTTTTAAACTTAACAGCGCCATGACTCGAACTGCACAAAAACAAATGCCAGCAGACAACCTATGCTTGATAATATACAATTGACACATGCAATCCACTGGAACACAGAAATTAGATCACGTGTATCGCACATTTATACATATATACAATTGAAAATAACACTGTCATTGTATTAGGGACCACATTTACTGATTATAACCGAAAAATAAAAAGTGTTCCATATCAAACGCGTGTTATTGAGTATTTTTACCCTACTTATCCAGACCGACCGCAGCGCCCCAAGTGTTAGTTTGAGTTGCCAATAGCTAACCTGTACGCTGAACTGTGCATCTTTACAATGTTCAAGATTATTGATTCGCCCGCCGCGTGTGAGGTACGATCTGTGATACGTTTTTTGAGTGCAAGAAACATGTCGGCTGCAGACATTCATCGTCAGCTTTGTGAGTTGTATGGTGATAGTGCAATGACGGAAGGTAAAGTGCGAAAATGGGTACGCGAGTTCAAAAGTGGCCGTGAAAATGTTCATGACGATGAACGCTCAGGTCGATCATCTGTGATCACAGATTTCCACCTCTTTTTGCAGCTGAAACGTCATCTTGGTGGGAAGCGCTTCGCCGACGATGAAGAAGTGAAAACAGCCGTAAATTCTTGTTTGTCAGAGCAGGCGGCAAACTTTATGCAGAGGGATTTCAGAACTTAGTTTTAAGGTATGACAAGTGCCTAAATAAACAAGGCAACTATGTAGAAAAATAAAGGAAGGTATTTAAAACCTAAATATAAAAGTGGTTTCAAAATAAAATGTTCGGTTAAATTAAAAAACAGCCCTCGTAATATGAATATTAACAACAGAAATCATAACAGTTTATTTATTTCGCTGTGGCGTACTGTTTCAAGGATGCCCCTGCCCCCTGTGTAGAGGTTATTGAAGTATGAAATGGCAAGCATGATAAAGGTGCAATTATGGAATAATAATGCCGGAGTACTGTCCACCGTCTGCTTTGTCCAGCACAGATCCCACATTCAGCTGTCGGGAGTCAATTCTGTGGCTGAGGAGTGAGAAGCCGGTAGTAATCCACCTCTCTAAAATGGCAAAACACTGGAAAACAACACATGCTATTTCATTTTATACAATATACATTTACACTAGCGGGTGTCGCATGATAAACCGTCCTCGCTTACCCTGGGCAAAGCGGAGGCAGACAGGTTTTTCTCCGGGTACTCCGGTTTTCCCTGTCAAAAAATTTCATTACAGCAACACTCTCCACTGTCATTTAATTTCATCTGTCATTAATTTAATTTGCCCCAGGGGAGTGCGACAGACTTCGGCAGCCAGCACAGTTCATATCCTCGCCGCTAGATGGGGACTTCCTTCATTCCATTCCCTGGCCCGGTCGGTCGAATGGAAGCAGTCTGTGGATTTTCATTTTCATCACGATTATACAAATTTCCTCCTGTCATTACTCTTTACATACTTGAAACCCGCACGTTTTAACATTCTCTGCATAGACCGAGTGCTCCCGTTAAAACCAGTGTATTCATGCATTACATGAACTAACTTCTTTGCTGTAGGGAACTCGAGTCTATCATAAAACTCCAACAACACCTTAAGGCGTAAAACATCCTAATCAAAGTCATCAATTCCAGTGACTCTTTTCGCTACCACATGATTTTTACCTCGCGATCTAAAGTACACAATTCCACTTGCCTGTACTGATAACTTCGCTTCACGAACACTTCTTTTCACACTCCGTACACATATATCACCACAGACAAGCGCTGTGGCAACATAGCACAATGAAGACCCTGCGTCAGCTACTCGCTTAAAGGTTCTTACAGCTATGAACGACTGAGTGTGACTGCCGCTGATTGGCGAGACGTGACCGCGCTATTGCGCTACCGAGACCCACGGGCCATCAACGCTGTCGCCGGGCATAATACAGCCAATCTCGGGTTATCAGACAAAATTCAACACTCACCCAAGTACACGGGGCGAAATGACCATGGTGTCCATGCATCTCAAATGAAACAACAACAACAACAGATTCCTACCCATATACTTCCTCGTATAAAAGTACACACACTAGTAAGCCTACAGACATCACAGTGACGCAGGTTATCATACAACTTCTACACACACCCAAGTACACGGGGCTACAAGACCATGATCCTTAAAACCCCTAAAGAATCAACAACAACAACAATAAACTCTACCGCGGATCAAGTTCAACAAGTTTTAATCGCTGAAGTCGAGTGTTGGTTGGTTCCTCAGTTTAGGGGCTGCGACAACGCGGTCATGTAGCCCCGTGTACTTTGGGTGTGTGTAGAATCTGTCTGATAACCGGTGTTAATTGTGATGGCTGTATTAGTGTGTGTTATCTGTTTTTTAATTCAAGTAAGGACTGCAGATATTCGATTTTCAAGTAGTTCCAACCTTTGCTACCGTACGCCGCGCCACCGTCAACGACCAACTAGTTCTGAACTTGGTTACTAGATGCCACTGGAGTTGGCTCCAGGCAACGAACGTCGAAACCTAAGAGCGTCAGTCAAATCTAACTTATAATTTAGCTTCACACAAGTGTAATTAGTGGAAGGTTGTTTTACATGCCATAAATCTATGCAATGGGACCGCCGGCATTACTTCCCTTCCGAAGGAAGACATACTGAGGAATTTTTAACACTCTTAAAAATCCGACGACTTCAGCCGGGTTTGAACCTGCGATCTCGGGCAAAGAAGCTCAGCACCATTTGTTGAAATATGTGGTGTTATATATATATATATATATATATATATATATATATATAATATTTTCGATTGCAAATACACACTGTATAGGCCTATGCTAAACATTATATCGTGTGAGTAGTTATAATCAATAAATACAACAACAAAAAAACGGAAGTAAACATTTTTGATCCTGCTGGGATTTGATCCACAAACCTCCAGACCATGAGTCCTGGTCGCTACCACTGCGCCACATATGCCGTACACCAGTACTTGGTTAATATCTGGTTTAGTATAACTCCATGATATTTTGTTTTGTCTTGCAATCAACGATTATTCGTTAGCTTTTTCTGCCGTTTCTATAAACCGTTTGATACTAAATATGTATTATTTAGTTCAGTACATTTCTAAAAGAATATAAACTTACGAAGTTACGGAAATATATGGATTTACGAGCAAACAATTGCGGCCATCTTGACTCAACGGGGCGGCACGGACTAGCACGATATGGCACGGTCAGCCTGAACTGCGGTTACATATTCTACAAAATGCTAATATCCTACCGGTCACCTCCTTGAGGATAGTTTAAAAGTCCTCAAGTACGATGAGCTTATTTGGTAAGGCCTTTTTGAATAGTAAGTTACGGTTTGGTTAGAATACTTGCATGATTCAAACATCCACCATCTTGAAATATTTGGCTGTAGTTTGGCCAGAAGACGCTTCCCACATTAAGGTATATTGTTGAAAAATTTGGTAGAGATCGGATGATTAGGTTAGTCGTAATTTGATTTAAGCTCAGAACATTTGGGTGGGCGCCATTTCTTTTTTGTTATGATGGCGGCGATATACAATATGGCACTGAGTTTTCCCTTGCGCTAGTGCTATCTCTGTACCGAACGTGGTTCGATTTAGTTTCGTTGTGTTTGAATTGATAGCAGGGATCGACTTGCACACAGCCGCCATCCTCAAACTATTGGACTGATGTCCTTGTAGTTTGGTCAAAAGACGCTTCCCACATAAAGGTATGTTGTTACAAAATTTGGTAGAGATCAGATGATTAGGTTAGTCGTAATTTGATTTATGCCTTGAACATTTGGGTGAACCTGATTTCGAGAAAAAGCTTTTGTTTGGCTGTCTCATCGAGTAAGATGCCACCCCAGGAAACAAATTTATCTCAGAACAGTTAGTAAACAAGGAAACTCTTAGTTATCTTATGCCTAGTTCGGCCTTGATGGGTCCGATAGGCATTGTTTCTCTATTAGTTTGCATGATTAAATGTGCCCAGTGGCGGCTCGCACATATCGCAGTTGGGGGAGCTGCATGCACATGCATTAACTTACCTTATTTGTAGATCAGCTCCAGGCGCCGAGTCTTGAACGTGACGAATTTTTCGATGACGAGGTTATTGAAATTCGGTATGCTCAATAGAAAGCATTCCAAGTGCAGTAAATCTGTCATGTCCCATGGCATTCCCGAGTTACCGTACGTTTTGATCCTCTTGAGGCACGAGTAGCAGCGTTCTGGTTCAGCGGTAGCCATAGGCAGGGTAATAGCGATGCGTAACAGTTTAACGATCTCTGTAAATTACGGGCCTAAGTTTTCAGTGAGAAGGATACTCAAAGATGACCTCGTAGTTCTGCCCCTAAAAAAATAGTTAACTAACTAAACTCAAACGTTTTAGAGCTCCACCGATATATCGAAATCCTTCTCTTTGATATAAGCATATTCTTGCAATAGTATTATGATTCTATTTATATATTTCCCTGTCTCTAGTTACGGCACTTCTTTGTTATGTCGCTCAACCGATTGTTGATACCCGGAACTTAAGCTCTTCTGTACATCCACTTTCCCTAACACTGCAAAATTTATCATGTTATTTAAATGAGTTCCGAAAGATGGGTGCTTCTGTTTTTTTTTTTTTTTTTCGTTCAGTTTTCTAAGATCTGTCATTCTCTTTTGAGTTCAGCTAAATTCTCTTGAAAAAAATATGCACAAATCATGGAGATGGTGGAATGCCTCCCTTTCACTGGCTACGCTGAGGGATGATGATGGACTTGGTTCTTCTAGTACCTACTAGATGCTGTGAGTGCCTACTTGAGTTCTTAGTTCTTCATTCAGTTGCAGCAAAAGCCTTTCCCATTTAAACATTTTCTTGGGATAGTACCGGTATTATATTTTATATCAGACAGATTCTACACACACCCATTGTAGACGGGGCTACATGACCGCGTTGTCGCTGTCCCTAAACTGAGAAACCAACCATCTTAGTCGGCCGTGGTACGAAACTCAACAAACCATGTACCTAACAATGAGCGCGTATCCATAGCGATTGTGCATTATCATATAACTAATTCCATTGCGAGGGTTGAAGCTGTATCATAAATGACATGTCACCGGTGTAAACTGCTAGAATGTGCACACCGTCGAAATTCTTGCCAAATACAGTATACTAGGCTACTTATCGAGCAACGCTACGGTGAATTTCCAGAAACACCCCCTTCCTATGTAGGCTATTGGGGTTAAACTTCCAAACTGCTTGATCTGATCCACGTCTATTAGGATTCATGCTAACGAATGGCTAAGGCATTTACTGAATTGCAGATCAAATTAGGCTGACTAGATCATCGTGTAAGTTATCCCGGACATTCATCTTGTGTCTTGTCAAATCTTCTGTTGCTCTACTGTACAAGAACCAGCTAACCTCTGTGTATCATAGATTCAACAGTCAGTATCGCCAACTGCAAAGATGGAGATTGAGAGTCAAGAGTATCTTTGGTTAGGTAGTATTGAACTAAGGACCAGTAAGTGTTTTGAGAATCGGTAAGTATCTATTTTATTAACAGATATCATGTGTATTTGGTGATGGGAGTGAGAGCACATCTTCACAGAGCAGTCTCGGTCACTGGTATCAGGAGCACAGCCATGTCTGTAGGAGATTACGTACCCATAACTGGACCCCCATTGGCTGTGAGACTGCTGTATCCTTCAATACCCTCCCATTCATGTGTGTCTAATGGGGAGTTTTTGTGTGTATGTGAGAGAGAGTGGGATCATCAACAAAGTGTAGTCTCGGTCGCAGGTAACAGGAGCACAGCCATGTCAATGAGGAGGTTACGTTCCCATAACTGGACCTCATTTGGCTGTGAGACTACTTGATCCTCCAATACCCTGCCCATCATGTGTGTGTGAACTAATATAGTATTGTTCTAATCCTACTGACTAAATAAATAGGAGAATTCCCATTTGTTTCAGCAAGCGCCGGTCGCTTAAAAATCAACTCTGAGACACGTCTGATTACAAAAAAGAACACGAAGAGGGAGATAAAAGAAATATATAAATTCGAACAGTATCAGAAACACTCCTGATACACTATCGCCGAGGTGAAGGAACAGCAACAATGTTCGTAGTACATATGGCATGCAATAGAACCAAGATGTATTACACTGAAATGGTTGAAATATTTCGAAACATAAGGAAATGACAGACTTCGCCCAAATTATAATGATCGAAGGGGCGATTAGCTCTTCGTGTTTTATTAAAGGCAGTCGATGGAAACCAACTGGTGCCTTGTTTTAAGTCTGACTGAACATGTATAGTGATTTAACGGGAGAACCAGCGAATATTCACCATCGAAAGTCGATGGATGACGAGTCACCAGTGGAAACAGTCAAAGGTTACGATCAGACGCAGTGTTGCTGAATATTACTGTGGACCAGAACCTAGCATGAGGGTCATATAGTATTAAACAGAGGAATCGTGGACTAGGCCTACTGGGGAAACCACGTTAAAAACGCGCCATGTACTCTACCTCATGGTGGTGTGGAAACGAGTATTCAGCCAGACCGACCCTCACTTAAGGTCGCCCTATGAAGTGTCTGCTGTATTTTCGCGTTAGTACTACTCCAATACTTGCTTAATATCCCTAGGTCTCCCGTTTTTAGGCCATTTTCAGTTAGTTTTTAGGACATATTTGCTTGCATATTTTGTACTTCTCTAGGTCTTTAACATCCAAACCCTACTCATAAGTCTACTTTCATTTTTGGTAAAAATCAAAAGTAGGCTAAAAATAAACAAAAATATACGGGCAAAAAAATTAAGAATTCAAGAACAAGTTCTTTACGTACATTCACACTTCAGTTGCTGACCCTGACCCCTGACCCTGGCTTGCTCAAACTGGGCATTTCGCCAAGTGGGCGCCCGCTCCGTACACGGACGGCGAGCGTTCAGTCTTGGCAGCGTAAACCAACCGATTGCCTCACTGTAGTGACAGCTGGTGCTAGGAATTATGTTCGGTTGGCGTCAAAACTGTGTCCGCAGAGGTGCAGTTATAGATCTGCAACGAGACAGCTTTATTAAGAAGAAGTTTAAAATGGCGAATTACATCATTCAGTTTTATTCTTACCTTCCACGGAATAGATTTCCTCGACTACATGCGAAAGCGACGGCTATAATGTGCATGTTTGGTTCTCCTTATTTATCTAAACAACCTTCTCCGCTTTAAAGCTTTGCATACCAAGACATCGATCACAAATGACAGATAGCCATCTGAGGGCCGTTCTTCGACTGCACACCAGTAGTAGTATTTGTCCATGCATTTACTCGCCTTCAACAAAACATAGGGCATACAGTGGCGACCGGTAATAAGGTTGCAGTGTTGCACAACGACCAGATTTCTTTAAGAAAAATTAATACCGTAATAATATTTTAGTAGCATAATGAAAGCTGTACGTTTCCATTTATATGCATAGGAATTCATAATTTTGTTCTTTAATAATTCAGGATAAGCCTCCGTGGCTTAGGCGGCAGCACGCCGGCCTCTCACCACTGGGTCCGTGGTTCAAATCCCGGTCACTCCATGTGAGATCTGTGCTGGACAAAACGGAGGCAGACAGGTTATTCTCCGGGTACTCCGGTTTTCCCTGTCAAAATTTCATTCCAGCAACACTCTCCACTACCATTTCATTTCATCTGTCATTCATTTAATCATTGCCCCAGAGGAGTGCGTCAGGCCTCGGCAGCCGGCACAGTTCATATCCTCGCCGCTAGGTTGGGGCTTCATTCATTCCATTCCTGACCCGGTCGGAGACTGGAAGCAGGCTGTGGATTTTCATTTCAATAATTCAGGAAATCTTATAGTACTGTAAGTTACTGTGAACTGTATGAGAAAGCGAAGCGTGCCAACTATCAAGGAGCGCTCGTCCGTCTTGTCGTTGCCAAGCCCAACCACCGACCAGATCTCAATAGTGAAGGGTATGGCAGAGATGCTAGACCGAATAAGCCCTATCCCAACAGTTAACTTGGCTGGTCGTTGCCCGATGGTTGCTACAAGGGAGCCGAAGCGTGGACGAAGACATCCGAGATGCTCCGTCAACTGCCGATACCATGCCTTACAATGTGATTTGCGCGTACATTTGTGGCACTCGCGGTTCTTTCTCCCCCTCTTATATAACTTACGGTGTTTTTGTCTCGTGAAAATGTTCTTGTAGACTAACTTATACTCCATTTAATCCGGAGACAATGTGATGTTCTATGAACTGCGGCATTCGTGATGAATAGGAACATCCGTTTTACCACGCAATTGAATACAGTTTTCTCTGTCATCAAGCAGTGTTTTACCCTATCACCTATCCTCCCCTCCCGTAGTGAAAATAGTGCAACCCGCAGAACAATTATCCGCCAGCCGCCACTGGGGGCATGTACATCATAATGTACACACATGAATGCCTGCGTTTTTGTAATGTAATGTAAATACTTTTTTTTATGTGTAACTCTTTCCGCTCGGTTGTTGGATAGTTTTGTGGGAGTGATTTTGAAAATTGGGGACGGAAGTGAATCGGGCGGAAGTGGATTGAACGGAAGTGGATCGGACGGAAGTGATGCGCACTGCCAGAAAAATGGGACGGAAGTGAATCGGGCGGAAGTGGATCGAACGGAAGTGAATCGGACGGAAGTGAAGACGCACTGCCAGCTGGATGTACAATTGAAAATGTGTGTATTGGAAACAAGGCAGTGTGTGCTCTGTAGCGCGAGAATGTTATGGCAATACAGTAGGCAGTGCATTTAGCAGGCACTGGTTTGACGAGCACAGTGGCAAATGTTTCACCGACTTTCATTTGTCATTGAGCAGTTTATGAAGCTTCATGTTCAAGGTTGAATATCACATGGGGTAGGACAAAGACGACAAATGACATTTAAGTAAGCGGCATTATTGTCAAGCTGTGGGTGAGTAGTCAACTATTAAATGCATAACAGAATGTTGTTATATGAGTGGAATAAAAGCTGTATTTTCATCATTTGTGAGACTAGGCCATTTCATGATTGTAGGAAGCCATGTTTTGATTGTTTACGACGAACTGTATGAGAGCCTTGAGAATAATGAATGGTATAGTTACTGAGGAATGTGCTCACAGTATTTGAGAGTACTGTCGACGTTGTGTGTCACTTTGTTATTATGAATTATTAATGTAAAGGAAGGAAGGAAGCTTGTAGTTTTGCGTGTCCGTTAATCTCACGATCATGATCCACGGTACCTCCCTTTTACGTGGAATGCGAACCACAGGACATGGCATTTCAATTCGAAAATCTCACATGTATTGACCGGGAATCAAACCCGGTCTACCTTGGTGAGAGACTAACAGCTTGACCGCTGCGCCACAAATGTGACAGTAGCATATCTCCAATTCAATCTATACATTCATCATAGTACCAGTATAAAAATGGAGTGTAAATTAACATTTTAAGAATGTCCAAGCTGTGTAGTATACTAGTAGGATAACATGTCAGATGTTACACATCATATGCGACTACTGTAAGGCTCGTATCTTTTTTTAGCGTATGGCTTTTAGTGCCGGGAGTGTCCGAGGAGTTAGGGACCAACCCCGGCATTTGCCTGGAAGGAAGATGGGAAACCACAGAAAACCATCTTCAAGGTTGCCGGCGGGGGGATTCGAACCTCCTCGCCTCCCGGATGTGAGCGACTGCCAGCAGTCATGCCGTAACGACCACGGCTAACTCACCCGGTACTTTTTTTAATAATAAAACAGTATTAGATTGAACCTGCCGCCCCTGAATCCCTATCGTCGCTCGCAATGCCTGCTCGGTTCAACTGGGCCACAGATTACCTACTGAACTGGGCACGCTCTCTCGCTTCGTCTCGCTACCGTGGCCCACGAAAGATACTGGCCCCAGTGCGAGCAGCCATCTTGTCTGTGAAGTAGGCGAAGTAGTGACTCCGGTTGAGAAGACTTGTTTGTGAATTTCTTGTGAATAGCAGTGTGAGAATAGTTAGTGTTTTATAAAGTGTAATGTCCAACTTTACATCCAACTTGTGTTGTGGTGCATCATGTAGCTGCAATAATCACGTAGCCTACAGGGTAAGTGCTAACACTTTATTTCTCATTAATGATACAGGTTAATCAAACGCACGTGTGGTGCAGGTTATGTACGAACTTACGTTAGCCTAATATTGTGGATGTTAAGGACTATTAGAATGCATGCTAAGTTAATTATCTGAGTTAAAGTTGGATATTTAATGAATGTGTCTCTTTACAGGAAATCAAAATGCCGAGATGCTGTAATGTGGCTGGCTGTAAGAACATATACAGATCTCAGCATGAAAATGTGTCTACATTTTCTCTCCCAAAGGACGAAAAATTAAGAAATATATGGCCTAGAAAAATTCCCACTGACTTCTCTAAAGTGAGCAAGCCTATAATTTGTATAAAACATTTTCCTGATAGCTCTGTTAACAGGACAGAGCAAGTTGATGTGGAAATAAAGACATTTGCTAGGAGTTATCCGAAGTTGAAACCTGATGCAGTATCTTCAATATTTTCGAATTTGCCAGGATAGCTATCCACTCCTGGGCCTTCTACTAGAAGACTGTGTGATGCAGAGGTAGAAAATCTCGGATAAAGCCATAGAAGCGAGCTTGGAAGACTTCAGACACTACGAAGAAGAGAATTCTGTGCACAGTCTATCGGATATATATGAACACTTCTCCTCCAACAGGAATAAATTTAAGCAGGAATGGACACATATCAAGACAGAAGATAAGTTGGTGAAGTGCTTGAAGAATTTGGGTGATGCAGTGCCCATAATTACAGGTTCTGTGTGTATTCTAAATAACCTCAGCATTGAACTGGCTGTCAATGGGTTGCAGATTCCCAAACATTAAGTTCCACAAAACTTTCTTTGCATTACTGATAAAAATTCATTTGATGAACTAGCCTACTTCAGTTCATTGAAAATTCTGAGTGCGATGAAAATGGAAGAAAGTTGTCAGCAGTGAATGCTCCTGTGAACATCCTACAGAGAAGTTTTTCGAGTGATGATTGCACACCATTATAGTCTTTAATAGAGCAAATTAATTTTTTAGATGTTAGGCAAACAATCGTAGGTACAGTGGAGACACGTTACTCTTGGCAGCTTCCATATAATATGTTCACTTGTCATCAGTGTACAAAAAGTTACATCGGAGTGGTCATATTTATCTGCCTCATCCATCAAATCTTCAAAAGTTGCTTGGTAAGTTTGATTTGGGTACTTTTGACATTATTGGGAGTATTGAGTAGCCTATCTCAGTCTAAAGAAGAATAATTTCTTGAAAGATCATGCATGTTCATAAATTACTTTTACCGTAGTTCATTTTAATGGAAAAGTTGAACTGTACTCTTCTAAAGCCATGGCGAGACAAAGCCATTGGTCGCTACTTGGTTAGGCGACTATCTGGACCAAAATTATTGTTAGTAGTACAAGCAAGGAGGTCTGGGGTTAGGTTTGTGTTTGTACGCAAAGAATACTCTGTATTGCTGGTACCAATAATGAGCGCTGGCAGCTGTCAAAGCTAACACGTGAGGAAATGCTGCGTTGCCACTGAGGCAGATCATGACTCTTAACATTCCAAGAAGCTTCCAGAAAGACACAAATACTGGGATCTGTGGTGTGTCAGCCGTATTCGTGTGAAGGGTCAATTAAACATTGCGATGCACTCGAGTTTAGGGAAATGTTTAGTTGCCTAATCACTCTAGCTGCTACTAACTTAATTATGGGTCTATTCCTTTCATAGCCCCCTCTTCGTCACTTGTGTCTGAATTGGATCTGGAATTGCTTTCCAGGGAAACGATGAACCAATCTACCCCATCATCGAGTATACATTCACGTTTCGTAGCCTCATCCAGTTCTCGTTGCACTATTAACACAAAACGCTTCCAGTTTTATGAAGTCACTTCCCTAATAGCCTAAACGGTAAGCTTCTCAACCTCATGGAGTGTGAAATTCTTATTATGCCGTGCTAGATAACCCTTCACTTGACCCCATATCATTTCTATAGGATTGAAGTGGCAATGATATGGGGCAGCGTGATGATCTCATGGCCATGCTTTCTCGCCAGTTCATGCACGTGGTAGCCTACATGGGTTTAGGCTTGCGCTGCTGTATAAGGTTGAGAAGGATATTAATTCTGAATGAAAGTGGAACGTGGCTTATACACTTGTAGCAGACATGAATGTACTTTTACATACCTTGTGTCCTTGTTTCATTTTTTGGGCGATATTACGTATTGAAATTAGGAACCCTAATTAAAACTTACTACTGAACCTCATATATGTGCTAAAGTACGTAAATATGTGTTTTTATTTTTTGCTATTTTAAAAACAGCTGCCATGCTTCGATAGCACTTGATCTCGTTTAACCGTCATCGAGGCTCACTCTAGCAGCACGCACCGAAGCACACACGTGAGATACAAAATCACTGTTGATAAAAAGAAGTGGGATGCAAAATCACTGTTGATAAAAAAAGAATCATCGGGACACGTTAGGCAGTAACCATTGCCAAAACTCATTGATCTGGGCGCGTTAGGCTGTAACCATTGTCAAAAACCATTGGATTGGACAAAGTGAAGGTAAGAATGGTCGGGTGTAGGTGCAGCCTTGGCCGCGCACTGCTAGCGGGGCATGGTTGACACAAAACCATTGATCTGGACGCGTTAGGCTGTAACCTTTGTCAAAACCACAGTTGTGCGGGAAAAACTACACATACATATTACAGGAGAGCGATATACTGCATAGTTATTACAGAGCAGATAACAAAAAACACTCATTTCAGCCGTACAGAGATGCGAAATATTGCACACACTAGCATAATTAGAGTCGTGAACTGAGTGCTGCGAACGAATGATGCCCACTAGAGACTGAATTGGGCACTTTTTTGTTTCACATAGTACCGTAAGGGCGAGGTTGGCAGTACTGTTATGGTACTTTTTTGAAGATTGATTTGAACAATGCCGCTCTCTGCTGTAATTTTCGCTATATTTGGAATGGCTGGGTGGGTCACAGACGGCGGAGGAGGAAACATCTATTAAAACATTGCTTCCTGATTTATTTCCCATCCTTTTATAAGGTATTTTGGCTAATTCATGTATTATATAGAATGTTATCGCTCATTCTATGTTCATTCAGCACTACCGAGAAGGATTCCTTTTGTCCGAGAGCTGTCGCATGGTAGGCTACACGATGGTGGTCGAGCCATTCCAACATTCGTGACTTCGTACTTGAAGTTGTTGGAGCTTATTCTATCTGTACTATGTGGTACGAAGCATTGTCCATTACAATAACACTGTGTTCAGGGATGTTGGGTAACAATTGTTCCTGGAACCATTTTAAAAACTAGTTGTAGTCCATGTCTTCATGGTAATCACCATTTCTTTTCGACCTAAAGAGCAAAAGTGTATTATTAACAATGCCGTGTAGAATGTAGAATAATAAATCGACCCCCTCTGCCTGATGGCCCTTCCTTGTCCCCTGAACTGAGTTGTCACTCCAACCCTTAGACACTGTGTGACCAGCATTGACCCACATTTCACCTAACCACACAATATCCATAACATTTTTGCCCTATTAACTTAAGTTTTGAATTTTCCAGTAGCCTATTTTCACCCAATTTTCACCAAATTTTGTAGGTTCTTTAAAGTGAGCATAATTAAGGGAATTCTAAACTTTGGAGCTATTTGGTTCAGTCATTTAGAAATTATAACATTTTATGTAATAGATATGCAAATTTTGAAAATGTCCCAGGTACATCAAATTTAAAGTTATCAATCTAAAACTTCTATGGAATGATCATCAATGGTCTACAAATAAAAATTGGTATTACTTTTAAAATCAGTGCAAATGGTTTATTATTAAAATGTTTTTTTCTTAGAATGACCTGTTGTTCTGTTAATATATGTCATTTTTTCAAATTTGAACCTAAATATTTCTGAAAGTTATTAATATTTTTCAAAATGGATTCCACACATTATTAAGACCACAAAGTTGTATGTGCAAACCAAGTTTGAAGGTAATGGGATCAAAACACAGGCAACTGGAACATTTAAAATGCTGAAAAATATAGTATTGAGAAAAAGCTAACTTTATTAAAAAATACAGTATTTTAGTGGAATTTCCTGCATCAAGACTTCCCTGAGTTTACAAATCACTTTTCCCACACTTCAGAGGTAACTTATTACTAAACCCATCTTTCTCCCTGATGTTGACACGAAGATTTACTGCCACATTCACCACACAGGTCTGTAAACAAATTTTGGAGGGCACCCATATATGAATGAGAATGTGCTTGTCATTAACACTAGGTCTAACAGTATTCTCCTCACTAAAATAGGCTTATTCCAGTTTTCTGACACTAGCAGAAGAAGTCGTTGCAGCTGTTGAACTTGCATTACTTAACTTCACATGTAATATCACCCCACTGTTTGTCAACATTCAAAATAGCACTATTCCATTTCTTTGTTTCACGGACTTTCGGTTTACGCCATCGACTAGATACAGAATACATCTAATAAACTGCACACAAATCTCTAAAATACCATTAACTTACACAAGTTCCACCACTCACAGTAAACCAATAAAAATATAATTCTTGCGAATAAACTTCACTAAAGCCACTGACCATCAAAATAAACAAATATGCATGGTTCCACCATGTATCCAAAATGGCCTATACTTTACTACAAACCAAAATACTTCTGTTCGATGTTAAATATGTGCATGTGTATAGTAATGATATTCTTTTAGTGAATGCCATACAGCTAAAAATTATATGGGATAAGAAAATAACATGTACGGTAAGAAAAGTTTCACACTTGACAAACATTGCCTAGGCTACTCATAACTGATAAATTTACCAACAGATGGCAGCATAAGCTTGTATTCAGATGATTGGCATGATAATATTGGCCAAGTGTATGAAATTACAACAAAATTGAGGGGTTTTTGGTTCTAGGAAGTAGGCGTTGCCCATTTCAAGGCCTAAGCACGTGTTCTTTAAAAGCCCCCGTAAGGTATTTAAAAATGGCCGTACATAAAAAACAAATGTATATTTAAGTGCCCCAAGTGATAAGGTAACTTCTAGGGCATGAAACCAGATTTTGGTTTTTTGTTTGTAATTTTTGGCCTACAACTCAATAGGGTCTCCCCATTTCATGTAGGAACTGACACCTGAAAGCCACAATATCTGGCCTCTCCATGATCACCTTCCCCCCATTAATTTTCTTATATTTAAATCCCAGATCGTGCAACACTTTCAGTGAAGAAAGGCTTCCTTGAAATAATTGTGCCTCTCTGAGCAAAAACAAGAAGTTTGCGACATGTTGGAATTTCTTTCCTAAAATAATAGCTATAAATATGCCGTCTAACAGCATCTTGTTGAAAGCCATCTAAATTAGTGACCACCCCTTCTCTATGCCTCTTCTTCCCTGGAGTTGATAGTTTAGACGGGCCAGCATCATCAGACAGGAACTTCCTTTCCGTCACTCGGTATGCAGTGATTTCACTCTCACCAAGAGTCTTGGCAGTTCCTTTCCTCACCTGAACAAATGAAATCAGAGGTTCCTCCCGTAAGCGCATACTTTCCTCTTCTTCCTCCATAAAATTCCTCACCGCACATACCATCTCCTTTACTTGGCTATGGAGAGTCACACCACGGCCTGAAGTTGTTCTGTCGCAGAGAATGGATCCTGGGCCTTCCGCGAGCATGTACCGATGCCATTTTTACACAACGAAAATAGACACGATGATGCAAATAAAAGAAATAAACTCAAAATCTGTATATACACACGCTTCCAACAAAAACAGAACGATAACGCTTACTGTAGCCTATGAAAGAATAAGCAAATGCACTTCAATATATACACGGGATATTACTAATGGCAGTGACGAGTTAGTTCACAGTAGAACACTGCGTCAAACCATGTGCTCACTGCTGTGTCGGCATTCATTGCAACCCTGCTCGCTGTTGCTATGGACACCGTTACCCCTCTTGTCTCCACTCCTCACCTCACCATTCAAGCGGATGGCAGCTTGCACCGTTCATCTTTTGTAAATCAGAGTATAACACACAGACTTTAACATGTATGCAGCGTTTAAACCCTAAGTGTTGTCCACGTTGTCATGGATGATGCCATTTTGTGTCTAGGGGAATTTTGTAAGTGTAAATTCCATTCCATGTCCACATTAAAGCTATTGACTCAAGTTGGCAGGCTTGTTTTGTTGAGATAAATTAGAGATGAAAATAGTACAAGAGTTAATAGAAGACTCTATCGTCGCCAAGGCTGCAAGATACCAATGTAATTGATAGTGATTTTGTACTGCATAAGGAAACAGTAGCAAGGCAGCTGGAAGCAAGTTAGACATGTCCAGTCCTCAAATTGTGTTCATGCATCTTTGTAACTATGAATTTGTAACCCACTAAGCTCCAGTCAGATTGAGAAATGGTGTCAGAAAAAATTAAAATCCTGAAGAGATCATGAATCATCAGCAGGGTATAATGGCTGTAGGCCCTATGTGCAGTGCAGGATTTTTTTAGAATATTAATAGCTGGAGGATATTAGATCCTAATAATCGCCAATAATATATCCAAGATCAGCAAGATATCACCTTTATAGCCTACTTGGTGAAACCTGCAAACTTCATTTTCTACATTCTAAGATTCTTCCAGACAATGTGTTAATGTGCTTGAGATGCTTATATTTATAACCAATGTCCTAAATAAAATAATGTCTGTAATACATTTTGTGTGTGCTTATTATAATTAAGTGTAAACATTACTGTGTCATTGGATGAAGATTACTTGCAATTTGCTAGTGTTCTTGAAGATACGGGCATAGTTTTGTACTCCAGGGCCCTACCAATCACCACATCCAGAATTCTCTGTTAAAGCTCTAGATTTACCCATTTCAAACCAATTTACCCAGTGTGTAGTACTGTTAACTGCTTATTTTCCATGTGGCCTGCAAGGATGCCCATGTTCTTTTTCAGGGGGAATGGATGTGGTGAGGAGTATACGATATTTTCTGGGAGGAAGGGGAAGGGGGGGGACTGGGTATGTTATAAAATTCTTCATCCCCAGACCACCAGGGTGAAACAAAAAATAAGAAAAAATAATTAAAAGTTGAGGAATGCTTTCATTTGAATAATTTGAAAGGTCTTGTTTGACATTTGGTGGAGATCTTGGACATCTTATTGGGAGGGAGATACCATGTCCGTGTAGCCAGCATAGATCCAAATTACAATGGCAAGTATGGTCTTTCTTTAATTTTAATAAATGGAACAGTTCCACCTACATGGAGTAGGGGTAAGTAAAGTGGCTTCTTGTCCAGGTGACCTGCTTTGCGAAGGAGTATTTGAAACCTGATATAGGATTTATTCTTCAAAGCTTCGCACAAAGGCTCTTGATAGAATGATTTGAATCCCACTCCTTGCATCCTGGAAGTGTCTTCCCAACTCAACTGTAAATAAAAGCTAACTGAAAACCACTACCACATCCTTTTCTATTACAAGTACGTACACACATAAGTGCATGGGGCTGATATCCACGACATTTCAATCCACTGAATTAACTCACAATGAATAAGTTTCCAAGGTCCTTCATTTGTAGTAATATACTTCGTTATAAAAATCTTGAGCCCTTAAAACCATAAATTTGACCTAAGCCTAATTGGGAACGGGAGAGAACCGTTAAACATGTCCAACATGAAGGTAGTTGCCACAAGAAGTAAACCTGCCACTGTAGGGGATTGGTGTCAGATAAAAGGCTCTCTGCTAAAGGAGGTAAGTATAATCTCAGCAATTCATATATGTACCTGAAGTAGTCCTATGCATTAAATTTTTGTTGTTGAAAAAGATTGTCTTATGGTAGGTCTACTCAAAAAAGCAAAATGCTAAAAACCACGAGTGTAGGCTCAAATTTCTTATATTCATTTTTATTATTTTGGGGCATGAATGACCCTTCCCTTGCAATAAATGAAGCACTGGATACTTTCTCCTAATGCAATGCTTGGTTGTTTCTTCTTTTTTTTTTTAATTCCAGCTGCTTTTAAAGTTAAACTTACATGTAAACTGGTATATATGGAAACAACTTATTGATGAACGAAGATAAGAGGATAATATGTACAGTTTTGTATATCTGCATAAACTGGAACATCCATTCAACGTTTGTATTACACTGCTTAATATTCTACTGCTCTAAGGTTTTGAGCTAATGAAAGGGGTGGCTTTCTTCCACAGCTTTTAACTTTATTTTTGAGTATCCTTAAATTCACACTAACAAATTACTCGGCTATTGGTAGGCTTCTATAGATGAGAATACCTTGGTGCAATCAATGCGGCGAGCGAGCGACACCACTCCTCTGACGTCACAGATCCGCGCCATGGCCTGTCTTTCTCGTCGGCCACGCTCGCTACACTGTGACGTATGCACCAGGACCTTCTGGTAAGCCTCCCGCATTTACGTCACGCCTGCCCGACTGCACTGGGCCAGGGTAAACGGGCGCCCAGCTGACACCTCCTGCCCTAACCCATTCTCACTTATTAAGTGGATGACGAGATCAGCAGTCACCACGTCGTCGGCTAATATAAAATCGAGTGTTATCTGCAAACCAAACCAAAGTTTCTTCGTCAAAGTGTGGGCCACGGTGAATACAGCTCCACAGGTACAAAGTGGGGGTCTTCCCTTCTCATTAGGTAAGAGTGGGTGGATCTTGTATGACCAATCCTTAGCCTATACAAAATGACGATCTCCCTCCATGGCTGGAAATAGCTCCACCACACGTGAGTAGTTCATTTGATCGGTCTCAGTTAACTGAGCATTGAGTCAGCTAGCCACGGACTCTCCCAGAATGCCAGTACTTGCTGACGTAACTGAGAGCGAATATCACTAGCGGGTATCTCCATTGGCCGAGGTGGTAGTCATAACGCCCCTTTTGTAGCATGATTCGCTAACTCATTTCCCGCAATTCCCATGTGGCTGGGAAGCCACAGAGAATAGTGTTGGAGACGGAGCCGTTCAGTTCGGAGCGAGTACCATGACGTCATTATTCGGTTCAACCTAGTAGAACCTTATACGGGTTATTTAAACTTTAATCGCCCTTCCATGTGACAGTTTACATTTATAAAAGACGATTAGAAATTAATATCAGATGTACTATACTCCGTACATTCTATTATTGGGTATTTGCACAATTTGTATAATGGAATATAAATTGAACACGTAACATAACAAAGATGGTACACAGGGGGTACTGTTTCGAGCTTTGCGCGAGTAATGGTAGCCGTTGGTCTAGCAGTATGTGACGTCACCTCGCGGACATAGGCGAGTCCCACAGCACTGCAGCACCTGCATATATTTTGCTTGAGGCACGTTTTCTTAATATATACGAGTTAATAGCTACGTAATTGCACACACCATTCGATCTACAAATGTTAGAATATTTCTGAATGATGTTGGAAATGTTAACGGTGACTTAACACATAAATGAATATGAGTTAATTAACGGCATGAAATGTTACACACGTTACTCGTCTTATAATCCAACATTTCTGTTCTTAACTATTCATTTTAGAGGATTGGGACATATTGGTCATGAGTCTCATGTACTTGGACGTGTTGAATTTGCCTGATAACCTGTGTTTTTGTAATACAGTAGTATGTGTAATTGTAATTTTCAGCATTTAGGATTGAGGTTGTTGCTTCAAGACTTGAAATACGCACCATCCCGACATTTTCCTGGAGGAAGTGTGGAGAACTTTCAGGAAAACCACACACAGTGTCTGAATTCAAACTTTTGATCTCCGTGCAGTTGTGGTGCACGACTTAACGAACACGGCTTTGCTGTGGGGTCAGAAAATATGTCTAAAAGAATATTGGAAATGTCAGTATTTTAACCAATCCATCACAATTACGGTGGGTTAACATAGTCCATAAATGAATCAACAACAAACAACATTTCAAATATCGTGGTCCAGTAGCCCCATGTACTTGGGTGTATGTGTTAAATCTGTCTGATAACCCGTGTCATTATGATGGCTGTACTTATGTGTTTATTTGTAATTGGGATTAGGATTTCTGTGGTCAATTGTGTATGTCAATTTCCATGTCTGGAGGTACCGGTACTACTTCCGCAGAAGTCGACTCATCTGGAGATACTTTCATCGTTTTGGTATTTTCTTGGGTGACAACGCTTCAATCGTTGACATTGCTCTCTTAAAGCACTGTTCTCTTCTGCTGGCGCATCTCCAGTTTATGATTGACCTGTAATTAAATGGCCCACTATACTTTGTATTATTACTATTATTATTATTTTTATTTTACCAACGAAGCATGAGACACCCATCTCAATTTATTTATTTACTGTACGTGTTAGGACATTATATAATGTTATGGTTTACGGTTCCAAAGAATGGGTTGTGGTAGGAATTCAGAAGAAAGCGGTCATGATCTGTGAGGTAGGTACCATTCCTGGCATTTACCTGGAGTTGAAATGGATAACCACTTCAAATCCGGCAAACGGTGGAATGCAAATCTACATGTCCCCGATAATCAGGGTGAGGCGTTGACAAGGTGACACCATACACTGTACGGAAAGAGTGGCTGTAGACTTGATAACTTGGGAGGTACATTTCTGTCGGCCTAAGGGAAGTATTCCATTTTATTATATTGCAATATAGTATATAAACCCTATAAATATTTTAGGGTGGGCGGAACAAGACAATAATCCTAGGTTTTTTCTTTTCAGATGATCATATTTTTTATTGGTGAACTGCCGCTCACCCACCCCTACTCCTTATGTACAGAGTATCGCTGTATTGAGATGATCGTACAATTGTAATGTTTTAATATTGTTTGTGGAGGAGGTTTGCAATAATCTCACGGGTATTTAGATGGCGCTCCTTTTTAGCTATTAATGTGGTTTTGTAGAAATGCTGCACTAACGTACTCACTTTAGGCTGTATGTTGTTGTTGATTTATTTCGGGCCTTTGAGACATCGTGGTCGTGTAGCCCCGTGTACATGGGTTTGGATATGTGTGTGGAATTTGTCTGATAGCGTGTGTTATTGTGATGGCTGTATTAGTGTGTGTATTTGTAATTCAGATGAGGATTGGGAAGGAGGTGGCCGTGGCCTTAATTTTGGAGCCATCCCGGTATTCGCCTTAAGTAGAAGTAGGAAACCACGGAAAACCACTTCCAGGATGACTGAGGTGGGCATCGAACTCGCCTATTCTCAGTTATGCCTCACGAGGCTGAGTATACCCCGTTCCAGCCCTCAGACCAGAATTGTATATCTTGGCAGAGCCGGGAATCGTACCCGGGCCTCCACGGTGACAGCCAAGAGTGATTGATAACCACTACGCAGCAAGGCGGACTTTCAGGCTGTATGCCCTGGTTTAAAAGTAGGTATTTTGTCATCATTATTTGATCATTAGCTTACCCGACGCGTCGTTGACGGACTTGCGTTGTAAGGGTAACAAATAGGCTACTGTAATTGCCTTCGGGAGAGTGGCGACATGATTAGCTTAGCTAGGTATGACTAGACTGTTGGACCTCGTATTATTATTCCCGTTTTATAACGGTGATAAGATGCGGTGAAAGTCTTTGTGGCGGATTGTTTTAACGGACAGATGCCCTTCCTGACGCCAACTTCATGAGAGGAGCTAATGAGAGATGAAATTAATGGCAAGGATGTGGAAGGAAGAGGCCGTGGCCTGTCAGAAGGTACCGTCCTAGTATATTCCTGAAGTCAATAATATCAATAATAATAATAATAATAATAATAATAATAATAATATCGTATGACCTCGGTGCCGGGTGCAAGCTTTGTTATTTGACACCCAAAGGGTAGCTTGCATGTCGAATTTAGTTGTTCCTTGAAGCACTATGAAAGTCAAGGAGGTTAGATATCTAAGCTCCTTGAACACTATAGCACTTTCTAGTCGAGGAATGAGGAACTTTGTGTTGGCGGAAACTCCCGAGATTAATTTTGCCATTATGAACACGGCCTACTGAATTCAAATAGGTTATTTGACATGCCAACATCGTATGACATGCGAGTCGTAAATTTTGCCGCCTTTCAAAAATCATTTACTACGGCCAGGAGCGAACCTGCAATCTTGGGGGGGTTAGTAATCCGACACATTAACCACTCACCACCGTGGCAAGCTTCCTGAAGTTGATAATGGGGAAACCACAGTTAAACATATCAAGGACGGCTGACGGTGGGGCTCGAACCCACGTCTACTGAGTCCGCAGAGAGCTTGGCTTGCTGCGCTGTCGGTCCATTCGTAACAGATATATTTTTCAATATAATAAAATCAGTAGTCTTTTTAATATACCTATTGCTCAGTATCACAATGTCCCATTTCCAGCCAGGGCCGTAGAGAGCGGTCACGGGCCCTAAGACAACCCAAAGAAAAATCTCCTCGCTATTCTGCCCCATAAAACTTCAATCATCATTATCATCCGTGGAATTTAGCTTGCCCAAATGATTATTAGGCTGATTTATTTTGTTTTTAGTTATTCAGCCACTCGACTTTATTTTCTATCATTGGTTGTTCTTTTACTTTACGATTTTGATCACTGTGCCTTAAAAAAATCAGTTTTCTGTGTACCGGAACGTGTTCAGGCTCTACAAGGATAACCCACACTCCGTTCAGAAATGCACAGTATGAAGTAAAGAGTCATTTTTTCTGAGATTGAATTAGAAACGTTAAGGACTCTTGAACTCTAACACGTTATAAAATGGATGACTCTGGCAACTTAACCATTTCCCGGTAAACGAAAACAGAATGGTTATTTATAAAATTAATTACGGTATGTTAATTAATAATTATTGTAATGTTTTGTATACTGTTCACTGCCTGTGTTTGCATCGAAGCGTGTCGTCAGAAAGTTTCATAATAGTTTTGACATTAAGTTAATTAAAGTTGACCATCCTAAGTCCTTTTACCGCCTCGGCCCCCTCAGCTAATCCAAGCCCTGGGTCTACAGCCCCGCATGCCCCTCCCTCTCGTCGGGCCTAATGCCAGTTAGGTATATTCTTCGAAGGAACTACATCAAAGCGTGATTTCTTCTTCCGAGGCAAACCCAATAATTTATTTTTGAGGTCCCGTTCGTAGTCCTATGGTAAGAAAATATGCAGAACAACGTCGGGCAGTTCTAGCATTGACGCTATCCTTTCGTCTGCATCATAAAATCCACAGCTTTCGAACTTCCTTATCGTTAGTAAAAGAGTGGTAAATCACTTCAGGATTTCTGCGGCATTTTTTTTGTACTCAGAAACGGCACAGTTACTGTAGCTACCCATTTTTAAAAGCGCATTATTTCATATCGAAATGGATCATACAACTACATTACAAAGCACGTTTTCTACTTCAAGCGACACTGGCTTGTCCGCGAAATTACGTCAGAGTAAAGGGAGCCGCCTGGCGACTGAAGTGGGATCTGCGATATCGGCCTACCTGATAGTATTCTAGTTACCTTGGATGGTACAACTCCGTGCGTAATATGAGGTATATCAAATAGACATACATCATACTAATATATAACAAGTAGTTCCGTGAAGAACTATACAGCTTATTTTCATACATCCTGCTCATGTTAATTGCCTCTATCAACATACAAAATTTCAGTTTAATTGCTATAACAGATTCGTAGATATTGAGAACCGTCTAAATATTTCAGATGATCGCCAGGTTGGATTTTTATTTTTGTACTATTACATTAAGATTATTGTGTACGTGTGGTATTCAAACTTCAATCGCATGATTAGAACACAAGAAGTAAAAACGAGATTTTAAAATTACGCACAGCAGCCATCTTGTGATTATGCAAACAATTGAAATAAATTAGATGCCAGTGGACCAACATTTGTAAAAGCATTTAACGTGCAACGTTTCACGGCACTCGGATAGTTAATTCGCAAAAAGCGTCCATTTAAATATTTATACTTCGCGTCGCCGCCATGTTGGATTTGTGCTCTCCAGGTTACTGAAAGTCCTATAGGTGAACATATGTTCATAGTCTCTATGAACATTTAAAAAAATCAGTTTGGTTGCTGTAAAAGATTCATAGATATTGAGAACCGTCTAAATATTTCGGAAGCTCGCCATTTAGGATTGTTATATGTATAGGCCATAGAGTTATGTACCATTCAAGGACAATTATTGCCTAGGTTCATTATTCAAACTTTCACTTCGATCGCATGATTACGACACAAGAAATTAAAACTTAATTTTAACATTTCGCACAGCCGCCATCTTGAGGTTATGTAAACAATTGAATTAAATTAGATGGCAGTGCATTACAATCTGCAAAATCATTTACTGTACCACATTTCACTGCGCTCAGAGAGTTAAATCACGAAAAAAGTCTATTAAAATATTTTAAATTCGCTTGGTCGCCATGTTCGTTTTGTACTTTACAGGTTTATGAAATATACATAGGTAAACTTGTATCAGTACTCTTTATCACCGTACAAAATTGCAGGGTGATATCTGTAATAGTTTCGGAGATATAGAATGTCAGTGAAATATTTCGCACAGCCGCCATTTTGAGGTTATGTAAACAATTAAACTAAATTAGACTCCAGTGCATTTCAATGTGTATAAACATTTGCCGTACCAAGTTTCATTACATTTGGATAGTTAAATCGCGAGAACAGTCTATTTAAAAGTCTCAATTTCGCTTGGCCGCCATGTTGGTTTTGTAGTCACCAGGTTTTTGAAAGTCTCATAGGTGAACTTCTAGTAGTGCCCTTTATCACCGTACATAATTTCAGGGCGATACCGGTAATAGTTTCGGAGATATTGAATGCAAGTGAAATATTTCGCACAGCCGCCATGTTGGATCGGTGAGACGTAACAAAATTTGAAGGGCACGGTCAAGTTCGCCGGGAATAGTGCTATGAACTTACCGAGTTTCATTGAAATCGCTCTAGCCGTTTAGATTTTATTAGGGGACACACACACACCTCACACACACACACACACACGCACACACACACGGACAAAAGGTGATCTCATAAGCCTATTTTTTCAAAATTGAAAATAGGCTAAAAATGAGATGGTGTGTGTCTGTCTTTCTGTCTGTCTGTCTGTCTGTCTGTGTGTTACTCAATAACGCAAGAACCACTGGTCCGATTTAAATGAAATTTTGCATGGATGTAGCTGATTTACCAGGTTTACATATAGGATACTTTTGATTTCGAAATTTTGCACTATTAAATATATGGCGACCATTTTAGTGACGTCACTACACCCTTTGGTTTCAAAATTTCATATTTCCATATCAAATAAAAAGAGAACGGTAGGAAATAGCAAACTTTTGATGGCACATACGAGCTTTTAAATTTAATTTCCTATCCAAAGGGTCCTTATCACTTTTCGTGTATCTCCAACGGTTAGCGAGTAAAACCGACATTTGTGGCGTCACTACACCCTTTGGTTTCAAAATTTCATATTTCCATTTCAAATAAAAAGAGAACGCTAAGAAATAGAAAACTTTTGATGGCATACATGAGCTTTAACATTTAATTTTCTATCCGAAAGGTCCTTATCACTTTTCGTATATCTCCAACGGTTAGCGAGTGAAACCTAAATTTGTGCAATAAAACACGGTCAGCACCGAGCGGTGCAGTATATCTCTCTATATATAAAAATGAAAGTTTGTCTGTTTTTCACTGAATTTCTACGGAAATTTGAGTTGTTTACGCGTTTCAGACTGTTTTATGATGGATGCGCGCGATTTTTTTTTGTCTGTCTGTTTGTATGTTCGTCTGTGGATAACTTTGTTCCCTTATAACTCGAGAACGGCTGGGTGTATCAACGTAAAATTTGGTACAGATATCCATCAGAGGCACGACACTAATCATTGATATAACTCTTCTCCGTACCCCTCATAAAAGTAGGCCTACCCCCTTAAAATACATGCTGAAATAGGCGTAGAAGGACGAGACAATGCTCATTTTCAGCCCCTCAATGTGAGAGACAAAACTCGGGTACCCGAAAACCACATTTTAAGGCCCTAAGACCAACCATTTTTGAGATATTCCCAGAAAACTAATTTCATTTAATAAACTAATGAACGAATGCAAGCCAGTAACCATGGCAACAGATTCTCAGAGGTCCATCTATTGCTGTAAGACGCAATGCAATTCCATTAATTACATTAGTGTGAAAGTTTGCAAACGGCTAGAAGGTTATCACGGAACCAAATTAAGCCGTAAAATTCATCAATACGTATAATTCGCATAAGGGGATCAAGGGGTACTCTAGAATTTTTCACGCGATTTACACCTGCGGGTGTGGTACGGCAGGTCTATTATATTCCTATCCCCATATTATTCATTCATTCATTTCGTATAGGCCATCTATGGACCGCGTCATTCCAACTGTCTCCTACTGGCTTTGATGTTTGCCCAGTACGCCCGCATTCGTTCTCGGTGGACTTCCTTCCGTTCCTGGGTCCAAATATTTCCCGTCTTCAGCTTCGGTTTTTCTTGGAAACCTTTGCAAGCTTGAAGTTTCCTTTTGAGTGGGGCGCGCTCCTGAATGTCTATTGGTGTAATCCCCACTTCTTTCAGATCGTTATCCAGTTCAATGAACCAGGCCCATTTTGTTTTCCTCTCCTGAAAGTAAGTTATGTTGCGGTTGGTCAGTCTCGCTGGGCTCATTCGTTTCACATGCGCAAAAAATTGTATCCTTCTCTTCCGGATGACGTTACTTATCTTCTCCACATGAGTGTATAGTTCATGGTTATGCCGTCTTCTGTATTCCCCATTTTCTTTGATGGAACCCAATATCTTTCTCAAAATTTTTCTTTCTTTGGCCTCCAGTTTCTCGACCAAGCCTTTTTTGTTCATCGTGAGGCATTCAGAAGCATGCAAGACCTCCGGACGGATGACACTGCAGTAATGTTTTAGTTTTGCGTTGAAGGATATTGACATTTTCTTATGGATGTCCTTAGTTAAATGGTAGGCCATTTCCATTCTGCTCATGCGTGATTGAATGCTTCTTTCTCTGATAATATCCCTTCCCTGACCCGTCCTGAAAAGGAAAGTACATGGCCATTGGCTGCATTAATAATATAAAAAATAGGTGTTATAATGTCTCCCTATATTATATTATTATTAGTATTATATTATGGCGAACAACGACGAGACAAATCCCCTCGGTGCCAGAAACAAAACTCAGGGGCCCTAAAGGGTCCTCGAAAACTACATTATAAGGCTCTAAATCCAACAGTCTCTGAAATATTCCCAGAAAACTAATTTCATTTAATTTAACAAAGTAATGAAGGAATGCAAATCGGTAACCATGAGAACATTTTCTCAAGGGGTGGCTTACAACTTTCCTTCTATTTCTGTAAGAAGCAATGTCACTCCATTTATTACATTTCTGTGAAAGTTTGCAAATGGCTATAAGGTTATCACGGAACTAACGTAGACTGTACAATTCATCAATGCAATTAAGGAGGTCAAGGGGTAACCTAGAATTTTTTCATGCAATTTTCACGTTCGACATATAGTACAGAAGGTCTATTATATCTCCAAACAGCAACATTATTTTCAAAAATTCTTGAATTGAACCAGCATTTTTTTGCGGCTTTTAGGAATTTGGGCAATTTGAGGCTAAAGAACCTGAATTTTCATGCACCACAAGCCTTTATAATTTATGAAAGGGGTCTTCCTGTGTATGGGCACCTAGCACAACGTAGAGGGTCAGTTTTTATGTGACTTGTATTGCGTTTCGTCTACAAGGCTTTCAATTCTATTTCACGTCAGGAAGTACACGTTAGGTGAATTTAGTCTGAGAGCACATTTTAACTAGTTATTTTTTTGTCGACAAATGGGTTCATCGTAAGGATGATTTTGTTTGATACTGTGTGGTAGATATACCCATATTTGGATATCTGGGTAATATGTTGTAGACAATAGAATTGTCTATCTGTCTTTCTGTGTATCTTTATGTAGCCTACGCCTATAACTCGTGTTCGGATGCTTGGTGCATCGTTAAATTAGGCATGGTAACCATGAGAGTCAATACACCAATCATTTATAAAACTCTTCACCGTACTTTTCATACAGTAGAAGGGTGGATATAGAGAAAAACTTCTCTATTCATGCTAAAATAGGCGAAATATAAAAATTATCCTAGAAGGACGACCGAAGCATATGTTGCGCTTCTCAATGTGAGACACAAAGTTCGGGAATCTATAAAGGGTCTCCGAAAACTACATTTTAAGGGCCTTAAATTAACAGTGCGTGTGATATTCCCAGAAAACTAACTTCGTTCTGATAAAATTGAAGGAATGACAAACCGCTAACCATTGATAATGTCTGGTGTTAACAACGAACACCGTTCGAAGAACGAGTACTTCTGCCAGTATACAATAAATAAATAAATCAAATACAAACGTATGAATACATATGAGTAAACGTATTCCATAAAACATGTGATATTTGACGAAACGAAATCTAGTGCTTTGCGATGTACCTCCATGCATATAATGTCAAACATTTCATTGATAACTGTGTGGTAAAGAGGTGACGTACAACTCTGTTAAGAAAACATCAGTAATTGAAATACGTAAAGTTTGGAGTTTGACCAAGAGCACAATGATGTCGCACGCGTAGCCTAGCTTGAAGGTTTACTGCAGCACCAGCTACGCTATACGGAGCAGCCGAGTTGAATCAGTGCTCCGCTGTGACGTCACGTAACCTCACGAACCACGTTACTATACAATTCCGTCCCCACCACTAACAGAGGGTGATTTGAGTGTCAGCGCAGTACAACCCGGCTAGCAGGTCGTGCATTCGCTGCACTAAAGGGTTCTTTGAAGCTATTGACTGCAACGGAATCAATGAGTCGGTACACACAAGAAAGTGGATTCGTGCATCCTAAATTTCCGAATACGGGACTTGCGATGGAGGCACCCCGTTAGGTGTCCGGTTCATACAGGGACCTACAGCTACTCCTTTTTCATTAAACGTGCAATCAAGTCTAATACTAACCGGCCGGGTGGCGCGAGGTGGGTTGGCGTACCTCTGGTGGCATTGGCTACTGAAGAGAGCTTGATAGCTTTCATGCGGCATTTGACGTACATTGGCCGCACATGCTTAACGCATATGCAGTACCTGCCAACAAGCTTGGGATCCATTCCATACTTGGGAATCGGTATAACGTTCACCTCTCGCCATTGACATGGAAACTCTCCTGCAATCCATATACGATTGAAGACAAACAGCAGTTGTCCAGTACTGGACTTGCAAAGAAGTTTCAGTATTTGACTGTGAATGCTATCCAGTCCATGAGATATTATATTCCTGCACAGTTCAAGCGCACTGCACAGTTCCCATTCTGAGTATTGTGCATTGTAGCAGCAGTGGCAAATGACAAGGGATGAGCCTCTGCAGTCGGAAATGTTGGATCATAACTCCCGGAGCAGGATATATCAGAGAAGTGCGATCCAATACTGTTGGCAATTGCAAGATGGTCCGTGATGATGTCTCTGTTGATGGAGACTCCAAGTATTGTCAACGATGTCGGGAGTTCGACGATCCGACGAAGCTTAGTCCACACTTGAGGTGAGTATGTGCTGTCATAGGCGACACGTACTTTAACCACGCCCTTTTCTTACTCTCCCGAATCAGATAACGGGATATATAACACGCATCCTCTTAAAGGTTATAAGGTTAGCCACGGTGTTTTGCATTTGAAAGCACGTGTCCGGTCTTTAATGGCTACTGCAATCTCGGCTGTCCACCAAGGGTCAAGCTTCCAGAGGGATTTGCCGGTTGAGGAAGTTATTGTTTCTTCTGCCGCAGCCAAAAATAACGTTCGTTATATGAATTGTATGATGATCGACATCGGCAAAAACCGCACGCGCAGTGAATTCTGCCCAATGAGCCCGACGGAGTAACCATCGACTGGGTAAATCGATGACTCTCTGGTTCGGAAGAGTAAGGGTAACCGGGATATGGTCACTAATACAAAGGTCGTCGCGCAAATCTCACCGTAGCAGGGGAACCAGAGCTCTATTGCACAAGGTACTGTCGACACTCAAAAAAGTGCCATGTGCTACAGAAAAGTGCGTAGGTTCCCCTGTGTTCAACAAGCACAGGTCCAGTCACCTGATCAGCTTCTCAAAATCTCTCCCTCTACCGCTAATGTTAGCGGAGCCCCAGATGGTGTTGTGGGCATTAACATCTCCCAGGAGGAGAATAGGAGAGGGAAGCTGAGAGACTAGGTCCATCAGCTGGTTGTAATCCAGTTGAGAATCTGGTGAGATGTACCTAGGTATACGTTACTTACTGTTGCCATTGCTGGCAACGAAATACGAACTGTAGTGACTTCTAACTGAATATGCAGCGGCATCTCTTCCCTAAAGAGTATCTACTACAGTTCCATTGTATTAAAGCCATAGTGTGAACCTAAGTAGAGGGTAGTTGTCTACTTATGTGGACGGTTTGTCATCCAACCCCATCATCAGGTTGAGGTGACGGGGATGGGGAGCAGTTCTCCATTTCCAAATCCCTGTCCGAAGACGAAGAAACTGGAAGAAGTTTTCCCTCTGATAGCGTTGCAGCCTCGTCGATTTCCTCCTCTCTCGCTCTTAGGAGGGAGCGAGAGCGGTGTTGGAGAACCTTCTCCCAGTCCGGCGACTGGGTTTGCAGTGTCGGACATCCCAAGCTGCTTCCATTGTTGACCGGCGGTGACGTCAGTTCAGGTTTCTTCCCTCAAGACGTCAGCTCCTTGCAAAACGTGGCAGCACACTGATGGTTGTGGGAGCGGTATTGCCATCAGATGCCTGAGTTGCCTTGTCAGCAGGAGCGCAAGACAGACGGCGATGAGCCGTTGCTTTCATTTCCGCCAGTGGTCCTAACTTTTCTGTCGGACTGGAAGTTGTTCCAGCACTAGTAAAACAAAAATAATGGAAACAGCCGAACGAAATCAGAAACTCCTATTGACGTAAAATTGGCAGGTGAAAAGCTAAAGGAAGTAAGAGAATTATGTTACTTTTGAGGCAAAATAACCAGTGATGGACGAAGCAAAGAGGATATAAAGCGTAGGTTGGCTCAGGCAAGGAAAACATTTCTACAGGAAAGGAATCTGTTGACATCGAATATACTGTAGATTTAGATATTAGGAAGTCATTTTTGAAAGCCTTTGTCTAGAGCGTGGCGCTCAATGGAAGTGAAACTTGGACTGTTGGTGCAGCAAGAAAGAGGAGAATAGAAGCATTCGAAATGTGGTGTTACAGGAGAATGATGATGATCAGATGGGCACGCAGAGTAATAAATAAAGAGGTATTAAGACGAATGGGAGAGCAGAGACTTTTCTGGACTGCTAATGAAGAGAAGAGATAGGTTTGTAGGACACATACTAAGACACCCAGGAATAGCAAACTTAGTTATGGAAGGAAGAGTCGAGGTCAAGAACTGTAGGGATTGACCAAGGTTAGAATATGTTAAACAGATTGCTTCTGGTATGCAAGGTGTGGTAGCTATGTAGAGATGACACGATTAGCTCAAGCCAGAGAGGCATGGTGTGCTGCACCAAACCATTCAAACGACTGAAGAATCAATAAAATACAACTGAGAGTCTCTGTATAAACAAATTACGTAATTGATATAATATCTATTGTTGAAGTAAGCTTTATGACTTAACATTTGGAATTATTGGCAAAACCATTGTATTTATCCCGGATGGGTGGCGTGTATAATATATCCTGTTTGTTTGTTTGTTTGTCATGGGGTTGGCGTCAAAACTACTGGAGCGATTGTCAGGAAAATATCGCAAACAGAAGGCACCCCTAACTAGGCTATGTAATAAAAAAAATGGTGAGTGGGTTAACAGGAATCCTTAGATCCCAGAGTAACCCAATTTCTCAAACTGTATCTTTCTTTTGACATCGCAGTGCCATGTGTAAGAACTTGCTGATCTGATAATATCCTGAGGAGATCTGAGACATTGATGTAGGAACACAGTTCCAATGCACGTAGAGTATTATAAGGGCGGCATTTTTGGCGTGGGAGGTTATGTATCATAGTGGACTGTAAGGCACGCGAGTTATGGCACATAGAGGCTAAGTCTCGTAGTGGGCAGAAGAGCACGCGGGTTCTAGTACAGATTAATAGAGACTAAGTCTCATAGCGGACAGCAAGACACGCGAGTTATAAAGGCAAAGCCAACTCAGCACAGGCCTTGGGAATAGTGGAAGGTAGAGACTTCCACTTTTTGTAACATCGGCACTAGATGGGATTAAGTTGTCAGCTCCATGCCCGGCCGTCTTTGCTTCCAGGAATTAACCTGGTACTCATTTCTGGTGTACGTTGAGTGCACCCCAGGGCTATTTGCGTTTCCGAAAGTGGTAGGTTTGTTTCTAAAACCCACTACCTGGGTGGGGATCGAGTCCACTCCCTTTCATTTAGAAGCTCAGCGCCGCTACCGACTGCGCCACGCAGTCCCCTACACGTGGGTTATGGTATAGAGTAGTAGAGACTAAGTCTGATGATGATGATGATGATAATTGTTGGTTTAAGGGGTCTAACATCTAGGTTATTGGCCCCTAATGGTCTGGGTGATAGCAAAAACGACAATGAAGTGGAAACCAGAACGAAAATTAATTGAGAAGGAAAATACTTACAAAAAGGAACTCAGGTTGAAACTACTCACAAAATGAGAGCGGTAATACTTACAAAAGGGAATTTAGAACGATAATACTCACAAAAGGAAGAGATTGAAAAATACGCACGAAATGTAGCTTAGTTTCAAAATACGTACAAAATGCAATGTAGAGTCGAAATACTTTAGGCCTACTTACAAAATGCAAGTGAAATTCAAAATGCTTACAAAATGCAAATGGGATTGAAAATACGTACAAAATGCAATTGAGGTTCAAAATACGTAGGCCTACAAAATGTAATTGAAATTGAAAATACACAATGCAAGTTAGATTGCAAAAAGGCGCATTTCAGATTCCAAATACTCACAAAGTGCATTTGATATTCAAAATACTTACAAAATGCAATTGAAATTGAAAATGCTTACAAAATGCACAGTAGATTCAAACTACTCAATTGGATTGACAATACTTGAAAATGAAAATGAAAATCCACAACCTGTTTCCAGTCTCCGACCGGGTCAGGAATGGAATGAATGAAGCCCCCATCTAGCGGCGAGGATATGAACTGTGCCGGCTGCCGAGGCCTGACGCACTCCTCTGGGGCAATGATTAAATGAATGACAGATGAAATGAAATGACAGTGGAGAGTGTTGCTGGAATGACATTTTGACAGGGAAAACCGGAGTACCCGGAGAAAAACCTGATTGACAATACTTACAAAATGCAATTTAGATTGAAAATACTTACAAAATGTAATTTAGATTCAAAATACCCACAAAATGCAATTAAGATTGAAAATACTTGCAAAAAGCGGTTTAGGTTGAAAATACAAAATGCAATTGAAATTCAAAATACTCACAAAAGTCCTATCCCCTATATTGAAAGACTTACTAAAATGCAATTTAGATTGTCAATCCTTACAAACTGCAATTGAGGTTGAAAACACTCGCAAAATGCAATTTAGATCGAAAAGACTTACAAAATGCAACGTAGATTGAAAACATCTACAAAATGGAGTGTAGATGCAAAAAAATCGCTAAATGGAATTTAGATACACGGGGGTCCAATTAACAAAAACAATGCGGGAATCTTAAAGAGCAAAGGAAATATAATGAAAAGAAAACAAGAGGTCTGACCCCTCGAAGAAGGAGGGATCAGGAAAGATGAGACAAGGGCCAATTAAGGCGGGAATGTGAAAGACTCTCTAGGCCTCGGATACCCTAATACCGTCGGGATCGGAAAAGAACAAGAGTTGACCAAGGGAGGTCGACAGGAAAGAAGACGGAGAGGAGCCCGACACAAGTAAGTGGAAGTAATGCCGGACTCAGCTGGGTTCCCGTGGTCGCCAACCCACGTCCCACTAGATGTGAGCCCCTGGGGGAAGACTAAGTCTCTTAGTGGACAGCAAGACACATGGGTTATAATACACACTAATAGAGGCTAAGTCTCATAGTGGACTGCAAGACACGCGGGTTTTACTACAGCGTTATAGAGGTTAAATCTTATAGATGATGGCAGGAGTCTCTGGTTTGCGGTCAGAATTTGCCAAGTAGCGGACAGCAGGAGACTCGGGTTCGAGTAAAAAATATGAGAGGCTAAATGAATATTGCGTGCGCATGGCTGTGTTGCCACATAACCGCCACGCGGCACCGTGACGATCAATAGTCGCGCTCTACGCCAGCCCTTGTCAGTATATCAACAGAGTTCTGTAAATGGGTATAAGGTTATCCCTGTATCATCTTAGGCTGTGGTCTTTCTAGTTCCAATAGCAAAATTAATTTCAAAATTTACTGCATTGAAAATGTTTTCTTTTTTTTTTTTTTCGAATGATAAATTCGATTTTTTATGCCAAAGAAAGCTTTTTCACTTTTTAATGGGGTCATTCTGAGGGATGAGGGCTTACTCTCTCTGCGGGGACCAGTCTTTATATGACTTGCGTTGCTGTTCTTCTAGGAGCTATTCCAAATTATTTGCACTGGTGGAAAGAGATGTTCGGGTAATCTGTCCTGAGAGTACGTACAGTATATGTTAAACGTGAGATAGGACGACCGTGTAGGTAGAGGTTGTTGGTGTCAGGGCTCCACGTTGGGCGCCTGAGTTACAGTGGAGTATTTTACTCAATTATTAGTCACATTGGTGGGTATAATAATAATAATAATAATAATAATAATAATAATAATAATATCGTATGGCCTCGGATGCCGGGTGCAAGCTTTGTAATTTGACACCCAGAGGGTAGATTGCATGTAGAATTTCGTTGTTCCTTGAATCACTATGAAAGTCAAGGAGGTTAGATATTTAAGCTACTTGAACACTATAGCGCTCTCTAGTAGGGAAATGAGGAACTTTGTGTTGGCGGAAACACCCGAGATTAATTTTGCCATTATGAACACGGCCTACTGAATTCAAATGGGTTCTTTGACATGCCAACATCGTATGACATGCGTGTATTTTTGCCGCCCTTCAAAAATCACTTACCACGGCCAGGAGCGAACCTGCGATCTTGGGGTTAGTAGAACGACACGCTATCCACTCACCCACCGTGGTATATAGGCCCAGTCTGTGCCATCTGGGTGACAATGGAGGTCATATACTCCATTATTAGTCACATTGGTGGGTATATAGGTCCAGTCTGGGCCATCTGGGTGACAATGTAAGTCTTTTACTCCATTATTAGTCCCATTTGGTGGGTATGTTGAGTAGGTCCAGTCTGGGTCATCTGGGTGACAATGAGAGTCTTTTATTTCATTATTGGTGACATTTGGTGGGTATATAGGCCCAGTCTGTGCCATTCGGGTAAGAATGGAGGTCCATTACTCCATTATGAGTTCCATTTGGTGGGTAAATAATATTGTATGTCCAGTCTGGGTCATCTAGTGACAATGAAAGTCTTTTTCTTCATTATGAGTCGCATTTGGTTGGTATATAGGTCAATTCTGTGCCATCTGGGCGACAATGGAGGTCTATTACTCAATTATGAGTCCTATTTGGTGGGTATATAGACCCAGTCTGGGCCATCTGGGCGACAATGAAGGTCTATTACTCCATTATGAGTCCTATTTTGTGGGTATATAGGCCCAGTCTGTGCCATCTTGGCGACAATGGAGGTCTTTTACTCCATTATGAGTTTTAGTCAGTGAGTATACACTGTAAATTCGAGGGTAATAGTACATTATGCAACGAGCCTATAATGGCAATAATTAAGACACGAGTATGTTTATAAATCGAGCGTATGTGAGTTTTATAATTTCCGTAAGAGTGTCTTAATTACCATTATAGGCGAGTTGCATACGACTGTTTATGTTCGATGATAATTATTATAACTATTTTATGTTCGAACGTAAATATTCATAAATATCTGTCGAGATTTCGCCAGTTTTATGTACTGAACAGAGCGCATGGGACGCAGGGAATACCTTGTATTTGACCATGGCCTCTTCGATTACCCTCTATGACACTAGGCAATGCAGTGAAATTTAAATTAGAAGGCCTTGGAACTCAGTGCAGGGGCGATGTTATCCTTATCTAATTGGTCAAACAACTGTTTCTTGAGCTGTGATTGGTGGGAGAAACTGTTTCATAATGAAAAATAGTGTTATAATGACCATCATTATGATACAGTTTTCTGACACATAATAGTCAGGGTCGAACATAAAATGCATTATGTGTTTTTACTGTATACTATTTTTTTCATGAAATTGAAGGGTTTTTATTCTGATATTTATACAATAAATTATTAAGCCTTGTTCTTCTGTCGGCGACGTACTGTATATTCATGGCAGTGATTCTTGCATATTGTTGCATTTTCTTGCCCTTTACCCTATACGTCATGTATTGCAGACAGCTGACTCGCAATTCATCATTCGATGTCTTGTAATAGGATTGATTTTATTGGCTCAAGCCACACTATGGTGCTGAACAAAGGCTTTGAATACTTATTTTTTGATAACATTAGTTTCCCATTGTTAGGCCCAGAATTACTCAAACAATAAGAACCACTGCTTTAGCACTCTGTTACTCTGCAGCAGAATATGCATGTCCTGTGTGGTATAGGTGGTGTCATACCAAGCAGGTTGATACTGCAATGAAACGTGTAGACTCATCACTGGCTGCCTGAGACCCACGCCATGTGATAAACTGCATTGTTTAGCAGGCATTGCACCCCCAGATATCAGAAGAGAAGTTGCAGCTGAATGTGAGAGATCTAGCGTTGATGTGTATCAAGCACATCCATTGTATAGCTTCAACCAGCCCACTCTCGACTGAAGTCCAGAAGAAGCTTTCTTCACACAACTGAGTGCCTAACTGACAAACCTCAGGTTTTGAGGATTACATCTTGGTTGACCAGAAGCCCCCACATTACTCAGTGGATGTTTCCATCTGAAAGGCTCCCAGCAGGACATACAGAGGCTTGGACACCTTGGAAGTCTCTCAACAGATTGCGATCTGGGGTTGGCAGATCCAAGTCCAACATTTATATTTTTTTTTTTTCTGCGACCCGGTCCATTGTGAATGCGGTGAAGAACAGACTATGGGTCATCTGCTTTATACAGTCTGTGTCCTATACTGTGCACCATGGAGGATCTGGTGAAGGCTACACCAAATGGACGTGTCATGGCAAAATATTGGTCATGCATTATAAAGAACCTTAAATGTTCAAGTTTTGCCATTTTTTGCCCATTTTGTACTTAATTTGTTATGTAATATTTTTGTTCCTGGCACGAGTAAATAAAACTTCAACTGTTTCCTAATTTGATTTAGTCTTTCAAGAAACAAATTGTCAAACCTGATGGAAAGGAATGTACTGTATACAATACAAGCACTGCAAGTGTTCATAAAGCTGGCGCCAAACAAAATTCGTTGCAGTGATTCGAGCCCTCCGTCAGTGGACTTTCATTATCTTCTTGAAATGTATTGTTGACAAAACACGCATGGCTACTACAAAGATAATTTTGAGTCACGCGGTAGGTCACATGTGGGACCCTGAAACCCCCATTTTAAGAACCTAGAACTAACTGTTTCCGAGATCCCCAATATTGGCAGATGCAACTTCAATGTTGGAGGTCTGTTAAACGGTAGAAGTAATCTAAAAGGGGATTGCACCAACAGAACTAGAGTGGATTTGGCGAGATATACATGAATGGTCTTATGGCGTTTTGTCGAATCTCAGTAGGTTAATCCTTAGAAAACCCCAGATTTTTTGCCTACTTTTCTCATTTTGCTAGTAGACTTATGAGATCGATCCGGGAAAATGTGTGTCTGTCTGTCTGTCTGTCCCCCCTATCAACTTCTAAACGGTTGCAGCTATCGAAACCAAATTTGGTAAGAGTAAAGATCTATGCCTGACTATCTCACGGCCATATTTGAAATTGACGTCAGTGCTACCAACTGCTGAAAAAACGCAATTGAAATTTGAGATCTATGTTGGATATCTCAGAAATTATACATGCGAACTATTCTAAAATTGGCACACATATAGATAATAACATTCCAGATTAATTTTCAGAAGTCTATACATGCCAGTGTTGCCCACAAGATTCTAAGCCTGCCGATAAGTACAATTTCTAAATGCATGTAACTTCTATACTATTGATTGGATTTCAACCAAATTTCATATGTACTAGGCCTATGTGTACTACAGCTGATATAAATGTGCGTATTCTAAAGAGCCACCAGGGCTGCCAGGTGTTAATAAATGCTCTCTCTATGTTTTAACCCTAATATCAATACTGTATATCAGAAAGTATGCAAGCCAACAGCTCTAATTATGCACACGTATAGTACCTGATATTCTACCTTAGATTGGTGTAACTTATATACATCAGTGCTGCCAACACGATTCTAAGCCTGCTGATAGGTCCAGTTTTTAAATGCATATAACTTCTATAGTAACGAATGGATATCAACCAAATTTCGTATGTGCTTTGTGTACCATAACAGTTATGACTGAGTATTCGTAAGAACCAGCAGGGCTGCCAACTGTTATTAAATGCTCTCTATATTTGTTTAATCCTAACATCAATATGTCTCAAAGTTTGCAAGCCATCAGCTCTAAACTTTGCACTCGTATAGTACCTGACATTCTAGATTAATTTAGAGTAACTTAACTAATATACCTCAGTGCTGCCAATATGATTCTAAGCTTTCTGATAGTTTCAATTTTTAATTACATGTAACTTCTATACTAACAAACGAATTGAATCCAAAATTGGCACTATAATAAATCGTAATATTTCAGATTAATTCTGAGCATCACATACATGACATTGATCCCAACATGATTTTACGCACACTGATAAATCCAATATCAAACCGCATATAACATCCATACTATCCATTAGACTTCAATCAAATTTTGTATGTACATTCTATACCTTAAGAGATGGAACTAAGAATATATTCAGAGTCACCAGGGCTGCCAACTGTAGTAAGTTACTCTATTAAACTACACTATTTCAGGTGTATTTCAAACTGCATTACTTAGAAATGTTAGTACTACCAACTTTATTTCGTCATTATTGTAGAAAGGTCTATATAGGTTGGCATGAATCTTAAATTTTAAGGAAAGTAGGCTCTTTAGTTCGTCACGGAACTACTTGTTATATTTGTGATTGGTTTTTTTCCCCCCACATTTTTAAAAGTTATTTTCAACCCTTAATGGGAAGCCTCCGTGGCTTAGGCGGCAGCACGCCGGCCTCTTATCGCTGGGTCAGTGGTTCAAATCCCGGTCACTCCATGTGAGATCTGTGCTGGACAAAACGGAGGCCAACAGGTTTTTCTCCGGGTACTCCGGTTTTCCCTGTCAACATTTCATTCCAGCAACACTCTCCATTATCATTTCATTTCATCTGTCATTCATTTAATCATTGCCCCAGAGGAGTGCGTCAGGCCTCGGCAGCCGGCACAGTTCATATCCTCGCCGCTAGATAGGGGCTTCATTCATTCCATTCCTGACCCGGTCGGAGACTGGAAGCAGGCTGTGGATTTTTCAATGGACAGCTACAGAATCCAATCAACGTTGTAATGATCTACAATTTTGTTCCTGTGCCTTTTTGTCGTATCTCAATTGATTATATCTTCCCTTGCGCTTGAAACGTAGATTTCGAGTCATTATTTGGTCCATTTTAAAAATAATCTTTCTTTATTTCCATACTTGTAGGGCAGCAGAAATCGTGAAATTTGTCAGGCATATTAGTGCATCCATCTGCCATATGCATGTAAAATGTCCCGCAGGTGTGTCATAAGGGTAAATAATGTGTCGAGGATGTACACAACAGCTTTTAGCCCGTAACCGACAAATATGACCAAATGTCGCCTCGGAGGTCCGGGGGTCGATTCCCGGCTCTGCCAAGAATTTTTAAATATGATGTGAGGTCTGGAACGGGGTACACTCAGCCTCGTGAGCCAAACTTGAGAAGAGGAGGGTTCGATTCCCACCATAGCCATCCTGGAAGTTGTTTTCCGTGGATTCCCCACTACTACTCCAGACAAATGGTTCCTAACATAAGGCTACGGCCACCTCCTTCCCAATACTATCCCCCATTTACAAATACACACACTAGTACATCCATCACATTAACACATGTTATCACACACGAGGCTATACGACCATGATGTTGCAGCCCGCAAAATAAGAAACAACAACAAACAATCCAGAAAATTCAAATTTTAAATTTTCCACCAAAAATTTACTCGTTCTTATAGTTTATTGTCTGATGTGTTATTGATTATATTGAAGCAAGATTTGCCTTTTTGATTAAAAATAATGACATTTTTTAAATTTAGTTTGGAAGTACACAGTTGTTCAAGGATTAACTTGGTTCACTCTCCTCTGCTTCAATTTCACAAAACGCATTCTAATCACTACCAATAACATCTATTTTGGTAATGACTAGGGCTCGGATTCGAGCATATTTGCATATTTTTTCCTGAATAGTACACATTGAAAGAAGTCTTTCGGTGATATTTTCACCTCACTGGGACCAACAGAATTGAAATTTATCGGGCATATAAATGCATAAAACCGCGGTTTTCAGAATAGAAGCATATAAATGCATATTCTTGTGGTTTTCGTCTAAATTGTTTTTCTTCGAATCCCCTCCGAATTCGGGCCCTGACCATCCTTATGGTTCGAATACATAAATAATTATTGAATAGTCTATCTGGTGAGAATAATAGAACCGCAGGGTTTTAACTTTTATAAAGGTCATTCATACACCCAATTGGCCTCTGCCGGATTAGAGTGCGACTCGTCAGATAAGCTCTCGAAGCCCCAAGCATCCTGTCACTTTGAAATGGGGTTGTGAGGTATTTTAGTTGTGTGCCTATTTTGGGAACCAGGTGGCTTTTCCCATGAAGTGGTGGAAGATCCGACCCTGTCAAGTGAACTTTCTGCATTCTACTCTCAGTTCTCTGTTCGTAATCGTATCTGTACGTACCTTGTGATTTCTTAGCACGCGATGCCTAAAGTTAAGGAATCTCAGAGTGTTTTACTCCGACGATTTGCAAAGGAAGACCCTGACTCGTTTTCTACTGCCGGGAAAATTCTATTCTGCAAAATGTGCGAAAAAGAGGTAAATTCTTATTGACATTTTCACATCTACAGTACGTTCTTAAAGATATTACTGGTCAAACAGTTGAAATTTCAAGTAAGCCGTATGTGCAGCTTACGGTACCTACCTACTAGGTAGACCTACGTAGAGAGAAGTCTAAGAATTCGGAGTGTAGACCCGTTAGATCCTCAGATTTTACATTTCCGAGGTGGAAATTGACATTTGAATTTGCTGGTTTTTCATGAGATCGTTGAGGGGGTGCTCGTATTTCTACTGAAATATTTGAAAATAATTTCATAGTCCACAATATTTCTGTTCATTCAATGTATTTTTTCTCACTTATGCGTGCCTACCTATTTATTTTCAGATCAAGATTTCGAAGGGTTTTCAATTTTCCCAACATAAAGCCACCAGTGGGCACTCAGCAAAAGTCGAAGAATTAAAAAAAAAAAAGGAAATCGAAGAAACAAGCGCTGATACAACATTTGTTCAATCAGCAACAGCACTCGGACGAGTTCTCTTACAGAGTTTGTAGAGCGTTCTTAAGCGCCAACATACTGAGATTAGAGCTCTCTTCAAGGACTTGGCCTCATGAGTCGTCCCTATGTAAAAATTACGTTTCTTCAGAGTATGAAAAGGTATGAATTCATGCACGATTGCCGCATTCCGCATTCTCGTTTAAACAAGTATTTACCTCTCGTGCCAGTTGACGTTCTCGTCATTGAAACTTGTATTGACTGATTTAAGAAAATCATTCAAAACTGAAAAGCGTGATGGCGCAGTGGCTTAGCTGCTCGTATTTCACCCGGACGGCCGGGGATCGAATCCCGGTGACAGCTGGGCGAAATTTTCACCTGAAAAATCACGTGGCGTCAGGAAGGGCATCCGGTCTTAAATCCCCGGCCAAAACCGAAATGAGCCAGGTTGGCTCCGGCGACCCCAATTAATTGGGATAAGCCGAAGAGAATGATGATGATGATGATGATTCAAAACTGAAAACATAGAAAAAGTTCTTGTTGTACAGACCAATGCAGATCTACTTCATTGACTCACCTAATTCTGAATTTTGTAAATGAACTTTTAAACTGTAACTCTTATTTTTTAAAATCTCTGACCAAAATATTTCAGAGAAGGAATTGACATGGAAAGAAGTGGAGGAAGCATTAAAGAAGATGAAAGGGAGAAAGGCACCGGGAATAGACGAAGTGAGTGTGGAGATGGTGAGAGCAGCAGGGGTGATAGGAACACAGTGGCTCTTTTGAGTAATGAAAGTGATATGGACGGAGAAGAAAATACCAGAGGACTGGAAAAGAGGGATAACAATGCCCATATTTAAAAAGGGAAGTTGGAAGGAATGCAAGAACTACAGGGAAATTACACTCATGTGCCACTGTGCCAAAATACTTGAGAAGGTGCTGGATAGAAGAATTCGGACAGAAGTTGAAGATGGGCTGAGGGAAGAACAGTATGGATTCAGGCCAGGAAGGTCAACAGTTGACCTCATCTTTGCTGTAAGACAGCTACAAGAACACCATTATGAATATGGGAAAGATCTGGTGATGACCTTCTTGGATATTGAGAAAGCATATGATAGCATTAATAGAAACAAGGTATGGGAAGCAATGAGAGCAAAAGCAGTGAACAAGGAGACAGTGGCAAGAGTGAAAGCAATGTACGAGGGAAGCAAAAGCTGTGTAAAGGTGGGAAGAGAGAGAACGGAATGGTTTCAACTGGAGAGTGGTCTGAAACAAGGAAGTGCCCTCTCACCCCTGTTATTTATAGTGGTGATGGATGAAATCATACGAAAAGTGGTAAATAGCATTGGGGAAAAGAAAATGAAGGCAATGTTGTTTGCTGATGACCTTCTGGTATGGGGAGAGGATGAGGAAGACGTACAAGAGCAATTGGATGAGTGGGAGAAGGTAGTGTTATCATATGGGATGAAGTTCTCAGCACAAAAGAGTGAAGTGGTCATCACAACGAGGAGGAAGAACAGACTGGATATGGGCATAACACTTGGAGGACAGCAGTTGCAGAAAGTAGAATGCTTCAAGTACTTGGGAAGCATAATTGAAGAAAAGGGAGGCAATAGGATGGAAATAAATGAAAGGGGAAGGTGTGCAGATGGATTTTTCAAGAGCGTTAGGGGGATGATATGGAATAAAGATGTACCACAAAAATGTAAAGGAATCATCTACAAGACCTACTTTGGGCCAAATTTGACGTATGGTTCAGAAATATGGGTGATGAAGGAAAGGGACAAGAATATAATACGAGCAGTGGAGATGAAGTTCCAGAGGAGTAGGGTAGGAGTAACAAGAATGGACAGAGTAAGGAATGGCAGAGTCAGAGAGATGGTAAGAGAGGAACCATTGCAAAATAGAATAGAGCGATCTAGGCTACAATGGTATGGACATGTGAGGAGGATGCGAGAGGAGAGGATACCGAAGAATATGTTTGGAATGGAAATGAAGGGAAGGAGGCCAAGGGGAAGACCAAGGGACAGATGGACAAAAGGAGTTAAGAAGAGTGTGGGGGAAAGAGGAGTGTGCTGGGACACAGTGGAAGATGAGAGATGGTGGATGGACAGAAAACGATGGAGAGGCTTATGTTCCAAGCAGACCCGACCAGCGGTCGGAAACTGCTCAAGATGATGATGATGATATAGCCTAGTCTATATACTTGAAACTTGAATGCGAGTATATCGCAGTGTATCATACATACAATTAGAAAATAAAGCTCGTATTTAAAGATATGTTATTGTTTTTTTTTATGTTTCATTTTCCTTTCTATTTTTTACGGTGCTTTTCGAGCACATTCTACATATTAACCGCATATAATGGGTGTTTCAAGCATATCTATCGAGCATCCTGCTATTGCTGCCAGCAATCAGTTGTATCTCTAGCTTATGTACGAGCTGTCACTTCCATACAGCAAGGTCCTTATTTCTTGCCGCAACCACTTACTGTCTATCACCCCTCAGGACGGGTTCGAATTCCGGCACTGGCAAGAAATGTAATTCTGGTCTAAGGTTTGGATCGTGGTACACTCAGACTCATAAAGCCACAACTAAAAGGGGGTTGGTCCGATTCTTAAGTGGTTTCTCACTTCTACTCCAGGCAAATGCCATGATATTACTTGAATTAAGGCCACAGCCACCCAATTCCCCAGTCTCAATCACAAATACACTACACCAACCACAGAAACAAAGGTAATCAGACTAATTATCACACATTAAAGAAAGCTTTCCAGTCAGTCGACACAAACTGTACCCAATTACATTAGGCGGGAGGCGGCTACGGTGGCGTAGTCGGTAGCATGCTGAGCTTCTGTGCCCAAGATCGCGGGTGCAAAACCCGGCCGAAGGCGTCGGATTTTTTAAGAGCGTTAAAAATCCCTCAGTATGCCTTCCTTCGGAGGGGAAGTAAAGCCGGCGGTCCCATGTCATAGATTTATGGCATGTTAAAGAAACTTCCACTAATTACACCTGGGTGAAGCTAAATTGTATAGGTTAAGAATGTAAACAACGCTCTTAGGGTCCTACGTTCGTTGCCAAGAGCCGACTGCGGTGACGTCTGGTAGCTAAATTCTGAACTAGGAGTCGTTGACGGTGGCGTTTGGCGGCAAAGTAGGAACTACTTGAAAATTGATCGTCTGCAGCCCTTACTTGAATTAAAACAGATACACACACTAATACAGTCATCACAATTAACACCGGTTATAAGACAGTTTCTACACACACCCAAAGTACACGGGGCTACATGACCGCGTTGTCGCAGCCCCTAAACTTAAGAACCAACCAACATTAGGCGGGAAAACAAGTATTTATACACCCTAACCTGAAAGAAATATTACATACGGTATGATATTTATCACAAAGTAACACGCTTAAGCTTAGATGATGTACGATGTTTATGTATTAACAACAACAACAACCATAGAGGTAAGCAATATTATCCGTAAATAAGTTTGACGCGTTACACAAGTTTTAACAAACTTTAGTTGTATATTTGTGTATAAGTGTAACACATAAACATCGTACGTTAACTAAGCCTAAGTGAACAGGATCTGAAGATGATCGCTTGATGATCGAAACATGTCATCCAATTAAGTACCTCCCCCATTATTAGCCTATTTTCATTCATGAAAAAAATAGGCTTATGAAATCACCTTTTTAGGTTATGAACATTCCCGAATGGGAATATGATGTTATTTCCGTTTGATCAGATAAATTATCAAGTAATATGATAAAATTGGTCCTGCCAGATCAAACATAAAATGCACACTGGGGCGAAACGCTGGCATTTTATGTTTGATCTGGCCGGACCAATTTTATCATATTAATTGATAATTTATCTGATCAAACGGAAATAACATCATATTCCCATTCGGGAATGTTCATAACCTATTTGGATTGCCAAGGTAAGGTTTTTGTTTTATGAATGAGAGCTTGACTTCCGTAGCACATTGGCATCGCTCGTGACGTCAATACTACTTGTATTTTGTGTCTTGTGATGGCCTTCTCAGTATGTGCTAGCCATGCGTATTGGTGAGGTGTGTCTGTACCAACTGACGAGCCCAACGGCACACTGGGGTGAAACGCTGGCATTTTATGTTTGATCTGGCCGGAGCAATTGTATCATATTAATTGATAAATCACCTTTTGTCCGTGTGTGTGTACGCCCCCTAATAACGTCTAAACGACTGGAGTGATTTCTATGAAACTCAGTATGGTCATAGTACTATTCCGGCCGACACCGACCGTGCCCTTCAAATTATAACACGTCTTACCAATCCAACATGGTGGCTGAGCGAAATATTTAACCGGCATTCTACTAGGTATATCTCCGAAACTATAGATCTGGTGATGGTATCCCTGCAAGTTGGCGTAGGACTCAAACAACCTGCAATACGCCTTCATGTTTCATTAAGCTTCTTGTCAACTTCGTTCGCGTGAGTAGATTTGTAGCAGACTGTAGCACTGTGACATGTTGCAAGTGCTGTCGATCTCAAGGATAGTGGTTGAGGGTCCCACGTGCTACCAGTGAGTGATCTTACGAAGGATGTTATTTCTAGCTTCCACATTCAGCCTTGTATTCCGGCAATGTTGTTTATAAGTGACTCCCAGATATTTTGGGTGAGGTGTGTTTACTATAAACGTAATCCTTGCCAACAGATGTCAAGTTCGTGACGTGCTTGATTATGCTGACACACAGCTGGGTTTCTTTCAATACGTGTGAGTTTCAATATCTTCAAAAAATTTCCCCTGGATTGCTAATGCTATATCGTCAGCTTACAGGAAATTTCACTGGAAGTGATTGGTCATTGGTGAAGAGTAGACGTTAAACAGCATTCGAGCATGAACACTTCCTTGTGGTAAAACATTTCTTTGATATTTCCATCGACTGCGATATCCTTGAAATTCCAAACAAAATCTCCTGTTTTGAATTAAACTTTAAATACATTTTGTGAAACCGTAATCCTTCGTGATCCCATAGATCTTCTGTGACAATGCACGATGTTTGGCAGTGTCTAAGGCAGCGTTCACATCGATAAATGCTACTCCCGTGATTTTCTGTGTTTCAATGAATTTTGTGAGATTAGGGATCTGAAATATACAGCTCTTCCCTTGTCTGAAGTCTGCTTGTTGCTGTACTAGAACAACAAGATGTTCAGTATAGCTTACTTTCTCCTCAATGTATGGGAATAGTTATGACTCGTCCTTATCAAGGTGTATAATTGAGTGTTGGTTGTAGTAGCTTACTGAAATACAACGTGATGTATTGAACGTTATCATACTAATATATAACATGTAGTTCCATGAAGAACTATACAGCCTATTTTCATATATCCTGCTCATGTTAATTGCCTCTATCAACATACAAAATTTCAGTTCAATTGCTGTAACAGATTCGTAGATATTGAGAACCATCTAAATATTTCAGATGGTCGCCAGGTTGGATTCTTATTTTTGTACTATTACATTAAGATTATTGTGTACGTGTGGTATTCAAACTTCAATCGCATGATTAGAACACAAGAAGTAAAAACGAGATTTTAAAATTACGCACAGCAGCCATCTTGTGGTTATGCAAACAATTAAAATAAATTAGATGCCAGTGGATCAACATTTGTATAAGCATTTAACGTGCAACGTTTCACGGCACTCGGTTAGTTAATTCGCGAGAAACGTCCATTTAAATATTTATACTTCGCGTTGCCGCCATGTTGGATTTGTGCTCACCAGGTTACTGAAAGTCCTATAGGTGAACATATGTTCTTAGTCTCTATGAACATTAAAAAAAACAGTTTGGTTGCTGTAAAAGATTCATAGATATTGAGAACCGTCTAAATATTTCGGAAGCTCGCCATTTAGGATTGTTATATGTATAGACCATAGAGTTATGTACCATTCAAAGACAATTATTGCCTAGGTTCATTATTCAAACTTTCACTTCGATCGCATGATTACGACACACGAAATAAAAACTTAATTTTAAAATTTCGCACAGCCGCCATCTTGAGGTTATGTAAACAATTGAATTAAGTTAGATGGCAGTGCATTACAAACTGCAAAATCATTTACTGTACCACATTTCACGGCGCTCAGAGAGTTAAATCACGAGAAAAGTCTATTAAAATATTTCAAATTCGCTTGGTCGCCATGTTCGTTTTGTACTTTACAGGTTTATGAAATATACATAGGTAAACTTGTATCAGTACCCTTTATCACCGTACAAAATTGCAGGGTGATATCTGTAATAGGTTCGGAGATATAGAATGTCAGTGAAATATTTCGCACAGCCGCCATTTTGAGGTTATGTAAACAATTGAACTAAATTAGACTTCAGTGCATTACAATGCGTGTAAACAATTGCTGTACCAAGTTTCATTACGTTTGGATAGTTAAATCGCGAGAAAAGTCTATTTAAAAGTCTCAACTTCGCTTGGCCGCCATGTTGGTTTTGTAGTCACCCGGTTTTTGAAAGTCTCATAGGTGAACTTCTAGTAGTGCCCTTCATCACAGTACACAATTTCAGGGCGATATCGGTAATAGTTTCGGAGATATTGAATGCTAGTGAAATATTTCGCACAGCCGCCATGTTGGATTGGTGAGACGCAACCAAATTTTAAGGGCACGGTCGAGGTCGCCGGGAATAGCTCTATGAACTTACCGAGTTTCATTGAAATCGCTCCAGCCGTTTAGATTTTATTAGGGGACACACACACACACACACACCCACACACACACACGCGCGCGCGCGCGCGCGCACACACACGCGGACAAAAGGTGATCTCATAAGCCTATTTTTTCAAAATTGAAAATAGGCTAAAAATGAGATGGTGTGTGTCTGTCTTTCTGTCTGTCTGTGTGTTACTCAATAACGCAAGAACCACTGGTCCGATTTAAATGAAATTTTGCATGGATGTAGCTGATTTACCAGGTTTACATATAGGATACGTTTGATTTCGATATTTTGCACTATTAAAAAATGGCGACCATTTTAGTGACGTCACTACACCCTTTGGTTTCAAAATTTCATATTTCCATATCAAATAAAAAGAGAACGCTAAGAAATAGCAAACTTTTGATGGAACATACGAGCTTCAAAATTTAATTTTCTATCCGAAATGTCCTCATCACTTTTCGTGTATCTCCAACGGTTAGCGAGTAAAACCCACATATGTGACGTCACTACACCCTTTGGTTTCAAAATTTCATATTTCCATTTCAAATAAAAAGAGAACGCTAAGAAATAGCAAACTTTTGATGCATACACGAGATTTATCATTTAATTTTCTATCCAAAAGCTCCTGATCACTTTTCGGGTATCTCCAACGGTTAGCGAGTAAAACCTAAATTTGTGCAATAAAACACGGTCAACACCGAGCGGTGCAGTATATCTCTACATACATAAAAATTAAGGTTTGTATGCTTTTTCGCAATTTCTACGGAAATTTGAGTTATTTACGCGTTTCAGACTGTTTTATTATGGATGCGCGCGAAAATAATTTTTTGGTCTGTCTGTCTGTTTGTTTGTTTGTCTGTGGACAACTTTGTTCCCTTATAACTCGAGAACGGCTGGGTGTATCAACGTAAAATTTGGTACAGATATCCATCAGAGGCACGACACTAATCATTGATGTAACCCTTCTCCGTACCTCTCATAAAAGAGGGCCTACCCCCTTAAAATACATGCTGAAATAGGAGTAGAAGGACGAGACAAAGATCATTTTCAGCCCCTCAATGTGAGAGACAAAACTCGGGGTCCACATTTTAAGGCCCTAAAACCAACCGTTTTTGAGATATTCCCAGAAAAATAATTTCATTTAATAAACTAATGAACGAATACAAGCCGGTAACCATGGCAACTGATTCTCAGAGGTCCATCTATTGCTGTAAGACGCAATGCAATTCCATTAATTGCGTTGGTGTGAAAGTTTGCAAACGGCTAGAAGGTTATCACGGAACCAAATTATGCTGTAAAATTCATCAATACATATAATGCGCTTAAGGGGGTCAAGGGGTACACTAGAATTTTTTCACGCGATTTACACCTGCGGGTGTGGTACGACAGGTATATTATATTCCTATCCCTATATTATATTATTATTATTAGTATTATATTATGGCGTACAACGAGGAGACAAAGCCCCTCGGTGCCAGAAACAAAACTTGGGGGCCTCGAAAACAACATTATAAGGCTCTAAAACCAACAGTATCTGAAATATTCCCAGAAAACTAATTTAATTAAATTTAACAAACTAATGATGGAATGGAAATCGGTAACCATGACAACATTATCTCAATGGTTGGCATCCAACTTTCCATCAATTTCTGTAAGAAGCAATGTCACTCCATTTATACCTTGCCACGGTGGGTAAGTGGATAGCGTGTCGGTCTACTAACCCCAAGATTGCAGGTTCACTCCTGGCCGTGGTAAGTGATTTTTGAAAGGCGGCAAAAATACGACTCGCATGTCATACGATGTTGGCATGTCAGAGAACCCATTTGAATTCAGTAGGCCGTGTTCATAATGGCAAAATTAATCTCAGGAGTTTCCGCCAACACAAAGTTCCTCATTTCTCTACTAGAAAGCGCTATAGTGTACAAGGAGCTTAGATATCTACCCTCCTTGACTTTCATATCGATTCAAGGAACAACGAAATTTCGACATGCAATCTACCCTCTGGGTGTCAAATTACGAAGCTTGCACCCGGCATCCGGGGCCATACGATATTATTATTAGGCTACTCCATTTATTACATTTTTGTGAAAGTTTGCAAATGGTTATAAGGTTATCACGGAACCAACGTAAACTGTATAATTTGTCAATGCAATTAAGGGGGTCAAGGGGTAACCTAGAATTGTTTCATGCAATTTCACCTGCGACATTTAGTACAGAAAGTCTATTATATCTCCAAACAACAACATTATATTCAAAAATTCCTGAATTGAATCAGCATTTTTGGGGGCTTTTAGGAATTGGGGCCATTTGAGGCTAAAGAAACTGAATTTTCATGCACCACAAGCCTTTATAATTTATGAAAGAGGTCTTCCTGTGTATGGGGACCTAACACAACGTAGAGGGTCATTTTTTATGTGAGGTGTATTGCGTTTCGTCTACAAGGCTTTCAAATCTATTTCACGTCAGGAAGTACACGTTAGGTGAATTTAGTTTGAGAGCACATTTTAACTAATCTTTTTTTTTTTTGTTGTCGACTTACGGGTTCATCGTAAGGATGATTTTGTTTGATACTGTATGGTAGATATACCCATATTTGGATATCTGGGTGATAGGTTGTAGACAATAGAATTGTCTGTCTGTCTTTCTGTGTATCTTTATGTACGCCTATAAATCGTGTTCGGATGCATGGTGCATCGTAAAATTAGGTATGGTAAACATGAGTCAATACACCAATCATTTATAAAATTCCTCACCGTACTTTTCATACAGTAGAAGGGTGGATATAGGGAAAAACTTCTCAAAATACATGCTAAAATAGGCGAAATATAAAAATTATCCTAGAAGGACGATCAAAGCATATGTTGCGCGCTTCTCATTGTGAGACACAAAATTCGCGAGTTTATAAGGGGTCTCCGAAAACCACATTTTAAGGCCCTTAAATTAACAGTGTGTGTGAAATTCCCAGAAAACTAACTTCGTTCTGATAAACTTATGAAGGAATGACAAACCGCTATCCATTGCAACAGTAGCTCAATTGATAATGTCTGGTGTTAATATATAACACCGTTCGAAGAACGGGTACTTCTGCTAGTACTATGCTAAAGATTGTCCTTATGAGATGGTGTGTGTCTTTCTGTCTGTCTGTCAGTCTGTGTGTTACTCAATAACGCAAGAACCACTGGTCCGATTTAAATGAAATGTTGCATGGATGTAGCTGATTTACCAGGTTTACATATAAGATACGTTTGATTTCGATATTTTGCACTATTAAAAAATGGCGACCATTTTAGTGACGTCACTACACCCTTTGGTTTCAAAATTTCATATTTCCATATCAAATAAAAAATGAACGCTAAGAAATAGAAAACACTTGATGGCACATACGAGCTTTAAAATTTAATTTCCTATCCGAATGGTCCTTATCACTTTTCGAGTATCTCCAACGGTTAGCGAGTAAAACCCACTTTGTCACGTCACTACACCCTTTGGTTTCAAAATTTCATATTTCCATTTTAAAAAAAAGAGAAAGCTAAGAAATAGCAACCTTTTGATGGCATACACGAGCTTTAACATTTAATTTTCTATCCGAAAGGTTCTTATCAGTTTTCGTGTATCTCCAACGGTTAGCGAGTAAAACCTAAATTTGCGCAATAAAACACGGTCAACACCGAGCAGTTTTTTTCTACGGAAATTTAGGTTATTTACGTGTTTCAGAGTGTTTTATGATGGATGCGTGCGAAAATAATTTTGTTGACTGTCTGTCTGTTTGTTTGTTTGTTCGTCTGTGGACAACTTTGTACCTTACAACTCGAGAACGGCTGGGTGTATCAACGTAAAATTTGATACAGATATCCATCAGAGGCACGACACTAATCATTGGTGTAACTCTTCTCCGTACCTCTCATAAAAGGGGGCCTACCCCCTTAAAATACATGCTGAAATAGGAGTAGAAGGACGAGACAAAGCTCATTTTCAGCCCCTCAATGTGAGAGACAAAGAAAACCACATTTAAGGCCCTAAGACCAACCGTTTTTGAGATATTCCCAGAAAACTAATTTCATTCAATAAACTAATGAACGAATGCAAGCCAGTAACCATGGCAACAGATTCTCAGAGGTCCATCTATTGCTGTAAGACGCAATGAAATTCCTGGTTGGTTGGTTCTTAAGTTAGGGGCTGGGACAACGCAGTCATGTAGCCCCGTGTACTTTGCAATGCAATTCCATTAATTACATTAGTGTGAAAGTTTGCAAACGGCTAGAAGGTTATCACGGAACCAAATTAAGCTGTAAAATTCATCAATACGTATAGTGCGCTTAAGGGGTTCGAGGGGTACTCTAGAATATTTCAACGCGATTTACACCGGCGGGTGTGGTACGGCAGGTCTATTATATTCTTATAGCTATATTATATTATTATTAGTAGTAGTAGTATTATATTATGGCATACAACGACGAGACAAATCCCCTCGTTGCCAGAAACAAAACTCGGGGGCCCTAAAGGGTCCTCGAAAACTGCATTATAAGGCTCTAAATCCAACAGTTTTTGAAATATTACCAGAAAACTAATTGAATTTAATTTAACAAACTAATGAAGGAATGCAAATCGGTAACCATAACATTATCTCAAGGGGTGCCATCCAACTTTGCAATATTTCTGTAAGAAGCAATGTCACTCCATTTATTACATTTCTGCGAAAGTTTGCAAATGGCTATAAGGTTATCACGTAACCAACGTAGACTGTATAATTCATCAATGCAATTAAGGGGGTCAAGGGGTAACCTATAATTTTTTCATGCAATTTTCACGTGCGGCACATACAGTAGTTCAGAAGGTCTATTATATCTGCAAACAGCAACATTATTTTCAAAAATTCCTGAATTGAATCAGCATTTTTTGGGGCTTTTAGGAATTGGGGCCATTTGAGGCTAAAGAACCTGAATTTTCATGCACCACAAGCCTTTATAATTTATGAAAGGGGTCTTCCTGTGTATGGGGACCTAACACAATGTGACGTGTATTGCGTTTCGTCTACATGGCTTTCAATTCAATTTCACGTCAGGAAGTACACGTTAGGTGAATTTAGTTTGAGAGCACATTTTAATTTTTTTTCTTCGACATACGGGTTCATCGTAAGGATGATTTTGTTTGATACTGTGTGGTAGATATACCCATATTTGGATATCTGGGTGATATGTTGTAGACAATAGAATTGTCTGTCTTTCTGTGTATCTTTATGTACGCCTATAACTCGTGTTCGGATGCTTGGGGCATCATAAAATTAGGTATGGTAACCATGAGAGTCAATACACCAATCATTTATAAAACTCTTCACCGTACTTTTCATACAGTAGGAGGGTGGACATGGGTAAAAACTTCTCATAATACATGCTAAAATAGGCGAAATATAAAAATAATCCTAGAAGGACGACCAAAGCATATGTTGCGCTTCTCAATGTGAGACACAAAATTCGGGAATGTATAAAGGATCTCCGAAAACCACATTTTAAGGCCCTTAAATTAACAGTGTGTGTGATATTCCCATAAAACTAACTTCGTTCTGACAAACTTATTAAGGAATGACAAACCGCTAACCATTGCAACAGTAGCTCAATTGATAAGGTCTGGTGTTAACACCGACCACCGTTCGAAGAACGGGTAATTCTGCTAGTTCCCAATAATTACGGTTCTTCCTGGACTTATTATCGACAGCATAACTCAATGTGGTCGAGTGGTTTAGATGCTTGGCTCGTACCTGGGCCCGAACCATGTTATTTTTTAAAAATTGTGTTTCTCTACATTTGTTGTTTTATAATCACCCATATATTTACAAATGGTGCGTATTTTCTAATGGGAAATAAACACGGATTACACAGCGCGTATTATTGCAAGCTTCCACAACTAAGAGGCTAAGGATTCCTACACCCGTTCCTTGGTCAATTTTCAAGTTAACGACCAAAATTACATTAGGCCTTCTACTAATATAAAGAATACTACAGTATTTGGTTTGCGTGCCATCGTGTTGAAATACCATGGTGATATGCGTAGATTTAATATTTCCATTGCAAAATGCACAATATTATGCTTAATATTATATCGTCTGAGCGATTATAAAACAACAAATATAAAAGTAATCAAGTAAAAGAAAACAATGTGCATGGTCTCGAACCCCAGCCGAGCGGGGAAAACACGCAACTATAACCCCGCGACTAAACCGACCATTTCTTCCTGAGTGTTATCAACAGTCTTAGATACAACCCCTTAGCAAATAATGACTTGGAATAAACGATTTCTTCAGCATAGTATGCCTTCATTGTAAACCATTTCATACTAAATTTACGACTGGCTGCGTGGCGCAGAGGAAACGTTCTCGCCTGCTTTGCTCAAGGTTGCAGGATCGAACCCTGGCAGAGTCAGTTGGCATTTGATGGTGCGCAAATGCAAGGGAGACGTGCTAGTTCATTACTGGCACGTTAAATATCCCCTTCGGGGCACAATTCCGGCACCGTAGCGTCTCTAAACGCTACAGTAGTTAAAAGGGACGTAAAACCAATAACATTATTATTATTGTACTCAATTTCTATTATTTCTATTGGTATATTATGAAATGCAACGACTTCAACCTACTGAAATGAAGGTCCTGCATCAGGGTTCAGGTGCCATCGTGTCGTGTGGCTGAGTGCGGCTCAGCCTGGCCGCTACTTAAGTCACTGCTTCATTATAATATTATAATATAAAATCATAATACTGTAATTATATTAATGCAGCCAATGGCCTTCTGTTTTATTTTCAGGACGGGTCAGGGAAAGGATTTTGGAAGGAAATCGGCCGTGGTATATTGAAAAGAACCATCCCGGCATTTGCCTGGTGGTGAAAGTGGGAGGTGGCCACAATTTAGTTTTGGGTAGATGGAGGCGATATAAAACATGACACTGAGATGCCCTTTGCTAGTGCTGCGTCTGTATCAAATTATTTCAATTTGGTTTCGTCGTGTTTGATTGGTGGAGTAGCGACAGACATACACATATACTCTTTCACACACACGAACTTTTGGCCTGTGTAGATCTCATAAGTCTACTTTCATTTTTATTTTGCAAAAATGGAAAGTGGGTGGTTGCCAATGGTAACCAAGCAGAAATTGTCAAGATCCATCTCGGATTGCGCGTGTCGGCCATGTTGGATTTCCAGTGCTGCCAACCTGTAACAGTGAATTTCCTCCACAATTTCCCAAAATACCTCCAGATTTGATTTTGGCACCATTGCTAACCATTGAGTGTGAAAATTCCCGTAGATTTGAATGCTGGTGCTAGGTTTGAATTGCGTCTTGAGGAGCTGAGGTGGTACCAACCTGTGCGTCATGAACATTACCCAGATATTTTTGAACGTTGTGGGTTTAAAATAAATAAATAAATAAATAAATAAATAAATAAATAAATATATAACTGTAATAATAATAATAATAATAATCCCTGGCACTACAGCCCATGAAGGGAATAGGCCTACCAAGCGACCGCTGCCCAGCCATTTGGCCTGCAGATATTGGGGTGACGCGTAGTCATCGCATTGAGTCCCCTCGGCCGTTAATCTTGGTTTTCGTGAGCGTTAAAAATCCTTCAGTATGCCTTCCTTCGGGCGGGAAGTAAAGCCGGCGGTCCCAAGTCATAGAATTACGGCATGTAAAAGATCCTTCCACAGACTTAACTTATGTGAAGCTAAATTTCTAGGTTAGATTTCGCTGGAACTCTCTAAGTTCCAACGTTCACCACTAGCTATCAGTGGCATCTGGTAGTGAAAGTTGGAACTACTTGAAATTGAACGTAACTTGTAGCTCACCCTATGGGTGTCTGCTTGAAGCAGCTACAGCCTCTGGCGAGCAAAACATGTCCTCGGACACTCCCGGCACTAAAAGCCATACGATAAATAAATAACCTTCATCCTATATTGAACCCATGTACTGTTGGTTCAAGCGCCGAATCCATCATTTATTGGTAAAAGAAGAGAGGAAAAATACAGTCTTTAGAATGACTTAGAAAGATTTTATGCAAGAGTACTGGTACAACGTGTCGTAATAATAAGAGACCAGGTAGCCCCAGAAAATGATATCATGCATGACGCACCGATAGGGAGCGGATCATGACTATTAATAGAACGATAAAAACTTTCCGCTGTGTGTAAGCGAGAAGAGGTTTCGGAAATTGATCTTACGCAGCAATAAAATGGCATCCTCGCAGTTGTGCAAGAAGAGGAATAATTAGATTTAAGCCATTTGCGAACATATAATTAACAGAAGAAATATATCATTGTGAATCATTTTGGAATAGAGATTTTTGTGTGGTGAAAAGGGTTATAATAATTGCACAGGAAAGAAGTGCAAACGCAGCATGACGTAGTTAAAAGTTCCCCGAGACCAGAGGTGGTAGGGATTAAAAATCAACCGCAACACCCACGTATCTGAAGAGCAAATTTTATTTAATATCTCGAAATTGTACGATCGATTGTCATGTGCAAAGAAGTCAGTTTACGTTTAGAAAACGAGCTTTCCAGTGATATAAGTTTCAAAAATATGCGACTATTGCTTCAAAAGTTAGTTATGAAAAAGACGAGGATTTTATCTTTTTGTAGCCGATTTGTATAAAAGCCCTGGCAGAACCAGTCTAATCATGCAGTACTTACCAGACCTCGAGAGGTCGTGATACGCTGTATCACCAACGAGCAACCCGTAGGGGCAGGGCCGAGAAGTATCGTCATTATTATCGCCGTGTGAAGACATAGTAAAATCCTAGCACAGGATTTATTTCAGTAAGCATCAGTCTTTATAGCGCAAGTTCAGTATTACAGTCAGTTAGGCTGCGAACTTGAAGAAAGAATAGGCGATAGGTCTTCGAATAATAGTTCAGTTGAAATACATAAAGTATCGTAACGTTTCGAAATACCAACGGAAGTGAAACAAACATTTCTATCAAAGTTAAGGAACCCGATCAGGGTCGGACGAAATAAGTAACGCCTAGTGTGCGGGAAAAGATAGGTACTAGAGCGCAGAGCAATAAGAGTTCGAAATCGTAATTCAAGGTTTTGCCTAAGGAGACAAACGAATTGTAAAAGCAGTAAGCCAAGAACTGAAGGAATAGCAATTAATGCTAGAAAATATAAGGTCACCGAGACAGTATTCGAGAGACCGTAAACAGGACAGACTTTATCTAGACAAATTAACTAGTGTCTAGGAAGAAACGACATCGTGCTAGTAAAGTGTAGAAGCCGATAGTCAGAAACCGGATCTGAAGATTAACCGTTCCAGGGAGGGGAGATTGATCGAGACTTTCATTATCTTGGCCAGATTAGGAAGCAGACGTCTAAAAGTGTCACCCTTGGAAACGGGGAAGAAAGAAATCACGTGTGTAAGGCAAAAAGTAACGCCTAAGTGATTAAAATTTGTGTAGTGTAAATATAGTAAAATTTGTTTTAGTGTAATAATTTTAGTGAATTTATTTGTGTTAAGATAAATGAATACAAAAATGGTATTCAATATGGTTAAAGTGATTAAGGTAAATATCTTATATGTGTTTAAAGAAGTGTCATTGTGTGAAATGAGTATGAAGATGGCTTAAGTGCATTGAGTGGGCAAAAATGAAACATCGCTGGAGAATTCGGTCGAGGACCATGAAATCATGTGAGTAACCATTTCATTATGTTATGTGTTGGGGAAGATTTGCGTATAATCCACTTGAGAAAGAAAGGATAGGGATGTTTGAATAACAAATAAAAAGAATAATAGCGCGATATGAACGGTAAAAATTGAGAAAGTATAAATAATTATGTGAAATAAATAAATCCCTTGGGGGAAATGTATGAAATAAAATATCAGTGTAATCGATAACTGATTTTTATATGAGAAAGCTAGCGTAATAATAATAATAACAATTTTATGAATGAGTTTTATGATGACTTATATGGAAAGTACTAGCTTCCGAGCTCCTTTAAACGAATTTATACATGTTATGAACACATGTTCGTATGGTAGCGCGATTATTGTCAAGGGAGAGGAGTAATATAGAATGGAAATGTATAATCAAAGGTTGATTTTTGAATTTATCAGTTCATTGAAGGCAACTTGGCATAGTAATGTGTAAGCGCCATGTAGCGCATTAAAGAAATTTGTCACGCTAGGAATGCGTTGGAATACTCGGTAAAACTAATTATGAGGGGCAGTTGGTCGTGGTAAATTGAACTATGGTAAGTCCCCAAAAAGTGATGTGATCACGAGGCCGTGTGTGTATTGTATTAAAAAGGGTGCTATTTATTGTATTATGAGCGCGGGTGTAAGGCAATAAGGCCTGCTATAAGTCGCTAATGTTATAAGTCCTCCAGTGTGGGATATGGTTCCCGAGGCATTTGAAAGGATCGAACCCAGATTCGTCCAGGTTTAAGCCCCTAAGTATTTGTTGTTGTATTGAATTATTCTTACCCGCCAATGAGGACACTTCATAATTAATAAATGCCGAAGTAAAGAGAATAGGTTTGTGGAACCTCAATATGTGGTTATAGTATTTGTATGAAAGCCTTGCCTGTTCAAAGAACTGCATTTAAGAAACAGCTGTGTAAAAGCTGAGGGTAGCTCGTCTCGTGTGGGCGAGACCGTGAAGTCTGCCTCCCTGCAATAAATCACGCTAAGTAGCCAAGGCCAGACCCTTACCATTGAGATGTTGTGGTAGGTTTAAAAGCTGTCTGTTTGAAGTTATAGTACACAAGAGTGTTTAGAGTTTGTTTTAACGACCCGGTCTTCGAACCGAGGTTCTTTTAGATGAAAGATTACCGCTTGCAGAGTTCAGATCGTAGCTTTCTTATGATAAATGGTCTTTTAAGACAAATACTAATAAATCCCTAATGTTATGATTATATGATGTAGTGATTCACGAGTTTTAGTGAAGACAATTAGATTCCGGGAGTGATCTTAATTTTTGACTTGTTCTAGTAGTCTTCTGTAGCTCGGAGTACGCAAATGTTTCCCAATCATGGTAGTGAATTGTTGACTTGAGAGAGAGATGGTAACCTGTGATCGTTGTGAAAGCCCAAATTTAAGTAAATGAGTAACTGTACTTTGGTAAAAATTTTATTTTTGATTAAGAAGTATACTCATGTAATAGGAAGTGATGTGTTGTAAATGAAAAACACAGTGTATATAAAAAGTATCGAGCCTATTGGAGCTCTTGATTTCATTGAATTTTAAAAGGACACTATATGGAAGTGAAAATTAATAGAAGTTTGTTGGTTTATAGAAAGCCATTTATTATAATTTAATATTTGTTTAAATATGACTTCCTTGTTCACTTTGAACGAGTATGAATTAAAGGGTCAGTATTTTATTTGTTTAATTTTTGTAGCACCATATATTTGAGTAATTAAATGTTTTATGGTAGGAGTTGATTTTCGGTTTATTTTTGGAAGTGTATCCTCTATTTGGTCCAAAGTATGTGAGTCACAGAGTGGGAGAACATACCATGAACCCCGATACTCCCGATTGAGCGTTGCTGGCAAACTGTGATTTGCATATTTCATGCTGAATGGGCACATGGGGGCATAGAAGTAATGTGCTTGGATTATTATTAGAGGAACACTTAAGACGGTCATATCATGTAAAAGTAAAATAATGATAGAAGTAGCTGCAAAATTTAATGTTAACTGACCGCATGGGACCCTGGAAACTCACACCGAGCAGCCCTCAATTAAACACCCCCTAGCAACCACATTTCATGGCGCCCAGTACGTAGGGATGAGTTTTCCTAGGGAAACCCCGAGTTTTTCATGAAAAATCAAAATTTTCATTTTTTGAAAAAAAAAATGGTTTTTCGAAATTTTTGAATTTTTAAATCACTTCCATAAAGGTTAATATTGAATGAGTATACCAAAAGGGTACGTTTTAGTAAATACCCGTGATAAAGTGAAATTTTTGGAAATTGGGACACAAGGGTTCGGAGTACCATCTCTCATGCATGAACCAGCGATTGGCATAGTAGCCCACTGTATTCTTTCTATAAGAGAATAAAATGGCATTAAGTGAGGAAATGCAGCGGCTTTTGGAGGCCTTAAAGGCGGACAGCAGTGAACAGTTAGGATCCATAAATCAGAATTTGAAGGCTCTTAAAACTGACAGTGTTAACATGGGGAATAAATTAGAATCTATCCAAGGCGACTGTATAACAATGAATAGTGAACTGAAGGCTGAGATAGAAAAAATGAAAACGGAAAATGAAAAACAGTTGAAAGTGGTAAAAGATGAGACGTTAGAGTCTATAAAAGCTGACAGTAAAGCAAATAACGAGGTACTGAAGGCTGAAATAGAAGAGACAATGAATAACAAATTTCAGGGTTTTGACACTGAGTTTGGGAATAAATTAAATGAGTTAAAAGGGGAAATCACAAGTAAAATTGAAAGGGAAAACGAGGCACTTAAGTCAGAATTGCAAGACAAAATAAAGACCTTAGAGGAAAGTACGGTAAATTCCCAAACTAAATGTCAAGAAAATTTTAAAAATTTAGAAAATAAATTTGGTTTCATGGAAATTAAATTAAATGAGATGCAGGGAACTTGTAAAAAGAATGTAGACAATTGTGAAGAGAAACTTGTAAACCGGATCCAAGAGGTGCAAAAAGAAGTAATAAAGCAGATGGGGTCAAATATGAAAATTTGTCAAAAATCAGGGGATGAAATTAAGGACGATCTTAGAATCTTAGGAAACAGATTTAAAGGGGTAGAGAACCAAGTAGAAAAACTTGAGGAAAAAGTCGATGAAGTTCAGGCCGAAATAAATGACGTCAAGAGGCAAGGTGAGACCGAGGCAAACAGAAGGGAATTGCAATTTAATACATTCACGGGACAGGTGGATGAATGGTTGAGGAAGCATGAGGAGGAAATAACCACGAAGTTAGGTATATACGAAGGGAATTTTAAAGTTGAACGCGAGCAACGGATAACGGATCGTGACGAACAATTCTTAAAAATAGAAAAGATAGATAAAGGGGTTACTGGAATTCAGGAAACGGTAGATGGATTAACAAAACAGATGGGAGCCACAAAGGGCGAAATAGATAAGGTTATGACTGACATAACAATCATATTTGATGAACAAGGAAAAGCCTGAGGGGAGATGAACAAGATCCAGGAAAGAGTCTACAAAGGACAAAAAGAAGTGGAGAAAAAGATAAAGGAGATACGAGAAGACTTAGATACCAAAGGTGACGTTAAGCCAGAAATTATAGAAAAACAGGTCATGGTCATCAAGAAAGAGGTAGAAGATCAATTAGCTGAAATAAGGGATAGTTTCAGGGAAGAGAAATTCCAACTCAAACAAGAAGTGGAAAGCAGTAAAAAGAATCAGGAAAGAATTCAGAATGAATTGGGATCACGACTGGAAAGGACTGAACACAAGAACAGTCAAATGGAAATTCAACTCATGGCTCATGAAGAAAGTGCCCGAAGAGAAAGAAAATTAGAATTTGAAAGTCAGGATGAATTCCAAAAGACAGGATGGGTAGATCCCCATGAAAGAGGCATTAATCAAGATAGGGACTTAGGAGGGGAGAGCCCTTATAAGAACCCAGGATATCCAATGGCGATGTCAACCCCGTATATGAGCCAAACAAATGGACGAATAATTAACATCATCAAGTCAAATGAAGACAGACCGGTGAAGTTTACGGGTAATAATATGTCGATTACTCCTAAATACTGGTTGAAGGAGGTAGCAGAGTACTTGAATGAAATGAAAGTTCCTCAGGATCGGAGACTGAGAGCAATTGAGAAGCTATTGGCAGGTGATTGTCTCACCTGGTTCAGGAGTTTCAGATATACATTTGACACGGTGGAAGGTTTTAGAGAAGCTTTTCTGAAATGATATTTTGCAGGAGATGTACAATAAAATTTGAGGCTAGATCTATACTCTAGGAAATATAGTACGAATGCCCCCACTAAATACTCAGAATTTTTCACAGCTCAGCTGTGTAAATTCCGGGAACTTGATATTGCTCCAGCTGAGAACGACCTGTGTGCCGCAATTGCAAGACAACTTCCATATGAGATACAAAGGTTGCTAATCTCATCTAAAGCCAGAAGTGCTGTGGAAGTGGAGAGCGTATTACGTCAATTGGACATGACGACTTCACACGTTACTCCCAGGCATCAAAGACAGACTGAACAAGTACGCATGGCTAGCAGTCAAGAAGATAGAGAGAAACCATCGACCAGAAATCAGTCAACTAGTACCAATACTCAGGGACTGGGTCGAGAATATGGACATCAAGAGCCTAGGGGAATACAGCCATACTATAGAGGAGGATATCGAGGAAGAAATCCCAGGAATACGGGTTATAGGCAACAAGAGAACCGACCCTATAATAATAATAATCAGAGGCAGGATAACAGAAAGAGATGGGAAAATTATCCCAGAAGGAATGTGAGACCGGAGGACAGAATCGATGAATATCGGGCCGAAATCGAAGAGAGGTATCAGGAAAGTCTTCGTTATATGAATGAACGAACAGACGAACCTGAGATGCAAAGAGTCCGTTGGAGTGAGGCAATAAAGAACCGAAAATCACCCGACCGACTGGAAGGAGCTCAAAGCTTGGAGTTACAAGCTCAATTGAAGAATGAGGGGAAAGGAAGCCCTCAAGATTTAAAAAAACTCCAAATTTAAATCATCAAAAGTGGAAACATACCAGGAGCTGGGAGGAGGTTGAGATTGTAAATTGGTTAGCGAGACCAAATGAGCTAATTAAAGAGGATGTGGAAGGAATCCCACCTATTAGAAGGGAATTACCTATCATCATGTTAAGGATAGAAGGATTACTGGTCAGGGCATTAATTGATACTGGATCAACTATAAGTTTAATAACGCAAACCCTCCTAAATGAATTAGAAACAAGAGCTCGCATATTAAAAATTCCCACCTCAAGTGTGAAGATTAAGGGAATTATTCCTGAAAAATCTTTGACTTGTAGATTTCAGGTATACATTGATTTGATCATGGGTAACACTGAAATATCACAATGCTTTTTGCTGGTAAATCAATTGTCATATAATGTCATATTAGGTATTGATTTCATCCGTGAGAACAAGGTCATAATAGACCTAGCGCAAAATTGCATTAGGATTCAAAGAGAGGATGTGGGTGGACAAAACATTAATTTACAGGAACAGGAGGCAAAAATAGAAGAACAGGTATGGCATGTGGAAGAAGTGACCGAGGAAGGTTGTAAGGACATAGAGAAAGTATTTGAAGTCCTAAACATAGAACTTGAAGATAATTTGGAAACTGAGTTCGAGACCAACCTGTCAGGAAAAATAGAGGAAGCCAAAGTTAACCTCGAAAACAAGGAAAAATTAAAGAAATTGCTATTAAATTACAGGGACGTATTTGATTCCAAGCCAGGAAAGATTAAAAATTGTAAATACGCATTTCAAGTAAATGATTGGGCACCGTTCAGACAAAAACCATACCCGGTTGCAGAAAAATATTACACACAAACAAAGAAAACACTGCAGGAGATGAGTGATGCAGGTGTTATAGGAAAGATGGCGACACCAAATGTTAGTCCATTAGTAATTGTGAGTAAACCGGATGGCTCAGTAAGGGTGTGTTTGGATGCCAGGAATTTGAACGCGAAAATTGTACCAGAAAATGATTCGGCACCACCCATAAAAGAAATACTGAGGAAATTTAAAGGCAAGAAGATTTTTACAAATATTGACATGACTTCTTCATATCATCATCTCGAACTTGAAGAGAAAACCAGTCTCTAAACTGGATTTCAGTTCGATCAACAAACGTATTGCTTCAAGAGATGTCCGTTCGGCTTGAAGACCGCGGGATCCGCCTTAATAAGAACGTTTGATCGCAACCTGTCAGAGGAAGTAAAGGATTGCACTATCCGTTACGTGGATGACATATTGCTTACCTCGGAAAACATAGATGAACACTTGGAAAAATTAAAGAAGTTATTGGAAGATTTAAGAAGGGCTAATTTTAAGATTAACTTGAAGAAATCAAATTTTTGTCAGAGACAAGTTACGTTTTTGGGGCATGTGATTGACAAGGATGGTGTCAAACCAAATCCATGCAAATTAGAATCAATAAGAGATTTTCCCAGGCCTTTGAAGGTGAAAAACGTTCGCCAGTTTTTGGGATTGACTGGATTTTTCTCAGGATATTGTCCGTCCTACACCAAAACTCTTGCACCACTACAGGACCTTCTGAAGAAGGGAGGCAAGTGGAAATGGACGGAGGAAACAGAAAAAGCGTTTATAGAGGCCAAGGAAATGCTCTTAAATTATGTGAAGTTAGGATATCCTGATTTTAATCAGAGATTTGTAATACAAACGGATGCATCCCAGATTGGAATAGGGGCAATGCTGTATCAGGAAAACCCGGATAACCCTGAGAAGAAAAATTATCTAGCTTTCACAAGTCACTGAAACCACACGAGAAAAATTATACAATCAGCGAGATCGAGCTGTTAGCGATGTTGCATGCGTTGCAATATTGGCGTAAGATTGTACATGGGTTTCCAGTCACATTAAGAATGAAAGATTACCGCTTGCAGAGTTCAGATCGTAGCTTTCTTATGATAAATGGTCTTTTAAGACAAATACTAATAAATCCCTAATGTTATGATTATATGATGTAGTGATTCACGAGTTTTAGTGAAGACAATTAGATTCCGGGAGTGATCTTAATTTTTGACTTGTTCTAGTAGTCTTCTGTAGCTCGGAGTACGCAAATGTTTCCCAATCATGGTAGTGAATTGTTGACTTGAGAGAGAGATGGTAACCTGTGATCGTTGTGAAAGCCCAAATTTAAGTAAATGAGTAACTGTACTTTGGTAAAATTTTTATTTTTGATTAAGAAGTATACTCATGTAATAGGAAGTGATGTGTTGTAAATGAAAAACACAGTGTATATAAAAAGTATCGAGCCTATTGGAGCTCTTGATTTCATTGAATTTTAAAAGGACACTATATGGAAGTGAAAATTAATAGAAGTTTATTGGTTTATGGAAAGCCATTTATTATAATTTAATATTTGTTTAAATATGACTTCCTTGTTCACTTTGAACGAGTATGAATTAAAGGGTCAGTATTTTATTTGTTTAATTTTTGTAGCGCCACATATTTGAGTAATTAAATGTTTTTATGATAGGAGTTGATTTTTGGTTTATTTTTGGAAGTGTATCCTCTATTTGATCCAAAGTATGTGAGTCACAGAGTGGGAGAACATACTGTTGCGTGCCACCCCCTAGTGGCACCTTTGTTAACTGGATTACGGTGGGTATAAAACACAACACCAATTACTGCTTAAAGAAATAATTAATTTTATTGCAGCCAGAAAAATACACTACTCAACAGCAATCATTACCTTACTCCAGTTTCCTCACGTCGAGAATACTTTCCCTTTCACTTGTCAACAGACCACAGTTAATCCCCGTCGCTAATGAGTCCGCTCCCGTACGCTCGCTGGAAATAGCTGCACTAGGTCTGTCACTGTACTATACACTGTTTCAAAAGCACCACAATCACTTCCTCGGTGTCAAGAGAATCAGCTTCACTAGGGGTTTCGCAAGTCACCACACTTCTGTCGCTCAAGATAATCGCTCGCACTAGCTCGTAAAACACAACAACAACAACTGCTAGACAGGTCGCACTTATATAGCAGGCCGGTGACTCAATAAATGCTTCTAGATCCATCCAGGGTTCACGGCGTCTCGAGGTTTCCATCGCTGGTCCAGTCACGAATATTCTGGACTACCCCTTTGTCCTAGTAGCCCTGTTGCATAAGGCACACGCAATACAGGAGGCAGGCCACAGCCCAGCCCTGGAGCAGTTGTGACTCATGCGGCGAGTGATGACACAAACTCACAGCCGTAACACCACCCCCTTCCTAAAAAGGCTGATCGTTCCGATCAATCATTGGTCCGTCTGTGTCCCTCCGTAGGCTGCCAGGTGATCTCGGTGCACGATCTTCATCTTTGTCCTCCGGCTCCGCTGGATCCTGTAGACGACATCGTTGATCCGTTTCACGACTCGGTACGGGCCCTCCCAGGACTTCTGCAGTTTGGGTGACAGGCCTTTCTTCCGTAATGGGTTGAAGAGCCAGACCAGGTCGTCCTCGTGGAATCCGCCGGCATCCGTCTGCTGGTTGTATCGGGTCTTCATTCGGTCGGTCTCGATCCGCAGTTTCCTCCTCGCGAACGCGTGTACGTCCTCCAGTTGGTCGACCAGTTCTTGACAATACTGGCTTACCGGGATCGGATCATTCCCAGGTCGTCCGAAGGCAAGATCGACAGGTAGACGGAGCTCCCTCCCAAACATGGCCCGGGCTGGTGTGCACCCGGTGGCTTCATGCACGGCGGCGCGGTAGGCCAGGAGAAATAGTGGAAGATGCTTGTCCCAATCCCTCTGGTGCTCGCTGACGACTATTCGGAGATGGTTCTCGATGGTGAGATCGAATCGCTCTACCATCCCGTCGGACTGAGGGTGTAGCGGCGTTGTCCTTGTATTCCGGATTCCCAGCAGCTGGCATAGGTTCTGGAACACCTGCGACTCGAAGTTCCTCTCTTGGTCGGAGTGCAGCTCCAGGGGTACTCCGTACCGGCTGACGAATTCCTTCACCAGGGTCTCTGCAATCGTCGCAGCTTCTTGGTTAGGGAGCCCATACGCCTCCGGCCATTTGGTAAAGTAGTCGCTGACGACTAATATGTAGCGGTTCCCTTCCTCGCTTAACGGGAATGGCCCAGCAACATCGATGGCCACTCTCTCCATGGGGCCGCCCACGTTGTAGGTCTTCAGTGGACCCCGTCGTCTTCGTCCAGGGCCCTTGCTGGCTGCGCAATCGTGGCACCTCGCGCAGTAGTTCTCCACGTCTTTTCGGCATCCGATCCAGTAGAACCGCTCTCTCAGCTTCTCCAGGGTCTTCTTTATTCCTAGGTGTCCACCAGATGATCCTCCATGAACTTCCTTCAGGACTTCCTCCGTCATAGCCTTTGGAACGACGACTTGTTCCCGAGATGTCTTCCCGTCGGTGCTCTCCCAGGTACGGCAGATGAGGCCATCCCTTACAATCAGCGAGTCCCACTGTGCCCAGTAGGACTTAAACTTTGGGCTGCAGTCACTCACAATGTTCCACCCGGGTCTGGGGACACAGGCCCTCTTCCATTCGGCTATCAGTCCCAGGTCATCATCTTCTGCTTGTGCCCGCGTGAAAGATTCGCGGCTCCAGCTCCCTTGAAGTTCCACGGTAGTCCTTCGGCACTGTATCCCGGTGTTCTCCTCCCTTCGGGCACAGAAGGTGCAGTCTTCGGGGCACGGTCTTCGTGACAGGGCGTCGGCGTTAGAATGCAGTTGGCCTTTCCTGTGCTGAATCTCAAAGTTGTACTGTTGAAGCCTCTCTAACCACCGCGCGAGTTGACCCTCGGGATGCTTGAAGTTCAGGAGCCACCGCAGGGATGCATGGTCGGTCCTGATGAGAAATTCTTGCCCGTACAGGTACTTGTGGAAGTGTTCAATGGTCTTCACGATGGCGAGCAGCTCCTTCCTGGTGACGCAGTAGTTCCTTTCTGGCTTTGACAAGGCTTTGCTGAAGTAGGCCACTACTCTCTCCTCGCCGTCCACTACTTGCGACAGGATTCCGCCTATGCCAAAGTCGCTGGCATCGGTATCGACGATGAACCTTGTTCCCGGTCTGGGGTAGGCCAGAATAGGTGCGGTGCACAGAGCCTGCTTGAGTTGTTCCGAAGGCACTGTGGCATTCTGCTGTCCACGTGAAGAGTTGGTCCTTCTCAGTCAGTCGATGTAAAGGTTTGGCGATGTCGGCGAATCCTCTCACGAAGCGACGGTAATAAGTGCAGAGTCCCAGGAAGCTTCGTAGTTGGGACTTGTCCTTCGGAACTGGCCACTCCCTCACAGCTGCGGTCTTCTCTGGGTCGGTGCGCACCCCTTCCTCGGAGACGATATGCCCAAGGTACTGGAATCGCTTCTGGAAGAGCTGACACTTCTTGGGGCTCAACTTCAGCTGGGCAGCCCGTAGCTTCAACAAGATCTCCTTCAGGTTGCTGTAGTGCTCCTCGAAGCTCCTCCCCAGAACGATGACGTCGTCTAGGTATACCAGGCAGGTCTTCCAGTGTAGTCCCCTCAGAATGGACTGCATTAGCCTTTCGAAGGTCGCAGGGGCGTTGCACAGACCGAATGGCATGACGGTGAACTGCCAGAGCCCGCTGCCCACAGAGAACGCGGTTTTCTCGCGGTCCTTAGGGTGGACCTCCACCTGCCAGTAGCCACTCTTCAAATCCAAGGTGGAGAACCATCTCGACCCTGATATGGTGTCCAGGGTATCGTCGATCCGGGGTAGAGGGTAGCTGTCCTTCTTCGTGACGTCATTCACCCGCCTGTAATCCACGCAGAACCTGGTGGAACCGTCCTTCTTCTTCACTAGCACGACCGGAGAACTCCAAGGACTATGTGATGGCTCGATCACCCCTTGCTCCTTCATCTCTTCTACCATCCGGTCGACTTCGGCTTGCTTGGCGAGCGGGACTCGTCGGAATGGGGCCCTAATCGGTGCGCTGTCCCCAACGTCGATTCTGTGCTGGACCAAGCTTGTCCTGCCGAAGTCTTTGCTCCCCACGGAGAAGACGTCCTGGAATTCGCGTAGCAGGTCCTGAAGTTGGCGTGATTGTTCCTCGTCTAAATGGTCCTGGGATCCTTGGTACAGCTTCTGTAGTTCTTCTGGCAGTGTGCGTCTTCTTCGGTTGTCCGTCTGCAGGTGTCCGTCCGTCGTGTCGGTGATGCGGGCAATCCAGGTAACGGGCTCGCAGACTCCTAGGTTGGTGTCCCGGTGAACCGTAATGTCGTAGTCGTTCAGGTTGGACAGGCGGACGTACGGCCGAGACGTCGTGTTGATGAGGGTCTTGGCAACTAGCAATCCTTTTGTCTGGATGTCCTCATATTTTGGCTCGATGACAGCCGCCACTCCCTCAGCAGTTCCGTCGACAATTACGGCGGCGCTGACCTCCGTCCTGGCAGGAACGATGACGTCCTCTCTCAGCCTTACTCGTCGTGCGGTGACGGCCTCTTGTGCTGGTTGCAAAGCAAGTTCCTCACCTCGGAAGTGCAGAGTGTTGGTACTCAGGTCCAAGATGATGTTGTTCTGGTCCACGAAGTCCAGTCCGATGATCACTTCGTTTGATACGTCAGCCACAAGCACTGGATGCTTTATCACCCGTCGACCAATGACGAACTCCAGTGATGCTTCGCCATGTACCGGTGCGGTCTCTCCGGTCGCGGTTATTAGCTGGAGGTTCCTTTGTGTGGGTTGCAGTCTCCACTTCGGGATCACAGTGGGATTGACGATGGTCCTCGATGCTCCCGTGTCGATCAACATGGGCCAGCTCACTCCGTTGATGACTCCGTCGACCATCAGGCTGCTATTGTCCCTCCGTAACTTCGTCACACGCACTTGGACTGCCGGGGCTTGACGACTGTCACAAGCCAACCTTTGCCCCCCCAAGGCTGGCTAATACTCGTTTCCCTGGGCCGCGCGGTTTTCAGACGACTGATTTCCCGTCGGATACCCTCGGCGGCGGCGATCACCGCAGTCCTTGCTCAGGTGGCCTTTCTTACCGCAGGCCCAGCAGGTCGGTAGTCCTCTTCCGGGCCGCCTCTCCGGTTGTCTTCCGGCTGTGTCGTTGCTGGTGGTGCCGCGACTATCGAAGAAACGGCTTAGCGCCTCCATCAATTCGTCGGCCAGGGGCTTGGTCTCGTTGGTTTTTGCTGGTTCGTCGACGTCCACTTGACGCACCCGCGCGTGCATTCTGGATGCCTGTTTTGCCGTCTCGAATTCAAGTGCGTGGCTCAGCGCATCTGCCAGGGTCTTATTGCGCGCGAGTCGCAGCGCCTGCTGAGTGTCCGAGTCCCGTAGCCCGTCGGTGAAAGTCTGCTCCAGAAAGTCGGCCGGCGCTGTTGGGTAGGCGAGCCTTACGAGGCGTGCGATGTCCATCTCGAACTCCTGCAGGGTTTCCGCGTTCTTCTGTACCCGGGTCCGGAGCTGCATCTGGTAGGCCTGCTGAAGATGGCTATCTCCATATCGGGACTCCATATGGGCGATCAGTGCAGCGTAGTCCTGGGATCCAGTCGGGATGGCCTGAAGGACGTTAAGGGCGTCGCCTCTCAGCGCTACAATGAGAGCTGTAGCCTTTTCTGTGTTGTTCCAGTTATTTATGGAACAGGCTGCCTCGAACTGACGTAAGTAGGTGCTCCACGGGACCTTTCCGTCGAAGGTTGGGGGCGTCACTCTGCTATGTCCCGTTCCTGATATTCCCGGTGTAACGGTGGGCGGGCGTTGGCGCAGCTCGGCAACTTCCTCTCGTAGAGCGTTGAATTCCTCTTTCACCCCCGTCAGTGGGCGTTGGCGCAGCTCGGCAACTTCCTTTAGTAAGGCGTTGAATTTCTCCTCCACCCCCATCAGCGGGCGTTGGCACAGCTCGGCAACTTCCACTTGTAAGGCGTTGAATTTCTCCTCCACCCCCATCAGCGGGCGTTGGCGCAGCTCGGCAACTTCCACTTGTAAGGCGTCGAACTTCTTTTCCACTGCTGCGACTTCCTCACGTAGGCCCTGTTCTAATTTCCTTTGGCTCTCCTCTAATTTCGTCAGCAGACACTCTTCCAGATTTTTCTGGCCATCCAGAAATTTGGCGGTTAGGTCCTCTGCTAACTTATTTTGGCTGTCCTTCAGGTCCTCTGCTAACTTCTTCTGGCCATCCTCCATCTTCTTCTGGCCGTCTTCCATTTTGGCAGTTAGGTCCTTGGTTAAATTCTTCTGGCCGTCTTCTATGCCATTTAACTTTTCTAGCAATGCTGCCAATTGCGCCTCCATTTTAGTTGTTTGCCTTGTAAAGGGCATGCACTCACAGGAAAATTAGAGAAAATGACCTGCTCGGGTTTTGAAACCAGGACCGTCAGGTGTTGTGCTTGAGTTCGTAATCCGGCTTCTGACCAGGGGCGGTTCTAGGCGTAGTGCCACCGTGCCATGGCACTGCCCTCTAAGAGAAAATAAATTATTCATAGTCCTGAAAGAATAATTTCGAACGCCTACGTTTAATACCGATATATAATTAGTTTCAAATTACTTTGTAACTTAGTTAAAATATTCCGTCCGTAGGGTATGATCATTGAGTCCATCTTCGCCCCAGTGATACCTTGAGCCGCGGCCTATACGGCACGGTTGACGCATGCGCAGTCCAATTTACGATATTTTCCGTAGCCTCACTCGTCACTCGCTATGAGGAAATATGCTGGTCTCCGTGCCGAATCGAGTTTGGCTCAAAGCGGTACTGAAAGTGAAGGGCAATGCTATCTATCGGCCAGCTATCGGTACTGGGCCAGCGACATGCCTGTCACAAGCTGTCACAAACGGAAGAGGGTGTGGGCCAATGGCCTGATTGGCTGGAGGTAATTTGACTCATTGGTTATTGGTGGGGTGGGGCGTTGGTTGACACAAACTGACAACCAATCGCTCCCACACAAAGAGTATTAATTCTCGATTTCTCTAAAAGGGGGCTCTGGGTCCAACAGTGAAATTTAAACTTGCCGTAATAAATAGTGAAAATAATATGTATGTATTTATTAATTCCTTATTTGGGAAAGTGAATAACTAAGTGAATGAATAAAAGAGAAAGAAAGGAAGGTCATGACTACCGTAGGCCTACATGTTAAGGCTTCACGGATTACTCTCGGTAGCTAAATATTTATGGTTGATAAACCATCTGCAACTGTCAGGCTTGGATGAAATCGCGCGAATTCATATTTGTAGTCTAGTGTATCTTCAGTTCTTGTTAACGGTTCGTGGTTATTTTTAGTGAGTCAAGGTGTTAAAGAGTCAAACATTCAGTTTGTGTTGTAGGCTACTAGTGAGTGATTGGTTGAGTGCTGAAAAAGTTACTTTTATATATTTTTATATATTTTCTTATCGTATATATTATATTAGGTAAGTCCCGATGTGAAATATTGACTATCAAGATTAGTGTAGGTCCTATATATACATCGGAAATCGAACCCTGCTCTGATATAATGTTATGAAAATACCAATATTTTCATATTTTTTACTTGGCACTACCCCTTGTGCGGGACTGGAGCCGCCTCTGCTTCTGACACCAGTTGTTGCGTGCCACCCCTTAGTGGCACCTTTGTTAACTGGATTACGGTGGGTATAAAACACAACACCAATTACTGCTTAAAGAAATAATTAATTTTTTTGCAGCCAGAAAAATACACTACTCAACAGCAATCATTACCTTACTCCAGTTTCCTCACGTCGAGAATACTTTCCCTTTCACTTGTCAACAGACCACAGTTAATCCCCTTCGCTAATGAGTCCGCTCCCGTACGCTCACTGGAAATAGCTGCACTAGGTCTGTCACTGTACTATACACTGTTTCAAAAGCACCACAATCACTTCCTCGGTGTCAAGAGAATCAGCTTCACTAGGGGTTTCGCAAGTCACCACACTTCTGTCGCTCAAGATAATCGCTCGCACTAGCTCGTAAAACACAACAACAACAACTGCTAGACAGGTCGCACTTATATAGCAGGCCGGTGACTCAATAAATGCTTCTAGATCCATCCAGGGTTCACGGCGTCTCGAGGTTTCCATCGCTGGTCCAGTCACGAATATTCTGGACTACCTCTTTGTCCTAGTAGCCCTGTTGCATAAGGCACACGCAATACAGGAGGCAGGCCACAGCCCAGCCCTGGGGCAGTTGTGACTCATGCGGCGAGTGATGACACAAACTCACAGCCGTAACAATACCATGAACCCCGATACTCCCGATTGAGCGTTGCTGGCAAACGGTGATTTGCATATTTCATGCTGAATGGGCACGGTATTTCGAAAGAAAGAATGAGAAGGATAAGGCGGGAACTTGGAACAGCTGACCTGTGTTGCGAAGATTTTATTGTTGTTGTAAATCAACTGATTCGAGTAATATACAGGAATACTCTTCGGACAGTATATCGGTACAATTATGCGAAATATATTTTAAACTAGCAGACCCGTGCGAGAACTCTCGCATATTCTAACGGGTTGTGTACGCCCCATGTGAACAGATTACCCGTCCGGTTCTAGTGCTATGCGGGCTGTACGCGCGACAGTTCTGCCAGGGGCTATCGTCTTGTTTATTTGTTTAATAGCACTTCATAAACAAATCAATATATTTCCGTTGACTTTTCAAGAAATGTAAGATTTTCCTGTACTATTGTGACGATTTGGAAGATTTTGGTACAAACCACACCTTCTAACTCCCTCTGGTTTAGGAGCTTGAGTTTTGTGAAACATACATCTTAGCGTATTATATAATAAGATGTGGATCTTGTAACAACAACGAGTACATTCAGTTAGAGAAATACGGTATGTTAATTAAGTTTTTATTACACATCGATGCTATACTACCTTTATCACCGCTATTCAGTTCAATATATACAGACTGGCTGCGTGGCTCAGGGATAACGTTCTCGCTTGCTGTGCCCAAGGTTGCAGGTTCGAAACCTGGCGCAGTCAGCTGGCATTTGAGGGTGCGCAAATGCGAGGGAGCCGTGTCAGTACATTTACTGGCACGTTAAAGATCCCCTTCGGGGCAAAATTCCGGCACCCCGGCGTCTCTAAAAGCCAGTGTAGTTAAAAGGGACGTAAAACCAATAACATTATTATTATTATTATTATTATTATTATATCAATATATACAAACACTTTACAGCTAATCTTAAGTAAGCTGATAATTATAATAAAAGTAAGATTTCAGGTAACCAGAAATGCATACAAGAAGAAAGCATTATTATCATAGGACACTGAAATTAAACATTACAATACAGTGGTGAGAACTGAAGCACTCCTTGGAGCTGAAGCATTAAAGTTGATGCGGAAAGGTGACAAACACAATCATGCACATGGAAAGAAGATTGGTTCGATGCATCCTTGACCCAAGGAAAACAGAAACAGACTAATACAGACCACGACCTAAGACCTTAACAAGGAAGTATATACCCATGTGGAGAACATAATTCACACCATGCGCTAAAGACGAATGTCTATTGTTTTTTTTTTTTTTTTTTTTTGGGGGGGGGGCTGCATTTAAATAGAATGAATAATGACAGACTATCAAAACAATTTTTTAATCAAATTTTTAAACTTTAAGTTCAACCAGCGTGGTTTACACACAGACATTAAAGGATCATAAGGAAGCCGACATTGACATTACAGATACATAGCCTATAATAGAAATTTATTTCGGGACAAAATTCAAAAAGCGATCTTCAGGGACGAACAAGAAAGACAACGAAAGCAGCCACATAATATTGAACAGAGCGGCTTCGGTGGCATAGTCGGTAGCATGCTGAGCTTCTATGCCCAAGATAGCGGGTTCAAACCCGGCCGAAGCCGTCGGATTTTTTAAGAGCGTTAAAATCCCTCAGTATGCCTTCCTTCGGAGGGGAAGTAAAGCCGGCGGTCCCATGTCATAGATTTATGGCATGTTAAAGAACCTTCAACTAATTGCACCTGTGTGAAGCTAAATTGGATAGGTTAAGAATGTAAACAACGCTCTTAGGTTTCTACGTTCGTTGCCAAGAGCCGACTGCGGTGGCGTCTAGTAGCTAAGTTCTGAACTTGGCCTAGTAGTCATTGACGGTGGCGCTTGGCGGCAAAAGTAGGAACTATTTGAAAAATTCTAAGTTGCAGTACTTAAATTAAAAAACAGATAACACACACTAATACAGTCATCACAATTAACACCGGTTATCAGACAGATTCTACACACACCCAAAGTACACGGGGCTACATGACCGCGTTGTCGCAGCCCCTAAACTTAAGAACCAACCAACCAATATTGAACAGCTCCAGAAGCAGAGATCGGAGAGGATGAAGTGAATGTGGGCAGAGAGAAAAAAGACATGTGGCAAGATTTCAAGAATGATTTTACGTGCTCTGTAGTAGTGCTATTCGATTAAATAATAAATAATAAAAACACTCACTATGAAATGATTATCCTTCAAGATGAAACAAGAGTCTGAGTGGAGGTTCACAGTATCGCGACTCTTTAACAGCTTTCGTGATAATACAAAAGTAACGTTAAGGTAAAGAAGTATGAGTATTTAGCACTGAGCACTCAAACAAGCCAATGTGTGGCGATATTGTAGCCGTGCTCTTTCATTGTCGAGTTGTAGGCTATTGGATGACAGGCGGTGATATTTGAACATTATGACGGGGAACAACAAGAAAATGATAATAGTCTAATGCTAATAATAGAAATAACGAAGTAAAACTGGAAACAAACAAAAAAGTGTCACGTCATCTGCGTAGGTCCGAAATAATAATATGTGCACCATTAAGCGCGAGACCTTGGAGTTTGTCGTCCCGACTGCCCACCAAGGGTTCAATGGCCAAAACAAGAAGCACCGTCGATAAGGGACATCCCTGTCGGATGGATTTGCGGACGGGGATCTTGCAGAATAAAACAAGTAGTTCCGTGAAGAACTATACAGCCTATTTTCATATATCCTACTTATGTTAACTGCCACTATCAACATACACAATTTCAGTTTGATTGCTGTAATAGATTCGTAGATATTGAGAACCGACTAAATATTTCGGATGGTCGCCATGTTGGATTTTATATATGTAGGTCCTAGAGTTATGTACTGTTACATGCAGATTATTGTGAACGTGTAGTATTCAAACTTCAATCGCATAATTAGGACACAAGAAAAAACAAGGAGATTTGTAAAAATTTTCACAGCTGCCATCTTGAGGTTATGGAAACAATTGAAATAAATTAGATGCCAGTGGATTAACATTCGGATAAAGATTTACTGTACCAAGTTTCACTGCACGCGGATGGTTAAATTGCGAGAAACGTCCATGTGAATATTTATAATTCGCGTCACCGCCATGTTGGATTTGTGATCACCAGGTTATTTAAAGTCCTATGGGTGAACTTAAGTTCATAGCCCCTATGAACATTAAAAAAAGCAGTTTGATTGCTAAAATAGATTCGTAGATATTCAGTATCGTCTAAATATTTCGGATGGTCGCCATGTTGGATTGTTAAATGTATAGGCCATAGGGTCATGTACCATTAAAGGAAAATTATTGCGTAGGTTCATTATTCAAACTTTCACTTCGATCGCATGACTGCATCACAAGAAATAAAAAATTAATTTTAAAATTCGCACTGCCGCCATCTTGAGGATATGTAAACAATTGAACTAAATTAGATAGCAGTGGATTACAATGTGTATAAATATTTCCTGTACCAGGTTTCAGTGCGCTTGGAACATTAAATCGCGAGAAAGGTCTATTTAAAATGTTCAAATTCGCTTGGCCGCCATGTTCGTTTTGTAGTCAACCGGTTTTTGAAAATCTTATAGATGGACTTCCAGTAGTGCCCTTTATCTCCGTACAAAATTTTAGGGAGATACCGCTAATAGTTTCAGAGATATAGAATGCCGGTGAAATATTTCGCACATCCGCCATCTTGTGATTATGTAAACAATTGAACGAAGTTAGATGTCGGTGCATTACAATGTATATAAACATATACTGTACCAAGTTTCATTGCGTTTGGTTGGTCAAATCGCGAGAAACGTCTATTTAAAAGTCGCAAATTCGCTTGGCCGCCATGTTGGTTTTGTAGTTACCAGGTTTTCAAAAGTCACATAAGTGAACTTATAGTAGAACCCTCTATCAACATAGAAAATGTCAGGGTAATATCGGTAATAGTTTCGGAGATATTGAATGCTGGTGAAATATTTCGCACAGCCGCCATGTTGGATTGGTGAGTCGTAACAAAATTTGAAGGGCACGGTCGAGGTCGCCGGGAATATTGCTATGAACTTTCCGAGTTTCATTGAAATCGCTCCTGCCGTTTAGATTTTATTAGGGGGGGGACACACACACGAATCACACACACACACACACGCACACACACACGGACAAAAGGTGATCTCATAAGCCTATTTTTTCAAAATTGAAAATAGGCTAAAAATACGAGCTTTACATTAGTCGCATATGATGTGTAACATCTGACATGTTATTCGAATAATTCCATATTACTTAGTCGCAACCGGGTGAGTTAGCCGTGGTCGTTACGGCAGGCCTGCTGGCAGTCGCTCACATCCGGGAGGCGAGGAGGTTCGAATCCCCCCGCAGGCAACCTTGAAGATGGTCTTCTGTGGTTTCCCATCTTCCTTCCAGGCAAATGCCGGGGTTGGTCCTTAACTATAGGCCACAGCCGCTACCTTCCAACTCCTCGTCCTTACATGCAAACTTTCCTCCCCAGACAACACTCCACACCCGACGGTACGTGTAGCTCACCCATTGGGTGTCCGACTCGAAGCAGCTACAAAACTGGCGAGCCGAACATGTCCTCAGACACTCCAGGCACTAAAAGCCATACGCTAAAAAAACTTAGTCGCATTTTTTTTAGAATGAACTTATAGGACTACCTTGTTCCAGCGAACATGAAGGATTCCTTTGTGTTATTACCATCGGTAAGTTCTCATTACTATTATTTCTGCAATAACTACTTGTAAAACTCCAGTGACAAATCCTTTCAGCAAATATGATATAATAGTGCTGTATTTTGGCCGACAGTACCTCGAGTGCTTACATTAAATAAGAATACAGCAAAAGTAGTAAGATTTAATAAATCATAATTGTTTTCAGCAAATATGATATAATGAATATTTTTATACAAAAGAACGACAGTTTGAAGATGATTTATTGTAGGAATATCTGTAATGGGGCCTCCAAACCTTGAAGTAAACCGTATTTGATTTACATTCCACATATCCACACGGCCGACAGTATGTCGTTGTACCAATCTCCACCACCGCGCGCGCTCATTGTTTCCGTTGCAATTCCGTCCCACTTCCGTCCCTTTTTACAAAATCATCCCCACACAAAAATATACAGCAACCGAGTGGAATGATGTTACACATTAACAAGAAGTTCCGTGACGAACTAAAGAGCCTACTTTTCATGCCATAGATTAATCTACAGTATATGAACCTATCTAGAATAATGACGAAATTCAGTTGGTAATATCGAAATGTCTAATTAGTTCGAAATATACCGGTGTAATGTAGCCTAATAGAGCATTACAGTTTGCAGCCCTGGTGACTGAATATATTCTTAGTTCCATCTCTTAAGGTACAGAATAAAAAAATTGGTCGAAGTCCAATGGACGTTACATGCAGTTAGACATTGGATCTATCAGCACGCGTTAAAGCATGTTGGCAACAATGCCATGCGTGTGCTGGTCAGAAATAGCCTAATCTGATATATTATGATATCTTGTTGTGCCAATTTTGGACGAAATCCATTTGTTAGTATAGAAGTTACAAGTATTTTAAAATTGGACCTATCAGCTGGCATAGAATCATGTTGGCAGCACTGACTTATATTAATTATTACAAATTAATCTAGAATGGCAGGTTCTATACGTGTGCAACGTATAGGGCTGTTGGCTTGCATACTTCCTGATATATTGATATCAGGTTAAAAATATAGACAGCATTTATTAACAGTTGGCAGCCCTGATTACTCTTAAGAATACTTATAGTCATATCTGTTATGTTACACATAGCACATACGAAATTTGGTCGAAATCCAACTGATAGTATAGAAGTTACATGTATTTAAAAATTGGCCCTATCAGCAGGCTTAGAATAATGTTGGTAGAACTGAAGTATATAAGTTACTCCAAAATTAATCTAAAATGTCAGGTACTATACGTGTGCATAGTTTAAATCTGTCGGCTTGCATACTTTCTGATATATTGGTATTTGGATAAAAGAATAGAGAGAGCAATTATTAACAGTTGGCAGCCCTGGTGGCTCTTAAGAATACGCTCAGTCATATCTGCTTAGGTACACATATTACATACAAAGTTTGGTTGAAATCCAATTGATAGTGTAGAAGTTACAGGCATTTAAAAATTGGACCTATCAGAAGGCTTAACATTATTTTGGCAACACTGTCATGTTTGGCCTCCTGGAAATTAAACTGAAATAGTGTTATCTACATATGTGCCAATTTTGGAATAGCTCCCATTAATACCATCCTAGATATCCAACATGGAGCTCAAATTTCTAGTGCGTTTTTCAGCAGTTGGTAGCACTGACATCATTTTCAAATATGGACGTGAGATATTCCGGTATAGTCTACATCTTTACTCATACTAAATTTGGTTTCGATTTCTGCAGCCGTTTAGGAGTTGATAGGGGGACACACACACACACACACACACACAGACAGACAGAAGGACAGACAGACAGACAGACAGACAGACAGACACACATTTTCCCGGATCGATCTCATAAGTCTACTTTTTCCTCATTTTTGCAAAATGTGAAAAGTAGGCTAAAAATATCCAGCAACCGAGCGGAAATATGTTACACATCAAAAATATTATATCTCAATGGTAGAAGTAAACATGTGAGTTATCATTCAATGTCATTATGAAAGGAACTCCGACAGAGACGGTTAACAAGCGACTGAATGAATGAACACGCGCTGGCAACGTGTTGAGCTAGCTGTCAAATTCCAGCCAATAGGAGCCCGCCGTGGCCATTTATATCTTTCCCGCCAAATGCATCAGATTCTTTCTTTCAAAATAAAGGGTATAATCAACGTCACCTGTTATGATCCACGTGGCGCTCAGATCTTGCGTTGCACTCACCTGAAACAAAAGACATAAGATTTAAATTTAGGACCATGAGAAGCACGCGTGCATATCAAACTTCACAGGAATTGGTTCTTCACACGTCAATTTTATGTCGTTTACGAACCGATTTCGATGAAGCTTGCAGTCATTGATGCCATTGCAAGCCTACGCGCCACACCATCATTCTCCTATGCCATCAACAACAAATAGCGCTTCAGCAATTCCTATTGCACATAACATGTTTAAATATATGCAGTCAATTCATGAACATAACCCACCCACTTTCAGATCATTTTAGCAATTCCAGCAATGAGAATTAGACTACACATGACGTCACCTCATTTCGTTTAAGGAGAGATAATACTTTTTGTGTCAAACATTTAATTACAGAGGGAGGAAGGCACCAAATGCACGGAAATACAGTGCGTTCGCTTCCCTCTGCGGCCGGGCGATTCCCACGCAAACATTAGAGAATCAGATGGGGGTTTTCTGTGCTCCAGTATATATTGTTCTGTGAAGCGACGTGACCATTTAAATGAAATAATGCCTCATCATATATATTATTTCAGTTGTATGCATCCCTCCTGCGGCGCTCACAAGAGACCGATCATGAAAAATGAGCATTCAAATGAAAGAGAATATACATTACCAGTGACGCATTGCACTCTAATTTCATAAATATCTATAATTTCTTTTAAAAATTACGTTAAAAAACTGTACGAAGTGTGCGATTTGCAGTTACTGTTGCAGCAGGATGATACGCTCCATAATTGGTGTCCGCTTCACATTTTGGCCACTGTGACGCCTTTTTTATAAAGTCATTTTAACATTCTGAGGTATTTTCCTCATCATTTTGCATCGATTTCAGAAACAGTAAATCAAAGGAATGTGTACTCAAATCGTATAATTTCATAAATTAGCAGTGACGAAATGCATTCTAATTTCATAAATATCAATTTTTGTAAAAAAGTGTGTGATTTGCAAATACTGATGGTCTAAAATTCTGAAATTATGAGTTGTCGTCTAAACCCTTAAAACTATTAAACGTTAATTATTTTACAGGTTTTTCTTCTGCCTTCTAATATCGATCATTTCGAATAGTTTCCAGAAACAGTAAACCAATGGATTGAGTACTCTAATCATATAACTGGTGAGTGTTACAAATCCTGTTGCTGTATCTTGCTATAGTTATGAGTTGTCGTCTAAAACCTTAAAACTATTGAACGTTAATTCCCTTTCAGTTTTTCTTCTATCATTTCGCATGGTGTTCAGAACGAGTAAATCAATGGGTTCAGTACTCTAATCGTATAACCGGTGAGTGTTACGTCGTCTAAAACCTTAAAACTATTAAACGTTAATTCATTTACAGTTCTTTCTTCTATCATATCCCATGGTTTTCAGAATCAGTAGGCTAAATCAACGGATTGGGTACTCAAATCGTATAACCGGCGAGTGTTACTGCTAAGCTTTCAATCAATGGATTCAGCACAAACATGATTTAAGCTCATCCATCTAAACAATGGATTTATTACGGTATATTCCAGGTTTGTTGATATGCCGCGATACAGGATTTTCTTCTGGATTCTAATTCCATAAATATCGATTTTTGTATGAATTGTGCTTTTTGCAAATACTGTTGCTCTAGCATGCTGCAATTCTGAGTTGTCGTCTCAAACCTTAAAACATTGAACGTCAATTCTCTTAACAGTTTTTCTTCTATCTGATTTTCAGAATCAGTAAATCAATGGATTGGATACAGGTTTTTCTTCTGCATTCTAATTCCATAAATATCGAGTTTTGTAAGAAGTGTGCTTTTTGCAAATACTGTTGCTGTATCATGCTAGAGTTGTCGTCTACAACCTTAAAACTATCATCATCATCATCATCATCATCATATAGGTCTCATAAATTAGCAGTGAAGAATTGCATTCTAATTTCATAAATATCGATTATTTCGCATAGTTCCAGAAACAGTAAATCAATGGATTGAGTACTCTAAATCGTATTACCGGCGTGTGTTACGGCGTCTAAAACCTTCGAACTATTAAACATTAATTCTTTTACAGGTTTTTCTTCTATCATTTCCCATGGTTTTCAGAATTACTAAATCAATGGATTGGGTACTCAAATCGTATAATTTCATAAATATCGAATAACCGACGAGTGTTATGATGATCCAATTTTCAGTGATTGCCTTCTTAAGTTAGGGAACGTACAACTTGCAATTCTGACTGAAATGTATCGAATAACCGGTGAGTGTTACGGCTAAGCTCTCAAACAATGGACTCAGCACAGAAATGGTGTCAACGGTGACGAATTGCATTTTAATTTCATAAATATTAAAGAAAGAAACCAGCCACAGCACGCTCTCAGGCTGACGCTCCACTCGGGAAAGCGAAAGCACCCCTGTAGGTAACGTGCAAAGGTGTTTAGCGTTGAGCGCTACACGCAGGACAAGGAAGGCACCCCTGTAGGTAACGTGCAATGGAGTTTATCGTTGAGCGCTACACACAGGACAAGGAAAGCACCTCTGTAGGTAACGTGCTAAGGAGTTTATCGTTGAGCGCTACACACAGGACAAGGAAAGCACCTCTGTAGGTAACGTGCTAAGGAGTTTAGCGTTGAGCGCTACACACAGGACAAAGAAAGCACCCCTGTAGGTAACGTGCAAAGGAGTTTAGCGTTGAGCACTACACACAGGACAAGGAAAGCACCCCTGTTGGTAACGTGCAAAGGAGTTTAGCGTTGAGCACTACACACAGGACAAGGAAAGCACCCCTGTTGGTAACGTGCAAAGGAGTTTAGCGTTGAGCACTACACACAGGACAAGGAAAGCACCCCTGTAGGTAACGTGCAAAGGAGTTTAGCGTTGAGCACTACACACAGGACAAGGAAAGCACCTCTGTAGGTAACGTGCAAAGGAGTTTAGCGTTGAGCACTACACACAGGACAAGGAAAGCACCCCTGTTGGTAACGTGCAAAGGAGTTTAGCGCTGAGCACTACACACAGGACAAGGAAAGCACCCCTGTAGGTAACGTGCTAAGGAGTTTATCGTTGAGCGCTACACACAGGACAAGGAAAGCACCTCTGTAGGTAACGTGCTAAGGAGTTTAGCGTTGAGCGCTACACACAGGACAAAGAAAGCACCCCTGTAGGTAACGTGCAAAGGAGTTTAGCGTTGAGCACTACACACAGGACAAGGAAAGCACCCCTGTTGGTAACGTGCAAAGGAGTTTAGCGTTGAGCACTACACACAGGACAAGGAAAGCACCCCTGTAGGTAACGTGCAAAGGAGTTTAGCGTTGAGCACTACACACAGGACAAGGAAAGCACCCCTGTTGGTAACGTGCAAAGGAGTTAAGCGCTGATCGTTGCACTAAGGAACAAGGAAGCCTCACTGTAAGCGGGGCGTGAAGAAGTTTTCCAACGAGGGCTGTCCTGATAAGGGGGAAGGAGGCTCCTCAGTCAACAAGATAAAGCAGGAAATCTTGATCAAGATGCTTTCATAAATATCGAATAACTGGTGAGTGTTATGATGATAAAATTTTCAGTGATTGCCTTCTTAAGTTAGAGAACGTACAGCTTCGAATTCTAACTGAAATGAAAATGGTGTTCTATAATCATTTGCTTGAAATAATAACATAACAACCTTCCTCCTTAAGTCTCTCATTATAAACCTATTGGGGAAAGTATGACTTATGAACATGCGAGATTTCTCGCACGGGTCCGCTAGTAGTTACTAATATAATAAAGCTGAAGAGTTTCTGTGTTTGTTTATATGTTTAAATTGCTAATCTCTAAAACTACCAGTGGGATTCGAAAAATTCTTTTTGTATATGATAGCCTGATTCAAGAGGAATATTTTAGGCTATGTAGCATTAGGCTACACCTCTCAGGTAACCTTAGAGATTGATTTTTGTTCAGTAAGTCGGAAGAACAAGCGCCCCAGAACGGCTTCAATAATACCTAAGTCTATTGTTGCCATGTAATGCGGGCCGCATCACGTCGCCCCTACCAATGTTCTGGTGCAGAATTGCGAGCTGCTTATAAATTGCAGTCACGAGGAGTAATTAGTGCAAAAAGATTTCTTAGGTCCCTTAAAACAGTTATCATGGAGTTATTAGTGCAAAAAGATTTCTTAGGCCCCTTAAAACAGTGATCATCATGACAATAGTATGCCTCTGTATAAGGGCGATGGTGTTGGTGCAGGATACTGAGGTTATCAGCTGCAATAAGCGTTGGTGCTTTCAAATTTACCTTCGTTTATTCCGATCCTTGAGCGCTCCAGTACTGTAAAACAAATAAATTCACCGGGCGAAGCCGGGCACTACTGCTAGTCAGAGATAACCATTAACTGCAGATCAACAATGTTGTCTAAAATCTAATTACAGAAAGTGTTTCGTTGTCAAGGGGTCGTAATTCTTGGACTATAGTTACTCTGTATGGTTTCAGTTTTAAAATTTTAGTAGCCGTATGGACTAAGGTCTTCGAAACACTTACTTACTGTGCAACACGTTTTTGAGACTTATTTGAAGAGCGAGAGAATGATGCATTAATTTCAATGCGTATTTCCTCCGCCAGGACCCATCTCTTTGGCTTAGGACATGCAGCGTTTATGATTCCCCTTGTCCGTAATTTATTAACAAGACGCCTGCCTGACAGTCTCTCTATTTGGAACAGGAACGGTAGGGAATTTATCTTTAAAATTGCCTTCACAGCGCTCTGCATGACTGCGTTTTTACATACAGTACGTATCATACATGCACACTCTTTGTTCAAGCGGGAATTTCTCGTAATTTGCCATATACAGTAAAAACTCGATTAACCGTCATCGTCGGGACCGTGGTCTTGACGGTTGAGCGAATAGACGGATAACAGAAACACTGTATTATTCCTCCAAAACATGACCTCAATCAATTATATTATAGACAGATATCACTCTCACAGTCATGTAATATATTTCGGAGCGAAAAGAAATTAAACACGATTGTAATAGCTAATAAAACTATTTATTACATGATAAAAGACATCCGCACAGTAGCTACAAATGTGGCAAAATAATGTACAGTACATTAATATAAACTTACAGGTGAAAGAGTCCATGTAGCTTGAAAATAGTCATCTTCTTCTGCCTCTTTGATGCTGGAGCTTTCACCGTGGCAATATTTCGTATTTTTCGGAGCAGTACTGTCTGCGTTGCATTGGCCTCTTCTTGACGTTCAAACCATTCTATATTGTTTCAGCCTCTGAGTGGCTAATAGTTTGTTTTTCGTCATGGTTTAAACAGTATAGTGGGCAAATACACTCACTTCCCACTAAAATAGAGTAAGTAACCAAAGCGAACACGTCACTGCACCTTAAAGCACTTTGTTATTACAGTATTATTATGCTATTACAGCAATGACGGTTAACAGAAACTGACGGTTTAAAGAGTGACGGTTAAACGAAGTTTTACTGTACAATAGAAACCCTCTCGCCCGCCCTCGGGTGGTTCGCCGCTCCGATTGATCCGACCATGCACGACCCGAACTTGCCCCGACTCACCGTGTTTACAGGTACTTGTTGTCGCTTGTCCGTTTTAGTGCTCCGTTATCTATCATAGCGTTTCTGTCGTTGTCCGTGTTTTGTACAGTACGTACTGCACTGTGAAGTTTTTAGTGCTTGCTGCTGGTTGTTTTTTGTGGATCAAGAAATGGAGGGACACTGCAGCTAAGTCTAGAATTTCATCTTCTAAATATTAAAATCAATAACTGACTTTCTTCATAAGTAGGCTACTTTTTTACTAGTGTACAGGCTACCTTCAAATTTTACGGTACAGATTGCTCTTTTTCAATACCGTATGTAATAACAGCTTTTATGTTCGACGATGTCGAAATGTAAATATTATATGTCAGAAAACTGTATCATAATGAGGGTCATTATAACACTATTTTTCATTATGAAACAGTTTTCTCCCACCAATCAGAGCTCAAGAAACAGTTGTGTGACCAATTAGGTAAGGATGGCATCGCATATGCGCTGACTTCCACGGCCTTCTATTTTAAATTTCACTGCGTGGCTCACAGTGCCATAGTGGGGTATTCGAGGAGGCCATGGTCAAATACAAGGTATTTTCTGCGTCCCATGCGCTCTGTTCAGTACATAAAACTGGCGAAATCTCGAATATTTATGTTCGAATATAAAATGGTAATAATTATCGTCGAACATAAACAGTCGTATGCAACTCACCTATAATGGTAATTAAGACACTCGTATGGAAATTATAAACATACTCGTGTCTTAATTATTGCCATTATATGCTCGTTGCATAATGTACTATTTCAATACAGTAGGCCTATGTAATAACAGCTTCCGTGCGGTTTACTGTATTGCAATGTCTTTACTGTGTGCATCTATGACAGTAGTCAATTTTGAGTTCAGAGTTTGTTTATTTCAATGTAAATCCGTATTTATCTGTACTTTCCGATAATCCGACCTTTTTTGCGTTCCGACCATACCCTCAGTCCCAAAGGTGACAAATTATAGGAGTTGTACTGTAAATGGATTTTACAATACAAATATGACACGTCTTATACACTGCACTATGGTTTATATAGCCTCCTTCTACACTGCACAGGCAAGCGTAAACTGACTGTTTCCTGTTTTACGGAAACCACCATTGTTGCATTACATCTGCTCGCTCCGCCGGGGGAGGCGAACACATTGTAGATCTTGGCTAGTCTATAGCAGAGATTCCCAAACTGGGCGAATTTGTCCAGTAGTGGGCGAAACTGACAGAATGTGAATTCGATGGGCGATTTGAAAAAAAGGCAAATAATTAAGTTTTTTATATTGAACCCGCTGAGCGAAGGTTCATGTGATATTTTTTATAACAGCACATTTATGATGGGATGTAGTACCTTTGAACACACCCAGAAAGCCACGTGGAGCTGAGAGCTCACGCTATACTCTTTGAAGTAGCGGAGAATCACACTTTTGACTTTGGTGAAGTCTGCTAATTATTTATCTGAGGTCTTATTAATTAGTTTTATCTTTCCACAAGACTCAGAATATTCCATTTCGTCATGCAGCATTATTAAAACATTTTGGAAAATGTTATTTTCGCTTAAGGTAAGGTAATATCCTTGCAGATACGCAAACAGGAATGTAAGTAGTCGCTCAACGACTTCGGTTTGACGACCTACTTCCTCGAGTAACCCTGTGCCTTGCACTACGTCTGGAGAATCCGCCCCGTGTAGGCGTGAAGTTACATCCGTCTTGTTAGACGTAGAAAATATCCGCTGTTTAGCGTGGAAATTGTTATCTGTTCCCATCGAGCACGCATACGTTATAATACGAGTGATAAGTAAGAATTGTATAGTGAATTATTTGCACTACATCTGGGAAATCCGCCTTGTGTTGGCGTGAAGCTATAGCCGTCGTGTCAGACGTAGAAAATATCCGCTGTTTAGCGTGGGAAGTTATCATCAGGTGCCATCGAGCACGAATATTCTATAAATCACTGTTATTTATGCACAGTGAACAACAGGAAGCATATTGTGATATAATTGGCAAGTATAGTGAAAATTCTAACATTACCGTAACACCACATTTTTGTACCCACGTGTTTGTGGAGGGCCGAGTGCCTGGTGAAAAATATAGAGGTAAACGTGTTATAACTACTTTAAGCAATTGTGATTATGAAAGTATAATATATTTGAATTGCCACAGTGAATTTTTCAATTACAAAAAGACGCACATTTCACGGATGCTACGTGATGTAAAAGTGGCGTCAGCACACGTGAAGAACCACAGAACAGTGCTTGATCACGTATTAATTCGATATCTGCGAAGTAAAGGCTGTGTTATCAATTGTATTGAAGCCTGTAACATTTTCAACAAACATTGTGATTTTGAAGTGAAAGAATGAACTGCTACACGATTTATTCCATTACCCACGTTATCAAATTATTCTACACCATGTTTGAGAATAACATCATAGGCTAATACCGCTATGGTATGAGGGTGATGTATCTATTGGAACCAGCATGATGGTGGAGCTTCCAGAACAGCGAACGAGGAGGAAGGAACCCAGGATGCCATTCCCAGGCAGGTCCAGTACATCCACGAAGTTATCGACAGAGACAGATCAAACCCTGGCCTTTAGGAGAGTCCAGATGGGAGTCCTGATGAGAATGCCGTTCCGGAAAGCCAGGGATGAATTTGTACAACCCTTGTCGTTGAACAGAGGGCTGAGTGAGAGCTCCTCCATTTCGTGAGTTTTTGTACTCCCTTTCTTGTTCTAGTTTCTGGTGGTATAGTAGGTTTAATGTAGTTTGTGAACCAACCGAACTCAGTGTCAGCCATTTTTATAGGTAGGAAATGTAACTAGTCTAATTAGATGTCATTTATTTCAGTTAGAGTGAGACACCCTTGGGTCAGACATTTTGGTCAACCCTGGTGCAGCTTGATGGACGTCGTAGAACGTCAATGCCTATCTTTTGCTAAACGTGACCGTAGTCATTTGAGGCTACTTTGTTTAACCCTATTTGGGGTGATTTTTCAAGTCTTTGCTGACTTTAGTTATGGCAATCAGATGCCATGGTTATATTTCTTTAACTGTATTTTTTGCAACCTGTCTTTGTTACACCCCTGACTTCGTTAGAGCAGTCATATCAGTTAGGTAATCGACTGTAATTACCAGTTTTGTAACTGCATTATATTTCATTTGAGATGTTGCTCAGAAGCCATCTGGTCAAGTGTGGACCTTATAAGTAGAAGGGATGTTTCGTTGTCTAGCATCGAACCCAGTTCCCAACGTATCATTAAGCAGATCCAGAGTGTGGAATCTGCGCCACAATTATTATTTTGTTAGTGTCATGTGAAGACACGTATTTATTTGATGTTGTACAAGCAACTACTGAAGTATTATTTCTTTGAGAGCAAAGAGCTCCAGCAATGTGACATTGCTACCATTTAGACGTCTTTGGTTTGAAAGACGGAATTATATTATTGTATTCAGATTTATAGCGTGTTTTTATACACGTATTCTTCGGGGTTTATAACCTATGATAAAGGTTTTATGATGAGGCCAGTCGTACAGTTTTATTTTGTTTAAATCGCCGGCCTTGATAGTTAGTGTGTGTTGTGTCAGATGAGCGCAGGAATGTTGTAGCCTGCGGCGACACAAAATGGTTTGTGACCCAGTACCCTTGAGAGCACGCTTGTATTGTGAGACAGACATAGATTGACAGAAGACAGAATGCTTGTTGTATTCGCTCTTCCTTTCATTGCAATTTAGCTCATGGAACCCAGTGTCCAACCTTGTATCTGATCACATGTTTTTATAGATTGTTTTTTGTTAGTTAAGCGCACTTTTGCGTGTACCGTCGTTTGACGTGTACAGTTATGTCAGGTTTTCTATAGTACGTTGTAGGCTGCCCTATTATAGGAGGTATTTATAGTATGAAGGTATTTGTGTGTACCTTGTCCGGGATTGTTCCCGTTGACCAGATGTTATTGTAGGGTGACTGAGTGTGCAGGCCCATCCCAGAGTTATTGAACGCGAGCTTGGCGCCGCTGGTAACTCGTGTTATTGTGTGTCCGAGTTGTTATTGCTCGTTGATTATATTCCGACTTTTGAGTCGAGGCTTCTTGGTGGAGATTGATCTCAGTGGAGACACTCCGTGCCCAGGCTATTGTCAGTATTATTCGCCATAAACCAACGATAAACCTAAACCGACATCTTAATAATAAAACGCATAATTTTGGTAAAACAAAAGCTAACTAACGAATTCTTTCTATCTAACTTTGTTCTTTTGCATTTGGAACCTGCCGACATGGTCTTGCTAATGAAGGTATTTCCTTTTGAGGAAATGACTAGGACAGCTGACACTTTTGAAGCGACCTGAAGCTTGCTCGAACCTTGAGTTCGTAGCTTGTGGAGCGCAGTCCATGCGATGTTAGACGTAGTCTTTACTACGCAGTCGTCACCGTAACTACACACATTAGATGACTATGGCTTACAAAGAGTAAACCAAGGTGCAGGCAGGCATTTTAATAAAACTGTTGTCTCTTATTAATTATTTATGATGTACAAGTGTATGAATCCTACATGTTACCCTATTGTGTGCTGTTAGCACGTAGTTCCTAAGAATAATTAAATGTTTTTTTTACATGGCTGTTCACTTAGCTTTTGAATGTAATTGTTTTCTGTTACGGACGTCATCGCCGTAAATTTTGTGATTAACTGACAGGACTTAGCTAGATGAATTAACGTTAAATGTAAATGTGGAGATGGTATCATCCTAACTTAGATTTGTTTTGCCAACCTGTTAAATGTAAATTCAGATATTAGCTTGATCTTGTAACTTGACCTAGGGACTTGCGTCGTACCATTTTCCTAGTGTTGCTGTTGCTTAATTATTGTGAGATAGATCTTTCGCGAGGGTTTTCCGTAACTTCTCAGGTAGGGACCTGCTCTTTATTTTTGTTTGTTTATTAGCTTGCGGACTAGCCGATTGAAACCCTCCGAACTAGGCTAGGGGCTTGTGAATTTTAACAATAAATTTTCACGGTGTTTTACATAAGTCTGGGTGTTTATTTTCTCAGTCTAGTTTTTAAGGTGAACCTTTCCTTAGGCAGTCTATGACCATCGTCACCATGTACCACGATCCCTGTGGACTACAGATTCTCGTGCCGCTTTGGCCTATTAGGAAGTTCACCTGATCCTCACGGCAATTATGTCCGACGGATGAGATGTTAGGTAAGTCATTGCGGTTGTTGGCTATCCTGGCAGCTCCACCGACGGTCTCAATATATACAATATGACCGAGAAGTTTTATCATTTTAAATGATTATCTCGACTTCTCTGGGGTCTGGTGTTACGTTACTGTGACGGGACGAAATTTACCGAGAATGCACTGAGGTGTGTGATGTCAAAGTACGGCTTGAGCTTCCTCCTTTCCCCGCGCGCTCCGGTGAGCGTGACATCATCCAGCCAGCTACCTCCTTTGACCTTGGTTTGCACTTGCTTTGTTTTTTTTACGGTCTTTGAGTTCACGCAGCATTTGTAGACTGACTATCAGTGTTTTCCCCTATATAAACAAGGAATAAAATTAAAATTGCAAACAAGTAATTTAATTATATCAAATTATGTTTCCTTACAACTACAATATTTATCAAATTACATTAATTAGACATAGGTAAGTTATTCATGATGTTTAATTATATGGGCGATGGTCAGAAAAAGTTTTGGAAACCCTGGTCTATAGCTTTAGGCTACCATTCACAACGGTCAGTTGCTACTCTTCAGTCGGTCAACACGAATTTGCCCAATGACAGGGCGGGGTACAATGCATGAATTATAAGCAAATAACACTCCTGGATGAAATAACATATAGTCTATTGCATGTCATTGCATACATTATACAACCTATGACAATAAAGTTCGGTGAATAGTCCTATACTATCAACATAGATGAACAATGCACGACAGTGACCCTACTGTCCTTCGAAATAAGTCTCCTCCCGTAACTATGCAATGCTGAGATCAGCCATATATGACCTGGAAGCTTTGCAAGAAGGCGTCTTTGGGATGGTGTTTAAAAGCCTCGTTACGTTGCGTTCGGATTGTTGGCTTACCTGAAACAGCAGTTACTGTCCTTCGAATTAATCCCCGTGGATGGTTATGCACTTCTGAGAATGTTTGTACATTGTACAATTCCTGGAAACTCTTTAGGGATAGCCTTCAGTCGGGTCGTCACATAACTTTGGATGTCTGAAATGTCCGAAAACCTCTGGCCCTTCAGGGCTTTTCGGTGACCCTGGACCTGGACCCCGCCACTCCATACTTTGACGCTTGACTTCGGGATCGTACCTCAGACACCAGGTCTCGTTGCCCGTGACGATTGTTTTGAGAGCCATTCCATTCCACAGAACATTCACCCTTCTCACTGCAACCCGCCGAACAGATGTGTATGTTAGGTTGCATGAATTCATCCTTCTCACTGCTAACCCAGAATAGGGGTGCAGGTTGCATAAATTCATCCTTCTAAACTCGCACTGTGGCAAACAGGGGCCTGTTCCACGAATAAACTTTCCAACTTTCCACCTTGCACCTTGCACTTTTCAGTTCAGATTTTGTTCCACTATCACTTTTCAGATTTGTCTTGCAAAGTGAAAAGTGAAAAGTTAGGAATCCTTTCACTTTTGTAGCCTGTTATGTTCCTCCATTGGTGCAGAAATGCAAAGTGCAAAGGAATGAAGTGAAAAGTTTTCAGAAATCTTCGCAAAGAGACGATTTCCTTTTCAGCTGTCAATGAACAAGTCTCTACACTAGTTTCTCGGCGCAGAATTTGGTTTCGTGTTATAAATATGTTACGACGAGAGCTTTTGTTATCATCAAGTGAGAATAGTGATGAAGAATCTAACAAGAGGGGGTACAAAGACAGGATGAATGTGCATAACCTCACTTCAACGGAATTTCGTGAGTGTTTTTGTATTACCCCAATACAAGCTGACTATATTCTTGAAATAATTGGCCATTTATTGAAACCTACAACAAAAGAAGTCGATCTCTTTCCGAAAAAGAACAAATTCTTATATGCTCATTGGTTAGGAAATGGTGCCGAGCACGGTATAGCAGCAATGCATGGGACATCAGTTAGTTATAGTTAGTTACTGTTGTTTTAAGGGGCTGAACTACAAGGTCATCTGCCCCCATGGAACATCAAAATCAACTATTTTCAGAACTGTTACTAAAGTCCTTAAGTTCACCACGAAAAATAAAGCATTAAATCATGGGGTATTATACAGTTTGTTCATGGAATAAACATGATCGGATCATTCCTACGAAAAGACTTTTCACTTTGCAAAGAAATTGAAAATAATACATAGCTCATGATGGAACAGAAAGTCTTTGCATTTTGCAAGAATTGAAAAGTGCAAAGTGAAAGTGAAAAATTGCAAAGTTCATTCGTGGAACAGGCCTCCTGTCTTACACGTTGCGCTGTGTGTCGCCAATGTAGCCAGGTCGACCGTTCTGACTTTATTCACCGAACGCAATGTGACGTGGCTTTTGAACACCATCCCAAAATACGCCTTCTTGCAAATTTTCCAGGACATGTATCGCCGATCTCAGCATTGTCACAGGTTGTATCATTGTCCGACTGAAGAGTTATTAACCTTTCAAGATTTGTTTGCCGCTGAACCTAGCTGTGCCAGCGTTTGTTGTTTATTGCACCCCCCCCAGGGGCTCACATCTAGTGGGACGTGGGTTGGCGACCACGGGGCCCCAGCTGAGTCCGGCATTGCTTCCACTTACTTGTGCCGGGCTCCTCTCCGTCTTCTTTCCTGTCAACCTCACTTGGTCAACTCTCTTGTTCTCTTCCGACCCCAACGGTATTAGGGTATCCGAGGCCTAGGGAGTCTCTTCCTTTCCCCCCTTAATTGGCCCTTGTCTAATCTTTTCTGATACCCTCCTTCTGCGAGTGGTCAGCCTTCTTTTTCTTTTCATGTTATCTCCTGCCTTCTGCCCAAAGCCCTCAAGGAGGCAGGGTGTATGTAGCCCCACCACTTCTGGTGCACCCTAGATATTGCTACACCCTCACGGGCTCACGGCTGGTGAGTTCGGGAGTTGGTGACCCCGAGGGATTCCTGAGCTGGGTCTGTTTATTCCCCCTTTTCCACTGACTTGGAGCGGGCCCTCTCCTCTTTCCCCTTCCTATTTGCCTTTCATGGCTCTCCTTCCTTCCAAAGCCCTAAATCCTCATTCTTCGGGATTTGAGGGCATTTCTTTTCTTCCTGTCCTTTATTTGCCTTATCCTTGATTTGTTTCCCATTTCCTCTTCTAGTATATAAGTCTGTAGATAGTATTAGTTCCATTCTCATCTCATCTTTCACTAACACCCAAACCATTAGGGGCCGATAACCTAGATGTTAGGCCCCTTTAAACAACAATTATCATCATCATCATCATCATCATCATCATGTTTATTGCAGCAGGAGACTTAAGGGACGAGCAGAGGGGGAGGAGGAGAGAGTAATGACGGAGTGCAGTCTGCATTGCGCGCGCTACTTGTGATAGATAGAAGTTATATTGTGAGTTGTGAACGGAAAAATAAATAATAATGGGGGAATTAAAAATGGTGGGTTATCTAATATTCTTTAATTTATAAATTAGGCAAATCGCGTCACAGGAGCTCATATCGCCACGGAGAGTGAAGCTACTGGTGCTGAGTCATATCCTACCCGCGCGACTGTACAGTACTTGTCAACCAAGCAGGCTGACACAAGCCGACACATCTCAACCGCCGGCAATCCAATCCTGAAAGGCTAATACAACTAACAGTATGTACAGGCAACACTGGAAGAATGGCTTCAAAACTTTACATTCAGCAGAAAATCGTGTTTGCAGAGATGCAACACTGCGACTACCTATCGGACTTTTTTACTATGGATACCCGAGTTTAGGCCTTAATTGCAAACAAACGAACATACCTATTGGAAAATAAGTTATACCAATATTTTCCTTGTTTAATTCTGCGTCAAGGAGTGGTTTCCTAGCTCCGCATTTTGAGTGGAGCGCACTGCGGACCTCTCTCCGCACATCCCATTGCGCTGCGCGGTAGTATTTTCCTAGCCCAGCAATGTGCTGCGTCTATTTCAAGTTTTCATTTGTATGAGAAGTGAGTGAACATGAGCTCTCGTCCTCTGAGCAAGAAGAAATAGCGTTATTTATGTTATTAGATGAGGAAGAAGAGATCGAAGATGAAATTTACTTCATTGTTGGTCGTATTTATAAAGTGCAGAAATCTGTCAGTTCACATCTAGAGAGCGAGAAGGAGTGTTTAAACTTTTAATCCACAGACATTTGCTTGACGACGAAGTGAAGTTCAAATCTTACTTCAGAGTTACTAGGTGTCAGTTTGAATACTTGCTTAGTTTGGTAGAAAACGAACTTGCAAGCGAGTCATGAAACAGGATTAAAAGACCGATATCAGCGGCGGAGAAGCTAGCGCTTACATTGAGGTAAGTTCGTAGAACTTATTTATTAGAAAATTTAAACAAGCTAATTTATTAGGCCTACGTCTAATCAATTAACTAAAATTGTCTAATTAAATTACTGTATCTTTCTATGAAAAATAGATAGGCCTAATATAGCGAATCATTCAAGAAAATATTTCTTTATTTAATAAAAATCTATAGTAAAATTTAAAACAATATAAAATGGGTAAAAAATGTAGTTTATTTGGACAAATACTCGTCTATTGCGTGGTCCGCACTTGACTGCTCTCAAAGGAGTCGTCCAGTTGCGCAGAGCGTACTGCGCACCGCGGAGGGGAGTAGGAAAACGATGCCGTCTGACTCCGTGTTGTTGAGTAGGCTCCGCACTGCGGATTGCGCAGTGAGCTCTGCACAAAATGCGGAGTTAGGAAAGCCCAGCTTTTGACTATATAAGCCAATTATTCTCAAGTTTATTAATTACTAGCAGGAGTACCCATTCTTCGAACGGTCTTCGGTATTAATAACCAGAGCTACTGTTGCAATGGTTAGGGGCTTGGAACCTGTTTGTCGTCAAAGAAAAATGATTAGTTAAAATGTGCTCTCAAACTAAATTTACCTAACGTGTACTTCCTGGCGTGAAAATACAATTGAAAACCTCGTAGACGAAACGCAATGCACGTCACATAAAAACTGACCCTCACCGTTATGTCAAATCCACAGGATTAATAAATTATAAAGGCTTGTGGTGCATGAAAATTCAGGTTTTTTAGCCTTCAATGGATCAAATTCCTAAAAGCCATAAAAATACTATTTCAATTCAAGAAATTTTGAAAATAATGTTGCTGTTTGGAGATATTTGTAATAGACCTTCTGTACGACATATCGCACGTGTAAATTGCGTGAAGAAATATTAGGGTACCCCTTGGCCCCCTTAAGCGCGTTATATATATATATATATATATATATATATATTGATGAATTTTACAGCTTAATTTGGCCCCGTGATAACCTTATAGCCATTTGCAAACTTTCACAGTAATGTAATAAATGGAACTGCATTGCGTCTTACATAAATAAATGGACCTCTGAGATTCTGTTGCCATGGTTACCGGCTTTCATTCTTTCATTTATTAAATGAAATTAGTTTTCTGGGAATATCTCAAAAACTGTTGGTTTTAGGGCCTTAAAATGTGGCAGGGCCCCCGAGTTTCGTTTCTCACATAGAGGGGCAGAAGATGAGCTTTGTCTCATCCTTCTACGCCTATTTTGGCATGTATTTTAAGGGGGCAGCCCCCCTTTTATGAGAGGTACGGAGAAGAGTTACATCAATGAAAAGTGTCGTGTCTCTGATGGATATCTGTACCAAATGTTACGTTGATCCACCCAGCCGTTCTCGAGTTATAAGGGAACAAAAATTGTCTACAGACAGACAAAAAAAAATATTTTCGCTCGCATCCGTCATAAAACAGTCTGAAACGAGTTAATAACGCAAATTTCCGTTGAAATTCAGGGAAAAAAGCAGACAAACTTTCATTTTTATATATATAAGGAATATTTTTATTTGTGGTTGTATGAAAAATTGTCCGAGTTTTTGGCGTCTTTTCTAGGAACCGCTCACTTAAAACTATATACATGGAAAACTACTTGGCTGAGGGTAATGCAATTTTATACGCTATAGGCACAAGTATTGGCAGTGTAAATCTCAAGTTTGAATTTTTTTCAATGACCCAATAACAAGTTCTTATACTTTTTCTGAAGTAACGTTTTCTCAGCCCAGAATAAACGTACAGCAGGAAACGTGGTCTCATTTTGAAGCTCTCATTCGTGATTATCGGAAACTACGACCACTGTACACGTACAGTGTGATGACGAATTTATGAAGAGTAATTAATATTAATGGGAGGTTTTGTGCGTTCTGGCTCGTTCGATTAAAAGCGATTAAAAGTAGCGCGTGCTGGTCCGGCTGTGCTATAAAAAAAATACACCGCGCCGGTTGTAATGTAAACAACCTGGACTTGGCAAGGGAATGACATAATGCCTTGTGTAAGTGTAGTAGTAGTTATTTCATTCATGGCCTTGAGACATCGTCGTCATCAGCCCCGTGTTACTGTGGTGTCTGTAATTATGTGTACGTATTGTTATTGGGGATAGGATTGGAAAGGTAGCTGCTGTGGCCTGAGGAAAGGTACTATCCCGGTATTCACCTGGATTGGATGTGCGAAACCACGGAAAACCACATCCAGGAAGTCCGAGAGAGGGACTCGAATCTACTTCTCTACTGTTTGTGTCCTCACGAAGCAGAATTTACCCCATTACAGTCCTCATACCAGGAAATTATAAAACGTAATGACCGTAATATGAAGCCTCCGTCGCTTAGGCGGCAGCACGCCAGCCTTTCACCACTGGGTCCGTGGTTCAAATCCCGGTCACTCCATGTGAGATCTGTGCTGGACAAAACGGAGGCAGATATGTTTCTCTCCGGGTACTCTGGTATTCCCTGTCAACATTTCATTCCACCAACACTCTCCACAATCATTTCATTTCATCTGTCATTCATTTAATCATTGCCTCAGAGGAGTGCGAAAGGCTTCGGCAGCCGGCACAGTTCATATCCTCGCCGCTAGATGGGGGCTTCATACATTCCATCCCTGACCCGGTCGGAGACTGGAAGCAGGCTGTGGAGTTTCATTTTCAATGACCGTTAATATAACAATTCAATACAATGACATGAAATCGAAACTTGGCTTGTTCCAATGATAATTCCACAACGAGATTGCAAAGGATTAGACTAGAGTACGTTGTATCCAGGACATTTGTTGGAAACGTTGGACAATGTTACAAGAGGTGTTCGAAATGTTCACTATTAGCTGTAATACTTGCTCGACACCTACCGATATTTTCTTTCATTGGACCCGCATCAGTACCTCCTGGTTTCAACTGATCTCATGAGCAACTTCAAACACACGTTCCGTTAGCTCTTCTCGAGTATTCACTTCCCTGTGATACCCCTTAGATTTCATGTACCCCCAAAAGAAGAAATCTAAGGGGTTTAGATAGGGGCTTCTTGCCGGCCAGCCGATAGGTAAATCACTGCGCGGATATCCGCAAAATTTTTCGCCACGCAGATATAGTTTGCATGGCTGTGTGGATAGCAGATAAGTTGCGGATAATGTTTGGAGTAAATTTGCGTAGCCTATAGTTTTTAGAATACACTCGGAACTTGTTGAATATCCTTTACAGGACCCGGATGTTTACGACATATCATATACAGTAATTTTCATGACAAATGTAAGATGATGATTGAAGCTAATCTCATTCAAATTATATGTTTAAGCAAAATTAACACTCCGAACTGAAAGCGGTTGCAATTCTGGCTGTAACTTATAACATTCATTTTATCATTTCAAATGATTTTGTCGACTTCATCGTTATGCTTTGGTGTACCGTTATGCGTTAAGGTTACGGAGAGGAAATGTACTAAGGTTGCACTTGAGCGTATGACGTCTTCATGTTGTTCAGTGCATATGCACCGAGTCTGAGTTTACTCCTGGGCTATGGCGTTATGCGATACGGAGACGGAGAGCGCGTGACGTCATGCAGCAGAGTGCACCTCCCACTCTCCGTTCCCCTCGCGGGAAGCCTAAGCTAATGAGTAATGGAGTATGTTGAAAGAGTCCTGGGGCTTCGAGCGAAGCGAGAAGCCCTCCTGCCTTCCTAACATAAGTAGCATTTGTAGCATGCGTCATTTGAAATGATATAAAGTCTAGTCTTTCAGACTGACTGTAACTTTTTTAAACATAGCATATGACTTACAAAGCCTAAGGGAACGAGTTTCTCCTCAAATGTCTAAACGTGTTGCTTTAATGCTTTATGCTTTATTTAATTAAAAATATTATTATAATATCAGTAGGCTACATTCGGACAACAAATATGCGGGACGGATGCGGATAACAGTCGTGCGGATGCGGATAACAGTCGTGCGGATGCGGATAACAGTCGTGCGGATGCGGATAACAGTCGTGCGGATGCGGATAACAGTCGTGCGGATGCGGATGACAGTCGTGCGGATGCGGATAACAGTCGTGCGGATGCGGATAACAGTCGTGCGGATGCGGATAACAGTCGTGCGAATGCGGATAACAGTCGTGCGGATGCGGATAACAGTCGTGCGGATGCGGATAACAGTCGTGCGGATGCGGATAACAGTCGTGCGGATGCGGATAACAGTCGTGCGGATGCGGATAACAGTCGTGCGGATGCGGATAACAGTCGTGCGGATGCGGATAACAGTCGTGCGGATGCGGATGACAGTCGTGCGGACGCGGATAACAGTCGTGCGGACGCGGATAACAGTCGTGCGGATGCGGATAACAGTCGTGCGGATGCGGATAACAGTCGTGCGGATGCGGATGACAGTCGTGCGGATGCGGATAACAGTCGTGCGAATGCGGATAACAGTCGTGCGGATGCGGATAACAGTCGTGCGGATGCGGATAACAGTCGTGCGGATGCGGATAACAGTCGTGCGGATGCGGATAACAGTCGTGCGGATGCGGATAACAGTCGTGCGGATGCAGATAACAGTCGTGCGGATGCGGATAACAGTCGTGCGGATGCGGATAACAGTCGTGCGGATGCGGATAACAGTCGTGCGGATGCGGATAACAGTCGTGCGGATGCGGATAACAGTCGTGCGGACGCGGATAACAGTCGTGCGGATGCGGATAACAGTCGTGCGGATGCGGATAACAGTCGTGCGGATGCGGATAACAGTCGTGCGGATGCGGATAACAGTCGTGCGGATGCGGATAACAGTCGTGCGGATGCGGATAACAGTCGTGCGGACGCGGATAACAGTCGTGTGGATGCGGATAACAGTCGTGCGGATGCGGATGACAGTCGTGCGGATGCGGATGACAGTCGTGCGGATGCGGATAACAGTCGTTCGGATGCGGATAACAGTCGTGCGGATGCGGATAACAGTCGTGCGGATGCGGATAACAGTCGTGCGGACGCGGATAACAGTCGTGTGGATGCGGATAACAGTCGTGTGGATGCGGATAACAGTCGTGCGGATGCGGATGACAGTCGTGCGGATGCGGATAACAGTCGTTCGGATGCGGATAACAGTCGTGCGGATGCGGATAACAGTCGTGCGGACGCGGATAACAGTCGTGCGGATGCGGATAACAGTCGTGCGGATGAGGATAACAGTCGTGCGGATGCGGATAACAGTCGTGCGGATGCGGATAACAGTCGTGCGGATGCAGATAACAGTCGTGCGGATGCGGATAACAGTCGTGCGGATGCGGATAACAGTCGTGCGGATGAGGATAACAGTCGTGCGGATGCGGATAACAGTCGTGCGGATGCGGATAACGGTCGTGCGGATGCGGATAACAGTCGTGCGGATGAGGATAACAGTCGTGCGGATGCGGATAACAGTCGTGCGGATGAGGATAACAGTCGTGCGGATGCGGATAACAGTCGTGCGGATGCGGATAACAGTCGTGCGGATGCGGATAACAGTCGTGCGGATGCGGATAACAGTCGTGCGGATGCGGATAACAGTCGTGCGGATGCGGATAACAGTCGTGCGGATGCGGATAACAGTCGTGCGGATGCGGATAACAGTCGTGCGGATGCGGATAACAGTCGTGCGGATGCGGATAACAGTCGTGCGGATGCGGATAACAGTCGTGTGGATGCGGATAACAGTCGTGCGGATGCGGATAACAGTCGTGCGGATGCGGATAACAGTCGTGCGGATGCGGATAACAGTCGTGCGGATGCGGATAACAGTCGTGCGGATGCGGATAACAGTCGTGCGGATGCGGATAACAGTCGTGCGGATGCGGATAACAGTCGTGCGGATGCGGATAACAGTCGTGCGGATGCGGATAACAGTCGTGCGGATGCGGATAACAGTCGTGCGGATGCGGATAACAGTCGTGCGGATGCGGATAACAGTCGTGCGGATGAGGATAACAGTCGTGCGGATGAGGATAACAGTCGTGCGGATGCGGATAACAGTCGTGCGGATGCGGATAACAGTCGTGCGGATGCGGATAACAGTCGTGCGGATGCGGATAACAGTCGTGCGGATGCGGATAACAGTCGTGCGGATGCGGATAACAGTCGTGCGGATGCGGATAACAGTCGTGCGGATGCGGATAACAGTCGTGCGGATGCGGATAACAGTCGTGCGGATGAGGATAAAAGTCGTGTGGATGCGGATAACAGTCGTGCGGATGCGGATAACAGTCGTGCGGATGCGGATAACAGTCGTGCGGATGCGGATAACAGTCGTGCGGATGCGGATAACAGTCGTGTGGATGCGGATAACAGTCGTGCGGATGCGGATAACAGTCGTGCGGATGAGGATAACAGTCGTGCGGATGCGGATAACAGTCGTGCGGATGCGGATAACAGTCGTGCGGATGCGGATAACAGTCGTGCGGATGCGGATAACAGTCGTGCGGATGCAGATAACAGTCGTGCGGATGCGGATAACAGTCGTGCGGATGCGGATAACAGTCGTGCGGATGCGGATAACAGTCGTGTGGATGCGGATAACAGTCGTGCGGATGCGGATAACAGTCGTGCGGATGAGGATAACAGTCGTGCGGATGCGGATAACAGTCGTGCGGATGCGGATAACGGTCGTGCGGATGCGGATAACAGTCGTGCGAATGCGGATAACGGTCGTGCGGATGCGGATAACGGTCGTGCGGATGCGGATAACAGTCGTGCGGATGCGGATAACAGTCGTGCGGATGAGGATAACAGTCGTGCGGATGCGGATAACAGTCGTGCGGATGCGGATAACAGTCGTGCGGATGCGGATAACAGTCGTGCGGATGCGGATAACAGTCGTGCGGATGCGGATAACAGTCGTGCGGATGAGGATAACAGTCGTGCGGATGCGGATAACAGTCGTGCGGATGCGGATAACAGTCGTGCGGATGAGGATAAAAGTCGTGCGGATGCGGATAACAGTCGTGCGGATGAGGATAAAAGTCGTGTGGATGCGGATAACAGTCGTGCGGATGAGGATAACAGTCGTGCGGATGCGGATAACAGTCGTGCGGATGCGGATAACAGTCGTGCGGATGCGGATAACAGTCGTGCGGATGCGGATAACAGTCGTGCGGATGCGGATAACAGTCGTGCGGATGCGGATAACAGTCGTGCGGATGCGGATAACAGTCGTGCGGATGCGGATAACAGTCGTGCGGATGCGGATAACAGTCGTGCGGATGCGGATAACAGTCGTGCGGATGCGGATAACAGTCGTGCGGATGCGGATAACAGTCGTGCGGATGAGGATAACAGTCGTGCGGATGCGGATAACAGTCGTGCGGATGCGGATAACAGTCGTGCGGATGCGGATAACAGTCGTGCGGATGCGGATAACAGTCGTGCGGATGCGGATAACAGTCGTGCGGATGCGGATAACAGTCGTGCGGATGCGGATAACAGTCGTGCGGATGCGCATAACGTTTTGTGTATCCGCGCAGGGCCCGAGCGCCCAATCCAACTCTGCGGGTTTGTGTCACTAGCTTCATCATGTGCGGGGGTGCTCCATAAAGTTGGAGCCACATATTGTGCTGATGGTACGAGTAGAATGTCTTCCAGAAACGCAAGTGAGTCAACGTGTGCTACGGTAATGCCTCCCAATATCCCTACCCACACATTTATCGAGAAGCAAACCTGGCGATGGGAATATTGCACACCATGCTATGCCACCCCTCGTGAACAAGGTTTAATCTTTGAAAAAATACGCGATGTATGCGGGTTGATGAAGGATCCACTCACAGAAAGCCATACGTGTTGCATAATCTGTCTACTGTCACTGCGCGGATGCGGAGTTTGCATGACTGTGCGGATAGTGCATAAGCTGTGGATAATGTTTGGAGAAAATTTGCGGATAGTTTTTAGAATACAATCCGAACTTGTTTAATATCATTATTAGGACCCGGATGTTTATGACTAGGCTTCGGATGTTTAGGAAAAATCATATATTTTTCTTGGCCTCTCTTTTCATGTCCGTTTGTTTTCTGATGCAAATCAAGTGATTATCGTCACAATACAGTGGTTTTAATTTGTCATATAAATGCATATTTCGAACATTGTTTACCATTAGGTCATATTTTGAGCATTTTTTTTTTTGGTAAGAACGTCATATTTTGGTAGTTTGACGTGAGCTGTAGGTATGTAATCATCCTCAACCTAACGAACGGGAACTAGTGTTTACAGAAATACACTGTAAATAAACACTTAAACATGTATATTCAGAAAATTAAGATAAAAATAGGAATAAAAAATTAGTTAACAATTTAATCTCGAAGGGATTGTGGCTTGGATTTATAATTAAAAAACGGTCACATTTAAACCTGTCATTTTCAGGTCATATTTCGTCATTTGTAAGGTCATATTTGCTTGCATATTCGGGCTATTTTTAGGTCTAAACATCCGAGCCCTAATTATAACATACCAGTATCATATTTTTCCGTTATGTTTTTTTTTTCATAATGATGATTTAAGCTTATCTCATTCAAATTATGTCTTTAAGCATAATTAACCCTCCGAACTGAAAGCGGTTGTAATTCTGGCTGTAAAACATTCATTTTAAACATAGCACATGGCATACAAAGCCTAAGGGAACGACCTATCCCTCAAATGTCTAACTGTGTTGCTTTAGTAATTTATGCTTTAAGCTGTCTAGTTAGAAATATTATTGTAATGCCACTAGATTCTGATAACAAACGTGGGAATGCGGAAGAATGTCATACGGTTGTGGGGCGGATGCTGATAACAGTCGAGCGGATGTGGAGCGGATGCGGATAACGTTTTGTTTAACCGCGCAGGGCTCTACAGGTAGGCCTACTAAACACGCTGCAGGTAGTTTGGATTATTGCAGGTGCTACCGTAATCTTCCTAGGATAGTCCAATGGGACACTCCTACCATTGCAGCGATTTGGCGACTGCTTCTGCTTGGATCCTCTTTAACAAGTTATAATTATGGTCTTCTGCACTTAAAGCATATCTAAGGGCGACCAAGTTCAAGGGTGGGCATGATTATTTACCGTATCAGCTATTCTCTGTACCTACAGCTGCAATAATCGTACACCGATATGGAGCCCTTCGTTGTGGAAATCGTTCAACGTAAACCTCAGATTCAACAGTAGCACTGTGTACTACTTCGCCATAAATGAGAGTCATATTCAAATATTCCCTCACAGTGACCTGTGCCATGTCTATTAATAGGCCTGTGTAACGGTGTGCGCTAGCTCCTACGGGGGTGTAAACATTAAGTCATTGCCTCCCCTCTCTCCCTACTAACGACAAGACTTGCTTCCTTGGACTGCCACGCGATCCTCTGCTGTGTTGTCAGACGTTCTCCTGCAATGGACGTTACGCTTTCGTGATGAATTTCGCTACAGGATTATCATTCGTTCAGATACTTACAGGCTACCTGTGAATAGTCAATGAATCAATCTCGGATTGCTTGCCATTACTGCGATACATCACTGTTAATATGTGATATTCCCGCCTACCGATTCAAGCTACTGATATGAAATTTGCGACATTGTAATCTACTACCAAGATCTATTATCAGTTGTATTTTAGGGCATGAGTTACACTCCACCCTATATATCTAATATCTCACTGACCCCAAGATAAGGTAATATGTCAAATCCCTGGAGGTAAGAGTTAACCGGATCACCTTCTACCATGTGATGTGCAGAACTTCTCAAACAACTCACTACACAAGTACAACTGTGTTGCATTAGGCGTATGACCCGTGTGTGGATTTTCATTGCTCTACTAAATACTCAGAAGAAATAAACAAGAAATATTTTGTCAAAAGGAATTTTCTGTCACATCGCTGGAGTAAAATGAAGAGAAGTTCTATCACTCACTGGTGTGGGGTCAATCGCTTCTTGGACATAAGTACAAAATGTGGATCCCTCTTCCCTTAAAATAAGAGAAATTTAACAACATAACTTTGATAATATCAACACACAAAGCCTCAAATGTGACATTGCAAAGATAAATAATTTCACCTTTAATCACAAATCTTCATAAACTTTGAAAGCCTGTACCACGTGACCTTTCTGAACATTTCATAGTACACCTATAGCAAGCTAACTCTTGTCCTTCAAGAACTGAACTTGAGATACATACACACATCAAAAAAAGTTTTGCATCACCTCGGTTCCCAGATCTCCGGCATATAGACGTTGACTGTGTATATTGTATCCAAGATACAGTCCCTTTGACTGTTCATAGATGTCACTAAAACTGCTCAAAGATGTAAACAACCATGCATGAGCAGGGCCTATTAGACGGAGGGGGTACGACAGCCGATCAGTTCCAGTCATTCCACCAGGACGAAGGTACGCTGCTCATGTTGTCTGTAGTTCTACCATGCCTAGAAGGTCAATACCGCAGTTCGATCGCGTCCGCATTGTTACTTTGTGTCAAGAAGGGCTCTCAACAAGGGAAGTTTCCAGGCGTCTCAGAGTGAACCAAAGCGATGTTGTTCGGACATGGAGGAGGTACAGAGATACAGGAACTGTCGATGACAGGCCTCGCTCAGGCCGCCCAAGGGCTACTACTGTAGTGGATGACCGCTACTTACGGATTGCCGCTCGGAGGAACCCTGACAGCAATGCCACCATGTTGAATAATGCGTTTCGTTCAGCCACAGGACGTCGTGTTTCAACTCAAACTGTGCGCAATAGGCTGCATGATGCGCAACTTCACTCCCGACGTCCAAGGCGAGGTCCAGCTTTGCAACCCCGACACCATGCAGCGCGGTACAGATGGGCCCAACAACATGCTGAATGGACCCCACGGAATTGGCATCACGTTCTCTTCACCGATGAGTGTCGCATATGCCTTCAACCAGACAATCGTCGGAGACGTGTTTGGAGGCACCCTGGTCAGGCTGAACGTCTTAGACACACTGTCCAGCGAGTGCAGCAAGGTGGTGGTTCCCTGATGTTTTGGGGTGGCATTATGTGGGGCCGACGTACGCCACTGGTGGTCATGGAAGGCTCCGAAACGGCTTTACGATACCTGAATGACATCCTCCGACCCATAGTGCAACCATATCGGCAGAATATTGGAGAGGCATTTGTCTTCATGGACGACAATTCTCGACCTCATCGTGCACATCTTGTGAATGCGTTCCTTCAAGATAACGACATCGCTCGACTACAGTGGCCAGCATGTTCGCCAGACATGAACCCTATCGAACATGCCTGGGATATGTTGAAAAGGGCTGTTTATGGACGTCTTGACCCACCAACCACTCTGAGAGATTTACGCCGAATTGTCGTTGAGGAGTGGGACAATTTGGACCAACAGTGTCTTGATGAACTTGTGGATAGTATGCCACGGCGAATACAGGCATGCATCAATGCAAGAGGACGTGCTACTGGGTATTAGAGGTAGTGGTGTGTACTGCAATCTGGACCACAAATGCTGAAAGTCTAGCTGTATGATGGTACAACATGCAATGTGTGGGTCTCATGAGCAATAAAACGAGCTGAAATGTTGTTTGTGTTGATCTCTATTCCCTTTGTATTTAACGGTTCCGGAACTCTTGGAACCGAGGTGATGCAAAACTTTTTTTGATGTGTGTACATACAGGGTCTTGCATATAAAGTAAGAACGCCAAGCGGCAGTTTTGTTATCCGATGCTGCGGTGGCCTTGGCCGAGCGTGTGGCGCGCCACGGCCCCCTGCTTTAAGCGTGTGTACAATCCTATACGAAATATTACCTTATAAAAGATGTTGGATGTGTCGTCCTTCCTGTGTCATACAGGCATTGTACCTGGTAACCACATTCTGGCTGACGCGAGTGAGTTCGGTTGGTTGGTTCTTAAGTTTAGGGGCTGCGACAACGCAGTCATGTAGCCCCGTGTACTTTGGGTGTGTGTATAATCTGTCTGATAACCGGTGTTAATTGTGATGACTGTATTAGTGTGTGTAATCTGATTTTTTAACTTAAGTACTGCAACTTAGAATTTTTCAGATAGTTCCTACTTTTGCCGCCAAGCGCCACCGTCAAATACTACTAGGCCAAGTTCAAAACTTAGCTACTAGACGCCACCGCAGTCGGCTCTTGGCAACGAACGTAGAAACCTAAGAGCGTTGTTTACATTCTTAACCTATCACACAGGTGCAATTAGTGGAAGGTTCTTTAACATGCCATAAATCTATGACATGGGACCGCCGACTTTACTTCCCCTCCGAAGGAAGGCATACTAAGGGATTTTAACGCTCTTAAAAAATCCGACGGCTTCGGCCGGGTTTGAACCCGCTATCTTGGGCATAGAAACTCAGCATGCTACCGACTACGCCACCGAAGCCGCTACGTGAGTGAGTTCTGCCACTGTATTGTTTCTGATCTTTTATTTTATGTCTTTTATTGAGCACCGAGCCAGTAGTGTCAAACTTATTTTCAATTACGTGAATCTGTGCTAGTGAGGGTGGCACTTCATCAGAGAATTGCTGAACACATGTATCACGTACTCGCCGAGCAGACTAGTACTGAAAATAAGTTTTTTTTTTACCCTGCAGGTTGGTGGAACCCACGGACTCAGCGAGGGAACTCACCACTACCGCCTCTACGGGCAGTGTCCTAGAGCTGGGAACATCGAATCGGAAGGGATACAACTGGTGAGGTGGGATTGGCACCACGCCCAGGCGGCCTCACATGCAAAGCGAACAGGGGCCTCATGAGGGAAGGTAAGGGATGGTGAGGATGGATAGGCAAGGAAGAGGGAAGGAGGCGGCCGTGGCCTTGAAGAATGTACCATCCCGGCATTTGCCCGAAGACGAAGTGGGAAACCACGGAAAACCACTTCGAGGATGGCTGAGGGGGAATCGAACCCCCTCTACTCATTTGGGCCACCCGAGGCTGAGTAGACCCCGTTCCAGTCCTCGTACCACTTTTCAAATTTCGTGGCAGAGCCGGGAATCGAACCCAGGTCCTCCGGGGCGGCAGCTAACCATGCTGACCGCTACGCTACGGAGGCGACGAAAATAAGTTTTACATACAAAAATACGATGTTGTAATGATAACTGTCTCACCATGTTAGCATCTGAGATTCAGACTGGAGACTGAACACCTGCACTCTTATTGCAAGGTCAAGTATTTACCGGTACTATGTGCGTACTTTCAATACTACATCAGGGGGCCGTGGTGCGCCACAATCTCGGCCAAGGCCACTGGAGCAACGGATTACAAATCCGCCGTTCTTACTTTATATGAAAGACCCTGTACATACTGTGCCCGTTAGCTACCTCACATCCGCAAACCACGAACACAATGTGGAACATTGCCAGCATGAGAATAGGATCTTGGGGCATCCAGGGGTGAACTATCCGAGTAATTTCGATTTGCATTGTTCTCATATACCACGTGAAGGACAGGAATTAAAGTTCAAGGCAATTAAGATGAAGCCAACTCACATCTTTATTCGTAAAAATCTTTAAAATAACAACTTTTCACTCCCTACACTATAGGGGAAATCGAAGAAAATCTAATTAAATATTGATCCTAAAAGAAAATACATCCTAATCCTATCTTCTTAGGTCTGGCTGCGTGGCTCAGGGGTAACATTCTCGCTTGCTGAGCCCAAGGCTGCAGGTTCGAAACCTGGCGCAGACAGCTGGCATTTGAGGGTGCGCAAATGCGAGGGAGCCGTGTCAGTACATTTACTGGCACGTTAAAGATCCCCTTCGGGGCAAAATTCCGGCACCCCGGCGTCTCTAAAACCCAGGGTAGTTAAAAGGGACGTAAAACCAATAACATTATTATTATTATTATTATCTTCTTAGGATCCCTATGGCCGTCCTATCTAATTCAAGTTGGACTTCCATAGTTCATGATTAATAATAATAATAATAATGTCGAGTTCATAACACTGAATCTTCATTAACTTTTTTCTCAATTCCAAAAAATTGACTTCATAAAAGCACCATAAATTATAAAAGTTAATCTTGATATTGGTGGCTTGCGACTGGTTTAACATACAGATTAGTGGTTGTCAGAGCAGCTGTACACATTCCACAATTCAGATAAGTCCCCATATCAGATCTAACAACACATGATTAGTAGACAAACACTGGTTTGTATGTTGCAGTTGTAGCCTTTTACCATCATCACAACAGAATACTCGTAGGTTTTTTCCGCATACACTTCGGTGGCGTAGTTGGTAGCATGCTGAGCTTCTATGCCCAAGATCGCTGGTTCAAACCCGGCCGAAGTCGTCGGATCTTTTAAGAGCGTTAAAAATCCCTCAGTATGCCTTCCTTTGGAGGGGAAGTAAATCCGGCGGTCCCATGTCATAGATTTATGGCATGAAAAAGAACCTTCCACTAACTACACCTGTGGAAGCTAAAATGTGTAGGTTAGTTTGATAACGCTATATTAATTCCAACGTTCGTCGCCAGGTGCTGACTTCGATGGCATTTAGTAGCCACGTCCACCGCTAGGTGTCGTGGACCGTATCATTTGGTAGCAAAAGTAGCAACTACTTGAAAAAATTAATCGTCTCCAGTCCTTCTGCCTGAATCACAGATAACACACACTAATACGCCATCACAATTAACACCGGTTATCAGACATGTTCTACACACACCCAAAGTTACACGTGGCTACATGACCGCGTTGTCGCAGGAACCAACCAACCTTATTGATTAAGTGTATCACAGCAACAGTAGCTACACTAGTTGGTGGAGTGAGACTGTTTGTTGATGGGATCACCATTTCTCAGTCTTGCAACATAGTAGCTACCGTATATAAATAGTTATTTTTTTCGGGTGTTTAAATGCTTTAGAGTTTATCAGTAATAGTTGCTACACTCTCAACGTTTTTGCCGTGTCTTATTTTTTGGAGGCAGCGACTGTTTGTGGCTGTCACTTTAGGTTTGGTAGTGTCTTGTAGAGCAATTTTGTTTTGTATGTTTGGATCTGATGATGCTCGCTTGACGAGCAAAACATGGCATTCCATAGTTTTCTCCCACTTCTGTAGACCATAACACATATATTAAGGTTATATACATATTTTAATCACAAGTCATTTTTTCAGGTTATTTTTTCGCATGATCCAATAATTGGGATTAGCCTATATTGTGCTGACGGACTGAAAAGTAATAATTCTTGTTTCAAGTTGTGCTGTATTGTTGCACTGTTTCAAAAATAGCGCACGAGCTCTGTCGGTGGAGGAAGGTCTCCAAAACTGTCAAAGTACCACACAGTGGGACCACGTTCTACGTACGCTACGTAATGTGTTCCTGGACCATGTCTGTCATCCAAATTAATTACTGTACTTTCATGGTTCCATGGGGGTGGCGGTAATCGGTTGCGCATGAACACATCTCGAAAGAGTGTAATTTTCATTATTTTACTCCAAAATACCTAGGGGTATCTATGGATCGCACCCTATCTTACAAGACACTCTGGATGACCATCAAACAAAAAGTCGCTACGAGAATAACATAGGCTACTTCGGAAACTGATAGGGCCAAACTGGGGCGCCCACGTTTAAACACTACGTACGACTGCATTAGCACTGTCACTCCAGGGGCTCACGACTAGTGGGACGTGCGTTGGTGACCACGGGGCCCTAGCTGAGTTCGGCATTGCTTCCACTTTCTTGTGACGGGCTCTTCTCTGTCATCTTTCCTATCGACAACCCTTGGTCAACTCTTGTTCTTTTCCAACCCCGACGGTATTAGGGTATCCGAGGCCCAGGGAGTCTTTCACTTTCTCGCCTTAATAGGCCCTTGTTTCATCTTTTCTGATCCCTCATTGTTCGAGGGGTCAGACCTCCTCTGTTCTCTTCATGATATCTCCTGCATTCTGCACAAGGCCCTCAAGGAGGCAGGGTGTATGTAGTCCCACATCTTCAGGTGCACCCTCGATAGTGCTACACCCTCATGGGCTCATGGCTGGTGAGTTCGGGAGTTGGCGACCCCGAGGGATTCCTGAACTGGGACCGGTTTCCCCCCCTTTTCCATTGCCTCTGGAGCGGACTCCCTCCTCTTTCCCTATCCTATCTGCCTTTCATGGCTCCCCTTTCTTCCAAGGCCCTCAATCCTCATTCTTTGAGGGTTGAGGGCATTTCTTTTCCTCCTGTCCGTTATTTGTCCTATTTTCCTTTTGTTTTCCATTTCTTCTTCTGGTATGTAAGTGTGTAGTTAGTTTTAGTTATAGTTTTCATTAAATTATCATGTTTCACTATCACCCACACCATTAGGGGCCGATAACCTAAATGTTAGGCCCCTTAAAACAATTGTCATTATCCTCATCATTAGCACTGTGTAATTCTGCTGCTGAGCTCGCTAGCTCTGTATAATATCACTTAGCTCATGCTAAACAGGTGGATATTGCACTCAATGAGTTATGCAGAATAATTACCGGCTGCTTGGAACCTACACCTCTCTACAAACTACATTCCCCTCCTAATGTACGCCGTGAGGTCATAGCGCAAACTGAACGAAAACAAGTAGTTCAGTTAATAACTAAAGCCTATTTTCATATATCCTACTTACGTTAATTGCCACTATCAACATACAAAATTTCAGTTTGATTGCTGTAATAGATTCGTAGATATTGAAAAACCGACTAAATATTGCGGATGGTCACCATGTTGGATTGTTATATGTATAGGCCATAGAGACATGTACCATTAAAGGAAAATTATTGCGTAGGTTCATTATTCAAAATTTCACTTCGATCGCATGATTACGACACAAGAAATAAAAACTTAACTTAAAATTCGCACAGCCGCCATCTTGAGGTTATGTAAACAACTGAACTAAATTAGATACCAGTGCTTTACAATGTGTATAAACATTTGCTGTGCCAAGTTTCATTGCGTTTGGATCATTAAATCACGAGAAAAGTCTATTTAAAACTTTCAACTTCGCCTGCCGCCATGTTCTTTTGTAGTTAACCGGTTTTTGAAAGTCTCATAGATGGAATTCCAATAGTGTCCTTTATCTCCGTACAAAATTTCAGGGTGATACCTGTAATAGTTTCAGAGACATAATATGCCAGTGAAATATTTCGCACAGCGCGCCATCTTGAGGTTATGTAAACAATTGAACTAAGTTAGATGTCGGTGCATTACGATGTGTATAAACATATACTGTACCAAGTTTCATTGCGTTTGGTTGGTTAAATCGCGAGAAACCTTTATTTAAAAGTCGCAATTTCGCTTGGCCGCCATGTTGGTTTTGTAGTTACCAGGCTTTCAAACGTCACATAGGTGAACTTCTAGTAGTTCCCTTTATCATCGTACAAAATTCCAGGGTGATATGGGTGATAGTTTCAGAGATAATGAATGATGATGAAATATTTCGCACAGCCGCCATGTTGGATTGGTTGGATGTAACAAAATTCGAAGAGGACGGTCGGGGTCGTCCGGAATAGTGCTATGAACTTACCGAGATTCATTAAAATCGCTCCAGCCGTTTAGATTTTATTAGGGGGGGGGGGGGGACACACACACGAATCACACACGCAGACACAGACACGGACAAAAGGTGATCTCATAAGCCTATTTTTTCATAAATGAAAATAGGTTAAAAATCAGTAGAAGGCCGTGCTTACCCTTGCTTTGGTCACCGACCTCCAAGAAGACGGCTAAAATCAAGGAAAAGCGTCCTCGACACGAACTGAGAAACTTGGCGATCACTCAATAGACTTCGGAGTGATGTTGGGAGATGCAGAGTTAATCTTCAAAAATAGGGATATCTACAGGGATCGGAACTCTGCGATTGTGGTGATAGGCAGACAATATTACACCTGTGTTCCTGTGAGCTGTGCCTATACTCTTGCACAACATAAGAGTTCATTTATTTTATTTTCCGTGTCCGAATCAAATTATATTTTGCCAGTAAGTAGCAACAGTTACAGCACTAGTATTTGCAGCCTTAAGATCGTCTTTTGAACATAATATTATGTCCTCCATCAAGGGCAAGATCAGCAGGTGTTCAACATGCTGCAGTCGCAGAACTCATCATTGTTATTGTTCTTGCAGCGTGAAACCCCCGTCCTCAGCCTGTTCAATGAATTCCAAATTCCATATGGCAAGTTGTGACCAGGAGCCATCTTTTCTGATAGAGGAATAATTGGGTCTTTGATTTCTGTCTTCCATATCTTCACACGGTCAGCTTCTTGTGAGCCTTCGAGGGCTGTTACTCCCCTTAAAACACTGTTTCTGGACTTAAGTCTCTGTCGGGCTGGTTGTTGGCCGAAAAGTGGATGCCTTGAATCGGTTTCTTGCTGTTTCTTCTCAGATTCTGCAACTAGCATTCTTCGGACACTTCCAATAAGAGGGTAGATCTTCTGAAGTGGTGTTGGTCTAAGACATCCAGTCCAGACACAATCCTGGAAGTCTCATTCAGAGTTAATGGAAGGCGATGATAGTGCTATGGGAGTGGCCCATTTCTGGCCGAAGATCATCTGAGACATTTCCTTTTCTTTTCTTATTAGTGCATTGTATGTAAAATAAATAAATAAATAATTAGCCTTACAAATCCCATAAGTGCTATGGTCTCCTGCTTTGCAGGGAATTACTCAGTATTAACTCATCAGGTGAGCAAGTCCTGTACTGTAACTTAATTGCTTCTGACTCGAATAAGTAATCTGTTTTGCTCATCTATATTACTTCCTCATGCGTCATTGCTCCTCGTGGCAGTGCACCTCCATGTGAACAATCTTACCACGCAGTGCTATGGGTAGAGCCCTGCGCGGATAAACGAAACGTTATCTGCATCCGCCCCGCATCCGCCCCGCATCCGCACGACTTTTATCCACATCCGCACGTTTGTTATCTGAATCCGCTAACATTACAAATTTTAGTTTATATGGTAAAGCGTATGTGGTAAAGCAACACATGTAGACACTTGAGGAGAAAGTCATTCCCCTAGGTAAGTGGTTCCCAACCTTTGTCAGCTGACGCTCCCCTTTTCAAATACGGGAGTTCATCATGCCCCCCCCCCCCCCCTCACTCATCGCTTCTATAACCTCTTCGATTGACGCGGAGGATATAGACCTAACCTAATAACACTACATAATGGAATAGGCCTATCTATTACATACTAACTTCATTTTAGCACAATACAAAAAACAAATCCTTAAATCGGTATGTTTGGTTTGATATTTGACAGAGCACAGCGGAGATCACTTGCAACATCAAGCCGACGCGACAGCGCTGCTTTGTTTCTATGACACTTAGCGTTAAAAATCCTGACTCGCATAAATAAGTCTTTGAAAATGGGTCAATGACGCAATGCAAATTTGGCTATTACAGGATACACTGAAAGACAGTTTACCCAAAAGTCACCCAGTAATATTTAAAATCATCTTTTAGCTTTGATTCACACTTCAAATTTATGGCTTCTCATTGAAGCTGTGCTGGCAGTGCTTCAATGTCAATGGCAAACGAATTTCTTGTTAACATCCAGGACCATTCTTCCGGCGAGATATCAGGAAAGTAGGAGTTGAATTCTTGTGCCAGGGAATCCAAATGTGACTGAATTTGCACCTATGTTTATTACGATCACGTTCATTTTCCGGCAAATTTTCATTAAAGCGGTGAAAGGATGAGAAGTTGCTCAACTGAAGCCGGCGTTTCCATAACTGTGTTTTTCCACGAAAGCATAATATTGGAGTTTTAGCCTTAGTTCAAACTGTTCAAAGCTTCAAAGAAATCACAAAGATATGCCAATGGGACGATTAAATTGGCATTGATTTTGCTCCTTACAACACAGCAAATTTCTTATTTCACCTCCAACCTCACGGCTCCGCAGTGGTTTGTGCCGACAATTGGCAATTACCAGTGCTTTTGAACGATTGACTTGGTGCGACCATTGAACTGTAGGTATTACTGGAACAACTCCTCCCATAGTAACCCTCGCTGAAAACTTCTTCCTGGTCATCGCCTCCTTGACGTGCACTACCAGGCGTAACTAGTCGCACCAAAAACTGTCATACCATTGAACTCGAGGATGCAAGTCAGCTGATAAGTCTCGATTTTTTCATATATTTCATCGTACGTACCTCTGTGCAACGATATATGTATGACATTTTCCAATAATACGGTAGGTTTACGGTCTACTTTATTTTCGAATTGAGATTTGTAATGAAGTAGCCTATTCTGCGTTTATGGATACGTCTTACATCAAATTTTGACATAATAGGCCTAAATAGCATATGTCAAATACACGTAGGCCCTATTATAGGTTATAATTTATTAGTCACAGAATTATAACCTAGGCCTAGCTTGTATTACAGATTTCCATGGGTTATAGCTGTGAACACTTTTATAAATCATGCTACTTGTTTCATTCAAATAGAAACAAACCACTGATTAAAGATGCTGCGGTACCTGCAATTTTCAATTTCCCACAGCATCTGCTTCAGCCACCCAAGAAAAGACCGAGAGTTATTGAACGACAAGTAGCCTACAAGTTGAAGTATGTAGACCTAGGCCTAATATTTACTGTTACTTTTTTTTAATCAGCATAGGCATAAAATTTCACATTTTCCAGTATACTTTTATTATGTCAGTCTTGGAGACGATAACAAGAATTGGGCTTAAGGGATCTTCCCTGCAGGACCCTGTTTGTTTGCTGTATGACTTATGTGAGGTCTAAGTTTCGACCTGCTTTGAAGAAAAAGAAGCTTGTAGTTTTACGTGACCGTTAATCTTGTGATCATGAGCCAAGGGACCTCCATTTTACGTGGAATCCTAACCACAGAACATGGCATTTCACTTCGAAAATCTCACATGCAATCACCGGTAATCGAACCTGGTCCACTTTGGTGTGAGGCGAATAGCTTGACTGCTGCGCAACATGCCCCATTGCCTTGAAGAATATTGAACATGTGGTTGTTTTGTACAAATAAAGTATGTATTTTTGTTCACTAAGCATCTATTTAATTGTTTAGTTGTAGGCTTATGCATATTCACACACATATGAATGCTGCCTTTGAGTTAATAAAAATGTTGAATACAAATTACCATATCTTTTGTTCGTTATTCTTAGTCATTTCCTGTCTAATATTATTTTTATTTTATTTTAATGTACGTACGGCCTGTATTTTTGCCAGTAGGCCTATAGTTATTGTGTATGCTGCCTTTGATCTAAGGATAAAAATGATGAACAATCAGGCTGCAATATAATATTTTATGTTGGCGTCTATTCCTAGCCATTTTAAGTATCAAATTACTATGATATTTTGAAATATGTATTTCGGCGTAAGTTCCATTTAGTTTACCGTTCGCCTTAAAGTTCAAAAGTACCTCTTTTACTTGTACCTCGTTGTACGTACGTACATCATCCTTTCGTTCGTATACGTCAAACTCGCCTCCTTGACGTGCACTACCAGGCGTAACTAGTCGCACCAAAAGCCGCACATGGCTCCCATACAGTCGGCATTCCAGATTACCTAGAGTTCAATGGGTGCGACAATCACTTGGAGAAATTCGAAAAATGTTTATTTTACAAAACTGTAATATTCGAGTAAAAAAAATTAATTCGGAAATCACTTCACGCCCCCATTGATAAAGCCCCACGCTCCCCCCGTTTGTGAACCCCTGCCCTAGGCTATGCATGTCTAGTAAATAAATAAATAAATAAATAAATAAATAAATAAATAAATAAGCCCATTATGGCAAGGGCCTCCTACCGATTCGTAGGGCAAGCTCAATTTAACTCGCACGGTGAGCTGGTCCGTGCGAGTGAACATTTACATTTTAACCTTACGCATGTAAACTAACAAGGCTAATCATTTATCACTGACCTGGGCTGGCTAAGTCTTTTAATATGTATCTCCACTTGTTTCTGTCTCTAGCCGTTCTTGTCCATCTTGCGCCTAGTGTTCTCGTGAAGTCGTCAGACCATCTTCCCCTTGGACGTCCTGTGCTCCTCTTTCCATCTCGGGGATCCCACACTGTGGTGACATACGCCCAACTGTCATGTTTTAATCAGGACCTCCCCACTTCCATTTTAGTGTCCTTGATTGTCTCGCCACATCCTGAGTTTTTGTCTTCTTTTTAAGTTCTGCATTTGTCACTATCACTCCACTTGATGTCGAGAATCCGTCTCTCCATCTTACGTTGGCATCTTTGTAGTATTTCTGTTTCCCTTTGTGAGCATGGCCATGTTTGGCATCCATAGATTAGCACTGGTATGACACAGCTTTCTATAGTACCGGTATTTCTATTTTTGTCTTCAACTGTAGAGGTTCACTTTGGAAAATGAACTTCAAACTCCAAAACTTACCCCATGCCATGGCTACCCTTCTTCTAATTTCTTTCTCTCCTCTCTTTTTTAATGATATATCAAGTGCTAAGTTGAAATTGAATCTTATACAGTCAGAATTGCAACCCATTTCAGTTCGGAGTGTTAATTATACTTAATGACAAGAGGTGTCTTGGATGGATTTTACAGTTTGTGCTACAGCACTTGCTCCACCGAGAAGGGAACCCAGGGCTGCTAGTCCAACGAAGAGAGCGGGTAAAAATCCACCACATTTCGGTACAGGAATAACTCGGGAACGTTTTTTAAATTGTACTTAACATTCGGAATTCGCTGCTCGCAGTGCTCTATTAATTGCCAACTCAGTATGTTTTTTCTCCACTCGATGCTTGACGCACTGCATGAAGAATTGCTTTAAAGCCACCCTTTCTCGTTGAATTCTTCTTATTATTATTCTTCTTCTTTTTCACGTATCTCTGTTTCACCTTGGTGGGCGAGGAACAAAACAACCTCACACAATGGAGTATCGATCACGACTGACGCTCCTCGTAGTGAGAACATGCAATTATTTACTTGACGCTGGCAGTATATTCAAGTTCAATATCGAGCAGAAAATCGTTTATTGTTCTCCCTGCTTCTTTTTCCTCGGCGTTAGAACGAGTTGAAATGATAATTTATTCTCAGATGATCGATGAGTTTAATTGTACAGATAAATATGCAGCATCTGGTGAATATTCGATAATACGAATAGCTCCATCATACATCAAGCGATAATTCCTGTGTCATGAACGTAGTACTGTATGTAGGTCAATTTCTTGGTGTCTTTTACTGGTTGTAGGTTTGTAATGTAAACCAAAAGTATTGATGGTAACAATTAAATAAAAATAGTCCAAAAATCGCTTTGTCTCAACGCCATGGGGTTGTACAGGGTCGGAATTATTGGCTTCGCTTCTCATTGATTATTCACACCTTGTCCATTTCGCAGCTTAACAACCATTTGTTACAGACATCTTGATCATCATCGGGACCGGCAAATTGCACTATTCGTTTATCGTTGGCGGCAGGGGCAGTGCGTCATTAAGGGCCGTTGGGCCCTATTGCACAACATTCGATTAATTAATGGCTTTAAAAATTACTTTAAATTAGCTTCATCCAAGCACAGTAGGGGAGAATATATTTATAAATAAGGAGCCATGTGCGTACAGTTTTTAATGCATGAACTATTTATTGAAATTTGTTTCAGATGTTGTGTTGTGTGGAATGATCACAATGGCAATATTGGCAACAGTAAAATAATCTATACTAATAAAATAAAGCTGGAGAGTTTGTGTGTTTGTGTGTTTAAACTCGCTAATCTCTGGAACTACCTGTCCGATTCGAAAAATTCTTTTTTTATATGATAGCCTGATTCAAGAGGAATAGTTTAGGCTATGTAGCATTAGGCTACACCTCTCAGGTGACTTTCAAGATTGAGTTTTGTTCAGTAAGTCGGTAGAACTAGTGCTCCCGAACAGCTCTATCCGCATGCGCTGGCGTTATTGTTAGTGATACGTACACCGTTTCACTTATCTGAACCAAAATTTGTATACTTACCCTTTGGAACCCTGATGGTAACAGTGTCTACGTGAAATTTATGACAGACCAGTCCATTCCCTGCATTTAGGCCCTTTGGTTCAAATCCACACCTTTTCCCCGATCTGAACCAAAATTTGTATACTTACCCTTTGGAACCCTGCGAGTAACACTGACTGCATGAAATTTTGGACAGACCCCTCCATTCCCTGCATTTAGGCCCTTCATCACAAATCTACACCGTTTATCTTAATTGCATCACATTTTACATACACTTTGAAACCCTGCTGGTAACACTGTTCCCTTGATATTTTGGACAACGCTCCCCATTCCCTACATTTAGAATAACAGACAAAATGAACTTAAAACCCACGTATTAAGGCCCTAGAACCATTCATGTCCGTAATAGTGTAACTGTAAGAGTATTCTAATAAGTCTGTTGTTGACGGGCAGTTCGGGCTGCATCACGTCACCCCTACCAGTGTTCTGGTGCAGAATTGCGAAAATAGTTGCATCTTGCGCTGTTTATAAATTGCAGTCACGTGGGGTAATTAGTGCAAAAAGATTTCTTAGGCCCCTTTAAACAGTTATCATCATGAACATATTATGCCTCTGTATAAGTGCAATGGTGTTGGTGCAGTACATTGAGGTTATCAGCTGCAATAAGCGTTGGTGCTTTCAAATTTACCTTCATTTATTCTGAAACTCATCGTTAAGGGCTTTGTGGCGATAAATGATACTATTGCTACCTCAGTAGCTCGGGACAGCCGAAGTTTGCCAAAGAGTTCTGATTATTTTCCTACGGCGGATGCGACAAAAGACGACACTATTGGTCTCTACATTTCTAACAGCCAATGAGATATAGGCCCTGGGCAGTGTCTTTTGTTTCACTTACTGTTCTATCTATTTTTTTTGTAAATTTGTTTGTCAGTGCTGTAGTTAGTAAATAGCTGTTTCCCTATTCATAATTATCATTACTGGAAATTGACCTGAATGTTACGTCCATTATACTGTACTACTTATCACCCCCACCACCACCACCACCACCACCACCACCACCAACACCACCACCACCACAAAAATATATATTTTTAAAATATTGGTTTCTGTTAGTTAAGTATCATGTGCCAGTTCTGTAGTAGTATTCATTATCATCCATAAAACAAATAAATCCACCGGGCACTACTGCTAGTATCAAATATAAACAAGTAGTTCCGTGAAGAACTAAAGCCTATTTTCATATAACCTACTTATGTTAATTGCCACTATCAAATTTCAGTTTGATTGCTGTAATAGATTCGTAGATATTGAGAACCGACTAAATATTGCGGATGGTCATCATGTTGGATTTTTATGTATGTAGGTTTAGAATTATGTACTGTTACATGAAGATTATTGTGTACGTGTAGTATTCAAACTTCAATCGCATGATTAGGACACAAGAAGTAAAAACGAGATTTTAAAATTTCGCACAGCCGCCATCTTGTGGTTATGGAAACAATTAAAATAAATTGGATGCCAGTGGATTAACATTTGTATAAGGATTTACTGTACCACGTTTCACTGCACTCGGAAGGTTAAATTGCGAGAAACGTCCATGTGAATATTTATACTTCGCGTCGCCGCCATGATGGATTTGTGATCACCGGGTTATTGAACGTCCTATAGGTGAACTTATGTTCATAGCCCTTAAGAACATAAAAAATCAGTTTGATTGCTGTAATAGTTTCGTAGATATTGAGAACCATCTAAATATTTCGAATGATCGCCATGTTGGATTGTTGTATGTATAGGCCATAGGGCATGTACCATTAAAGGAAAATTATTGCTTAGCTTCATTATTCAAACTTTCACTTCGATCGCATGATTACGACACAAGAAATAAAAACTTAATTTTAAAATTCACACAGCCGCCTTCTTGAGGTTATGTAAACAATTGAACTAAATTAGATACCAGTGCATTACAATGTGTATAAACATTTGTTGTACCAAGTTTCAAGGCATTTGGATCATTAAATCACGAGAAAAGTCTATTTAAAACTTTCAACTTCGCTTAGCCACCATGTTCGTTTTGTAATTAACCGATTTTTGAAAGTCTCTTAGATGAACTTCCAGTAGTGCCCTTTATCTCCGTACAAAATTACAGGGTGATACCGGTAATAGTTTCAGAGTTATAGAATGCCGGTGAAATATTTCGCACAGCAGCCATCTTGAGGTTATGTAAACAAATAAACGAAGTTAGATGTCGGTGCATTACAATGTGTATTATTTATTATTATTATTTATTATTTATTTGGATTTATTGTGCTTCTAACAGGCATATGCCTAATAAAAAGAAACACATGTACATTTGGTTACACAATTCTATCAAATTATAATATAATTGACAGACATAATGCTGAGATTGTAATGCAAATTAATTCTACAACTAAATACGAAAATATAATAATACTGTGCAGGTAATTGGTAGGTGGAATGTACGAGTTCATGTGATCGCACAGCAGGCAGAAACAAAGGAACTATATGTGTAACTGAATAAGTCGAGGTTGTTTGCTATTGAATGTTCATTGTATAATTGAATAGCACTTATTATTGGGGAATGTTTATGCTGTTCAGTTCTAGTTCTTGGGCAGTAAAATGTAATAAACTTAGGTCGAGTTGATGGAGGTGGGACACGTAAATTAAACTGTGATATTAAATACGGACTATACAAAAGGTTATTGAATACTTTGAAGACAAAAACAAGAATTGCAATTTTTCGTCTGTTAGCCAGAGATGTATAATTCAGGTAACTTAGAAGATTTCCATAGCTATCATATTTCGGATAAATACCCGTCATTTTATACTGCAGATATCTTAGGAATTTATTCTGAACCATTTCAATTTCACTAATGTGGTTCAAGTACCAGGGATTCCAGATGCTGGATGCATATTCTAATCTGCTTCTAACAAAATGATTGAACAATAATTTTATACTTTTTGGGTTGACGAAATCTTTAGAATTTCTTCTTATAAAGCCTAGCATTTTATAAGCACTAGCTACCATTTCATGAGTGTGCAATGAAAATGTTAGCTTTGAATCAAAATGGACTCCTAGGTCTTTGATAGAATTGTTAATAGTGAGATACGCATCCAATATCCGGTACCGAAACATCACCTGGAATTTGTTTCTAGTAAACTTCATAACTGAGCATTTCTTTATGTTAAGGTTCAAGCGATTTAATTTACTCCAGGATGCCACATTATTGAGATCTACTTGTAGTAATTGACAGTCCTGCTCTGTCTGAATATTTCTAAAAATTTTGACATCGTCCGCGAATAACAAAACGTTCGAATATTTAATACACCTTGTAAGATCATTGATAAGCAGTAAGAATAATAGAGGGCCTAGGTTTGAACCTTGTGGGACGCCTGATCGGGCATAGTATGAATAGGATTCACATCCATTGCAAGCAACAAACTGTTTTCGTTCACTGAGATATGAGGTGAACAATTTCAGCAAATTGTAAGAGAAGCCATAATATGCTAACTTATTTAAGAGGATATCATGATCTACCTTATCGAATGCCTTCGCATAATCTGTATAAATTACATCAACTTGACTTCCTTTGTCCATTGCTGCTGATACTTTGTGAGTAAACTCCATTAGATTAGTTACTGTTGATCTTTTAGGCATGAACCCATGTTGAAAGTCACTTATAATGTACTGTACGTGCTGAAATATATGCTGATATAACAATTGTTCAAAGAGCTTTGCAATGGCTGACAGTATTGCCACGGGTCTGTAATTATCAAAATCAGACTTATGTCCAGACTTATGTATGGGACTTACCCTGGTAATTTTCCAACGACTGGGAAAAGTACCAGTTTGAATGGCTATATTAAATATTATAGTTAAAGGATAGGCCAGCACCTCTGCACAGCCTTTGATTATGTATGGAGGAATTAGGTCTGGGCCAGCGGCTTACTGTACCAAGTAATTGCGTTTGGTTTATTAAATCGCGAGAAACGTCTATTTAAATGTCGCAACTTTGCTTGGCCGCCATGTTGGTTTTGTAGTTACCAGGTTTTCAAATGTCACATTGGTGAACTTCTGGTGGTTCTCTTTATCACCGTACAAAATTTCAGGATGATATTGGTAATAGTTTCGGAGATATTGAATGCTGGTGAAATATTTCGCACAGCCACCATGTTGGTATGGTGAGACGTAACAAAATTTGAAGGGCATGGTCGGGGTCATCCGGAATATTGCTATGAACTTACCAGTTTCATTGAGATCGCTCCAGCCGTTTAGATTTTATTAGAGGGGGACACACACACGAATCACATACATAAGCACACACACAGACTGATACACGGACAAAGATGATCTCATAAGCCTATAAAAATCAATGTTTAATGCAGTGTGTAACAACAATAATATCATCTAGTCCATAGTTAACGGATATCCGCGAATAACCCCGGGGATATAGTTTGCATGGCTGCGCGGGTAGCGGATAAGCTGCGGATAAAGTTCGGAGTAAATTTGCGGATAGTTTTTAGAATAAAATCCCCACTAGTTTTATATTATTGCTATGACACGGATTTTAATGGCATATTTTCTGTTGTGTTTGTTTTTCATGACAAATGTAAGATGATGATTTAAGCAAATCTCATTTAAATTATGTCATTAAACATAATTAACACTCCGAACTGAAAAGGGTTGCAATTCTGGCTGTATAACATTCATTTTAAACAAAGCAGCTTGCCACGGTGGGGGAGTGGTCAACGTGTCAGTCTACTAACCCCAAGATTGCTTCGCTCCTGGCCACGGTAAGTGATTTTTGAAAGGCGGCAAAAATTACGACACCATGTCATACGATGTTGGCATGTCAAAGAACCCATTTGAATTCAGTAGGCCGTGTTCATAATGGCAAAATCAATCTCGGGAGTTTTCGCCAACACAGAGTTCCTCATTTCTCTACTAGAAAGCGCTATAGTGTTCAAGGAGCTTAGATATCTAACCTCCTTGACTTTCATAGAGCTTCAAGGAACAACGAAATTCGACATGCAAGCTACCCTTTGGGTGTCAAATAACAAAGCTTGCACCCGGCATCTGAGGCCATACGATATTTTATTATTATTATTATTATTATTATTATTATTATTATTATTATTATTATTATTATTATTATTATTATTATTATTATTAAAAAAAGCACATGGCAAGGGAACGACTTACTCCTCAAATGTCTAAATGTTTTTCTTCAATGCTTTATCTAATTATTAACAAGTAGTTCCGTGAAGAACTATACAGCCCATTTTCATATATCCTACCTATGTTAACTGCCAATATCAACAAACAAAATTTCAGTTGGATTGCTGTAATAGATTCGTAGATATTGAGTACCGACTAAATATTTCGGAAGGTCGCCATGTTGAATTTTATATATGTAGGTCCTAGAGTTTTGTAATGTTACATGAAGATTATTGTGTACGTGTAGCATTCAAACTTCAATCGCATGATTAGGACACAAGAAGTAATAAGGAGATTTTAAAATTTCGCACAGCTGCCATCTTGTGGTTATGGAAACAATTGAAATAAATTAGATGCCAGTGGATTAACATTCGTAAAAGGATTTACTGTACCATGTTTCACTGCACTAGGATGGTTAAATTGCGAGAAACGTCCATGTGAATATTTATACTTCGCGTCGCCGCCATGTTGGATTTGTGATCACCAGGTTATTTAAAGTCCTATAGCTGAACTTAAGTTCATAGCCCCCATGAATATAAAAAAATCAGTTTGATTGCTATAATAGATTCGTAGATATTCAGAGTCGTTTGAATATTTCGGATGGTCGCCATGTTGGATTGTTAAATGTATAGGCCATAGAGTCATGTACCATTGAAGGAAAATTATTGCGTAGGTTCATTATTCAAACTTTCACTTCGATCGCTTGATTACGATACAAGAAATAAAAACTTAATTTTAAAATTCGCACAGCTGCCATCTTGAGGTTATGTAAACAATTGAACTAAATTAGATACCAGTGCATTACAATGTGTATAAACATTTCCTGTACCAGATTTCATTGCGTTTGGAACATTAAATCGCGAGATATGTCTATTTAAAATTTTCAAATTCGCTTGGCCGCCATGTTCGTTTTGTAGTTAACTGCTTTTTGAAAGTCTTATAGATGAACATCCAGTAGTGCCCTTTATCTCCGTATAAAATTTCAGGATGATACAGCTAATATTTTCAGAGATATAGAATGCCGGTGAAATATTTCGCTCATCCGCCATCTTGTGGTTAGATAAACAATTGAACCAAGTTAGATGTTGGTGCATTACAATGTGTATAAACATATACTGTACCAAGTTTTATTGTGTTTGGTTGGTTAAATCCCGAGAAACGTCTATTTAAAAGTCGCAAATTCGCGTGGCCGCCATGTTGGTTTTGTAGTTACCAGGTTTTCAAAAGTCACACAGGTGAACTTCTAGTAGTTCCCTTTATCACCGTAATAAATTCCAGGGTGATATCGGTAATAGTTTCGGAGATATTGAATGCTGGTGAAATATTTCGCACAGCCGCCATGTTGGTTTGGTGGGACGTAACAAAATTTGAAGGGCACGGTCGAGGTCGCCCGGAACAGTACTATGAACTTACCGAGTTTCATTGAAATCGCTCCAGCCGTTTAAAAGTTATTGGGACACACACACACACACACACACGCGCGCGCGCGCGCGCGCGCGCACACACACACGGAAAAAAGGTGATCTCATAAGCCTATTTTTTCAAAATTGAAAATAGGCTAAAATATGATTGTAATGCCTGCAGATTCGGATAGCAAACGTGCGAATGCGGATAAATGTCGTGCGGATGCGGGTGGATGCGGATAACGTTTTGTTTATCCTCACAGAGCTCTATCCATAGTCAGGTTAGTGGTATAGCCGTTTACGGTTAGGGTTGGTAATACACGGTGTGTAGCCTAAGAACTGTGCCACGCGGCTAGTGTATACTCTATGTCTCGAGTGGCACAGATATTTTGCTACACCTCTATCCACATGGTCCTTTCTTGCAGCGTCCATGTTGTCCGTGGGAAGAGCCAGCTGCGATATTCGACGTTGGTGCACATCATGGTCCTCGACCTATATTTACACCACACGAATTGTAAACATAGGCTTTGGTGTATGCAACTTGATCAGTCGCGGGGTTGCTTACGTTTACTAGACGTGCATTCTGTGCGTCATAATCTCCTTTGCTCCGATTTAACCGAGGTAGGTCTCCGTAATGAACCCAGAATTTATGATGGTAATTATGTCGTGATTGTAATACTGGAGAAAGAAGTTAAAAGTTTGATTTATTTCGTATTTATCAGTGCCACGCATGAAAGAAAGGCGGTCTCTTTCATGTAGCTGATTGACAGGCGACGGAGACAAGCGATCATGCTTATTTTATTATTTTTAGTCTAGTGTAACGCAAAACAAAGCAGTGCAGAAAATAATAGGGTTGATAATTGTGAGATAAACACAGTTGTAGTTGATCAGAATCAAGAACCAGAAAACGATTCTGAGCGAGTTAACCGATCAGGACTTAGCAGGAATAACTAGAGGGCGCCAGGAAATGTTCTCCGCAGTGCCTACATGAGTCTGATGATGATGATGATGATGATGATGATGATGATAATTGTTGTTTAAAGGGGCCTAACATCTAGGTTATCGGCCCCTAATGGTTTGGGTGATCGTGAAGATGATAATGAAATTATGATGAGAAGGAAACTATAACTAAAACTAACTACTAACTAATATACTAGAAGAAGAAATGGAAAACAAAAGGAGAAGAAGGCAAATAAAGGACAGGAGGAAAAGAAATGCCCTCAACCTTCGAAGAATGCGGATTGAGGGACTTGGAAGGAAGGAGAGCCATGAAAGGCAGATAGGAAAGTAAAAGAGGAGTCCTCCTCACAGGTAAGGGACAAAAGGGGGAAAACCGGACCCAGCTCAGGAATCCCTCGGCGTTGCCAACTCCCGAACTCACCAGCCGTGAGCCCCTGAGGGTGTAGCATTATCCAGGGTGCACCAGAAGTGGTGGGGCTACATACAACCTACCTCCTATAGGGCCTTGGGCAGAAGGTAGGAGATATCATGAAAAGAAAAAGGAGGCTGACCCCTCGCAGAAGGAGAGTATCAGAAAAGATGAGACAAGGGCCAATTAAGGCGGGAAAGGAAGAGACTCCCTAGGCCTCGGATACCCTAATACCGTCGGGGTCGGAAGAGAACAAGAGTTGACCAAGGGAGGTCGACAGGAAAGAAGACGGAGAGGAGCCCGGCACAAGTAAGTGGAAGCAATGCCAGACTCAGCTGAGGTCCCGTGGTCGCCAACCCACGTGTCCCACTAGATGTGAACCCCTGGGGGAATACATGAGTCTGCGAGAGCTAGCATCAGTAGTTACGTTGGCAGCACTACTGTCGCTTGTATCGAAACGAACGAACAAACAAACAGTAACCTTTGTACTCACCACAGCCATTTATAACTGATGCTGGAAGTGCTGATGACACATACGCTCGCTAATTGCAATACACACGCACGATTTCGACAGCCTACAGCCCACACGTGAGGGATTCACTCTGTCAAGGACACCGTGCTGTCAACTAAACTGCTGATGCTAGCTCAGACAGAAGCCGGCAGTCACTGCGGAGAACATTTCCTGGCGTCCTGTATTTTCGAGAAAGAAAATATGAACCAGGGTATAGGAGAGGATGATACTATAATAGTAGACCACACCAGAATCAACAGGGAGAGTATCATAGAAATAGAGTTCTTGTCACGAAATCAGAGAAAACTAAAATTATAGACAGCTACCATCACTAAGGGCACTAGCTAAGATTCGCAAGGGCACTTGCCCCATTAGACCAGGGGCGCGCCAGGTTACAAACTAAGTAAAGAGCTACTAAAAATTCTGAGGAATAGGTTAATAAACACGACCGACGTCTCAGTAAACAACACAACCAGTCAATAAAATAGGGTCCATTAACATAAAACCGAGCATGAGAATAATTTCATTCGACAAAACGAATATGTATACAAACATATCGGTAATAAGTGTAACAGGGAACAATCGAAAAGAGTAAAAAAGAGAAAAAGAAAAGGAAGTAATAGTTGAATTGCTTAAGATCACGCTCAACTAGAACGTGTTCCAATTTTAAGGCAATATATGTGAACAATCAACAGATTTAGCTATGGTGTCACCATTTAGTGCTTAGTTGCCAACGTGTTTATAAATAATTTAGAGAATAAATTCATCGAAGGGAATTCCTCACAGGGAAGTAGATTCGTGGATGACGTCATTCGCATACATAACAAGGAAATAATAAACAACGATACATTACTCCATACAATTAACAATTAACTATTGACACCGTTCCAACCACCCAAATTCACATAAATTATCACGCAGCAATTCAATTGTAATCAGAGCTATCAGTATACCGATGTCAACCCAAAACTTCAATTAAGAATTTGAAACGATAAAACATGTGGCAGTAGACACTGTTTACCTGATACTCACAACTCAACGAAAGAAAAAAGAGGAAAATTTACCAACCAAAGGTAAAATAAGTACGTACGATTCAATTTCGTGAATAATAACACATACAAAATAACGAATATCTTCAAGAAACTAGGACTCAATATATATTTCAGAACAAACAACACACTCGGTAAGCACCTACATAATAGCAACTTAACAAAGAAAACCCCGCATTCAAAATCTGGTGTATATTTGATTCACATGCCTAGATGAAGGATGTAAGGCTAACTATGTAGGGCAAAGTGAAAGATAGCTTGGAACGCGTTACAAGGAACACAGGAATGCGATTAAACACAACAAACGCTCAGCTATCTGCGAACACATGTATGACAACACATAGAATCTACATAGAAATGGACCTAAATATTCTACACCATGAAGTAAAGGGCAGTTCTCTTGACATAGAAATCTATCTAGCCAAGAAATAAAATCCGGCGAATCTGAACGAACATGTGTTTTTAAAAAGATTCCCACTTTTTGCGCTTCTAAATAAAGTAAACTTGTAACGGTGAAATGAGGCAATGAACACACATGGGAAGAAATACATTGGGAAATATGGTGTTGGAGGAGGACGCACCCTTTGCGTATTCTCCACAAACACAGGCCTCAAGCAGGCAGAATTATTGGGTCCTATCCCGTCTTGAAACCGGTTGCAACCATATATGGGTCTTTGTTTAAGCTGTGGCAGATGGGTTGAATAGCCTACAATAGTAATGAGAATAGTTCGAGATTTCATAACATACACCACTTTTTAAAGTTACTCCAACCTCAGGTTCTTTTAAATCAGATTAGTTGCAACTTCTCCCAACAGATACTGCGCGCAAGGATGTTCTGGCAGTCGCACTCAATAGCGATTCAGTCGGGGGTAAGCCACCTGTGCAACGAACGTGCCGTAAAATCGAATAATTAACCATATACAGTACATAGTAGAATTCTAAGTGTATGCTATAATGCTATTTTACATTGTTATAACAGCTTAGGCTTTCACGGCCGGCGTTCATAATTAAGTACAAGTTGTTCGGGCTTGTAGGCCGTGGTCCAGACAGGATATCTCCCGACGTTTCACCGGAAACTGCGTCCGGCATTTTCAAGGGTTCCGCTCCTTTCCTTGGTCAGCAATGCCCGAACAACTTGTACTTACTTATTACATTGTGTTTGTTTTAACTGTATACACTTGCATAATATTCACACGTAGTTTACAAACCTATCTATAGGCTATAAAACTAGCCTTAAATACCGAATTTCAAACTGCGAGTCGTTATATAAACATTAACAAGACACATTATACGAAGTATAATACCACACCTATTAATATTTGTATATATATTTAAATCTCAACCCTAGTGATCAAGGTCTGATGATGACCTCTTAAAGGTCGAAACGCGTACTCCTAAATTGACCATTATTTAATAGTATCATAGCTAATAGTCTACATGTAATTGGGCAGATTTGTGTTGACCGACTGGAGAGTTGCAACTCATAGCTTGTACAGGCAACACTGAAAACAATGGCTTCGCAACTTCACATATCGTAAAGGTCTGGGAAGAAATTGTTGGTGTATTGTCAAGCAAGTCTGAGTGCCTCACGCCTTGAGAGAAGGAAGATCGTTGCTCTACTTAGTAAATTTTCTCATTTTTAAAATGAGTGGCACCCAGCAAATTATTTAATCATATTTAATTTAAAATCAATTCAGATAAACAGTCATATAGTAACACCCAAAAGTGGGGTTCCTTCTACTTTAAGTGAACAATCGAAAGACGCCAGTCCTAAACCATGTTAAGCCTGTCCATGCTAATCCCAGATAGACCCCAGTCCAAATCCAAATCCATGTTAAGCCAATCCATGCTAATCCCAGATAGACCGCAGTCCAAAACCGTGTCCACTCTAATCCCAGATAGACTCCAGTACAAATCCAATTCCATGTTAAGCCTGTCCATGCTAATCCCAGATAGACCCCAGTCCAAACCCATATCCATGTTAAGCCTGTCCATGCCAATCCTAGATAGACCCCAGTCCTAATCCAAATCCATGTTAAGCCTGTCCATGCTAATCCCAGGTAGACCCCAGTCCAAACCCATATCCATGTTAAGCCTGTCCATGCTAATCCCAGATAGACCCCAGTCCAAACCCATATCCATGTTAAGCCTGTCCATGCTAATCCCAGATAGACCCCAGTACAAACCTATATCCATTAAGCCTGTCCAAGCTAATCCCAGATAGACCCCAGTCCAAACCCATATCCATGTTAAGCCTGTCCATGCTAATCCCATATAGACCCCAGTCCAAATCCAAATCCATGTTAAGCCTGTCCATGCTAATCCCAGATAGACCCCAGTCCAAACCGATATCCATGTTAAGCCTGTACATGTTAATCCCAGATAGACCCCAGTCCAAAACCATGTCCACGCTAATCCCAGTTAGACATGGAGTTGAATAACACATCCATTTTAAAGATGCCCATGAGACAGACCTCCAGTCCAACAAACGAAAAGTGAGATACCACAGTATTGGTCCACTATTAACCGGAATTCTTCCTTGAATAATTGACATGTACACCATCTATGAAGCCAGAGGTTTATGCACCAATAGATTAGTGGTTCATTATGCGTAGTTACACTTAAATCGCCTCTAAAGGAAACGAGAGGTGATAATTTACGTGTTTATATTTTCGCCTCACGACATTAAAACGGCAATACATTTCGCTCTATCCAAAGTATCGCTTTATGATATTTCATAGTACTGTAGGCGGATGATTAGATACCCAGGAAAGCGAATTCAGACATTCAAAGTTCTCGTTGCCTCGATGTTATTTTAGTGTTTCCGAATGTCAGTTATATCAAGATACAAGGTCAGTATCATTGTGCGCCCCGGTAATCGCGGCAAACTATGGCGTCATTTGGCTGGCCAGGTGCGGAGCGAATGGACCTCGCAATATCCCGCTCCGCTAACTCATATCGTTAGTTCACACATGTTTTGTCATTCATATGAACGTGTATCTGCAAAGCTTAGACGTTAGTGTTGCACATTTAGTGAGTATTGTGATTACTGTGATTGTTGGTCATGCTTAGACATCAATTCGCATTGCGCGACCGTGTGTATATCCATAATTCGTATATGAAAAGCAGAATGTCTTGTTCTGAAACGAGACGAAAATTTCGAATCACGTTTCCAGGAAGACCTGTGCCTAATTCCAGTACAATCAGGAGGTTCGCTAAACGAATCAAGGAAACAGGCTCCGTAAATAATTTTAACAAAGTTAACAGACAACGTTGTGTTCTTGCAGAATAAAAATTAGATGAGATAGTTGTCCATTCTTTCATCAGAAGATGTCAGGTGTGTGTTACAAGAGAGGGAGGACATTTTCAGCATCGACTATGAGCACTGTAAGTACACATTATTGAACATGTTTGGTAAAAGTGTAAAAGTGCTCGCCACCACTGACTGAACCGTGTACGCGCGCCCGCGATCAGCGCCAGTCAACGCCGGATTAGCTTGTCGTGTTTACTGTGGCGCACAGAGATAATGACGCTGTACTATACTGTGCCCAATTCTAGGAATGGGTATTCCAAGATTCAGACACCTAGGTATCAAGGGAAAGGCTACAGCCGCTTTTGAAAGTTGAGCTATTTGAATATCGCGCTCCTTTCCTTCTAGATTGAAATGGAAACTTTATGCAGCCAAGAAGATGTTAAGTGACGTGGCAAATAGTAGCAGAGGTCGAGACTATTTGGTGATTAAATACTTAGCCATGGAGTAGAGACTTGATACTTGGATCAGATTACTGGCACGGCCAAATGAAAGAGGATGCACTTAGTCTCAAGTGGATCAGACCAGAGACACCGGAGATATGAGGATTTACAGATTTCAGCGTGATCCAGCGTGGAGCCGACCGTTTTGTATAAAAGCCGCTCGGCCCAAGCATAAGCAGCTCACTTCAAACCAAGCTCTTGTAGGACAAGGTGCTGCTGCTACGTCGAGCCAAGGCACATGGTTGCCGAATCTACCCAGAAGATATCTTTGAATTGTGATAGTTACAAAAGTGCTACGATACGTGGGGAACGTAGTAAGTTTCCGGTAGAGGGAATCACTAAGGTGATTGTTATTTTCTACGGACATTGGTGAAACACTTTGTTTCTATATGGACATATTATTATTTTATTTAGCGTATGATGAATACAATATTATATACAATATATACAGTACAACTACCATCACAAGTTCATAACTAAAGTTCCATGTTTAAAGTTGAGAGCCAAAGAAGGGCTTCGCTTGAGACACAGTGTAAGTCTTCTATAGAGCCTCTGTATGCGCGTAAAGGACACTCGAATGTAATGTGGTCCACTGTCTGTTCCTCTTCTCCGCAGTCACATTGAGGTGATGCCTTCCATCCCCATTTGAAGAGAGTGGCTCCACATCTACCTTGGCCGGTCCTAATACGGTTCAGCGTCCTCCACTGTCGTCTGGGAAGGGAAAATCCATCAGGGCACTTGCAGGGGTTCTTAATGATGTGATGATTTGGTAGCGAGGATTGCAGATGCCATTGTTCTTTCCAGGCGTCCGATATATTAAAGGAGGTGTCCTGTAGAATCATTGCAGTACGCCAAGAAGGGTGTCTGGATTTCAGTCGTTTGGTTGGAGAAGCTGCTATATCAGAATGAATAGGGAGGTGAGGATTGTTTTCTATTTTCTTCCATAAGTTAAGCAGTGACTGTGATCTTCTTAGGGATGGAGGTGGTATGTGGCTTAGGGTGGGAAGCCAGTGTGTGTTAGTAGGTCGGATGCACCCTGTAATGATACGCATTGCCTGGTTCAGCTGGGTGTCTACTAGTCCAATGTGAGCACTGTTAAGCCAAGTTGAGCAACAATATTCAGCGACGGAATAAGAAAGTGCAAGAGCAGTGGATCTCAATACTTGAGCATTAGCACCCCAGGATGTACCCGCCAGCTTTTGAAGGATGTTATTCCTGGTCTTGATCTTGGCTGACACATTGCAGAGGTGATTCTTGTAAGTCAGCGACCTGTCCAGGGTGACTCCCAGGTATTTTGGGTTACTACAGTATTGTAGATTCTCTCCTCTGAATGGTATGGTTGGTTTGTACCCAGAACTTCTATTCCGCAAGTGGAAGGTAGACACAACAGTTTTCTGAGGGTTTGGTCTAAGGTTGTTCTGACGAAAGTAGCTGTCTAGGATCTTCAAGTCTGATGTAAGCATCGACTCAGGCTCATCGAAGCGATGGTGTTGGGCGACCAATGCGATGTCATCTGCATAGATGAATTTTTTTGATTTCGTTGCTGGGAGATCATATGCGTACAGGTTGAATAGTAGAGGGGCCAATACAGAGCCCTGAGGGAGTCCACCATTTATCCTATGTACTTTACTCCTGGAGTCTTCTGAAAATATCTGAAAGTACCTATTACTCAGCATGTTACTGAGTAATGTGGTGAGTTTCAGGCAAGGGATGATACTGATAAATTTAAGAAGGAGCTTATCTTGCCACACGGTGTCATATGCAGCTGTCAGATCTAAGACAACACCCGTGCTTACCATTTTGTTCTCAAAGCCATTTTCAATATGGGTAACTAGTGCTAAAACTTGTTCATCACATCCACGTCCAGGTCTGAATCCAGCCTGCTCGACTGGAATATGCTGATTGATTGTCGCAGAGATCCTGTTATGTATCAGCCTTTCCAGAAGCTTCATTGTGACACTGAGGAGTGCTATTGGCCGGTAACTCTCAACTTTTGTTGGGTCCTTAGATGTTTTTAATACAGCTACTATTTTTGTCTTCTTGAAGAGTGAAGGTAGGTAACCTGTCTCTAGGATGTTCGTGAAGAAGTTAGTAAGCCATTTGACAGCAGCTGGTCCAAGATGTAGAATGAACTCTGGGTATATACCATCAGCACCTGCCGCTTTCCCAGGTTTTAAACTTTCTATGGCCTGCTTAATTTCTGGTGGTTGAAATGGGACAGAGAATTCAGAGGATCGCAGAGCCAAACGTTTCTTTTCCTTGAAGAGTTGCTTTACGTGTCTTCTATGATGCTTTTCAACTGAAACCTTTGATGTAGGGATCATATGCTTTGCCATGTCATTTAGACTGATGCTTGTTTTTGGTCTAATTTTGCTGTTGGATGTGTCCAATTTCCTGATCAGGCTCCAAGCTTCCCTGCTGGAGTGAGTGAAGTCTAGTGACTCAACAGTTTCTTGCCAAATTCTCTTCCTGTTTTCATCTAGGGATTGTAAAAGTTCAGAAGCCGTATTTGGATCACCATTGGTCTCAAATTCTTTGAAGAGCCTTTCACTCTCCTCGTTCCAGCCGGGGATGTATTGTTTACGATATCCTCTTGGGATACATCGTTTTGCTGCACTTTTAACTACACCGATGAATCTGCTGTAGTTGCTATGGATAGGTCTTATCCATCGCAGGTTGGAGTCAATCTGTTTAGAAAATTCATCCCAATTGGCTTTTTTAAAATTCCATCTCTGTTTCGGGCAGGAGTGAACAATAGGCACAAGCAATCCAGACTGGAGAATTATTGGTCTGTGCTGACTGTGAGGAAATTTGTCGAGCATTGTGCGTCGTATGTTGCTAAGTGGGTGTTGTGACTGCGTTACAAAACAGAGATCCGGGGTGTATTCTTTGTTCCATCGTGCAGAAGAGAAGGAAGCCTTATCCTTGGCATCATAGATAAGTTTAAGGTTTTCCGTTTCCATCCAGTCAGTAAGCTTTTCCCTATTTCTGTCGTTCTCCTTGTATCCCCATAGTGTGTGATGGCTGTTAAAGTCCCCTGCAATTATACTTGGATTTTGCAAAGTTGGGATTGGCGGAGATGGCCAGGGAGTTCCAGGAGGTTTATATACGTTGATTACTGTCAAATCACAGACTTTGATTGAGGTAGTAAATATTTCATTATCTGAGGAAGATGGCAAGACTTGATAGTGTGTGATATCGCTCCTCACATAGGTGGCAATCCCGTACTTCGCATGGTTAATTGCGGACACTAATTTAAATCCTGGAATCTTCCCTCTGGACTGCAGTTGGAGATCATTTTCGGTGTGGGTTTCTTGAAGCAGGATGATGTGAGTCTGATGTTCTTTGAGAACCTTTGCTAGGTGTTCACACTTTGCTCTGCTAATGCCTTCGACGTTAAGCTGGCATATTTTCAATGAAGGGCCAATGTTACGAACTTGAGGGCCATGAAAAGGGCCTCTAGGTGTGTTTCTCCTCCATATTCCTTGACCGAGAGGTCGTTTCCGACAGTTCGGTCTCATCGTATTACTGTTGCTTTCTTAGCACCACCCGGGGGACACGTGTAGGGCAGAGTGCTGGTTAAACCTACGGACGTGAAGCAACACAGACCCCCTATATATGGACATATGCTAGACTTTGTCTAGATATTATTCTGTCACAGTCCAGTAACAATAATTCAATACTTGGATATTTTAAATCCAACTTGTCAGTTTCACAAATTGTAACTAAATAACCACTCAGATCTTTCAGTATATTGAAGGCCAGTCTATCACGGTGTTGTTCATTAGCCGACAAAGGGAAACTATATGTTGCTTCGCGCATGATAGATGGTGTGAAGCCATGCCCAGGGAACGATCTTCAGAACAGCCGTTGATTGTTTTAGACTATCAGTGTTTTCCTGTACTGAAAAGATTACCGTGAGTTATGTTACAACTGACGCTTTTGAGAAGAGATAATTTGGATCTGACCCCATTTAAGCGAACTGCTATGGATTTAATTGAAGTCAATGTTAAAATGGATCAGCAGTTACTTCAAACTTCAAGAAATATTTCCACTATGTCGTGTTAGACAGATTGTGGGTATATAATGGCGGCCGATACAAGGATTAGACGTGCGTGTCCAATAGGGCATGTATCTGGATAAATCTGGTACAGACCAGGTTCACTACGCTTCAAGACCAACGAGAAATGTAAGCCACATTTGACTTTTATATTATGCCTAGCTAATTGGAACAAACTCATTTTCTGCAGATGACCAACACATTTATTTTTCTTCGTATTTAAATCTTGCATTGATTTACGCAAGACACATTAGGGTTATTCTGAGTATTTTCAGCACTCAGAACAGTTTAGGATCGATTACCGAGCATACCGAGCATTTATTTGAATGTTCATTTTGTTTGAGAATCACGGTAATCAGCCGATATAACTGTAGAAGTTAATATTTATTTTTGTTGAGGAATGGATATTTTGTCCATATTCGAAGAGTCGAACATGTGGTTTTTTCACATAAGGAAATAATAATTAAACATATTTAAGGAAATAATAACAATAATAATCCAATAATAATAATAATAATAATAATAATAATTTTCATAATTTTTCTAAATAATTATTGGAACTTACATTTTCTAATAATCACATTCGTTGAGAGAGAGCTTAAGGATTAGTTTAGTCATTCCTAGTTTGGAACAGGTGATTTTCCGAAAGCTAGTGGATAGCGCAAGCCCGTATTCCACCAACATTATAGTTCTGGTTGAACAGTTAATATTTGCATTGAGCAAAGTATATTTTTCAGATAACACGGAAAGGCATGAAACAGGAAGCCAATGATATTTGTATCAATTAGGATTTTTTTTTTGTGTTTATATAAAATCATGACGTAGGCACACATTCGAAAGTGAAATAGAGAATATCACAAGTGTGGTAACTTCACGGTTTGAACTGAATGGTAAAATAACATAAACTTGTAAGTTTATAGATCTTCCAGTTTTGATAACAAGCAGAGGCTTGATTTATTGTATAAATTTAGGGAAGAAAATTTATGTGTGTGGAGTAGTTGAAATGCCATTCCCAGGTGCGCATGTTTAAGTCGCAGGAATGAGGAGGTTTTTTTTTTTGAGCATCAATCAAATAGCAGGTTCGATGGCTCAGGTTTATAGGAGGAGTATTGGAACCACACATTTCGTCGAATGAATGACCAAACCATCAGTAATTATTTCAAACTTGTTTACGTATTCCATTAATACTTTGGATTTGCTAGAACCCGGTTTTGTCATGATAAAATTTTATTCTTCTTCAGAGGAAGACCTTTGCCGTTGTTGTTGGGATATTGTGTTCTTACACAAATAATTGAATGGGCCACTGCCAATTTAAAAAAAAATAATTTTGTATCCACGAATTACTTGAAGGATGTTTTCAATCCTATTGTCATGAACTAAATGAATTTATTATAAAGCTACAATTCTTATTTCCGCATTCTGTTCAAGAATTGCAAGTTGTGAAAGTTACTAAAATAGCAACAAATATAAATATTTTTGTTAATAATAATTCCAAGTGGAAAATCGAATAGTTGAATGGTTCAACAATTTTTTATGATCAAGCTGATGATTCAGAAATCATATTTCTTTGGAATTTGAAGTTCATAATCGAGTCACTTCTCGAAATGTTTAATTTTGGAAGAATAATAATTTTTTTTGTGCTTCGCACAGTTCTTCGATGCTATGTTCAAGGGTCAAATACTTTTCAGATGTTGTTATTAATATGTGTACATTAGTGTTGGGTCAAAGATAATATTTTTGACAATATTTTTGAAACTGGAAAAATAAGTGGAAGTTAAAAAATTCTATAAACAATTATAAACAGTGAGAATTTCTACGAGTGTTAATATCATGTTAGAAATGCAACCAGTGAACTACAATATTTCCAGTAAAGACAATTAAATTTGAACTGGATTTCGTCGTAAATAATTGATATAATTTTGGAACACAGTCTACAGGACTTATAATCAGACTTGTGTCTCCAAGGACAATTGTTCAATGTGTTGGAAAATTTCTGTACATTGTGTAAATAGTAGTGTGTGCCGTCGCACTGGAATGATGTTACCTTGAGCATCATTTTGCAGTCAATTTTAAAATTTAGAATAAAATGAGATAATTTTACATGTTGTGTTATGCCCAGGTGAATCTCCTTCTATCCTTATTGTTGCATTGAGCCAAAAATCAGTAAAGCATTTTTTTTATTTTGATGTCGTTTTTTTTTTTTTTTTTTTTTTTTTTTTTTTTTTTCGATTAGCGTTAACCCATCTGGCACCCCGGGATATTTTGACTCTCGTGCTGACTGATTCTTGGTAAAATGCATATGTGGTCGTGCGGACTCCGGTCTAAACGGGCACAATACAGTCTATTTCTGCAACAGCTGTGAGTCATTATGCACTGATGAAATATCCAGCGCATCCGCCATATTGGGTTGGTGACGGTAATGGACAAGATACTTGAAAGGAACTATTGAGATGTTTGGGGATAGGCAACGGTCAAGTAAATCAATAGTTATTTGTGGACTCACACATCGATCTTTTAAGCCTATATTTCATATGATGAAACTACTGCACGCAATTGGCTTACAGTTTATTTAAGGGACTCCACAATGTCCTGTATTATCCAGTCTAATTTCCAAGTTTTTATTTACCTTCTTCTCAGAAACATTAACAGGAACTAATCAAAGATGTTCTTCAAGACTCTCTCCTCACTTTGACACAGGCGTTTTGAAAATAAATGTATTTTTGAATTTTCATGAATCTTTTTAAGATTGTATAATTTTAGCAGCACTTTTATGAACATTTCCATCTGGAAAAATTAAACTAAAGTAAATTTTTAAAAGTCAGCGTTGGTGGCGTAGTTGGTAGCATGCTGGGCGTTTATACCCAAGGTCACGGGTTCAACCCCGGCTGAAGTCGTCGGAATTTTTAAGAGCGTTAAAAATCCCTCAGCATGCCTTCCTTCGGAGGGGAAGTAAAGCCGGCGGGCCCATGTCATCGGTTAATGGTGTGTAAAAGAACCTTCCACTAACTAAACTTGAGTGAAGCAAAATGTGTAGGTTAGATTTGATTAATGCTCTTAAGTTCCAACGTTCGTAGCCAGGTGCTGGTTGCGATGGCATCTAGTAGTAGCCAAGTTCACAGCTACGTGTCGTGGACGGTAGCATTTGATAGCGAAAGTAGGAACTGCTTGACATTATCGTCTCCAGTCCTTACTTGAATTAAAAACAGATAACACACACTAATACAGCCATCACTATTAACACCGGTTATCAGACAGGTTCTACACACACCCAAAGTAGACGGGGCTACATGACCGCGTTGTCGCTGCCCCTAAACTAAGGAACAACCAACCAAATTTTGAAAAACGGACGTGGTAAAATATATACGGAGAAATTATATTTGAAAAATTCAGTCGGTTGGTTGGTTCCTAAGTATGGGGACTGCAACAACGTGGTCATGTTGCCCCGTGTACTTTGCGTGTGTGTAGAATCTGTCTGATAACCGGTGTTAATAGTGATGGCTGAAATAGTGTGTGTTATCCGCTTTTAATTCAAGTAAGGACTGCAGACGATAATTTCAAGTAGTTCCTACTTTTGCTACCAAATGCTACCGTCAACGAGACCTAGCTGTGAACTTAGCTACTAGATGCCACCGCAACTGGCACCTGGAGGCGAACGCTGGAACTTATAGAGCGTTAATCAAATGTATCTACAAATTTAGCTTCACACAATTGTAGTTAGTGGAAGGTTCTTTTACATGCCATAAATCTATGACATGGATCCACCGGCTTTACTTACCCTCCGAAGGAAGGCATACTGAGGGATTTTTAACGCTCTTAAAAATTCCGACGACTTCGGCCGGGTTTGAACACGCGATCTAGGGCATAGTAGCTCAGCATGCTACCAACTACGCCACCGAAGCCGCCGAAAATAAAATTCAGCTTTGCATGTTGAAAGGTTGCGAAAAAAAGGGACATTTTAAATGAAGAAAAAGATTTTAGCGAGAAATTGGAATCAAAGATTGTTTTGGTTTTAAGAACATGCCAGGACCTTAGGGTTCCTCTTCTTCCATTTGAAGCACTAGCAATTAATTTGTTGTTGTTCCATTTCCCTTTGCCCTTACTTCTAATGCAGCTTCTTTTTGTGTGTGTGTGTGTGTGTGGGGCGGGGGGGGGGGGAGGGGGGGAGCGGTTGTTGGGTTTACTAATAGGACGCACGAAAGTGGAAGGAAAGTAACCTCAGGAATGAGATATGGAAAAATAAATGTACCATTAGCCTATACAGCTAAAGGTGGCGGAAAAACAACATTTCAAAAATTTGGAATATTTTTTATCACAAGTTTAAGCGCAAGGGCTGTTTTGGGCTATTTTGCCATAATAATAATAATAATAATAATAATAATAAAATTGGTCAAATAAAGACGGCAAGGAAGTTCAAATATTCGGGGGAAATTACTCAAAAAAATGGTTTGGAAAAATCAGCTGTAGGAGAAGGAACACGAAGGATGCAAAGAGCGTATGGCATAACTAGGAATACCTACAACAAAGAGTGTTTGTCTAAAGATCTTAAAATACAGAACTACAACACCGTACTCAAACCGGAATGCCTATATGCGAGTGAATGTCTCGTGCTGAACTACAAATTGGATAAATTAGAAGTAATAAAAAGAAGAATTATACGCAAAATACATGGTCCTCTAAAAACTGCAGAATTCTGTAAATTAAGAAGTAATGATGAACTATATTGAAAAATAAAAAACATATCAGAAGCAATCCGGTAGAGGAGATTGCTATATTTTTGGACATTTGTAGAGGATGGATGACAGTAGGTTAACCAAGCAGATCTTCACATTCCTGTGGAACAAGAAGTCAACAACGACCTGGGTACAAGAAGTCAAAAAGGATTTGGAAAGAAACAATATCAGAAGATACACCACAGAGAGATACTTTTAGGCAAAAAGTGCTAAAATTGGAAGGATTCCAAGGGAGGAAGGGAAAGAAACCGGCTCGAAATGGTCCGAGGAAAGGAAGAGGAAACATAGTGAGATGTTGAAGGAATACTGGAGGGAGAAGAAGAAGGAACAGCAAAGGACAAAGCATTGAAATTGGCTCGTGGTCTCTAGACGACCGAAACGATAATAATAATAATAATAATAATAATAATAATAATGAGGCCCTGAGGCATATTTTGTCTGTCTTAAATAAGTAGCAACCTTTTAAAAGTTTGCACTCTTCTAGTCAAATTGTGTCGAACAAGCAGATACGAAACAAATTGTTAGACTCACCTCTCGTGTTGTCGGTCTCGTTATGAAGCTTCCTTCCCACTTGAGCAGGGCTCGTAAAACTAATAATAATATAAGATGGCCTGGCGTCATGAATATTAAGTCCAGCTTATAAACCATCCTCAAAGCTAGCAGAAACCACTTTCTGAAACGTTTAAAATAATTGGCGATCTTTCAGGAGGTGGGAGAAGTGTTGGGATATACTGTACTGCACTGCATGGTACCGCACTTTTCCACCCGGTTAGATGCATATTACGAAATTATTTCGGATATTAATGTGGAATACACACAAGTTAACGAACAAGTATTTGACTGGGCCTCACTTGTTTTTGTGCACTTTTGTATCTTTGTTTTAAATCACGAAGCAATATTAGATTTCGACATAAGAAATAAGGAGACCATGACTTGAGCTAGATTATTATCAGTCCACAGCCAAAATGGCCAAATTATTGATTTTGAACTCCAGAATGTCCCCTTAAGAACTTGCACTCTTATCAAATTGAGTCGTATAATTAACTGGAAGTTGACAAATATCGAAAGTAGCAGACAGCGAGGAACCATTCTTAGTAAAGATGAAATGGGAATTCTGGCATTGGGACTATGTCAGCACGCAAGTACCCTTAGTTAGGAAGGTAATGCAATGTTGGCACATGGCTGCCACGACAACCACATTTATTATTATTATTAATTTTTGCAAGTGAATTGACCACTTAGGTTCATGCTACAACTTCATTTCTTTTTCTTTTTGTTCGTTTTCTAGGCGCGGAGTTTTCTCTATGTCCAGAACTCCTTCGTGCGTTCACTGGCCTGCTTCCGTTCTTCTGCCCAGGCTCTTCCGGTCTTCTTAGTTCTTTCTGCGACTGGAACCTCTTCTAAATGTATTTCTGTCTGATTATTGGAACTCTAAGATCTACTGTAGCCATATTCTTCATCGCTTTCTTAATCCGTGCTGTAGGTTTTTTTTTCTTCAGAAGTGGAGAATAAGTTCTGCCCTAAAACTTCCCCATACGGGAGAACGGTAACGCATCAGGCGAAAGCCTGGACAAAATAACTACTGTGGTCAAGAAAATTAGACTGAAGCGGTGCGGGGTAGTGGGCATGAAATACGTGACTAGAAAACCAATGTAGGTAGCAATACATTAACAATTTGTATTTCTAATAATAAATTTATAATCAATAAACAAATTGCACTTAAGTGCTTATCACAGAAATGAACAATTATAAATGGAGCAAAAGTGTGAGGGCCTGATGACAGAAACCCAGATTAAGGAAATGTCAATGAAACAAGCTTTTTTAATTGGAGAGAAGTTGAGCTTAACACATAAAAATGCACCTTATAAAAAGAGAGAACCATGAAACTGATTAAGAGTATAAAATGATTAGTATAATTTAAATGCTTCATAAAATTAAACTTATCTTTGAAGAGCCAGCTCTTTAAAAGTTCCAGCTAGCATAAATGTTGATTTAAAAGTCCTCACGGTTTCTTCAGAAGGAGGCGTACATGGCCTAGAGATATGTACACCATTGATAAAAAAAATGTCAACTTTCTCTTCTTTTCTTGCGAAGGAATGACATTTATAGCTTCCAAGTGATGATCCAGCAGTATTTCGAAAGACGAATCCAAGTATCCCATCTAAGGTGAAGGTGAAAAGTACAACAGCTGGCAATTATTCTTGCCATCTTGAGCAATACGTCATGGTGCAGATCTCGTGACGTAGCTGCTAGGTAGCGTAGAGACTAGCGATGGTGTCATGAGATGCAGTAGCGGTGACCAGCAGGTTGAAGTGATCAGAAGTGATGATTGATCAGAAGTGGTGAAGAACGCCAGCAAGTGGCGTCTTAAATAGGGATCATGGAACCATCTCGAAGCTGGAGATCGCCCGACCAGACAAAAACCTGCCATTGGTCGAACGAAAGTCAGGGTGACGTCAGTCGACACTACTCAGCGGACAGCGGATCAACCAGTAGATGCCCTGTATGTCGGGAGTGAGGACGCTTGAGGTAGCGAGCGACTGGAACACTCAAGGTGAGAACTATAATATCTATGAATAAGTGATTGATAACAAGATTATGCATATGGTTTAAGCAATTAATACCTTTACAAAGAAATAATTACCATTCGGGGATCTCGGTAACAATAAACAAAATTTGACCGACAAATGGGCCAAGCTAACCATTGAAAGTATCACAAAAGTGATCAAGAAGTAACCAATTATATGTTTGGCAAATCTATTGTCGTTCATTCAGTACAGATGTCCCAGGAACGCCAATCACCTCTTCTTCATAGTCTTCTAGATTATTTCCACCTTCTGGTAAACTTCTTTGTTGCTGCGGAGTTGCCATCCGTTTTCAGTGTGAACATTTCCCATATACTTCGTCTTTCAAAACCTCTAGCTTCTTCAGCTTGTGGTTCATGGACAGGCACCGCAGTGTTGTAGTGTTTTATTTTGGCATTCCAGGATAAGCACTTCTTATTGTAGATGTCTTTTTTTCTCAAGCCATGTGCTCTCATCAGTTTTGAGATCCGATCTCCCACTGCAACATTTTCTAGCCCATTTTCCTGTATGGTCTCACCAAGGCACTTGAACTCCCAGACATTTTAAATCCGTCCTATCTCTGTATCCAGGACTTTTGACCCATCTTTGGTGTTCGTCATTAATTTCGATTCTTCTGTTGATATCCTCAGCCCTGTTTGGTTTGTAAATCTTTCCTCGAGGTTAATCTTGATTGTTGCGACTTCGAGACTTTCCGATAGTATAGCTAAATCATCAGCGAAAGCCAGGTAGTTGACTTGAATCCCGCCATAGGCAGATCGGTGTTATCCCTTGACGTTCAAGTTTCCACAGTATTTTCAAGGACGCAGTTGGGATATTCCATCGCCTGTCGTAATTTCAATTCCCCAAGAGTTTCACCTTCAAAGTTATGCCCGTTAAGGTATCTTTGATTATATTCGCCAACTTTGTTTTGACTCCAAATTCCTTAATAAATTTACACAAAATAACTCTATCCGCAGACCAGAAGGCTTTTTGAAGTCTATAAATAACACTACAATCTTCTTACCACTCAGCACCCTGCGACTGAGTATTGATTAACCCCGTTTGGTATTCTCCTAGTTGTTCATCCAAAGTCGCCTCTATTTGTGCAAAAGCACCTTTGAAAGGATTTTAAAAACGATCGGGAGGACACGCTCCTATAACTCTTGACATCCCCTTCTTACGTAGCAGATGGATAAGAGCGGTTTTACATTCTTGGGAATTTTTTTCCGTCTCCGAGATTTCCTGAAGATTTGGTGAAGATCATTTAAGATTTCCGGTTCCGCCCATTTCAACATTTCTACCATTATCAAGTCTTCTCGCCTTTTTGTTGTTGTTTTTGTTTTCAAGTACTTCTTTCTATGATTTTTCCTCTGTTGGTGGTTCGTTATCTTCTGGGTTCTCTGGTGGGTCTGAAAAATCTGTAGTTTGTATCTTGAGAGAGGACAGTGTAGAATATTGTGGAAGTAAGGGACCTCACAGTTTTCTTGGTTGTTCAGTCCGATTTTAGTCCGTTCGTTTTTGAAGCTTGAACATGACGTTTGGTATAATTTGAGTTTGCTTTCGAAGGTTGGATAAAGGTCTCTGGAATCGTTCTTGACGAAGTAGTTGAACCTTTTCAAATGATCGATTAGACCTTTGGAATATCCTGAATGTTTCTTTCCTCTGTTGTCCGAATTGTTTCATATATTCCAGTTTTTCTGGAGCATTTCCATTTTTTCCATTTCTTAGTTTTCTGCCTGAAAGCTTCCTCGCATTCTTCATTCCACCACAGTTTTCTTTTCCTCTACTTACCGGACCTTTGCACGCTGGGGCCTCAGATCGCTAGAGCACGTTGGCCAACTAACTGACATACCAGAATGATAAGCCAACAGAAGGGTGATTATCCATGTTTATTGGAAGAGCCCGAAGTTCCAGTGAGATGGATCGTACAGCCTGTTCGAGCTACTTAGTTGAAAACCAGACAGGATGGAAGTAAACTACCGTATTGAAATAACGACAAAACCAAAACATATGTATTTTTATTGACAATTTAAATTAGCCACAAATTGACATATAATTATACACCAAAAATCTATAGAGATAAAAGAAAGTCGTGTTAGTTACACATTTATAACTCAAGAACGGCTGAACCGATTTGGCTGAAAATTGGTGTGGAGGTAGCTTAGAACCAGGAGACGGACATAGGATACTTTTTTTTATACCGTGACGTGACATAAAACATCAAAGAGAATACAAGTCACTATAAAACGTAACGCAAATGACAGCTAAAATAAACTCATGAAGGAATGTCAAGGCAAGTCGTTTCCAGGCAACAGTAGCTCTTGACGAGACACGGCCGACTGGATGCGAGTAGCGCTCTCCACTACCGGTATAGAAATCATTAAAATACTTATTTTTATATTTGTATTTTTATAGGCATAGTTAATCCAATTTACAATACAGAGCACGTGAGTAGTTTAAACAAATGAGTGTTGGCGAGGCGTTCATATAGCCTACAATTCATCCGATTGCGACCACATTTTGGTGGGTTGTTTAGCACACTTCCGGGAAAGTTATAGGCATAGTAAATCCAATTTACAGTAGATATCGCGCGAGTAGCTTCAATAAAATGGCGTGCGATTCTTTTCAACAAAGACCCACATGCGTTCATATACCATTCATCCCATTGCGATGAAACTTGGGTGAAATGTTATGTACACTTCAGGGAAAGTTTTTGGCGTAGTTAATCCACTTAACAAGAGGTAGCGCACGAGTAGATTCAACAAGTGAGCGACTACGCACGAAGCGTTTCGACCAAGTCCCGTATGCGTTCATATACTATTCGTCCGATGGCGATAAAACTAGGGTGAGATGTTGTGTACACTCCAGGGAAGGTTTCAGGCTTAGTAAATCCATTTTACAATAGGTAGCGCACGAGTAGATTCAATAAATGAGCAAAGACGCGCGAAGCCTTTCAACAAATTCCCGTATGCGTTCATATAGCCTACTATTCATCCGATAGCGATGAAACTTGGGTGAGATGTTGTGTACATTTCAGGTAAGGTTTCTGGCTTATTAAATCCACTTTTCAATAGGTATCGCACAAGTAGAATAAACAAATGAGCGAGGACGCGCGAAGTGGTACAACAAAGTCCCATATGCGTTCATATAGCATTCGTCCGACAGCGATGAAACTTGGGTGAGTTATTATGTACACTCCAGGGAAGGTTTCAGGCTTAGTAAATCCATTTTACCATAGGTAGCGCGCGAGTAGATTCAACAAATGAGCGAAGACGCGCGAAGCGTTTCAACAAACTCCCGTATACCTTTCATTCAAATATCATTCGTCCGATAGCGATGAAACTTGTGTGAGATGTTGTGTTCACGCCTGGGAAGGTGTTCGACTTAGTAAATCCATTTTACAATTGGTAGCGTAGGAGTATATTCAACAAATGGGTGACGGCGCTTGAATCGTTTCAACAAAGACCCGTATGCGTTCATATACCATTCATTTCATTGCGATGAAACTTTGGTGAGTTGTTGAGCACGCTCCCATGAATGTTCCTGAGATAGTAAATCGATTTTATAATAGTTTAGAGGTGGTTAACTTAAGAAGAAAATAATATTGGGAATCCAAAAGCAGTTCAACAAAGTCACATCGCCAACACTTTCTTTGAATGGCATTGCAACGCATGCCATGTAGAGCTAGTCATAAGATAAGAATGGTTGACAAGGAGGACAAAGAGGACCATGCATGAAATGTAAGATGAGGATGATGTATCTTAGGTGTGGGAGGATACAATGATCCTTTGGGATCCAACAAGACGCTCGTCAAATAACAATTAACTTACTGTAAATTCCAATAATACCTTTTCTACGGCCCTAAAACATGAGTTCGCGAGGATATCGTAACCTAATCGTTAGAAGGAGGGATCGCAACTTCAAATCTAAGTTAGAAATCTACCTCCACACGAAGTTTGATAAACAATAATCCATTCAAATCTTGCCACCCAAGGTGTAAACGAAGGAATCCTCTTCAAAACCCTTGAACTTCGAAAACCAAACCTTAACCTCAAAGGTACGACAACTCAAGAACAAGAAGCATTGACCAGCACAACACCTCAAAAATATCAAACAACACATTACATTAACAGGACATCATAAGATAAACCTAATTACACTTACGTTAATCTCTTCTTCAACACACATCAAACCAACCCCTTAATAAAACAACTTAAAGCACACATAGACGATTTTAATTCCAATAAATTTACCAGTGAACACTCTAACTTCACGTAAAGTAAAAGCAGAATCCCCTGAAAACGAAACCCCAAGTTTTCCTAAAAGGAATACTTCTTTCCGGATAATAGTAGAGCTACGACCTAACAACGTTTGTGCATTATAAAGAATCGTGAAATTCCCCATTGTACACGGCTCTTTCACTAACGGGACTGACATTACTTTAATAAAGAACGAAACAAGGCGCAATAACCAATAGCAACGTAGATTGAAGTCACGGAGCGCAAGCAAAATATGAGAGTATCCGATATAAAAGTGAGAGAGAGGAACCCTCGCTTAACACATCACCTTGCGAGGGTAAAACACAAGGTGATGTATCACGTTGCATCTCGTTGTACCTATTCTTCGCAACCCTAATTATATAAAGCAAGACATTTAAAATTCCCGACCGTAGAAATAATAAAGCACCAAACGAGATTAAATTCGATACGCTGCCCACTCGACACGATAGGGAATATCGATTGTCGTACGCGACCGAAGATCGATACGAAAACAATTAAAACAAAGACAACACACACGCGAGAACAACAAACCCTTCGATTCTGCAGTCTCCCATTTACAATATCATTTTTCCACCCACAACAATAACAAGTACTGTAGTTCTGTTGCGAACTAAAAAGCCTTCTTGTCATACAATTTAAGATGCAATCCATATTAGACCTGTTTAGATTACTGATAACACTGGCATAAGATTTGCTCAAGATTTTCCCAATAGAGCAGTACAGCATGTTCGATATTGTTCCCTTACAGAGATTCTGAGATATTGTAAGTACATAACTTAAATGCCCAGGGATAGTTATTAGGTAGTTGGTTGACTGAGAATGTTCAAAAGTATCTCTTTTGGCATACGCTGTATATACAGGGTCATTATCTTTGTGCGCCCCGGTAATCGCGGCAAACTACGGCGTCATTTATCTGGCCAGGTGCGGTGCGAGTGGACCTCGCAAATCCCCGCTCCGCTGACTCATATCGACAATTCACACGTGTTTGATGTGTAACATCTTTCCACTCGGTAGCTGGACATTTTTGTGGGAGTGATTTTGGAAAAGGGACGGAAGTGGATGGGACGGAAACAATGAGCGTGCGTGATGGCGGAGATCGGTACAACGACGTACTGTAAGCCATGTGGCTATGGGGAATGTATATCGCATACAGTTTAGTTCAAGGTTTGGAGACCCCATTTAAGATATCCCTAAAGTAAATCATCTTCAAGTTGTCGTTCTTTGGTGTGAAAATATTCATGTTATCATATTTGCTGAAAGCAATTACTATTTATTAAATCTTCATACTTTTGCTGTATTCTTATTTAAAGTAAGCACTCGATGTACTGTCGGCCATGTGGCTATGTGGAATCTATATCGCATCAACAAACACTCCAAACAACGTAGGAATTCAGTATATTAACACCGACTACTAACATTAATTGAAACTTCGTTGGTCTAAACATATCACTGGAAGAAACACATTTAATATACCTTCCGCACACCTAATTTTTAATCGCGCCTATACTTGGCAGTGCGCTGATCGGCAAAACGGGGCCATTTTCAATAACATCGCTGGCATGGGTTCACTAACTGGCCGGTATAGAGCGCAGCTCGCACCGAGTAGGCAGTCGATTGCTTCCGCCACGGCAAATAACAATTATGATTCATTACGGTCAGGATTTGGCACTGGAGTTTTACAAGTAGTTATTTCAATGACCAACATAGTTCACTGTCAACAAGGAATTTGCGCTCCCGGGACACACATAGTAGGATAACATGTCACATGTTACACATCATATGCGACTACTGTAAGGCTCGTATAATATTTTTATCATTCATTTGGACGTGTATCTGCAAAGCTTAGATGTCAGTGTGGCACATTTAGGGAGTATTGTGATTACTGTGATTGTTGGTCATGCCTAGACACCAATTCACATTGCGCGAACGTGTGTATATCCATAATTCGTATATGAAAAGCAGAAAGTCTTGTTCTGAAACAAGTCGAAAATACGAATCAAGTTTCCATGAAGATCTGTACCTAATGCCAGTACAATAGTCATGTCCATCACCCAGTAAACCCCTTACTAGCCATGACCAAGAAGCATCCCTTACTAATTTTGGGTTTTAAATTATAATAATTATTATAAATAATAATAATTATTATTATTACTATTATTATTGTTATTATTATTATTACTGTACAGGAGAGACGAAGTATATTCTCTTCAGGAAGTCATAATATTATAAGAGTCCACTCCAAGCCCACACGCAAAGCATGTAAAAGCTTGCTATTTCAAAAGCACTTTAAGTGAACATATTTCCATCAGATATTTCTCGGAAACACAGAACTGGGAGTTGGCCACTGCTAACATTCTTAAACTTTCCAGACTGTCTCTACTATTTCACAAGGGACAAATATTTCTGTTCCTTCCTCATAATAATTCTTCGTATTGAAGCTTTCCACAACGACTTTAAGGTCAGCCCAACCAAACCCCAACGCTTATGGTTTGATTGGCTAAACCCCCCTCTTACCACTAGAGATACACGCCATTGGTGAATCTCTACATGTGACAGTTTTTCCCTCTCCAGAGAAAGTTATAGTTTATAAACTGAAGCAGAGCTGATAATCACTCTCTTCATAACAATACAGCAGACCATGTGGTCACTCTTCACGACAGCTATATAGATACTGTGTACGCTCTGCCTCACGGCAAGCAAGTCAGGCTTCATGTAAAAGTATTGTAATTACTTAGGTGTTGGTAACCAATAAATTAACATCTTCTCAACGTCTTCTATTCTTTTGTAAGTATAACAATATACAGCGCGGTAGAACTTGAGCGGACCTAAATAGTAGATCCTCAAGCAATATTCAAATTAAGTGAGTGTCGATAAATTCACTCTTCTCCAACTAGACAACTGGCCGGAGATCTACGAAAAACTTATCTCAATTAGGAGACTCGCTAAACGATTCAAGAAATCAGGCTCAGTAGATAATAATGAAAAAGTTATCAGACATCGTTTGTTCTTACAGAACAAAAATTAGATGAGATTGTTGTCCATTCTTTCTTCACAAGATGTCAGGTGTGTGTTACAAGAGAGGGAGGACATTTTCTGCATCGACTATGTACACATTATTGAACATGTTTAGTAAAAAGTGCGCGCCAAACACCGACTGAAACGTGTACGCGCGCCTGCGATCAGCGCCAGTCAACGACAGATTAGCTTGCCGTGTTTACCGGAGCGCACAAAGATAATGACCCTGCACGATTTATGGTAAAAGTCCACTGAATGGTATGGAAGTTACATGCAGTTAAAAATGGAACACATAAACGTACGTGGAATTATTTTGGTAGCACTGATATATGTACGTCATCATCATCATCATTTTCCATCTCTAGTTTCCCGGGTGTGGCAAACAAGCGCTCTCCATCTTGCGCGATCTTGGTACCGGTACACCATTTGTTCTTGGACATCGTCCCCAGTTAATACCATTCATCTCCACCTCTGATCGAACTGTCTCTATCCATTGTCTCCTCTTGGTCTCTTCCCTCTGACATCCAGGTTGAAGTACTTCTTAGCTGTTCTAGAGCTAAATCCTTCCTCATTACATGGTCATACCACTGAACTCTGCGTTTCCCCAGAAAGTTGGTAACAGGGACCCTGATGCCAGCTGTTGCTCTGTGTACCTCATTTCTGATCTTGTCTCTCATGGTACTTTGGTTCATAGACAGATATATGTACGTGCTGCTCAAAATTCATCCAAAATATTAAGATATTTTATTGTGTAGAGTTTCAAACTGTTTATAAGAAAGTAGAGCGTCGATAATCCGGATTCAATTCCGGTGAGAAAAAACTTAAAGTGAATACATACATTAGTTGCTCTTCAATCGGTCAACACGAATATGCCCAATGAATGGGTGGGGTACAAAGTATAAATATATAAATGCACTCCTAGAAAAAATTACAAGTAACTTTTAGTTAATTATCACTATTAAAATAAGGGCAATTTAGGATTACACGTTTCAACCTTCAAGTGGTTGAGGTTTAAATTTCATCATCTTCATTTCCCCTTTTCCAGCTGACACTGGGTGGGGGCAAATATGGTTCCTCTCCACTTGGTTCTGTCGTTCCCCCATTCCTCTTTCGACACGGTGTTCCAATCCAAGTTCTGTAAACTAATGCTATACTTCACCGAGTCCATCCAACGCATTCTTGGTCTTCCTCGTCCTCTCTTCCCTGTCATCTGTCGTTCCAGTGCTCGTATTAGTAGCCTTACTCCATTTATCCGTTTGACATGTCCAAACCATATCAATCTGTTTTGCTCCAGTTTGTTATTTTTACTTCTGTACTCCTAGTTCTTTCCGTATATCTTCATTTCTCTCTCTTCGTTTTCTGGACCATACTTCTCAGGAATCTCATCTCAGCTGCCTGTACTCTGCTCTCATCCCTCTTAGTCATTGTCCACGTTTCTGCTGCTTATGTCATTATAGGAACATAATATGCTTTGTACATAATTTCTTTAGCCTTAATTGGTATATCCGTGTTCCATACTAGTCCCCGTACCTGTTGATAGAAAGCACTCCCGAGTTGTATTCTTCTGCTAATTTCCAAATCTAGTCTTCCATCTTCAGTCAGTTCACTTCCCAAGTCGGTCTAGCTGTATGCCTCTCACCAAGGCGGTCTGGGTTCGATTCCCGGTCTGTGCATGTGAGATTTTCGAAGTGAAATGCCATGTCCTGTGGTTCGGATTCCACGTAAAAAGGAGGTCCCGTGGCTCATAATCTACAGATTGACGGTCACGTTAAACTACAAGCTTCCTTCCTTTTCCTTCCCAAGTATTTGAAGTGTTTCACCACTTCCAATTCCTTATCTCCGACTTTGATTACTCCTTTTCCTTCTTTCTTACCTCTACTCACCACCACTGTTTTACTCTTCTCCAGATTTATCTTCAATGCCCATTGCTCAATCTTTTCATTTATTACGTCTAACTGTTCTTGTACCTCCATCTCATCCTCGCCCCAGATGACAACATCGTCTGCAAACAACATTACCTTCATCTTTGCCCTACTATAGTCTTTCATTGTTGCCTTCATGATGTCATCCATCACCATTAAGAACAATAAGGGTGACAATGAGCAAATATGGTTCAGCCTCGGAAAATGCAGGTTTTAAATTTACACTAATAGAATTACACTCAGGGAATTTTTCAGGGTAAGCGTGGGGGTACGCGTACCCCTTCAACATTTGAAAACTGTCAAAGAAAAAATATTGGTACATTTCTATCTAGCCCGGCAAATATAACTTCCGACTTGAAAGTTCATCGATCAGCTGGCGTCAACGCGCTGTTCACAACATCTGGAGGAGATTTCGAGTAATCCTCGATATAAATCGATCTATTGAATCAGATTGGTTTGATAGGCAACTCGGCACTCAGCAGCATAATCGAAACAATAGGCCATATTATTTTCTGCTCGACAAAAGCTTTGTGTAATTGCTGCCTTATTCGAAGAAATTTACTTGTTTAGGCAGAAATAAGTAACATACTGTAACAATCGTGAAAAGGGAGTTCTGTTCTTATAAGCACGCAGACTATTGTTTGGTGGAGGGGTAGGTTGTTAGTTTGTGTGTTGGTTACTTCTGAAGGATGAAGAAAATAACGAACTATTTTACTTCCACCCAGGCATCGAAAAAGCTGAAAGTTAATGAATTAATGCAACCAATGCAACCTTTCATTTAACATGTCAGCCCATAAAGTAATAACCGGACTCTGCAAATTGCCGAAAATTGCAAGATCATGATGTTTTTTCGACTACAACTGAGAGAACCCCTTAAATTTTGTTTAAAAAACCTACTATTGTAGTATCCTCTCTTTGGTGCTTTTATTTATTTATTTATTTATTTACATATGTTACGCCCTCATTGGAGCACTTAACCAAAACAAGTATATACATGTCTCAAAAACAATATTAACGATTCAGCTTCTTATTTTACTTCCTTTCCCAATATATTTTCATTCTAGTCGACCTTGCCGCTCTCTCTACATTGCTTATGGTGTAAGTTTTGCGGGTAAAGGTTTTTAAGGGAAGTCGGATGTTCTTGTTTTTCAAGATATTCTTCTCATCTTTGTTAGCAATTTGGGGCATTGTCAAGCCGAGCTTCGTGCTTTTAATACAATACGCAATTTGAATCTCGTTAAGCTACATGTTAGGTTTGTTTTGTCTTAAAGGTTTTATGAATTACGTGAGTAAAGGTGTATATGCACGTGTATACTATTTAGAATAACACAATGTAATTATAAAATGAACACAATTAGCATGCACTAGAAAACTCCATTTGTAATGTTTACTTAACTTAGTACTGTGTCCCCGCACAGTAGCGTTGACTTATCACTCGACCGGTAGTGACTGTCAATGTCTTTCATTAAAATGCATTATAAGTTCATATTAATTAATGGTTTTATTTATCTGCTCCAATTATTTATCCACTAAAGTAAATTATTAACGGTTTTAGCAAGTTCTCTTTTTGTTATGAATTCAAAGGACCTTTTTATGGTTCTTTTCGAAAATCCAGACATTTTAACAATCCGGACAAGGTCCGGTCACAATTAATCCAGATTATCGACGGTCTACTGTAATAATAATAATAATAATAATAATAATAATAATGTTATTGGTGTCACGTTCCTTTTAACTACTACGGCTTTAAGAGACGCCGAGGTGCCAGAATTTTACCCCGAAGGGGATCTTTGACGTGCCAGTATATCTACTGACACGGCTCCCTCGCATTTGCCCACCCTCAAATGGCAGCTGACTACGCCAGGATTCGATCCTGCAACCTTGGGTACAGCAGGTGAGAACGTTACCACTGCACCAAGCAGCCCGTCAAACTGTTTATATGAACAGATTCTACGATATTGAGCCTAGGGCTCAAATGTTCTCAGAATGTTACTAGGCAGTTGGTAGTCCTCTGGACTCTTTAAATAAGCATACTTATGTTTGCTAAGACATACATTGAACATGCAAAATTAGGTATCAACACATAAATTACTATGGCAGTTGCATGCAGCTGAACATTGAACATCATACGCTTGCATAGAATTATGTTGGCAGCACTAACTTTGACGATTTACTCACAATGTGGGTAAAACATCATGGACTTACACTGGTCCATACAGCTATTCCGAGATATTGACTCTAGGATTCAAGGATTAACACACAGTTGGTAGAACTGGTGACTCGTATCACAAGCACCGTTGTACGTTCTAAATCATACATTGCGTATAAAAATTGGACGAAATCCCTTCGTTAGTATGGGAGTTGCATGCACTTAAACATTGAAAGTATCAACGTGCATAGAACCGTGTTGGCAATACTGCTATTTAAGGGTTACTCAAAATAAATCTGCAACGGCATGTATACTTTCTCATGCAGTATATTGAGACTAGGGTTTAAAATTATAGAGAGCATTTATCAACAGTTGTTAGTCCTGGAGACTGTGATCTATGCCTAGATTCATCACATATGGTACACTATGCACGTACAAATTTTTTTTGAAATAAAAACAAGTTGACAACAGTGTCATGTATGGGTTGCTCAAATTTATTCTGACATATTTTGATTTATATTTGTCTCAATTTTGGATGAAATCCATTCGTTAGTATGGAAGTTCCATGCAGTTAAACACTGAACTGATCAGGACTCTTAGAATTATGTTGGCAACACTCTCATATATGGGTCACTCAAAATTAATCTTAAATATCATATTCCATCAGTTTGAAAAGTTTATAATGGCTGCATGCGCACTTTCTCATATACTGTATTGAAACTAAGGATCAAAATTATGGAGAGTATTTATCAACAATTGGCAACCTTGATGTTTGTGAATATATGCCTAATTTCAACTCGTAAGATACACAGTGCACGAACATAATTTGGTTGAAATCCAATAAATAGTATGGCAGTTGACCTATCAGCAGACGTAGAATAATGTTGACAGCACCGTCATGTATAAGCTCCTTAAAATTAATCTGAAATATAATTGTGTGCCAATTTTGGAACAGTTCTCATACATACCGTCTGAGATATCCAACATAGAGATCAAATTTCAAAAGTAATTATCAACACTTGCTGGGACTGACGTCATTTTCAAATATGGCCGTGAGATGTCATTCCGAAATTGGTTTATTATAAGGGAAAGTTACTTTAAACAAGATGTTCAGTAAAGAACTTATAGCCTACTTGCCCCTAAATGCATGGGTATTGTTATAACTCTTTGTCCTTTTCAAGGAATATAATTGAATGTTGGTTGTAGTAGCTTTTTGAAATACAACGTGCTATGCGGATATTAAACATGAATATGAGGTGCCCTTTGCTAGTGCTACCTCTGTAAAAAAAAACAAAAAAAACCATTCAATTCGGTTTCACCGTGTTTGAATTGATATGGGGAATCGATTTGCACACATACATGGCCGCTATCTGCAAACTATTGGGCTGATGACCTTGTAGTTCAGTCAAAAGATGCTTACCACAAAAAGGTAAGTTGTTGCAAAATTTGGTAGATATCAAATGATTAGGTTGGTCGTAATTTGATTTAAGCTTTTAACATTTGGGTGGCCACCATTTTGTTTCCGTCAAGATGGTGGCGATATAAAATATGACACTGAGTTGCCCTTTGCTAGTGCTACCTCTGTACCAAATTTCGTGTAATTCGGTTTAACCGTGTTTGAATTGATAGGGGGAATCGATTTGCACACATACATGGCCTCCATATGCAAACTATTGGACTGATAACCTTGTAGCTTAGTCAAAGAACGCTTCTCACATAAAGGTATGTTGTTGCACAATTTGGTAGATATCAGATGATTAGGTTGGTGGTAATTAGATTTAAGCTTTTTACATTTTGGTGGCCACCATTACGTTTCCGTCAAGATGGCGGCTATACAAAACATGACACTGAGGTGCCCTTTGCTAGTGCTACCTCTGTACCAAATTTCGTTCAATTCGGTTTCACCGTGTTGGAATTGATAGGGGGAATCGATTTGCACACATACATGGCCGCCATATGCAAACTATTGGGCTGATGACCTTGTAGTTGAGTCAAAGGACGCTCGCCACATAAATATATGTTGTTGCAAAATTTGGAAGAGATCGGAAGATTAGCTTTGAACATTTGGGTGGCCGCCATTACGTTTCGATCTAGATGGCGGCGATATAAAACATGACACTAAGGTGCCCTTTGCTAGTTCTACCTCTGTACCAAATTTCGTTCAATTCGGTTTCACCGTGTTCGTAATGGGGGGGGCAGACATTCAGAGTACACACACTCACACACACACACACACACACACACACACAGACTTGGCCCTGTGTAGATCTCAAAAGTCTACTTTTTTTTTTTTTTTTTTTTGCAAAAATCGAAAGCAGGCTAAAAATATATTACTAAATCCCTGTTACGTTATGGAACATTGGCTCTTATTGCTGCATTGTTAGTGAAGTATTTATTTAAGAGTATGGATTTTAGTACCGGGAGTGTCCGAGGACATGTTCGGCTCGTCAGATTTTGTAGATGCTTGTATTCGGACGCCCATGGGGTGAGCTACAAGTACCGTCGCGTGTGAATGAGATGATATAAATGCAGATGAATGTAACTGGGTAAGTTCAATTTCAAGTAGTTCAAACTTTCGCTACCAGACGTCATTGACACCCAGCAGCGAACGTTGGAACTTGATAGAGCGTTTCTAGCCAAATAACCGACAAATTTAGCTACACACTACCAATTGTAGTGGTAGCTTCTCTTTCATATATGACATGGGCCCACCGATTTTACTTCCCCTACGAAGGATTTTAACGCTCTTAAAAATCAGACTACTTTGCCGGTTTTTGAGCCCGCGATCTTCGGCATAGCAGTTCAGGATGTTACCGAAGCCACTAAGTGCAAGGTCATGTATATTAATTAGCTCGTTGTGGTAACGTTAGCAGTAAGTTGGCTCCTATTGGTCCGGAAATACTGGTCACATTGATCCATTATAATGAAAATACAGGTTACGTCATGAGTACATTGGCTCCTATTAGCCCATTATGGAAATACATTTTATGTTTAGAGTATAATTGCCCATATTGGTCCTCTTTGGCTCACGTTAGGAGTACATTGCTTCCTATTGGTGCATTACTCAGGAAATACAGCTTACGGCTCCTATTTTCTATTATTAGGGATATAAGGGTCGCATTAAAAGTATATTGGCTCCTATTGGTCGATTATTAGGGAAATACAACTACGTTAGGAGTTTATTAGCTCCTATTTCTTTATTATTAGGGAAATACCGAAGAAATCAGGATCTGACAGGTGTGAAGATCACCGTACTATCAGCTTGATCACTTCATAGATCCTCACTAGAATAATTTACGAGAGGATGGAAAGACAGATGGAACTGAGTTGGGTGAATACCAATTTAGTTTCAGGAGAAACTCAAAAACAAGGGAAGCAGTACTAATTCTAAGGTAGTCTTAGGTAGTTGTTGTTTGAGTCTTCGGTCTTTTGACTGGTTTGATGCAGCTCTCCATTTCTCCATCCTGAGCTAATCGTTTCATCTCTACCTAGCTACCACACCCTACATCCGAGGCAATCTGTTTAACATATTCTAACCTTGGTCTACCCCTACAGTTCTTGTCCTCGACCCTTCCTTCCATAATTAATCTTGCTATTCCTGGGTGTCTTAGTATGTGTCCTACCAATCCATCTCTTCCATTCATTAGCAGTCGCCAGAAACATCTCTCCTCTCCCACTCGTCTTAATACCTCTTCGTTTGTAACCCTATCTACCCATCCGATCTTCATCATTCCCCTGTAACACCACATTTCAAACGCTTCAATTCTCATATTTTCTGCTGCACCAATAGTCCAAGTTTCGCTTCCATAGAATGCCACGCTCAAGACAAAGGCTTTCAAAAGTGGCTTTCTAACACATAAATCTATATTCGATGTCAACAGATTCCGTTTTTGTAGAAATGCTTTCCTTGTTTGAGCCAACCTACCTTTTTAAAACCCCTTTGCTTCGTCCATCACTGGTTATTTTTCTCCCTAAGTAACAGAAGTCTCCTACTTCCTTTAGCTTTTCACCTGCCAATTTGATGTCCATATAGGCTTCTGATTTGTTTCGGCTGCATTCCAGTATTTTTGTTTTACATTTATTAATTTTCATTATGAATTCTTTCCTCGTGACGGAGTCCATACCATTCAAAAACTCATTCAAATCCTCTGGCGTGTCGGCCAAAATGACGATGTCATCAGCAAATCTCGGAGTTGAAATTATTTCTCCTTGAATCTTCACTCCCACTTTAAATTTTTCTCCATTTTCCTTCCTTGCTTGTTCAATGAAAAAAAATGGAAAAGTATGGGTGATAAGTTGCAGCCTTGCCTTAAACCTTTCTGAATACCAGCTTCTCTCTCATGTCCTTCAGCTCGAATGACTGCTGTCTGGTTTCTGTATAGACTGTAGATCACCCTCCTATCTCTGTACTTTATTCCAATCGATTTCAAAATGTCAAACAATTTACTCCAATCAACGTTATCAAAAGCCTTTTCTAAGTCTACAAAGGCCATGCACGTTCTCTTATCTTTCCTTATTCTACCTTCCAAAATCAACCTAAGACTTACAAAGTACAGCTTCCCTTGTTCCTACATTTCTCCTGAAACCAAACTGGTCTTCACCCAACTCAGTTTCTATCTGGCTTTCCATCCTCTTGTAAATTATTCTAGACAGGTCCTTTGAAGCATAAGTAATCAAGCTGATTGTACGGTAATCTTCACATCTGTCAGCTCCTACTTTCTTTGGTACACGGATGATAACATTCTTCTTGAAATCAGAGGGTATTTCACCTTAGGTAGAATAGGTAGAATAAGGAAAGATAACAGAACGTTCATGGCATTTGTAGACTTAGTTATAGTTATTGTTGTTTTAAGGGGCGGAACTACGAGGTCATCTGCCCCTTTTGTAGACTGAGAAAGAGATTTTGAAAACGTTGATTGGAGTAAGTTGTTCGATATTTTGAAAGAGATGGGAATAAAATACAGGGAAGGAGGGTGATCTACAGTGAGTCTCTCTCACGACTCGGCCGTCCGGCGCACCCAGCTTATCTGTCTCCCGTTGACTCATCATTCCCCGCTCGGCATAACATAGCACTTCGCTAACGTTATCCGTGCATGGCATGAGATAACAATTAAAATTAATAAAATAAGTTGCTACTACCTTATGACAGGAGATGTTTTAAATGTTCTCTTCCTACATCCATATATTTCCAGAAACGTCTTAGGAAACTCCGATTCACACGCATATGTTCGTCTTTCGTAATTGAGGCTATTTCTTTCCGGATATGTTAATATTTTTCTCGGTTGAAGCTTGGTTCCATTTACACGGGTATGGTTCGACGACGCAGAATAACAGATATTGGAGTAGAGAAATCCCGCCATCGTATGTACGAAGTTCCTCTACATAACGAATGGGTCGGAGTATGGTGCGCAGTGAATGGATACATTATTATAGGGCCTATCCTTTTTCAAGGCACAATTAATGCACAAAGGTACAGGAATAATACACTCAAACCATATTTTGACGAACTAACTGACACTAATTCTCGAAATGGATATATTCAGCAAGACTCTGCCACCGCGCATACAGCTCATGACACATTAAACTTAATTGAGGAAATTTTTGAATACCGTGTAATTAGTCCGGACTTATGGCTGTCACGGTCCCCATATTTAACTGTTAGTGACTTTTATTTATATGGGAGCTTAAAGAATAAAGTGTATGCAAGAAACCCTCACACGTTGGACGAACTGAAAGAACATATCCGGAGAGATATGAAGCCTCAATTACGGAAGACGAACTTATGCGTGTGAATCGGAGTTTCCTAAGACGATGCCGGAAATGTGTGGATGTACGAGGAGAAAATTTCCAATATCTCCTGTCATAAGGTACGAGCTTATTTAATTAATTGTTATTTTCTTAATTGTAATTGTTATCTCATGTCATGCACGGATAAAGTGAGCGAAGTGCAATGCTATGCCGAGCGGGCAGTGATGAGTCAACGGGAGACAGATAAGCTGGGCACGCCGGCCGGCCGAGTCGTGAGAGAGACTCACTGTACAATCTATACAGAAACTAGACGGCGGTTTTTCAAGCAGAGGGAAATGAGGGAAGATCTGGTATTCAGAAAGGTGTAAGGCAAGGTTGCAACTTATCACCCATACGTTTCAATGTATTAATTGAACAAACAATGAATGGAATTAGAGAAAAGTTTAAGTAGGAGTCAAGATTCAAGGAGAAATAATTTCAACTCCGAGACTTTCTGATGACATCGTCATCTTTGCCGACACACCAGAGGATTTGAAAGAGTTTTTAAATGGCACGGACTCCGTCTTGAAGAAAACAATCATTATGAAAATCAATAAAATGTAAAAATGAAGTAATGGAATGCAGCCGATAGAAATCCGAAACTCCTATTGGCATTAAATTAGCAGGTGAAAATCTAAAGGAATTAGGAGACTTCTGCTACTTAGTAAGCAAAAAGAACAGTGATGGGAGAAGCAAGGAGGATATAAAAAGTAGATTATCTCAGGCAAGGAAATCATTTCTGTAGAAAAGAAATCTGTTGACATCAAAAATAGATTTAGGTTTTATAAAGGCAGCAATGAAAAACTATAGTAGGGCAAAGATGAAGGTAATGTTGTTTGCAAGCGATGTTGTGATCTGGGACGAGGATGAGATGGAGGTACAAGAACAGTTAGACGTAATAAATGAAAAGATTGAGCAATGGGCATTGAAGATAAATGTGGAGAAGAGTAAAACTGTGGTGATCAGTATATGTAAGAAAGAAGGAAAAGGAGTAATCAAAGTCAGAGATAATGAATTGGAAGTGGTGAAACACTTCAAATACTTGGGAAGTGAACTGACTGAAGATGAAAGACTAGATTTGGAAATTAGCAGAAGAATACAACTCGGGAGTGCTTTCTACCAACAGGTACGGGGACTAGTATGGAACACGGATATACCAATTAAGGCTAAAGAAATTATGTACAAAGCATATTATGTTCCTATAATGACATATGCAGCAGAAACTTGGACAATAACTAAGAGGGATGCGTGCAGAGTACAAGCAACTGAGATGAGATTCCTAAGAAGTATGGTCCAGAAAACGAGGAGAGACAGAGTGAGAAATGAAAATATACGGAAAGAACTAGGAGTACAGAAACTAAATGACAAACTGGAGCAAAACAGATTGAGATGGTTTGGACATGTCAAATGGATGAATGAAGTACGGCTACGAAGACGAGCACTGGAACGACGGATGGCAGGGAAGAGAGGACGAGGAAGACCAAAAATGCGTTGGATGGACTCGATGAAGTATGGTATTAAAAAACGGAACTTGGATTGGAACACCGTGTCGGAAGAGGAATGGTGGAACGACAGAACAAAGTGGAGAGGAACCATATTTGCCCCCACCCAGTGTCAACTGGAAAAGGGGAAATGAAGATGATGATGGTGAAAGTCAAATTTGAAAGCTTTTGTCTGGAGCGTGGCGCTTTATGGTAGTGAAACCCATGACTGTTGGTGCAGCAGGAAATGGAGAATAGTAGCATTTGAAATGTGGTGTTACAGGAGAATGTAGAAGATCATAAGGGTAGATAGAGTAACAAATGAAGAGGTATTAAGACGAGTGGGAGAGGAGGGATATTTCTGGCGACGCTAACGACGAGAAGAGATGGGTTGGAAGTACACACACCAAACCCTCAGGAATAGCAAATTTAAATATGGAAGGAAGGGTCGAGGACAAGTACAATAGGAGTAGACTAAGGTTGGAATATGTAAAACAGATTTTTTTCTCGGATGTAAGGTGTGGTAGCTATGGAGAGATGAAATGATTAGCCAAGGTCAGGGAGGCATGGAAAGCTGCATCAAACCAGTCAAAAGACTGAAGACTCAAACACCCAACAACAAGAAGTGTACGTAAGGAGTACATTGGCTCCTACTTTATTCTTAGGGTACGTTAGGAGTACATTGGTTTCTAATTCTTTATTCTTAGGGTACGTTTAGGAGTACATTGGCTCCTACTTTATTCTTAGGGTACGTTAGGAGTACATTGGTTTCTAATTCTTTATTCTTAGGCTACGTTAGGAGTACATTAGCTCCTACTTTATTCTTAGAGTAAGTAAGGAGTACATTGGTTTCTAATTCTTTATTCTTAGGGTACGTTTAGGAGTACATTGGCTCCTAGTTCTTTACTCTTAGGGTACGTTAGGAGTACATTGGCTCCTATTTCTTTATTCTTAGGGTACGTTAGAGGAGTACATTGGTTTCTAATTCTTTATTCTTAGGGTACGTTTAGGAGTAAATTGGCTCCTATTTCTTTATTCTTAGGGTACGTTAGGAGTACATTGGCTCCTATTTCTTTATTCTTAGAGTACGTTAGGAGTTCATTGGTTTCTAATTCTTTATTCTTAGGGTACGTTTAGGAGTACATTGGCTCCTATTTCTTTATTCTTAGGGTACGTTAGGAGTAGATTGGCTTCTATTTCTTTATTCTTAGGGTGCGTTAGGAGTACATTGGCTTCTATTTATTTATTCTTAGGGTACGTTAGTAGTACATTGGCTTCTAATTCTTTATTCATAGGATACGTTAGGGGTACATTGACTTCTAATTCTTTATTCTTAGGGTACGTTAGGAGTACATTGGCTTCTAATTCTTTATTTTTAGGGTATGTTGGGAGTACATTGGCTTCTAATTCTTTATTCTTAGGGTTCGTTAGGAGTACATTGGCTCCTATTTCTTTATTCTTAGGGTACGTTAGTACATTGGCTCCTATTTCCTTATTCTTAGGGTACGTTAGGAGTGCATTTGTTTCTAATTATTTATTCTTAGGGTACGTTTAGGAGTAAATTGGCTCCTATTTCTTTACTCTTAGGGTACGTTGGGAGTACATTGGCTCCTATTTCTTTATTCTTAGGGTACGTTAGGAGTACATTGGTTTCTAATTCTTTATTCTTAGGGTACGTTTAGGAGTACATTGGCTCCTATTTCTTTATTCTTAGAGTACGTTAGGAGTTCATTGGTTTCTAATTCTTTATTCTTAGGGTACGTTTAAGAGTACATTGGCTCCTATTTCTTTATTCTTATGGTACGTTAGGAGTACATTGGCTTATATTTCTTTATTCTTAGGGTACGTTAGGAGTACATTGGCTTCTATTTATTTATTCTTAGGGTACGTTAGTAGTACATTGGCTTCTAATTCTTTATTCATAGGATACGTTAGGAGTACATTGGCTCCTATTTCTTTATTCTTAGGGTACGTTAGGAGTACACTGGCTTCTAATTCTTTATTCTTAGGGTACGTTAGGAGTACATTGGCTTCTAATTCTTTATTCTTAGGGTACGTTGGGAGTACATTGGCTTCTAATTATTTATTATTAGGGTACGTTAGGAGTACATCGGCTCCTAATTATTTATTCTTAGGGTACGTTAGGAGTACATTGGCTCCTAATATTCTTAGGGTACGTTAGGAGTACATTGGCTCCTAATTATGTATTCTTTGGGTACGTTAGTAGTACATTGACTCCTAATTATTTATTCTTAGGGCACGTTAGGAGTACATTGGCTCCTAATTATTTATTCTTAGGGTACCTTAGGAGTACATTGGCTCCTAATTATTTATTCTTAGGGTACGTTAGGAGTACATTGGCTCCTAATTACTTATTCTTATGGTACGTTAGTAGTACATTGGCTCCTAATTATTTATTACGAGGGTACGTTAGTAGTACATTGGCTCCTAATTATTTATTATTAGGGTACGTTAATAGTACATTGGCTCCCAATTCTTTATTCTTTGGGTACGTTAGGAGTTCATTGGCTTCTAATCCTTTATGCATAGGGTACGTTAGGAGTACATTGGCTCCTAATTCTTTATTCTTAGGGTATGTTAGGAATTTATTGGCTCCCAATTCTTTATTCTTAGGGTACGTTAGGAATACATTGGCTCCCAATTCTTTATTACTAGGGTACGTTAGGAGTTCATTGGCTCCTAATTCTTTATTCTTAGGGTAATTTGGTAGTACATTGGCTCCTATTGGTTTATAGTTGGGGAAATACACGTTACGTTAGTAGTACATTGGCTCATATTGGCTTATCATTAGGGAATTACACGTTACGTCAGTAGTACATTGATACCTATTGGTTTATCATTAGGGAAATACACGTTACGTTAGTAGTACATTGGCTTCTATTGGCTTATCTTTAGGGAAATACACGTTACATTAGTTGTACAGTGGCTCCTATTGATCATTAGGGAAATATACGTTACGTTAGTAATACATTGGCTCCTATTGATCATTAGGGAAATACACATTACGTTAGTAGTACATTGGCTCCGATTGGCTTATCATTAGGGAAATACACGCTGCGTTAGTAGTACATTGGCTCCTATTTGCTTATCATTAGGGAAATACACGTTACGTTAGTAGTACATTGGCTCCCATTGGATTATCATTAGGTAAATACACGTTACATTAGTAGTACATTGACTCCTATTGGCTTATCATTAGGGAAATACACGCTACGTAAGTAGTACATTGGCTCATATTTGCTTATAATTAGGGAAATACACATTACGTTAGTAGTACATTGGCACCCATTGGATTATAATTAGGGAAATACACGTTACGTTAGTAGTACATTGGCTCCTATTGGTTTATCATTAGAGAAATACACGTTACGTTAGTAGTACATTGGCTCCTATTGGCTTATCATTAGGGAAATAGACGTTACGTTAGTAGTACATTGGCTCCTGTTGGCTTATCATTAGGGAAATACACGTTACGTTAGTAGTACATTGGCTCCTATTGGTTTATCGTTAGGGAAATTCACGTTATAATAAGAGTGACTCAAATTCTTCGTTATGAGGTAAAGGTTTTAAAGATGAGTACGGTACCATCCTGAGAAACCGATTGGTCCATTATTTGAAAAATATAGGGTGCGGTATTAGAGATTTGAGTGGCTATGAATGGTGCATTATTACGGAACAAGATGAAATTTGTATTGAACAACGTGAATTTCGTGAATTGTTACGGTACGGTACATTTAGTGGAAGATTAAGAAATTGGATTAGCTACAAGTTGCGTGTTTATACCTCGTGGAGCATGGCGGTGCTATTGACCGCAACGACAGGACCAGAACCCCAAGCATTCTGCAGTGGTGTCATATCGAAACCAGTCCGACGTGGTGACCCCAACAGAGTAGCCTATTGTTGCGCTCGTAGGTCTTCAGGATCATATTTATAGGATTTGCAGAGTTTCATCAGGAGGTAGGGTGTGGCTAGAGTAGATCTCCTCAACAGTAATGTGTACTTACCCGAGGTTTTCTCATGACTTTCGGAGACCCGAGGCAGCGTGTATCCAGAGAATGTAATGCACAATTCACTTCACACGCACATTCACTGTGTCATCTCATATTCGTCCCCGACATCAACTACTCAACTCCTTCAAGACGAGGTTTCGCGCAAGCGCAGACACGGCCATGCGCCGGCGCGCACGTTGCCATGACGACCTGTCTGTGTTTTCCTTAGCGCCTTTCGCTTCTCCACGTCGATACAGATATGGGTGAGGTCATGGCAGGGGGGTGGGGGAGGTTTATTTCTGGAGAACGTAGCACGGCACACGGCTTTTAATTCTATAGTACAGTGCTGGGTGAATATACTGCCACCTTCACAATCTGTGGTATGGTACAGTGCTGGGCGAATCTACTGCACCTTCACATTCTATAGTACAGTGCTGGGCGAATCTACTGCACCTTCACATTCTATATTGCAGTGCTGGGCGAATATACTGCCGCCTTCACATTCTATAGTACAGTGCTGGGAGAATATACTGCCGCCTTCACATTCTATAGTACAGTGCTGGGCGAATATACTGCCGCCTTCACATTCTATAGTACAATGCTGGACGAATATACTGCCGCCTTCACATTCTATAGTACAATGCTGGACGAATATACTGCTGCCTTCACATTCTATAGTACAGTGCTGCGAGAATATACTGCCGCCTTCATATTCTATAGTACAGTGCTGGGCGAATGTACTGCCGCCTTCACATTATATAGTACAGTGCTGGACGAATATACTGCCACCTTCGCATTCTATTGTATGGTGCTGGGCGAATATACTATCACCTTCCCATTCTATAGTACAGTTCTGGGCGAATATACTGTCACCTTCCCATTCTATAGTACAGTGCTGGACGAATATACTGTCGCCTCCACATTCTATAGTACAATAATAATAATAATAATAATAATAATAATAATAATATATCGTATGGCCTCGGGTGCCGGGTGCAAGCTTTGTAATTTGACACCCAGAGGGTAGCTTGAATGTCGAATTTCGTTATTCCTTGAATCACTATGAAAGTCAAGGAGGTTAGATACTAATCTCCTTGAACACCATAGCGCTTTCTAGTAGAGAAATGAGGAACTTTGTGTTGGCGGAAACTCCCGAGATTAATTTTGCCATTATAAACATGGCTTACTGAATTCAAATGGGTTCTTTGACATGCCAACATCGTATGACATGCGTATCGTATTTTTGCCGCCTTTCAAAAATCACTTACCACGTCCAGGCGCGTGCGAACCTGCTATCTTGGGGTTAGTAGACCGACACGCTATCCACTCACCCACCGTGGCAAGCTTCTATAGTACAGTGCTGGGCGAATATCATTTCGTCTTCACATTCAATCGTACTGTGCTATGCGAATATTCTGCTGCTTTCACATTCTATAGTACAGAGCTAGGTGAATATACTGTTGCCTTCACATTCTATAGTACAGTGCTAGGCGAATATACTGCCGCCTTCACATTCTGCAGTACAGTGCTGGGCCAATATACTGCCGCCTTCACATTCTATAGTACAGTGCTGGGCGAATATACTGCCACCTTCACATTCTATAGTGCAGTGCTGGGCGAATATACTGCTGCCTTCACATTCTATAGTACAGTGCTGGCCGAATATAAAGCCTAATTTAATTCATCATCTAGGCTTACTGGATGGAGCCGCGTCGTGTATCGGTAATTGTTTCCCGACGTTTCGTCTGTCATTGCAGCAGCCTTAATCATGGGTAGGTACGAGTTGGTGTCCGTACTGAAACTGACGGTTATTGCCAGCGAGAGGTGCCTGCTTGCCCTGCATTGACGTCACGCTGCTCCATGATTGGTCTGCGTCCCTTCCAGTCGCGCGCTAGGAGAACTTTCCAAGTGTTGCTAAGTTTGAAACCATCTTCGCGATTGAAATTATTGGGATGCTTCACGACCTCTATTGGCTCTCTAATTAACCTTTTTTGATATCCAGGAATTTTAGCAACAGTTTCAGCCTTATCAAATTCGATGGCGTGTCTCGCGATGTCAGCATGTTCAGCTATTGCAGATCTGTAGTTTATCTGTTTTGTGTCTCGAATGTGCTCTGAAATCCTAATGGAAACGCGTATTTTTGTTTGCCCTAAGTAAACCTGTCCACAGGAGCAAGTCACTTTGTAAACTCCTGCGTCCTGGTTTGGTTGCTTTATCACGGTTGATTTACGCACCACTATGTCCTCGGACACTCCCGACACTAAAAAGCCATACGCTAACGAACAAACTACGCACCACTTGCGTCAGCTTGTTTATTGGATGCATCACCGTTGTCACATTGTGTTTCTTTAGCAACCTTGCGATTCGATCTGTCAACCCCTGTACATAGGGCAGAAAGGCTTTATGGTAGGGTCTATTTTCGTTGTTTTTGTCAGTTCTTCGGCTTTTTTTACATTCCGTGTGGCCCTATTTATCTGTCCTTTGCTGTAATCATTAGCTAGGAGCGTGTTCCAAATTCGTTTCTTCTCTTCATTTACGCTATCCTTATCGCAAATGTGGTTGGCTCTGGTGAGGAGTGTCCTAGCTACCATTTCCTTCTGTAACGGAGGATGACTTGAGTTTGCATGTAGGTACCAATCTGATTGAGTATCTTTCCTATAGACCAGACTTGGGCAAACTTTTTATGGCAGGGCCAGGTGCAATACAAACGATCTAGGCGGGCCGAAAAAAAAACAACAACGCATGTTTATAGATAGACTAGCTGTACCCGGCATGCGTTGCAATGCCAATCAAAGAAAGTGTTGGCATTGTAACTTTGTATGTTGAAGTGCTTTTGGATTCCCAATATTGTTTTTCTTTTTCCGTTATCCACCTCTAAACTACTGTAAAATTGATTTACTATCTCAAAAAAGTCATGAGAGCGTGCTCAACAACTCACCAAATTTTCATCGCAATGAAATGAATAGTATATGAACGCATACGGGACTTTGTTGAAACGATTAGAGCACCGTCACCCATTTGTTGAATATACTCGTACGCTACCTATTGTAAAATGGATTTACTAAGTGAAAACCTTCCCTGGCGAGTACACAACAACTCATGAAAGTTTCATCGCAATCAGATGAATGGCATATGAACGCATACGGGATTTTGCTTAAACGATTCGCGCGACGACACTCATTTGTTGAATCTACTTGTGCGCCACCCATTGAAAAACGGATTTACTAATTCATACACCTTCGCAGGACTGTGCTCAACTCCCCAAAGTTTTATGATAATCGGATGAATGTTATATGAACCCATACGGGACTTGGTTGAAACGATTCACGAGCTGTCGCCCATTAATTGAATCTAATCGTGCGCTACCAATTGTAAAATGGATTTACTAAATCAGAAATCTTTGCGGGAGTGGAAACAACATTTCTCCAAATTTCATTGCAATCGCATGAATGGTATATGAAGGCATACGATTTTTTTTTAAACGACACGCACGCCGTTACTCATTTGTTGAATCTACTTGTGCGATACATATTGTAAAGTGGATGTACTAAGCCAGAAACCTTTCTTGAAGTGTACACAACATCTCACCCAAGTTTCATCGCTTTCGGACAAATGGTATATGAACGCAAACGGGACTTTGTTGAAACGCTTCGTGCGCCTTCGCCCATATGTTGAATCTACTTGAGCGCTACCTATTGTAAAATGGATTAACTAAGCCTGAAACTTTCCCTGGAGTGTACACAACAACTCACCCAAGTTTAGTCGCTATGAGACGAATGGTATATGAACGTATACGGGACTATGTTGAAACACTTCGCGCGTCGTCGCTCGTTTGTTTAATCTACTTGTGCGATACCTATTGTAAAGTGAATTTACTAACCCATAAACCTTCCCTGAAGTGTACACGACATCTCACCCAAGTTTCATCGCTATCAGACGAATAGTATATGAACGCAAACGGGACTTTGTTGAAACGCTTCGCGCATCGTCGCTTATTTGTTGAATCTACTCGTGCGCTACCTATCATGACATGGATTTACTAAGACAGAAACCTTGCCTGTAGTGTACACAACCTCTCACCCAAGTTTCATCGCTATCGGACGAATGGTATGTGAACGCATACAGGACTTTGTTGAAACGCTTCGCCCGTCGTCGCACATTTGTTGAATCTACTCGTGCGCTACCTATTGTTAAGTGGATTTACTAAGCCAGACACCTTCCCTGAAGTGTACACAACATTTCACCCAAGTTTCATCACTATCAGACGAATAGTAGGCCTATATGAACGCATACGGGACTTTGTTAAAACGCTTCGCTCGTCTTCACTCATTTGTTGAATCAACTCGTGCGCTACCTATTATAATATGGATTTACTAAGAGAAAACCCTTGCCCGTAGTGTACACAACCTCTCACCCAAGTTTCATCGCTATCGGACGAATGGTATGTGAACGCATACAGGACTTTGTTGAAACGCTTTGCCGTCGTTGCTCATTTGTTGAATCTACTCGTGCGCTACCTATTGTAAAAAGGATTTACTAAGTCAGAAACCTTTCCTGGAGTGTGCACAACAATACAACCAAAGTTTCATAGCAATCGGATGAATGGTATATGAACGCACACGGGACTTTGTTTAAGCGATTCGCGTGCCGTCACTCATTTGTTGAATCTACTCGTGCGCTACATCTTTCATATTTATTCACCTTTTAAACCTTCTCTGGACTTCCACAAATAATTCAAGACCAAAATTAGCCAAATCGGTCCAGCCGTTCTCGAGTTTTAGCGAGACTAACGAACAGTAATTCATTTATATATATAAGACCCGTGCGGCTCCGCAGCATTCACTTCAACAATCCTACAGCACTTCTGTCCATATGACATTTGCATGTCTTCATGCTAGTGACCTGTACCGACATTTACGGTACAATCGCTTTTGGGTAAATGATGAAGTAGACTTATGAGATCAAATGTGTGGGTGTCTGCTTGTCCTTTGTGTGTGTGTCCCACTATTTACCCTGCGTAAGATTAAAAGGCGCACGGACGTCAGGTTCCAGACTCAATTCTGAAAAGCCGAGGTGAACAGCTAACTCCAAACACATAAGCTATACTTTTCTCTGAAGAATTAACTCGACACGACTCGGCAGTTTGATGCTGGCTGAAGCTAGGGTGATAGGTCGCTCGCAAGCTCGTAAACTCACTCTAGTAAGTTAATTTTCCACTGAATGGAGATTGCTGGAAGAAATTAAAACGCAAAAACACTTACAGTGGTCGATGTGGGAGCCGTCGCGGACTTTCTTGCAGAACTTTTCATGCTGAACAATTCTCAGAGAATATCGATATTTTTAACGGTTTACCCAGTGTAAGCTTAAAAGACACATGGACGTTAGGATTTCCTTCAACTCGATTCACTGAAATCGTAAATGTTCGGCTTCTTCTGGTCATAAATAAATGTTCTTCTACCTAATCCTTCATCGAGAAATCCTTTACAGAATGGTGAAAACCGCATCAAAATCCATCAAGTTGCTCTCGAGATTACCCGTTACATCCAAGAATTGGGAACTTTGTTTTATACTAAGTAGATAGAGATATCCACACAATTTAAGGCTACAGCGGTACAATTTGGTGTTTTGTCTACTTATGGACAATGGTATAAATCATACTAATATATAATAAAAATGAGATGGTGTGTGTCTGTGTGTCTGTCTGTGTGTCTGTTTGTCTGTTACCCAATCACGCAAGAACCACTGGTCCGATTTAAATGAAATTGTGCATGGATGTAGCTGATTTACCAGGCTTACATATAGGCTACTTTTGATTTCGATATTTTGCACTGTTTAAAAATGGCGACTATTTTCATATTTCCATTTCTAATAAAAACAGAATGCTAAGAAATAGCAAAATTTTGATGGCACTACGAGCTTTAGAATTTAATTTTCTATCCGAAAGGTCCTTATCACTTTTCGTGTATCTCCAACAGTTAGCGAGTAAAACCTAAATACGTATTTTAAAACACGGTCAACGCCGAGCGATGTTAGTCTCTACATGAACTGTTTTATTTATAGAGGTAGTTTGTGGGGTCCGAACACAGACGTGATTTTGAGTCTAATTTTATACTCTTTGTGCCGGTTATTGTATGTGAGTATTTGGATCTTTACGCTGTTTCACATTGTTATAGTGCTTTCTACTTTGCACGGTATGCTTTTATCCTTTTTATCGATTTGTTTTTCGTTAAATGAATATTTCAGTTGGCCAATATTTATCTGCTTTTTGTCGTTTTTTACCATGATCAGAAACCCAAATTCACAGACGAATGTGTCGGAGACTAACGACTGTCACATTAGTTTATTTAGTGTTCATGCAGAACTGGGCAAATTTATTTCAATAAAGTAGGTATTTTGACTTTCACGGCCAATAAAGAAAACCGCACAAAACACGGCGTAAACCTAGAAAAGTTGCTGAGTTTTAATTGCTTGGCCCTGAAATTCAATATACAATCATTTTGGAAGCCTTTATAGGGAGGTGAAAGACTGTTTTAGCCTTTAGCACTCGCAGTAAAGTAGCTGAGGTGTTCTAAATAAGAATTGAGGTATCGCACAGTTTGCTACTACTTTGGTAGTCCACAAATAAACCACAAGAGCCCGCTGATGAACCATCTCGGAGTTACTAGGCGTAATCTCGCACAAGTCACGGCATAAACTTAGATTTTTTTTCTGTGATTAATTTGTTTTTGTTATTATTACTTGGGATGATTGAAGTTTGTTCCGTTACTGTTACTCTTTATCATGACGGTACGTACTTTCCGCAATATTACTTATTGCGGATATGATAATTGCTTTCAATTTTGATGTATTTTAGCATAATGTTTATATGTTTAAATAGCTTGCCACGGTGGGTGAGTGGATAGCGTGTCGGTCTACTAACCCCAAGATTGCAGGTTCGCCCCTGGCCGTAGTAAGTGATTTTTGAAAGACGGCAAAAATACGATACGCATGTCATACGATGTTGGCATGTCAAAGAACCCATTTGAATTCAGTAGGCCGAGTTCATAATGGCAAAATTAATCTCGGGAGTTTCCGCCAACACAAAGTTCCTCATTTCTCTACTAGAAAGCACTATAATGTTCAAGGAGCTTAGATATCTGTTATCTAACCATTCATGGAACAACGAAATTCGACATGCAAGCTACCCTCTGGGTGTCAAATTGCAAAGCTTGCACCAGGCACCCGAGGCAATACGATATTATTAAATTATATGTTTAAATATAGTATGAAGACGTTAAACGATAGGTGTTCAATATTTAAGACAGGTTATTTAACTTTTACTACATAGAAGCTGATATTTATTTCCAATATATAAATGCACTTTCTCACCTACAAAGCGGAGACAGACAGGCTTTTCTCCGGGTACTCCGGTTTTCCCTGTCACAATTTCATTTCAGCAACAATCTCCACTATCATTTCATTTCATCCGTCATTCATTAAATCATTGCCCCAGGAGAGTGCGACAGGCTTCGGCAGCCAGCACAGTTCATATCCTTGCTGTTAGATGGGGATTTGATTCATTCCTTACCCTGAACTGGTCGGTCGACTGAAAGCAGGCTAAGGATTTTCACTTTCCTACCTCTGATTAATAATTTGGTGAGTGAAAATGTATGTAGTATACACATGTAGTTGGTAACATGGAAATAACATAACTACATTAGGAATGTGTGATTATATATATTAATGATTTAGGCCAGCAAGTACTAAAAGCCGTTCGAAAAACGGGTACTTCAGCTAGTTTAAAATAAAAGATGGGTCTCTTATATTTGAATTTAGAGATGTAACTCTTGATTAACATATAGAGGTGTGCAAATTAATAGAATTACATAAATAATTTTAATTAGTCATAATTTCTTTTATTCAAAATCATTTTATTGACCAACATCTTTTGTTGTTAGTAGTGTTTCTTCTCCCGTGGAATTACACCTTTTCCCATAAGGAATTGCGTCTGGAAACTTATACGCCATCTTTCATACAGACTGAACAAGGATTCAAAGATCCGCGAGGACCATGTACCATATGACGCCTTACCAACTCGTATAGCGCTTCATCCTCGAGATCTGGTATTTCGGCTGACACCACACTGTCAATGTCAAACATTTCTAGAAACTTACAATCTTCCGTTAATGTTAAGCGTAAATTGATGTGCGGGAGACCTCGTTTTTGAAATTCCACTGTATATAGATATGCTTTTACCGAAAATTTCCTCAACATTAATCAATCGTAGCAATTCCTTTACTTTGCAATGGAAAACTCTCACTTCAATATCAGGCCTATTATTAGCCGTTTCCCAGAGATGAATGCTGTTAAGTATTTCTGGCCAGCCCGCATTATAGGTGAACGTAATGAATAAATCTGGCTTTCCAAACTTCCTCACTATCGCCATCGCATCCTGATAATTTTGCAATATTTTCCTTGGGCTATCTGTAAAAGAAGAAGGCAAAACTACAATACGACCGACTTTTGAGATTTTCATTTTCTGTTCGTACATGCAATGCGTCTGCTAAACCGGCATATGTATCAACTCGTAACTTCGTTTGTTGATGACGTTTATATTTTAACCGGTCACCTTCCATACGACAGTGGTAATCCACGAATAAATATCCATTTTGCAAACTTGAGCAGCGACAACTATCTCAACATGACCTCCATGAACACCACTCATAGACATAGACATTTTGTAATCATCGCTCGTATTGATAGCAGTTTTGTACATACCGCTGTTGCCAATAATAAAGGAAGATTAATTATTCCACTTGTCTGTAACATGTTTTACAATTCGCTTTCTAACCTGTGTAAATAAACTCTGATTGTTGTACTCACAATACGCCAATGACCTGAACAGACAATTACCGTCACCTTTAATCTTTATAACATTGAGTGTCGCCTCTCATTCATCATAATATGATTCATTGTATTGATTAAGCACACAACCTATAAGGACGAATGATGAAACGAAAAGAAGACAGTTTGTACTTTGTAGCTGGTGAGACCAAAGACTATATAACAGAAAGATCGGATACACAATACAAAATGGCGGTTCCAACATTCGACTGTAGCGGCAACTAGGTGGTGTTGGTAGCGGCATATTCGTGAAATTAGTTGTCTTTCGTATACAGTATTTGTTGTCATTCAAAGAGATGTTGACATGACAGTGTCATTAGCAAAATGACTGCTGATTGTGCATGAGCATTTCAGTCTCAAAGTAATCCATTCGTTGAGAAGTTTTAATTAAATTATGTGCACAGAATCCCCTTCTACTCTCTTATTGTATGGATACATGCGACATTAGCGCCCGAGTGGAACAGGCAGAAGTTAACGATATCATGACATAATTAGGGAACTCGCTGTAAATATCAAGTTAGATTTATTATTGGGGCGGCGTTGAATATCATGATACAGTGTTAGTCGTTGTCACCTAGCGACAATATGTCCGTCAAGTCATTCGATTCTATTTTCGTGAGACCTTGAAGGAAGTAATATTCGCAATTATTTTAATACTCGAACGATATAATCAAGTAAGGTGGGTATGAATCGACGGTGCTTGACGGGCATTACATTTTAAGACAACAAACGTCGTCGTAGCGCAAATACTTCCCGAGTTATTTTAGTTTTAGTAAAGGGTGACATTTTTTGAAAACTATTTTTTTAATATATAAGATAGATTATAAGCTTTTTATTTCTGAATGTTAAATCAAACAAAACGTATAGGCTACAAATGGTAGAAAACTTAGGGAAAACGAACACACCTTCATTATTTGTTAGAAGAGGAAGGAGTATGTGACAAGTAAAACCGTGACTGTGCTTCTAAAAGCTTTTCATAATCTGGTTGAAACAGGGAAGAGCTGATTCTTAGTAGCGCAGCTAAATGGTGGTCTATCTATTTTTGCGAAGCTTCATTGTAGAAAACACCTGTTCACAGATATAGGCTAGTAAGATGCGAACATGGCAGTTATTTTCTGTGCATGATATTACAAGTTTGGGAAGCTTGATTTTGGTAGGGCCTTGTAGAACTGAATTTTCGAAACGTTGAGGAATAATTGCTTTAATTTGTTGTTCCATTGTAACTCAATCAGTTCTAGCTGCAACCCTGATTTTACTGTTAAACAGTCATGCTGAAAACGGCCAAGTCCTGTTCAATAACTTTGAAGTCCTGAAATCTTAATTCAAATTCGTCGTGGAGATTTTTAGCACAAAAAGATATTACACAAAACGCATAAACACAATGAGATTGAAATAGTTTTTCACTTCTAGGTATACAGAACAGGAAATATGATCTATGTGTAATTGTAGATAGTACAATTCGAAACCATGTCGGGGGCCGGATTAGACTAGCTCAAGGACCTAACTTGGCCCGCGGACCGTACTTTGCTCATGACTATGACAAGTCATATTTTTTCCCTTAACATTATATCTTATAGTCTTGTATTTTCAACACGTTTCCAAGCATGATAATCAAAATTAAACAGGTTTTATTGGGCATATAAATGCATATTTAGGCTTTCTTAAGTTTTATGGCATATTTTAAAGAAAATATCATTATAAACGGCATATTTTGGTAATTTTTATTTGAATTTTGTTTTATAAAAATCAGAATAAGCTCTAGAAATTATTGTTCTGGATAGACTGGAATATACTACTGAAGAACCATTCTAAAGTACTGTATGGAATGTTTCTAACAGGTAGGAGCTATTGTTTGCTAGTTGGGTCAATTCCTGGAAACCGGGCTATTGTTTACACGGAAGCTGAGGTAATTCCGCAATTATTGGTCATCGTTCTTATCTCTCTCCTTTGCCCTTCCCTCTTCCACCTTCAACACACTGAATGACCTTGGTCACTCATTAGGGAGCTTCAGTCATTTAGTTCCTTTCAATACGCCTAAAACAAAAGTCTCAATTTGTGGGAAGTTGCGAAGTTTTGTTCGCGAGTTCGGTGAAAACATATTCAGTACGGTTGGACTGATATTATTCTGTAAATTGTGTGAGGTAAAAGTCATATTTTGAATTTTATAGGTCATATTTTTATGTTTTTAGGTCATAAATGCATACATACTTCATAAATTTTGGGGGCGTGGTGGCTCAGCGGTCTAGCTGTATGCATTTCGATTCCCGGTCAATGCATGTGAGATTTTCGAAGTGAAATGCCATGTCCTGTGGTTCGGATTCCACGTAAAAAGGAGGTCCCGTGGCTCATGATCTCGAGATTAACGGTCACGTTAAACTACAAGCTTCCTTTTCCATACATTTTTAGGTCATAGAACTCCGCCCCCTACTCATGACTGCTGCTTCCATTGTAAAGTTGATGCTCGGATGTATGGAGCACATGAAGTCTAGAGAGTCCTGAAGTATGTTACGTCCATGTTCCCATATCAAAAAGACGTCGTCTACGTATCTGAACCAACACTTAGGCTTCAATGGGCTCTCCTTTATCGCTTCTTCTTCGAAGTTTGCCATGAACACGTTGGCCAACAGTGGAGAGAGGTGGATCCCATGGCTGCTCCCTCCGTTTGCTGAAACATCTGTCCACTGAATACGAAGACTGTGGAGTTAACGCAGTGTTCAGCTAAGTCCACTAAGTCCGTTGGACCTCCTGTGGCTGTAAGTTTTTCCCTGATTAACTGTGTGGCGTCAGGTACAGGAAGTCTGGTAAATAGGGACTCCACATCGAAGCTTGCCTGTAGATCACCGTCACTCAGGTTTATACTCGCTATGATCTCTATAAAGTGCTGCGAGTTTCTTACGTGAGAAGCTGGCGAAGAGAATAATGACTGCAGGACCTGGTTCAAATATTTAGCCAGAGCGTGAGTTGGAGACGCTATGGCGATAACTATAGGCCTCAGAGGCACATCAGGCCTGTGTATTTTAGGTAGGCCGTAGAACGTGGGAGTTCTTGAGTAGCGAGGTACTTAATTAGCCGCGTCGTCGTTAGTTCTATCTTCCTTATGAGGTTCTTCGGGATGGCCTTATAAGCTGGGCCTTAAAGGAGGTTGTGAACTTTATCCACGTAGTCTTGGGTGTCGAATTCAACCGTAGCATTCCCTTTGTTTGCGGGTAGAATCGTAATGCATTCATTACTTCATAACTCTTTAAGGGCCTGGCTTTCTTCTCTGCTGACGTTGCTTGAAACGGGCCTGGCATGTTTGATGATCTGAGAGGCCTCTGCTCTAATTTCTTCTGCTTCTAAGGCTGGTAGATGACGGATGGAAGCTTCTACCCCACAGACAATATATTCCGTAGGAGGACGTCTCAGCGTGATTGCGTAAGTAAGTCCTTTGGCTAACAGATTCTTACTTGGCTTGTTCAGTGGCAGGAATGACATGTTGATCACTATGCGCTTCCTATCTAATGCATAAGTTGCAGTTGGTTTCTGCCTATGTTGCAGCAAGCCAAATTTCCTTATATGTGTAGCTGTTGTGTTCTGTAATATGGTGTCTGCTTGGCTTGCGGTTATGTTACCCAACATCGTCCAATCGTCAGGAGACAGTCGTAGCATTAGCTTGAAGTGTATGTCAGATAGTTCTCGCGTTACAGACTCGTTAACGTAATAGGACACTTTCAGTTCGGAGTAAAATTCTCCACGCTGCTGGCGAAGAAATATGATGTTTTACCTTGATAAACTTACGTGAAATTTCGTAGTCTCTGCAGCATTTCAAAAAGGCAAGTGAGCTCAGCAGTCTCCCATAAGTCCAACCCCTCGCCCACCTCGTGGGAGACGGGCAACGGCACAAAGTAGGGGATTGCCTGTAGGGGTGAAGTACCGTGGGGACTTCGTGTGCCCCGGGACCGTTACGGTAGCTGTGAAGGTCCTACAGGAACCCTGAAAAGTGAAGGCTAACGGGGCTCTGGTGAATCTACGATAGGCCCAGCAAGCCAGTAGTGGATAAGACTTTTGCTTTCAAGAAAGGAACAGGCCTCGGACAGGACGGATACAATGGACGACGACCTAGCTGTGTTCATGGACTAAGACTTGGAACTTTAAACATACGAATGATGACGGAGAAAGTGGAGGAGATAGTGGGTATGATGGAAAGAAGGAAGTTGGATTTATTGGGATTGACAGAAACAAAGTGGAAGGGGGAAGGAAGGAGAGAACTGAGAAAAGGCTATAGACTGTACTGGAGTGGGAATGAAGAGGGAAAGGGGAATGGAGTGGGAGTAGTAGTACGAGATGGTTTAAAAGAAGAAGTGAAGAGAATAAGTGATAGGATGATGAAAGTGAAAGTAGCACTGAGGGGAGAGACCGTAGAAATAGTGCAAATGTATGCTCCACAAGTAGGCTTCGCCTCTGAAGAGAAGGAGGAGTTTGAAGAGAAATTGCAGAAGCAGCTGGTAGGAAGGCATATGATTGTTATGGGGGATCTTAATGCCCATGGAGGAAGAGAAAGACAAGGGTATGAGAGTGTGCTTGGACCAGAGGGTTGGGGCAGAAGAAATGAGGAAGGAAAGAGACTGTTGGACTTCTGCCAAAGGAACAGCCTGTTAGTTGGGAACTCATGGTTCAAGAAAAGAGAGAGCCACACGATCACATGGTACAGTGATGACTTGACCAGGAAGTCGGTGGTCGACTATATACTGTATGAGAAAGAATTAAATAAGAACATCACGGACATCAAGGTTATACCATCGGAGAACCTGGATAGCGACCATCGATTGCTGGTAATGAACCTGAGAGGGACTAAGGAGAAGAGAGGGACTGAGAACCAGGAAAGACGTATAAGGATAAGGAAACTGAAAGAAGGAGATAGAAGGGTCGAGTACCTCTAAATGGTAAAGGAAGGAATTCCAACAGATGAAGAAAGAGGGGTGGAAAAGGAATGGGCTAGAATTAAGAAGACACTATTAGGTGCAGCTGAATCAGTATGGGAGGACAAGTAGTAAGAACAGGTGGAAGGAAACACCATGGTGTAATGAGAAGACAAAAGATATAGTAAGGGAAAAGGATAGAGCCTTTAGGAGGTGGTATCAAAATAGGACGGTAGAGACAAGGGAAGAGCACCAGGAAAGAAAGAAGGAGGCAAAGAGAGTAGTGGCTGAGGATAGAAGAGTGGACAAAGATGGTGAAGGTACAAAAAAGGTCCTGTATGGGATGGTAAAAAATAAGCGGCGTAAGGATCCTGTTAGAATGGTGAAGAAAAGGGGACAAGAGATAGAAAATAGGGAAGAACTGAAGAACATGTGGAAAGAATATTTTGAAGTACTTCTGAACCCAAATGGAAACCACGGCGACGAGGAAGAAATCGGGGAAGAGGAAGATGGACTGCAAACAGAAAAGGACTTAACATGGAAAGAAGTGGAAGATGCAGTGAGGAAGATGAAAGGAGGGAAGGTACCGGGTGTGGATGAGTTGAGTGTGGAAATGGTGAGAGCAGCAGGAGAGGTGGGGATACAATGGTTGTACCGAGTGATGAAGACAGCATGGAAGGAAAGGAAGACCCCACCGGACTGGAAAAAGGGAATAATCGTCCCTATCTTCAAGAAAGGTAGTAGAACAGAATGCAGAAACTAACGGCGAATAACACTGATGAGTCATTGTGCAAAGATGTTTGAAAAAGTTTTGGAAAGGAGAATTAGGACAAGGATAGAAGGAGGGATGAGGGAAGAACAACATGGCTTCAGAGCAGGAAGGTCCACAGTGGATTTGATTTTGCTGTAAGGCAGTTACAAGAACAACACTATGAGTATGGAACAGATCTACTGATGGCCTTCCTGGACATTGAGAAAGCATATGACAGTGTATGCAGAAACAAAGTATGGAAGCCCCTGGAGGATAGAGGAGTAGAAAAATGGACTATAAGGAGGATAAAGGAGATGTACAAGGGAAGCGTGAGCTGTGTGAAAGTGGGAGGAGAGAGATCGGACTGGTTGGAACAGAGAAACGGCCTGAAACAAGGAAGTGCACTGTCACCGTTACTTTTCATTGTGGTGATGGATGACATAATGACCCGAGTGGCACAAGTAATTGGGGAAGGAAAGATGAAAGCAATGGTGTTTGCAGATTTGATGATTTGGGGAAACAAGGAGGAGGAGGTACAGGAACAGTTGGACGTGTGGGAAGGAATAATACAAGGATATGGGATGAAATTTAGCATAAATAAGAGTGAGATGGTGATCACAACAAGGAAGAAGGAAGGAACCACAACGGGAATAACAATTGGTGGGAAACAGCTGAAGAAAGTGGAGGGTTTCAAGTATCTGGGAAGCCTGATACAAGATAATGGAAGAAACGATAGAGAAATAAATGAGCGGGGGAGACAGGCAGAAGCATTCCGGAGGAGTGTGAGAAGCATGTTATGGAGCAAGGATGTCCCTCAGAACAGCAAAAAGATCATATATCGGACGTACTATGTCCCTATCCTGACGTATGCCTCGGAGACCTGGGTTATGAAAGGAAGGGAGAAGAGCAAAATACAGGCCAGTAAGATGAGGTTCTTGAGAAGCAGTATTGGAGCTACAAAGATGGACAGAATAAGATATGAGAGGACCAGAGAATTAATGAAGGAGGAACTATTACAGGATGGTATAGAGAAATCTAGACTTAGATGGTATGGACATGTAAAATGAATGGAGGAGAAGAGGATACCCAGGAGGATACACGAGACGAAGTGGGAAGGAAAGAGACCGAGAGACAGGTGGCTGAAGGGGGTGGAAGAAAGCGTGAAGAAGAGAGGAGAAGGCTGGACAAGGGTGGAGGCTGAGAGATGGTGGGAAGACAGAAGACGTTGGAGAGGCTTGTGTTCCAAACAGACCCGGTCAGTGGCTGGAAACTGTGCAAGATGATGATGATGATGAAGTGAGCTCAGCAAGTGCGACCGCTTCTGGCGTAGATTGTCCAATTTCCTCCTGTAGGAGTGAGTTTCCTCCCCGTAGAGGCGTACATATTTAGATCGTAGGCTTTCGCGGCCGGTGTCTAGTTAATCATCTAGGCTTCGGGATAGAGCCGCGTCGTGTATAGGTGATTGTTTCCCGACGTTTCGGCTGTCATTGCAGCAGCCTTAATCATGGGTAGGTACGTGTTGGTGTCCGTACTCAAACTGACGGTTATTGCCAGCCAGAGGTGCCTGAATTGACGTCGCGCTGCTCCCTGATTGGTCCGCGCCCCTGCCGGTCACGCGCTAGGAGAGCTTTCCAAATGTTGCTAAGTCTGAAATCTTATTCGCGATTGAAATTATTGGGATGCTTCACGACCTCTATTGCCTCTCTGATTAACCTGTTTTGATATTCAGGAATTTGAGTAACAGTTTCGGCCTTATCAAATTGGATGGTGTGTCTCGTGACGTCAGCTATTGCAGATCTGTAGTTCGCCTCCGGTCGGGATTCGACTTCCAGACACATCACAGCAGCACCTCCAAGGGTAAGTGTGCCAGTTTTTCCTTTTTCTTCCCCTGCACCTTTGACAACCCCGTCCCCCTGACTTTAACGCATTAAACCCTAGATTGTAAACAAGGAATCTCTCTTTCACTGTCCCGCTGTCACAAATCCTAATTTTCCCGCCACTTAGCACTGCAAAACACCTGGCCGTGAGGGCGAATATCGCTGACAGTGCAGGCAGGGACTTTGCCCTGAGTCAGCACGCAACTAGCAACCGCGTCAAGGTCATGCACCCGTGCCTCTAACTGAGCAAGTGGCCCGCGTACAAACCTATGCGAAGCGCCCGTCCTGAGTCCACTTTCGTTCCCTCCACACTCATTCATCCCTCCATCCCCCAACTCATACGCACCCCCGCAGACTCTACCTCGTTCCAGGAAGCCGTCCTCTTCTGAGTTTCCCCATCACACAACTGTCCCTTTGCCAAGCACCCACGAGCCTACGAGCCTGAACAATTTATTGATTTATTGTTCTAGAGATAATCTCATCCAATGTCGATCAGACTTACAGTGTATCTTATTTTGTCTCAAGCCCACGTTTGATTTTTAAACCTGGATTAGAAACTGTCCCCACCAAAAAATGCGTCAATAGTATTTCCACACGATCGGTTTTATGATTCATCCCCTATTAGTTAGCCTATGCAGTATGGTAGGCAAGACATGATTCCTGTCGTACGTGTCACTTATATATCTTGGCGTCTACTTGACGACAAATTAAATTGGAGTCGCCATGCCCAGCATATTACCTCTCATCTTGAAAAGAAAATACATGACGAAATTGGGGTGCAGATCCAATAAAATTGTTGTTTGAGTCTTCAGTCTTTTGACTGGTTTGATGCAGCTCTCCATGCTTCCCTCTCTTGAGCTAATCGTTCCATCTCTACATAGCTACCACACCCTACATCCGAGGCAATCTGAAACATATTCTAACCTTGGTCTACCCCTACAGTTCTTGTCCTCGACCCTTCCTTCCACAACTAAGCTTTCTATTCCCACATGCACTCTATTCCTTAGCTAGAACAACATCCACAGATTCTACAAAGAATGGTTCAATCAATAATGAGGAGTTGCCCTGAACACATCACGTTCTACATGGATGGCTCGAAAATGGTACACCCTTTTAGAGTGAGAGCTGCGTTTTTCTTCTCAGATCTTAATGTGGAATATAAATACGTCTTGTTCGGTAATTTATCCATTTTTACACCTGAAGCATTTTCACTACGCCAAACTTTATGATACCGTATATAAAATATCACAATATAATGAAGGTTCGTATTTAGGCCTATGTGGATTTACAGAGTGTACTTCAGACTTTACAGAACATTAAGAGAAAGGAAAATTTGTATATATTCCATATTGCCAAACAACTTTGCGAGTTACTCGAATCCGGATAAGTAATAATATAACCTGGATACCCAGTCACAACAACATAAACGCGCTGATAAACTCGCTAAAGAGACTATACCATCTGTTGATCTCATTTCGAAGATAGTCAATGATATACGTAGCGAATGGCAGCTAGCCTGGAATGAGTTTGCCAGAACAAAAGGACGATTTACTTTTACAATATACGACCGACCATTCCATTAAAGCCATGGTTTGTTTGCTCAAGACATTATACATGCAGACATATAATCTCTATCATACGTAGGTTGAGATTTAATCATGCCCTCCACCCGATATGTATGGCTTGCATTCATAGGTTGGTTGGTTCTTTAGTTTAGGGGCTGTGACAACGCGGTCATATAGCCCCGTGTACTTTGGGTGTGTGTAGAATCTGTCTGATAACCGGTGTTAATTGTTGATTGGTTGTTTCTTCAGTTTAGGGGCTGCGACAACGCGGTCATGTAGCCCTGTGTACTTTGGGTGTGTGTAGAATCTGTCTGATAACCGGTGTTAATTGTGATGGCTGTATTAGTGTGTGTGTCTGTTTTTTAATTCAAGTAAGGAATACAACTTTGATTTTTTCAAATAGTTCCTACTTTTGCCGCCAAACGCCACCGTCTACGACTACTAGGCCTAGTTCAGAACTTAGCTACTAGACGACACCGCAGTCGGCTCTTGGCAACGAACGTAGGAACTTAAGAGCGTTGTTTACATTCTTAACCTATACAATTTAGCTTCACACCGGTGTAATTAGTGAAAGGTTCTTTAACATGCCATAAATCTATGACATGGGTGTTAATTGTGATGACTGTATTAGTGTATGTTATCTGTTTATAATTCAAGCAAGGACTGCAGACAATAATTTCAAGTAGTTCCTACTTTCACTACGGTACCAAATACTACCGTCCACAACACCTAGCTGGAACTTGGCTACTACTAGATGCCATTGCAAGCAGCGCCTGGTGACGAACGTAGGAACTTGAGAGCATTAATCATACCTAACCTACAAATTTTGCTTCACACAAGTTTAGTTAGTGGGCCCGCCGGCTTTACCGCCCCTCTGAAGGAAGGCATACTGTGGGAGTTCTAACACTCTTTAAAAAAATCGATGACTTCGGCCGGGTTTGAACTCACGACCTTGGGCATAGAAGCCCAGCATGCTACCATCTACGCCACCGAATCCGACTTTGCATTTATATACGGGATTCCAGTTTATGTTCATGCGGCCAAATGAAGGTACCACCTTACGTCACCTCATGTTTCAATGTAGGCCTACCGGTACCCAAAATGACCTACAGCGAGTTGAAATGATATCGGAGCTGCGTAAACTTGTCTATTTCTTGCCCTTAAATACAGCCACTACATAAACCTACAGTTCTACTGGTTGACATCCTTATAAAGTATCTCGTTAATTGTACATTTTCCCTATGGTATTATGTAATTATATATTGCTTTTGTTATTTCCCTTGTGTAATCCGGGACCAGTTTGTGTGAGTAATAAGTCACCAAGATGGTTCACTTAGTTTAATTTCCTTCCGTTTGATTTATTATTAGTATCATTATCATCACCGGATGAGTTATCCGTGGTCGTTATGGCATGACTGCTGGCAGTCGATCACATCCGGGAGGCGAGAAGGTTCGAATCCCCCCCCCGCCGGCAACCTTGAAGATGGTCTTCTGTGGTTTCCCATCTTCCTTCCAGGCAAATGCCGGGGTTGGTCTCTAACTATAGGCCACAGCTGCTACCTTCCAACTCCTCGTCCTTACATTCCAACTTTCCTCCCCAACGGTACTTGTAGCTCACCCATTGGGTGTCCGTCTCGAAGCAGCTACAATACTGGCGAGCCGAACATGTCCTCGGACACTCCCGGCACTAAAAGCCATACTCAAAAATAAATCATTATCATCTAACATAGCACTTAGCTACTAATAGGAGGGAATCTTGTAGTTTTGTTGATTAATATTAATTTGTTGTTGCTTATCGTGGTCATGTATTCCCCGTGTGGAATTTGCGTGATAACCTGTGTTATTATGATGACTGTACTAGTGGGTATATTTGCAAATTGGAGATATGATTGGGAAGGAGGCGGCGTGGCCTTAAGTTAGGAACCATCCCCAGCATTTGCCTGGAGTAGAAAGGGGGAAACCACGGAAAACCAGTTCCAGGATGGCTCCTCTTCTCAGTTTTGCCTCACGGGGCTGAGTGTAGCCCTTCCAGCCCTCAGACCAAAATTAAAATTTCTTGGCAGAGCCAATCCGGACCTACGAGGTGACAGCCAAAAACGCTATCCGCTACACCACGAGGTGGTTTGATTAATATTAATAGGCCTACTTCCATTACCACTCCCTAGGGGTTGCATTACCTTGGCGTGGAGGGAGTGCTTGCGAGGTCTAATGATCCTTTGGGCTATGCCGGCGGGAGCATAGCTTCTGGTAGGGCCTACCTTGCCGGACAGGCCAAAGATAAAGATCCAGACTAAGAAGCAACCCAGAACCCTCAAGTCCTCAACGGCAGCGAAGATGGAGAAGATGGTCTTCGGTACGGTGGAGCTGGCGGAAGAGGCAGCCCAGCTGACCAGAGTCAAGAGGTCAGGACCTCCACTGCCTTGTGGATAGAAGAGGGAACTTCAAAGACTAAGGGAAGAAACCCTGACAGAAAATCAGTAGGCCTGGATACTTAGAAGGCAGCCCCTTCACCAGGCTTTGGTTGCTGTAGGCCAATAACCTGCACACCCGAGATTACTTTATTACATAAACATTAACGAATAGAAGCCGGACAGAAGAATTGGATTTTACCTTCTGCATGAAATCGGACACTCCAATTGGAATATGGAATGTACAGACGATGTGCAGACAGGGAGATTAAATGAAGTATGGATGGAAATGAAGAGATGCAGGTTGGATATGTTGGGCCTGAGCGAGATGAGGTGGAATGGATTCGGTGAAGTAAGGACGCAGGATGGAGATACGCTCCTGTTTTCGGGTAGCGCACATCACATCGCAGTGAGGGTGTTGGATTGCTGCTCACACAAACGGCAAGAAAGTGCCTGCTAGAATAGCACCCAGTTTCAGAGAGGGTTATGGTAGCTAGATTTGCATCAAGGGTAATGCCAACAACAATATTCAGTGTTACGCACCGACGGAGACAGGGAGAGAAGAAGAAAAGGAGCAGTTTTACGGCAAGTTACATCCACTGCCGGCTGGATCGCAACACTCCTGGTTGCTTTAAACTGCCTGCCCATTCGACGATTACAGCATTGGTTTGATCATACAACCTCGTTTCCAAATAAAGGCGCTAGGAAGCAGCACCAAGGCACTGTGGCAGACATTAGTTTTGTATTGATGCTAATGGAGCAGTTGTGTTTGGAATAAATAAATAAATACATACCGGTACATGAATGAATGATTGAGTAAGTACGCGAGACAATAAATATGTAACTAAATAAATATGTAAGTAGGTAAATATGTAAGTAAGTAAATAAATAATTTAAGAAATATGTAAGTAAATAAATAAGCAATAAATAAGTAAACAAATAAATAAGAAAATAAATAATTAAATAAATAAATGTGTAAGTAAATAAGTAAATAAATACGTGAATAAATAAGCAAATAAATAAGAAAATAAATAATTAAATAAATAAGTAAACAAATAAATAATAAAATAAATAATTAAATAAATAAATGTGTAAGTAAATAAGTAAATAAATATGTAAATAAATAAGTGAATAAATAAGTAAATGAATAATTAAACAAATAAATAAGAAAATAAATAATTAAATAAATAAGTAAAAAATAAATAAGAAAATAAATAATTAAATAAATAAATGTGTAAGTAAATAAATATGTAAGTAAATAAATGAGCTAATAAATAAGTAAATAAATAAGTAAATCAATATATAACAAAATAAATAAGTTAATAAATAATTAAATAGATAAATACGTAAGTAAATAAAGTAAATAAAAAATAAGCAATTAAATAATTAAATAAATACATATGTAAGTAAATGAATAAATAAATATATACGGGAATAAATAAATAAATAAGTAAATAAATATGTAAACAAATACATAAGAAAATAAATAAGAAAATACATAAATATGTAAGTAAATAAACAAATAAGTAAGTAAATAAGTAAGTAAATAAATAAGCAAATAAATAAGAAAATACATAATTAAATAAATAAACATGTAAGTAAATAAACAAATAAGTAAATAAATACGTAAATAAATAAAAAGCAATAAATAAGCAAATAAATAAGTAAAGAAATAAGAAAATAAATAAATAAATTTGTAAGTAAATAAATAAGTAAAAAAATAAACAATTTGTCCAAAAAATCTGTAAAAATGTATAGTACAGCCATCACAATAAGACGGGTTATCAGACAAATTCACCTCACACCCAAGTACATGGGGCTACATGACCACGATGTCGCAAAGCCCCTAAATAAATCATCATCCCATTTTTCGGGGGCCGGAGGCATTTCTTTTCCCTGTCTTTTATTGTCCTTATTCTTTTCTTTTCATTTCGCCAAGTATGTAAGTTAGATTTAAGTCAGTTAGAAGTAGTTATATTTTTATTATCGTCTGCATAATTACGGGAAAATGAGCTCGACATTTCGCCCCTTAAAAACAATCGCCTCCGCCACATGTATTTTTTGCTTTCCTTTATACTGAAAATTTACCCGTAAGTATGTGTCTGAATACTTTTAGATGTTAGAATAACAAAGGAACTAACTTAGTGTAATGTTTTCACGTCCGTCAATCTCGATATTAAGCGTCCAAACATAACAATACTTCGTTTCAGGTATCTTCCCCTTTAAAAATCTGCGGCAATCTCAGTGCCTTGGTGCTGCACCTAGCGGTGAATTAATGCATATATCTTGTACGCCTGTGAGTGTCGAATGGGCAGGCAGTTTAAAGCAACCAGGAGTGTTGGGATCCAGCCGGCAGTGGTTACATCGAACTATTTTAATGGCGAAGAAAAGAGATAGGTATATTGGTAAATAATAATATCGTATGGCCTCGGGTGCCTGGTGCAAGCTTTGTTAATTGACACCCAGAGGGTAGCTTGCATGTCGAATTTCGTCGTTCCTTTGAACGCTATGAAAGTCAAGGAGGTTAGATATCTAAACTCCTTGACACTACAGCGCTTTCAAGTAGAGAATGGAGGAACTTTGTTAAAACTCAGCAATTCTTCTAGGTTTGTGAGTTTTAATTCACCGGCCGTGAAAGCCAATATACCATCTTTTTGAGGAACTTTGTGTTGGCGGAAAATCCCGAGATTAATTTTGCCATTGAACACGGCCTACTGAATTCAAATGGGTTCTTTAACATGCCAACAACGTATGACATGAGTATCGTGATTTTTGTCGCCTTCAAAAATCACTTACCATGGCCAGGGGCGAACCTGCAATCTTGGGGTTGGTAGTCCGACACTATAACCACTCACCCACCGTGGCAAGCAGGCATATTGGTGATAATGGGAGACATGATTTTCAAAGTAGTTAATGACAACCAAGGCCTGGAGAACATTATGGGAAAACATGACATAGGAATTAGAAATGATAACGGAGAGAGACTAATATTGAACTCAGCAGCAGCTATGGGCTCGTGATAGGAGGCACCATTTTCACCCACAAGAACCGCCATAAAGTGATCTGGGTGTCCCAAGACCATCGCACTGAGGATCAGGTTGACCATTTCACCATCAGTAAGACCTGGCGCACCTCAATGCTAGATGTGAGGAACAAAAGAGGGGCAGATGTGGGTAGTGACCATCACCTAGTGGTGACTACCCTTCGATTAAAGATATTGTAGCGGCCACGAAGCTTCCCCACCAGAAGAGAAGGACGAAGTACAACTTCTAAACTGACGGACAAAGAAGTAAAACAGACTTTTCACTTGAGCTCTACCAACAGCAGTGGCTACGCTCGCTAAAGCGCAGCGTTAGTCCATGGGGCCAAGCTCTCTGCAGAGTCTGTAGGCGCGTGGGTTCGAGCCCCACCGTCGGCCGTCCTTGAAATGGTTTTCTGTGGTTTTCCATTTTCAACACCAGGCAAATGCTGGGACGGTACCTTCTGACAGGCCACGGCCGCTTCCTTCCACATCCTTGTCCAGATTCATTCTTCTTCATCCATTCCATCTCTCATCGCGACACGCAGATCGCCCACGGGCGTCGACTAGAAAGACCTGCACACGACCAAACTTGAGCTGCGAAACCACTTCCAACAGTTGTCTGAGGAAGAGGAAGTTCAGGAGATTGACCAACACTTAAAGAACATCAGGAACTCATCCATCAATACCTATGAGAAGGGTAGAGCGAGGAAAGGAGGAGTGAGTCAGCCCTGATACATGGAGGGTGGTGGACAAACGGAAACAATGTAAAATACGACTTAATAACGCAAGAACACGAGATGAGAAGGCACAAGTTAGAGCGGACTTCAATCAGTTGAATAGGACTGTGAAGAGGAACTTTCGGCGTGAGAGGCGAATGTTCATTAATAACATTGCAACACAAGCAGAGAAGGCAGCACAAACCAGAGATAGTATGACTCTATACCACATTACTAAAATTTTATCGGGAAAGTTTTCCAGATTTGACAAGCCGGTGAAAGCCAAAGATGGCAAATTATTGACCAATCAGAATGAATAACTAGAACGATGGAGAGAGCACTTTTAGGAAATTTTAAATCGTGTAACAGCTCAAGGGGAAGAAGAACCAGCTGAGGACGAGTATAAAGACGCTGTTATCAGTTCGGAACCACCATCGAGACTAGAGATTGAAAGGGCCATCAAACAACTCAAGATCGGCAAGCTTGCAGGACTAGACCATATCGCACCGGAGACACTGAAAATTGATATCGAAGCGTCAGCAGATATTCTGCTTCCATTATTCAGGGAAATCTGGGAACAAGAAAAGATACCAGTCGAGTGGAAGAAGGGGCCGTTGATCAAGTTTTCGAAGAAAGGAGACCTTACAGAATGTGATAACTGGAGAGGGATTACTCTCCTTTCGATACCAAGCAAGGTCCTCTCACAAGTTATTTTGAACCGAATAAAGCAGGGAGTCAACCAAAAACTGAGGAGAGAACAAGTGGGATTTAGAGAAGGTTATTCATGTCTGGTAACAGTTAAATTGTTTATTAGATAGTTCATTGTTTCATTAGACTGTGGTGTGTGAGGGTCTATATGAGTGTGCCTGGTGACGGTCTGATTTAGTGGTAGTATTTTGTTGTTGGTAGAACTTTAGTATTTTTCGTTAGTAGAATTTTAGTATTTAGTTGTTAGTAGAAGTAGTATTTTTAGCCTACTTTTCGCATTTTGTAAAAATGAGGAAAAAGTAGACTTATGAGATCGATCCGGGTGAATGTGTGTCTGTCTGTCTGTCCTTCAGTCTGTCTGTCCTTCTGTCTGTCTGTCTGTCTGTCTATCTGGCTGGCTGGCCGTGTGTGTCCCCCCCCCCCCCTATCAACTCCTAAATGGCTGTAGCATCGAACCCAAATTTGGTATGAGTAAAGATCTCTATCTGAATTCTCATCGCTGCATTTGAAAATGATGTCAGTGCTACCAACTGCTGAAAAATCGCAATTGAAATTTCAGCTCCATGTTGCATATCTTGGAAGGTATGCATGGGAGCTATACCAAAATTGGCACACATATAGATAATAATATTTCAGTTTAATTTCCAGGAGGCCATACATGACAGTGTTGCCAAAATTATTCTAAGCCTGCTGATAGGTCCAATTTTAAATGCATATAACTTCTACACTATCAATTGGATTTCAACCAAATTTCGTATGTACTATCTGTAGATAGACAGATATGACTGGGCGTAATTTTAAGAGCCACCAGAGCTGCCAACTGTTAATATATGCACTCTCTATTGTTTTTATCCAAATACCAATATATCAGGAAGTATGCAAGCCGACAGCATTAACCTATGCACACGTATAATACCTGACATTCTAGATTAATTTGGAGTAACTAATGGACCTCAGTACTACCAACATGATTCTAAGCCTGCTGATAGGACCAATTGTAAATACATGTAACTTCTATACTATCAATTGGACTTCAACCAAATTTATTATGAGCTATATGTACTATAACAGATATAACTATGCGTATTCTTAAGAGCAACCAGGGCTGCCAACTGTTAATAAATACTGTCTCTATCTTTTTACCCTAATATCAATATATCAGAAAGTATTCAAGCCAACAGCTCTAAACTTTGCACACGTATATTACTTAGATTAATTTGGAGTAACTAATATACGTCAGTGCTTCCAACATGATTCTAAGCCTGCTGATTGGTCCAATTTTAAAATACATGTAACTTCTATACAAATAAATGGATTTCATCCAAAATTGGCTCTACAATAGATCATAATAATTCAGATTATTTCTGACCAACATATGCATGACATTGTTGCCAACATGATTTTACGCGCGCTGATAATAAATAATGTTATTGGTTTTACGTCCTTTTTAACTACCCTGGCGTTTAGAGACGCCGGGGTGCCGGAATTTTGCCCCGAAGGGGCTCTTTAACGTGCCAGTAAATGTACTGACACGGCTCCCTCGCATTTGCGCACCCTCAAATGCCAGCTGACTGCGCCAGGTTTCGAACCTGCAACCTTGGGCTCAGCAAGCGAGAACGTTACCCCTGAGCCACGCAGCCAGACGCGCGCGCGCTGATAGGTCCAATGTCTAACTACATGCAACGTCCATGCTATCAATTGGACATCAACCAAATTTTGTATTCTGTACATTAAGAGATGGAACTAAGAATATATTCAGTCACCAGGGCTGCCAATTGTAGTGCACTATTAGGCTACATTATGCCAGTTGAATTTCGAACGGGGGGCCGTGGTGGCTCAGCGGTCTAGCTGTATGCCTCTCACCAGGGCGGTCCGGGTTCGATTCCCGGTCATTGCATGTGAGATTTTCGAAGTGAAATGCCATGTCCTGTGGTTCGGATTCCACGTAAAAAGGAGGTCCGTGGATCATGATCTCAAGATTAACGGTCACGTTAAACTACAAGCTTCCTTCCTTGTATTTCGAACTAATTAGAAATTTCGATATTACCAACTGAATGTTGTCATTATTCTAATTAGGTCCATACAGATTAACCATTGGAATGAATCTTACATTTCGAGAAAAGTAGGATCTTTAGTTCGTCACGGAACTTCTTGTTGTTAGTAGAATTGCTCTATTACTTTATTCTGAAAGGGAGTAGCAGCCTTTCAGAATAAATCAATCCATTACTTGTCTTATAGACGGTTAAGATATTGATAACATTAGCCAACTAATGGCTACACTGCGTTCTGCTGCCCGGCTGAAAGCAACGGGAAACTACAGCCGTGATACTAATCCCGAGGATATGCACCTCTCTATGCATAATTACATGTGATCATCGCCTCCTCTCTTGTAAAATTCCAATCCGGAGGTAAACTAGTCCCCCGTTCGGATCTCCGGGCGGGGACTACTTGAGAGGGAGTTAACATCACAGAAGTGACAAAGATGAAATCTGACAGTCTACGGATCGGTGCGTGGAATGTTAGAAGTTTGCTAGGCAGTGGAAGGTTAGAACCCTTAGAAAGGGAAATTGATAGGTTGAAGTTAGATTTGGTTGGGATTAGTGAAATGCGCTGGCAGGAAGAACAGGACTTTTGGTCAGGAGACTATAGGCACCGTGCAGGCAGCTCGAAATGCTACTACTAGCGCTACGTAGTGGCCCGTTCTGAAACAAGAGGTGAGGCGTATTGCGTGAGTCTCAGTACAGCATGTGTGACGTTCGAACAAGTTGCGGGTTTAGAGAGATTCAATTCGGGGATCTAAGTGAATCATCATGGAAGAAAAGAAAAAACCTAGTTGTCAGTGGCCACGTGAACGACGTGGAAGAGTTAATTTCGAATGCTTTCGGATATATCACAGGAAAAGTCACCCGGCAAACGTATGTGACTTTGCCGCCTTTTATATCGTGAAACTTGAGGTAGGCATGGTGTAGTTAGGTCACAATTTAAAAAGTTTATTTAGGAAGAATTGAGCCTCCGTGGCTTAGGCGGCAGCTCACCGGCCTCTCACCGCTGGGTCCGTGGTTCAAACCCCGGTCCCTCCATGTGAGATTTGTGCTGGACAAAGCGGAGGCAGACAGGTTTTTCCCCGGGTACTCCGGTTTTCCCTGTCACAATTTCATTCCAGCAACACTCTCCACTATCATTTCATTTCATCTGTCATTCATTTAATAATTGCCCAAGGGGAGTGCGACAGGCTTCGGCAGCCGGCACATTTCATATCCTCGCCGCTAGATGGGGGCTTCATTCCTTCCATTCCCTAACCCGGTCGGTCGACTGAAAGCAGGCTGTGGATTTTCATTTAGGAAGAATTACTTAATGTATCTCAATACGTAGATTTTCACGACCACTAACTGACATTGTAATATTTAATTTGGGGATATTATGTCGCCTATAATATATGTATATGTTTGCTATGGGTTAATAACTTGTAACCATTTTTATTTTGTGTTTAGGTTGACCAGAATCTTAATGTCTCGAGCAGTGAATGTTCCTGTCCTGCAGGCGCCAGAGTAACTTGCAAACACGTAGCTGCGGTAGTGTATTTTGTAAATAATGAAAGTGTTGTCTCGAAAACAGACCATACGCAACAATGGGGAAAACAGAGTCCAAAAACAGTGTCAATAGAAAAATATAGGAAAGGCAAACGCGTAGAAGCACTGTTCGGCAAAAAGACTTTAGAGACATCCCTTCCTCCCTTTGAATTAAGTGAGGATATTTTAAAACACATCATTAGCAGTCATCGTGCAATACTTCGAGCAGAAGGAAGAACTGAAATCGAATAATCGTGCAGGGCCGTAGTCAGCTCGTTGATGGACAGGGTAGTGAATTATGTGGAGAGAGAAGAATGTGAGGAAATTGTGACACAGCTAGTACATTTACAAGTCTCTAACGCCATGCTTTCACCGGGCAAATACACCTTTCACACTGTGAGTGACAAAATGTTTTTTACCAGCAAAGTTCAGGTTGATACAGATCAGATAATTAAAATCTCCCTGGAAACTGTACCTCAATCACGAATCCCTCGATGGTTTCAAGAAAGAAAGAAAGAAAGAAAGAAAGATACGAATATCTGCTAGCACGAAAGCACATCGGATCAAAACTAGGAGACATAACTTTGATACTTTACCTCTCGCTTTTGTAACTGATTCACCAATTGGGGGAGCTGCTTTGAACAATCTTTCTTACGGAAGTGAAATGGAAAGTGAGGCAATAGAATGTTATGCAAGTTCATTCAGTGTTCGTGTTATTCGGTGTGGGTTAATAATCCACCAAAAACAAACTTGGATTTGTGGCTCTCCAGATGGCATAGTTCTCAAGGGGAATGTAGCTGACAGAGTGTTAGAAGTTAAGTGTCCATCTTCCTGTAAAGATAAATCAATAGTTGATGAAGCAGGGAATGTGAGAGTACGTTATCTTTACGCTGATGGGCAAAAAAACATACATTTAAAGACAAGCCATATGTATTACACACAAATACAAATACTAATGTACATAACTGGCTTAGAAAAATGTGATCTATATGTATATAGCAGAGCACAACAGTTGACAATACCTTATAAGGACAATAAATAAGTCGAGGAATGTCTCACCAAAATTTCAAAGTTCTATTTCAGTAATTACTTGCCAAAAATTAGCGGTATTCCTAATGATAATTAAGTAATCATTTGTGCTTGGTAAACACTGAACAGTTCAATAGAAAATGAAAACAAAGAATATATAAAACAAACTGATGGTAGGAAAAATCTCGAACTATTCTTTAATTATTGGAGTTTGCAAATTTACTAAAACGCAACACATATGCACAATGTCATCTATGTACGGAAACAGTTCTGTTGGCAATTTCTGTAATATATTGTATATTTTGATTCTTTGAATACACCTTTCTACATGAATTCTAACACTCGCAATATTGTTCAACCTCCTCAACTATTAATCTCCCTTCATGTAAGAACGGTGGCGCCAATATTACGACTCCGCGGCCAGATAAGTTAGTTCTGATGCCAGGAAATCCTTTATCAGCCATACCCTCATCGCCAGGTTGAAGTAAAGTTAATAAACCACTGTCAGTTGTTATGAATGAGTCACTAGCTCTTCCAGCATAATATTTCGATTTAAAGGCGATCATACCACTAGGCGTGATAGCAATTAAATGTTTTGCAGTGTAGCAACCCTTGTATTGAGAATAGAAATACACTCTCTGATCTACTTGGGGAGCCTGTTCAACCCCAAATTCCGTGCAGTCAATAATGGCTCGACAATTATTGTAATTTCTCTTAAATGCTGGAGGCATTGTTTCTCTAACACTTTCCTTACGAGGCCAGAATATGAAATTTTTCGTACGCTGCACGAGTTGCATAAGAACGGTCGTAAAAATACGTAAAATTGTAGTCCTGTGAACACCGAATAACACTCTCAAAGCAGAATAGGACAGTCCAGTTTTCATTTTCATTAGGAAAATTAATAATCTGGTTTCTTTACAAAATTTGGAAACGTTACAGTTTGGTAATAACGCAATCAGTAAGGTGAAGACGTGAAGTTTACACCTGTTAAATCACGCATTTGTGTATTGTTCCTTATGGAACTGTAACCTTGGAGACCTGGGCTCGTGACGTCTGCATGATCGTCTTCTGTTCCACACATTTGATCATGTTTCTAAATGTTCCTTCCCAGACCGAAATTAAGTGGAATACATGCTTGTGTATTAACGTCGTTTACATTTACAGAACAAGTAAACATGAAGTCTGAACAATGAAAATCAGATGCGTCTGTTCCCACGGATGCATCCTTGGTTATGTTACTTGCGCACACTGTAGCTGAAACTTTTCCGCCTGGTTCTTCCTTTTTTAATCGTTTGAGTTGTCTGTGAAAGCGCTGTAAGCTAGAACCCGGCGAAACATTCCTCTTCTTGTATTCATCAGGAAATATTGTCGGAACATAGGCTGGACTTAGTGGGTGTCCAGATCTTCTGTTTCCGATGAAATGTGCACTGCATATTCTTGAGTAAGTCGTAGGTTGCCAAAGTGATCCATCAATGCTAAAAATTAACACCAAAATTAAATTAAATCGGGTCAGTTGAATGTATTGCAAATTTGTGCAGTATGTACGTGTACTTACTTCCTTCGGTTAACTGCTTGTATCCATCGCCTCCTTCGGTCCACTTCTATCGCTCGTTTTGGAAAACAATAAAATTGTATAAAACTTCCCGTATTTGCATAAGTATTGGAACAACCGGCAATACAACAATTGCGTTTACTTGATCTTCGTTTCTCTGCCATTATCGTCGGAGTGACTACACGCTCATACCAGAACAGTGACTGCGAGCGTAAGGTAATCTGTGCTGCGAGCCTGGAGTCTGCCTCACCTATAGTTCTCCACCCGGCCGCTAGAGCGACACGCACGGTGCCTATAGGGTCATTAGCACTAAATCAAACAACAGCTATGCTGGGGTAGGTCTCATATTAAGTAGGAAACTTGGATAGCGGGTGGAATATTATGAGCAATATAAAGAACGGATTATGGGAGCAAAAATCAATACAAAACCCACGTGCACCACAGTGGTACAAGTCTATTTGTCTACCAGTCAAGCTGATGATGAAGATGTTGAAAATATCTACGAAGAAATAGATGAAATTCTGAGGTACTGTCATCGCGGCAGGAGATGGCAGTTGAACATGCTGCGACGGGGTGCGGGTGGGAGGTCTTGCAGTACGCATGCGCGGTCCGCCCATTCCAAACTTAAATATATCGGCTTCCCGCATGCCAATGGTTATTATTGCAGCAGACGACACGCAGCCAGTGAAAGAAGGAATGTGCTGAGTGAGTGAAGCAAGTAGTAACCAACTTAATGTATTTGGAACGCGCGATACGCAGTGAGCGGGAAGACCTCTGCAGTTCAAACCCAACTGCCATCTCCTGGCGCGATATCAGTATGTCAAGGGTGATGAAAATGTTATAGTGATGGGAGATTGGAATTCTGTGGTAGAAAAAGGAAGACAAGGGAAGATAGTAGGAGATTTCGGATTGGTTGAAATGAATGATCGAGGAAGCAGGCTGGTGGAATTCTGCACCGAGCAGGAGTTGGTCATAGCTAACACCTTATTCAATAACCACAATAGAAGAATATACACATGGATGAGACCAGGAGATACAGGGCGTTACCAAATCGACTTTATTATGGTCAAGCCAAGACCAACTACAATCCTCAGACCTTAATGTAGAAAAAACATGGCGGCGATGGTTGCCCTACCAATAGCTAAGATCATGTCATCGGGCTTGTCACAGTTCGTGTAAATTATTATTTTTACTCACCTAAGAGCATAAAAGAAATCACAAGACGAGACTAAGTTCCGAAGAAATATGCATCAATAATTTAGACTTACCTGAATTAATTTATCTATATAGTGCTGGCCTCGAATTATAGGTTTCTTCGTCTTCACCCAAGGGGCAACTATAATAGTCTCACTGTTTCTGTGGTTGAATAAGAAGCTTTTTGGCGAGTTATCACGATTTGTATTTAAGTTCAGTAATTATAGATTAATATTAATAGCAAAAAATCAAACAGACTGAAGTAGGAGAGAAGAAAGTACCCGGTTACTGAAGTGCTGTCCCAGCACATGCAGAGTATTTGTGTACACAATCGGAATGTGAATAATTGCCTGAAATAATCGAACCAACGCCATAGAGATACAATTCAATTAAGATCTCTCGTGGAATTGTCTAAAATCTCGGGTAAAACATCACCCGAATTAGTTGATTGAAATATGCAAAGAAGTCGTCGTGTGGATATCTGAACATAATTATGGAGATTACTACACACAAGGGACACGATAATATGTTACCATCTAACCTATTAAACATTCGCTGTTACCGTTTGGAATAGTTTTACGCTGGAAATAGTTGATTTAGTAAAGTACTATAGGTTGGAAAGCATCATCTCCCTCTTACGGAATTATCGCGGCACACCATCTCGCAATATAAGTACATAATTGGCAAGGTAATCACAACACTTTATTACACACATCATAATAAAAAATAACTTGCAAGCTGTAAGAATCACATAAGTATGAATAATGACGGAACACAATGAGTTCACTGTTTGGCACAGAGGGAACATCTTCCTTAACCAATAAAACAGAAGTTCACTCTATTATTTGGCGCGTATACAAGGCAGTGTAGAACATCTACCAGACTGGTAAGGGTTTACAGAGGCACATATTGCTGAGCGTTCAAGATAACGTCAATGGTTTGGTCTAGCCGTAGATGCTCATTGCGTTTTCCCTTTACTACTTAAGTTCGACACTTCTGAAGTGTACTAAGCTATTATTATATTGTCACTAACTAGCAAATCATTGCAGTGTACATTCTTGAGACACTTCTATTATGCTTTAGTCTTAGGTACTTCAACATCCGAAGTAAATGACACAATGCCATCGGTTGACTGGACAATCATCACACAAACGAACCAGTCCATATTAAGCGTATTATCACATATTTACATACGATTGCAGTTCATTAACGCGAACTGGACTTTACAGACATACAGAAGACACTAAAAATTACAGATGAGCGACAGTTTATCCCAACTTTCATCAAACGAAGCTAATCAAAGCTAAATAGTGTATCCCAGCAACGAATGTAAACAAACAATATGCCGGGGCTTCAGCATACGCCATTTTCACACTTTCGAGACTTGCATTAAGGTCTGAGTATTGTAGTTGGTCTTGGTCAAGCAGAGATTTCAAAACCAGATTTTGGTTTGCAAAACATATCCCGCTCTGACCACAATCTGGTTGTAATGAAATGCAGATTAAAGTTGAAGAAACTGAAGAGAATACAAAATCCGTAAAGGTGGGCAATAGACAGACTGAAAGAGAAGGATGTAAACGAAAGATTCAAGAAGAGCATAAATGAAGGACTAATGAGAAACCCTAAACAAACTTCAATTGCTGACGAGTGGGCACTTTTGAAGAATGAAATAACAAAATCCGCAGAGGAAAATATTGGTAGGAAAGAAAGAATGGGTAGAAACCGTGGATCACTCAGGATGTACTAGAATTAATGGATGAAAGGCGGAAACACAAGAATGTAAAAGATGAAAAGGGGAAAGCTGAATACAGACGTCTGAGAAATGAGGTTAACAAGAAGTGCAAGGAAGCGAAAGAAGAATGGTTGAAAGAGAAATGTGCAGGTATAGAAAATTGTCTGAAATTAAGAAAAGTACAGCTTATCGAAAGATTAATAATAATAATAATATAATAATATCGTATGGCCTCGGTGCCGGGTACAATCTTTGTAATTTGACACCCAGAGGGTAGCTTGCATGTCGAATTTCATTGTTCCTTGAATCACTCTGAAAGTCAAGGAGGTTAGAGATATCTAAGCTCCTTGAATGATATAGCGCTTTCTAGTAGAGAAATTGAACGGAACTTGTAGCTCACCCTTTAGGGTATCCGCTGAAAGCAGCTACAGACTCAGGCGAGCCGAACATGTCCTCGGACACTCCCGGCACTAAAAGCCATACGATAAATAAAATAAGTAGAGAAATGAGGAACTTTGCGATGGCGGAAACTCCCGAGATTAATTTTGCCATTATGAACACGGCCTACTGAATTCAAATGGGTTCTTTGACATGCCAACATAGTATGACATGCGTGTCGTATTTTTGCTGCCTTTCAAACATCACTTACCACGGTCAGGAGCGAACCTCTAATCTTGGGGTTAGTAGACCGACACGCTATCCACTCACCCACCGTGGCAAGCTAGGATTAAGAATACTTTTGTGGAAAAGAAGACTAGTGCTGTAATATTAAGGACACAGATGGAAAGCCTCTAACAGATAGGGAAGAAAAGGTTGAGAGATGGAAATCTTACATAGAGTGTTTGTATAAGGGCAAGGACAAGGAGATTGACAATCATGTAATGGAAAGGGAAGAGAAAATTATTGAGGATACGAAAGGAGACTTAATATTATGATCAGAATTTCACAGAGCAGTGGAAGGCTTAAGCAGGAACGAAACACCAGGCATAGATGATATACCGATTGAGTAGCTACGCTGCATAGGTGATGATGGTCTGGTCAGGTTATTTCACTTGGTGTGTAGGATTTATGAAACAGGTGAGGTAGTCTCTGATTTCAAGAAGAATGTTATCATCCCTACACCAAAGAAAGTAGGAGCTGGCAGATGTGAAGATTACAGTACAAACAACTTGATTACTCAATGCTTCAAAGATCCTGTCTAGAATAATTTATAAGAAGATGGAAAGCCAGATAGAAAGGGAGTTGGGTGAAGACCAGTTTGGTTTCACTACAAATGTAGGAACAAGGGAAGCTGTAATAAGTCTTAGGATGATTTTGGAAGGTAGAATAAGGAAATATAAGAGAACGTTCATGGTATTTGTAAACTTAGAAAAGGCTTTTGATAACGTTGATTGGGCTAAATTGTTGACATTTTGAAAACGATTGGAATAAAGTACAAGGATAGGAGGTGCTCTACAATCTACAATCTCATTAGAGCTGATGGACATGAGAGAGAAGCTGGCATTCAGAAAGGTGTAAGGCAAGGCTGCAACTTATCACCCATACTCTTCAATCTTTACATTGAACAAGCAATGAAGGAAATTGGAGCAAAAAAATTAAAGTGGGAGTGAAGATTCAAGGAGAAATAAGATTTGCTGATGACATCGTCATCTTGGCCGACACGCCAGAGGATTTGAATGAGTTTTTGAATGGCATGGACTCCGTCACGAGGAAAGAATTCGTGATGAAAATCAATAGCTATAAAACAAAAATATTGGAATGAAGCCGAAATAAATCAGAAACCTCTATGGTCATCAAATTGGCAGGTGAAAAGCTAAAGGAAGTAGGAGACTTCTGTTACTTAGGAAGCAAAATAACCAGCAATGGACGAAGCAAAGAGATTATAAAAAGTAGGTTGGCTCAGGAAATGAAAGCTTTTCTACAGAAAAGGAATCTGTTGACATCGAATATAGATTTAGGTATTAGGAAGTTATTTTTTAAAGTCTTTGCCTGGAGCTTGGCACTATAGTGAAACTTGGACTATTGGTGCAGCAGAAAAGAGGGGAATTGAAGTGTTTGAAATGTGGTGTTACAAGAGAATTATGAAGATCAGATGGGTAGATAGGGTAACAAATTAAGAGGTGTTAAGACGAGTGGGAGAGGAGAGATGTTTCTGGCGACTGCTAATGAAGATAAGAGATAGGTTGAAAGGACACATACTAAGACACCCAGGAATAGCAAGCTTAGTTATGGAAGGAAGGGTCGAGGACAAGAACTGTAAGGGTAGACCAAGTTTAGAATATGTTAAACAGATTGCCTCGGATGTAGGGTGTGGTAGCTATGTAGATATGAAACGATTAGCTCAGGACAGGGAGACATGGAAGCTGCATCCAACCAGTCAAAAGACTGAAAAATCAAAAGACAACAACTCATCCACGGACCAGATCAACACCCTACGCATAATCATGGAACAGTCCACTGAACTTCAGTCCTCACTGTATGTGTTATTTGTAGACTTTGAGAAGGCGTTAGATAGTGTCGTGAGAAAAAGTATGTGGCACAGAACACCAAATATAATAGAAATGAATGACGCATGGCAGTGGCGGCTGGTGATTTTTCACTTGGTGGTGCCAGCATATTAAAAATTTGCAATAAAATCATTCAAAGTTGCAGGTACGGATAGTGCATATTTTATGCAATAAGTTATATGTTTAACATTATTTAACTGTGCTATTGTAGAAGACGTTTTGGAACTCGTGTAGTATACGTTGCCCGGCGCCATTAAAATCCGAAAAATTTTCTATAGATATGGCCAATGTTACTAATATACAGCAGTTGAATATTTCATCGCTAGAGAGTGTTACGGTATTTTTTCAGAGTGCCAACATTATTGTTTCCAGACCAATATTTTCATCCAGCCCAATGGTTTTCGTCTAGGCCAATAAAGGTTAGGTAGCCCGTCCCTGCGGGCCGCGTTAGGCTAATGGATAACACCCCTGGTTTTTGTCACGCACAGTGGGGTAGTCACGCATCAATAATCTTTAACCAGGCCAATGATTTTGCCTAGTAGTACAATCAGTAAGTTGGCAGCATTACGTAATCAAACATGGCGACGTGCTTTTTGATAAGTTTATTACTTGAAAGTTAAGGTTGACAATTTCCTTTTTTGGAAGTGTTTACGCGGTGTTTGTTAATGGCAAATGGCTTTAATAACGTGGCAGAGTAAATACAAACCATTTTCAGAGCGCTACTAAGTAAAATAACGCACTTTCGAAACGGGCAACGTATACTACAGGAGAGCCGACGTTTTTAATTGAAGTGTCAGCTGAAGTGAATTGAGAAATTGCATAACTACTACAAATATTTTAGTCTCGGGATTTTTCGCCAAAACAAAAGTTCTTCCTTTCTCTACTAGAAAGCGCTAAAGTGTCAAGGAGGTTAGATATCTAAGCTCCAAGGAACAACAAAAATTCGACAAGCAAGCTGCCCTTTGGGTGTCAAACAACAACGCTTTCACCTGGCACCGAGGCCATACGATATTATATCATACACATATTTTGATCCATATGCATTTTAAATAAAAACCACTTTTAAGAATTATAATTGAACAAACCTCTCAGAAAAATAATTTGAAGAAAACAACATATGCTAGGCCTACTCATCAAAAATATTTGTTCCAAAACCTCGATCGACACCTTCATTTGAATTAATAAGAGCGGTCCTATCGCTAAATGGAGATTGTAACAACTCACTTATTTTATTCATTGTTACACTTCCGAAAGGTGACACAGAGCTCATTGAGATTCCTACGGCTTCGTACGTTGCGCTCGAGCTATGCGATCTTCAAACATGAAACAAATCAAATTTTATTAAGGAACCTAGCTTGCATGTATCGATTCCAAAAGCACACTTATTAGATTAAAACGGTGTTTATATGGTCAATGCCGCATTATGCTATGCAAGTTTATGTAACATGTCTATATAGGAAAAAAATAAGCATGGCTATTGCTAACACACACGTGACCACAGCCTCTTTGTCGCAATTTCAGTTGCTGTCTCAAAATAAATAGGTGAGATGAAATGAACACGATGACCTACCTCTAAGACAACCTTACTTATCGTACATACGGATTGATTGGAAAGGATATCCCCTGCATCTAATATAAATGAACACAAAAGCTATTTAACGACGGACACTATTCATACACATTTGCAGTCAAACTTGAGAATTTGTGTTTACGCTTGGGACGTGAAACTGTGCCGCCAAATTAAATTAACGAAACACAGTAAAACTCGTTGAAAAATTCCGTATTTTTACATTACAAAGAGAGAACAAATAATCCCCGTCATCAATATGCGCCTAAAAAGTTGCTAAATGTCAAACAATAAAGAACTAATACTATTTTGTAGTTTGAATTTATTTAATAGTCAGACACAGTGATATATCGTCAAGCTGGTACCACTGGAGCTGTGCTGCCATATGCTGCACTCTAGTGGTGGAAAGATAAAGCAGTTCAGCAGTTCTAACGTGTATGTAATTTGTGCTTGTAGCCTACCTGTGACGTGCTGCTATCTCGTGGATAGAATTGAAGCTCCGCGTCACGGGGCCGTTGGCTCTACCCTAGTAGTAGGTAATCTGTGGCTCTACCTCAGGGTAATATGCGTCTCAACACAACACAAACAAACTCAAGCCAAACTAGTCCTTATTGCAGTACAGTGTCTGATGTTCGTAGGTAGTGCCGGTTGGCTCTGGCTCAGTAATTCAATAAAGCGCCACCAGAACGCATGTCAGTTTGCGCGCTCGTTCAAATAGTGCAGAATATGTATACAATTTCCTCAAAATGTAAATGTAATATAAACTGTTCTTGAGAGGAAAAAGTCACATATTCTCTCTTCATTACACTGGTGGTGCCATGGCACACGGGCACCACCTCAGGAGCCGCCCCTGACGCATGGTAAAGCATGGAAACAAGAAACTACTGCAGCACGCCTAGTGGTGTGGCAGCCAACTACCAGTATGGAAATATTAGCTCCCAAATATGTTTCTTTTATTTTTTTATTTTATTTAACCGGGTCACTCCGATCCGTATTTTATTTAAAGGCACAATTCCATTTTAAAAAATCGCTCCAACTTGAGACTTTGGACTGGATGGTTTTATTCAGAACTGTTCACTCCGATGTCGTATGGCCCATTTTCTTTGGCGTGAGCAACACCCGCATTTGACAAATACGGTTTACGAATGAAAAGTATGGAGCTCGATTACAAGCTGAAGAAATACGACAGTATCGTGTTATACAGGAACAATATTTGCTATTGCGAGTAATTTGAACGTATAAGTGACTTACATATCTTCTATAATCAGGATAATGAACAGTTACCGTAACGTCTTTCAAGCATGCGTAGCCGCCATGTTATCAACAACACAGAACACCAAAGTCAAATCAACCAATTACGAGGCGACCTTTCGCCTAGCAGCGCTCGTAGTGGGGTGGCGGCGAAGTATCCAGTGCCGTCAGTTACTCGTATCATAGCTTCAGCCCCGTGATGGTATGTGGGGAACCATGAAAGAGTTTGGAATTCCAGGAAAAATCATTAACATAGTCAAGGAGATGTACAACGACTACACATGCTAAGCTTCCTTTGGTCATAAATGAATGTTCTACAGAAACCTTCCTTGAAAAATCCTTTACTTGTCCAGAACCAAGGGATGCTGTTAGAGCCCATCCCAGTCCAGTTAACACCGGGGTTAAGCAAGGATGCCTGTCGCCACCGATAATATTTCTTATGGTCCTAGATTTGATAATGAGGAAAGCTATGAACCGACGAAGAGGCATACAATGGGGTCTGACAGACAGGCTGGAGGACTTGGACTTCGCAGATGACTTGTGTCTGCTAACCAGCAGCTTTAAGAATATGAAAACCAAGTTGAATGATTTGAGAGTAGAAGCATCAGAGGTGAGAGTGAACATTAATGCAAAGAAGACTAAGGAGATGAGATACAAGAACCGCAACAGTTCTCAACTGTTTCTAGAAAACCAGGAGGTAGAACGATTCAAACAGTTTTGTTACCTTGGAAGCATTGTCACCACAGATGGAGGAACCACAGAAGATATTATGAATAGGATTAATAAGGCCAATGGTGCATTAGTAATGCTAAGACCGATTTGGAGATCTCGAGAGCTTAACATCAACACAAAACTGTGCATCTTTAATACGAATGTCAAGTCGGTCCTGCTCTATGGTTGCGAAATTTGGAAAACAAATAAACAACTAATGGAAAGTCTTCAGACTATTGTGAACAAGAGTCTGAGGAATATCCTGAGGATATGGTGGCCACATATCATTTCCAATGAAGAACTATGGAACAAAACTTAACAAACACCTATTGACATTGAGATGCGTCGCAGGAAGTGGAGATGGATCGGGCACACGCTAAGGCGTGATAAAAACTACATCGCCAGACAAGCACTGGAATGGAACCCACAAAGCACTAGAAGAAGAGGCAGGCCGAGGAACACCTGGAGGAGGAGCGTGGAGGTGGAGGACATTGAGAATGGTGGGAAGACCTGGACTGAGATCAAGACCATTCATTTCATTCATTTCTCTATTTCTCCATGGTAATATGTTAATATACATGTGGGAGTCGTCAAATCTTAAGACCAAGGCGGTCCGGGTTCGATTCCCGGTCAATGCATGTGAGATTTTCGAAGTGAAATGCCATGTCCTGTGGTTCGGATTCCACGTAAAAAGGAGGTCCCGTGGCTCATGATCTCAAGATTAACGGTCACGTTAAACTACAAGCTTCCTTTCCTTTTCCTTTCAAATCATAAAATACATAAAAACAAAACCCCGTGGCACTACAGCCCTTGAAGGGCCTAGGCCTACCATGCGACCGCTGCCCAGCCAATTGGCCTGCAGATTTTGGGGTGACGCGTGGTCAGCGCGTCGGGTCCCCTCGGCCGTTAATCTTGGTTTTCGTGACCGGGGCACTGTCTCACTGTCAGAGAGCTACTCAATTGTCCTCACGAGGCTGAGTGCACCCCGTTCCAACCCTCACGTCAGTTTTAAAATCCCTGACGGAGCCGGGGATCGAACCCGGGGCCTCCGGGTGAGAGGCAGGTGCTCTACCTCAACACCACGGGGCCGGCATAAAATACATAATTAGACATAATATACATAAAATACATAATTATACATAATATACATAAAATACATAATTACAGGGGTACAGGTAAATACAATAATCAATATACAAACACTTACATATCTTTGCACATTGCCTCGAATTCTTCTACGGAATATATTGCCTTGTCTGTGAGCCATTTTTTAAATTTTAATATAAATGTGGAAATGGTGCTGACATTTCTTAGATTTAGGGGCAACAAGTTAAAATATTTGGAGGCAGTATACAAGGGATCGTTTTTTCTGAAAGTTCCTCTATAATATTGACAGTGAACATCCATTCTGCTTCTATTGTTGTACGAATGTAGATCAGAACTTTTTACAATATTAGCATTACCAGTTAGTATTTGTCTCTAAATATACATAGAACAATTGAGTAAGTACAATGATGGTAATGTCGGTATTCGGAATTGTTTAAAATAGTCCCTACAAGATGTTAGAGAGTGTAAACCAAACATAACACGGATTGCTCTCTTCTGCAGGATAAAAAAAATATTGCTTAAAACTTCTTTTGTTGCACTGCCCTATAGATTTATACCATAAACCAGATGGGAGTGAAATAGAGCAAACTAACTTGATAACAGGATATTAATGTTAACTTCCTGTCTTAGCTGCTTTAATATAAATATTGCAGTGTTTAATTTAGATTGTAGTTTAATTATGTGTTTTCCAACTAAGATCTGTTCCCATTGTCATACCTAGAAAGGTTTGTTCATCGGTGCTGTCTATTTGTTGTTGGTTGAGTACAACGCTTAGATTAATATCTGGAAGTTTTGAAGTATACATCCTAAAATGAATATGATGAGTCTCTTTAATGTTTGGATTTAGATAGTGAGCTTCTATGTATGTTTCTAGTTTTTGCATTACTTATTATGTAATATTTTTTGTAAGGTTTTGCCATTTTCATCTCTAATTAAAATGGTAGTGTCATCTGCATATAGACCTCGTGCGCCTCGCTGGATTTTGACCGCTGGCGCCCCTAGCGGATGCTTGTGCAACACGTAGGATGATTGACTGACGCAGTTGCCTTTGAGTCTATGCAAGCAATTATATTTACCGCTCCAATGTCGTGCTCTGGTGAGGTTTGTGTTGCTTTTGATAGGATACAGTGGACTCGACTTATTTCACACCTTCCACCCTGAAGAAAGGTGCAAAACTCAATGAGAGTTGCCATGTACTCAAAGTGAGAGGAACGTCGGGAGGGGAAATTGCGGGCATATGTTTGAGAGAAACAAACATAAATCAACAGGCCCAATCAGCATTAGTGCAAGTGAAAAAAGAATATGAAGATATATTGTCCAGCGAAGTGTTGAGATTTAATTGTGACAAAGTAACAATCTATATTTTGCAAAAATATGAATTTGCATTTGAGATAATGGCACAGTCTCGATGTCACTTGTGGTTTCAGCAGAGATTGATTCGAATATCCGCCAGTCAGAATGTGCACAGGATAATAACATTACAACGTGGGGATTACCAAAAACTAGCATCTGTAATTCATAACTCCAAAGACATAAATACTCCTGCAGTTAGGTATGGAAGGGATAATGAAACAAATGCGATAATGGAATTCTGTGCATTGTTCCAATGTTCGGTAAGGCAGGTATGCTTGCTTGTAAAACATGAACAACAATGGCTCTGCTGCAGTCCAGACAGGATTGCTCTATGGGAACATCATGAAGGGTTTCCATCTCTTCTCGAGACCAAGTGTCCATATTCGTTCCGGGAAAAACCTGTTATTGAAAGGAAACTGTGCAACATCCCATACGGTATTTGTACATTAATAATAATGGGGAAGTAAAATTAAAGGAGAACCATGTTCTGCGGAAATCCTTTGTCACACACCGCAATGTCACCTGGCTGAATGTAGTTCAGAATGCCTGAATGAACTGTAATGTAGCTATCAGTCGCTCTTCCACCGTAACATTTAGAAAGAAAACAAATATATCCGGATGGGGTGATCGCAACAAGAAATTTCACAGTAAAGGTGTTCTTATAATGCGGGAACATTTAAATTCTCTGACGGACACTGTGAGGTCTTTCACAAGAGACTTCACTGGAATCTATTATGCATGCGCAATTTTCAAAATGTCTTTTAAATGCATTAGGCATGGTATTCATTATAGTGGACCGCTGTGGCCAGAAAATCCAATCTTTGGTATTCTGAAACATATTCTGCAGGATAAATTTAAAGGTGGCTGATGCTGTAGTCCTGTGACAATTAAAAAAATATACCAAGAGCGGCAAAACTAATTCCTGGCTTCAGCTGCATGAGAAAAAGAAGTAGCATGTTTTCTCTGCCTAGAGAGCAATTCCGATTTATAGCGGGTACCAAGGATAACAGAACACTGAACACTCCTAATTTTACACCCGCTATTTCAAGGAGATGCGAGTCCTTTCCTTGCACGGATTTGTAGCCACAGAATACATTATTTATGCTTAAACAATCCGCATTTACACCACCGTCTGCTTTATAACACGTATCTGTCATTATTTGTTTATTCTCACGAGGTGTCGGTAGATTTGTTTGAACTTCAGCCTCACCATTATTTCTTAATGAAGAAAACTATATTGGCATCAATGTTGGCTGAACTTACGTCCATTATATCAGTTTGTGTGCTAGCATCACTGCATCGTTTCACGAGATTGTTGTTAACTATTTCCTTTCCATGTCTGAGTTTCCGTCTCTTGTATCTCGTCGCCTCTGCAGTTTCCCTTTTTTGTTCATGCTGGTCGGAAGAAGTAGGTTTCAATTAGAGTCTGGGCATGTAACCGGGACTGTCGGGATCCCTTCTAGGTGTTCCGTTAACAAAATAACGACTGTAAATTCGTGCATTTTTACTGGTAGCCCTTGGTTTCCTGTCAACAGTCTCTCGCCTCACTGCTTTAATCCAAGCTGCCCTTCTGATTATGCTGTCTATCAATAGGAAAACTAAAAAATCTAGTACCGGGAGGACTGTTTCTGTACGAGTAATTGCAACCAACCACACAACAGTTTCTTCGATTCTTTGTAACACTCACTTCCATCGTGAAAAACTGAACATTCCTTTCCATCAAGCGGTAGCCTACCTTACAGTAGAGAGCTGCGTCATCCTCACCAGCTATAGATTTGTCACCAGAGCGCAGCAGGGTAGGCGCGCACGAGGTCTATACAGTAGTACAGTCTTCACACGCATTCATTATCTTAATTGTCAGGCAAGTTATTAGCATACAGTAGAAAGAGATATGGCCCAAACACAGAGCCCTGTGGTATGCCATGTTTTATTGTTGTGAGTTTTGAATAATGAGATACTTTCACATTACTAGAATTTTCATGTTGAATGTGGACACACTGACTACGATTGGTTAAGTATGAATCTAGCCATTTTGCTGTTATACCTCTTAGACCATAACTGTACAGTATCTTGCCCTTGGGGTAGGAAACTGCCCCTAAAGGCGGATGAACCACTTGTGGTCAACGGCGTAGAAAGTCCGGACCGGGCATATGAATACTATAACAACTCTAATGGCCGAGAAGGCGGATGAAGGCTGCAGCAGACTTGGATTCTCTAGTCTTCATAGTACTGTACCGTTTTTTTTTCATAAGGTTTTTGTCCAGATACTGTAATAGATACGTCAGGAGGCGCGATGCAGTTGAGCTCGCGAGACAAGCCATGCTATGCAGCGCAGATATTATGAGAAGTATCATTCGGCTACAGATCGGGAGTCACGAGCATTTGCGATTGGACTGACCCGTAGCCCGGCCGATCAATAAATCCATACGTGACGCCACGTCGTACATCGACCACAGCTAGAGGATTATCTTTGCTGATTTGAAGCAAATCAGAGTTATTAAAGACATTACGAAGACTGTAGAATGTGTATTACCATAGCAGAAAGTATTATATATGAGAAATAGAACCTAACAAGTGAAGCGCAGGAATACCATCTATAATGATCAAAGCTACAAGCGAGATATTGACATATCAATATATCTATAAAGGAGGGGAGAAGAGGTAGCTTCCCGTGGCATGTCGCAGCCAGCGAGGGAGTCTCACTCGTTTTCCAGTTGTCAGATGTGCTGTTACGGAACTCGGCCGGTGAGCTATTCGCTAGTGCAAGGCGAGTTGAAGTTCCAACGTGTTGAGGCGGCTAGCATTATACTTGGCTAGGCCGAACGTATTTCAAAGTGTGTTTTCTCCGGACACAGTATTATGTCTTAACAAGCGACCGTGTACCGTGTGCGAGTATTTACCGCAGCCATCATATCATAATGGAATTGAGACTTGCAGTAGCCTACAATTCAAATGCAGATTGTCGAATTGAGAAAGAAAGACTAGTTTCAAATCGGAGCGCGGGCTGATTTATTTCTTTGTCCAGCGGTGTCCGTGTTAAGGCAGCCATTACGAAATCCTTGTGTGGATTCTTTCACGTGTTATAGCAACGTGTATTCTCGAGCCAGTACATGCCGACATCAAGACTTGTTACGCAGTGCATTATGCGGATAATTAAAGGCATATTGTTATTTGAGATTTCGGTGGGGAAGATTAACGTAAATGTTATAACTTCCAGAATGGCTGGTTAAATTATATGGGTTAGCAACGTGTGGGATGCATAAGCGGGATGCATACAATCCACAAACTGCATTTTCCTTTCAGGAAAGGAGCCTACTTTCTAAGTACTCCAATGGTTGTTAGCTGATGATTTCGCAAGCTACGACATGCAGGACAGTGCAATTTCACGGGCGTGTAATAACATTTCTGGCATGAACGGTGAGGGGACGGACTACCACCCGACCATTGTTCGTGTGCGGCGCGTACCCGGGTTCGAATCCCAGATCCAAGGAGGAAGAATGTATTATCTGATGATAGCGTGGAGGTTCATCAGATACTTATATCCTTTTTTACGACGCTACAAGATGCAACTTCTTTATCGTAGTTTAGTGAGGGCATTTGTTAGCAATTACAATTGTCATATTTTTTTCTTTTGTAGATTAAATGGGCATGCACAAGTTTAGGTTCGATGTTTATGTCGAAACTGATTTGTTGCATACCCGGGATTTTGTATTCACTTAATGAATTCATCCATTGCGTATTAATAGTTTTGATATTTAATCAGTAAATTCAGTAATGTCATTTATTTAGTTGTGCGTATTTTTATTGCCGAGAAGCAGGATTAGGAGAAGAACTCCAGATGTTTGTATAAGTATAGCTTTAATCGCGTTTTTGTTTAATAGTGTTTGGAACACTATTCTCCTTGTGGCCAGTACATATTTTCATGTACTACAGTTGAGTTAGGAACTCTGTTTTCTCGCAGCGATTTGAATCTTGGAAAGTTTTTCTTGGTGTTCAATGCCTTGATAGTTTTAATCCACTTTTTGGGTTATTTTCATGGAGAGCACTTCGCTTTTGTGCGTGAAGATTTATTAGTGGATTTGCCTAATGATTGTCATTGGATTAACCGGCGAAGTTAACTTGCTTTCATGGTGTTGGTCTTATCCATTGATATTTCGAAGCCCACCGAAGTTGGAGGCTATCCTAATTTAGGGAAGGATCAGTTTCACCTTCTATTAGGTATTAATTTGAGGGTAACTTAACATTTGATGTCATTCCGAGACATTTATTTTCTATAAGACTAACGTAAATAATTGCATTTAGTGCAATTGTGTGGGTGAGATATTAGTACAGCATTTTTGAACACCATCCTGAATTTTGATTAAATTATTCCAGGGGAGCTTGACTTTGAGTCAAGAGAATTAAGCAGTATACTTGTTGTACATTATTGTGAGGCAAGATATTTTATTTTGGCTAGTGAAATGCTTTAGTTTCATGACTTTGAACAACGTGTTTTAGGTCAGTGTGTAGTTTAAGCATGTATTGTAGGTTTTTGTGATAGTAATTAGATTTAATAATGGTGTTTTGAAGGTTCTTATAACCTTATTTTTGTGATTCGAATGCATATCCGGGATTATGCTGTATTTTTGTGATTTTATGCTTGTTGTAGCATTAGGCCATTTTTGGATTGAGCCGGTAAGAGCTTTTGAGCCAGTGAGTGCCAATCCGTTTTTGACTTCGAGTAGTCCAACACCCGTGTTTGGTGTATTGTAAACCTATGTAGGTTTTCTTGTATTTTCATGTCTGTTTGAGACATTGGTAGTTGTTGATCTTTGCTAGATCAAGCCTACATGCTTTTCTTCACCTAATCATGAGCAATGCTTGGATAATCTGTTTATGTGACTGAAGGCATTTCCACAGCTGATAATCGAAGCCTCTACAATCTTGCACGATTCTATTTTATACATGAAACATGAACGTAGACCATTAATATTCTGCTTAGCTTAATCGCTTGTTGAAATGTAACCCTGTTTAATGAGTATTTATTTCTATAATATGAAACGATGCGAATGCTATGATCCAGATCAGCTGTTAAACTGAAACATTTGAGTGTCCAATGACACATTTCTGTATAAATCCTTGTAAATACATTGTATATAATTTTTGATAAATGCTACAGCATTAGGAAATCGTTTAAGACGATATACATTATAATCTATTCATGCTAATTCATATTTATTCGTCGTCCAGTCTATTATTCAATTTACACAATATCATTTTGAGATTGACACGTAACATTATTGTAATATAACGCTAGTTATAATTTCTAAGATCACGCCAGTTGGTAGGTGATTGTCATAATCCACTCTTGATTTTCTTTTATGTTTTCTTGAGACAGTTTTTGTAACTGTGACTTTGGTCGTTTGACGACAGGTATTTGATTTTTCTTTTTTTCTGTTGTCATGTCCTTTTTGGAATAAAGTTTGTTTTTCCATTTTAATATCATGGCGTGAGACGAAGAGCTGGGAGGTCGTGTTAAGAAGGCCATCGCTAGGAATTTTCAGGGTATTCCACCCTTGAGTTGTTTTTCGTGTTCTTGAGCTAGTTTTTCATTTATTTCTCCTTCAAAGCCATGGTCATTCTTAAGACAACCTGTTAGGATGACTAGTTCCCCATTCACTCCTTTACTTAGTGGTAAGACCTGGGAGGGTTTTTCGCCGGGCATTTTCAGGTTCTACGATCCAGTGACCATCGAGGGATTTCACCAGGTATTGGTATGTGGTTTCGGGTACAGTACCTATGCCACTGGTGTAAAGAACCTGAGTATGTCAAGGTTCGTGTGATTATTGATGTGCAGCAACATTCCCACGTTAAAAGATATCACGCACAGGCGTCTTCCGAAGATCGGTACAAGTGTAACAAGTCCTGCGGCGATCGGAGAGTTGCGACGGGGGCAGTATTTTGTAGTCTGGAAGCTCCTAGTGACAAACCGGCACGTAGGCGACGAGTGTGTGATCGCCGTCTTGCTTGAGGAGAGGCTGTAAAGCAAATCGTGTGCTACATTCGTGACTGAGCAGGCCTATTCAGGACCCACTCTGCTCACTCCAAATGGGGAGGGGGCTAGAAAAGGTGCCCTAAACATAGTCAGCCTAAACACATCCCGACTGGGAAGCCGCGCCCAGAGGGAACACCATATGCGGTCGATGAACTGAGAAGATTTAACATACCGGTAGACATTGCAGCACTAAGTGAAACTAGGCTGGCAGGTGATGGACAGATCAGAGATCATGGCGGTGGTTATACTTTCTTTTGGATAGGGAAACAGGTTAATGTTCCCCGCATTCACGGAGTCAGTTTCGCCATCAAGAATGAACATGTTCCTACACTTGATGAACTACCTTCGGGTATAAATGAAAGACTAATGACCCTGCGCCTAAAGCTCACAAATAATCAGCGAGCGACTGTAATTAGTGCTTATACTCCAACTCTCACCTCTGATGAAGACCAGAAAGAAGCATTTTATTCCCTGCTTGACATGCTTCTAAGTAAAATACCCAAGGCTGATAAAATCATTCTCTTGGGAGACTTCAATGCCAGAGTTGGTAAGGAATCATCACTATGGCCTGGTGTAATTGATAAGGATGGTGTCGGAAAATGCTACTCCAATGGAACTCTCCTGCTCATCAAGTGCTCGGGACACGATCTGGTTATCACCAACACCCTATTCCGACAGAAAGACAAGTTTAAAGCATCTTGGCAACACCCACGATCAAAACATTGGCATCTAATAGATTATGTCATTGTACGCGCCCGAGACCAATGTGATGTCTTAATCACAAGGGCCCTGACTAGTGCCGATGGCTGCTGGACCGACCACCGACTGATACGATCTGTGATGGCTCTGCATATTCATGAACAACGAAGGAAACAGAAAAAGCTCACTAGGCGTAAGTTGACCGCTGATCGTCTGAAAGACAACGACACCGAAACCAAATTCCATCAACTCTTAAGAGAAAATCTTCCCAGTACATATCCTGACAGTATCGAAGAACATTGGTTTACATTCAAGTGTGCTGTGCTATCATCCTGTGAAGAATCGGCCGGTTACATCAATAAACAAGAAGTTCCGTGAAGAACTATACAGCCTACTTTTCATGCCAATGATTATTCTACAGTATATGAACCTATCTAGAACAATGACGAAATTAAGTTGGTAATATCGAAATAACTAATTAGTTCAAAATATACCTGGTATAATGTAGCCTAATAGAACACTACAGTTGGCAGCCCGGGTGACTGAAGATATTCTTAGTTCCATCTCTTAAGGTACAGAATAAAAAAATTGGTTGAAGTCCAATGGACATTACATGCAGTTTGACACTGGATCTATCAGCACGCGTAAAAGCATGTTGCCAACAATACCATGCGTGTGCTGGTCAGAAATAATCTGAAACATTATATCTTGTTGTGCCAATTTTGGATGAAATCCATTTTTAGTATAGAAGTTACATGTATTTTAAAATTGGACCTATCAGCAAGCATAGAATCATGTTGGCAGCACTGACTTATATTAATTTCTCCAAATTATTCTAGAATGTCAGGTGCTATACGTGTGCAAAGTGCAAAGCTGTTGACTTGCATACTTTCTGATATGTTGATATTAGGGTAAAAAAATATGGACAGCATTTATTAACAGTTGGCAGCCCTGATTGCTCTTAACAATACTTATAGTCATATCTGTTATGGTACACATAGCACATACGAAATTTGGTTGAAATCCAACTGATAGTATAGAAATTACATGTATTTAAAAATTGGTACTATCAACAGGCTTATAATCATGTTGGTAGAACTGACGTATATAAGTTACTCCAAATTAATCTAAAATGTCAGAATATACGTGTGCATAGTTTAAAGCTGTTGGCTTGCATACTTTCTGATATATTGGTGTTTTGATTTTAAAAAAATCGAGAGAGCAATTATTAACAGTTGGCAGCCCTGGTGGCTCTTAAGAATACGCTCAGCCATATCTGTTTATGTACAGATATACATACAAAATGTGGTTGAAAACCAATTGATAGTGTAGAAGTTATATGCATTTAAACATTGGACCTATCAGAAGGCTTAAAATTATTTTGGCAACACTCTCATGGTTGGCCTCCTGGAAATTAAACTGAAATAGTATTATCTACCTGTGTGCCGATTTTGGAATAGCTCCCAAGCTTACCTTGTAAGATATCCAACATGGAGCTCAAATTTCTAGTGCGTTTTTTCAGCAGTTGGTAGCACTGACATCATTTTCAAATATGGACTTGAGATATTCCGGTGCACATCTTTACTCATACTAAATTTGGTTTTGATTGCTGCAGCCGTTTAGGAGTTGATAGGGGGGGGACACACACACAGCCAGACTGACAGACAGACAGACACACATTTTCCCGGATCGATCTCATAAGTCTACTTTTTCCTCATTTTTGAAAAATGTGAAAAGTAGGCTAAAAACATCAGGATGACAATGATCAGGAAATTAAGAGCCTCATAGATAAGAAGAGGAAAGCACACACAGCATGGCAGAACAACCCCAACTCAGCTTCCAAGAAACAACAGTATCAAGAAGCCAAAGCAGCAGTGCAAAGAGCTACTCGAGCCCTTAAAAATCAATGGTGGTTTCTAAAGTCCCTAGAGATGCAACATCTGGCAGACACTAACAACGCCCGGGCTTTTTTCAGTGCCACCAAAGCTACATATGGTCCGTCTACGCAGCGTATAAATCCACTGACATCAAAAGATGGCTCCGAACTACTTAAGGACAGCTGCTCCATAAATGCACGTTGGAAGGAGCAATTCCATGAACTTCTAAACAGACAAACAAATGTGCAGGAGGAAATATTTACTAAAATCCCTCAACGACCTATACAGCAGCATATTGACGAAACTCCTCTTCTAGAACTTGAAGATGCCATCAAACTGTTAAAGAACAATAAAGCTGCAGGACCAGATGGAATCCCTGCTGAATTCTTTAAGGAATGTGGCCTAGTCCTCGCTGAGCATTTACATAAACTCATTGTCAAAATATAGAACTCGGAAACCATGCCTGCGGACCTCAGAGATGCACTAATAGTGACCGTATTTAAAAAAGGGGATAGCACCCAATGTTGTAATAACCGTGGAATATCCTTGCTCTCTGTTGCTGGCAAAATTCTTGCCAGAATTATATCCAGTCGTCTAGCACCACTCGCAGAAGAGATTTTACCAGAGACACAATGTGGTTTTAGGCCCAATCGTGGTACTGTCGATATGATCTTCTGTGCGAGGCAAATGCAGGAGAAATCTAGGGAACAAATTCGCCACCTATACATGGCATTCATAGATCTTGTCAAGACCTTTGACTCGGTTAATAGAGATGCTCTCTGGAAAATCTTAATTGGCTGTCCTACAAAATTCATTAAGATCCTTCGACTCCTACATGACAACATGTATGGCACCATCCTTACGAACAATGGACCTTGGGAACGATTCGAGATCACTACTGCTGTAAAGCAAGGATGTGTAATTGCACCTACACTATTCTCAATTTTTGTTGGAACCATACTTCACCTTGTTAAGGGTGAACTACCACAGGGCATAGAAATGGAGCACAGATTTGAAGGTGGTTTATTCAACCTTAGCAGACTGCGTGCTGAGACCAAGATCTCGACTGCCTGGATTATGGAACTCCAGTATGCAGATGACAATGTTGTTCTGGCCAGCTCACCAGAAGATCTACAGGCCATCCTAAATGCTTTTACAAAAGCATACAAGAGCATCGGTCTAAGTCTCAACTTCCAAAAGACTCAGATATTGCATCAGTCCACACCAAAAACCAATGCTACTGCTCCTGCCATCACAGTTCACGATGAGATCTTGCAGAACATCCAAAATGTTGCTTACCTTGGCAGTCACCTATCAGCAAATGCCAATATAGATGCTGAAATTAAATATCGCCTGAACTGTGCTAGTGCAGCATTCGGTCGTCTACGACAAAGGGTCTTTGATAACCACAACATCAATGCTCAGACAAAACTTCATGTGTACCAGGCTGTTGTGATACCAACACTCCTTTACGGGTGTGAAATTTGGACCACTTACAGGAGACATATAAAATGCCTGGAGAAATATCATCAGCGTTGTCTGAGAAGGATCCTTGGGGTTAAATGGCAAGATCACCGAACTTACATAATTATCTTGGAAGAAGCATGTACCATCAGCATTGAGGCTATGGTCATGAAACCTCGACTTCGTTGGACAGGTCATGTCGTTCGTATGCCTGATTTTCGCCTTCCAAAGCAAATTATATACGCTCAACTGAAGGATGGCCGTAGGCATTAGGGTGGACAACAAAAAAGGATCAGGGACGTTCTAAAGTCAGATATGAAGAATTGCCACATCAACACCACTAACTGGGAAACAAAAGCAGTTAACCGCCTGGTATGGCGTCGTCTTACCCACGAAGGTCCTAAGAACTTTGAACAACAACGTCGGAGATTTGAAACTGAGAAGCGGATAGCTCGGAAAGAGCGGGCGTTCCTCAGGATGAATAACCCACAACAACTGGATTTCAACGCTGGCAATGTTTGTCAGCACTGTGTAAGAATTTGTGGCTCGAGGATTGGCCTGCATAGTCATATAAGAACTCATAGACTCACAAATAACATTTGAGGAAGACAATCATACTCGTCAGCGAGTGATAGCCTATCACATCACAGTTTCTTTAGCAGCAACTTAGTATTTAGACAGTCGAACGCTTTTGATAGGTTTAGGAATATAGCTACGATTTCTTAAGTTTTGTTACTGGCATCTACTATGGTACTTGTTACCTTCGAGGCAGCTTCAGTAGTGGACTTGTCTTTTTGAAATCCATACTGAGCTTGTGATAGCAGATGGTGTTTTGTTATGAATGCTTTTAGTCTATCCAGATAAATAATTCCAAATATTTTTGAAAACTCTGAAGTAATGGTTATTGGTCTGTAGTTAGATATGTCACTTGCTGAGCCTGATTTATGTATTGGGATAACTTTACATTTCTTAAGATCTGATGGGAATTCTCCTTGAGAGGAAGAGCTGTTTATTATGTGCGTTACAGGTGCAAGGATGTAGTGTTTACATAATTTTAGTATACCGGTACTGCAGGTATAACATCCATTCCAGTCGAGGATTTATTTTTCAGGGAATCAATGACCCTTTCCACCAAGCTTTTCATTTTTTGGAAGTAAAAGTAATGTATGCGTATTTGAAGTCATTGGATCTATTACATTTTCAGGTTGATTTCATTTTCCTACGTTAATTAATTTTTCCATTACATTGATAAAATAGCAGTTAAACATTTCACAAATATCTACTCGATCGCTTAGTGTTGTATTGTCTTGCTTAAGGTTTGTTTGATTTGTTGTAATTTAATTTTTTTTCGGATGTTGTTAATTATTTTCCATGAAGTTTTACTAATGTTGTCGGAGGATTTGATTTTGTGATCATTATATGCTTTCTTTTCCCTATCTACTGGCATTTTTATTTGGCTTTCTGGGCTGTGTTTATTGAAGAGAGCTGTGCTGATTTGTATGTTCTGTTTACATGAATTAATGAGTATATATTTGTTTGTAGATCTTTAATTTCCTTAATGTTACCTTCTAGATGATATTTTATTTTACACTTACTATTCGGAATAATTGTATTATAATGATGACTGAATAATACCGTAGTATAAATTGTACCGGTACCCATTTGTTGTTATGCTCTACTACATAAACTCTCCCCAATTTGTACATTTGAGAACATTTAGAAAATATAAAATTCCATCTTGAGTTATGTTCTTTCTGCTCACAAATCTGCACATGTCACTTGGGGTTATTTTCTCAGCTAGACCAATATTACCTATAAACATTTGACCATGGTGGTCAGAATACCAACATCATAGTTCTCTGCCACACACTTGTCTAATGGAAAATCGGTAATAATATTATCAATGGATGTTACTGAATGTGCTGTGATTCTAGTAGGCTCGTGAATAAGTGGTACGGTATCACGCTAAATGAACTTACTAATTGTTTAAAATATTGTACATGTGTATCATTTTCATCAAGAAGGTCTATATTGAAATCACCACATATGATATTATGAGAGTTTTGGTTAATTCTGAATATATGAGGGAAAATTTCAAAAAAGTTATATCACCACTAGGTGATCTGTAGATTCCAAATATTATGTTAAGTAAAATCCGTTCAGATTTAAACTGAACTGCAGCTATTTCACAGTCTTTTGTTTTTGATAAATATTTTACTGATCCTAATTTTGTAATTTTTGTAGTGTCTTTTGTTAAAATTGCAACACCACCACAACCATGATACAGAACTGAGTCCGATGGCGGAAATTATTGATGCCCTATGCTCCACTTAGGAGTTACAGGAAATAAGTCAAGTACGACTATCACAGGACTCTAGCGTGTAATATTGGGTAACGCTTTGGCTGCACCCGTTAACGAACTACCAAGAAAGGAGACATTAGTTGCCGAGAACCGGAATGTACCGTAACATCCGGTATCAATTGACCGATGTCCGTTTTGATTGCTGACCATCATGGCGGGAAGTGTATTGACGTTGAAATACTACCCTCTTCTCGAAAACAGGTGATTTTATTTATTTTAGCATACCTTGAACATTGCAATGAATATTCAGTCTTGTAGGGAAGTGGTGTCGGAAATTAGGATACATCCAAGGATGTGTTACGTGATCATATTATATCTTGCAGACTTGTGAAACTGTGGTCCTGGAGAAGGAGACATCTATTGAAATTGGGACGTTTTTGCCATTTACAAACACTGAGCATGGAAAATGTTCTTTGTGCTGAAAATCGTGAAAGATGTGTAGCTAGTCTGCAGAGAATGCAACCACTGCGAGTTGGGGATGAAATACCTGCGAAAAAGGCAGCAGTCCTAGTACCTCTGTGTATTGTTAATAATGAAGTCTGTCTACTTTACACTCTGCGATCGAGTGAATTGAAGAGTTACAGGGGGCACGTTTCATTCCCTGGTGGAGTGAAAGATGAAGCAGATAAAAGTTTACAGGAAACAGCACTACGAGAAACTGAAGAGGAACTTCATATTAGTAAATTGAGTGTTGACATTTGGGGACATGGGAATTTTATAGGAACAGCTCGAAAGGATATGGCTGTTATGCCATTTGTAGGTTATATAGGAGTCGTGAATCCAGAAAAACTACAATTGAATCCTGACGAAGTTGCATCAGTTTTTACTGTTTCACTGAAGCACTTATGTTATCCAATGAATCAAAGGTTCACCCATTTCCGAGACAGGTACTCATTACCAGTTTACACTGGTGCAGAGCATAGAATTTGGGGTGTGACTGCAGTTATTACCCATATTGTGTTATCAGCCTTACTTCCCAATGTTTATAGAAATAGATTAAAAATGTTAAAGTTTAGCAAATAAGAGATGGCAGATGGCAATTCATGTAACGGTAAAGGAGTGGTGAAACTTCCTTTTGTAATGATGAATAATAATGGTGAAAGAGATGCGGTAATAGATAATTTCTCCTCCGCTGTCTATAACCCACCCCCTTTTCAGATAACGACTTGGGCTATATAGTAACATTCCAGTTGTGTCTGCCATTACACGTGTGAATAATGGGACAAGTAGAATATTGCCAACCCCGCGCATACAGTACTAAGGTAAATGTACCAATAGATGACACCCTTGCCTGGCAATACCAATAGGTGACACTCAGTCTGAATTTTGCAATACTAAGGAATTTCCACATTCCCAGAGGGTTGTGCAAGAACTGGCAACATTGGTGACCCTTACTTGACTACCTGAGCTCATGCCTAGGGTCAGTGGTGTCTTTGTATTCATGTGAAACAGATCTTTGTAAGACTTGTGAATGTATGAAGCAATATTTCCCTTCTCCTAGACACATTCCTTAAGAGGTAAGATGAAAGTTTATTGTCTTCTATAACTCGTTTTATGTAGGAAGGTGATTTTTATTACTATATCAAGGGTTGCAGGGTTCTAGGCTCTGTTTATTTGCTTTGGTTGAAAAGATTAATCTTAAATTGTATATGTAATTATATGTGTCATCTATTGGTCTTACTGAACGCTATTGGCCCAATGGCTGACAGGGGTGTCAGGCATTGGAATTTGTTCTACATTGGAGTTGGCAATGTTAAAAGTATTGTTTTTAAAATAGATGGTAAACTATGTTAATTTCATTATGATTTGACTTCGGGAACCATTAGTTGACAGGGGGTGTCAGCCATTGGTGTCCAATGTGTCAGGCATTGGCTCATTGGTTCTTTCTACAATTTCTTTTCTCTTTTTTTATCCCTAGATTCAAAATGTCAAAAAAGATTTTAAATTATTCACAAGAGACCATGGCTGCTGCCATAGATGAAGTGAGAAATGGGAGTTCTGTAATGGCAGCTGCCAATAAATTTGGAGTTCCTAGGGTGACATTATTGTATAAAGTCAATGGGAAACTGCCTGTGGGGAAGAAAATGGGCCCAGCTACTCTTTTCACTGGTGAACAGGAAAAAATCTTAGCTGAGTGGGTGATAACCATGGCAAAAGCTGGTTTTCCTGTTACAAAGGATATGTTCATGATTAGTGTTGCTAAGCTGTCAAAGGAGTTGGACATGGAGAAACCTCCTGGAGAAAAATGGTACAAACATTTTAGAGGCAGGAATATTGCCATTAGTGACAGAATTTATCAAACCCTTACACGGTCTAGGGCTAACGTCACTAAGGAGAAGCTCATAAAATGGTTTGAAGAGGTTGGATTGTATATGCAAGAGAAGGGTCTGATGGATGTACTGAAAGATGCATCACGAGTTTTTAATGCAGACGAGTCTGCATTTTACTTGAATCCGAGAGGGGGAAAAGTACTTGCTGAAAGAGGGAGCAGGACAGTGTACCTATCTGGGGCAAATGATGAAAAGGAGAATGTCACAGTGCTCATGACAGCAAATGCAGCTGGCCAGATAGCACCACCTATGGTTGTTTATAGGTACAAAAGGATACCAATGCACATTGCTGAGGCATTCCCAGAAGAATGGGCTATAGGTAGATCAGAAAATGGATGGATGATGATGATGATGATAATTGTTGTTTTAAGGGGCCTAACATCTAGGTTATCGGCCCCTGATGGTTTGGGTGAGCGTGAAGATGAAAATGAAAAGCGAACTTAAAACTAAAACTAACTACTAACCTACATACTGGAAGACTCATGAACTCTTCTATGAGTATATAGTAAATATCTTCTACCCATGGCTGAAGAAACAGAATATTGCATTGCCTGTGGTGTTCTTCCTTGATGGTCACTCCTCGCATATATCTCTTCATCTGTCCCAGTTCTGTGTTGAGCATGGCATCGAGCTAGTTGCTCTATATCCTAATGCAACACACATTCTGCAGCCCATGGATGTGGCAGTTTTCCACACTTTAAAAGCAGAATGGAGAAAACAAGTGCAGCAGTGGAGGATGTCGAACTTGGGTGAAGAAATGAAGAAAAAGGACTTTCCTCCACTACTGCAAGAAGTTATTGGCAAACTTTCACCATCCATCTTTGAAAATGGATTCAGAAAGTGTGGATTAATGCCCTGGAATCCTCAAGCTGTGTGTTTAGAACCTGACCAGCCAATGCCTCCAACGCCCAGAACTAACGCCGCGAGAGTCAAGGATTTTTTATCTCATCTAGAGCATGAGATTGGGCAGCAGAAACTCCTGATATTCAGGAATAATAAAGGAGAATGGAGTGGAAACAAAGAAGATTTGTCCTTGTACAACATATGGAAGAGTAACAAAGACAAGTTGGAAGAGCAGCAGGTAAACTATGCATTTCAATTGAAGTTCTTTAAAAGTTGGAATGATGATAAAGTATACTAACTTAGTGTGATAAGAATTTTACTTTAAATTTTCAGATAGAGGTACAGAGAGGGCTGCATACTAGACCACCAATCCCAAGTCTACAACCATCAATGGAACTAGTACCTTCAACATCAGATGCTAATGAACCAGAAGAGATGCTGCATGTAGAGCCAAGACCTTCAACATCTCTTGATGAGCAAGAGCCAAGACCTTCAACATCTGTTGATGAGCCAGAGGAGATGGTGTCAGCAGAGCCAGATCCGTCATTAAATGTTCCTGAACGGCTAGTTTTGAGTCTAGAGTTATCAACCCCTCAAAAAGCCATGGAAATAGAAGTAACTTCTGGTACAAGTAAATGCCATATCCCTTCACCATTCAAGAAAACCTTATTTTGGCCAGGTGAATCTGCAGTGACACCTAAACGAATGAAAAAGGAAAAAATCCCTGCTGTCCTCACTTCACCCCAAATGATGGCTTACTATAAAAAGAAAGAAGAAGGAAAACAGAAGAAATACGACCAGCAAGTCGAGAAAAAGAAAAAGAGGGAAGAAACTAAGAAGGCTTTAGAGGAAAAGAAAAGAGCCAGGGCAGACAAAAAGAAAGCCAAGGACCAAGAGAAACAGAAGAAACAACAGAAAGAAAATGAAGAGACTGATTCCATATCGAATTGTAGTTCAGTTAGTTTCAGAGAGACGGATGATTCAGACTGGCATGAGGATAGTGACGATTTGTCTTGCCAGCCAGTGACTCTAGAGGGACTCAAAGAAGGAGACTTTGTGTTGTGTGAGTTCAAAGGTGGCAGGAGAAATCAAACAAAATTTGTGTACCTTTGTATTGTGCAAGAGAAAGATGAGGCAGAGATCCAGGTTATGGGTCTAAAATCTCAGGACGAAAGAAAGACGGAATTCACAGTGAATGAAAATGACATTTCATCGATTTCAATCAAACAGGTGCTTGGAAGACTAGATCTGCCTAAAATATCTAGCAAGGGAGAACGAATTAGATACATTTTTGAAAAGTCTGTTCCAGTGAGAGAAATGTGATTTCATTGTTCGTGTGGATAGAAATTTTAAAACTATGAAGACTCATTTAATCGCCTTTTTAACTTTAAAGTCTAATATTTCATTTTTTTTAGTTTTTTTTTGTACTAACAACTTGTTTTCCTTGACTAACATAATTAGAAATGTTCTTCCTTGTAGAATTGATCTAGATTTAATGTTTTTGTGTGTTTTAAAATATGTCATCTATTGGGCTAAGAAGTATGTCATCTATTGGAACTCATGACTTAAGGGGTGTCACCTATAGGGACTAATGCTGAACATGAGGATACATTTAATTATCAATAGTCGAATAAAGAAAATGGAAAACTGAACCCATATTCCTGCAGGGGATAGTCCAGAGCACTTATGGAAGTTTCTTGTTCAATAAAATAGCATTACGAGTAAACACAGTTCTCATTTTGCCATTATTTTCTCTTAACGGTGTCATCTATAGGTACCTTTACCTTAAGCATCAATAATCGATGATATGAATATCTTTTATGAACATTTTCCATGTTGAATATCACTATTGCACTAAATATTATTTCCACTTTGCATCACAACTTACCGTAGGCTACTCAAAAAAAGTAAGTTTTGTTGCAAAGTGGAAATAATATTTAGTGCATCAATAATCTTTATCCAGATCGATGGTTTTTGCTTGGACCAATAATTAACTTACTAGGTGGTTTGGCCGCAGTATATACAGCCCTGGTTTTTGTCACGGATGGTGGGGGTACTCACATATCAATAATCCAGGCCAAACGTTTTGCCAATTACCGTAATGCCTTTTCACATAATTACATGTGTACTTTGTATCCCACATGTTGGAAACAGTAATGTGACGTCAGTGTGCTCATTTGTAACAGTTGAAGAGACCTCCTGCGCCTGACTAACATGGCAATTGTCGTTGAACAAGCAAGGAACAAAAACACATATTTATGTAATTTAGCACTGTGCACTAGTGATAATGAACAGTAGCCTAAGTTCAATTGGTAAAAAAATGGAATATAAAATAAGGCATGAAAATCATATATTTTCCAAGTAGAATCCAGGTTCACCGTTCCTTTATCTTTATCACAGTTCCTTAGTCCAAGGTGTTTTAAAACCTTGATTCACAATGTGCAGTCATTAAATCTCAAGGAGTAAATAATATAGGGATGCATTATTCTTTGTAAGTAGATGTTCAAAGGCAAGGGGGCATGGTTGATTACCTCAAACACTCGTAATATGAATGATTTGGTGATGTATGGTTTATGTTTTTATTAACGGGGACAGTGTACTTGAGAATGAATAGGCAAGGTGACGTCAGTCTGTGATTTGTTCTGATTGGCTGTTATGTTGCAGTTGATCGCGGTAACACTTCGGGAGTGAGAACCCCGTACAAAACTACTTAAATTAGCCGAAATATCTTGTGTAATGATGAATAATAATTGTGGAAATGATGTCCTAAAAAAATAGATATTTTTTCCACCGCTGTCTATAACCCACCCACCATCCCCTTTTTATAACACGGCTGAAATTTCAGTTGTCGGCCATTGTGGGCGTGATTTATAGGATAAATAAAATGTTGCCAACTCCACACATATGGTACCGAGTGGTATTTGTTTTATGCTGCACACCTCTCTGCTCGGTTCGCTTTGTTGTGTTTTTATGTTAAGAAGGCTTTACATAAAACAATCCTAACCTAACGTCCCAGACCCCCTTGCTCGTAGTACAAGCAGTAATTTTTGGCCAGACAGATCGTATCTCGCTCCGCTTCGTAAGCCAATAGTTTCTCAATGAGCTTGCTACGCATGACCTGTTGTATAATAAAATCGGGATATCCGCCTGATCAATATACAAAATTTATATATGGGTCTATATTAAAACCATTTGGTACATGTTTCGGGGCCTATTATGATGGCCCTTTCATCAGCCAATAACATACAGATTATCAGTAAAATCATAGGATACATTGATAAAAGGTAAAACTAACATGTAAAAAGAATGGATGAAAATGGAACATAATCATGAAAAGATGATGTGATAAAAACACTTGACTGTGACAAAATTACAGAGACATTGTTCCATTTTCATCCATTCTTTTTACATGTTAGTTTTACCTTTTATCAATGTATCCTATGATTTTACTGATAATCTGTTGGCTGATGAAGGGGCCATCATAATAGGCCCCAAAACATGTACCAAATGGTTTTAATATAGACCCATATATAAATTTTGTGTATTGATCAGTCGGATATCCCGATTTTATTATACTTGCTTGTCAATCAATACGGAACCATGACTGAGTCTATTGACCTGTTGTACCATACATTGTCTACAGTGAAATGATGTCTTGGTAACAAATGGGGCATTTCCACAGAAACGTCAACCACCACTTCAAAAATTAGTTTTAATTGTACATGAACATCATGTATATAGGCCTACCGTATATTAAACCCCTCTATTTAAAAATATGTCTCATCAATATTTATTTTAAAAAGTTGGGACTACTATACATTGTGATACGGCCGCGTATGAAATTCCTCTAAAACAACATGGCGGCTTCCGTGACGTCATCAACGACGTCACGAAATACTCCTCTGGCAAGCCTACGGGAAAAGCCTGGGTAATAGGGGTTTTTTGGGTGGGGAAACACAAAAACCGTCAATTTTTTTAATGTATCGAAATCTATAATTGAGCTATATAGTTCAATTAAAGATTCCGATACATTAAAAAATTCGCAGATTCACGTAATAGGAGTTTTTTGGGTGGGAAAACACAAAAACCGTCATTTTTTTAATGTATCGAAATCTATAATTGATCTAAATAGTTCAAATAAAGATTCCGATACATAAAAAAAAAATCGCATCATGTAATAGGAGTTTTTTGGGTGGGAAAACACAAAGACCGTCAATTTTTTTATTTATCGAAATCTATAATTGAGCTAAATAGTTCAAATAAAGATTCCGATACATATAAAAAATTCGCAAATTCACGTAATAGGAGTTCTTTGGATGGGAAAACACAAAAACCGTCAATTTTTTTATGTATCGAAATCTATAATTGAGCTATATAGTTCAATTAAAGATTCCGATACATAAAAAAAATTCGCAAATTCACGTCATATATATCCGGGAAAGGCCTGGGTAATAGGGGTTTTTTGGGCGAGAAAACACGAAAACTGTCAATTTTTTTAATGTATCGAAATCTATAATTGAGCTATATAGTTCAATTAAAGATTCCGATACATTAAAAAAATCGCAAATTCACGTAATAGGAGTTCTTTGGATGGGAAAACACAAAAACCGTCAATATTTTTAATGTATCGAAATCTATAATTGAGCTATATAGTTCAATTAAAGATTCCGATACATAAAATAAATTCGCAAATTCACGTAATAGGAGTTCTTTGGATGGGAAAACACAAAAACCGTCATTTTTTTAAATGTATCTTAATCTATAATTGAGCTATATAGTTCAATTAAAGATTCCGATACATTAAAAAAAAATCGCGAATTCACGTCATATATATCCGGGAAAGGCCTGGGTAATAGGTTTTTTTGGATGGGCAAACACAAAAACCGTCAAATCGACCAATGAATCGAAATCTATAATTGAGCTATATAGTTCAATTAATGATTCCGATACATGAAAAAATTCGCAAATTCACGTCATATATTATAAATTTCCGTATCGAAATATATAATTGGCCTAAGTAGATCAATTACAGATTCCGATACACATGATAATTATTTTCTTTTCGTAAATAAAAAACATTGCATCGAAATCTATAATTTACCTATATAGCTCAATTAACGATTCCGATGCTGAATAAAATTTCGCAATTTAACGTTATACTTTACAATTTCCGCATCGAATTCTTTAATTGAATTTTTTTAATGTATCAGAATCATTAATGTCAATTACAGATTCCGATACACATCGTAATTTCAGTTGATATTTTTAATTTTACGCATCGAATACTATAATTGGCCTATGTAGATCAATTACAGATGACGATACACATCGTAATTAGTATAATTTCATATTGATAAAACATTGCATCGAAATCTTTAATTGAGCTATATAGGTCAATTACGGCTTTCGATACAATGTCTTATAAATATAAAATTAAATTAATTACGACGCTTAACGTCATCTGTAATTCAACTATATAGGTGAATTACATATCCCGAAACGGAATTTTAAAAATATGTCATAAATGTAACCCTAAATTAAAATATTTTCGTATGTACGGCGTGCCAAATTGAGGTAGGCCGATAAATAAATTACATGTGATGAAACACAATACGTTTCGAAGTTTTTTAATGCTCATTTCTGTTATTGAGTTGTCACCACCCAAAATACCCTATAACCAAGGTTTTTTCCCATAATCTTGCCAGAGAAGCATTTCGTCAAGTGGTTGATAACATCACAAAAACAACCAATTTGTTTACATAATATATTCATGCGCAAACGATCGCGGTCTGTAATAATCGCCGGTTGACATCAATACATTAACCTAGCTGCACATTTTAGTATTCTTATAAAACATTGTGGTCAATAATGTTATTGTGTAGTTTCGTTTTTTTTTTTCCCAAAGTTGGCTGCAAATACACCAAACACAATGCCATTATAAAACATTGTGGTCAATAATGTTGTTTTTGCTGGGGGGCTGCACCCCCCCCCCCCCCCCCTCCGATAGGTTGGTATTTTTATGTTTTCCAATATTGGCTGCATACACAAAAACAAGACCTATAGGCTGATAGGTCTAATACAAAACATTGTCATATCTATTTTGCAGGTGTTCATGTAAATGCCAATTTGTCTAAATTTTACCCATCCATTACTATTTTAACAGGCGTATTCCCCAACACCGTTCCTGACGTAATATTATCGTTTAGACAACTTTCCTATTAAATGCAACAACCAAAATATATATATATGAACAACGTAAAAACTCACCGATATATTCCAAATGCTGTATTATTCCACATGTATAAGCAGAAGCACTGATTTTCCACCACAAGTAACGGATTTTATTTTAATGCAACAACTTCAGGATTTCAACAATTTTAATACAAATCGTCAACACAATCGAGCACACGACACTGCTAATATCAAAATCTTGTTCTACAGGTTATTCATGGGAATATTTATTTTAATATTACGCTTAGAAAACGCTAACGCGTGACAATACAAAAATGGCGAACCGACTCCAGCAAAATCCCGCGACGAACTGACCACGGAACTGACGTAGTAATCAGCTGACAACCAATAGCGTTACCGATAGCAATACGTCAGCCGTGAGATCACGGTGACGTCACTGATCTCCCTGAAACTCTCCTTAGACGCCGCTGTATCGCAATGTACAGTTCAACCAAAAAGTTAAATGTTTAATGGCACTAAGCTATTAAATGGGAGTTTTTCTTTTGAGCTTTGAAGAATGTACTACAATTAGTGATGTAAAATACCCAGGTATTTATAAACCGGGGTAAATACCCAATTTGGGTAAATACCCAGGTATTTTAGATTTTTCATTAAAAATCCTGTGTCCTGGTAAGTTGAACCTTAAACTATGCAAACTATTCTACATTAACTTTTTAGAACTATAACAACATTTAATTAGAATTGGGACTTAAAAACAGAATTAGAATTGGGAATTAGATCAGGAGATAAAATTCCTTAAAAACTCAGGGTTAGAATTGAACTAGGCTTTTTTTTTGCAAACATTGAGGTAAAAGTTGGGGAAAATTTATTCAGAGCATTGGCCAAGTTCTACAAAAGGTGTAATGTACAGTTTTTCAGAACAGTTTGTAAAATCATCTCTACTTAGTATAAAACCAAGTCCCCGATTCTTGGATGTCACGGGTAATCTCGAGAACCTCTGGATATATTTTGATGCGGGTTTCACAATTCTGTAAAGGATATCTCGAGGATGATTTCTGTAGAAAATAATTTTTTTATGATCAAAGGAAACAGAGCAGTAACGATTTCAGTGAAAAAATAAACAAAAAAAATCCTGGCGTCCGAGCGTTTTTGAAGTTTATTTTGGGCAAACCGTTTAAATATATCTAAATACTATGAGTGTAAGAATTGTTCAGCATGAAAAGTTCTAGATAAAATCCAGGAGAGCATATCTCTATCTTCAATACATCGCCCACGATAAGTATTTTTACATTTTCATTTCTTCCAACCATGTCCATTCTAATATTGAGGCGACAGTTTACGAGCTAGCTAAGGGCGAGTCTTATCACCCCTGTTACAGCCTAACTAGAGGGCGAACCTATTACCCCAGATACAGCCAGCAGCAAACCGTCGAGTCGTGATAAGACTTCAGAGAAGGTTGGTCGTGTTTGGAGTTTCCCTGGAAGTTCAACTCGGTTTTTCTTCATTTCGCCTGTGAACTTTCCGTTCCGCAAAATACACAGTCAATTTAAGATTGGACGGAAGGGGGATTTGTGTTTCATGCACCTCGCCATTCTTAAATTACGTCTGACAAGAATTCGTTATAATTAATAGTCCAGTCAGTGATGTTAAGCCATCATGCCGAGATGTGAAACGGATATAGGTCATAGTTCATTGACATCCCAAATTTAAAAAAAGTGCTTATCACGTAACAATGAAACAGAGCAACAAATAATTTCTAGATTGCCATAAGAGAAAGAAAGACTTCGTTTTCGGCACCTTCAAACCGTTGCTCAAGAAGAACACCGTCTGAACCACGATCAGAAACAAGCTTATAACACTAAGAAGGAAGGTAAGATATTTTTTCTCGATGCCCCTGTAGGCACATGCAAAACGTTCTTGATTTATGTGTTGCTCGCCAAAGTGAGGTCTTGTGGTAATATTGCTCTTGCCGTCGCATCATCTGGAATTGCAGCCACTCTTTTGGAAGGAGGAAGAACAGCACATGCAACATTTAAACTTCCTTTGAAAGTCAGCAGTAATGATGGATATGTATGTAATATTTCAAAACAAAGTAACACTGCCAGTTTAATCCAAAATTGTTCTTTAGTTGTATGGGATGAGGCTACAATGTCGCACAAAATTTACGTTGAAGCTGTAGACAGGACCTTGCATGATATAAGGAATCGGAACACACCTATGGGTGGCTGCACAGTTTTGTTCGCCGGAGATTTTCGTCAAATCTTACCAGTTGTTACCAGAGGAACGAGAGCCGACGACGTGAACGCTTCATTAAAAAAATCTTACATCTGGCCAGATATAACAAATTGGCACTCAAAACTAACATGTGAGTAGGCTGCTCTTATCTTCAGCAGATAATAGTTTGTTTGCTAATTTGTTACTGAGAGTCGGAAATGGAGATTTACCAGTCATTGACGGGAAAATTACCCTCGGTGACGATTTCGGTGCTTTAGTAAGCAGTATTCAAGAATTGATTGATAGCGTTTATCCTCAAATCCATGGCCTATCTAACAAGTCTCATTCATGGTTTAAAGAAAGAGCAATATTATCGCCGATAAACGAACAATTTGTGAAAACTAATGACTTGGTGTTCTCCAAATTCACTGCCCAGGCTCTAGTATATTACTCAGTAGGCTAGACGCAGTAGTCTATAGTGAAGAAGCTGTTCATTACCCTACAGAATTCCTAAATTCTTTATTTCCTTCTGGCTTGCCACCACACAAGCTTATTTTAAAAGTAGGAGTGCCTATTATATTGCTACGTAATTTACAACCACCAAAGTTATGTAATAGGACACGATTGGTAGTGAAAACTTTGAAAAACTGTTTCATTGAATCAACTATCTTAACTAGCTGTGGTACAGGAGAAACGGTCTTAGTATACCGAATCCCTGTGATTCCTTCAGATTTGCCTGATCGTTTCAAACGAGTGCAATTTCCAGTAAGAGTCTGCTTTGGCATGACTATAAACAAAGCACAGGATCAGACACTTACCGTGACTGGAGTTGATCTTAATGGAGAATGTTTTTCTCATGGACAGCTTTACGTGGCTCTATCGCTTGTTACATCAAACCGAAATCTTTTCGTGTTCACTGCTGGAGGGAAAATGACTAATGTCGTATACAAGGATATCTTGTAAGACCTCCGTTAGAAGTAGCCTATCACCTTGCATTCATAACTGTTCCCGGGCGAAGCCGGGGTGGGTTGCTAGTTCATATATAAAATAAATAATCAAATAACCAAAAAGGCTAGTAAATAGAAAATCAAACAAAGAATAGAAAATGAGAGGGAAGTACAGTGTCAGTTTAAATTCTGGGTAGGATGAGCTAAGCAGTGTTGCCAACCCATATGCTTGCTGGCATACAGTACATCTTCATCCATTATAGAGCCCACATACTACAAAAACTTCCTGACATGCATTTGTGTTATTTAGAGTATGATTTATAAAATTAATATTTCTTTAATATTTAAAATTGAATGAAAAATTAACTTAAAAGCACTTTTACTAAGCGTTTATTTTTCAAATGTCCTTTCTATTGGATATATTTTATTACCTTTTGAGTTTTGTCATACACTTTCAAATAATATGCAAATAGCTTACTCTTATTACTACAAAAGTAGCTTTTCCCTCCCACATCTTTGTTGCTCATTTCCAGTATCGTAATAAAACTCGATCTTCTCAATATCTTGGTATTTATTAAAAATTAAAACACAAAACATCCAAAAGGTTTTATTCAATATTTTACTTTAGTTTAAGGAAAAACAAAACTAATTAAAGACAAGGTTACAGTGTCATAACATAACATATAAATACCCAAAAATACCTGGACATCCAATTTCCTTCTTTTTTTTTTTTTAGTTTTGAAGGATCAATATTGTTCCTGATTTCAATTTAAGGCATCAAATACCTGTGTTTTAGTCCTTGTTTGTCCAACACTTCATCAACACATCAAAAAGTGTTGTACAAAGCTCAAAAACTTAAAATACCCTCATTTTGGGTATTTAAAAGACCACTGGGTAAATACCCAATTACCTTCCCACTGGGTATTTACCCGTCCCACATCACTAATTACAATTATTCATATTTTAATATATAAATATTCTAGTTAAGCAACAAACTAAATTTATGAATAAGGGCAAATTCTGCAAAGTACAAGGTACATTTAAAAGAGTTAAGAAAGCCGACCCTGCGTAACGGGAAAAGGTGAGGAAGAAGAAAGAATTAGAAAAACAAAAATATGAAATGTATAACTTGCTGTAGAACTATTTGATTTATGACAATGGTTTTCGTTTACATCCGACATCGAAATTTTACTTTCATTTTTGTTAAAATCTTCCTTTAAATCCAATATTAACAAAAGGTCAAAATTATTTTGAATCCTTTTTTCTTTTTCTTTTTACATAGGTGTCTGACGTAAAATATAAACTTACGTCCGACCTTTTAAGGTAACTACCGGTTTTCGTCACTGATCCAGTCGTCACTCTCGTATATAAGTACAAAAAATAAGCATGTCAACGGGTCTTTCTCAACGCACGAAGTCTTACGAGATGCGTCATACCTTTGTTGCCGATAGGGAGCAACTTTGCGAAAACATGCGTGCGATGTAATAGGTGATTCCCAGCGTCAAATATCTCCTGAGAGCTGAGCTGTCTTAACGCGCCATTTGCTTCTCTCATGTGCTAAGCAGGCACGCAAGTTAATTATGTGTATGCGTGTTATGTTCCGACATTTTAAAATATTACAAGTGCGTGATATAGTTAGTAATTGTTTCTGTAACGTATGTGATTTGTTATTTTGTGCTCACGTGCCTAGTTTTGTTAGAAATGCCGGTGACGATCACTGGATTTAAAAAAAACGCACTTTACCAATGCTCGTCATTTGTGACAAAAACTGGCACATTGTCATTTCTCCTTGTAAGACCTAACTCATCATCATCTTGCACAGTTTCCAGCCACTGGCCGGGTCTGTTTGGAACACAAGCCTCTCCAACGTCTTCTGTCTTCCCCCCATCTCTCAGCCTCCACCCTTGTCCAGTCTTCTCCTCTCTTCTTCACGCTTTCTTCCACCCCCTTCAGCCACCTGTCTCTCGGTCTCTTTACTTCCCACTTCGTCTCGTGTACCCTCCTGGGTATCCTCTTCTCCTCCATTCATTTTTTATGTCCATACCATCTAAGTCTAGATTTCTCTATATCATCCTGTAATGGTTCCTCCTTCATTAATTCTCGGGTCCTCTCATTTCTTATTCTGTCCATCTTTGTAGCTCCAATACTGCTTCTCAAGAACCTCGTCTCACTGGCCTGTATTTTGCTCTTCTCCCTTCCTTTCATAACACAGATCTCCGAGGCATACGTCAGGATAGGGACATAGTACGTCCGATATATGATCTTTTTGCTGTTCTGAGGGACATCCTTGCTCCATAACATGCTTCTCACACTCCTCCGGAATGCTTCTGCCTGTCTCCCCCGCTTATTTATTTCTCTATCGTTTCTTCCATTATCTTGTATCAGGCTTCCCAGATACTTGAAACTCTCCACTTTCTTCAGCTGTTCCCCACCAATTGTTATTCCCATTGTGGTTCTTTCCTTCTTCCTTGTTGTGATCACCATCTCACTCGTATTTATGATAAATTTCATCCCATATCCTTGTATTATTCCTTCCCACACGTCCAACTGTTCCTGTACCTCCTCCTTGTTTCCCCAAATCATCTGCAAACACCATTGCTTTCATCTTTCCTTCCCCAATTACTTGTGCCACTCGGGACATTATGTCATCCATCACCACAGTGAAAAATAACGGTGACAGTGCACTTCCTTGTTTCAGGCCGTTTCTCTGTTCCAACCAGTCCGATCTCTCTCCTCCCACTTTCACACAGCTCACACTTCCCTTGTACATCTCATTTATCCTCTTTATAGTCCATTTCTCTACTCCTCTATCCTCCAGGGATAACAGCGGCAATATACTTATAATGTAGCTCTAAAGCACCCTGTATTAATTAAATTATCATTTGATCATCGTGTCCCGTAGCCGTCATAGCTGACGAACTTTAGAGCACATTCGTGACGAACACTAGTGCATGATAATGTTAAAGTTTGTGTTAACGTTTCGCAACCAATAAACATTCACAGTGTATTGTTATTATTACTTACCCGGTAGGTCTCTCTTCCTGACAGCCGCACCTCAGTAGGCCTAGGTTTTTTGGTTTGGCGTGCTCCAGAGGATTTTTTTAATTTTTTTGAGATGAAAGATATTATTCTAAGACTAAATCTTTGCTTTCAGGCAATATGTCGAAACGCACAGTTCTGAATTATGATATTGGGCAAATGGAAAGTGCTATTAAGGCCATTGTGGAGGACGGCATGAGTATTAAAAAGGCCGCGCAGAGGCATGGTGTTCCGAGAAACACCCTCTCGGACAAAATTAAAGGAAAATCTCCTAGAGAGAGGAAGATGCGGCTAAGTTCCTTTTTAACAAGGAAGATGAGGCTATGCTAGTTCAATGGGTAATCTCACTACGAAAAGCGGGGTCCCGGTAACAAAGGACGATTTGCAAAATAGCGTCCAGTGCCTCACACAAGAATTGAAGAGGGACTTTCCTTTCAAAGATGGCGGCCAGGAAGGAAATGGTGTGAATCTTTCCTAAAAAGAAATCCAGGGCTATCTTTACCCTCAAAATTTGATAGTAAGCCTTGCTGCAATTACAGAACATCGAATTAAAACCTGGGTTTCAGAAGTCTACAGCTATTTGGTGGAAATCGACTTCCAGTCTATTTTGTCAGACCCTCGGCGACTGTTCAACGCTGACGAGACGGCTTTCTTTCTCCATATAAAAGGTAACAAAGTGCTGGCGAACAGGGGTGACAAGACAATATATCAGCAAGTGAATTCGAATGAGAAAGAAAGCTTAACGGTACTTGTAACCGGCAATGCCCACAGCGATATTTCTCCTTCCCTTGTAGTGTTGAAGTATGAACGTCTGCCGCAAGACATCATTGCCACAAATCGCAAATTGGCAAATCGCCAAATGGGTGGATGACGGGGGAAGTGTTTACGAATTTCTCAGTAACATATTTCATCCTGGGTTGGTTGAGAAAGAGATTCCTCTCCCTCTCATTCTATTCATAGACGGGCACTTCCCACACTTGACCTTACATACTAGTAGATTTTGAGAGGATCATGGAATTGTTTTGGTCACTTTACTACCTAATGCCACACACATACTTCAACCCATGGATGTAGGGGTTTTTAAGCCACTAAAGACTGCCTGGAAGAAAAATGTTCATGAGTTGTTAATTCAGAGGATTGCTAATAGCGAAGATAGTGCACTGAAGAAGAAGAATTTTTCGAAACTTTTGGCAACAACAATTGGTGTTAGGCCTCGGCGAATGGTCATTTTCCGGGCTGTTATGCCGTGGTCTCATTTGTTTAGAGCAGAATTACGATATTTTCATGCTCGTATGTCTTCTACCCACCATTCCCACTTCCCGATGCCTTTTTTTATTTTTTCCAACATAATTACTCGTACTGTTTTATTGGTAAATGTTAGCCTCCAAGTCGATAAATCGGTGTCTTATTCAACAATTGACAGAAATGCATTATAAACAGCAGACAAGGAAAACTAACAATGTGACGGCAATTGGTGCAAACGGGTGACGAATATAGCAAAAATCCAAATACATTGTGCCGAGGACTGGCACAAAAACACACTTTTTTTTTAAATATGCATTTTTTTCCTAAAACGAATATCTTCGATATTTAGACTTTCCTAGTGTTTGAGTCGAGTTTCAGGTTAGGTACAGTGCTTTTGTTGATTAAATTTACCAAAATGTGTAAGGTGTATATATTTTCTTGACTAAATCTGTCTTAACATGACGACCATTGGTGCATTTACTTTATGCCCGACACCAATCAAAACTGTTAATTTTAAATACTAACTTACTACATTTTTATAATCATTAGGATATGTACAACTTTTAAAGCCAATATAAACAGCTATTGTGTTTATATACTCGCAGAAAAATGGTGGTTAGGTTACTGAGAAGGAAATTAAAAGGATTTAGATGTAGAGAAGTCCAGCGAGTTATGGGTTACAAAGAACAAGAAGGTGTCAGGCTCTAACTTCTGAGAATTAAGGATGACCTTTCGACTGTCTTCAGGGATAGCTGTTAAACAAGCATTTAGGAGTCTTCCCAATTCACCAAGAAAAAAGAGGTGTGTTGTAAAACATTTAGCGGATGAATGTGGTTTTAAACTTCAAGAACCTAAAAGCTCTTTAAAACCCCATGGCCTAAGCCTAAGTGACATTATCATTGTAAATGTTTTTTTACTGCTGGTGCAGTTCTAAAACAGGTTTATGCTTTCTTTTTTACATTTGCTTGAGGAAAAATTCAATAGAATGCAAACACATTTGCCATTGAAAACAAATGTTTTTAAATATGCGTATTGATGTTAGTATTAAACATTTAAAATTATATGCCAAATCAATTATTTAAAAAAAAATATTGTAAAAGACCAATCTTATATTTATTTAATTAATACTGCATTTGTAAGGATATCCATTTTATTACTATATTTATTCATTACAATTATTATCATTAAATTTTCATTTCTAATTTAGATTTAAGTCATTTATGCTATTTTAGTTTTCAATTCTTAATTGATTTTCTTTTTAAGCTGAAGATGACCTCATTGAATATATAAAATATATATTTGTTTATGTATTGATTTGGCATATAATTTTAAACGTTTAAAAATTCAATGTCGACTTCACGGAATTTTTTTTAACTTCCTATGGAAAGGGCGTGGTGGATGGTATTGTCGGGACCATTAAAAGAAATGTGTGGAATTATATATGGCCAATCAGAACAGCTAACCAATTGCTGCTATTGCAACGGAAAGGAACCCAAATACAACAGAAGCCTACATTCCCAAAGATGATGTAGACAAGACATTAACTCAGCAGTGCTAGTCCCAGAGACCCATTCTGTGCACTGTGTATCTGTCACTAGCTAGTGTTATGTGGTAGTTAAGAAGATCAGTGCAAACCCTTCTATGAGAAAGGTAAGAGTTTTAAAATGAGGACTTCATACTGACAGTAACAAAAGTGAAATAGCAGAAGAACAATTAGTTGTTCCTAGTCTACGAATAAACTATCTTCAGCCTTTTGACTGGGTAGTAGTAAAATATTGAGACTTATACGATCTAGGTGAAGTTAAAAAAGTCAAGCCTCTAGAGCAGGGGTTCCCAACCTGGGGAGCGTGGGGCTTTATCAAGGGGGACGTAAAGTGATTTCCGAATGAAGTTTTTTTAAACTTGAATATTATAGTTTTGTAAAATAAACATTTTTCGAATCTCTCCAAGTGATTGTCGCACCAAGTCAATCGTTCAAAAGCACTGGTAATTGCCAACTGTCGGCACAAACCTCTGCTGAGCCGCGAGGTTGGAGGTAAAATACGGAATTTGCTGTGTTGTAAGGAGCAAAATCAATGCCAATTTTATCGTCTCGTTGGCATATCTTTGTGAATTCTTTGAAACTTTGAACAGTTTGAACTTAAAGCTCCAAGGCAAAAACTACAATATTATGCATTCTTGGAAAAAATATACACACATCAAAAAAAGTTTTGCATCACCTCGGTTCCAAGAGTTCCGGAACCGTTAAATACAAAGGGAATAGAGATCAACACAAACAACATTTCAGCTCGTTTTATTGCTCATGAGACCCACACATTGCATGTTGTACCATCATACAGCTAGACTTTCAGCATTTGTGGTCCAGATTGCAGTACACACCACTACCTCTAATACCCAGTAGCACGTCCTCTTGCATTGATGCATGCCTGTATTCGCCGTGGCATACTATCCACAAGTTCATCAAGACACTGTTGGTCCAAATTGTCCCACTCCTCAACGACAATTCGGCGTAAATCTCTCAGAGTGGTTGGTGGGTCAAGACGTCCATAAACAGCCCTTTTCAACATATCCCAGGCATGTTCGATAGGGTTCATGTCTGGCGAACATGCTGGCCACTGTAGTCGAGCGATGTCGTTATCTTGAAGGAACGCATTCACAAGATGTGCACGATGAGGTCGAGAATTGTCGTCCATGAAGACAAATGCCTCTCCAATATTCTGCCGATATGGTTGCACTATGGGTCGGAGGATGTCATTCAGGTATCGTAAAGCCGTTTCGGAGCCTTCCATGACCACCAGTGGCGTACGTCGGCCCCACATAATGCCACCCCAAAACATCAGGGAACCACCACCTTGCTGCACTCGCTGGACAGTGTGTCTAAGACGTTCAGCCTGACCAGGGTGCCTCCAAACACGTCTCCGACGATTGTCTGGTTGAAGGCATATGCGACACTCATCGGTGAAGAGAACGTGATGCCAATTCCGTGGGGTCCATTCAGCATGTTGTTGGGCCCATCTGTACCGCGCTGCATGGTGTCGGGGTTGCAAAGCTGGACCTCGCCATGGACGTCGGGAGTGAAGTTGCGCATCATGCAGCCTATTGCGCACAGTTTGAGTTGAAACACGACGTCCTGTGGCTGAACGAAACGCATTATTCAACATGGTGGCATTGCTGTCAGGGTTCCTCCGAGCGGCAATCCGTAAGTAGCGGTCATCCACTACTGTAGTAGCCCTTGGGCGGCCTGAGCGAGGCCTGTCATCGACAGTTCCTGTATCTCTGTACCTCCTCCATGTCCGAACAACATCGCTTTGGTTCACTCTGAGACGCCTGGAAACTTCCCTTGTTGAGAGCCCTTCTTGACGCAAAGTAACAATGCGGACGCGATCGAACTGCGGTATTGACCTTCTAGGCATGGTAGAACTACAGACAACATGAGCAGCGTACCTTCGTCCTGGTGGAATGACTGGAACTGATCGGCTGTCGTACCCCCTCCGTCTAATAGGCCCTGCTCATGCATGGTTGTTTACATCTTTGAGCAGTTTTAGTGACATCTATGAACAGTCAAAGGGACTGTATCTTGGATACAATATACACAGTCAACGTCTATATGCCGGAGATCTGGGAACCGAGGTGATGCAAAACTTTTTTTGATGTGTGTAGTTATGGAAACGCCGGCTTCAGTTGAACAACTTCTCATCCTTTCACCGCCTTAATGAAATTTTGCCGGAAAATGAACGTGATCGTAATAAACTTAGGTACAAATTCAGTCACATTTGGATTCCCTGGCCCAAGAATTCAGCTTCTACTTTCCTGATATCTCGTCGGAAGAATGGTCCTGGACGTTAACAAGAAATTCGTTTGCATTGACATTGAAGCACTGCCAGCACAGCTTCAAGAAGAAGCCATAGATTTGAAGTGTGAATCAAAGCTAAAAGATGATTCTAAAATATTAGGCCTGGGTGACTTTTGGGTAAACTGTCTTGCAGTTTATCCTGAAATAACCAAAGTTGCATTGTGTGTCATTGTCCCATTTTCAAAGACATATTTATGCGAATCAGGATTTTCAACGCTGAATGTCATAGAAACAAAGCAGCGCTGTCAGCTTGATGTTACAAGTGATCTCAGCTGTGCTCTGTTAAATATCAAGCCAAACCTACCGAATCTTACCAAGAGAAAACAGTGTCAACCCTCTCACTGACATTTGTTGACTAATTTAAGGATTTGTTGTAAAAGTGTGTTCTTTGTATTGTGCTAAAATGAAGTTAGTATGTAATAGATAGGCCTATTCCAGTATATAGTGTTATTAGGTTAGTTCTATATCCTCCATGTCAATAGAGCAGCTTATTCTTTATAATTATATTCTTATCTGAAACAGGGGGGGGACAAAGGTTGGGAACCACTGCTCTAGAGAATGAAGTTAATGCATCTTGCCAAAAGTGGTAAATGCTATCACTGGCCTAAAGATGAAGATTGTATTTCCTACCTAATGGAAGATGTCATAAAGAAAATAGGATGTCCCTTCCTTTGTGGAGGAACTAGTGAACAGTGGATATTCCACGATCACATTCAGTTACTTATGGCTGATTAATTGTTGTCTTATTATATCTTAAAAATGTCTGACAGATGCTTTGTTAACGAAATGAAATCAGATTTGTAGTTCAATTCCTGTGTATTTTGTTTTCTAATGCCATGCATTCTGTTGTTGTTGTTTCCTATGGCTAGCCCGGATTCCAATCCATCAGCTTTCTTGCGTTCCAATAGAGTTGTGTGAGGTTTCCAGAAGTTCTAGCAGTCACATCAAGTTTGTTGCAATGTAGCAGGTGTCCCTTATCCATTTTACTTCCAGGTTCGTGACAAAATGTGCATTCTTCAGATCTCAGGATGTTGATTCGTTTCAGATGAGCTGCAAGGCAGTCGTGGCCAGTGTTAAGTCTGAAGAAGGCTACAGCTTCTCTTCTTGGTGTTAATTTATATTGATCCCATTTAGCATCAATGTCTTTCCATAATTTGGTTTCTGCTGTTTTCTTTGCCATTTCTTCATACCTGTTTTTGATAGTATTTTTCAAGATCCTTTTTGCTGACATGAACTCAGTCTGACTGACAGGTTGTTGTAGTGTGGTACCTTTTTTTTTGCTAATCTGTCTGCCTCTTCATTTCCTCCTATTCCAACATGAGAAGGGATCCACTGAAATGAGATCTGTTTGTGGAGTCTTTGAAGGGTTTTTATCATACAAAAAAATTCTTTCAGTTCTTTATTTTGGGGCTTATAATGTGACGAGATGGCTTGGATGGCTGCTTTTGAATCTGTAATGATAACACATTTTTGATAATCAATGTTTCTGCCTAATAACTGATGGAGTACATGTGAAATTGCTCTTATCTCAGCATCAAAGTTTTTTTTTGTTTTGGCCTACTGGGAAGTAGAGTGAGAAGAGAGATGAATGTATTCCTGCTCCAGTTCTATTTTCTTTGTCTTGTGAGCCATCTATAAATATTTTTAGCCATTGATTAGATGGATATCTTTCTTCTATTGTACAGAGGGCCAGTTGTTTTAGATCTTGTGGTGAAGAGTCTTTCTTGCAGACCTCTTCTAGCAAAGTAAGATCTGTAGTCACTTGTATATATTCAATGGGGTTGACTGGCATACAGAGTGGTTCAAGTTTTATTTTGTTAATATTTGAAAGAAAAATAGCACAGTAGCGCCACCTGGTGAAGTAGACTTGTACAATAAAGAAGAGAACAAAAGACGAGTCAGTGCAAAGTCTGTGCGTGTTCGCGTGACATGTGACAAGCATCTCAAAATATGATTTGTATTTTGTATTGTATTTCTCACTTGATAAATAAAGATTTACATTAAAACTAACAGGTTATGGGCCCAGGCCACGTGTAAATGGTATTATCTCGTGAGTGGATCCGAAGCTGAGCGCCTGTGGAACACGTGCTGTATTTTTTTTGTGAGTAAGGATAACCTCAAAATGGCAACCGGCAGTGACTACAAAGTTCAAGTGGATAAACTTGAAGGACCTGAAGACTGGGCAAAGTGGAAATGGCATGTGTTGATGGTTTCGCGGTCGTATGAACTGGAAAATATTGTTGATGGTTCGAAAAAGTGTCCTGTGTTGCTGGCAGATGCAACTGCGCAACAAAAAGCGGCATATAAGCAGTGGTTGAAAGAAGACGCGAAAGCGGCCAGTTTGCTAGCAGGTGCGCTAGGAAAATCTGTTGCCGAGCTCGTGTTGACGTGCACCAATGCCAGTGAAATTTGGACAAAATTGAGCGCACGGTTCGAACGAAGCAGTACGCAGCGACTGAACATGTTGATCTAGTCATTCTTTCGAGTGACACGTGACGACAAGGAGGACATCAGCACCCATGTCGCGAAGTTACAGAAGCTTTATCAGGATCTGAACGACGAACTCCAAAAGCACAACGAAAACACGTTATCTGAAAGGATTTTGAACGGTCGGATTTTATCCACGCTGGGAAAAGAATATGATAATTTCAAGGATGTGTGGGACACGATTCCGACGGAAAATCAAACTGTGAACTTGTTGATTGAAAAATTGTGCACGATTGAACTGCGTGACCAAGGAAACGTGGAATCGACTGCGTTTGTGGTACGTAGTGCTCCCAAGAAGCATTCCCATTATGGCAGTGGCAAAGGCAGCGCTGATGACAAGTCGAAGAAAAATGTTCAACGAGTAAAGCAGAAGTTTCAAATGTAAGGAATTGGGCCATTGGGCAAGTGAATGTCCAGTGAAGAAGAAAGAGGGTGACACTAGAAACAAAAATAAGGAGAACAATGCTTCGTTTCTGACACATGCGATGAGTGCGTTAGACGGCGACTTTGTTCAAGCCGACGAGTGGTACTGCGACAGTGGCGCCACAATCATCAGTTTATACACACGTGTTGACCGACGGAAAAGTATAAATTGATAGAGCAGATACGGTATTACTATGGTGTGAGGGGCAGATGACCTCGTAGTTTCGCCCCTTAAAACAATAACTAACAAGAGAAGTATCGGACAGGTTGAAACCTATCTTCAAACTTTGTGGACGCAATCGTTTTACTATAAGAGGACAACGTGTGAAAAATCAGCTGACAGATTGAACTGCAAGGCTCCGAAATCATGTGGCGAATATCTCATATAAATCAATGGGAGGTAGCGAGTACCATAGATGTTAGAATGGACAGCCCTGACCGCCCAAGCACTCGAGGCCGGTGGGAAGGAGCCACACGCTCCAGTCAGCATATACGCCCCACCTCGCTACTACTCCGAGCGCCACAAGGATGTCCAGCGCCTCCAGCAGACATGCCTGCGTACCAGGATGTCAGGTACGATTTCCGAGCCTTGCAGTTCAATCTGACAGCTGATTTTCCGCACGTTGTCCGCTTATAGTACAACGATTGCGTCCTAAAGTTTCAAGATAGGTTTCGACCTGATAGAGGAGACGCAAGAAAAGCTTGCTGAAGAATGCCGCGCAGATCTTCGGCCATGTTCGGGTGTGCTTCGCGGCAGTAGCTCGCTAGCAGCAGTTCTGAACAGATCGTCTGCGCAGGCTGTAGACCGCAGCGAGCCGCGTTGTTGAAGAATGGAGTGAGCAGTGAGGCCGGTAATCAGCATTCGGGGGACACACAGGAGCCCCGCAATAAGCATTAAAATATGCCGATTGATATAGGTCTCTGCACATCGTTGAGTTTCGGCAAGCTTTTCTTGCATCTGCTGTACTTCCCTTGTAAGTACCGTGCAGAACCACAACTGTGGTGAGGAGCTGCATTAGGTTGCCACAGAATCACAGGTTGTCAACACACAGGACTGATGTTTAAATTACTTTCAGCTTGTTCAATCCATATTGTCTTTGTTAAAATGATGGGGTTTGATAGTAATATTATATTATCTGTGATGTGTGTTATTGAGGTGGAAGGAGTGAACAACAGGTGTGTGACATAGCAACCTAAATAGTGATTGACTAGTTATAATCTTCCACCTTTCAGTATCGTACATGTTTTTTAGTCCTTAGCAAAGAAATAATCAACTCTTTCACTGAAGCAAAAAATTACAGTTGCAGTGGTTTTTGTATTTTGGCTACAGAAACAGTTTTGGTGCTGAAATGGGTAAAACTGGAGGAAAAAACTTTTAAACTACTGAAATTAGTCAAAATACTTTTTGTAATGAGATAAAACAACCTGGAAACGATGCAGTAATAGATCTTTACTCCTCCGCTGTCTATAACCTGCCCGCCATCCCCTTTTTAGATCACGACTTATGTAGATAATATTCCGGCTTGTCCGCCATTAAACTCTTGAATTATGGACGAATACAGTATTGCCAATCCCACACATATTGTACTACTGTATAGCCGGTATTGTAAAACAAAGGAGCTTACTCTGATCTGTATCCTCCCATCTGCTAAGACTCAAATGAAACAAAAACGCATCAACAATCTTTATACAGACCAATGGTTTTTGCCTAGACCAAAAATTGCTAGTGGGCGTTGGCTAATATAATTATACACAGCTGGTTTTTGTCATGCACAGTGGGGGTACTTGCGCATCAATAATCTTTATCCAGACCAATGGTTTTGCCAATTAATGTTTTTTTCTCAGAATTACAATATTATGTGTGTCGTGTGGTATATTTGGTATCCCACATGTTTGTAACAGTAATGTGATGTCATTGTGTATGCCTGAGTAACAGTTGAAGAGCCCTCATGCGCATGGCAAACATGGCTGCCATTGTTGAACGAGTATGAAATAAAAACACATTTCTACGTAATTTAGAGGGGCGTGGTGGTGCAGCAGTCAAGCTGTTTGCTTCTCACCAAGGTAGATTGGGTTCGATTCCTGGTCAATACATGTGAGATTTTCGAAGTGAAATGCCATGTCCTGTGGTTTGGATTCCACTTAAAATGGAGGTCCCGTGGCTCATGATCGTGTGATTAATGGTCACGTAAAACTACAAGATTCCTTCCTATTTACGTAATTTAGTACATATTTCCGGAGCAGTAGTGATAAATAACAGTACAGTAATTTCAATTGCTAATGGCTCCCAATAAGGTATGAAAATCCTATATAATCAATATGGTAATTAACCAAGTAGAAGTGCAGAATTAATCCTAAAAGCACCCCAGCTACTTGTAATCCATCAGTAATTCACCTGCTGGGTAAAAATCAACTCTCCTCCTGCTGTTCAATATAAACCAGACCAGTTTGATTGTGTCATTTTTCAGTCTCCCTCCGTCTGTACCTACTTGTCCTTTATCAGAGTTTCTTTCCACCTCTACCTTAAATAGTTTGTTTTGGAGTGAAGTATCTGAATTCATATTTAGTAACGAGCTGTCATT